>CM060986.1:13182500-14587500 GCA_030765065.1 Deroplatys truncata | reverse complement strand
CTGATCATTGTAATTTCCTACATTCCCCCCTATTCTATAAACAGATCAAAAGTCCCCTGATATACTTTGATAACATAAAATTAAATAGCTTTCACACAATGTAGAAACCCTTAACATATACAACGAAATAGAGGTGAAGCTGGTAAATACACGATTCCGCACTCTCAGGCCACCAAGTTAACCACTTTGGAATCGCTTAGTCCGCGACCATCGAGTAAAATGACATTTGAGTTGTTAATATAAAATATTTATTCACCGATTTCTCTGCATGCCCTGCTAACAACGTAATTACACTATAAGTACAAAAGAAAATCTAAACTTTCTTATATGAGAATTATTAGAACATTTTTGTGATTTGTATCGCATGCATCTCGTAGCATTATAAAAAAATGCGATTCTCTTTCGTTTATATTAGGCATGGAACCTCGATACTGTCGGTGGTGGTATCGAAGTATATCTAATATTTGAGATAAACCTTCGATACTTTTAAATTTTAAAGTTGTCATTATTGAAAGTTGTTGCGTTTAACTTTGTGCTAGTTAAGGAATGAAAGGAGTCGAGACTTCGTGTAATTGCCTCACACGTGTCCTGAAAGAGCTGCTGGATTATATTTCTTAATAGACCTTGACTGCGTAGCCTGTAGATGAACCAATGCAACATTATATAGACTGTTGTGTTTAAATGAAAATGTGAGAAACAATGAGGGAAGGAGTAAGGCGCTCATGTAACATGCAGCGTTAACTGAGTTGTGAAATAGCTGAGTTATCTGATGTACTAAATCACGTTTCTGCAATAGCCTGGCTTCGTGACTCGCTCTCAGCCTTTACATTTACCTACTCTGGTGACCAAGAATGCAGTAGAAACAAATCAGAACTTAAGACGTGAGATAATACAACACATGGAAGTATTTGTTCTTTCCTTCCATCTGTTAGTTTGTGTTTACGCAAATCAAACTCGGTCATGAGCTTGGTTTATAGGTTACTACACGACTAATTTGTATAACATAGATAGACAATCCATAGGAAATATAATTAACACCTTTTGCATTATCAAGACAAAAAATTGCTAAGAACTGGAGAATGTAAATCAGGATGAATTTCGGAATTAGCATACAATACAAAATTGTTACATGTGTTTATACATTAAGAACATAATTCAGTAAGCAAGACTTTTTAATTTTTTATAAAATGAGGTATCGAGTACAGGTATCAAGTGTCGAAAAGTACTGCTATCATACCTTTACTAGTCTATACTAATTGGAATGAAACATCATCTTATTTTAGGTGCATATTCTGTGAGGTAACAAACAAGTTATTTTCTACTTGAAGGTATTCTTAACTAAATGTGAAGTCCTTCTTAGCAAGTATGTTCTTTTATAACTCCAATGTTTTCGTATTCAAGTACAGGGCTTTGTAAATCGCTGTAATTTATGAAATGAGGTTAGGAGGTTTTTTATAATCCCATGTCCGTCAGAAAGAATTGCACCTTTCAATGCTGAAAGAGTTATCAAAATCGGTTGAGTGGTTTTTGAGATTACACTACATAAACACACACATATATACCAAGTTTCTCTCTTTAATGGTTATTTTGGTGGTAGATAACACAGGCCTACGAATTTAAAATTTTTTTCCTGGCACGGGGCTAAACAAGTCTCTAAACCTAATTTTGGTATGCTGATATAAATCTGCCTTCTACTTTTTTGTATCACCTACCATTTTTTGGCATGTAGAAAGGAAATGCGTAATATTTGAGTTTATTTCTAGTTTTCAAGTACAATTTAAAATGTGTGAAATCATGCAAATTAAGAGAGAAACTCAATTCTACAGATGCAACAGTTTACATTGAATTAGGAAATTTCAAACATACACTACGTGATCAAAAGTTTCCGGACACCTGGCTGAAAATGACGTACAAGTTCGTGGCGCCCTCCATCGGTAATGCTGGAAGTCAATATGGTGTTGGACCACCCTTAGCCTTGATGACAGCGTTCACTCTCGCAGGTATACTTTCAATCAGGTGCTGGAAGGTTTCTTGGGGAATGGTAGCCCATTCTTCACGGAGTGCGGAACTGAGGAGAGGTATCGATGTAGGTCGATGAGGCCTGGCACGAAGTCGGCGTTCCAAAACATCCCAAACGTATAGGCCAGTCCATTACAGGGATGTTATTGCGGTGTAACCACTCCGCCCACAGTCCGTGCAGTATGAACAGGTGCTTGATCGTGTTGAAAGATGCAATCGTCATCCCCGAATTGCTCTTCAACAGTGGGAAGCAAAAAGGTGCTTAAAATAGCAATGTAGGTCTGCGCTGTGATCGTGCCACGCAAAACAACAAGGGGTGCAAGCCCCCTCCAGGAAAAACACGAACACACGATAACACCACTACCTCCGAATTTCACCGTTGGTACTACACACGCTGGCAAATGACGTTCGCCGAACATTCGCCATACCTGCACCCTGCCATCGGATCGCCACTTGTGTACCGTGATCCGTCACTCCACACGTTTTGCCGCTGTTCAATCGTGTAATGTTGACGCTCCTTACACCAAGCGAGGCGTCGTTTGGCATTTTCTTGCGTGATGTGTGGCTTATAAGCAGCCGCTCGACCATGGAATCCAAGGTTTCTCACCTCACGCCTAACTGACATAGTACTTGGAGTGGATCCTGATGCAGTTTGGAATTCCTGTGTGATGGTCTGGGTAGTTGTCTGCCTATTACTCTTTACGACCCTCTTCAAATGTCGGCGGTCTCTGTCAGTCAACAGACGAGGTCGGCCTGTACGCTTTTGTGCTGTACATGTCCCTTCACTATCACATCGGAAACAGTGGACCTAGGGATGTTGAGGAGTGTGGAAATCTCGCGTACAGACTTCTGACACAAGTGACACCCAATCACCTGACCACGTTGGAAGTCCGTGAGTTCCACGGAGCGTCCCATTCTGCTGTTTCACGATGTCTAATGACTACTGAGGTCGCGGATAATGAGTACCAGGCAGTAGGTGGCAGCGCAATGCACCTAAGATGAGAAACGTATGTTTGTGAGGTGCCCGCATACTTTTGATCACATAGTGTACCTTATGACTTACACTTATGATTCAATGGATTTTGAATGTCATCTTCTATGTCAGGGGACCAATTTAAATCATCATCTACACTCGAAGTATAAATACTACTCTCTGGTAATAACGTAGGTGGTGATGAATATATATATATATATATATATATATATATAATTTTGGATATATAATGCCCGCCTTTATTTTCCTATGTATCCAGATATATTACACAGACAAAAATAACAGTCGTTAGAATGATTTTGTCGTTCGCGCCATACCATAGGAACACCAAAGGGCATAGATGAACGAACTCCCTTGTACCACTGTCTAAGATTTTCTATACAACTTTACACACAATATAAGGAGCAGCATTCTTGTCTTGATCTCCTAATTTAATTTAAAATAGGCAGATACAAACTCTTGATAAATGTGATAATATTTCTTCTCTGACAGAAATAATAGAAATTGTTAGGATTGTTCACACAGCTCCTCCTAGATATACCACTCGAACTTTCCATTTTTTTCCACAAACAAAATTCACAATACAATACGGCTTCAAAAGATACCTGCTGAGAAATTTAGAACTGTACTAAGGATTCTAAGATACAGGTGAGCCAAAAAACTACGAACCGACTGCGCTTGTATTTTCTGTCCGCGTCCTTGTCGCTCACTGCCGTCTGCAGCTATCATAGAAAGGCGCGGATGAAACCATGCAAAATTTTTAAAACTACTTTTAAAGGCTTTACTTACCAACTTTATGAAAGGAGATGCTGAAACTGGTCACCGTCGTCGTCCATAAATTTCTGGCACCTCGCTAGGGTCGTCCTCCGTGGACTAGTGGTACCGTGCTAGCCTCTGGTTCCCAAGGTCGCGGGTTCAAACCCGGCGGAGGGCTTCCTTCGGAAGGGAAGTAAAGCCGGTGGTCCGTGTCGTAGATTTACGGCACGTAAAAGAACCTCAAGCCTGATAAAGAGGCCTCTGAGCAAAATTACCGGTCTTTCACGCCCAATATAGAATGGGACGCTAAGAACCACAGCAGTTAGAGAGCGTCCATAAATAAAACTCAATTCCATTTACCTCTCTATGAAACTATCCATCACTCGCCGTAGTTCACGTTGAGATATGCTGGTAATTTCCTGGCGGATATTTTGTTTTAATTCTTCCAGGGTGTGTGGGTTTGTCTTGTACATTTTGTTTTAAGTTACCCCAGAGATGTACATCGCAGGGGGTTAGGTCGTGGGACCGAGGGGGCCACAAATCTTTACTAATAATTCTGTCCTCAAACGCACTTGTTCTCATCGAAATATTGGCCGTATAAACTGTTGCAGAGTCTTGTTGATAAAAAGGCAAAAACACGCTGTCTGGCTGTTAATTCTCTCTAAAAAAAATGGGAGCAAAATTGCATTCACGTACGCACGGGCTTCAACTATTGACTCAAAAAAATTGGCGGTGGCTAGTTTCAGCTTTCCTTTCATAAAGTTGGTAAGTAAAGCCTTTAAAACAGTTTTAAAAATGTTGTATGGTTTCATCCGCGCCTTTCTATGATAGCGGCAGACGGTAACGAGCGCCGAGGACGCGGACAGGAAAAACACCGCGCAGCCGGTTCGTGGTCTTTTGGCTCTCCCTGTAGGTTCCTGTTGATCTCTTAAGCAATAAATATTTATGATATAGGTTCAACATTACCTATAAACAGAGATATACGGTGGTACAACATGATTTCATATGATTTAGCATGATTACATATTCTGATCAAGCCTGCAGTGATGTTAATACTAGCATACTGAACTTTCAATTTTATGTGGAAACAGAATTGTTTAAAACCTATACGTGGTACGCAAAAACAACTATTATTTTATAAATCAGAATATCCAATTTGACCATTCTGATGTTAAATATTCCGTGCAAGATCTTCGTAGGCCTGTTTAATGGATTCCCTATTTGTAAATATTAATATGAAACGAGTTTTATTCAATAAAAAAGCAGAAGTGAAACGCGAAGGACTTAAAAGCGGGATCTCTAAATGCCAGAGAAAGTCACTTTCTTCACGTTGGCTGTACTGGGATCCTAGAGGGCATGTAGGGAGACTTTGAGTTATGTGGTAGGTAAAAGAGAAAACCAAACAACAGACAAGAAAGGCGTAAATGTCAAAGAAGGAAAGAGTAAATTTTAGTTACATAGCAAAAGTACTGGCGGCTTCTGTAAATACATCCGCAAGATGTACGAGACATGCGCTAACAGAAAGGAAGGAAGAATAAACAGAGAAAGGAGCAAAGCATAGAAAAAGAAATGAGTTGAGGTTGTCAAGACTAGGCTGTGGATTCAAACAACTGTAATTAATATTCTCAAATGGGCAGCATTAGGAAAACTAAAGAATCGAACCGAATTTTACACAGGTCATTCGAAAGTTGGATGGAAAAGAATACTCACATGGCTTTCTCCACCCGAAATAAGTTTTCCTTTCTCTATATTAAGTAGAAAAGTACATTACCTCATTTCAAAAATCTGACGTCGACATTTCAATTTCCCTCACATAACAATTATAAAAACAAACGTGTTTCTGCCTGTGTGTGTGGGTGGGTGCGCGCGTGTGAGAGAGAGAGAGAGAGCAGCATAGCTCAAGAATTTAATTTCGAAAAAATGTCAAACTTGGTATTTCAGTTCATATATTTAAATCATATGATAGTAAAATTTTCAAGTACAATCCTAGAACCAAAATGGAAAAGTTGTCGATAATTTTAATTTCTCAAAAGGGCACTAACGATTTTGATGAAAATACCACATATTTAAACACTTAAATGACAACTAAAATGCATTTATTGAATTTTTTGGGAATATCCTGTGAAATCCTCTGCATTTGTAAGGAATTTTGTATAATTTTATATATGGTTTTAAACGTTAGAAAAAGACAAAAGCTTACTGTAAAAATAATGTAGTAAGTAGGGGAAGTATTGTATTTCGCTCAAAAAATCGATACCAACATTTCACCGGAAATACATGTTTTGAGGCCCCCTGAGTGCAAAAAAGTATTTTTGGAAACATATCCGTGTGTGTGTCTGTGTGTCTGTCAACAGCATAACTCAGAAACGAACAGTCGGATAAACACCAAACTCGGTATTTAGGTTCAGTGTCTTCTAGAGATGCGACACAAAGGTTTTCAAGAAAATCCCCCCACCCCAGATTACCCTTTACATGGAACATTTTTCGAAAATCTTAATTTTCTCAAAAATGGCTTTGACTATTTTGATTAAAGTATCATATGTTTGAGATACTTTCATAAGAAATAAAATGTATATCTCGAATTTTCTGGGAATGTCTCCAAAAGTGTTCTTCATTGTGAACGACTTTTGCATAACTGGTAAACCATAAGAGATAGACAAAATTTTACTACACAAAAATGTAGATCGGTTAAAATACACAATTTATGTCATACACATTTTTACTTTCTCTACTACGTATAGTAAGTAGGGGAAGTATTGCATTCGACCCAAAAATTCGATACCGAGATTTCACCGGAAATACATGTTTTGAGACTCCCTGAATCCAAAAAAAGCATTTTTGGAAACATGTCCGTGTGTGTGTCTGTGTGTGTGTCTGTGTGTGTGTGTGTGTGTGTGTGTCTGTGTGTGTGTCTGTGTGTGTGTCTGTGAACAGCATAACTCAAAAACTAACAGTCGGATAAACACCAAACTTGGTATTTAGGTTCAGTATCTTCCAGAGATGCGACACGAAGGTTTTCAAGAAAATCCCCCCACCCCAGACTACCCTTTACATGGAACATTTTTCGAAAATTTTAATTTTCTCAAAAATGGCTCTAACGATTTTGATTAAAATATCATATGTTTAAGGTATTTTCATGACAAATGAAATGTATATTTCGAATTTTCTGGGAATGTCTCCAAAAGTGTTCTTCATTCTGAACGACTTTTGCATAACTGGTAAACCATAAGAGATAGACAAAATTTTACTGCACAAAAATGTAGATCGCGTTACAATACACAATTTATGTCATATACATTTTTGTTGTTGAGTGAACCGTTTTCGAGATATTGCTTGTTATTCCCTTAAATTTTCCAATACTTATAGTTTTTCTCAAATTCGTTACTCATTTTTTATGTCCTGGACATGCAAAGAGAATGGAATGCGCCACATAGCAACCAGCGTTAAAATATTTGACTATCGCTTAAAAGCTACCATATTCCCGTTGCATCTACAAGAAAATTACCAATAAGATTGACATCTCGATATCTCGATTAACATGAAGCATATGGAGAATAGGCGTTTGTAAAATTAGGTTGTACAAGAGTAGAGAAAGTTATGTGAGTGTAACACATCAGATTTTTTTTCTTGTTGAGTGAACCATTTTCAAGATATGCTTGTATTCCCTTAAATTTTCCAATACTTATACTTTTTCTCAAATGGGAATTCGTTATTCATTTCTTTTTTTGTCCTGGACATGCAAAGAGAATGGAATACTCCACATAGCAACCAGCTCTTACAACATTTCACTATCGCTTAAAGCCTACCAACTCCCCCTTTGCATCTACAAGAAAATTAGCAATAAGATTAAAATCTCAATTAACATGAATAATATGGAGAATAAGCGTTTATAAAAATAGTTTGTACAAGGGTAGAGAAAGTCATGTGAGTGTAACACATCAGATATTTTTTTAAATTGAACTGCTCAGTGTTTGTGGCGTTTTTGTTTTATCTGTACGTGCCTAGTAGGTACGGGAAGTATTACATTTCATTCAAAAATGTCGAGATTTAACTTTTTACAAAAAGACCGTGTGTAGTAGTGTGTCGGATAAGTACAAAACGTAGTATTAAGATTCAGCACTTTCCAAAGATGCGACACGAAGATTTGCAAGAAAATACTCCCACTCTAAACTTTCCTTTACGTGGCACATTTTTCGAAATATTTAGTTTTCTAAAAAATGGATCTAACGATATTAATTACAATACCCCACATTCTGGATGTTTACATGTCAAATAAAACGTATATTTTTAATTTTCTGGGAATAGTGTTTGAAGTCCTCTTCATTCGGAAGGAAATTTCTATAATCTTGTATAACTAGTAAACGTTAAGCGATAGGCGAAAACTTACTACACACAAAATGTGCATCTCTTAAAAATATACAATTTATTTAATAAAAAAAAAGCTTTCTGTGGCATAAGCATTTCCGGGATATACATTATTAATGGTTTGATTTGTACCATACTTTCTCATTCTTTTTAAGTCTTGTCAACATTTAATTGCTTCTCGCGATTGCAAGGCATGATAACAGTATAGCATTTTATGTCAGCAAGCGTCCACTTCTTAAACATTTGACTATCACTGTTCCCTTTATATCGTAATGGAATGTGTTATGTAGCTGTTTGTGCAAAGGTTTATCTTGGCTAAAATTATATAAATAGAAAAATAAACTTCGTAAGAATAATTTATTTACCCACTAATATATAATAGAGGTAGTGAAAGTTATGTGAATGTAACACATCAGGTTTCTATAAAAAGGTCCCTGTGTGTTTGTGTGCATAACTCAAAAGCGAAAAGCCACTTAAATGCCAAACTTGGTATTTAAGTTCAGCGTTTTCCAAGAATTTTCTGAGAACAACCTGAAATGTGGTTTTTATTCTAACTGAATTTTTTATAACTTGTAAATCATAAGAGATAGACAAAATGTTACCTCAAAAAGGATTTAATTCTCATCAAATCATGCAATTTAGGTGAAACAGAATTTTTGTGGTGTTAGCCATTTCCGAGACATTCTTTATTATAGGTTTGAAGCTGTCAAATGCTTTATACTTTTTCAACTGCAATTCGTTTTTTTTCTCACGGTCTTATAAAGAGAACAGAATTTCAAAGCCATCACAACGACCGTTCTTAAAACATTTGACTTTCATTTAAGCCTATGTATTCTCGTATTACCCTTGTAGCTACTAGGAAGTATATAATAAAACCATTTCTGTAAACGTTTATCTCGATAGCATGAAGTACGAGGGCTGATCAACAAAGACTGAGACTGATTTTTTCCTGTAGCTTCCGTGATAGTTTCGTATCTGTAACATAAATATTTGAAAAGAGCGAGTTTTTATGTATAACGTTAGTAAGCGGCAGCACTCTCGTATTGGTAGGTTGGTAGTAATGCTCTATTTTGTAGACCCTACGTGCATTTCGCATACCAGAGAATGGAGGTGATGCATTTTTTAAATAGATTATCACCGGTGATGAGTCATGGCTGCACCATTATGATCCTGAAGGAAAACAAGCCAGCACAGTGTGGAAATCGCCAGGTTCTCCAACACCAAAAAAGGCAAAAGTTGTTCCGTCTGCAGGGAAAGTGATGGTGATCACATTTTTTGACTGTAATGGAGTGATTTACCAGCATGCAGTTCCCCCTCACACTACTGTTACAGCAGCATACTACACGTCAGTATTGGCTACAGTGAGGAAGCACATTGCAAAGAAACGACCAGAGCTTTCTCGGACTGGGTGGCGACTTCATCATGACAATGCACGGCCTCACGTCGCAAATCAAGTCATGCAGTTTCTGACTCGATTCAACATTACCTGTGTACCACATCCACCTTATAGCCCCGGTCTTGCACCCTGTGACTTTGTTTTATTCCCATCACTAAAGGCAAAGCTTAGGGGTATTCGATTTGAGAACTCTGAAGCAGTGCTCAAGAAACGTTAGACGATTCTCAAGGACCTGACAAAGAATGGTCTGCAGCACGTGTTCAAGGACTGGCAGAGACGCTATAAAAAGTTGAAGTAGGAGGTGACTACTTTGAAAAAGATCATGTAAACATCTGTGAAAAAAAATCAGTCTCAGTCATTGTTGATCAGCTCTCGTATATAGAAGAATAAGATCTTATAAGAATATCTTTTTTGAAGAATGGGTTGAGAAAGTCGTATTAAGCGGTGCAGGAACCTCGCGGAGGAAAGGAGATGGAGAGATACAGGAGATGTGTGAGTGGAATGATGAATCTCTTATCTCAAGTCGTGTATGAGATGCCTTTACGGCTAAATAAGTTTATTTACATGCACTTTATATTGCTCTCTTTAGCTCCACTCCCGCGGTTCGATCCTGACAACACAAGCATTTATATCTTCGCGTCACAGCCCGATTTCGCGAACCAGTCACACTTACCTTCTTTTGCTACACCTCAATACCCTTAACATTCACCGACACTACACAGCATTCCGTACTTGGCCCTTTTTAGCGTACTTTCAGTTTATAAGTCCGCGTACTTCCAAAATTGCAAGTACTTTACATGTCCACCTTTAGTTACTTCCAAGCGGCAAATGATATTACGGGCCTCTCGCCTGCTCGTCGTCTACCTTTTTGATGTGGGTGTTGATGACGTGCTGTAAGAAAATGTCCCTACAACACTTCTGTTTTGGCCTATGCTCTTAACCTTCTCTAGGTCGTGGCAACAGGAGATGAAATATAAAGTTTAGGTTCACTTTAGGTGTAATTTATTGACATTTGTTAGCAGCTAGCCGTTATATCCCATTATATTACAGAGTTATGGGGCCTAACAATTAAGCTCTACCTCCCACTACTTCCATTTATCCATCTATCCACTCATTTCTTAAAATTGTTAATAGATAATAACGCTCCACCATCTAAGTGGCGTGAAGTTCACACCCTGGCAGTATTGTAGAAAATCATGCAAATCTCGAGGTTGTGTGTTATTTGCACATCTTGCAAATGACGATAATTTTCCATTAATTGTTTTAAAACCCTAAGGTGATTGACTGATCACGTTATTGTCGTATGAGAGCATTTGATCTCATATATTTCTTTATGACGTGTTTGGACTTTCCATTAGTGTCCCAATCCCTCGCTGTCTCTTTTTAACCTCTCTCTCTCTCACTTCAGCGTCTCTGCTGGTCATGTTCCCTAGGCGCTGTGTTTATGCTACCTCAAAGATGTCTCCGCCTGGTACAGTTTGGCGTCATGTACCTGAGTTTCACATTCCCGGCTGGCTAGCCCGCATTACATTGACGTATCAATCATTTTCACTTTTATAATATTATTTACATTAATGTATACAGGATTGTATCGATCTTCCCGCTACATCACCTACCACGTCACTGGACATCTTCTTTTAATATTATTCGTTGACAGACTTTCCTTAAAATAAGTATAATTTTCCTATTGGTGGATAATATCAAGAAACTCCCACACTTAGTCGTCTTACAAGTGTTTCAAATTAAACGTTGTAAACGTTCCCATGGAAACTGATGCGATCTCAGGACAAGACATGTCTAACTAAAACCTTGCCTTTAAAATGTAATACTAGGGTCCATTGTGCTGGACATATAACAAAGTCGTCTAATAAAAAGGGTCTGTTTTTCTCAGAGAACGTATATTTCCATCTACCTACGATGCTATATATGCTTCCAAGATGTATATGAAAGTGATGTTGGAATATATATTATTATCTATCATAAACACTTGCTTCCGAACGTAATGTAACACATAAGATATTCTTTGAAGTGCTGTCCTTATTCAGTGTATCTCGAGCATGGGATATCAAAGCAAGCATATAGAGACCCAGTTTTTAAATATTTGACTATCACTTCAGTCTCCCGTATCATGTTTGTACCTTCAACAAACTGTAAACTACAAAAACCCCTAATTGTCATCAATGTGAGCTGTAGTGTGCAGTGAACCTAAGATAAACTCATCTCCATGTTGAGGCCTAACTTGCAGCACGCTATATATCGCTGTGGCATTAGCGCCCTGAAAATTTGGGCATTGTTTGCGGTGTTATTGTTGCAGATTTATGGAGGTATTGGCAACATGGAAATCAAACGGCTGTACAGACAGCACTTTCAATATTTGGCACGAAGGTAGGGCCGGCTCGGCTCCATTTCCATAATCCCGTTTATGCAAATGAGGTTCGTCTGGGATGAACTAAAATTGAGTTACGCCAGGATATCTGGTCCAGCCGCCTGAAGCTGCGTCCCTAAAACACGGGGGATTATTGAAACATATACACAGATCGGATCTTAACATCTGTAATGATGCTACTTGCCTGCAAGACAGGGAGCGGAGCCCAGAGAACACAACAGTTAATCTGCACCTAATATAAAACTGTGACCGAAACTTCTCTGATAACCTTGAATTCCGGATGAAAAATTGATACCATCTGAACATATTAATCCCATTTAACAGTACATTGCAACTAGCATTTCTAACTTGATTGATGATTATATTACAGTATAGCTCATATCAATAACATACATAAGTAAGAGACACAAGTTTGTGTACATGAACCAGTTACTATGAGAAACAGTATAGTTACTATCACATAACAAACATAAGTAAGAGACACAAGTTTGTCTACATAAACTAATTACCATGGGAAACAGTATAGTTCATATCACATAACATACATAAGTAAGAGACACAAGTTTGTGTACATGAACCAGTTACTATGAGAAACAGTATAGTTCCTATCACATAACAAACATAAGGAAGAGACACGAGTTTGTGTACATAAACCAGTTACTATGAGAAACAGTATAGTTCCTATCACATAACAAACATAAGGAAGAGACACGAGTTTGTGTACATAAACCAGTTACTATGAGAAACAGTACAGTTACTATCACATAACAAACATAAGTAAGAGACACAAGTTTGTCTACATAAACTAATTACCATGGGAAACAGTATAGTTCATATCACATAACAAACATAAGGAAGAGACACACGTTTGTGTACATAAAAGAGTTACAATGGGAAACAGTATAGTTCATATCACATAACGAACATAAGGAAGAGACACAAGTTTGTCTACATAAACTAGTTACCATGGGAAACAGTATAGTTCCTATCACATAACAAACATAAGGAAGAGACACGAGTTTGTGTACATAAACCAGTTACTATGAGAAACAGTATAGTTCCTATCACATAACAAACATAAGAAAGAGACACAAGTTTCTGTACATAAACCAGTTACCACGAGAAACAGTATAGTTTCTATCACATAACAAACATAAGAAAGAGACACAAGTTTGTGCACATAAACCAGTTACCACGAGAAACAGTATAGTTCCTATCACGTAACAAGTATAGTAAAAGTATACAAGTTTGTGCATTGTTGAACCTTTTGTGATGTTTGAAGTTTTATTACCACAGAGAACCATAATTAAAAACATCACAGAATATGTAAGTTACATATAGATGGGGAGAAGAAGGAAGAAACAGGGAGAAACACAGAGATAAACTTCATATAGTGCTATCAGGGTCGTGTGGTGCGGTTAGCGAGAAGTGTCGGACACGGCAGATGTTGCTGTGGCAACAGAATACCTCTGCCTGCCCTATTACGGAAGTGGAGTTGAAGAAAGGGGTAAGGCTTTAAGCCAGTGAGTACTAAAGTCCTCGATAGACGATCACTAATCCTAAGTAGGTTTTTAATTTACAGCAATGATGACGGAGGTCGGCTGCGTCTTGATTAAACAAAAAGGTTTTTAGGATAATTGTTGAACCTGCGTAGGGAAATTCAGGATTACTTGGTCGGTCTTTCTTTTATCTTCCGGGACATTTTCTATAGAGGATAAAGCATAACGAAGTAGGGAAGGAAAAAATGGATTAAAATGTTATATGAAATGGTGATATATGAAAACTTACAATTTGCCATTCTTACGCCTGCGTGCTCGGCAACTTCTCCGTCACAGCTGTGATGTGAGAGTGGCATTATCAGGGTACAGACCGACCACTGGTCTGTTAGAGCTTAATCATTGATATGGAAAATTGATGTATCCATATTTTCACAGCTACAGTATATCATGATGGCCAACATTTTACGAGAGGTGATCAGAAATGAATGTTACAAGGCTGATATTCCTGGAGTTTCGTCTGTTATAGAAAAATCTGATGTGTTACACTCACATGACTTTCTCTACTCTTGTACAATCTATTTTTACAAACGCCTATTCTCCATATGCTTCATGTTATCGAGATATCGAGATGTCAATCTTATTGGTAATTTTCTTGTAGATGCAAGGGGAATATGGTAGCTTTTAAACGATAACCAAATATTTTAACGCTGGTTGCTATGTGGCGCATTCGATTCTCTTTGCATGTCCAGGACATAAAAAAAATGAATAACGCATTTGAGAAAAAGTATAAGTATTGGAAAATTTAAGGAAATAACAAGCAATATCTCGAAAACGGATCACTCAACAAAAGAAATGTATATGACATAAGTTATGTATTTTAACGCGATCTACATTGTTTGTGTAGTAAAATTTTGTCTATCTCTTATGGTTTACCAGTTATGCAAAAGTCGTTCACAATGAAGAATACTTTTGGAGACATTCCCAGAAAATTCGAGATATACATTTCATTTCTCATGACATTATCTTAAACATATGATATTTTCATCAAAATCGTTAGAGCCATATTTGAGAAAATTAAAGTTTTCGAAAAATCTTCCAAGTAAAGGGTTGTCTGGGGTGGGGGGATTTTCTTGAAAACCTTCGTGTCGCATCTCTGGAAGATACTGAACCTAAATACCAAGTTTGGTGCTTGTCCGACTGTTCGTTTTTGAGTTATGCTGTTCACAGACAACAGACACACAGACACACATACACAGACACACACACGGACATGTTTCCAAAAATGCTTTTTTTGGATTCAGGAGATCTCAAAACATGTATTTCCGGCGAAATCTCGGTATCGAATTTTTGGGTGGAATGCAATACTTCCCCTACTTACTATACGTAGTAGAGAAAGTAAAAATTAGTAGTGTGCGGCAATTCTAATACATGCGGTTGGCATCTGTGCAAAGTTTCAGGCACCCGAAACCTACAGCGCTAGTTTAGAAAACTGGTCTCCCGGAGAAATCCGCTCCGTTATTCGATCTCTGTGGGCGAGACGTGTAACCACAAACTAAAATTTACCGGCAGCTGGTAGAGGTTTACGAAGAGACTGTAAAGTCTTGTCAGCATTTCGTAGAATGGTTTGCGACCGGTAGAGAAAACGTCACCGACGGAGGATCGCAGTGGCTGACCCAGCAGCATCAAAGATTTGAACACAGCTCGCGTGAAGGAGCTGATTCAGGACAACAGGAATATTACGTTACGACATGTGACGGTGGAATTGGGAATGTCTTTCGGAAGCGTTTGTCACATTATTTGCGATATGCTGTAGTAGCGGAAAGTTTGTTCCCGAAATCTTTCCAACCAACACAAGGAGCGCATGGAGGCAGTCTGTAACTTTTGCAACGGTTCTCTACGGAAGGGAACAGTTTTCTTCACCACATTGTCACGGGTGAACTAGACATAGATCCGCCTCCACAACCCTAGCGTAAGCAGTCGTCAATGGAGTTGGAAACACCCGTCCTCAATAAAGACAAAGAAGTTTAAGGCGACGCCATCTACCGGGAAGGTGATGACCATAGTGTTTTGGGGCAGTGCAGGTGTTATACTCGTGGAGGTTTTGGAAAGAAGGCACACAGTGACCGCTGACCAATACTGCGACACCCTGACACGATTGCGCGAAGCAACGGTCAGGGCGTCATCTTCCTTCACAAAACGTGCGACCTCATACAGCCCAGAAGACCATCACGCTGTTGAAGCAGTTTCCCTGGGATATCATCGACCACCCTCCTTACAGCCCGGACCTTGCTCCATGCAACTGTCCTCATTTAAAGGTGTACCTAGGAGACCGACGATTCGCTTCAGATGAGGAGGTGAAACACTTCGCTACAACGTGGCTGAACACGCCTGGATAGTAGTTTTACCAGGAGGGAATATTCAAGCTCATGCCACGAAACTAAAAGTGCATAACCCGATATAAAGAATATGTCTAAAAATAATCTAATATATGTACTATCCGTTGACTGTATTGGTTGTATGAAATAAAATTTACACGTTTCCCTGCAGCCTTTGTAAGGTCAGTTTCTGATCAGCCCCCGTAACTTGTCTCTCTAAATGTATAACCAGCGAAATTAGTACACAACATATTTATAGAAGACATAGACACTACTTCTGTTTTCTGATAGTATTGTGAGGCATTAGCGTATATTTCATGCGAGTATCGTGTTAAAATTGTAAATGTATAATTGAAATACCTTCTTCGGCATATCTGTGTATATAAAGATTAATTCGACATTATAACTCTTTCGTTAGACAGAATATTTAATATGCATGTATCATTTAGAGTCCTAAGACCAAACATGCAGGTTTGATAGAAAAAATCATAATCAACGTTTAAAACATTTATTGTATAAAAGAATTGGGTATGACCATACTATACAAAATACAAAACCCTTTTAGGAATAGTAATTTGGGGCCTTTTAATTTCAGATGAGACATCATGTGCTTAATATTTCTGTATAAGGTTCTGCATTCGATTGATGATATTTATATTACCAGAAACATATCCTTTTATATACCAACTTTCTCTACTACTTACAGTATGTAGCGGAAGTATTGCATTCCACCCAAAAATTCGATTCCAAGATTCCACCGCAAATGCCCTGAATCCAAATAAAGCATTTTTGGAAACATGTCCGTGTGTGTGTCTGTGTGTTTGTCAAGAGCATAATTCAAAAACGAAAAGCCAGATAAATATCAAACGTGGTATTTCAGTTTAGTATCTTCGAAGGATGTAACACGAAAAATCCCTTACCCAAGCACACATTACATAGAACATTTCTCGAAAATTTTTATTTTCTAAATGAAGTCTCTTAACGATTTTGATTAAAATACCATTTATGAATGATATTTATATGAAAAATAAAATGTATATCTTGAATTTTCTGGGAATATCCTAGGAGGTCCTCTTCGCTTGGAAGGAATTTTGTATAATCCTGTATAGCTTGCAAACGTTAAGCGATAGACGAAAACGTACCACACAAAAAAGTTGAATCTCTTTAAAACACACAATTTGCTTCAAATATGTTTTGTTGTGGCATCAGCCGTTTCTAAAATATTCGTTATTAAAGGTTGGAATTGTTCAATACTTGTCATTCTTTAAAGTCCCATCTCTATTCAGTTGTTTCTGGCGATGTCATGGAAACAGTATGGAATTTTAAGGCCAGCATATAGCGTTCAGTTGTTAAACATTTGACTATCGCTGTTCTCTTTGTATCTATAACGAAATGTGTAATGTAGCTATTTCTGTAAAGATTTATTTGGATTAAGTGTAACAGATAGAAAAGTAAGCTTTAGGAAGAATAATTTGTGTACACACTAATATGGATGAAGGGCAAAGAAACTCATGTGAATGTAGGTATAATCAGTTTGTTTTCACTCTTAGAGCAAATGCAGAAATCCATAAGAATTCACTATTAAACAGAATTATGCATTTGTGTTCATTATTTTGGTGCGTTTGATATTCAGTTTAGAAATGCTATAGTTAACAATAATTACTTATTAGTAGATTAAAACATATTGAACTTAAAACCAAAATTGCATAATTAACAACCATTCCACCTTTCTTTCTTTTTTAGTTGTTTCTGTTCCTTACTCTTTTATTTCTCTACACAACTTTCATTTTAATCTATAAATTTTGTTTGTATTTTCTGTGTAAGCTAGATATTAATTATTGTAAGTGACTGCACTGTATAATGAACATTGTAATTGGACTTACAGGGTGCGCCAATAAAATGTATCTGATTTAAAACATGCATAGTTTCCAAGCTATTGAAAATTGATGTAAAATATTGGTACAGAGTTACAAAAGAAAGATGGGAGAATGCTTTTTAATATAAGCAACTGCTTTTGAAATATATCCCAATGAGAATTATCCATTTATAAAATTTTCAATATGACCACCACTGCTTCACTTGCAGTTTATACGAGAACAGTGTGAGCTTTTGTTTCAAAATCCTCCTGGTGGACGTCGGACTGAGTCTCAGTTCTCTTGCACTTCTTCTGTGGACTGTGACTGACAACCGTACAGCTGCAATGTTTTCTTGCATCCTAGCGTTACTCGGTCTGCCTGAATTTACTTTATTTGGGTTAAGAACCGTCCCTTATGCATTACATTTGTTTACAGTACGCAGTATTGTCTTTGGAGATGGTATAGAATACGTTGTACATGCGGCTCTGTTTATATCGGAACAACAAAACGTAGTATAAATACCCGAATAACAGAGCATAAACGACATTGTCGCCTTGCTCAAACAGATAAGTCTGCAGTCGCTGAACACTTTGTTACCATGGGTCATCGTATCCTATATGAAGACACGCAAGTACTATCTTCTACACAATATTATCATGCTAGACTTCATAGAGAAGCAATTGAAATTTATAAACACTCCAACAACTTTAATAAAAAAGGAAGAAAAATTTAAGCTTAATCGTACGTGGATACCAGCGATGACACGTCACTGCAGACCCACTGCGGCAGTTTTGACCTTGACGTGAGCTATAAATTGCGGAACATCTCTTGCCTAGTCGGAGCTTCAAACCAGCCCCTCATCGATGCCATCCAGGACCTGCATGCTGAGGTGCTTAACCTAGCTGGCAGGCTCAGCGCGCTGGAGGAGCAACTCAGCGAGCAGTTTATTGGAGTCACCGACACCATTGACAAGTCACACGACGAGACCAAGAGACACATCAGCAGTCACTTCACTGAGCGCCAAGAATGCTTGGAGCAAATAAACACCAAATGCACAATCTTGGAAGAAATCAAGTATTACTTCAAATTTGTCCATGGCTCCCTGGACACCTATCACGAAGAACTCAACGCACGATTCGACGAAATACTACATCACCTACCTCTTCCAGCTCATCATCAACGACGAACCAAATCCCGGAGGTAACAGGGCCGGGATTGGAGCATGCAGTTCCTGTTCAGACAGTCAAGTCACCATCATTCACAGGTCCCTGTCAGGGCCATCGCCATGGCAGATACCTGACCGCCACATATAGTTGTCACCCACAAACAGCGGGTTTGCTTCGGCGGTACCAGCCATCATGTTCACCACGATGTCCCAAATAAATTGCGCCATCACAGTATCACATCCTTCTTTTCCTCCTCCTTTCCCTTTCTAAACCTATACTCATACTCTTGTTTTTCCTTCAGACCTTTATTCGTGTCCCTCCCCCCCAAAAAATCCTAGTCGGAAGTCGTTATCAAGCTGTCCTGGGTGTTACACTCTTGAAGATGGCAACCACAGAGTTGACCGAAACGTCGGGTGCTAGTAGTTTTACCCTTAGACCACGGCCTTCCAACCCGGAAGATTTTAATAAAGTTTTATCGATTAACTCCGGCGGTGAAAGCCTTCGTACTTATTTAAAATGCGGTAATTTTGATTCTCTCAGGCGTGGTGAAAACCATTATGAAAGTTTCTCCCAAGCTTGCGCAAAAATTTCCTGAAAACATAAGAAAAACATCAAACATTAAAAACAGAGACTTTTATTGGCGTACACAGTACCTGTTATGCTCAAAATAAATAAATAAGTAAATAAATAAAAATATATAAACAAATTCGCTTGTCGCCGTCATTATATATTTGTTTTCTAGAAAATAGCTTTAGGCGCTTATTTAAACTTTACGCTGCATACATATCGGTTTATTCCAGACAAATGACCTTATATATGTAGTCTCCTCTCTGGACCATCTATCTGAATAACCTGCTGAAAAGTAGCGAAGGTTGCGTTTTCGGCTAGTCTGCCATATTGTGGAATATTAATTTTATTGTCAGTACCAGTTGTGTTGTATTGTTGCTACCAAACGTAGCATTATTGGGCCGCTTTAGCTATATTCCGGTTTTTCAGTCTTTCCTTTTGGCGCGGACCACGCCAAATGGGTGGATCCGTTTGAAATTGTCTGGTATGACGTCAACCCTGCCTGGCTTGGCTAGACACGGTTGGGGGGGGGGAAGATAGCGTCACTGGAGTGTAAGTGGTTGTTGGGACTAGATGTATGTGGCCGGTCTTCGGCCTCTGGCATGTCCCTTGATCCTGTTTCCTTTGTTAACTATGTAGAGTAACCAAACGTGAATTAACCTCAGGTAATATGTGTTATGTAATATTACTTTCTGTACTACGTATAGTAAGTAGGGGAAGTATTGTATTCCACCCAAACATTCTATACCGAGATTTCACCGGAAATACATGTTTTGAGATCCCCTGAATCCAAAAAAAGCATTTTTGGAAATATGTCCGTGTGTGTGTGTCTGTGTGTCTGTGAACAGCATAACTCAGAAACGAACAGTCAGATAAACACCAAACTTGGTATTTAGGTTCAGTATCTTCCAGAGATGCGACACGAAGGTTTTCAAGAAAATCCCCCACCACAGACTACCGTTTACATGGAAGATTTTTCGAAAATTTTAATTTTCTCAAAAATGGCTCTAACGATTTTGATTAAAATATCATATGTTTAAGATATTGTCATGACAAATGAAATGTATATCTCGAATTTTCTGGGAATGTCTCCAAAAGTATTCTTCATTGTGAACGACTTTTGCATAACTGGTAAACCATAAGAGATACACAAAATTTTACTACACAAATAATGTAGATCGCTTTAAAATACACAATTTATGTCATATACATTTTTTTTGTTGAGTGAACCATTTTCGAGATATTGCTTGTTATTCCCTTAAATTTTCAAATACTTATATTTGACTATCGCTTAAACCCTACCAATTCCCCTTGCATCTACAGAAAATTAGCAATAAGATTAACATCTCGATTAACATGAAGCATATGGAGAATAAACGTTTGTAAAAATAGTTTGTACAAGAGTAGAGAAGATCATGTGAGTGTAACACATCAGGTTTTTTTAATGTAATATAAACCTCACGCTTTCCCCTTAGTTTTACACACCAAGGTCCCGGACTGTTAGGTGCCAGCGAGTTGCGCCCCACCCGATGTGCGTGTTGCAGTGACGTAAATTAATCCTTTTCTACTAACCTTTTCGGCCTTCGCCCCAACATGTAAGAATATACACAATGTGTCTGATGTCCACTGACAAATTTTGGGGGCTGATTCCTGACTGAAAATGTAGCAAAAGGGTTCATATCACTTTGTGCCCAGAAATGTATGGTTTCTACGGTATATGGCACTGAAGGACTCAAAGAGCTCTGAAGTGCCTCTACGTCCTATGTAGTGTCTGAGGAAGATGTTCTTGAGGTGTCGGCGAACATTAATGCTGAAGTGCGCTGGCGCTTCATCGTGCTGTAGCCACATTGCCTGCAGAATTGCCAAAGGCACATTCTCCAGCAACGGAGGCAGAGTGTTTTGCAGGAAGTCCAGATATGTTTCTCCGTTAAGGCGTTGTGGAAGAAAAACTGGTCCAAGTAAGCGGTCGCCAATAAACCCTGCCGAAACAATGATGCTGATGAGACGTTTCAACCATTTTGTAAGGATTTTCTGACGTACGTTATGTACGTTAATGATACCATTTCTATCAAAGGTAGCCACATCGGGGAAGGTGACTGAAGACAGAAATCGTATAATGCTGATGGCCTGTTGCACAAACCACCGACAGAATTTTTCTCGTGGAGGAAAATCCCTGCACACGTTGGAAGTAATAGGAGTAATAGCGGTTGTCATATAGGATGCAGATAACCGTCCTTTGGCTTACATCACTTGTTGGGCCAATTGACTGGAGCTTGTACCAGAGTTGTTCTCAATACCATGGACAATATATTTCTCCACATCTGGCGTACGCACAGTCGGCGACCGTCCTGAACGTTCGTCTGTCTCAAAGGACCAATGTTCACACAAACGCAAAAACAATGGCTCCAAATGTTGTGTGATGTGGTTGGTGCTATTTGTCAGGGTACGTCCGTGCTGCCTCTCGACCGTTTCCACCTGCTTGGCCATACACGAACACGAACCTCCACTTGTTCCTGGAATGAATACCGGACCATGTGCTTCTACGTTGGTTAAATCACACTATCTGCAACACACACTGCAAGTTGTCACTGCAAGAGAATGTCATCAGTGGCATCTACCGTAGGAGCTATGTATTTCCGGACATAAGGTGATATAAACTTCTGCTCCATTTCCATTCAAGAATCACCCTCTGAAGTTTTCGGTGGTCTTAAAAGTCACTCTGCATTCTATTGTTATACAACGGAGGGACGCGCCTCGTGCACTGCGGCTTACATACATATATTCTGTATACATCACCTAGGAGGAAGGGGAGCCACAGGAGGCAACAGATCTTAGGTAAATAGGCCACAGAGACGCGTGGAAGCCCATAACATTCCAGGCTCGAATACCCTTCCCACTGCTGGAGGCGCTCAGAGAGGGTGATGAATGACTAGTCGACCAGTAGCTCTCTAGTGCCCACGGGGAGTACACTTTCCTTTGAGCAAACATCCGCGCTATTTGTTCGGTACCGCCATACACCACTAAACCTAGAAGCGCAGATGAGAAGGAAACGGGATGAAAGGGAAATTATGGAAAAGAGATCGTGGTAGATGAGTAAGCACCGATAATTCGCCTCCCGACTAGGGAAACTCACGAAAAACCCAAGACCAGAGTGGGAGGTCGACGGAAATCGAACACGGGATCTCCCGAATGCGAGCTATAGACACTACCCCCATGAAACAACTAAGATAGGGAACATCAGCGAATTGCTCTATCATGCACAGACACTTCTTTGTATTTAGGAGTATATTTATATCCAATAAATGTGCCTACAACGCGCTGAAATTGCAACACAAGGTTCATTGATACTGTAAAGTGCTCTACCTATAATTGAGGTACATCATAGGGGGTTACGATATGTGAGAGCCTGCCCCGTAAGTACACTGGGTCCAACTAACCGATCACCAATGATACCGGCCCACATGGTGAGAGTGAGACTGAACAATTGCATGTGGGTTTTCATGTGCCCATACATTCCGAGTGTGGAAATTTGTAATGCTGTGAACTGTGCTTCATCTGTAAATAATACTAAGGCAGGAAAGTTAGGATTTGTAGCACACTGCTACACGAACCACTGGCAGAACATCAATCGAGCAGGGTAATCTGCTGGTGACAGGCCTGTACACGTTGCTCTCGCAACAGTCTCCAGACAGTCGTATGAGGAAAATTCAATTGAAACGCTAACTTTCCTGTACTGATAGAAAGAGTCGTGTATACAGAATCCTCCTCTACATCTGGAGTTGGTCGTCCCCTCCCCAAACCAGGAGATGTAAACTTCCCATGAGGGCAGAGCGGGCGATGGAGATGTCTTCCGATCTGGACATCTTCGCTGTGGGTATCTCTCTTGGTACAAGCGACGAGCCAGCTCAGCATTGCCGTCCGCCCTTCTGCCAGCTTTTGACTTGAGTACATGCCACTCAGTCGAACGCCAAACACCCAATACACCCTTTGCGTCTGATGAACAGTCACATTGTCTTGTTAATATCTTTTGTCACGGCAACTACTTGCGTTAAGAAATACGTTCCGGCGAATATCACTGTTTTGAAGATCATAACTCAGAAACCAGGAATTTACGGGCACACGTTGTAATAGATCTTTTTTATTGTCTATATATGAGGAGTGCATACCTGAATTTGTGCCCTCCATTTTTTAAACACTCAGTATATAAAAATAAACGATAGTGGGTAGAGAAATTCGTGTGAATTTGGACATCAAAGTTTATTAATGTAGTAAGTCGTTATTCATTTTTTGACGTGGTCAAGCAAGTAGCATGGAATTTCAAAGCCATCACAATGCGACACGCTTTTTAAAAATCTGACTCTCGCTTTAACCTCTTGTATTCGTGTACTTATAACGAAATGTGTAAAAAAGCTTTTATCTCTATTAACAAGAAGTAGATAGAAGACCAGCCTTTTATGATAATAGCTTAGAGAAGCGATATCAAAATAAACGATATTCATGTGAATGTAAACACAGTAGATAGTATAGTATGGATCTCATGTTTTGTACATTTCGCTTTTTATAAATGAACCGTCTACATTTTATTTTCCCTATCACGTACATGGTAAGTAGAGAAGCTATTACATTCCACCATCCAAAAATGTTATACCTACCAAGATGTCATGGGAAATACATGTTTTTACGCCCCCTGAATGAAAAAATACATTTTTAAAAAACAGGTCCGTATGTATGTATGTCTGTCTGTGAACGCCATAATTCAAAAAGGAAAAGAGTTGGTATTTAAGCCCAGTATGTTCAAAAGATACGGACCCAACTACACTTTCCATGGAACATTCTTCTAAAATTTTGATTTTCTCAAAAATGGCTTTAATGATGTCGATTGAAATACCATATATTAAACATCTTCATATAACAAAATGTATATCTTGAATTTTCTGGGAATAGCTTATATTGTAACACCCCACGGGGGTGGTTACCCCCGCAGTAGGTGATTACACAGGGGGGTTGGTATATCAGAGGTAGGGGGATGCGTTGGTACCGGGGTGGTAGGCAGGCCAGGGTGGCGTTCTAGGATAGGGGGTATTCAAATGATGCACAGGGGATGCATTGTCCCAGTAAATTATATTGTTACTTTAAGTGTGAGTACATTCAGTTTGGGGTGAAGCCCCGGCAAATACACAGAACTTAGATGAGACGCATGCTTACCTGGTTAACTGGTGGTGATGGGTCTCGAGTCTGACAACTGATCTGACGACTCTTTGATAACTGCTCATTGACTACTTTTTGATAACTGCCACCTGATCACTCTTTGATCACTCTCTGATAACTCGCTATAACTGCTCGCGACCGAGTCAAAACCCTGTAGTATAAATACGTACAGAAGAGCTGACTCGGCGTTGTTCAGCGTGGACATGTTCTGTTAACCTGGTTTCCACACTTGCGCTGGTTTACGACATATGCTGCAATACTCGGTTCTCAACCTGGTCCACTACAATATAGCCCTCTTCATTCGGAAAGAATTTTGTATAATTTTGTATAACTGGTAAACGTTAAGCAATAAAGAAAACGTACTACACAAAAAGTGTAGATTTCTTTAAAACACACAATCTACTTCAAATAACCGTTTTCTGGCAGTAGCCATTTCCGAGATATCCGTTACTAATGATTTCAATTGCTCAATACCTTTTAATTGTTTTAAAGTCCTTTCGAGTTTCAGTTATTTCTCGCGATGTCGTGGAAACAGTATGGACTTTCAAGGCCAGCGTATAGCAGCCAGTTCTTAAACATTTGACTATCGCTGTTCTCTTTGTATCTATAACGAAATGTGTAATGTAGCTGTTTTTGAAAAAGTTTATCTCGACTATAATGGACTAGATAGAAAAAAATTATGTTTGCACTCACGTGAGTTTCTCTACTCTTGTACAAATTAATTTTACAAATCGCTTATTCTCCATCTACTTCATGTTAATCGAGATGTTAATCTTATTGTTAATTTTCTTGTAGATGCAAGGGGAATTGGTAGGTTTTAAGCAATAGTCAAATATTTTAAGAGCTGGTTGCTATGTAGAGCATTCCATTCTGTTTGTATACCCAGGACATTAAAAAACGAATAACGAATTCCCATTTGAGAAAAAGTGTGAGTAATGGAAAATTCAAACAGATAACAACGAATATCTCAAAATGGTTCACTCTACAAAAAAGGTATATGACATAAACTGTGTGTTTTAACGAGAACTACGTGTTTTGTGTAGTAAAATTTTGTTTATCTCTTACGGTTTACCAGTTATGCAATAGCCATTCAGAATGAAGAGCACTTTTGGAGACATTCTCAGAAAATTCAAGATTTCAGTTATCATGAAAATATCTTAAACAAACTATATTCTAATCAAAGTCGCTACAGCCACTTTTGAGAAAATAAAAATCTTCGAAAGTTCTTCCACCTAAAGGATAGTCTAGGATGGAGGATTTTCTTGAAAATCTTCGTGTTGTATCTTTGAAAGAACCTGAAGTGGTATATTTTTAGGTAGTTGGTAGATGGTTCATTTTGTATGCACCACGTATGGGAGCCAATTTGTCGCGGTCACTTCGTGTTACCTTTTGCTGGGCGCCTGTTATTGTATTCCTACTTTGAATGTTGGGTTCATTGTCCTCCGGCTAGCTATTATTTCTCGGTCGAGCACATCTCTTAAACAGGGGTGTAAACGGAAAGGATTTGTTACTCAAAGATAACACTGATAAAAGAATTTGTTTTTACACTTTTATTACCGTCACAATTAATTAAGTTCACATATTGACCCTTGATACAAGCCAGACTGAAACTGTTATATTTTCTAATATCACTATAATCACTTATTTACTGCACATTATTAATTCGCGTGTTTCACATTTATAACAAACTTTAAGACGCGAGAGATTCTGTAGAATTGTGTATCGTGTACTTTATGTATGCTTCCGTTGAACTACGCGACGTGTAACTCACGAATACTTATGTTGAACTGATCGACGTATTACACGCGAATGCTTCTGTTGGACTGACGAAATCTGCCTCTGACTTTAGCTTTTTATACTCCCACACCCCAATATGCCTAAAGATTATAACCGAGCTGCTATTGGTTAATAAAACGCGCCAACATTAGCGTCTATTTTTATATCCAATCAAAATTACTAAAACATATGCTCTAAGGAAGATATTCCCTCCATTTCTACAGAAAAGCGCGCCAATATGACGTCATTTGTTTGTCTCTTCTAATTAATATTCAACTCACCCCCTCGCTCATTGTTGTCCGCTCCTATTGTCAGTTTCAGTGAGGCCGTGTAAACTTATTTCCTAACAATGCTTATAATTAACAAACACCTCAAATCAATGTCATACAATAATGCTTATTTACACTACAATCACTCTGGCATTTACGTTATTGTGATACAAATTACTGCCACAAACCTAATTACCAAGTTTAATATTTACGCGACTTTTCGTTTTGAGTTATGCTGTTCACAATCAGATACACGGACACTTTTCTAAAAACGCTTCAGGGATCTCAAAATATGTATTTATTGGTATGTAATTTTTGGATGGAATACAATACCCTCTCTATCTACTATGTACGTGGTAGAGAAAGTAGTAAGCTTTTGTAAGAATAATTTGCATACCCACTAATTAAACGATAGAAGGCAGAGAAAGTCATATGAATGTAACAAATCAGTTTCCTTTTCTTTGGCAGTGAATGTTTACGATTCGTCTTGATGTAGTACTCTTCGTCAAATGCCCATCATAACCCAGCACAACCAAAACAAGGTTTTGCTTTTTTCTTGGTTTCTTTTTCTTTTCACATTACTTGTTTGGCTTTTTACTTTCTCTACTACGTATAGTAAGTATAATACCAAGATTTCACTGGAGATACATGTTTTGAAGTGCCCTGAATTCAAATAAGGCATTTTTGGAAACATGTCCGTGTGTGTGTGTCTGCGTGTTGTCTGTAACAGCACAACTGAAAAGTCGGATAAATACCAAAATTGGTGTTTGAGGTTAGTATCTTCCAAGCATGCGATATGAAGATTTTCAAGAAAATTCCCCACCCTAAATATCCTTTACATGGGACATTTTTCTAAAATTTTTATTTTATCATCAATGCCTCTAACACTTTTGATTAAAATACCATATATGAAGAATATTTAAATGGCAAATAAAATGCATACCTTTAATTTTATGGGAATGGCCTAGTAAGTCCCCTTTATTGGGTGCGATGATTATCGCCGACCTCAGGCACAAAGCCTTAAGAGGCCACCGAAATCGTGCAAAAGAATCCAAGATTTGTCTGAGGTTAGGAACTCCGGCAAAACGAAGAGGGAAGCCCTAACGAGTGCCGTAGGGAAATAAAGACCTTAAGCTGTAAAAGAAACAATGTAGGAAATAAAACATAGAGGAAGGAAATATCTACCCAAAAATAAATTAATTAAGAAACAACACCATAATTGTAACTGGCTTTATTTTATGCCAAAATATGCCCCATTGTAAATGCCCCATTTAAATGAACAACAAACGGCTCAATAAATCGAAACAAAATTTTACACATTTACTAGAGCTTAATTTTGAAATTTACTGTAATATTACAAACCAAACATCAATGCAAAATCATAGTCAAAAAACGTTAACTGAAACCTTTAAACAATAAACGATATAATATTCTGGCCAAAGAAAAGAAATAACCAGCCAAGGAAATATTAATTAAACTGTTGCTGAAAGAAAGACAAAATTCAACACATGTAATGAAAGGGCAAATAGCAGGGCAAATTCAAAGCAAAGGTTCTCACGTAATGTAGATCAGTGACCAAACTGCAATAGTTTCAAATATCTTGCTTAAAGGAAACCCCTTTTATGAAATTACAGTTTATAACAATAATGCCTAAATACAAAGGGACCCGTACAAGTAAAATGGAACAGCTGCATAGCACATGGCCCATTCAATTCTTAAGAGAATGAAGTGAACATTTACAAATTAACTGGATACTTTAAAACGGCTAAATGTGTGAGCTAGTCACTTAGCATATTTGCTACTAATGTAATGACAAAGGAACTGCTCAATAACACGTGGGCAATTTAACTGTACACGAATGTCGTGTAAATTTACAAGCACAAAGAGACACTTTAAAGCAACAAAATAAGAGGGCCAGTCACTTAGAATAATTGCTGCAAATATCATGGCTTTAAATATGGCTTCAACATCCCCATTACCTTCAAACTAGAATGCATGAGCTGAAAACAAATCTTACCTTTGTGTAACAAAGTCGAAAACTCCGCCGGGAAACGCACGGAAATGAGACGCAATTAGCCAAAGAATTTAGAATGATTTGAAACCAGCACATTCGCTAATAAACGTTAAACCATGTTACAGACTTTCAAAAGGTACTGACAGGCAAACAAAATTTAAATGCGTTTCCACTCCGGCACGTGCTGTCCCAACTGCCACCCGAGAGCAGCCGTAACTCCACTGTCTCTCCTTCACGAAGCCCAACGACTCTCTCCCCAAGACAATCATCGGCCGCCCGGCTGGCAGGCACCAGCCCACACAGGGCAAGGCGACAACCAGATAAAAAATTTCGTGCCGGAGTTACCAACTAAGACTACAAGGCATACTATTCTCAGCGACTGGCCGTACAATAAGAATACATCCAGATAAATCAGCACATGGGAAGGATTTTGTATAGTTTTGTATAACTTGTAAACGTTAAGGGATAGACGAAAACGTGCCACACAAAAATGTACACCTCTTTAAAATACACAGTTTATCTAACATAAGTTTTTCTGTGGCCTAAGCCGTTTCTGAGATATCCGCTATTAAAGATTTTAAAGTCCCATTGATTTTCAGTTGTTTCTCGCGTTGCAAGGAAACAGTATGCAATTTTAAGACCAGCATACAGCGTCCAGTTCTTAAACATTCTCTTTGTATCTATAACGAAATGTGAAATGTAACTATTTCTGTAAATATTTGTCTCGATTAAAATGAAGTAGATAGAAAAATAAGCTTTCGTAAGAACGATTTTTATACTCATAATAAACGATAGAGAGTAGAGAAAGTCACGTAAATGTAACACATCAGAATTTTTTAAAATCTACAACCAAGCGTGGATAATCGATTGTACCAAGGTTAATACTGGTGATCTTGTTCAACGACTGATGGTAAATTACCAATGGTATTTTCGCGTAATCACTATTTATATTGTAGCAGATGAGAACACCAATTGATGTAAAACACACTTTATCTATCATTTTGACAACACGTTACACTTGAGTCACTGTTGGCACATATTCAGAACAGAACACAACTGAACCGTCGAATTACAACTCAAAACTGAACTGCACTCTGAACTGTTACCCTTAAAAGTCCACGTTTAACTATCCAAACTCTTCAACTTCTGAACTGTCTTAGGTACCGCAACCGCATTAGTAGCCCTTTATATAGACCCTTCATACAACGCGAAACGTTCTCGAAGTGAAAGCTATTCGAACCTCCAAAAAGGAATTTTTTGGAGCAGAAATTACCCAGAACTCGGGGAGGCTGTGCATAATGAGTTTGTTGCGCGGGCCGTTGTTCTGCTGGGCTGGCATGCACTCACAGGTAACTTCGCGGTCACATTATTCACCATAGTTGAACAAATACTAGCAACACACATGCAGTGTATTGTATAATATCTGAAGGGAAAATACTCTACTTTGTCTCCTATTTTCAAAGTCTTCCTCTTTGACTAATGGTGCACTTATCGCACTTGTGTCGTAATTTACTGTTTCGTTAACTGTATGTACAGTTTTCTGGTACTAAAGAAGCAAACCTGACTTTATAAGCTTCTTCACTTTCATGTTTTTCAATTCCATCTCACATATATGCCGAACTACTTTTATGTTAATCAAATTACTTCCTGCATTTAGCATATTTCGTTTGCCTGACTGCTGACATCAGTCGGCTTTTCATATTATAAATATTAATATTTTTTAAATGTATGTTAATTTTATAAAGAAAGAAAATGTGTGTTTGTGTGTTCCTGTATATAGGGCAATCTCAAAAACCACTAAACCGATTTTGATAATTCTTTCACTACTAAAAAGCGTAATTTGTTCTGAAGGACACGCAGTTATAAAACAACTTCTAATTTCACGTCATAAATTACTAAAAGATTAAGAAGGATTTACAAACCCCTTGTACTTGAATACGAACACATTGGAGTTATAAAAGAACATGCTTACGGAAGGCCTTGACTTTGAGTTTGAGAATGTCATGGAGTAGAAAATATAGTTGTTGTTACTTCATAGTAAATAAATAGTTGTTGCACTCCGCAGAGTACAAAAATGTGATGCCGGATTTATAAAGGCAATAATTATTATAATAATCTGAGAAGGATAGCGATATAAAATAAGTAATAATATATTTAAAATCAGTGTACGTATAAAAAGGAGAAGCATTGTGAAAATTGTTGACTGTAAAAGCGACAGAAAGACCAGACAGGCACACTTTTGTTAATTAGGGACCAGCCCCAGGTAGAAAGGGTAAATACCATTGAAGTAAGTTTTTCCTGGTACCAGCTGAGTACAGTTGCACTTAGCCTGGTGAAGTCCACTCTTAGCATCATGACGCTAAGTTTGAGGAGAGCGTTTGAGGGGAGAGAGGGGAAGTTTAGGCGTTGGTTTTCCTTGTATTAGCGTGGGTAGATCAGTCTGTCCTGAGTGCCTGGCGAGGACGGGACGACATTCTCGTCGAGTTGTGAACATTGGCGGCAAACATGCTAGAGGGTAGAACGCTTAGCCGTAGTTAATATTCTTCGGTCTTGGTATAGACAAAGTAACTTCGTATGCATTTAATAGTGATCGGCAAACCGCAGTATTATTTTAAATAGTGAATAAATGTGTTCTAAGGCAGCGTTCGTGTTTCTATGCACACACCCACGCATACCCTGAGATTAAGGTTTCATGCTGGAGCAGCCGAGGCAAAATAAGAAGAACCATCTAGGAGGAGACAAGCAGCAACCGTGAGGCAAAGGTATTGCTTCATTGTTGGAGGACGGAGCGTGGCTGCGGCATATTGCGCCTAAACGTGGGGCTGAAACAATTACCTGCGTCAAATGAAAGCCATTACATTTTATTGCAAGGAATATATATATAGATAGCCATGGCGTATCACTTCAGCAAACAGAAGACAAAAGTTTAAAAAGTCTGTGTTGTATTTGTTTCTTTAATTCCCATTTGTCAAATATTATCTATCTAGATTCTGACTTAAATATCAAGTTTGTTACTTATTAGATATTTCATTTTTGAATTATGTTGTTTACACACACACACACATATATATATTTTGAATATTTGGTTCAAGGGACCTTAATATATGTACTTTAAAATATCGAAATCACATATTTTGGTGGAATACGAGTAGGAGTTAGAGAAAGTAAAACGTGTATCATAGTTGCATTTAAAATCTTGAAGCTGCATCCTAGTTTGTAAATCCCCTTTTGGGACAAAATAAAAAATTTCTGTTGCTGGGTCATCCTGTATACTCCAGCACCTACTTCTCCTGGCAACTGATGTCCTGAATGCGTGCCATCTCAGATTTCCTTGTAAATATTAAACAGCTAAAAGGATGTTTCTCACCCCAAGAGCGCGGGTTCGATTCACCCAAGGGTGAGGGGTGTGTCTAGACCTGAAAAACGTAATCAAGCCGCCCCCGCAATCAAGGAAATTCCCCCACCCGTCGCCACATCGTAATTTTCCGCACGGTTTCCTCCTTCTACTCAAGTCTCTATGGGAACGCCTTTCTTTTACTTTTCTCTTTGTACAGATTGATGAGCGCGCTATCTGCAGGCCGGACTTCTTGTCTTGTCTCGCGTCACTGTCCTACTGCCCGTACATTACACTCCAGCATATTTGGATTTCGGTTCGAACTATTAATATACATTTTCCAAGCAAATACGAGGAGAAGGCAGGGAAATTACTGAATTCTACCGGAAAATTCGTTACCGACATTTCACCGGAAAAAGTTTTGAAGCGCATTAGCACAAAAAGTGTATTTATGTATCTGTGTATGTTTACGAACATAACTACCCTTTACATGGAAAATGTTTTGTTATTTCTCTCTCTACTATGTACTTACAAGAAGTAGAGGAACTATTGTATTCAATTAAAAAATTTGATATCCTGATTTCACCGGAAATACATGTTTAGAGGACCCTGAACAAGACGTTTTAGAAAAACCTCCGTGTGTGTGCATCTATGAACAGCATAAATCAAAAACGAAAATTCGATTAAATATTAAGCTTGGCATTTAAGTTCAGGACCTTCGAAAGATGCAACACAAGGATTTTGAAGCAAATCTCCCATGTGGAACATTTTTCGTTATTTTTTTTTATTTTTTCAAAAAATGATTATAACGATTTTGTTTAAAATACCACCTGTATAAACTATTTTCATAATAAATCAATATTGGCAAATAAAATGTTTTGTGTCGTCAATCATTTTCTAGATATTTTTTGTTATTGGTTTTAATTTTTACTTTCTCCACCACATACATAACGCAGAGAAGGCATTCTACCCAAAGATTCGATCCGAGATTTCACCGGAAATATACATTTAGAGGCCCAATTCATCTAGAAAAAATCTGATGTTTTACACTCACATCACTTTCTCTACTCTTGTAAAAACTATTTTTACAAATTCTTATTCTCCATCTATTTCATTCTCTTTGCCACAGATTAATACTCTTTGCATATCCAAGACAAAAAATGAATAACGAATTCCCATTTGAGAAAATAATTATTGAAAAATTTAAGGGAATAACAAGCAATATCTCGAAAATGGTTCACTCAAAAAAAAATGTATATGACATAAATTGTGTATTTTAACGCGATCTACATTTCTTGTGTAGTAAAATTTTGTCTATCTCTTATGGTTTAGCAGTTATGCAGAAGTCGTTCACAATGAAGAATACTTTTGGAGACATTCCCAGAAAATTCAAGATATACATTTCATTTGTCATGAAAATATCTTAAACATATGATATTTTAATCAAAATCATTAGAGCCGTTTTTGAGAAAATTAAAATTTTCGAAAAATGTTCCATGTAAAGGGTAATCTGGTGTGGGGGGATTTTCTTGAAAACCTTCGTGTCGCATCTCTGGAAGATACTGAACCTAAATACCAAGTTTGGTGTTTATCCGACTGTTCGTTTCTGAGTTATGCTGTTCACAGACACACACAAACACGGACATGTTTCCAAAAATGCTTTTTTGGATTTAGGGTGCCTCAAAACATGTATTTCTGGTGAAATCTCGATATCGAATTTTTTGAAGGAATGCAATACTTCCCCTGCTTACTGTACGTAGTAGAGAAAGTAAAAATAAAATTATTTAATTTTTATAAAACTAATTAATGTTCGATTTTCTAAAAATTGTCGCCCTTGTATGTATTTTTTGGAATTAAATATCGGCGCCATTTGTCTTATTTTACTGCATACTCTGTGGAGTAACAAACTAAATTTTCTACTCCATCACATCCTCAACTAAAAGTCAAGGCCTTTTTCGCAAGAATGCTCTTTTATAACTCCAAGTGTTCGTATTCAACTACAAGGGTTTTGTAAATACTTTTTAATCTTTTAGTAATGTAGGACATAAACGGTGTTTTATAGACCATAACCGTCAGAAAGACTTGTGATTTTCAGTGGTGAACAAATTGTGAAAATTGGTTGAGTGCTTTTTGAAATTACATTCTACACACGTGCACATACAAATTTTCTCTTTTTATAATATTAGTATAGAATAGAATTTTCTGTGAATATCCTGTGAAATTTTCTTCATTCTGAATGAATTGTCTGTAAGTTTCAATAACTTATATTATAAGAGGTGGTGAAACTTCACGAAAATGTAAATTTCGTTAATTCTCACAATTTATGTGTAATTTTTCTGTCATTAAGCGTTTCTGAGATATTCCTATTGAATACCGAATACTTTAGCATACATTTTTAAAATATCACCATTATTTTGTTTCGCGTAATAGGCTGGATAGAGAATATGAAAATATAGATTTTCCTGACACTAGAGAATTTATAAAATCTTTGATTTACCTGCTCCAAAGCTGTAACTGCAGCTTGCAATATTTTGGAAGGGCTTGCTAATGCTCTTAGCGAAGATGAGTTTGGCCAACGGCGGTTGAGAGTTTTAAATGATGATGGCGTAGTTTAATTGATCCCCCCACCAATAGAGGGGCCAGGCTATCATGGACAACACACACGCGCACACTTCTTTGCTTACGCCACAATCAAAGCTGACAATCGCCGGCCCACATTGTTTCCATTGTTAGGCTCTATCCACGTGACAAACGATATTGTTTTTAGCATGACCCAGGCCCCTGTCACTTTCACAATCGCCTCCGCCGCTTGACAGGCTTTTGTTTTTCACCCAGGGACACGCGCGCACACCTTCAACTGTCACATAGTTTGTTTTTATTCTCTTTGTATGTGACGCGAATGCGCAATCCTGCTCTTAATTGCGAGGTTCATTAATCGTTTGTAGGGGGTCGAAGTTTCCGATAGCTGATAATGCCTATTGGCGCTTTTCAAAACGTTTACCTGAAGATATCGCTTTTATGGTAAGGTGCGCTTTTGTCAAATATATGGGCATCTGCAAATCGTATTTGGGGGCGTTTCACTTGAAATCAAAAAGGAAAAAAATATCGATTTAATACATTCACGTGAAGTTCTCTGCTGTTAGAGGAGTACTGTATTCCATCCAAAAATTCTATATAAAATTTCACTCAATATACATGTTTCGAGGTCCGTATAGAAAAAGGTTTGCTTGTGTGTGTGTCTATGAATAGTTTAACTAAAAAACGAATCGTTCAATAAATACAGTTTTGGACACTCCAATCAACATATGTTGTTCCATTAAAATTATTAATTATTTAAAATGTTTGAAGGCAAGACAAATGCTTTATTGCAAGTGTTTTTACGAGTGAACCCAAAAACCAGTGTCCAAGTTCAGAATGCAATAATAGTTTAAAAAGTGAATGTAGTAATGTTTGGAAAGCTTAGAAAACAAGGACTTACATCCTATGCTTCCACCTGGCCCGACATAATCCAGACGTGCTCTGTAATTAATTAAGTTGGCCCATACCATCCAAGTCCACAGGCAAGATATTCACCTGATGGGCATAGCCACACTCCTCCAACAGCATATTTCCGGCCGTGAATACAGGCTGTCTTGCAGCAGAAAGCGGCTCGCATCCTACCAAATGGCTTTCAGATTTCCGCCACCACACGAGGGCGATACTGAAAATTTTTAGGAACGCCATGTTTCTAAAACAAATTTATTTATGAGGGAAAATCAAAAAGTCTTTGTCCCTATTTTTTTCTGCTAACATAAGATACATACAGCCAACTAAACATGCAGATATTATTTTTTGTACCTTTCACTATTTTTCCACATAGTCCCCGTGCCGGTTCAGACATTTGTGCCATCGCAGCACTAATTTTGCGATGCCGCTGCGGTAGAAGTCGGCTGTCTGACTACGGAACCACTGTCGCACTGTTGTCTTGACTTCGTCGTCGCAAGTGAATCACTGTGCTGCCAGTAACTTCTTCAGCGGACTGAAAAGATGGAAATCACTAGGGTCAAGATCCAGGCTGTAATGTGGATGCCTTATAAACTCCCAGTGAAAGTTCCTTAGCTTGCCGACGGTCTTGTTTGCCACATATGGTCTCGCATTGTCGTGGAGGATGATCACGTTGTCAACATCGAGAATCCCGCGGCGCTTCTTTCTGATCGCAGCCCGCAGAAGTGACAGTGTGGAACAATATTTGTCGGCATTGATGGTGGCACCTCGCGGCATGGCACCTTCTTTCTAATGTTTTGCGACTTGATTGACATGTAGTTTGTTCGATTTGCTCTAATAATTGAATAATTGTCATCATTTAAAAATTTGGTGTACATTTTACCAGAGAACATTTTTTCCCGGCTACATTTTAAATCTTTAACGCCTGAACAATGTCAAGATCGGCTTAGAAATACATTTGGTGAAGAAGCCCTATATAAGGCAACAATTTATATTTGGTGCAGCGAATTTTACTGTGAAAATATTGCCGTTGTTCGAGCAATGGTTGAAGAAGACTGACGGACATCTTATGAATTTATTTGGGCTACATTGGGCATTGGTATGAGCCAAATCCAAATCATTTGATATCAACAGTTAGAACGTGAGAAAACTTTGTTGTCGATGGATTCTACATAAACTGACTCTCGATCAAAAACAACAACGCATTGATTACTGCAGAAGAACTCAGGAAGAATTCCAAAGCGAAACATCAAATTTGGCTTGGAATAGAGTTACTGGTTATGAATCCTGGGTTTATTGTTGTGATCCTGAACAGAAAAGTCAATCGACTTAATGGATCTTTTGAACAGAATCTAAGCCTATAAAAGTCCGACGAATTCGCAGTGCTGGTAAGAAGACGGTTGCTAGTTTTTGTGTTTCCTAAAATGGGCTATTTTGCTACTATAGCATTAGAAGATAGACGTGCTGTTACTGCCGACTGGTACACATATGTCTGTTTACTGCAAATTAATGTTACGTCAGGACAACGCATTGTCACATACAGCAAAACTAACTGAGCATCTGGATGCCCTAACGTCAGCAACATAGACCCTCCACCATACAGCCCTGACCTGTCAACTTGTGATTTCTTTTTGTTTCCAACAATTAAGATAGAATGCATGAAATCAGTTTTTCGTCATCAGATGAAGCAGTGGATCATTATAAAAACCTGGTTTCTGAAGTGCCTGGGGAAAACTGGCATCATTGTTTTATGGACTGTGTTATTGATGCAAAAATGTATTAATGTTAAAGGGGAATATTTTGAAAAAACAATAAAATGATTTAACTTTTTTAAAATAACCCTTGTTTGATTTTCTACAAAGTTTCAATGTCGCACACATATATATCACTCGGGTAGGGAAAATTCGACCGTGAGAGTTGCCAGTTATAATCGAATTAAAAATTTGCTGCTGCTTTCAGAGAGTAAATCAACATGCAGGTTAGGACATAATAATGTAATTAAAAACTTTGGTGTAAGAAAATAAATATTAATATAATTGTGATATATATACTATGATGTCCATTTTTGTCAAGTGTCCCTTTAATGTGGTGTAGTTCACTAACCCTTCTGAGTGAAAAACTGTCCCATGCTTCCTTGTTTTTTTTCTAGTGGAGGAGAAAATGATTTAATCACTAACCTCAGCCCCGATGGGAGTCGGGACTGAGAGTGTGGGACTCACCGAGTCGTCGGCATACCCACTAAAAACTCCTCCACCGGATTGAAAGGAAAGGGTTTGCTGCGGTACCGCGTAAAGCACCCGCGCAGTCCAAGGTGATTGTTCAAACTGGGCCGCAGTGCGGTCGCCAGGGGAGTAAGGACTGATTGCCGGGAGACAGACTTGACCGAGGCCCAGTCTGCCCCCGCAGCGAAGTAAAGGAGAAGATAGGATAGTTGGGATTCCCGGTGATAATGTAGGTTAATGGCGTTTGGATTTTCGGTGAGGATGTGGATGGGAGGAGGATTGGGAGGGGTGTGGCATCACATGGGATTCGAGGAAGTTCCGGATTAGGATGTAGCCTTCTTGTAGGTGATCGTAGTGGGTGTTGAGTTCCTTGAAGTTCTCGGTGATTGAGTTGTTGGTGTTGGTCTGTAGCTCTCGAATCCCCGCAACTGAAGCGCCAAGGGCGCCCAGTCGCGTGCACCGGTCGTCGCTGCCTCGTGTAGGATTCCTTGTTGCTCTTACTGCGTCATTTATACATGACTAATCTTAGATAATTTTTACAGGCTTTACAGAAACGTTTGACATGCACTGTACCAAACTTAGTATTTAAGTTTGTTACGTTTCAAACATCGTTTGGGAGATTTTCAAGAACATTCCCCAACTAAACCAACCTTTACATGGAAATATTTCCTCTCTAGCTCCTCGCGACTTCCTTCCTGGTGTGGGTGTTGACTTGCTGTAAGAGAATGTCCTACAACACCTCTGTGTTGGCCTAAGCTTAACTCTGATCTAGGGAGTGGTCACATGAGACGGAAGTTCACTTTAATGTTTGTATTATTCGCAGCTAACCGTGAATTCTTTCCCAAAATTATATTATTGGGTTATGGGGGCCTCTTTACTAAACTGTATCTCCAAATATGTGTTGCTTTTCTAAATTAACAACAGTTTCTTCACACGCCAAGCTATGTGAGTGGCATGAAGTTCACCCCCCACCGAGGAAATTGTATATCATCGAAATGCCGGGCCCTGCTTTATTTATACACCCCACTATAGAAGCTACTTTTCCCATAACTATTTCGTGGTCACATGAGACGGAAGTTCACTTTAATGTTTGTATTATTCGCAGCTAACCGTGAATTCTTTCCCAAAATTATATTATTGGGTTATGGGGGCCTCTTTACTAAACTGTATCTCCAAATATGTGTTGCTTTTCTAAATTAACAACAGTTTCTTCACACGCCAAGCTATGTGAGTGGCATGAAGTTCACCCCCCACCGAGGAAATTGTATATCATCGAAATGCCGGGCCCTGCTTTATTTATACACCCCACTATAGAAGCTACTTTTCCCATAACTATTTCGTGGTCACATGAGACGGAAGTTCACTTTAATGTTTGTATTATTCGCAGCTAACCGTGAATTCTTTCCCAAAATTATATTATTGGGTTATGGGGGCCTCTTTACTAAACTGTATCTCCAAATATGTGTTGCTTTTCTAAATTAACAACAGTTTCTTCACACGCCAAGCTATGTGAGTGGCATGAAGTTCACCCCCCACCGAGGAAATTGTATATCATCGAAATGCCGGGCCCTGCTTTATTTATACACCCCACTATAGAAGCTACTTTTCCCATAACTATTTCAAAACAATATTGTGATTGGCTGATCACATTAGTGTCTTAGGAGAACACTTGCTCTCGTGCTCTTTCACTCAAGCGTCTCTCTGGTAATATTCAGCCGATATCCTGTGCTTCCATCCACCTTAGAGATATCTCCGCCTGGTAGCACTTGACACCCAAATGCACAGTTGCACGGCTTCCGTTACATTTACCGTATTACACATTTGCAGTTGATGTTATTCACATTAACGTAGATATTGTGACGTATGTAAGAATTGTTGCGTATGTGACCTTGGTCGCCTGGATCGGGTATTACGTAAGAGAGTGGTGGGGGTAAACAAACTTGTAGATAGCGTCCCACGCCGAAGTAGCGTGGCGTGTTTTCAGTCAGTCAGTAGAGTCACAGCTAGCAGGCAGGTTGTGTTTGTACGTGCTACGCATACGAAGCATGTATGGCGTCCTCACCGACGGACATGAGGCCAAGGAGGTATTGTACCCACTTTTATCAATATATCATCTTGCCATCCACGTCTTCCCCGTGTAATTTATCATAGTATATAGATCCTTTCTCCCATCTGAACCATGTAGGAAGCCTTCTATTAGATATTCTATAATATTTTTACTTTCTCTACTACGTATAGTAAGTAGGGGAAGTATTGCATTCCACCCAAAAATTCGATACCGAGATTTCACCGGAAATACATGTTTTGAGAATCACTGAATCCAAAAAAAGCATTTTTGGAAACATGTCCGTGTGTGTGTCTGTCTGTGTGTCTGTGTGTCTGTCTGTCTGTGTGTCTGTGTGTCTGTGTGTCTGTGAACAGCATAACTCAAAAACGAACAGTCGGATAAACACCAAACTTGGTATTTAGGTTCAGTATCTTCCAGAGATGCGACACGAAGGTTTTCAAGAAAATCCCCCCACCCCAGACTACCCTTTACATGGAACATTTTTCGAAAATTTTAATTTTCTCAAAAACGGCTCTAACGATTTTGATTAAAATATCATATGTTTAAGATATTGTCATGACAAATAAAATGTATATCTCGAATTTTCTGGGAATGTCTCCAAAAATATTCTTCATTGTGAACGACTTTTGCATAACTGGTAAACCATAAGAGATAGACAAAATTTTACTACACAAAAAATGTAGATCGCGTTAAAATACACAACTTATGTCATATACGTTTCTTTTGTTGAGTGAACCGTTTTCGAGATATTGCTTGTTATTTCCTTAAATTTTCCAATACTTATACTTTTTCTCAAATTCGTTATTCATTTTTTTTGTCCTGAACATGCAAAGAGAATGGAATTCGCCACATAGCAACCAGCGTTAAAATATTTGACTATCGCTTAAAAGCTACCATATTCCCCTTGCATCTACAAGAAAATTACCAATAAGATTGACATCTCGATATCTCGATTAACATGAAGCATATGGAGAATAGGCGTTTGTAAAATTAGATTGTACAAGAGTAGAGAAAGTCATGTGAGTGTAACACATCAGATTTTTCACTTTTCATTTAGCTGCGTCCCTTGTCGTGGCCTCGCCTTATACAAATTATTAACTTTCTGGTACCTCAGTCGCGAGTAGTCCTACCTCTCATTGTGTATTTGTCTAGAGGTCACGACATCTTGGAACAATTCTTACATACGTCACAATATTTACATTGATGCATGTGTTCCCGCTACAATTTGATTATCTGAAATGTGGTTCTCAGAATTTTGATTAAAATAGAGGTATTTTAGATATTTGCATGGGAAATAAAATCTTTATTTTCAATTTTCTGGGAATAGCATGTGAAGTCCTGTTCATTCTGAATGCATTTTGTATAATCTTATATAACTGGTAAACGATAAGAGATTGACAAATACAGTAGTTGACTAAACATGTAGATCCCTTTAAAACACACGCTGTATTTCAAATAATTTTTTGACATCAAAAAGTTCTGAGATATCTATTATTATTGGTTTGAATTTTTAATTACCTGGTGATTGCTTTAAAGTTTGTCGCTATTCATTGTATCTTGCGATGCCACGGAAGGCGAGTGGAATTTCAAGACCGGCACATACCGATCACGTTTTAAACATTTGGCTTTCGATTCGGCTTCCTCTATCTCCCTAGTACATACAAGGAAATATGTAATGAAACAATTTATCTCGATTAAAAATGAAATAAAGTCATATGGATGTAATGCATATGAAAACGTCTGGGAATTTTGATTAAAATATTATATTTTAAAGACATTTGCAAGCCTAATGAAATGTATATGTTGAATTTTCTGTGAATGGCCTGTAAAGACCTCTTCATTATGAATGACTGGTTGAAATACACTGTTTGCCAGATACTTGTTTGTGGTATTAGCCATTTCCGAAATATTCGTTGTTATTGATTTCTATATTTTGTACTTAATACTTTTTGCAGCGCTAAATCGGCATTCCTCTGTCTACCATTCATTGAACAACTTTTGTTATTTTTAATTTTCTCAAAATTGACAACTGAAATGTATATCTTAAATGTTCTGGGAATATCTTGTGAAGTCCTCTTCATTTTTATTGGCTTTTGTATAATTGATAAACCGTAGGATATAGACAAACGTTTACTCCATAAAAGTTGTATAGCTCGTTAAAACACATAATATGTAAAAAGAAGCTTGGGGAATTAAGCATTTCTGAGGTATCGATTTGAATTTTCAAATACTTATACTTTTCTCAACCGGAAGGTCGTTTTTTTCTTACCCTACCACATACATAGTAGATAGAGAAGATATTGCATTCCCTCCACATATTCAAAACCAGGATTTTACCGGTAATACACGTTTTGAGGCACCCTGAATCCATATAAAGTATTCTTGGATACATGTGCTGTGTGTGTCTATGTGTCTGTCTGTGAACAGCATAACTCAAAAACAAAAAGTCGAATAAATATCAAACTTAGTATTTCAGTTCAGTATCTTCCAAGGATGCGACACGAAGATTTTAAGGAAAATCCCCTAACCCCAACTACGCTTTACATGGAACATTTTTCAAAATTCCTGATTTTCTAAAAAGTGGCTCTAACGATTTTGATTAAAATACCACATATGAAAGATATTATACATAGCTAATAAAATGCTTATCTTGAATTTTCTGAGAATGGCCTAGGAAGTCCTCTTTTCGGAAGGAATTTCGTATAATATTGTATAACTTCTAAATGTTAAGCAATGGACGTAAACGTACCACAAAAAAAATGTAGATCTCTTTAAAACACACAATTTATTTAAAATACGTTGTTTTGTGGCATAAGCCGATTCTGAGATATCCGTTATTAAAGGTTCGATTCGTTCAGTGTCATTCCTTTTAAGTGCCATCGATTTTCAGGTGTTTCTCGCGATGTCATGGAAACAGTATGGAATTTTAAGGCAGCATATAGCGTCCAGTTGTTAAACATTTGACTATCGCTGTTCTCTTTGTATCTATAACGAAATGTGTAATGTAACTATTTCTGCAAAGGTTTATTTGGCTTAAAATGTAGTAGATAGAAAAATAAGCTTTAGTAAGAATAGTTAGTATACCCACTAATAAACGATAGAGGGTAGAGAAAGGGAACGAGAAAGTGCAACAACGAATAAATAAACAGTTATAATTAAAATGTCAAACTTCTATCATGCTGTTCCTTTTACAATAGCAATGAAACGTGTATGCGAATCTGTGGCAAATACGTTAGGAAGAGGTCTAGGGGAGAGCTGCGTCCAACTACCAAATCTTTATTCTTAATACAAATTTGTTTTTTTACAAAGTACAGAATGCCGAGTAGCGCGTAACATTTGTCTAGCGGCTTTAGCAATTCGTTGGAATAACTTTTTTGTCTCCATTAGACAAATAATATATGTATGTATATATTGCAGTTTCGCACACACAGAAAGAAACGGTCCTCTTTCTAAAAATATTGTTTTGGCCTCTCAAAACATGTATTTGCGGTGCACTGTCAATATCTAATTTTGGGTGAAATACAAAGGTGCTAAAGAAAGTAATAATGGCTGGGTGTCTCTGCCAAATGCGCTATTTTCTATTTATCAAACTCTCCTATTTCAGATATGCTGTTCGCAGGTAGACAGACAGACGGATAGAGCAAAGCTACGAGGCAATAATTAAACAACATTACTGTACAGGATGCTTGTATGAAATATTACAGTGTTGCCGGTTTTAGAGAGAGTTACGCGTGTTCCCAGGAAACAGCGTGAGGATGAGTTTGTTAAACAATGACGCATCGCCACAGGGCTCTGTTTCCTTATCCTGATTGGCTAATTTCCTTCTGCAGCATCGCCCGCCTTTTCACGGCGCGGCGCTAGTGTCGCAGTTCACCGCGGCGTATCCGGTTTGTTTACAAAGAGTGTGTTCCTTATGGCGCGTTGCCATAGAGACCGTTAAACCTATTGCGTTGTTAAAGACAAAAGCTCGCGTTATTCTTCACATCACGCCTGCTTTGTTACGTAATCTGATGGTTTGAAAATGCGTCACAATGCTATGCCACATCTGAACTTTCTCTACCCTTTACCTTCATCAGGTAGAGGAATATTCTATTACACCAAAATTGCGTCATAGGGATTTCACCAGAAATATATATGACGTCTCTTGAACCAAAAAGCACCTCTAGAAAAAGTTCTCTCTCTCTCTCTACAGACGGATTGTGTGAAAGAATAATAATAATCATTGATTAAATAATAGTGCTTAACTACAAGTCCGATACCGAGAGGTTGGCTAGGCGGTTGCGTTTGTGGCCCATATTCGGGAGGTCGTGAGTTCGATTCTTGACCCATGGGGGTTCCCCCGGGTCGCCAGGCGAATACTGGTAAGGACCCTTACATCCCCAAATTTCCTGTCCGTCCATTTAATTCGAATTAATCATTTCATTTATCCTTTGCCCCGTTTGGCCTGTTTCAGGGTTATAAGTGTCGGCGATGGAGTTTCGGTGCAGCGTAGCAGGGGAAAAGGATGCTCTCAGCGAACCTTCTCCATCCCTCGACCTTCGGCAGGTTGCCGGGTACAAGGACCGCCCCTGACGGGGACGTTGGACCCCATTTGGGTTGGGGTACCCGGTCTGTCTGGAAACTTTAGGGACCCTGTCATTTGTTGTGCTGTCCCTCCTGGTTCCGGCAGTTCTGTGTTTGCCTTCACCTCATCCCTTCCTCCCGGGCGTCCCCTTGAGGGGTATACGGTACAATGTCTAGACTTCCTGGATCAAAGCCGCCATCCCCTCTGCTTCTCATTCCATTCCAGTCCAATCCGAGAGTTAAATGTGCTTACGATATTGCAAGGCACCACAGGAGTATATCTTCTCAAAGTGAATTTGAGATCTCCACGTGGCTTAGCGGAAAAAAGCGAGTCAGTTGCTATGGTAGCTCTTTGGTTAGAGTAACGCAGAAGATCCGAGAATTCAAATTATTCAGTCTGATTCTAGCTTCCCAGCGTAACTCAAAAAGGAAAAGTGGAGTATTTATTGCCATGGCACTTACATTCTAAAAAAAATATGATATTACATTCACATGAGTTTCTCTGTCCTCTGCCCCTTAGTAGTGACTATACAGATTATTCTTCCGAAAGTCTATTTACTTCATTTTAATAGAGATCCTTTGCAGAAACAGCTACATTACACATCTCGTTATAGATACAAAGAGAACAGCGATAGTCAAATGTTTAACAACTGGACGCTATATGCTGGTCTTAAAATTCCATACTGCTTCCATGACATCGCGAGAAACAACTGAAAATCGACAGGGCTTTAAATGAATGGGTAAGTATTGAACAATTCAAACAATTAATAATGGATATCTCGGAAATGGCTTATGCCACAAAAGCTTATTTCAAATAAATTGTGTGTGTTAAAGAGATCTACATTTTTGTGTAGTACTTAACGTTTACCAGTTCTACAAGATTATGCAAAATTCCTTCCGAATGATTCGACTTCACTGAGAAGGAAGGAGAAGGAATTTTCCCAGAAAACTCAAGATATACACTTTATTTGCCATGTAAATATCATTAATAATATACGATATCTTAATGAAATTCGTTACAGCCATTTTTCAGAAATTAAAAAAAATTCAAAAATTATTCCACATAGTGGGTAGTTTGAGGTGGGGATGTTTTCTTGAAAATTTTCGAGTCATTTTTTTTGGAAAGTGCTGAACCTAAATACCAAGTTTGGTACTTGCCCGATTTTTCGGTTTTTTGGGTGTTCACACATACCCGCGGACCTTTTTCTAAAAATGATTTTTTTTATTCAGAGGCCTTCAAAACACGTATTGCCGGTGAAATCGCGGTATCAAATTTTTGGGTGGAATGCAATACCTTCTCGACCTACTATGTACGTGGTAGGAAAAGTAATATTCAGGTACACTCATACTGAAGTCCAAAATTGGAGAAAATTGTATCAGCAAGAAATTCTGTCATTTACTATTCACAGAAAATTCAAGATATATATTTTATTCCGTATATGTATGTGTTAAATGTAGGGCATTTTAATCAAAATCCTTAAAGCTACTTTAGAAAAATAAAATATATCGAAATTTTCCACAAAAACACAGTTGGGGTGGACGAATTTCTTAAAAATCCTTTTATGTATATATATTTTGTGCGAAGTTGTCATATGGCATCCTTTGAAAATGCTGAACCAAACAGTAACTTTGGTATTGATCAATTCTTTCTTTCCTTCTTTCTTCCTTCCTTCTTCATTCCTTCTTTCTTTCCTTCCTTCCTTCCCTTCCTTTCCTTTCTTCCTTTCCTCCTTCCTTCCTTTCTTTCCTTCTTTCTTCCTTTCTTTCTGTCTGTCTTTCTTCCTTTCTTCCATCCTTCGTCGCATTCTTTCTTTCTTCCTATCCTTCCTTTCCTTCATTCCTCCATCCCTCCCTCCCTTCTTTCCTTTTCTTTTTGAGTTAGTCTGTTCATGGTCATAAATGCATAGACTTACCTTTTCCTAGGCTATTTTTTCTGTTTTGGGGGAGCAACTCAAACCATGCATTTCCGGTGATATCCTGGTACTGAAATTTTAATTTCTATTTATTTATTTATTCCACTAAAGAAACACTACGTTAGCATGGGTTAGAAGAGAGGAGGGGCCTCCAGTAACTGGAGCACAGCACTATAGTGGACCCTTTTTCTTCCAACGCGTAATGTGACCCTGGGAGAAAGGGATGAAGGGGAGCCCCGAAGGGCGACCAGATCGAGATAGCGAGCGCAAGCATGGTCGGAGTACCTAACGTTTCCAGGTCGAACGCATCCGACGGTGCCCGGACCACTCCCGAAACCTCTGTTCCCCTCAAAAGGGTTCACTCGGAGGAGAGACCTAAGTGAACACTCTCGCAACGAAGCCAGGGAGCGTACACCGCCCATCCACAACGCGCCGAACACCGTCACCTCGTCCTACAACCCTGATACAGATGAAAAGGAGATGATAGGTACAGGAAATTCGTGGTAGAAGATGAACCACCCCAACATTTGCATGCCGATCCGGGGAAACCACGAAAAATTATGGGTCAGAGGGACGGTCGCCGGAGATCGAACTCGGGGCTTCTGGTCCTTGCGTCGATCATTTAAAGGGTAGCTTAGGGTTGAGATATTTTCTTGAAAGTCATCGTGCCGCATCTTTGAAAGATGCTGAACTTAAATACCAAGTTTGGTATTGAGTTATGCTATACACACATAAGCATACACACTGACCTTTTTATAGAAATGTATTTTTTATATTCAGGGGTTCTCAACACGTTTTTCCGGTGAAGTCTCGATATCCAATTTTTAGGTGAAATACAATACTTCCTCATACACTAGGTTCGTGGTATAGAAAATAAAAAAGGCAGAAGCCAACAGGAAGTTCCCCTTTAAACTAATGATATTCGTCGGAAGCGTTTCATCTGTTTTGAATATACAAATAAATTACTGTAGATGGCAGGCGCAAGAGCTGAAACAAAACGCTAACGAAATAAAGCCCAGCAACAACTGAATAAAAAGTTGCTAACACGTCTTGTATACATAGATTTTTATATTTGATGTTGCACAAGAGATCGCGCGTGTCCTGGACAGTATACGTCTTTATCAGTGTGAAGTAATTGAGTTTAAACTTCCACCACGCCTCTGCTGGCCATTACGGAGACTAAACTGTTGTGGTACTTACGCAGTTAAATATTGGTGTTATTTTGTTTTCCGAAATAGCTCTGCAGTAACATGCGGGGTTGGTATTAGGGAACTCCCGAGTTCGATGCTCGGTGGAAGACAACTCTGAACATGTGTTTTTCGTGGTTTACCCTGGTTGACAAAGGCGAATACTGGAGTGGTGTATTCTACCAAGGATTTCCTCTCTCCCCTGTTTTCTCGCTTCTTTCCCTTCTTTCATGTTTCAGGTTGACTTCGGGGCTGTGTTTCGGTCGATGCCGTGTAGAGGACACAGAAGCTTGCGGATTGGAACGTCTTCTCAGCCCTGCTAAAGGGACGTCTCCGAGCGTTCCTCCCGTGGCCTGGTGGTCAAGTCTAGAACTGTTAGTGAACTGCGCGTCTCTGTTAATATGCGCCGTCCTGCTCTGCAGCCCATACGTTGCCTCACCTCATCCGTTCCTCCCGGGGTGTATGCACACAGATCCATTGGGGGTCGAGGTGGTAGGTGTCCTTTCCGTCAACTGCTGCTGTGGCACTGGTACTTGGGTTCTGTTAACAGAATTTATTATTTTCTCTAAACTTTAGTAGAATTAATTGATAGAGGAAGCATTGTTATTCCAACCAAGAAAATGTTTGTAGGTTTTTCACCAGAGATGCACGTTTTGAGACCGTGCTCCCTGTCTGAGATTCTTTCCAGGCTTTCCTCAGGCCACATAATTGGCAAACGTCGGGGCGGTACCTACCCTAAACTTAGGCTTCCCAAATTTTCTTTCCCAATTATCGCTCCATTTCATACAGCATCAGAAGACATAGAGATTCTTAAGCGATTGTCTTCAGTTAACTACACTCAAACCATTGTCAATACGAATTATACCGGGTGTTTCAGAAACACTTTTACAAACTTCGGGTATGGGTTCCTCACACCAAAAGAAGGAAAAACGTTCATATGAACATATGTCCCATAATCCTTGGTTTTCGCGTTATTCCTGTCACAATGAAAGTGTGAGTTCAACGGCCTTTGGGGGTCCAATCTCAAAACTTCATTTCTCTATGCATTCATAGAAGGCGTTGACCCATTGTACTACATACGGTAGATGGCGAAGTGTTGCCATGGAGACTTGTTTACGTTTGTCATTAGTCTGTCTTCAACGTTTCAATTGTGTACATGTAGTGAGTTAACTGCACGTGTTTCGTTCCACCATGGCTGGATATTCATTTCGTGAACATGCAGACATGGTTTTTATGTATGGTCGCGCGAATGGTAATGGACGCGAGGCTGCACGGTTCTATCAGATGAAGTTTCCAGACCGAAGACAACCGAGTCATCCAACCTTTGTCGCTGTTTAACGTCGCCTTGCTGATAAATGTGATAAATGCCTGGCTCCGGCACATTTTAGTCGCATTGTTCGAGATGCACTGGTATTTACCATAACCGATGGATAGGCAGAGGAGGACCAGTTCCATGGCCTGCACGTTCTTCCGACCTCATTCCTGTGGATTTTTACCTCTGGGGGCATCTTAAATCATTGGTTTATGGAGCAGCCATCCCTGATGTAGAAACGCTTCATCGACGTGTCATGGAAACCTGCGAAACCATTCGACACCATCCCGGAGGTTTTGACAGGGTACGACATTCCATGATTCGAAGAGTACAGGCATGCATAGAAGCAAGAGGAGGACATTTCGAGCATTTATTATGAGTTTTGTGTGTTATAAGTGTACCACTGTGTTGAACACCTCCTAACGAGAAAACAAAGGATTATGGGACATATGTTCATATCAACTTTTTTCCTTCTTGTGGTGTAAGGAACCCATACCCGAAGTTTGTAAAAGTATTTCTGAAGCATCCTGTATATTCGTCGATAGTGAACAATATAAGCATTTACGCGAAAATAAAATTAATAGAATCAGCCTCTGCGAACTGGTGATCGATAAGTCACACCTGATAGTGTTGACCAAGCCCGTAAACAACTGAAGGTGACATGGCTGCTTGCGCCGAAAGAGTTATATTTAAATGCTGCACAAATTAAATCATACGTAAATGATAACAAATACAGAGAAGTAAGGGCGGCCTAGGCTCAACTATGAAAATTGATTTTATTACACGTCTGCAACAATAAGTATACATATTAAAATTGAAGAATTAAATATATTTTATTAACGCCTACAGTAGACATGTAAAACGCACTAAGTGCAGCTATTTCAATTTCCCACGCATGACAGTATCCACGCGGGAAGTGGATAAAAGCACTATCGATAAGAAATTTAACATGATTGAGAAATAGAAGCAAAAGCATCTTTAGCAATAATTTTCCGAGCGAAATGGCCCCGCGGTAACGTGTGAGGCTCATATTCGGGAGGTTCCGCGTTCGATTTCTGTCGATCGCTCACTCTGAACTTGGGTTTTTCGTGGTTTTCCCTGGTCGGTGGGCGAATGCCGGAATGGTTTCGCATATACCACGATTTCTTTTCATCACTTCCCTTTCATTCCGTTTCTTTCTCATCTTTCAGGTGTGCTTCTAGGTTTTGTGGCGTTTGGTGGTACCTCCTGTGGTTCCTTCACTTCATCCCTTGCTCCTGAGGGTTGCTAGTCACAATATAGCTATAGGTGGCAGTGTGCGAGGTGTCCTCCTCCACTGTGCAACTTATACTTGTAGCAATAATTTTTGGAATAGATATGAAATAAACTGCGGCGTGAATAAAGGAGGTTGTGTGACTAACACATTTTTTATATCTTTTCCCCAAACTAAGCACATGAAAGCTTACTTTTCTACTTCCTGCTAATTTACGGAACGTGATGATATTTTGATAATTATTCTTTGTTCAGAGTCTTTTGAGACAGTGGAAGAGGGAAGATAGAAAACTGGTTGCACGTGCCCAGGTCGGCGACGTCCTTATCTCCCCCTTCCACTGTGCCAAAGGACTCTGAACAATCTATATTTAAGGCATTTTGGCTTTAATATGAGTCTTTATATCCCAAGTTGCAGTTACTTCAAAAGACTATATCTCTGAGATGTTCTGGGCTCGACACTCAGATATCTTCAGCGGTTAAGTGGCCAGGAATTGGAGTACGCGTATACTAAAGATGAGGAGTGAATTTCACGCCTCCAAGAAAGGGCAGTATGGAGTCGTGAGGATATCCAGAAGTGTTTCTCCTCACACTCCGCCGTAATAAGGTTCCCGGGAACTCAATTTCACGCATGCGCAGTCTTCACACCAGAGTCCGGAACCTTGAAAACACGCAATCTACATTCAAGTGGCCCGGTCCTTTAACAGCAATCTGGCACAACTGCTGGCGGCATCTGTAGAGTGTAAACACATGTCTACCTCACTGTGTAACAGTCACACGACAGTAAAAATATTCTAGTATAGGTCAAGTGTGTGACAGTCACATGGCAGTAAACATATTCCAGTATAGGTCAAGTGTGTGACAGTCACATGGCAGTAAACATATTCCAGTATAGGTCAAGTATGTGAGTCACATGGCAGTAAACATCTTCAAGTGTAGGTCAAGTGTGTGACAGTCACATGGCAGTAAACATATTCAAGTGAAGGTCAAGTGTGTGACAATCACATGAGTGTAAACACATGTCTACCTCACTGTGTAACAGTCACATGGCAGTAAACATATTCCAGTATAGGTCAAGAATGTAACAGTCACATGGCTAAAAACATCTTCCAGTATAGGTCATTTATTGTGCGTAACTGCCACATAACTCTAAACACTGTCAAGTAAAGGTAATGTCTACCTTCTATGTGTAACAGTCGCAAGTCTGTAAATATCTTTAAATATATGTCATGTCAGTCTCCTCTGTGTAACAGTCACATGGCTATAAACATCAACCACCTATAAGTCATGTCTATCTTCTGTGTACAGCCGGTTTCGTCTGTGACCCGCATTCGGGAGGTCGTGGGTTCGATACCCGTGGCCGACCTTCCTGACCCATGGGTTTTTGGGGGTTTTCCTGGGTCGCCAGGCAAATGCTGGAAAGAATTCTCACTTCCCCTGAATTTCCTGTCCCTCCATTTCATCTACATTCTCATTTCACTTTATCTTTCATCCGTTGGCATCTTTCAGGGTTGGAGTGTTGAAGATAGTGTTTCGGTGCAGTGTGGCAGGGGAAAGGGATGCTCTTTATGACTCCGTCCTTCGGCTTTCGGCTGGCTGCTGGGGGTATTAGAAACCACTTGAGGAGCATTGAACCCCCTCTGTGCGGGATGGTGTCCTTGATCTGTCTGTCCGTTTGTCGAGAGTCTCTCTCTGGACCCTGACATTCCTGTACCGTCACTCCTGGTTCCGGCTGCCCGGTGTCTCCTCTTGCCTCATCGTTGTTTCCGGGGACGCCCCCTTGTGGGGCGTAGGTACAAAATCCCCTATGTAGATCAGCGCCGAGTCCCCTCCGTAGCCAATCCAATCCACGTAGTTGTAAACGTCTTCAAGTATAGGCCACGTCTACCTTCTTTGTAAACATCAAGTATAGGTCAGAGGGGAAAACCTACTCTTTGAGTGCAGCAGTTGCACGACTGGCAGTTTGAAGCGGTAAACGAAAAAACACAAACGTACCCGACTTGTTTGCATGGTTACTTTGTAACATTTTCATGTCCGTAGCGAGGTTATATCCTCTGGTAAAGTGGCCTATCATACGATGTGTCAAAACATAATTTATTTTCACAAATACGTTCTACAAATGATTTACTCAAAATTATTTCTCTATACGGTTCCTAACAATAGTGACAGATATTCCTTAGAAATAGTTCTAATATGAAGTTTGCTGGGGGTCCACAGGAGTCTGAAACTATGGAGAAGTATTTACAAACCATCTTTAGAAAGTCGCTGCTTCAGCTCATGAAAAACAAAAGCACACAATTTCACATTTCAGTGGAAATGCTGTTTTTCCGGGCTTGATAAGCCGTGGTCTAGAAGTGGGCATTGTTCTATCTATGACTTAGACGAATCCTCTGAGGATGCTCAACGCAGTTTTAGGCGAAACGTCAGGAACAATGCCTGCTTCTAGACCACGAACTACACGACCGTGAAAGCCTCAGTACATACATCACATTTGGGAGGTTATTAAAATGTTTGAAAAGTACGGTCGACCCAAAGATATATTTTGGAAAGGGTAATTAGAAAAATATTAATGCTGCACAGTTGTATATCCTTAACAGATTTAAATCCTTCCAGTGTTACACTTATGATAAATAATTTTAGGCAGTATTTTTAACACTTAAATGATTTCGGTTCAATTATATAATATAAAATATAATAACAGCCCACCATAAAGCAATATGTGCACAATATAATATATAAAATGCATGTAACAGTCATTGTATTAATGTTTATATTATTATGTACATGTTCAATAATGTTATGTGAATGTATTATGTAATTTAATAATGTAGGAGCTGTGAGAATAATAGGTCAAATGTTGCTAACAATGAGGTAACAATGAGGTAGCCTTGAGGCAATAATAAATTAGAAGGTTAATAATGCTACTAGTTATTCTTGGAAACAATAATGTAATTTTTGAGACAGTTTATAAAATACTCAATCAACAACCAGAAATAAGCTTAAGTTAAATGAAAGTATTCTATTGGAGTAGGATTAGCCAATCAGAAACTGAAATAGAGCAAATTATACAAATTCAGAAGTTAGTTGGTTGTAGACAGTGCTCCTAACCGGACGCGAGATGCGTCCTCGAGAAGTTTAATACGTATTCAGTGTGAGACGAAAATAGTTTACGTGTTAAAAAGTGCAAGTAATTAATAAATAATCTGACACTTCTCTATATCAGTGAAGTGTTATTTTAATCGTTTAAAGAATTAATAAATGGAGTGAAGTACAAATTATAATCTGTGTAAGCCTACATTCTTCAGCCGCACCACACCTTGTTAAGACATTCATGTCTGTACAAATTAATACTGGCGCAGCCGAGGCAAACATAAATATATAATATTTAAAGAAACAGTCAAACTACAAAGTTATAAATTTGGGACGAAGGTTACCAGAAACTTTTTACCATACGTGCGATTGCAACTTCCAGTGTTCGGCTCCCCAACAGTCGAAATACAATACAACTCCTGCTAAAATTCTCCTTCTTCAAATTGGCTTCCTACGTGGGGCAGAAACTACCTTCATCAAATTTCACAGTATTTTTTCCCTTCGTAAGGGGCAGAGGAGAATTTAAGCACTCTGGCCAGATACCTATCATGCCGTATGCAACCTCCGGAAGGAAGGGATGAGATGAAAGATCCGAAGGGTGGTTGCCGACCCAAGTTGCGACAAGTGCGGATATTGTGGGTTCCTAAACTTCACAGATGGAGACACTCCTGCAGGAACCCCACCAGCGGTCCTCTTGGCGAATAGGTCCGAACTGCCTTAGTTCCATACACCAGAGGAGGAAAAAACATTCACAGAGCGCATATCCACCAAACACCACCAAACTACCCAGTCAAGCCCCGTACCCCGAAGGGCGATAGAAAATGAAATTATGGGGAATGAAGGACCGGAAAAATTCGTGGTATTAGAAAAACCGTCCCAGCATTCACCTGGAGACAGGAGAAACTGAATGCGGACCACAGACATTGCGGCCTGAACCATCCCGCTCGGTAAAACATCACAGACGTTTCAAGATATACATCTAATTTATCTGCAAATACTTCCAAGTTTAAATTAAAAACCTTTAAGCCGTTTGGACTAACATAGAATTAGACCTTTTATATTAATATCTTCTGCATTAGGAGAATGGTTAAAAAAATATTTAAATTCTATCCTTGAAATAAGCCTTACTTAGGTACGAAATTTTCCTTTGTGTGACTTTCCTTTTTAAAATATCTTCTTCACACATATTCATAAATAGGATCCTTTTTCTAAAACAACTTTATTGTTGGATTCCAGGAGCGGCAAATACTGCAAGATGAATTTAAGATCATATTTTCTGGGTGAAATACAACATTTCCTCTACCTTAGACAAGTAGTAGCGAAATTAAATGCTTAAAAGAAAGGATTTAAACAAACATGCTAATTTCAAACATAACCTCCTCCAAAATGAATCCATGGACCATATCGGAAGCCATAAATCTGTTCTTTTGTTCTCAGGTACCGTAGATAACCCTCAGTACTAAAACTTGAAACCGTACTTTTCACACTGGATGTGTATTTGCTCTGGTCTAGTGGTGAAAAACAACTGAAAGTGAGTGGTCAAAATCTCATACTCAAGTATGCTGATTTGTTTTGGACAGTTTTACAAACTAAAGCAGACACTGTTGAATTGTATTGGTATAAAATTCGTTGTATGCGAATTTAATAATGGATGATAGTTTTTAATTTCACTGCCACATATGCATAGTAGTGAAAGTATTGTATTCCGCACAAAAATTCACCGAAAATACATGTTCTAAGGTTCCTGAATTCAGGGTTAGGGTTATGCAAACGGAAGGGAAGAAGTGAGGTAACTACAGGTCACAGAGAGCGCGGAAGTCCCTAATGCCAGAGCTGCAGAGAAGGTGATGAACGACCCGCCTACCAGGAACCTTCTAGTATCCACGGGAGTAATAACTCTTTCGTGAAGATGAGAAACCACCCCAGCATTTGCCTGCCGACCCTGCGAAAGCACGACAAAACCAAGGTCGGAAAGGGCGGTCGCCGGGAATCTAACCCAGGATTTCTAGAATGCGAGCCTCACGTTACCGCGCTCGGTCTCCCGAATAAGTAAAAGAAAAAGTTTTTGAAAAAAATTATATATATTTATTTGTTTATTCACTGCAAATGGGTATTACCCGATAGCAGAGTTAACTATACAAATAAGAATACAAAGTGTAAGGGCACAAACAATAACAATGCAAATAACAATAAATATTAATATGAATAAAACGATTCCATCAACAAACCAGCTTATTATAGCTGGCGGTTAATGGTTTTGTAATATAACAGATACTTACTTTATTATTTGTATTCACGAATTACCCGTCCAGTCGGTGCAACCGCTAAGTTTATCACTAGTATTTACAGCAAGTTTATAAAATTTAAAAATACGCCTAAGTAATCTTTGTAACAAATTATTTATCCAACATTTATTGTATTTAGATATATCCTAAATTTCCTCACAGACAGAGCACAGCCCCGAAAGCCTGCTAACAAAAAATAATCTTTCTGCTTCGGTTCTGTGCTTTCTACCTTTAATTTTAAACAAATGATCGCTTCTTCCGTAATAAATGGGGTTCTCGAATCTTTCCCTAGCGCCCGCCCTTGCATTTTAACAAGCATAAGGTTTAAATAATGTGCATAACCTATGCCTCCTAAAATGTGTTTCCACTGGCGACTTTTTTAACTTTCTCTACTACGTATAGTAAGTAGGGGAAGTATTGTATTCCACCCAAAAATTCGATACCGAGATTTCAACGAAAATATATATTTGAGACCCCCTGAATACAAAAAATCTGATGTGTTACACTCACATGACTTTCTCTACTCTTGTACAAACTATTTTTACAAACGCTTATTCTCCATATGCTTCATGTTAATCGAGATATCGAGATGTCAATCTTATTGGTAATATCATGTAGATGCAAGGGGAATATGGTAGGTTTTAAGCGATAGTCAAATATTTTAACGCTGATTGCTATGTGGCGCATTCCATTCTCTTTGCATGTCCAGGACATAAAAAAAATCTGATGTGTTACACTCACATGACTTTCTCTACTCTTGTACAATCTATTTTTACAAACGCTTATTCTCCATATGCTTCATGTTAATCGAGATATCGAGATGTCAATCTTATTGGTAATTTTCTTGTAGATGCGAGGGGAATATGGTAGCTTTTAAGCGATAGTCAAATATTTTAGCGCTGGTTGCTATGCGGCGAATTCCATTCTCTTTGCATGTCCAGGACAAAAAAAAATTGAATAACGCATTTTAGAAAAAGTATAAGTATTGGAAAATTTAAGGGAATAACAAGCAATATCTCGCAAACGGTTCACTCAACAAAAGAAATGTATATGACATAAATTGTGTATTTTAACGCGATCTACATTTTTCGTGTAGTAAACTTTTGTCTATCTCTTATGGTTTACCAGTTATGAAAAAGTCGTTCATAATGAAGAATACTTTTGGAGACATTCCCAGAAAATTCGAGATATACATTTTATTTGTCCTGACAATATCTTAAACATATGATATTTTAATCAAAATCGTTAGAGCCGTTTTTGAGAAAATTAAAATTTTCGAAAAATGTTCCATGTAAAGGGTAGTCTGGGGTGGGGGGATTTTCTTGAAAACCTTCGTGTCGCATCTCTGGAAGATACTGAACCTAAATACCAAGTTTGGTGTTTATCCGACTGTTCGTTTTTGAGTTATGCTGTTCACAGACACACACACACACACACACACACACACACAGACACACACACACAGACACACACACACACAGACACACACACGGACATGTTTCCAAAAATACTTTTTTTTGGATTCAGGAGGTCTCAAAACATGTATTTCCGGTGAAATCTCGGTATCGAATTTTTGGGTGGAATGCAATACTTCACCTACTTACTATACGTAGTAGAGAAAGTAAAAAATCTGATGTGTTACACTCACATGACTTTCTCTACTCTTGTACAATCTAATCTTACAAACGCTTATTCTCCATATGCTTCATGTTAATCGAGATATCGAGATGTCAATCTTATTGGTAATTTTCTTTTAGATGCAAGGGAAATATGGTAGCTTTTAAGCGATAGTCAAATATTTTAACGGTGGTTGCTATGTGGCGCATTCCATTCTCTTTGCATGTCCAGAACATAAAAAAAATGAATAACGAATTTGAGAAAAAGTATAAGTATTGTAAAATTTAAGGAAATAACAAGCAATATCCTGAAAACGGTTCACTCAACAAAAGAAATGTATATGATATAAGTTGTGTATTTTAACGCGATCTACATTTTTTGTGTAGTAAAAGTTTGTCTATCTCTTATGGTTTACCAGTTATGCAAAAGTCGTTCACAATGAAGAATACTTTTGGAGACATTCCCAGGAAATTCAAGATATACATTTTATTTGTCATAAAAATATCTTAAACATATGATATTTTAATCAAAATCGTTAGAGCCATTTTTGAGAAAATTAAAATTTTCGAAAAATCTTCCATGTAAAGGGTAGTCTGGGGTGGGGGGATTTTCTTGAAAACCTTCGTGTCGCATCTCTGGAAGATACTGAACCTAAATACCAAGTTTGGTGCTTATCCGATTGTTCGTTTTTGAGTTATGCTGTTCACACACACACAGACACACACACAGACACACACACACACACAGACACACAGACACACACACGGACATGTTTCTAAAAATGCTTTTTTTGGATTCAGGAGGTCTCAAAACGTGTATTTCCGGTGAAATCTCGGTATCGAATTTTTGGGTGGAATGCAATACTTTCCCTACTTACTATACGTAGTAGAGAAAGTAAAAATGAGTAACGAATTTGAGAAAAAGTATAAGTATAGGAAAATTTAAGGGAATAACAAGCAATATCTCGCAAACGGTTCACTCAACAAAAGAAATGTGTATGACATAAATTGTGTATTTTAACGCGATCTACATTTTTTGTGTAGTAAAATTTTGTCTATCTCTTATGGTTTACCAGTTATGCAAAAGTCGTTCATAATGAAGAATACTTTTGGAGACATTCCCAGAAAATTCGAGATATACATTTCATTTCTAATGACATTATCTTAAACATATGATATTTTAATCAAAATCGTTAGAGCCATTTTTGAGAAAATTAAAATTTTCGAAAAATGTTCCATGTAAAGGGTAGTCCGGGGTGGGGGGATTTTCTTGAAAACCTTCGTATCGCATCTATGGAAGATACTAAACCTAAATACCAAGTTTGGTGTTTATCCGACTGTTCGTTTTTGAGTTATGCTGTTCACAGACACACACACACACACAGACACACACACACACAGACACACAGACACACACACAGACACACACACGGACATGTTTCCAAAAATGCTTTTTTTGGATTCAGGAGGTCTCAAAACATGTATTTCCGGTGAAATCTCGGTATCGAATTTTTGGGTGGAATGCAATACTTCCCCTACTTACTATACGTAGTAGAGAAAGTAAAAATGAGTAACGAATTTGAGAAAAAGTATAAGTATAGGAAAATTTAAGGGAATAACAAGCAATATCTCGCAAACGGTTCACTCAACAAAAGAAATGTGTATGACATAAATTGTGTATTTTAACGCGATCTACATTTTTTTTGTAGTAAAATTTTGTCTATCTCTTATGGTTTACCAGTTATGCAAAAGTCGTTCACAATGAAGAATACTTTTGGAGACATTCCCGGGAAATTCAAGATATACATTTTATTTGTCATAAAAGTATCTTAAACATATAATATTTTGATCAAAATCGTTAGAGCCATTTTTGAGAAAATTAAAATTTTCGAAAAATGTTCCATGTAAAGGGTAGTCTGGGGTGGGGGGATTTTCTTGAAAACCTTCGTGTCGCATCTCTGGAAGATACTGAACCTAAATACCAAGTTTGGTGTTTATACGACTGTTCGTTTCTGAGTTATGCTGTTCACAGACACACAGACACACAGACACACAGACAGACACACAGACAGACACACACACGGACATGTTTCCAAAAATGCTTTTTTTGGATGCAGTGAGTCTCAAAACATGTATTTCCGGTGAAATCTCGGTATCGAATTTTTGGGTGGAATGCAATACTTCCCCTACTTACTATACGTAGTGGAGAAAGTAAAAATGAATAAGGAATTTGAGAAAAATTATAAGTATTGGAAAATTTAAGGGAATAACAAGCAATATCTCGCAAACGGTTCACTCAACAAAAGAAATGTGTATGACATAAATTGTGTATTTTAACGCGATCTACATTTTTTGTGTAGTAAAATTGTGTCTATCTCTTATGGTTTACCAGTTATGCAAAAGTCGTTCATAATGAAGAATACTTTTGGAGACATTCCCAGAAAATTCGAGATATACAGTTCATTTCTCATGACATTATCTTAAACATATGATATTTTAATCAAAATCGTTAGAGCCATTTTTGAGAAAATTAAAATTTTCGAAAAATGTTCCATGTAAAGGGTAGTCCGGGGTGGGGGGATTTTCTTGAAAACCTTCGTGTCGCATCTCTGGAAGATACTGAACCTAAATACCAAGTTTGGTGTTTATCCGACTGTTCGTTTTTGAGTTATGCTGTTCACAGACACACACACACACAGACACACAGACACACACACAGACACACACACGGACATGTTTCCAAAAATGCTTTTTTTGGATTCAGGAGGTCTCAAAACATGTATTTCCGGTGAAATCTCGGTATCGAATTTTTGGGTGGAATGCAATACTTCCCCTACTTACTATACGTAGTAGAGAAAGTAAAAATCTGATGTGTTACACTCACATAACTTTCTCTACTCTTGTACAACCTAATTTTACAAACGCCCATTCTCCATATGCTTCATGTTAATCGAGATATCGAGATGTCAATCTTATTGGTAATTTTCTTGTAGATGCAACGGGAATATGGTAGCTTTTAAGCGATAGTCAAATATTTTAACGCTGGTTGCTATGTGGCGCATTCCATTCTCTTTGCATGTCCAGGACATAAAAAAATGAGTAACGAATTTGAGAAAAAGTATAAGTATTGGAAAATTTAAGGGAATAACAAGCAATATCTCGAAAACGGTTCACTCAACAACAAAAATGTATATGACATAAATTGTGTATTGTAACGCGATCTACATTTTTTGTGCAGTAAAATTTTGTCTATCTCTTATGGTTTACCAGTTATGCAAAAGTCGTTCAGAATGAAGAACACTTTTGGAGACATTCCCAGAAAATTCGAGATATACATTTCATTTGTCATGAAAATACCTTAAACATATGATATTTTAATCAAAATCGTTAGAGCCATTTTTGAGAAAATTAAAATTTTCGAAAAATGTTCCATGTAAAGGGTAGTCTGGGGTGGGGGGATTTTCTTGAAAACCTTCGTGTCGCATCTCTGGAAGATACTGAACCTAAATACCAAGTTTGGTGTTTATCCGACTGTTAGTTTTTGAGTTATGCTGTTCACACACACACAGACACACACACACACAGACACACACACACAGACACACACACACACAGACTAACAGACACACACACGGACATGTTTCCAAAAATGCTTTTTTTGGATTCAGGGAGTCTCAAAACATGTATTTCCGGTGAAATCTCGGTATCGAATTTTTGGGTCGAATGCAATACTTCCCCTACTTACTATACGTAGTAGAGAAAGTAAAAATGAGTAACGAATTTGAGAAAAAGTATAAGTATAGGAAAATTTAAGGGAATAACAAGCAATATCTCGCAAACGGTTCACTCAACAAAAGAAATGTGTATGACATAAATTGTGTATTTTAACGCGATCTACATTTTTTGTGTAGTAAAATTTTGTCTATCTCTTATGGTTTACCAGTTATGCAAAAGTCGTTCACAATGAAGAATACTTTTGGAGACATTCCCAGAAAATTCAAGATATACATTTTATTTGTCATAAAAGTATCTTAAACATATAATATTTTGATCAAAATCGTTAGAGCCATTTTTGAGAAAATTAAAATTTTCGAAAAATGTTCCATGTAAAGGGTAGTCTGGGGTGGGGGGATTTTTTTGAAAACCTTCGTGTCGCATCTCTGGAAGATACTGAACCTAAATACCAAGTTTGGTGTTTATACGACTGTTCGTTTCTGAGTTATGCTGTTCACAGACACACAGACACACAGACACACAGACAGACAGACACACACACGGACATGTTTCCAAAAATGCTTTTTTTGGATGCAGTGAGTCTCAAAACATGTATTTCCGGTGAAATCTCGGTATCGAATTTTTGGGTGGAATGCAATACTTCCCCTACTTACTATACGTAGTGGAGAAAGTAAAAATGAGTAACGAATTTGAGAAAAAGTATAAGTATAGGAAAATTTAAGGGAATAACAAGCAATATCTCGCAAACGGTTCACTCAACAAAAGAAATGTGTATGACATAAATTGTGTATTTTAACGCGATCTACATTTTTTGTGTAGTAAAATTTTGTCTATCTCTTATGGTTTACCAGTTATGCAAAAGTCGTTCACAATGAAGAATACTTTTGGAGACATTCCCAGAAAATTCAAGATATACATTTTATTTGTCATAAAAGTATCTTAAACATATAATATTTTGATCAAAATCGTTAGAGCCATTTTTGAGAAAATTAAAATTTTCGAAAAATGTTCCATGTAAAGGGTAGTCTGGGGTGGGGGGATTTTTTTGAAAACCTTCGTGTCGCATCTCTGGAAGATACTGAACCTAAATACCAAGTTTGGTGTTTATACGACTGTTCGTTTCTGAGTTATGCTGTTCACAGACACACAGACACACAGACACACAGACAGACAGACACACACACGGACATGTTTCCAAAAATGCTTTTTTTGGATGCAGTGAGTCTCAAAACATGTATTTCCGGTGAAATCTCGGTATCGAATTTTTGGGTGGAATGCAATACTTCCCCTACTTACTATACGTAGTGGAGAAAGTAAAAATGAATAAGGAATTTGAGAAAAATTATAAGTATTGGAAAATTTAAGGGAATAACAAGCGATATCTCGCAAACGGTTCACTCAACAAAAGAAATGTATATGATATAAATTGTGTATTTTAACGCGATCTACATTTTTCGTGCAGTAAAATTTTGTGTATCTCTTATGGTTTACCAGTTATGAAAAAGTCGTTCACAATGAAGAATACTTTTGGAGACATTCGCAGAAAATTCGAGATATATATTTTATTTGTCATGACAATATCTTAAACATATGATATTTTAATCAAAATCGTTAGAGCCGTTTTTGAGAAAATTAAAATTTTCGAAAAATGTTCTATGTAAAGGGTAGTCTGGGGTGGGGGGATTTTCTTGAAAACCTTCGTATCGCATCTCTGAAAGATACTGAACCTAAATGCCAATTTTGGTGTTTATCCAACTGTTCGTTTCTGAGTTATGCTGTTCACAGACACACAGACACACACACACACACACACACACACACACACACACACACACACACACACACACACACAGACACACACACGGACATGTTTCCAAAAATGCTTTTTTTGGATTCAGGGGGTCTCAAAACATATATTTCCGGTGAAATCTCGGTATCGAATTTTTGGGTGGAATACAATACTTCCCCTACTTACTATACGTAGTAGAGAAAGTAAAAAGCATTTTCGGAAACATGTCCGTGTGTATGTCTGAGAACAGCATAACTCAGAAACGAACAGTCGGATAAACACCAAACTTGGTATTTAGGTTCAGTATCTTCCAGAGATGCGACACGAAGGCTTTCAAGAAAATCCCCCACCCCAGATTACCCTTTACATGAAAAAATTTTCGAAAATTTTAATTTTCTCAAAAATGACTAACGATTTCGATTAAAATGTCATATGTTTAAGATATTTTCATGACAAATGAAGTGTATATCTCGAATTTTCTGGGAATGATTCCAAACGTATTCTTCATTGTGAACACTTTTGCATAACTGGTAAAACATAAGAGATAGACAAAATTTTACTGCACAAAATGTAGATCGCGTTAAAGTAAACAATTTATATCATATACATTTTTTTGTTGAGTGCACCGTTTTCGACATATTGCGTGTTATTCCCTTATATTTTCCAATACTTATACTTTTTCTCAAATAGGAATTCGTTATTCATTTTTTGTCCTGGTAATGCAAAGAGAATGGAATGCTCCACATAGCAACCAGCTCTCAAAATATTTGACTATCGCTTAAAGCCTAGCAATTCCCCTTGCATCTACAACAAATAGTTTGTACAAGAGTAGAGGAAGTCATGTGAGTGTAACACATCAGGTTTTTTAATTAAGGTCCTGGTATTCTACACTGCCGGCATCCCACAATCGTGGTTTCTTCTTCAACTCTATTATTTACATTCTTGTTAAGAACGCAGGCCAAGCCATCTTGAAAACAGCTGTAATCTGTGTATGGCGAGATTGAACTGCGCAAACGCAAGTTCAAGATCTTTGTTAAGTTATTGCTCGCCTTTCGGGAACAAGCAACATGTTGGGAACATGTATACGCTTGTATATCAGGAACTGGAAACAAGTTAGGAAGCGTATAGAACATAAAATTGTTTCTGGACTTGTCGCGAGCTAATCGGAGCATATACACAACACAACTTTCATACAAAAAGTCGTCTTTACGGTGAAGTTACAAAGGCTTCCATTTTATCTATTCTCCTTTTGTAGGTCCAAAATATTTACTGTTTTTTATAAATTTTATATATATCTGTTACATTCACACAACTTTCTCTACCCACTATCCTTTATTTTTTATATAACTTCTAGAGCTATTCTTACAAAACCCTATTCTTCTATCTGTATTGTAAACGTCAAACCAATAACAGCGCATATCTCGGAAATGGTTAATGCTACAACAAAATTTATTTGAAATAAGATGTGCGTTTAAACAGATCTACATTCTTTATGCACTAAGCTTTTGTCTATCTCTTATGGTTTACCGCTTACGCAGAATTATACAGTATTCCTTTTGAGCGCAGAGGACTTCACAGGCTATTCCCTGAAAATTCAAGATATACATTTTATTTGTTGTGTAAATATCTTTAATGTAAGGCAGGTATTTTAAATAATAATCGTTCGAACAATTTTTGAGAAAAGTAAAAACTTTGAAACAATTTTCCATATAAAGGGCAGTTTAAGGTGGAGAGTTTTCTTGAAAATCGCAACTTTTGAAGATGCTTACCTTGAATACCCAGTTTAGCATTTATCCGACATTTCATTTTTCAGTTGTGATGTTTACAGACACTCACACGCTTTTTTGTAAAAATAATGTGGGGGAGGTCTCAGAGCATATTGTAAATGTGTGCGCTAAGTTACTGCGAACCGGCGGTGCGAGCGCCTCCCGACCATCTACCTGCCGTGGGTTAGGCTAATGACCGGTCCCTCTCTAGAACAGTAAACGCTTGGAACTATAGCCATTGTGGGCCATTTCCACGCTCCAGAGGATTCCTTTTGGCCCTTTCTGGTGGATTCTCGTTCTCGAAAGTTCCTGTTTGTATGCAAGGCCTATATAAGGGACCGCTAGCGGCAGGACAAGTCTAGTGTTGAGTTCAGTTGTATTGCGTGCTATTAGAAGTGACAAGTGGACAGTGTAGTTTAACTGTGAGTTGTGCAGTTCAGTTGTGAGTTGATTCGACGGACACGTTGTGTTGTGTTCCGCCAATTTTTTCGGTGAGTATATTTGGGTGGAATATAATATGTTCTCTACATGTAAGGTACGTGATACAGAAAGTAAAAAGGACCGCGTCTTTGTGTCTGAACTACATAACCCAAAAAGGAAGGTAGAATAAATATCAAATTGTTACTTAATTTCAGTACTATGCAAGGATACGACACAAAGTATTTCAAGAAAATTCCCACACACCAAATTAAACTTTACACTGAAAATGTTTCTCTAATTTTTTATTTTCTCAAAATTAATTAATCACATGTTTAGGATATTTGTATTACATATAATATATGGGTCATTCATTAGTTAGTGGCAACAGTATCTGTATGTGGCGCTATCAGCGATAAATAATGCAACTGACAACACTGAGATAGAAGAGCATCTGATGTGCGTCATCTGTGAGTTTGAAGACATTATTAGATATTTGTAGTGCTCTAAAATGTTTAGTAAATACGAACAAAAATGCTTCATTAAAATTGAGATTGCAAGAGGCAAGAATGTTCGACTGTGCCTTGCAGCATTACTGGAAGCTTGTGGTAGGGAGACTTTACCATATCGTACCGTGGCTACGTGGGCGCGCAGAGGTAGTCATCAAACACGTGGAGCTGGCAGCAACTGATGATGTGAACGCTGGAAGAACACCGTTGCTGGACCAGCAAGGGAAGTTGGAATTGCTCCTGATGCGATTCTTCACGTACCTAAGAAGTTAAAAATCAGGAAAGTCTGGGTTCCACACAATCTTGAAGAGGAAAACACGTGACAGAGAATGGAAACAGCGATATTGCAATTAGAACGCTATGGACGTGAAGTCCTTAGACGTATCATAACTTTAGATGGATCCTCGGTTCGACGCCAACAACCAAAATTGAAGAGACACTCAAATGAGTGCGACACAATGATTCCCCAGCCAAAAATCTGATGTGTTACACTCACATGACTTTCTCTACTCTTGTACAAACTATTTTTACAGACGCTTATTCTCCATATTCTTCATGTTTATCGAGATATCGAGATGTTAATCTTATTGCTAATTTTCTTGTAGATGCAAGGGGAATTGGTAGGCTTTAAGCGATAGTCAAATGTTTAAGAGCTGGTTGCTATGGGGCGCATTCCATTCTCTTTGCATTACCACGACAAAAAAAAAAAAAATAACGAATTTGAGAAAAAGTGTAAGTATTGGAAAATTTAAGGGAATGACAAGCAATATCTCGAAAATGATTCACTCGTCAACAAAAATGTATATGACATAAATTGTGTATTTTAACGCGATCTACATTTTTTGTGTAGTAAAATTTGGTCTATCTCTTATGTTTACCAGTTATGAAAAAGTCGTTCACAATGAAGAATACTTTTGTAGACATTCCCAGAAAATTCGGGATATACATTTCATTTGTCATGAAAATATGTTAAACATATGATATTTTAATCAAAATCGTTAGAGCCATTTTTGAGAAAATTAAAATTTTCGAAAAATGTTCCATGTAAAGGGAAATCTGGGGTAGGGGGATTTTCTTGAAAACCTTCGCGTCGCATCTCTGGAAGAAAATACCAAGTTTGGTGTTTATCCGAATGTTCGTTTCTGAGTTATGCTGTTCACAGACACACACAGACACACAGACAGACAGACAGACACACACACAGACACACACAGACATGTTTCCAAAAATTTCCGGTTAAATCTCGGTATCGAATTTTTGGGTGGAATGCAATACTCCCCCTACTTACTATACGTAGTAGAGAAAGTAAAAAAGTACCGACAAGAACAGGATACACTTAAAGTCATGTTGCTTAAGAGTTTGATGGTGTCTCTGTCTCTCATCCAGTTCCTGCTGGAAATCGTGTGAATGGTGCATATTACTGTTACTTTCTGGAGCACCATTTACGACCAGCTGTGCGTCGTAAACGTCCAAATCTCCTCAATTCTCATCCTGTCGTGCTACACGATGGTGCTCGATCTCACATAGCTGTTCCTGTGGTTAATTTATTTCACAGATGGAACTGGAAAATTCTAGAGCATCCTCCATACTCCCCAGATATGAGCCAATGTGATTTTGACCTTTTCGCGACAATGAAATTACCACTTAGAGGAGTTTCTTGAGAACCAGGCAGGTAGGTATAGCAGCCTGTTCGAAGATCAGTACAACAGCGCTGTGAATGGCATCCGACGATTCCCTGAAGTGTGGAGGCTGATTATTTGCCACTAATTATTGAATGACCCATGTATACATCTTGTATATTTTGTCTGAGGTGGTTGGGAAGACCTTTTGGTTCTTAAAACTCAATTTATGTCAAATATGTGTCCATAGTCTCACATATTTGTTGTTCTTACAAATGTTCAAGACCTTTTATACCTTTTTGGAACGTTAAGACGCCATTACTTTGTTTCTCGTGATGTCATGGAAGAAGTATGGAATTTCAAAACAAGCATATAGCGACCCCCTGGCAGTATCTCTCTTGCTTCTACAACGAAATGTGTAATGGAAGTATTTCTGTAAACGTTTATCTCGATTAACATGAAGTGGATAGAAAAGCAAGGTTTTATAGGAATAGTTTGTAATAGAGGGAGTAGAGAGTTCGTGTGAACACATCATATTTACGGGAACATGTCCTATAAAGTGAAGGTTTGAAAGCTAAACGGAGTTAATTGGGTTGCGTATTTAAATTAAAGTTAATATTCCTTGAAAGGTAAAGGGAGTTATTAACGAGTAACGTAACGAAGAAGGCGTGGTGTTAAGCAAGCTAGTGCATGTATGCCTTTGATTTTGAAGGGTCCGGCCGGCCCAATAGAGCGAACGTACCGTAAAGATTGAGTGCTGGGCGTCCCTTTTCAAAGCCTCCTGGCTTAAGCACTTTGTAAACGCAGTCAGGCAGCTAAGCCGACTCTACCGTGGAATTACGTACAGCGAGGAAGACTAAAACAAAAATGCTCGCATCACTTTTTACTATCCGGGGTCAAAATTGTGCATGCGGTGGGTTTAGTTCTGAGCTCATCCTTGATTCCGTTCGCTTACTCCCGCACGCTACATATCGTGAACCATGTGGGTATCTACGTAAGGCGCGTTCTTATGCTTCATCTAAGGTCTTGCATTTGGCCTTGAAAACTCATGTTAAGATCACACGAAGAAAAACATTCTAATGTGTTACATTCACACGTCTTTCTCTACTCTCTATCGTTTAACTGTTAATTTAATGTTACCCTCCTTGTTATAAGGTCTTATGACGTCATCTCGTAGCTCGTTCTGCGTTATCTCGTGCGCCAGATTCTCCAGTGGTATAGCTATGAGTTCTTTATCTCAGGGTATACGTGAGTGTATTTTGAAAGGATAGCACTAGTTTAGTTACTTGATAAATTTTAATGTTGATTACAGTGTTCAGTTTGAGAAGAGTCGCCGACTGTTGTATTTACGAATTAATTAGTTCTACAACAGGTATTGCCGTAAGTCGCAGAAATGTTACTCGGAAATACCCCTCTCAATAGCCGCTAAATCTTTCTAAGGTCGGAGGGTCCAATTGCGCTACACAACTTAAAAATCTTATGTATTACACTCATATGACTTTCTCTACTCTTACAAACTAATTTTCCAAACGTTATTCTCCATCTACTTCATGTTAATCGAGATAAACATTTGCAGACTCTATCTTATTACTAACTTTTTAAGAGCTGGTTGCTCTGTGGAGCATTCCATTCTCTTTACAGAATAACGAATAAGGCATTCCCATTTGAGAAACGGTAAAAGTATTGGAAAAGGAATATCTCGGAAATAGTTCACTCGACAAAACAATGTATATGATATAAATTGTGTTTTTTAGCGAGATATACATTTTGTATGTAGTGAAATTATTGTCTATTTCTTAGAGCTTACCACTTATACAAAATTCATTCAAAATAAAGACGACTTTTGGGGACATTACCAGAAAATTCAAGATATACATTTCATTTGTCATGAAAGTATATTAAACGTATGATATTTTAATCAAAATCATTAGAGTAGTTTTTGAGAAAATAAAAATTTTCGAAAAATGTTCCATGTAAAAGATGGTCTGGGGTAGGGCGATTTTCCTGAAAATCTTTTTGTCGCATCTTTGAAGGATACTGAACATTGTGGCAGTATTTTGTATCACAACATTGTAAATGCCAGAGTGATTGTAGTTAAATAAGCATTATTGTGTGACATTGATTTGAGATGTTTGTTAGTTATAAGCATTGTTAGGAAATAAGTTTACACGACCTCACTGAAACTGACAATAAGAGCGGGCAACAATGAGCGAGGGGGTGAGTTGTTTATTAATTAGAAGAGGCAAGCAAATGACGTCAGAGTAGCGCGCGTTTCTTTAGAAATGGAGGGAATTTCTTCCCTAGAGCATATGTTTTCGTAATTTTGATTGAATATAAAAATAGACGCTAATGTTGGCGCGTATTATTAACCAATAGTAGCTCGATTATAATCTTTAGGCATATCGGTGAGGGAGTATAAATTATGAAGCCAAGAGACGGGTAACGTTCAGTCCAACAGAATCATACAAAGGTTATACGTCGCACAGTTTAAGAGAATTGTTCACGCGTTATACGTCGCGCAATTCTACAGAATCTCTCGCGTTGTAAAGTTAGTTATAAATGTGAAATACGCGAATTAATAATGTGCAGCAAATAAGTGATTATAGTGATATTAGAAAATATAACAGTTTCAGTCGGGCGTGTATCAAGAATAATTATGTGAAATGAATAAAGTGTGACGGCAATAAAAGTGTAAAAACAAATTCTTTTATAAGTGTTATCGTTCAGTAACAAATCCTTTCCGTTTACACACCCTGTTCAAGAGATATGCTCGACTGAGTAGTAATAATAGCTAGCCGGAGGACAAAGAACCCAACATTCAAAGTAGTAAAACAATAACAGGCGCTCAGAAATAAGATAACACGAAGTTACTGCGACAAATTGGCTTCCATACGTGGTGCAGATAAACATGAAGCATCTTCCAACTACCAACAAATATTCTACTTCAACCTAAATACCAAGTTTGGTGTTTATCCCACTTTTCTTTTTTGAGTTATGCTGTTCACATCCACACACACATACACACACAGTCACACACGGACCTTTTTCTAAAAATGGTTTTTTTATTCAGGGGACCTCAAAACATGTATTTCCGGTGAAATACGATATCGAATTTTTGTGCAGAATGCAATACTCCCCCTAATTACTATACGTAGTAGAGAAAGTAAAAATTACACACGAGAGTCACGAATATGTCAGGAATGTATGCACCAATGTGTCTCTGGTTTAGATTTTAACTTAAACTTCGACAAACCTATCGCTACCCCTACCAATGTTGCTTCACAAGCGGATCTATCTTATGCATATGCATCTCTGAAGCTGTTTCTATGCGGTACCTCCTCGAATCTCAGAATTGCATTGCCTTTCTAATTTACACAATTCCTGTCTATATGACTTTTCAAACGTACTGAACTTAACTCTCACCACAATCCAGGAACTTTTATACTAACGCGTTCGTTGCTCGGCTGTTGCTAATGTCCTTTCTCTTCAGATAAATCTTTCAATTCTGATTTAAAATACAGAAATTATTTATTGCAATTACTTCTCTACCGCATATCAATTATTTATTTAATTATTTATATATTCCTGTGAATAATTACGGCAACATGTTTAAGAACTATATGCTATACGCTGCCTTAAAATTCCGTACTCTTTTCTATACAGTCACGAAAAACAACTGAATGTCAACAGGACTTTAAAATGAATAAGAAAGTATTGGACGATTCAAATTTTTAAATACGCATATCTCGAAAATGGCTCACACCACAAAGTAAATTGGGCGTTTTAAAGATATCTACATTTTTTGTGTAATACGTTTTCGTCTATCGCTATACGGATTGTAGAAAATTCGTTCAAAATGAGGACTTCAAAGGCTATTCCCAGAAAATTAGAGATATACACTTTATTTGTCATGTAAATATATTTAATATGTGGTATTTTAATCAAAACCGTTAGTGCCACGTTTTTAGAAAATTAAACTGTTTCAACAATTTTCCATGTAAAACGCAATTTGGGGTGGAGGGATTTTCTTAAAAATCTTTGTGTCGCATTCTTGGAAGATGCTGAATTTAAATACAAAGTTTGGTATTTAGCCAACGTATCCTTCTTGAGATACGCTGTTCACACACACAAGGATATTTTTCTGAAAATTACTTTTTTGGGGTTCAGGGAAAATTTCCCTGAAAATTTCAGGTGAAAACCTGACATCGAATTTTTTTGAGGAATAGAATACTTTCCCTACTTACTATACATACTAGAGAGAGTAAAAATCGGATGTATTGCTTTCACATGACATTTACTCTTCTACAAATTATTCTTACAAACTCTTATTCTTCTACTTGCTTCTTGTTAATAAAGATAAAACTTAATTACACATTTCGTTGTAGATATAAAAACAATACAGTAGGGTAAAGTGATATATTTTTGAAAAGGTGGTCGCTATGTGTTGGCTTTGAATTTCTATGCCCTTTACATGACCACGAGAAGAAGAAAAAAAAAGAATACTGACTTCCTACTTGAAAAAGTGTAAGTTCTCAAAATTCAAACCAATATCTTAGGATATTTCAGAATTGGGTAACATCACAACCATTTGACCTAAATTGTGTGCTTTAATGAGGTGTACAGTAAGATTTCGTCTATCTTTTACGGTTTACCAGTTAAACAAAAGTTATTCAGAATGAAGAGGCTATTCCCAGAAAATTCAAGATATACATTTCATTTGTCATGAGAATATTTTGAACATGTGATGTTTCAAACAAAATGGTTAGCGTAATGTTTCAGAAAATAAAATTTTTCGAAAAATTTCCAATGTAAAGGGTAGTGTGACGTGGAGGGATTTTCTTGAAAGTGTGCGTGTCGTATTTTTGGAATATGCTGAATTTAAATGCCATGTTTGGTATTTATGGGACTTTTATTTTTTGAGTTATGCTATTTTCAGACACACACATACACACACACTGACCCTTTTTCCAAAAATGCTGTTTTTGGGTTTAGGGAGCCTCAAAACATGCATTTCCAGTGAAATACCAATATCAAATTTTTGGAAGAATATAGTAGTTCCCCTTCTTACTCTAAATACGTAGCAGAGAAATTACATGGAAAGTTTATAGTGTCGTAATTTCTTATATTCTCACATATTGGGGTGACGGGGGGGGGAGTGGAGCATCGTACCAGGATCTAACTCATATTAATCTACAGAAGGTCCGACGGGTCGAGCTAATAAAAGTTCCTAAAACACCTGAAAACTCTTAAAATATTCCTAAGTTATTATGGGGAAGGAAAGAAGGATCTGTCTACATTAATAATTTACATTGTGCGAATTTGGATGGTAAGCTATATTCAACATTGATAAAGATACATGTTACCTTCTGCTTGACGGAGCGTCCTGACCTAACAGGTCTGCACTGCTCGCTAGTTACATTAGAAGAAATTGAAAGTGTCCTAGACGCTACCACAAGTACAACCGGTTTACCCCCACTCCTATTACGTCATTCCGGTCCGTACTACCAACCTAACATAGACCAAACAAATGTTGCCATAACCAAATGTGTTCTTACAAACGTTACCACAACCAAATGCCACAATATTTATTTTATATCTTCTCAGAATATATCTAACATTTTGATTAAAATACCAAATATTCATGAGAAATAAAATGCACATCTTGAATTTTCTAGGAATAGCCTATGAAGTCCTCCTTATTCTGAATAACTTCATATATCTTCGTGTAACTAGCAAATCATAGATAGACAAAGCTTGCCGCACCAAAATTTGGATCTCTTTGAAACACACAATTTATGCCAAATACATTTTTGCGACATATGTTGATTTTCTTTTAATTTTCAAATGTTTACCTTATACTTTCTTGAAACGCCAAGTCGCTATTCGTCTGATTCTCGCGATGTCATATAGAAAAGGTTTAATTTCAAATCCAGCACGTAGCAACTTATTTTTTAAAGCTCTGAGTTTCACTTCAGGCTCCTGTAACATGAAGCAGATAGAAAAGTAATGTTTCGTAAGGACAGTTTGTAGAAGAGATATAAAAATATGAGATAGTGTCCAGAAAACATACTCTGATGCTGCGACTAAGGCTCAAGGTTATCGGGAAGTTGAGGTGGAGACGCCGGGCAGTGAAGATGCAAAGATAAGTAGCACTCTCTTCCACCGTAAATACCGGGAGTGCTATCATCAGATAACAAGAATCGTTTGGAAGTTCCCCTTTCAGAACATTCTAGACTGTTCTGTGCCGGTTTCAAGTGGTTATACAGGATGAGCCAAAAAACTACGAACTGGCTGCACGGTGTTATTCCTGTCCGCGTCCTCGGTGCTCACTGCCGTCTGCCGCTATCACAGAAAGGAGCGGATGAAACCATACAACATTTTTGAAACTACTTTTGAAGGCTTTACTTACCAACTTTATGAAAGGAGATGCTGAAACTGGCCACTGAGAAATGCTGGCAATTTCCTGGCGGATATTTTGTTTTAATTCTTCCAGGGTGTGTGGGTTTGTCTTGTATCTTTATTTTAAGTTACCCCAGAGATAGAAATCGCAGGGGTTTAGGTCGGGGGACCGAGGGGCCACAAATCTGTACTAAGAATGCTTCCTCAAACACACTTTCACTTTTTCTCATCGAAATATTGGCCGTATAAACTATTGCAGAGTCTTGTTGAAAAAAGGCAAAATCACGCTCCCTGCCTGTTAATTCTCTAAAAAAAATCTGATGTGCTACACTCACATGACTTTCTCTACTCTTGTACGAACTATTTTTACAAACGTTTATTCTCCATATGCTTCATGTTAATCGAGATATCCAGATGTCAATCTTATTGCTAATTTTCTTGTAGATGCAAGGGGAACATGGTAGGTTATAAGCGATAGTCAAATCTTTTAAGCGCTGGTTGCTATGTGGCGCATTCTATTCTGTTCGCATATCCAGGACATAAAAAATTGAATAACGAATTTGAGAAAAAGTATAAGTATTGGAAAATTTAAGGAAATAACAAGCAATATCTCGAAAATGGTTCACTCAACTAAAAAAATGTATATGACATAAATTGTGTATTTTAACGCGATCTACATTTTTTGTGTAGTAAAATTTTGTCTATCTCTTATGGTTTACCAGTTATGCAAAAGTCGTTCACAATGAAGAATACTTTTGGAGACATTCCCAGAAAATTCGAGATATACATTTTATTTGTCATGACATTACCCTAAACATATGATATTTTCATCAAAATCGTTAGAGCCATTTTTGAGAAAATTAAAATTTTCGAAAAATCTTCCATGTAAAGGGTAGTCTGGGGTGGGGGGATTTTATTGAAAACCTTCGTGTCGCATCTCCGGAAGATACTGAACCTAAATACCAAGTTTGGTGCTTATCCGATTGTTCGTTTTTGAGTTATGCTGTTCACAGACACACAGACACACACACACACACAGACACACACACAGACACACACACACACAGACACACACACGGACATGTTTCCAAAAATGCTTTTTTTGGATTCAGGAGGTCTCAAAACGTGTATTTCCGGTGAAATCTCGGTATCGAATTTTTGGGTGGAATGCAATACTTCCCCTACTTACTATACGTAGTAGAGAAAGTAAAAATGGGGGGCAAAACTGTATATTCACGTTAGTGCGGGCTTCAACTGTTGCCTCGAAAAATAATTGGGAGTGATTGATAGTTTCCTAAAGAGGTGCCAAAAATGTATGGGCAACCAAGGTGGCCAGTTTCAGCATCTCCTTTCATAAAGTTGATAAGTAAAGTCTTTAAAAAGTATTTTTAAAATGTTATATGGTTTCATCCGCGCCGTTCTATGATAGCGCCAGACGGCAACGAGCGCCGAGGACGTGGACAGGAAAAACACCGCACAGGCGGTTCGTAGGTTTTTGGCTCTCCCTGTATAAGCGGGCGTTCTCGCGTGATCAAGTAAGTTAGTCAGTCAGTGAGTTGAAGAGAGCGTTTCTGGTGTGACGTCCAGTGCAGTTCTACGAGCGAGTTTTTGACTAGTGCTGCTACTGCAGGAGAGATTGGAGAAGTCTTGTGTTCGTGCGTATTTAACTACGCTACGTCACGAAGAACGTGAAGTGATAGTGAAAACTAAAGTGAGGTGTTATTCAAAAACTGGACAAAGCCACAATATTATGCTTGTCACACTTCAATTTTTCTTAATGTATATGTTAGGGATAGGGGTATACAACGAGGGGGATACTTCACCCGCTATGACCTACATAGATGTATTGTGGATACCACCCCCAGCAGTAAGGGATGAAATGAAGGAACTAGGGAGGCTACAGGCCGCAGGCAGACAGGCAACAGAGACGCGCGGAAGTCGGTCCCACTGCTGGAGCTGCCTAGAGAGATCGCTGAACGAAGCCCTCTAGAGTCCACAGAGAGTGCTCTGTTCTTTGATCAAGCATCTGTCCGGCATCGCCAAACGCCACTAAACCTAGAGGAACGCTTAAGAAGGAAACGGAATGAAAGGGAAGTGATGGAAACGAAATAATGTTAGACGAGAAACCACTCCAGGATTCGCTTACCCAAGGTCAGAGCTTGCGGTCGACGGGAATCGAACCCCGAATGCGAGCCTCACATCTCGCTCGGTTCAGCTGTATGTTACACGCAACAGAAGAATGTGTACAGCATGAAAAGTCCCCGCTTGACCCTGTTTAGAATATTTTGACGGCTCCAGCACTTGCCATAAAGAGTGTTATTTGCCAGTCCACCTACGCGCATACGACACACTCCTTGATTTGCCGCCGTCTGTTACAATAAACGTGTTTTAATTGTCTGCAAGGAGGAAAGGCAAAATGAAACACTGTAACTTGTGCGCGGAAGTGTTTTATTTCCTTTTTAAACTTCACAAAAATAAAAGCCGAGTGCTCACAGTAATTAGAATTAATTACAAGAGACATGCGATAAAGACGTTATTCTCCATTTGGACGAATATTGCGAGGACAGCTTGGAAAGTAACCGACACTTTAGAACATTGCAAGAATATTCACTTTTATTTTACCTTTGATAACTGTTACGTTATCTATCAGTTGCTTTAATATATGTGCATATTGTGGAAGAAACTAGAGCGTTTTGGGAAAGGATCGGGACCTAAACTAGTTTCCTTTCCTGTAGTTTATTCGTAAAGTTACAAAGGTATCTTTGCCTGTAGTGATGTTTAACATATAATTTAAGAGAACAAAGACTGCCAACCTTCATATACTATAAAGTCTTTATCTGTAGTGATGCCACGAGTGATTTCCAAATCATCGATAAATTCTCTAGTCACGAAGACTAATTTACGAATGTAATGGAATGATTTACCAAAAATTTTGATGTGTTACACTCACATGACTTTCTCTCCTCTTGTACAAACTATTTTTACAAACGCTTATTCTGCATATGCTTTATGTTAATCGAGATGTTAACCTTATTGCTAATTTTCTTGTAGATGCAAGGGGAATATGGTAGGCTTTAAGCGATAGTCAAATATTTTAAGAGCTGGTTGCTATGTGGAGTATTCCATACTCTTTGTATGTCCAGGACATAAAAAGAGTGAATAACTAATTCCCATTTGAGAAAAGGTATTGGAAAATTTAAGGGAATAACAAGCAATATCTCGAAAATGGTTCACTCAACAAAAAAAAATATATGACATAAATTGTGTATTTGAACGCGATCTACATTTTTTGTGTAGTAAAATTTTGTCTATATCTTATGGTTTAGCAGTTATGCAAAGGTCGTTCACAATGAAGAATACTTTTGGAGACATTCCCAGAAAATTCAAGATATACATTTCATTTGTCATGAAAATATCTTAAGCATATGATATTTTAATTAAAATCGTTAGATGCATTTTTGAGAAAATTAAAATTTTCGAAAAATGTTCCATGTAAAGGGTAATCTGGGGAGGAGGGATTTTCTTGAAACCCTTCGTGTCGCATCTCTGGAAGATACTGAACCTAAATACCAAGTTTGGTGTTTATCCGACTGTTCGTTTCTCAGTTATACTGTTCACAGACACACAGACACACACAGGGACATGTTTCCAAAAATGCTTTTTTTTGGATTCAGGGGATCTCAAAACATGTATTTCCGGTGAAATCTCGGTATTGAATTTTTGGGTGGAATGCAATACTTCCCCTACGTAGTAGAAAAAGTAAAACATTCATGATTATTATAGTTAAATCATAAAATATTTAAATTTATTTGCAATATAAGTGGCGTTGTTTTCGAAAACAGGTTAGAATCGTATGGTCACGCTTTGTTTGTTTGATCAGTGCAAATTGATCATATACGTATTATTTTGTCACCTGGCGTGCGGAACTTGCAGTAGGAATTCGCCATTCTTTGTGTATGATTATAAGAATGCTATTAAAATATAGTAGATACAAAAATAAGCTTAGGTTTGAATAATTTGTATACACACTAATAAACGATAGAGAGTAAAGAAACTCATGTGAATGTATCGCATAGATTTTTCTTCTATCTACATTTTAATTCAATAAACATTACACATTTCGTTATAGATACAAAGAGAACAGCGATAGTCAAATGTTTAACAACTGGACGCTATATGCTGGCCTTAAAATTCCATACTGTTTCCATGACATCGCGAGAAACAATTGACACCAGGGACTGCTTTGCTCCCACGTGACCCAGGGAGGAGATCGTCAACCCAGTGACTCTCCCACCCCCGAGAGCTTTTCCTGTAGGCCGCACCACAAAACTTTAATCCGGCCCCCCTATTACATTGTGCAAGTAGATACGGCACTTACGCGCTTCAACCCCCGAAGAGGAAGACTACAACCTCGGTAGGGCCGACAGCACTCCAGCGGCTCTCCAGTGCGGTACCGGGGGACCCTGAGGTGTCTGACAACCCCGCCTGTGTGTAGATATACCCAATCTCACATGGGAACGACGCCCCGCTGAGTCCAACCCAATCCAAACAACCGAACTTGGACGTTTGAACCAGCGTACTTCTAGTAACGTTAGAAGTATCACGAGTGCTCAGGGTCCACAACGCCCACACCATGGCAGCTGAATGGGTAGTACAACCCGCCTTACGGGGAATCGTGAGGAACAGTTTGCTTCGAAGGTCTACCTGGGCAAGAAACCTAAGCCCAAGCCCCCTCCCACAACCCAGGGTCAGCGCCATCCGAGCGGCTCTCCGACCATGGGCGTTTCCCATGAGGCCAATATCTTGTTTCCTTAAAAGTCACGGAAATGGAAATGGATATGCCACTTATGCGCGTCACCCTTAAGAAGGGGTGACTACCGATAACCTCGGTGGGGTCGACAGCAATCTAGCAGGCCGTCTCCAACTCCCACTCATGGTTGGTGTCAGAGAACATCGAGGCGCCTCACTACCCTGCCTGGGCGGAAAACCAGCCAGACGTACCCAATCACCCATGGGTATCGAGAACAACACTGAATTTTGACAGAAGTTAAAGAGAATGGCCAAGAAATGAATAATTGGAACCATTAATAACGCATATCTTAGAAACGGCTAATGCCACAAAAAACTTGTTTGAAATAAATTGTGTGTTTTAAAGAGATCTACATTTTTTGATCAGTACGTTATCGTCTATAGCTTAACGTTTACCAGTTATACAAGATTTTACAAAATTCATTCCGAATGAAGCGGACTTCGAAGCTTATTTCCCAGAAAATTCAAGATATACAGTTTATTTCTCACGTAAACATCTTTAATATATGGTAGTTTAATCAAAATCGTGGGAGCCATATTTTAGAAAAAATTCTGATGTGTTACACTCACATGACGTTCTCTACTCTTGTACAAACTATTTTTACAAACGCTTATTCTCAATCTACTTCATGTTAATCGAGATAAACATTTGCAAACTCTATCTTATTGCTAATTTTCTTGTAGATGTAGGGGAAAATATATTTACAAGGGCAATATAGAAATACAGTAGCCTTTAAGCACATACATATCTCTTAATAGCTGGTTGCTAGGTGCAGCACTATTCTCTTTGCCACAGATTAATACTCTTTGCATATCCAAGACAAAAAATGAATAACGAATTCCCATTTGAGAAAAAGTATAAGTATTGAAAAATTTAAGGGAATAACAAGTAATATCTCGAAAATGGTTCACTCAATAAAAAAAAAATGTATTTTTTGTGTAGTAAAATTTTGTCTATCTCTTATGGTTTACCGGTTATGCAAAAGTCGTTCACAATGAAGAATACTTTTGAAGACATTCCCAGAAAATTCAAGATATACATTTCATTTGTCATGAAAATATCTTAAACATATGATATTTTAATCAAAATCGTTAAGAGCTATTTTTGAGAAAATTAAAATTTTCGAAAAATGTTTCATGTAAAGGGTAATCTGGGGTGGGGATTTTCTTGAAAACCTTCGTGTCGCATCTCTGGAAGATACTGAACCTAAATACCAAGTTTGGTGCTTATCCGACTGTTCGTTTCTGAGTTATGCTGTTCACACACACACACACACACACACACACACACACACACACACACACACAGACAAACACACACACAGAGAAAGTAATAAAAAAATCGAAAAATCTTCCATATAAAGGGTATTTGGGGAGGGGAATTTTCTTGAAAATCTTCGTGTCGCATCCTTGGAAGATACCGAACTTAAATACCAAGTTTAGTATTTAAGTGACTTTTCGTTTTTGAGTTATGCCCTTCGTAGCACGCACACACGAACATGTTTCCAAACATGATTTATTTGGATTCAGGTGCCCCAAAACATGTATTTCCGGTGAAATCATGGTATCGAATTTTTGAGAGGAGTGCACAACCTTCTCTACGTACTAGGTACGTGGTAGGGAAACTAATAAAACCTCTAATCTCAATACACAATGCATTAATATGAGGCTGCTGAATATGAATATCCCTCACTTGTAGATCAGCAAGTTAAATATTTTGGAAGTGGTACACATTCTGTAAACTGTTGAAATACACTCTTCTCATTTGTTTATTATAAATATCGGTTGAATAATTCTTGGTGTTACATTGGACGCAAATTTCTCTTTTATATAATTATTTAGCATACGTTACTAACAAACTCTATTACAATACAGAAAGGAAATATAATAAAACCTTCCTACATAAGAGTTATTAAAAGGTTTTGACACAAGTATCCCATACATATTGTGGTTTTGTGCAGTTTTTCAAATGTCACTTCACTGTTTTTATCTAGCTCAACTTTCAGGAAGACTTCAGTTAGTTTCACATCACTACGGTGAAGTAGTTCAATTACCCTTCGGTTCACTTCCTTCGTGACCTAGCCTTCTTTCTGGACAGTTCACTAGCTAGGGAGTCAAGCACAAGACCTCCACCATCCTCGCTCAGCAGCAGCACCGGCTGTACGCCACAAACTCACTCGAAGTACGTCACCCCTACTCGCAACGGAAACTCACCGGCCAACTCACTCGCTGCTCATTGAGTGACTTACTAACTCTTACGAGAACGCTCGCTTATATAGGCACTGAAATGTTCCACAGAACATTCCTGAATTATTTCAACACACGTTATCGGGGAGGGAAAAAGAAACTTCCAGAAGATTCTGATTATCTTTCGATAGCGTTAGCGCCCCCGGTGTTTACGCCGACGGACGCTTCTTATTGTTGTTTACCTCTGACTCCTTGGTGCCTCCCGATAATCTTGGGCCATAGCCGCTGCGTCACAACCAAATCAGGTTGTGTTTTGTTTCGCTGTGTCCTTTGTTTTCTCAGTGGATAAATCGTGACCGTATATAAAAATACATATTCTTTGCATATATCCACACTTATATTCAGTAACTATTCAAAACATGATCTATTCAGTCCCATCTACAAGTCTTAAACGTCTTAATGGGAATTTCCAAACACCCTGCATGTATATTGCCTGGAATGAAATATTGGCGGTTTTTGTTTTTTTATAACAAATTTTCTATAGAGTAAGCTACTTTCCAGTGCATCACATTCTCAACGAAAGGCAAATACCTATGCTGTAACTTCAACATGTTCGTATTCTAATATATAGTAGCTTCGTTTTATGTCAAGACCACAACCGCTTTGTCTTCGTGTTGTGAAGTGTTTCGAGAATACGCGTATTGTGTATGATTTCCTTAGGAATGTTATTGTGTTATTAGTCCACAGAAATGCCTGCCAACAAATTCACGCTTGAACAGCGTTCTTTTATGTACGATACACACGTGAAAACAGATTCATTTAGACAATTTCAGCAGCAATTTCTTGGTTATTCAGTTTCGGGTAGAGACACTGTGATGTTTGGTCAATAAATTTAGAACAACGGGGTCGCTAAACGCTAAAAAATAAAGTTTATAGGAACAATCCCCACACCATAGACAAACTTAGGACAATATAAAAGCAAAAATTATGAACATTACACAAGAAGAACTTATGCGGCGTGTGAATGGTAATTTCATCCGACGATGTCACGAATGTCTTCGCGCAGATGGACACCACCTTCAACAACACTTATAACAAAGTTAGTACTTATTACATATATCTTACTAACACTCGTAAGTAACACGGGATTTGCGGAACGGAAAACCCCGCAGTGTAGTAGTCGGTGTATGGAGCACACATTCGCGTGATCCGCGGCCTTGGCATAAAACGAAGGCACTGTATGTTCTGACAAATCTTTTTAGACATTGAAGCAGTACGCTCCGTGTAGCGAACAAACATAATAATTATAATAAGAATAATGATAATGATAATAAATATAATACACAAGCAGAATCTCATGAGTAACCTGCAAGGAAAATATGTATATTGCCAGTTATTATGGAGAATGTCTTTCAAACGAAATCTGACCGAGGTAGAGAAATAGGGGGAGGCAGAATGTTTAACACGAGTCCGTGGACAAACAAAGATCCTGTTACTCAGTAAATCACACGATACAGGGAACCTTGAAGTTCAGTGAAAATTTAAAAAGTGACCAATAGGAGATAAGGCATATGTCACGTGTTACAAGAACAAGCGGCTTCAAAGTTTAAGTGGAGGGAGACAATAATGTTTGAAGAAGACGCATTGGTAAAACACCAGAGAAGGCGAACATTACTATAACACTGGAGAGCACAAAGGTTGCTGACGCTCGGTAAATATGAAACGGAGAAGTGGCTTAAAGTAAAATTATTAAAACATGCCAATAACAAGTTGTTATGGTACGAGACAAGTCGTACATAGGCGTGTGAAGAATATATTGTCTTTACGTTGGAGTTGTTTATTCATTTAGCTCTGATTGTATGGACGCCAATTTGAAGTAGTTAGTTGCTGCTACGTATTGAAAGTCAGTTTATAGATGCTGTATTATATTTCAACTGTTGGGGACCCGAACACTTGAAGTAGTTTGTATTGCATTTCAACAGCACATATAGTATACAGTTTCCGGTAGCCTTCCCCCAAATGTATTTTTAGGTGGCCTTAGCCCCAAGTTTAAAAAATATTAACTTTGTAATTAAACTATTCCTTTAAGTATTAAATATTTATGTTTGTCTCGGCTGCGTCAGTATTATTGTTAGAGACATGGATGTCTTGGCAGGGCGTGATGCGACAAGAATGTAGGCTTACGCAGATTTTAGGTTTTAAGTCACTCCTTTTTATTAATCCTTGACACAAATTAAATAGCACTTCACAGATATAGAGAGCTGTGAGATTCTTTTTATTAATTAATTACACTTTTTACCACGTAAAACTATTTTTCGTCTCACATGAATACATATTAAATCTCTCGAGGACGCATCTTGCATCCGATTACTATCACTGTCTGCAGGCAACTGAATAGATTTCAACCGTCTAAACTTGTAAATTTCTGTATTTCAAGTCTCTGATTGGCTAATCCTACTCCAATAGAATACCCGCATTTAACTAAAGCTTTTTCTGGTTGTTGATTGCCCATTTTTAAACTGTCACTAAAATTACATTGCTTCCAAGAATCACAAATAACATTTTAATTCTCAAACTCATTATTGCCTCATTGTTAGCAACGTTTAACTTATTATTCTCACAGCTCCTACATTATTAAATTACGTAATATATTCACATACCATTATTACACATGGATACAATAATATAAGCATATGCAATGACTGTTACATACATTTTACAAATTATTACATACACACATTGCTTCAAGGCGGGCTGTTATTGAATTTACACATTATATAACCAGACTGAAATCATTCAAGTGATAAAAATACTGCCTCACGTGTCAATGCAGCAAGAAAGGTGACGGGAAAATAAAGAAACATAAAACGCAATACTCTAGCTACATACCACTCCTGACAAAAGATCTATGCATCCTGAAATAAAATCTGAACATTAACCAAGACCCGAACCCAGTACCAATCCCATGACCTTCCATGCCACAGAGCTAGCCATGCCATGTTACGACCCTTACGCCGCAAACCACCTCAACATTAAGGAGTTGATATAAAAAGCTGTCTAGTACCCATATACGTCGGGAAGAACGTGATTTTCCTATTGTGATAGAATTATAAGATTCTATCGAGTGGTTTCCGAGATAACTGGATATAAATAAATAAATAAAATCTGCAATACTCCACCCCGGCACCTTGTTACCTAAACCGGGAGGCGTATTAACAAATTTTCAGCTTATTAATACAATACACTTACATTATCATTGTACAGATAGCTGGATATACACACAAAGTTTTTCTCTTTACAATAGCATGTTAATGTGAAACTCTAAAATCTAATACAAAAAGTTAAACTCTGATGACAAATGGCTGGTGTCACCTTTTAACGTCGTCTCCAACATCTGCTGTTGATTCAGCTGCCGGCTGCTACAGTGGTTGGCTATGAGCTCTTACAGGGTATGCATGGGCGTAGTGTGAACGGATACCATCAGTTTAAATTGATTCAGAAATTTAATGTGAGCTAATTTACTTGAGCTAATGAAGCGAGATGCCGACCGTTTGAAGATAAAGACTGAAACTTATTATTATACCTGCTAACTTCTGCAGTATCAATCGTACGGTTTAAATTAACTGTTTCCACAATCAAAGAAAGTAGAAGCCTAGGATGCCGCGAGTCGTTAAATTACTTACTTGCAAAACCCATTACGGCTACCGCTAAGTAACAGATAACCCAGCGTGATCTTAGACGCTGCAAACTGCCGATCACCGTAAAAGACTGTAAGCCCCTAAGGCTGTACACGAGGAAAAGAAAGGTAAAGCGCTAAGTTTAGCAATGCATGCTCTTTTATTAGCTTAACTCCCCCTTACTTTAGAGCTACCCCAACAAAGTTTCTTCATTACACGTTGCCAAATCTTACTCATCTGAAACACAACGTTTACTCTTTGACTACCAAATTCTAACAATTCTTCCTCTTCCTCATTTTTCGAACTGGTCCATACGTTGCTTCACACATTTATTTTTCTTAACGTCTTGAATTCTGGCTACTGATCTTTAAGCTAGTGGGTTTATTGTTGACTTAAGTTCATCGGAATGCTTAATTACCTTAGCTGCTCCGCACTTTCACTAATTACTTTTCTTGAACCCATAATCTGCCTGGTACTGATTTCCCTATTCACTTGCAAAGTTGTAAACCTTTCATCTTCCAGTATGCATTAACTTAATATACCAAGTGGCACAGCCGCGCTGTATTTCAAGTAAGTAGATATCCTAAACACAGGTCAGTGGGGGACTGGCGAATTGGCCTAAAGGAGCTTGGATTTTATTTTTGTTTTGTTTCGTTAAGTTTCATTAATATCCCGCCTTTAAATACGTTAGTATTATCGGCCACCTTTCCATTGGGACATATTGCCTACAGGTTGACTCGTATTCGCTTGTCTTTGAATTTCTAATGAACACTGGGCATTAATAATTAAATCACACACTTCACACTCCCATTCATACTTCCAGACTCTGGAGAAGACAGGGAATAATCTTGGCTTAAGAAAAATTCCCACCCTCCATCCGGGAATCGAACAGCAGTTTTACCGACTGAGCTAGGGGGACAGCCGAGCTTTGTTCTACCCCTCTTGCTTACCAGCAAAGACGACGAACGGAGAGCTACTTCTCAGGCTTGCAAAAGAGTGTACAGTCTGTGTGATGATAGACAAAAATAGACCGATAAGTCTTAGAATATTTTCCTCTTCAGTTATGCAGGCTTTATTTTCGAGGGAATAAACTCACTTTTTAAACTGAAAATAATTAAAATTCCTTTAATTGACCTACGCGTATTTGTCCCTAGCTATTTTTTAATTGTGTTTACGCTGTTTTTGTCTAACATTACGGACTATAAGCAACAGACAGGAGGGCAGGCAGTGTTTCACTACCACTTTTCGCTTGCTATCATAAACGTTATTGTTACTATTACTATCATCATCATCATCATCTAACAGTACTATTATACTGACTTCGCTCATTGAATAGGTGTTCGAAATTTTGCCCCTTTTGATTGATAGGATGTTCCAACCGTCTCTGTGCACCCATATGGACGTTTCTGAGAACCGCTGGTGTAGTAGTAGTAGTAGTAGTAGTAGTAGTAGTAGTAGTAGTAGTAGTAGTAGTAGTAGTAGTAGTAGTAGTAGTAGTAGTAGTAGTAGTAGTAGTAGTAGTAGTAGTAGTAGTAGTAGTAGTAGTAGTAGTAGTAGTAGTAGTAGTAGTAGTAGTAGTAGTAGTAGTAGTAGTAGTAGTAGTAGTAGTAGTAGTGAATTTTTACTTTCTCTACTACGTATAGTAAGTAGGGGAAGTATTGTATTCCACCCAAAAATTCGATACCGAGATTTCACCGGAAATACATGTTTTGAGACCCCCTGAATCCAAAAAAAGCATTTTTAGAAACATGTCCGTGTGTGTGTCTGTGAACAGCATAACTCAGAAAGGAACAGTCGGATAAACACCAAACTTGGTATTTAGGTTCAGTATCTTACAGAGATTCGACACGAAGGTTTTCAAGAAAATCCCCCCACCGCAGATTACCTTTTACATGGAACATTTTTCGAAAATTTTAATTTTCTCAAAAATGGCTCTAACGATTTTGATTAAAATATCATATGTTTAAGATATTTTCATAACAAATGAAATGTATATCTCGAATTTTCTGGGAATGTCTCCAAAAGTATTCTTCATTGTGAACGACTTTTGCATAACTGGTAAACCATAAGAGATAGACAAAATTTTACTACAAGAAAAATGTAGATCACGTTAAAATACACAATTTATGTGATATACATTTTTTGTTGTTGAGTGAACCATTTTCGAGATATTGCTAGTTATTCCCTTGAATTTTCCAATACTTATACTTTTTCTCAAATTCGTTATTCATTTTTTTTATGTCCTGGACATGCAAAGAGAATGAAATGCGCCACATAGCAACCAGCGTTAAAATATTTGACTGTCGCTTAAAATCTACCATATTCCCCTTGCATCTGCAAGAAAATTAGCAATAAGATTAACATCTCGATTAACATGAAGCATATGGAGAATAAGCGCTTGTAAAAATAGTTTGTACGAGAGTAGAGAAAGTCATGTGAGTGTAACACATCAGATTTTTTTACCTGTGTTTACTTTCAATTGCCCCGTTGAGTCCTGCAACTCTTTTAACGCACGAGGAGTTATGTGCATAAGACAATACGCCCCGGTTGGGCCGCCTAGTATGGAAATTATTTATTGTAATTATTTATCTATCTTAGTTTTATTTATTTAATCAATATTTATATCCTCTTGTCAATAATTACGGCATCAACTCGCTTTAAAAGAACTATTATGATGTTTATATTCGCTACTGCCTATAAACTAAGGTTTTTTGGCCGTTTCTGGCAACATAAATGCTGATTTTAAACACACTAATGTATTATAACTTTTTAATCCGTTGTTACAATATTTTTATTTATTTCTGAAACTAGACTTCAAGTAATACTTATTAACATAATGGAAATTCTCAAAAATTACATAATAGATTCATATCGCATAACATATATTGACACAGCGTCAATGGCCCAAGGTTTTCGGGAGGTCGGTGCCGAGCAGTCGGAGATAAACAGCGATAAGCAGCGCTCGTAAGCATAGATACCGGGAGCGCATCAGTAGATAACCAGAACTTTTTGGAAGTTTCTTTCCCTCTGCTTCAGACGTGTGTCGTTATAGTTCTAGACTAGGATTCCATTGCCTATATTATTGAGTGTTTTAGTGAGAGGAGTCAATCGGTGAGTGAGCGAGTTAGCGGGCGAGTTTCCTGTGTGATGAGGAATGCGTTCTCGAGCGAGTTTGTGTTGACTGCTTTGACGTGCATGAGTGTTCTGCAGGAGAGATTGAAGAAGTCTTATGTTCGAGTCCCCAGCGAGTGAACCGTCTCGAAGAAAGTGAAGTGACAGGACGGGTTAATATTAGTGGAGTGACAGTGTGAATTAAGTGAAGTCGTAGTGAAAGTTGAAACATTAAAACAGTGCCAGTGAGAACTGAGAGAAGTAATGGTTGAAAAACCATTGTGGAGAAAGTCACAATACAATGATAATATAATGACATGGTTTACATTTGGTAGAACAATATGTTCGTTAACTCCCTTCTCGTTCCTTCGTTTTCTCCACTCACAGAATGACTTTTACTCTTTAGTATATAGAAAAGGAGGCTTTTTAGTCACTAATGAATTCACTGCACTCTGAGCATCCATTAGAACATCTCAAGGAATAAATATCTCTCCCTTTGCCGTACACTTATGCTATACGTCATCAACTTCAATTTATTTATATCCATTATCTCCTAGACAAATACCATGTTCCCATCCAGCAACAATAATTACTACGGTTTACATTTTAGTAGCGACAAAATATTGTATGCCATGGCAGATATATTTAAACTTTCGTGAAAATTATTATCCGGCAACCTAGTGTGTTAAATTGTTTACTCAATATTATGACGGAGCGGCTTTGTCCTAGGTTATGTTGAGGTCGGCGCCGAGCGGTCGGAGTAAACAAGATAACAGCCGCTGTTAGCGTAAACATCGGGTCCACTATCGGGAGATAACTAGAAGTTTCTGGAAGGTTCTTCTTCCCCCTCCTCAGAAAGTGTGTTTTAATAATTGTAGAACGTTCAAGAACCTTTTGTGGAAGATTCTACTGCCTATATAAGCGAGTGTTCACTCGCAGTCGAGTCAGTGCGAGATGAGGAGGCGAGTTGAGTTGTGTCGGTCAGTCAGTGAACGAGCAGGTGGCAGGTGAGTTTTCCCTGTGACATCAAGAGCGATTCTCCTAGCGTTGGTGATGACGTGCAGCGTGTGCTACTGTGAAGTGACGGGTTGTGAAGGTATCGTGTTCGACTCCCGATTGGAGTGAACTGTCCGGCGTAAAGAGGCTACGTCATGAAGAAAGTGAAGTGAATTCGCAGTGAAACAGCGACAGATAAAAACGAAACAGTGACAGCTGAGAAAGGTACAGTTGAAGAACTGGACAAAGTCAGGGTTTTAAAATATTTTAATCCTTTGTGCCATAAATTACTATTAAAATGAGGCTTTGCCTTTTAATAACGGGACAGGGAGATGCAAAATTCCAGTATGTCTACTCGAAAATACAGAATCCAGTTTTTCAACTCCACAATTCACGCGACGATAATCAGAATCTTCTTAGTTACTGATCAATGTAACAATGTCATTAGATGGCATTACTTTTATTTTCTAAGGTCCCGCATGTAAAAGTAAACAGTTCTCGTTTGTTTTGTGTGCCAGCTTGGATTATTGTTTAATTAACGAAAGGAATGCCTGCGTAAGCCAGGTGGGCAATTCTGGTTACCTTCCCTTTGTAAGAAAGATAAACGCAGGCTGGCTAGGACATTTGAACGAGGATAATCAGGATTAGAGCGCGGTCGCAGAACCAGAACAATGATATCCTTTAGTTGGAACAAGGATTCCTTCCCCCTCGCACCTTTCCCTCCTTTGAATTCTGGTCCAGTGATTCTCCAGATAAATGCACTTAATCATAAGGATGTTTCCATGACGCAACCGACAGTACTCAACTCCCGCGGCACTCCTAGTTTAATAGCGGAGGACTGACTTGACGTTACTTTCTAATTAATGCATAATATTACACAGGTTTATTATTAATGCTGCAACAAATAGTCCGCAAACCCCACGACACACGTAGCTTAGTAGTGGTAAACTGACCTGTGTTTCTCTCCTGATTAATGTATATTATGTATATACCAGGTTTATTATATGTGACGCAACTGATAGACCATAACTCGTACGACACTTCTAGCTTAATCCACCCGTGCAGAAGCGGACGACTGTACTGATATTTCTCCGTCATTAATGTACAGTATGAATTTACGAGGGCGGATTGATAAGTCCATGACTTTGACGAGAGATAGCGTTCTAATCACAGGTTTCTTGTTTGCACCCAAGTCTTACATCTATTCTGGGCATAATCGCAGAAATTCGTCCTCATTTGTTTCTTAGAATATTGTTGAGAGCATCTAAAATAAGCAGATTTGTGTTGCTTCGTAGAAAATGGAGAAAAGTGAATTTTGTGTTCTGATAAAGCACTACTTTTTACGTGGTAACACGGTGAAGGAAACGGAAGAAAAGCTGAACAAGTATTATGGGGACTCTGCTCCATCATCTGGCATGGTTCTTAAGTGGTTCATAGAATGTCGATGTGGCCGTTCGAGCACAAGAGATGCCGTGCGCACAGGACGTGAACAAAGTTCACGATATTGTGTTGGAAGATCGCCGAGTGAAAATCTGTGAGATAGCCAAGACTGTAAACATCTCGAGTGAACGGGTGTATAAGATTCTGTACGAATTTTTGGGTATGAAAAAGCTGTCAGCAAGATGGGTTGCCGCGATTGCTCACAGTTGAGATCAAGCAGAATCGTGTGACCATTTCACAGAGATGTTTGAACTGTTCCAGCGCAACTCAAATGAGTTTTTGCGGCCTTATATCACGATTTATGAAACTTGGATCTATTACTATCAACCTGAAACCAAACAACAATCACAGTAATGGATTTCCTTCGTCTAACCTGCTCCAAAGAAAGCGAAACCCATTCCGTCGGCAGGAAAAATCATGGCTGTCTTTTGGGATTCACAAGGGGTGATAGACATCCACTACCTGGAAAAGGGTGAAACGATCACAGGTTCATATTATGCCGCAATGCTAGATCAGTTTCACAAGGAATTGTTAAAGAAACGACCCCATTTGGTGAAGAAAAAGGTTCTCTTTCACCAGAATAATATACCTGCACACAAGTCAGCCATTGCCATCGCAAAAATTGTGGAGTTGGGCTACGAACTGCTACCTCACCCACCATATCCCCAGATTTGGCTCCGAGCGTCTTCTTCCTCTTCGCAAACCTGAAAAATTGCCTTGCTGGGAAGAAATTCACGTCCGGCGAACACATCATGGCAGAAACAACCTCATATTTTGCACACTTCGAAAAATCATATTTTTTGGAAGGGTTAAAAAGATTGGAGAAACGTTGGACAACGTGTATTGAGTTGAAAGGAGACTATGTTGAGAAATAAAATTGATTTTTTGGAGAAAAAAAAATTCTTTAAAAAGTCACCGATTTTTTAATCTCGCCCGTACCAGTTTATTACATGTAACGCAACTAATATACTGCAACTCCCAGTAGTGAGGACTGTTTGGCGTCTCTCCTTGATTAATGTACTCTATGAATGCATCAGGTTTATTACATGAGGTGCAACTGAAAGCCCGCAACACCCGCGCCACCACCAGTTTAATCTACCCCTAAAGTAGTGGAGGATTGGTCCAGCGTTTCTCCCTCATTAATGTACAACATGGATATACTAGGTTTATTTATGTGGTGCAACTGATAAACCGCAACTCCCGCGGCTCTCCTAGCTTATTTTAGTCGTGCAGTATTAGAGAACTGGCGTGGCTTTCTTTCCTGACTAATATATAGTATGTATATACCAAGTATATTATATGTGACGCAACTAACATCCCGCAAGTTCTGCGGCACTGCTAGCTTAATCTGGCTGAGCAGTAGCGGAGGACTGTCCTGACGTTTCTCCCTCATTAATGTACAATATGAACCTAACAGGTTTATTATGTGTGACGCAAATGATTGCTGTTTCCCGCACATAGTCTTGTGCAGTTACTTTCTGACCTTCCCACAAGTGTAATATTGTCTGCAGGTGTAATGGAATTATTATCGGATGAAAGAGGAAGAGTAAGGTCGGTGCGTCTGACAGACGTGTAGCCCACCTCAAGGCGATGTACTACCAGTAGGTGCAGGGCGGATCAAAGACTTCCTCAACATGCAACAGTTAGCAGTCCGTTCCAGACGGGATCGTTTACATCACAATCATATTACTGCGGTGTCTGGCCTTTTACTTGCTGTACTACAAGAATAATTACGCGTTTCACCCAAAAATTCCATATCGAGTTTTCACTAGAAATACGCACCTTGAGTTCTCTTGAACTAATTAAAAAAGAAAGCTTAGAAAAATTTGCGCGCGCGTTTTGTTCCCAGCATAATTCTAAAACAAAATTTAGGATACGTAACAGGCATTTATTTAAGTTCGGGATCTTCTAAACCTATAAAAGCTTTCAAGAAAATCCCCTACCCCAAACTACCTTTTATATGGAAAATGTTTCAATGTTTTTTTCCTAAAAAGTCTCTAAAGATTTGGATTGAAATTTCATATATTTAAGACCATTACTTACAAACAAAATGTATATCTTCAATTTTCTGGGAATAACCTGTAAAGTCGTCTTCGTTCGAAACGATTTTGTATAAGTGGTAAATCGTAAATGATAGACAAAATGATACTACACAAAAAATTTAGATCTTATTAAAGCATAGAATTTATTCCTTTTCGGTGTTAAGAATTGCGAGATATTCCTTTAAATTGGTTTGAAATTTCAAATACTTATTACTTTTTATTTTTTCTGCTGCGCATTGCATTCCACCGAAATATATGTTTTGAGGTCTCCCGAACCTAAAAAAAGAATTTATTAGAAAAATCTCCTTTTGTGTGTTTCTATGGACAGCATAACTCTAAAAGGAAAAGTGAGTTAAATAGCAAACTTGGTATTTAAGTTCAGTATGTTTCAAGGATGCGACACAAACATTTTCAAGAAAATTCTTCCAACCTTTGCATGGTTAATGTTTCGAATTTTTTATTTCCTGAAACATGGGTGTAAAGATTTTTATTAAAATACCATACATTTAAGATATTTTCATGACAAGTAAAATGTATATCCTGAATTTTCTAGGATGAGGTAATATTTTATATCATAACATGCTGTGAATGCCAGAGTGATTGTAGTGTAAATTAATATTATTGTATGTACAGGATTTTAGATGTTTGTTAGCCATAAGTATTTTTAGGAAATAAGTTTACACGGCCTCACTGAAACTGACAATAGAAGCGGGTAACAATAAACCGAGGGGGTGAGTTGTTTATCACTAAGAAGAGATAAACAAATGACGTCAGGGTAGCGTGCTTTTTTTTAAAAATGGAGGGAATATCTTCCCTAGAGCATATATGTTAGTAGTAGTGATTGGCTGACGAAAACAGACGCTAAAGTGGGCGCAATTTGGTAACCAATAGCAGCTATATTATAATGTTTAGGCAATTCGAGGTGAAGGAGTATATATTCTCGAGCCATAAGGAAGTGTCGCACAGTTCGGAAGAATCTCTCACTAGGTGCACGTCGCAGAGTTAGTTACAAAAAATGTAAAGTACGCGAAGTAATTGGTGCGCGACAACTAAAATAACTGTAGTTACATTCAGAAATATCACAGTTTTAGTCAGGGGTGTATAAAGATTAAATATGTCAATTATTAATTAAGTGTGACGGCAATAAAAGTCTGGATTCAATTTTTTTATCGGTGTTATCTTTTAGCAACAACTCCTTTCCGTTTACATACCCTGCTTAGAGACATTTGCTCGACTGAGTTATTATAGCTAGCCGGAGGACAAAGAGCTCAAATTTAAAAATAATTAAACAATAGGTGCCCAACAAACAAGATAACACAAGCCATGAAAACTGCGACAAGGAATAGTATGTGAAGACCTGTTTATCTGAATGAATTTTGTGTAATTGGTAAAGAGTAAGAGGTAGACAAAATGCTACTACACAAAAAGTGCAGATCTGGTTAAAGCACCCAGTTTTTTAGGTGCGGCAGTGCAAATTGGCCTGGATCAGACGAAAAGTGAAACGTATGAGTTCGCCTGATCGAGAAACTCCAACCGGCAGTTGGGAAGCAAGGGAGGAAGAATCATTTCTACTCTCTCCGTCATAGGCAGTCTACGCTCATGCGACGCATTTACTGTGTTAATACGTAGCATAGGGAACAAGTTGACGCTTGCGTATGTAGCTATATCAAAGAATGAAAGCGTTAAAGATATCGTTGAACTCACTCATAAAGTCTAATTGGCCCACACTACTGAAGGTGTAGCATTGTTGGAAAAAGATCTGGACAAAATGCCAATGATTATGAGTAGTGGTTTTAACATAACTTCAACTCAGAGAAGCTCAATAATTGATACGATTTTTGGATGAAAAATTAAAGTTAAAACTGAACAATGACAAAGTTAAGTGTGCAACCAGATCAGGCACTCCCATCGAACGTAGCATATTCTCGTTATTTAGAAAATGTATAGTTTAAATTATTTGTATCATAATTCAGCTATCATAAATCCATAATTCGCTTTTACTTCCTTCCTTTTACTCTTGACCTAAGGTTTGACAATGTGTCTCTGTGGTATGAAAGCTTCTTGCGTAAGATTTATTAATACTGGTTCACTTCATAGGGAACTAAGAATTTGTGACATTATACCAAGTGTCCCAAATTGATGTATACACACTTTCAAACGTTATTTCTGAGCAACGAAATGAGACGAAATAAAATGTTTGTGTATGAGCCAGAGGGCACTGGAAAAGCATAGCAATACGATCATCGTTCTTCATGTGTTTATAAACAAGCAAAATGCCGATGAGTTTGATATCAAGAAAACCAGTGTTGATCGAATTGTGCGAGGTCAAACAATGGAAGTCTTACATTCCGAGACTTCTCCACGAACTAAAAGAAGACGATCCAGGATAGGTGACTGCAGTTTTGTGAGTGGTTCCTGAACAAATGTGACGAAAGGGAAGATTTTCAAGATTCAATTGTTTGGTCAGGTGAAGCCACATTCAAACTTAATGCCACAGTTGTATGTACTGGACTAAGAACATCGTTGAAGAAAGTGCCGTCAATCTTCCAGGAGTAACGCTATGGTGTGGTCTGTCTTCCAGAGGAGTAATTGTGCCCTACTTCTTCGAAGAGACTGTCACAGCTCAAACCTACCTACAAATGTTGGAAATCGTGATTCCACGTCTTAATGATCTGTTTGAGAATGCAGTTGAGGTTTGCTTCCAACAGGACGGGGCTCCACCTCACTTCCATGTCGTTGTGAGAAACTTTCACGGTCGCGCATTCAATCAATGACGGATAGGACGAAGAGGAAGTGCTACGGAGTTCCCGCCTCGATCTCTCTATTTAATCGCTCTAGACTTCTACCTGTGGGGAACTTTAAAGAACACGGTGTACGCCACAAAACCACAAACACTGGAGGAAACGAGAGATCGGATTGAACATGCCATCAATGATATTCCATTACCAACAATTCAGATGGTATGTCGCTTTGTTCGACGTCGTTGTTGGGAGGTACTGTGGCAGAGCGTGGACATTTTGAATATGTATGGGCTTAAGGAAGTTTAAGGAATGGAACACAAAATTTTTACTTTCTCTACTACGTATAGTAAGTAGGGGAAGTATTGTATTCCACCCTAAAATTCGATACCAAGATTTCACAGGAATTATATGTTTTGAGACCCCCTGAATCCAAAAAAAAGTGTGTGTGTGTGTGTGTGTGTGTGTGTGTCTGTCTGTGAACAGCATAACTCAGAAAGGAACAGTCGGATAAACACCAAACTTGGTATTTAGGTTCAGTATCTTACAGAGATTCGACACGAAGGTTTTTAAGAAAATCCCCCCCAGCCCAGATTACCCTTTACACGGAACATTTTTCGGAAATTTTAATTTTCTCAGAAATGGCTCTAACGATTTTGATTAAAATATCATATACTTAAGATAGTTTTATGACAAATAAAATGTATATCTTGAATTTTCTGGGAATGTCTTCAAAAGTATTCTTCATTGTGAACGACTTTTGCATAACTGGTAAACCATAAGAGATAGACAAAATTTTACTACACAAAAATGTAGATCGCGTTAAAATACACAATTTATGTAATATACATTTTTTTTAATTGAGTGAACGATTTTCGAGATTTTGCTTGTTATTCCCTTAAATTTTCCAATACTTACGTTTTCTCAAACCAGCGCTTAAAACATTTGACTATCGCTTAAAGCCTACCAATTCCCCTTGCATCTACAAGAAAATTAGCAATAAGATTAACATCTCGATTAACATGAAGCATATGGAGAATAAGCGTTTGTTAAAATAGTTTGTACAAAAGTAAAATTAAAACTCACCATGTTATTTAACGATTGACATCAGCAGTTGCTTATAATGGAATAAAAGATTAGACTTTCTGGAACTTTATGTGTTTCATGCTTAAAAATGTTCCACACTGTACTATGATAAAAGTTTAAAACATGTGTGGCATGCTGGGCACTAATGGGTTGATACATGGTCTTGCATGACAGTAGTTTGTTTATTCCTATACTCAAGGTGAGCCCTACCTGTTAGTTTAGTTAGCCCATACTTATACTTTTGAGAGATATGCCACAAAAAGGGCTCGGGGTCCTATAAAATTAGACCTGAACCCCTGTTTGCGAGTATATCCGCTAAATCATCCTAATACCTGTATGCCCAGGGACCCAAACAAGGGTGACAACTGGCACAGAGTCTATTCAACATAAGGACTTTTAAAGTTGCAACTCCGTTCTTACTACATACGGTGGACACTGATGATAGTGAAATGGCAATTGGAAAGGGAAATTTGGTAAGAGAATGTTCCACCCTAACTTTGGGATACATCCCAGGCGTTTGCCAATTAAGAGCGAATAAACCTCACTCAGGGAGGGCGGTCCTGGCGGGATTTGAACTGCAGTCCTCCCGGCCACGAATCCGTGCCTTAGCAACCTCGGCTACTGTGTGGGTCACCAAACAGATGTTAGAGACAGGAGACTACACAACTAAGATTATCTATCTGCATGCACTAAATAAGGTCACCCAGGAACCTACAGTAATTGTCATGACATGACCAAGAATTTAAAACCACGATTAAACAAAAATCTCGTGAATTATTTTCTCCAGAAACCAATGTCCAATCGCACACCTAGTTTTAAGACACATCTACCCTTGCACGCTAGACTATCATTTACACTGTATTGCAAGAATGGAGAGGATGTACCTTTCAACATCAACGAGGTTCTTAATTGCCTCTCCGCTACCTAAACAGCCAACAGTGTAACTCCTCTATTCTTCTTTCTTTTGCACTTTTTATTTCACGCTCGTATATAAATTTTTACTTTCTCTACTACGTATAGTAAGTAGGGGAAGTATTGTATTCCACCCAAAAATTCGATACCGAGATTTCACAGGAAATATATGTTTCAGACCCACTGAATCCAAATAAAGCATTTTTGGAAACATGTCCTGTGTGTGTGTGTGTGTGTGTGTGTGTGTGTGTGTGTGTTCATGTGTGTCTGTGAACAGCATAAGTCAGAAACGAACAGTCGGATAAACACCAAACTTGGTATTTAGGTTCAGTATCTTCCAGAGATGCGACACGAAGGTTTTCAAGAAAATCCCCCCACCCCAGATTACCCTTTACATGGAACATTTTTCGAAAATTTTAATTTTCTCAAAAATGGTCTAAGGATTTTGATTAAAATATCATATGTTTAAGATATTTTCATGACAAATGAAAAGTATATCTCGAATTTTCTGGGAATGTCTCCAAAAGTGTTCTTCATTGTGAACGACTTTTGCATAACTGGTAAACCATATGAGACAGACAAACTTTTACTACACAAAAATGTAGATCGCATTAAAATACACAATTTATGTCATATACATTTTTTTTTGTTGAGTGAACCATTTTCGAGATACTGCTTGTTATTCTATTAAATTTTCCAATACTTACTTTTTCTCAAATTCGTTATTCATTTTTACTTTCTCTACTACGTATAGTAAGTAGGGGAAGTATTGTATTCCACCCAAAAATTCAATACCGAGATTTCACCGGAAATACATGTTTTGAGACACCCGGAATCCAAAAAAAGCTTGTTTGGAAACATGTCCGTGTGTGTGTGTGTGTCTGTGTGTCTGTGAACAGCATAGCTCATAAACGAACAGTCGGATAAACACCAAACTTGGTATTTTGGTTCGGTATCTCCCAGAGAAGCGACACAAATGGTTTTCAAGAAAATCCTCCAACCCCAGACTACTCTTTACATGGAACATTTTTCGAAAATTTTAATTTTCTCAAAAATGGCTCTAATTATTTTATATTAAAATATCATATGTTTAAGATATTTTCATGAAAATGAAATGTATATCTCGAATTTTCTGGGAATGTCTCCAAAAGTATTCTTCATTGTGAACGACGTTTGCATAACTGGTAAACGATAGGAGATAGACAAAGGTTTACTACACACAAAATGTAGATCGCGTTAAAATGCACAATTTATGACATATACATTTTTTTTGTTGAGTGAACCATTTTCGAAATATTGCTTGGTATTCCCTTAAATTTTCCAATACATGCACTTTTTCTCAAATTCGTTAGTCTTTTTTTTTTGTTCCGGTAATGCAAATGGAATGGAATACTCCACATAGCAACCAGCTCTTAAAATATTTGACTATCGCTTAAAACGTACCATATTCCCCTTGCATCTACAAGAAAATTAGCAATAAGATTAGCATCTCGATATCTGGATTAACATGAAGCATATGGAGAATAAGCGTTTGTAAAAATAGTTTGTACAAGAGTCGAGAAAGTCAAGTGAGTGTAACACATCAGATTTTTTTATGTCCTGGAATGCAAAGAGAATGGAATGCTCCACATAGCAACCAGCTCTTAAAACATTTGACTATCGCTTAAAAGCTACCATATTCCCCTTGCATCTACAAGAAAATTAGCAATAAGATTAACATCTCGATATCTCGATTAACATGAAGCATATGGAGAATAAGCGTTTGTAAAAATAGTTTGTACAAGAGTAGAGAACGTCATGTGAGTGTAACACATCAGATTTTTTTCATGGACCTATATACGTGTATATCTCGCGAAAACTCGTGGTCAAATTTTTAGATGGAATAACGTGTTTCATCTACCCACCACAATTATGCGGCAGAGAAATTAGGAGGTATTAAACCTTAACATTACATATTTGTTTGTTATTTGTGTAATTCTAGTAACTCTAGTGAAATCATATTAAGCAAAGCATGTGGACATTTTATTTTAAGACATCTGCAAACAGTTTTTACTTTTTTAACAACACACAGATAGTACGCAGGGAAAGTACTGTGTACCGCCTAAACATACAATACGGAGATTACAGCGTAAATTCATGTTTTGAGGTCCCATAATTCCGAAAAAATCAGTTTGAAAGAGGTCCGTGTATGTGTGCATCTGTGAACAGAATAACTCAGTAAGGAAATTTGGTTTAAATATAAAAGGTTGTGAAGATGAGGATTAGAATGATTATGACCCTAAGCGGTGGGGCACTTAGCACCTCCATCTACCCAGATCTTTTGTGCCTAGCCCCGGGAGGGAGGGCAGCATGACAAGCAGAGGACAGGGTCCCTACCATTTACAGATTTAAACTCCCTGGATGAGCACTGAAGTAGCTGTGTCCTACCTCCCCTGTGCGGCGCGGGAACCTTTCAACGGAACATTCTTTTTCCGCCGCCATGCACACGCCGAGACCTCCCGCCGACACTTGCAATCCTGAAAATGACCAAGCAGATGAAAGGTGAAGTGAGAATGGAGATGAAATGGAGGGACAGGGAGTTCAGTGGGACTTAACGATCCTTCCCAGCATTCTCCTCGCGGTACGGGGAAACACTCGAAAAAAACTCATGGGTCAGAAATGTTGGCCGCGGGGATGGAACCTAGAACCTCCCGAATGCGGGCCACGACTTCTCGCCTGAGCCATCCCGCTAGGTCAGTGGTAATAATACTTTATCTTCTAAATATTTGATACGAAGGATTTCAACATACTTCCCACACCCTTTACTTTAGTCAATTTTATTAAAATGCCATAAGTATTTCCTGAATTATCCGCGAATAGGCCGTGAAGCTCTCTGTATTTCAAACAAATTATATATAACTTACATACCGTAAGAGATAGAAACATATTACTACAGAATTGGTTTGAATTTACAAATATTTAACACTAAGTCACCATTCTTTTGTTTCTCTCTATGTCATAGAAAGATTATGGTATTAGAAAGTCAGCGTATAGCGAACCGTGAGGCAGTATTTTTTAACACTTAAATAATTTCAATTAAATTATATAATATGTAAATTCAATAACGGCCCGCTTGAAGCAATATGTGTATGTAATAATTTGTAAAATGTATGTAACAGTCATTGCATATGCTTATATTATTGTAAACATGTTCAATTATGTTATGTGAATGCATTACGTAATTTAATAATGTAGGAGCTGTGAAAATAATAAGTTTAAAGTTGCTAACAATGAGGTAACAATGAGGTAACCTTGAGGCAATAATGAGTAAGGAAGTTTAAATACTACTAGTCATTATTAGAGCAGCAATTAGGTAAATTTTGAGACAGTTTAAAAATAGCCAATCAACAACCAGAAAAAGCTTTAGTTAAATGCAGGTATTCTATTGGAGTAGGATTAGCCAATCAGAGACTTGATATACATAAATTTACAAGTTTAGACGGTTGAATTCAATTCAGTTGTCCCCAAACAGTGCTCATAACCAGACGTGAGATGTGTCCTCGAAAAATTAATTATTTATTCGTGTGAGACAAAAATAGTATACGTGTTAAAAAAGTGCAAGTATTAAATAAAATAATCTCACAGCTCTCGATATCAGTGAAGTGTTATTTAATTTGTGTCAAGGATTAATAAAAAGGAGTGAATTAAAACTAAAAATCTATGTAAGCCTACATTTTTGTCACATCATAACCCTGCCTAAGAGATACGTGTCTCTAAAAATAAATACTGACGCAGCCGAGGCAAACACAAATATAATATCTAAAGAAACAGTCAAATTACAAAGTTAATATTTTTAAATTTGGGGCGAAGGCTACCGGAAACCGTTTACTATACGTGCGGTTGCAACTACTACAAGTTTGGCTCCCCAACAGTTGAACTATAATACAACTCCTTCAATACAACCTTTCTCAAATTGGCTTCCATACGTGGGCAAACTCCTACAACAAAACAACTTCTTCGAATTGTCATCCATACGTGGAGCTAATTTAAAGACAATAAATCTTCTTCAACCGCCTTTTTAAACATCCGATTATCACTTCAGTTTTCTGTATCGCTGTTTTATCCACAACGATATACGCAATGAAATTATTTCTGTAAATTTTTATCTCAATTAGCATGAAGTAGATACAAAAATAAAATCTGATGTGTTACACTCACATGACTTTCTCTACTCTTGTACAAACTATTTTTACAAACTCTTATTCTCCATCTTATTGGTAATATGATAGGCTTTAAGCGATAGTCAAATTTTTTAAGAGCTGGTTGCTATATGGAGTATTCCATTCTCTTTGTATGTTCAGGATATAAAAAAACGAATAACAAATTCCCATTTGAGAAAAAGTATAAGTATTGGAAAATTCAAACAAGGAGTTGGAAAGGTAGAATCAGATGACTGAAAAATTCAATGCCATAGCCGGGATTTGAACCACGGATCTCCCGGTCTCCGTCCGGTTGCTCTAACCACTGAGCTACCATGGCAACATGCCGACACGACATTAAATTCTCCAGCTGATTCGCATTTTTCCCGGTAAACCACAAGGAGATCTCAAATTGTATTGAGATGTCATACCTCAATGGCGACTTACAAACATTGTAAGTACTTAAGTCCCGGGTTTTATAGTTGCAACCACTATTAGGTCAATTAATGGAATTAATTGTTCTTTCACACGAGCCGTGTGTTGGACAGGGTTGGAAAGGTAGAATCAGATGACTGAAAAATTCAATGCCATAGCCGGGATTTGAACCACGTTCTCCCGGTCTCCGTCCGGTTGCTCTAACCACTGAGCTACCATGGCAACATGCCGACACGACATTAAATTCTCCAGCTGATTCGCTGATTTAATTGACCTAATAGTGGTTGCAACTATAAAACCCGGGACTTAAGTTCTTACAATGTTTGTAAGTCGCCATTGAGGTATGACATCTCAATACAATTTGAGATCTCCTTGTGGTTTACCGGGAAAAATGCGAATCAACTGGAGAATTTAATGTCGTGTCGGCATGTTGCCATGATAGCTCAGTGGTTAGAACAACCGGACGGAGACCGGGAGATCCGTGGTTCAAATCCCGGCTATGGCATTGAATTTTTCAGTCATCTGATTCTACCTTTCCAACCCTGTCCAACACACGGCTTGTGTGAAAGAACAATTAATTCCAAATAACAAGGAGTATCTCGGAAATGGTTCACTCCATAAGAAAATGTATAGGGATTGTGTGTTTTAACGAGATCTACATGTTTTGTGTAGCAAAGTTTTATCTATCTCTTACGGTTTACCAGTTATGTGAAAGTCATTCAGAATGAAGAGGAATTTTGGGAACATTCCCAGAAAATTCAAGATATACATATCTTAAAGATAAAATATCTTAAACATATGATATTTTAATCAAAACCGTTTGAGCCATTTTAGATAATTAAATTTTTCGAAAAATGTTGCATGTAAGAGACTTTCTTGAAAATCTTTGTGCCGTATCCTTGGAGAATGCTCAACTCAGACACCAAGTTTGATATTTATCCGACTTTTCGTTTCTGACTTATGCTGTTCACAGACACACAGACACTGACATATTTCCAGAAATGCTTTATTTGGATTCAGGGTACCTCAAAACATGTATTTCCTGTGAAACTTCGGTATCGAAATTTTAGGTGGAATGCAATGCTTCCCCTACTTACTACACGTAGTAGAGAAGGCAATAAGGTTTAATAAGACGTATTGTACTTTTAGCTTATGATGTCGAGCACAAATGTATAGAAATGTATAGTTTTTGCACATACTGATAGAACGTTACTAAGGGGTAATTAGAAGTAGTACTACGGCTATAAGCTATTCATCTAAAACTCATTGAAATCTGTGATTACAGAGATGAATCGAAACCCATCAGGCAATCCATTAGTATCCCACAAGGGTAACCCCCGAGTCCACCACAGTAAACACACGCAACACTGACTCAATGCTGATATCATCTAGCTCATTAAAACGTAAGCTTGATTGCCAACACAAAAAATGGGAGTTACGACATTTTCGTCCCCTTTAAGAGACATCACTTCTTTTGAGTATTGTGTGGTGCCAACGTAGTATCTCCAAAAACTATGACGTGTTACATTCACATGTTTTTCTCTACCCACTCATCTATCAGCAATTCTTACCTTTGCAGAAATAACGAAAATCAACAACGCATATCTCGAAAATAGCTGATGCCACAAAAAGCCTTATTGGAAATAAATTGTGCATTTAGAAACTTCTATTTGTTTACTTTCTCTTCAAAAAAGGCATTATAAAAGGTATGGGCGCGCGCGTGTCTTTCTGTGAACAGCATAACTCAAAAAATGAGAAGTCGAATAAACACCAAACTTGGTATTTAAGTTCAGTGTCTTCCAAAGGTGCGACACGAAGATTTTTCAAGAAAATCCTCCACCCAGAACTACCCTTTACATGCAACTTTTTTCGAAATGTTTTATTTTCTAAAAAATGGCTCTAACGATTGTTGACTAAAACACCATACATTAAAAATATTTACATGACAAATAAAACCTATATCTTGACATTTCTGGGAGTAGCGTTTTAAGTTATCTTTATTCGGAAGGAATTTTATATAATCTACTATAACTAGTAAACGTTAAGCGAAAAAAGAAAAGGCACTACACAAAAAATACAGATCTCTTTAAAACACACGGTTTATTTCAAGTGACATTTGTTGTGGCATCAGCGATTTCCGAGATATTTGTTATTAATGGTTCGAATTTTTCAATACTTTGCATTCATTTGAAGTCCCGTGGATTTTCAGTTGTTTCTCCCGATGTCATGGAAACAGTACGGAATTTTAAGGCAGCATATAGCGTCCAGTTGTTAAACATTTGACTATCGCTGTTCTCTTTGTGTCTATAACGAAATATGTAATGTAGCTGTTTCCGGAAGGGTTTTATCTCGATTAAAATGAAGTAGATAGGAAAATAATGCTTTGTAAGAATATTATGTAAGATTTCTTCCAAACAAAGAGCAGCTCGAGGTCTATTTTCAGAAAATTCAAGATATACATTTAATTTGCAATGTAAATATCTTAAGTGCTAATGTTATTTTAGTGAAAATTTTAGGCACATTTTTGAGAACATAAAACGTTTTGAAAAAGATTGCATTTAAAGGGTAGTTTTGTTGGAGGATTTTCTTTAAAATCCTCCTTAGAGAATACTGAACTAATATACCAAGTTTGACGTTTATTGAGTTTCGTTTTTCAGTGATGTTCTTCACAGACAGACACGCACGCACTTACTTTAAGAACACGTTCCACACAATCTGGGAATGAAATATCCTGTGCATATTCTGTGGAATAGCAACAACTGCTTTTCTACTCCATGGCATTTTGAGCTAAAAGTCAAGGCCTTCTTAGCAAGCATGTTCTTTCATAACTCTAATCTACAAGGGATATTTTAGTAACTTATGAAATGAATTAGGTGATGACGATTAGTCCGTTAGAAAAATCTGGCCTTTCAACGTTGAAAGAATTATGAAACTCGATGCAGTGATTTGTGAGGTTACCCTACATGCACAAACAAATTGTCTCTCTTTATAATATAGATACAGATGTTGACACAGAGCACCAGCAGCCAGGCAGTCGTTTAACCACTACGCCAGCACCAACTTGAATATTTCTGGAGCCAGATTACCGCTCTTCACACGTAAACACGTCCATTTTATTCAGCGTCAGAGTTTTGAAAGCGCCCAACGAACCGCGATGTACAAATTTTGTAATTACATCGTTTCCGGTCCACGGAGCGACCCTGGCCCCTTGTCACTAGCCCTACTCTTGTTTTGTTTTGTGCATTCGTAAAGAGATTTTAAATCATTACGTCAGGCCGTGTTTGGTTCATCGATCTTTCGGTTTGTTTGCCGCTGCTCTCTTTTCCTTATTAAGTGCAGAGGGATGTTAGTATACAGGTAATGGCGGACACTAACAGGCTGTTTCATAATAAGGAACAACGCAAACGAAACAAACATTAACTGATTTAAAAAAAAACAAACGCTTCGACATTTAATATTCTGAAAGGAAATTTAACAAATGTGTTACATTCATATAACTTTCTCTACCTCCATCGTTTACTAGTGGCTATAAAAATTATTCTTAGAAGGTTTATTTTTCTTACCACATCATTTCAATACACATATACCTTCAGAAACAGCTACATTAGACATTTCGTTATAGATACAAAGGGAAGAGCGACAGTCAAATGTTTAACAACTGGACGCTATATGCTGGCCTTAAAATTCCATACTGTTTCCATGACATCACGAGAAACAACTGAATGTTACAGGACTTAAAAAGAATGAAACAGCCGTGAACAAGTCGAAGCATACCAAGCGGGATGGCTCAGGCGGTCAAGTCTGTAGCCCGCATTCGGGAGCACCCGGGTTCAAATCCCAATCTGTCTGAGGTTTTTCGTGGTTTGCTCAGTCGCCAAGGTAAATACCGGATTGGATATTTAATACCACGACCCAAGGTTCTATCTTAAGTCTAAAACAACAGTAAAATGAAAAATAAGTGGTAATAGTGAATGCTATGCCATCTATCTACAGACTATTTAAGCAGTTAGACTGAACGGCACCCTAATGCCATCTGCGCGGAACGAAGCAGGTGGTTACAGGGATGGGACCTAGAAGGCTAACTGTCCGCCTTTCTGTGTGAGGGCGGCAGTTAGACTGGACGGCACCCTAATGCCATCTGCGCGGAACGAAGCAGGTGGTTACAGGGATGGGACCTAGAAGGCTAACTGTCCGCCTTTCTGTGTGAGGGCGGCGGTTAGACTGGACGGCACCCTAATGACATCTGCACGGCATGAAGCAGGGGTTACAGGGATGAGACCTAGAAGGCTAACTGTCCGCCTTTCTGTGTGAGGGCGGCGGTTAGACTGGACGGCACCCTAATGACATCTGCACGGCATGAAGCAGGGGTTACAGGGATGAGACCTAGAAGGCTAACTGTCCGTCTTTCTGTGTGAGGGCGGCGGTTAGACTGGACGGTACCCTAATGCCATCTGCAAAGCATGAAGCAGGGGTTACAGGGATGAGACTTTGAAGGCTAACTGTCCGCCTTTCTGTGTGAGGGCGGCGGTTAGACTGGACGGCACCCTAATGACATCTGCACGGCATGAAGCAGGGGTTACAGGGATGAGACCTAGAAGGCTAACTGTCCGCCTTTCTGTGTGAGGGCGGCGGTTAGACTGGACGGCACCCTAATGACATCTGCACAGCATGAAGCAGGGGGTTACAGGGATGAGACCTAGAAGGCTAACTGTCCGCCTTTCTGTGTGAGGGCGGCGGTTAGACTGGACGGCACCCTAATGACATCTGCACGGCATGAAGCAGGGGTTACAGGGATGAGACCTAGAAGGCTAACTGTCCGCCTTTCTGTGTGAGGGCGGCGGTTAGACTGGACGGCACCCTAATGACATCTGCACGGCATGAAGCAGGGGTTAATGGGATGAGACCTAGAAGGCTAACTGTCCGGCTTTCTGTGTGAGGGCGGCGGTTAGACTGGACGGCACCCTAATACTACCTGCTCGGCATGAAGCAGGGGTTACAGGGATGGGACCTAGAAGGCTAACTGTCCGCCTTTCTGTGTGAGGGCGGCGGTTAGACTGGACGGCACCCTAATGACATCTGCACGGCATGAAGCAGGGGTTACAGGGATGAGACCTAGAAGGCTAACTGTCTGCCTTTCTGTGTGAGGGCGGCGGTTAGACTGGACGGTACCCTAATGACATCTGCGCGGCACGAAGCGGGTGGTTACAGGGATGGGACCTAGAAGGCTAAATGTCTGCCTTTCTGTGTGAGAGCGGCGGTTAGACTGGACGGCACCCTAATGACATCTGCGCGGCACGAAGCAGGGGTTACAGGGATGAGACCTAGAAGGTTAACTGTCTGCCTTTCTGTGTGAGGGCGGCAGTTAGACTGGACGGTACCCTAATGACATCTGCGCGGCACGAAGCGGGTGGTTACAGGGATGGGACCTAGAAGGCTAACTGTCTGCCTTTCTGTGTGAGAGCGGCGGTTAGACTGGACGGCACCCTAATGCCATCTGCACGGCACGAAGCAGGGGTTACAGGGATGAGACCTAGAAGGCTAACTGTCTGCCTTTCTGTGTGAGGGCGGCGGTTAGACTGGACGGTACCCTAATGACATCTACGCGGCACGAAGCGGGTGGTTACAGGGATGGGACCTAGAAGGCTAACTGTCTGCCTTTCTGTGTGAGAGCGGCGGTTAGACTGGACGGCACCCTAATGCCATCTGCACGGCACGAAGCAGGGGTTACAGGGATGAGACCTAGAAGGCTAACTGTCCGTCTTTCTGTGTGAGGGCGGCGGTTAGACTGGACGGCACCCTAATGCCATCTGCACGGCACGAAGCAGGGGTTACAGGGATGAGACCTAGAAGGCTAACTGTCTGCCTTTCTGTGTGAGAGCGGCGGTTAGACTGGACGGCACCCTAATGCCATCTGCACGGCACGAAGCAGGGGTTACAGGGATGAGACCTAGAAGGCTAACTGTCCGCCTTTCTGTGTGAGGGCGGCGGTTAGACTGGACGGCACCCTAATGACATCTGCACGGCATGAAGCAGGTGGTTACAGGTATGAGACCTAGAAGGCTAACTGTCTGCCTTTCTGTGTGAGAGCGGCAGTTAGACTGGACGGCACCCTAATGCCATCTGCGCGGCACGAAGCAGGTGGTTACAGGGATGGGACCTAGAAGGCTAACTGTCTGCCTTTCTGTGTGAGAGCGGCGGTTAGACTGGACGGCACCCTAATGCCGTCTGCACGTCATGAAGTAGGTGGTTACAGCGATGAGACCTTGAAGGCTAACTGTCTGCCTTTCTGTGTGAGAGCGGCGGTTAGACTGAACGGCACTCTAATGCCATCTGCACGGCATGAAGCAGGGGTTACAGGGATGAGACCTAAAAGGCTAACTGTCTGCCTTTCTGTGTGAGGGCGGCGGTTAGACTGGACGGCACTCTAATGCCATCTGCACGTCATGAAGTAGGTGGTTACAGCGATGAGACCTTGAAGGCTAACTGTCTGCCTTTCTGTGTTTTAGCGGCGGTTAGACTGGACGGCACCCTAATGCCGTCTGCACGTCATGAAGTAGGTGGTTACAGCGATGAGACCTTGAAGGCTAACTGTCTGCCTTTCTGTGTTTTAGCGGCGGTTAGACTGGACGGCACCCTAATGCCGTCTGCACGTCATGAAGTAGGTGGTTACAGCGATGAGACCTTGAAGGCTAACTGTCTGCCTTTCTGTGTTTTAGCGGCGGTTAGACTGGACGGCACCCTAATGCCGTCTGCACGTCATTAAGTAGGTGGTTACAGCGATGAGACCTTGAAGGCTAACTGTCTGCCTTTCTGTGTGAGGGCGGCGGTTAGACTGGACGGCACTCTAATGACATCTGCACGGCATGAAGCAGGGGTTACAGGGATGAGACCTAGAAGGCTAACTATCTGCCTTTCTGTGTGAGGGCGGCGGTTACACTGGACGGCACTCTAATGACATCTGCACGGCATGAAGCAGGGGTTACAGGGATGAGACCTAGAAGGCTAACTGTCTGCCTTTCTGTGTGAGGGCGGCAGTTACACTGGACGGCACTCTAATGACATCTGCACGGCATGAAGCAGGTGGTTATAGCGATGAGACCTTGAAGGCTAACTGTCTGCCTTTCTGTGTGAGGGCGGCGGTTAGACTGGACGGCACTCTAATGCCATCTGCACGGCATGAAGCAGGTGGTTTCAGGGATGAGACCTTGAAGGCTAACTGTCCGCCTTTCTGTGTGAGAGCGGCGGTTACACTGGACGGCACTCTAATGACATCTGCACGGCATGAAGCAGGTGGTTATAGCGATGAGACCTTGAAGGCTAACTGTCTGCCTTTCTGTGTGAGGGCGGCTGTTAGACTGGACGGCACTCTAATGACATCTGCACGGCATGAAGCAGGTGGTTATAGCGATGAGACCTTGAAGGCTAACTGTCTGCCTTTCTGTGTGAGGGCGGCGGTTAGACTGGACGGCACCCTAATGCCATCTGCACGGCATGAAGCAGGTGGTTACAGCGATGAGACCTTGAACGCTAACTGTGCGCCTTTCTGTGTGAGGGCGGCGGTTAGACTGGACGGCACTCTAATGCCATCTGCACGGCATGAAGCAGGTGGTTACAGCGATGAGACCTTGAAGGCTAACTGTCCGCCTTTCTGTGTGAGAGCGGCGGTTAGACTGGACGGCACCCTAATGCCGTCTGCACGTCATGAAGTAGGTGGTTACAGCGATGAGACCTTGAAGGCTAACTGTCCGCCTTTCTGTGTGAGAGCGGCGGTTACACTGGACGGCACTCTAATGACATCTGCACGGCATGAAGCAGGTGGTTATAGCGATGAGACCTTGAAGGCTAACTGTCTGCCTTTCTGTGTGAGGGCGGCGGTTAGACTGGACGGCACTCTAATGCCACCTGCACAGCATCAAGCAGGTGGTTACAAGGCTGAGACCTAGAAGGCTAACTGTCCGCCTTTCTGTGTGAGGGCGGCGGTTAAACTGGACGGTACCCTAATGCCATCTGCACGGCAAGAAGCAGTGGTTACAGGGATGAGACCTAGAAGGCTAACTGTCCGCCTTTCTGTGTGAGGGCGGCGGTTAGACTGGACGGCACACTAATGCCATCTGCACGGCATGAAGCAGGTGTTTACAGGGATGAGACCTAGAAGGCTAACTGTCCGCCTTTCTGTGTGAGGGCGGCGGTTAGACTGGACGGTACCCTAATGCCATCTGCACGGCATGAAGCAGGGGGTTACAGGGATGAGACCTAGAAGGTTAACTGTCCGCCTTTCTGTGTGAGAGCGGCGGTTAGACTGGACGGCACCCTAATGCCATCTGCACGGCATGAAGCAGGTGGTTACAGGGATGAGACCTTGAAGGCTAACTGTCTGCCTTTCTGTGTGAGGGCGGCGGTTAGACTGGACGGCACTCTAATGACATCTGCACGGCATGAAGCAGGTGGTTATAGCGATGAGACCTTGAAGGCTAACTGTCTGCCTTTCTGTGTGAGGGCGGCGGTTAGACTGGACGGCACTCTAATGACATCTGCACGGCATGAAGCAGGTGGTTACAGGGATGAGACCTTGAAGGCTAACTCTGCCTTTCTGTGTGAGGGCGGCGGTTAGACTGGACGGCACTCTAATGACATCTGCACGGCATGAAGCAGGTGGTTATAGCGATGAGACCTTGAAGGCTAACTGTCTGCCTTTCTGTGTGAGGGCGGCGGTTAGACTGGAGGGCACTCTAATGACATCTACACGGCATGAAGCAGGTGGTTACAGGGATGAGACCTAGAAGGCTAACTGTCCGCCTTTCTGTGTGAGGGCGGCGGTTAAACTGGCCGGTACCCTAATGCCATCTGCACGGCATGAAGCAGGTGGTTACAGGGCTGTGACCTAGAAGGCTAACTGTCCGCCTTTCTGTGTGAGGGCGGCGGTTACACTGGACGGCACTCTAATGCCACCTGCACAGCATCAAGCAGGTGGTTACAAGGCTGAGACCTAGAAGGCTAACTGTCCGCCTTTCTGTGTGAGGGTGGCGGTTAAACTGGACGGCACTCTAATGCCACCTGCACAGCATCAAGTAGGTGGTTACAAGGCTGAGACCTAGAAGGCTAACTGTCCGCCTTTCTGTGTGAGGGCGGCGGTTAAACTGGACGGTACGCTAATGCCATCTGCACGGCAAGAAGCAGTGGTTACAGGGATGAGACCTAGAAGGCTAACTGTCCGCCTTTCTGTGTGAGGGCGGCGGTTAGACTGGACGGCACACTAATGCCATCTGCACGGCATGAAGCAGGTGTTTACAGGGATGAGACCTAGAAGGCTAACTGTCCGCCTTTCTGTGTGAGGGCGGCGGTTAGACTGGACGGTACCCTAATGCCATCTGCAGGGCATGAAGCAGGGGGTTACAGGGATGAGACCTAGAAGGCTATCTGTCCGCGTTTCTGTGTGAGAGCGGCGGTTAGACTGGACGGCACCCTAATGCCATCTGCACGGCATGAAGCAGGGGTTACAGGGATGAGACCTAGAAGGCTAACTGTCCGCCTTTCCGTGTAAGGTCGGCGGTTAGACTGGACGGCACCCTAATGCCATCTGCACGGCATGAAGCAGGGGTTACAGGGATGAGACCTAGAAGGCTAACTGTCTGCCTTTCTGTGTGAGGGCGGCGGCTGGACTGGACGGTACCCTAATGCCATCTGCACGGCATGAAGCAGGGGTTACAGGGATGAGACCTAGAAGGCTAACTGTCCGCCTTTCTGTGTGAGGGCGGCGGTTAGACTGGACGGCACCCTAATGCCATCTGCACGGCATGAAGCAGGTGGTTACAGGGATGAGACCTTGAAGGCTAACTGCCCTTCACATATCGTTATAAGTGTTATCCACCAACAGATCCGTCGCGATATGACCAAGGAGTTAAAGCGACGTAAAATAAAATCAATAAGGGATATCTCGGAGATGGCTGATGCTACAAGAAAGTTATTTGTAATAGTAATTTGTTTCTATCTATCGCTTGACGTTTAACAGTTGTACAACATTATATAAAATTCCGTCCGAATGAAGGGGACTTCGCAGGCTATTCCCAGAAGATTCAAGATATACATTTGATCTCTCTTGTTAGTATCGTTTATATATAGTATTTTTATAAAAACTTTCACAGCAATTTTTTTAGAAAATAAAAAATTTCGAAAAGTGATCCATGTAAAGGGTAGTTTGGGGTGGGGGATTTTGCTAAAAATCTTCGTGTTGTATCTTTGGAAGGTACTGAATCTAAATACCAAGTTTGGTGTTCTTGCTTTGGGTTATGCTGTTCAGAGACACACAAACACGAGGATGTGTTTCTAAAAATGTTTTTATTCAATGGGCCTCAAAACATGTGTTCTCTAGATAAGTTAGAGAAAGTAAAGGCATTATAGCACAAAATGTGGCGTCATCCATAAAAGCAACATATCGTATTTTTTCATATTTTATTGAAAGCTATTGTGTTATTTAATAATATAAAACGTTTCATTTGTTTCTTACAAAAGATTTGGTTGCTATGGGAATAGTTTAAGTGTTAGCTTGTTTAACAATTTTCTCCACAATTTACACAACTACTGTAGCTAATGAAACTCTAATTATTTAATTAGGAAAATGCTCCCCACTTGTTATTTGGATTAACTACCTAATGGTCTTGGCACTGATCCAGAGGGGATATTGTACCTACGCTACACGAGGAGGCATTCCCGGGAGGGAGGAATAGGCAAGAGGAGACACCGGGCGCCTGGATCCAGGAGCGACGGCACAGCAATGACAGGGTCCCTAAGTTTCCAGATAGACACAATGCCCTCAAGGGGGTTCGGATACCCCGGCAGCCAGCCGAAAGCCGAGACACGGAGAGAGTCACAAAGAGTATCCTTTTTCCTTGCCACGCTACACCGAAAGGCCATCGTGAACACTTCAACCCTGAAAGAGGCCAACGGGATCAAATATGAATGAAATGAAGAATGGAGTGACAGGAAATTCGGTTCTTCCCAGGATTAGCCTAGTGACCCGGGGAAACCCCCGAATAAAGGTCGGCTACAGGAATCATACCCACGACCTCCCGAATCCGGGGCACAGACGTTATCACCTGAGCTATTCTGCTCAGTTCCTGTTCAGTATACCCGATATAGCACTGTTTAGTTCAGCATATGTTTGTATTAGCCACCCACGAAGTGTTTTTGTCACCCTGCGTACAGGTGAACGTCTTAGGGTGCAAGATTTGGCGAATATGGTGGGTGGGGCGTGACTTCAGCGCCTGGTAGAGAGATGAGACATTTATTTCTCATGAAGCACTCGTGAATTCGATTTTGCTGTGACTTTTCTGTAGCCCAAATCATTACGAATTATGCCTTGAACTACCCATACGAAATGTCCGCAACCGTCGATCATCCTGCAACATGGCGTCAGTTGTGTTGCGGTCACCTCAGTTTCTCATGTGGAGGACCGTCCTAGGCGTGGAGTGTTCTCAAGGCTTTTTTTTCACCATCCTTAAACTTTTCTGGCCACTCAGACACGCGTGTTTTTGATAAAGCTTGGTCTCCATATTCTTTCTGTATCATTTGCACTGTTTCAGTTCCTGATTTTTCAGAAGAACAGAGAAGCACTGAAACATGCGCTTACACTATGACTCTCTGACAGTGAAGGTCATAACTCTCCGTTACCATGATTGGTAACATGCGTATTTACACAGAAGAAAAAACCCCTTTACTCTTTGAGGCAGTGTTTTTAACACTTAAATGATTTCAGTCTAATTATATAATAAAAAAATGCAATAACAGCCCGCTTTAAAGAAATATGTGTATGTAACAAGATATAAAAAGTGTATATTACAGTCATTGTATATGTTTATATTACTTTATACATGTAATAATCTTATGTGAATGTATTACGTAATTTAATAATGTAGGAGCTGTGAGAATAATAGGTTTAAAGTTGCTAACAATGAGGTAACCTTGAGGCAATAATGAGTAAGAAAGTGTAATAATGCTACTAATCATTATTGGAGCAACAATAATGTAATTTTTGTGACAGTTTATAAAATAGCCAATCAACAACCAGAAGAAAAACTTAAGTTAAATAAAAGTATTCTATTCGATTAGGAATAGCCAATCAGAGACTTGAAATACAGAAATTTACAAATTTAGGCGCTAGAAATCAAGTCAGTTCCTTGTAGACAGCGCTCATAACTGGACGCGTTGCTTGTAGACAGTGTTCCTAACCAGGCGCGAGATACGTTCTCGAGAAATTTAATACGTATTCGTGTGAGACGAAAATAGTTTAGTGTTAAAAAGTGGAAGTAATTAATAAAAGAATCTCATAGCTCTCTCTATATCAGTGAAGTTTTATATAAATCGTGTCAAGCATTAATAAAAGGAGTGAAGTAAAATTATAATCTGTGTAAGCCTACATTCTTTAGTCGCACCACTCCCTGCTAAGACCATTATGTCTCTAAAAATAAATACTGACGCAGCCCAGGCAAATATGAATATATAATATTTAAAGAAACAGTCAAATTACAAAGTTAATATTTTTAAATTTGGAACGAAGGTTACAGGGTACCATACGTGCGGTTGCAACTACTTCAAGTTCGGCTCCCCAACAGTCGAAATATAATACATCTTCTTCAAACTGGCTTTTCATACGTAGCAGCAACAAACCTTCTTCAAATTGGCTCCAAAAGCGTGGGGCAAATAAAAATACAACTCCTCCTAAATTGACACCGCTTTGGTACAATCCAGTAGAAACCACAAAGCAACCGTTCTCAGATTAGCAGGTGCACGGGATGCGAGGTCGCGAACCTCACTGTTGCCATTGTCCTTAGTCTACAGAAAATATGCGATAAACAAAACACGAGTATATTCATTTTTTTTACAAGCATACTTATATAAAAAGCGATACAAAAGTTTGGATTAGTCATACAACACATGATCGTGTTTATCATCAACTTGAAATAGAGGGCGTTGTTAGTAAAGGCTTTGAATATCAGCCACGCTATGACACAGCATTTGGCGTGTAAGCGACGCGAAATGTGATTGTCGAGTTGGAACAAAAACACCACGAGGGCCTGATTCCCTGATTGGTGGACTGGAATAGCGAGAGTTAGAACTTTTATTTTAAAAAAAATCCGTACTAAAGGCAACGTTTTGATTAGTGTGGCCCGGGGAATGTTGCATATGTATGGAAAAACAAATACGGCGTTCCCTGTCGGCCTGGTGTTGTTACCATTAGGCAGCTTTCTTGGAAGTAAAGCAAATTATCTATACTAATAATACAAAGAGAGAAAATCTGTATAATTTAAATTCACAAACTACTAATAGATTAAAAAGGATATACAAAGCTTCGTTGACAATGTCGTAGAGTAAAAAATAATTGTTATACTCCACAGAGAATGCGCATAGAAACAAAACACGGTTAGTTGCTGTACTCCACAGAGAATGCTTATAAAAACAAAATCCGGTTAGTTGCTGTACTTCACAAAGTGTGCGTGTGGAAACAAAAGTCGATTAGTAGCTGTACTTCACAAAGTGTGCGTGTAGAAACAAGAGTCGGTTAGTAGCTGTACTTCACAAAGTGTGCGTGTGGAAACAAAAGTCGATTAGTAGCTGTACTTCACAAAGTGTGCGTGTAGAAGCAAAAGTCGGTTAGTTGCTGTACTTCACAAAGTGTGCGTGTAGAAATAAAAGGTCGATTAATTGCTGTACTTCACAAAGTGTGCGTGTAGAAATAAAAGGTCGATTAATTGCTGTACTTCACAAAGTGTGCGTGTAGAAATAAAAGGTCGATTAATTGCTGTACTTCACAAAGTGTGCGTGTAGAAACAAAAGTTGATTAATTGCTGTACTTCACAAAGTGTGCGTGTAGAAATAAAAGTCGATTAGTTGCTGTACTTCACAAAGTGTGCGTGTAGAAACAAAAGTTGAATAATTGCTGTACTTCACAAAGTGTGCGTGTAGAAACAAAAGTTGATTAATTGCTGTACTTCACAAAGTGTGCGTGTAGAAATAAAAGTCGATTAGCTGCTGTACTTCACAAAGTGTGCGTGTAGAAACAAAATACGGTTAGTTGCTGTACTTCACAAAGTGTGCGTGTAGAAACAAAAGTCGGTTAGTTGCTGTACTTCACAAAGTGTGCGTGTAGAAATAAAATTCGGTTAGTTGCTGTACTTCACAAAGTGTGCGTGTAGAAACAAAAGTCGGTTATTTGCTGTACTTCACAAAGTGTGCATGCAGAAACAAAATTCGGTTAGTTGCTGTACTTCACAAAGTGTGCGTGTAGTAACAAGAGTCGGTTAGTAGCTGTACTTCACAAAGTGTGCGTGTAGAAACAAAAGTCGGTTAGTTGCTGTACTTTACAAAGTATGCGTGTAGACACAAAAGTCGGTTAGTTGCTGTACTTCACAAAGTGTGCGTGTGGAAACAAAAGTCGGTTAGTAGCTGTACTTCACAAAGTGTGCATGTAGAAACAAAAGTCGGTTAGTTGCTGTACTTCACAAAGTGTGCATGTAGAAACAAAAGTCGGTTAGTTGCTGTACTTCACAAAGTGTGCGTGTAGACACAAAAGTCGGTTAGTTGCTGTACTTCACAAAGTGTGCGTGTGGAAACAAAAGTCGGTTAGTAGCTGTACTTCACAAAGTGTGCATGTAGAAACAAAATTCGGTTAGTTGCTGTACTTCACAAAGTGTGCGTGTAGAAACAAAAGTCGGTTAGTTGCTGTACTTCACAAAGTGTGCGTGTAGAAATAAAATTCGGTTAGTTGCTGTACTTCACAAAGTGTGCGTGTAGAAACAAAAGTCGGTTATTTGCTGTACTTCACAAAGTGTGCATGCAGAAACAAAATTCGGTTAGTTGCTGTACTTCACAAAGTGTGCGTGTAGTAACAAGAGTCGGTTAGTAGCTGTACTTCACAAAGTGTGCGTGTAGTAACAAAATTCGGTTAGTAGCTGTACTTCACAAAGTGTGCATGCAGAAACAAAATTCGGTTAGTTGCTGTACTTCACAAAGTGTGCGTGTAGAAACAAGAGTCGGTTAGTAGCTGTACTTCACAAAGTGTGCGTGTAGTAACAAAAGTCGGTTAGTAGCTGTACTTCACAAAGTGTGCGTGTAGAAACAAAAGTCGGTTATTAACTGTACTTCACAAAGTATGCGTGTAGAAACAAAAGTCGGTTAGTTGCTGTACTTCACAAAGTATGCGTGTTGAAACAAAAGTCGATTAGTAGCTGTACTTTACAAAGTATACGTGTAGAAACAAAAGTCGGTTAGTTACTGTACTTCACAAAGTATGCGTGTAGAAACAAAAGTCGGTTAGTTGCTGTACGTCACAAAGTATACGTGTAGAAACAAAACTCGGTTAGTAGCTGTACTTCACAAAATGTGCGTGTAGAAACAAAAGTCGGTTAGTAGCTGTACTTTACAAAGTGTGCGTGTAGAAACAAAAGTCGGTTAGTAGCTGTACGTCACAAAGTATACGTGTAGAAACAAAAGTCGGTTAGTAGCTGTACTTTACAAAGTGTGCGTGTAGAAACAAAAGTCGGTTAGTAGCTGTACGTCACAAAGTATACGTGTAGAAACAAAAGTCGGTTAGTAGCTGTACTTCACAAAGTGTGCGTGTAGAAACAAAAGTCGGTTAGTAGCTGTACTTTACAAAGTATGCGTGTAGACACAAAAGTCGGTTAGTTGCTGTACTTCACAAAGTGTGCGTGTAGAAACAAAAGTCGGTTAGTTGCTGTACTTCACAAAGTATGCGTGTAGAAACAAGAGTCGGTTAGTAGCTGTACTTTACAAAGTGTGCGTGTAGAAACAAAAGTCGGTTAGTAGCTGTACTTCACAAAGTGTGCGTGTAGAAACAAGAGTCGGTTAGTAGCTGTACTTCACAAAGTGTGCGTGTAGAAACAAAAGTCGGTTAGTTGCTGTACTTTACAAAGTGTGCGTATAGAAACAAAAGTCGGTTAGTTGTTGTACTTCACAAAGTATGCGCGTGGAAACAAAAGTCAGTTGGCTGTTGTACTTCACAAAGTGTGTGTGTGGAAACAAAAGTCGGTTAGTTGCTGTACTTCACAAAGTGTGCGTGTAGAAACAAAAGTCGGTTAGTTGCTGTACTTTACAAAGTATGCGTGTAGAAACAAGAGTCGGTTAGTTGCTGTACTTCACAAAGTATGCGTGTAGACACAAAAGTCGGTTAGTAGCTGTACTTCACAAAGTGTGGGTGTAGACACAAAAGTCGGTTAGTTGCTGTACTTCACAAAGTGTGCGTGTAGACACAAAAGTCGGTTAGTAGCTGTACTTCACAAAGTGTGCGTGTAGAAACAAAAGTCGGTTAGTTGCTGTACTTCACAAAGTGTGCGTGTAGACACAAAAGTCGGTTAGTTGCTGTACTTCACAAAGTGTGCGTGTAGACACAAAAGTCGGTTAGTAGCTGTACTTCACAAAGTGTGCGTGTAGAAACAAAAGTCGGTTAGTTGCTGTACTTCACAAAGTGTGCGTGTGGAAACAAAAGTCGGTTAGTTGCTGTACTTTACAAAGTGTGCGTATAGAAACAAAAGTCGGTTAGTTGCTGTACTTCACAAAGTGTGCGTGTAGAAACAAAAGTCGGTTAGTAGCTGTACTTCACAAAGTGTGCGTGTGGAAACAAAAGTCGGTTAGTTGCTGTACTTCACAAAGTGTGCGTGTGGAAACAAAAGTCGGTTAGTTGCTGTACTTCACAAAGTGTGCGTGTAGAAACAAAAGTCGGTTAGTAGCTGTACTTCACAAAGTGTGCGTGTGGAAACAAAAGTCGGTTAGTTGCTGTACTTTACAAAGTGTGCGTATAGAAACAAAAGTCGGTTAGTTGCTGTACTTCACAAAGTGTGCGTGTGGAAACAAAAGTCAGTTAGTTGCTGTACTTCACAAAGTGTGCGTATAGAAACAAAAGTCGGTTAGTTGCTGTACTTCACAAAGTGTGCATGTAGAAATAAAAGTCGGTTAGTTGCTGTACTTCACAAAGTGTGCATGTAGAAACAAAAGTCGGTTAGTTGTTGTACTTCACAAAGTGTGCGTGTAGAAACAAAAGTCGGTTAGTAGCTGTACTTCACAAAGTGTGCATGTAGAAACAAAAGTCGGTTAGTAGCTGTACTTCACAAAGTGTGCATGTAGAAACAAAAGTCGGTTAGTTGTTGTACTTCACAAAGTGTGCGTGTAGAAACAAAAGTCGGTTAGTAGCTGTACTTCACAAAGTGTGCATGTAGAAACAAAAGTCGGTTAGTTGTTGTACTTCACAAAGTGTGCATGTAGAAACAAAAGTCGGTTAGTAGCTGTACTTCACAAAGTGTGCGTATAGAAACAAAAGTCGGTTAGTAGCTGTACTTCACAAAGTGTGCGTGTAGAAACAAAAGTCGGTTAGTTGTTGTACTTCACAAAGTGTGCATGTAGAAACAAAAGTCGGTTAGTTGTTGTACTTCATAAAGTGTGCATGTAGAAACAAAAGTCGGTTAGTTGCTGTACTTCATAAAGTGTGCATGTAGAAACAAAAGTCGGTTAGTTGTTGTACTTCACAAAGTGTGCGTGTAGAAACAAAAGTCGGTTAGTTGTTGTACTTCACAAAGTGTGCGTGTAGAAACAAAAGTCGGTTAGTTGTTGTACTTCACAAAGTGTGCGTGTAGAAACAAAAGTCGGTTAGTTGTTGTACTTCACAAAGTGTGCGTGTAGAAACAAAAGTCGGTTAGTTGTTGTACTTCACAAAGTGTGCGTGTAGAAACAAAAGTCGGTTAGTTGCTGTACTTCATAAAGTGTGCATGTAGAAACAAAAGTCGGTTAGTTGCTGTACTTCACAAAGTGTGCGTGTAGAAACAAAAGTCGGTTAGTTGTTGTACTTCACAAAGTGTGCGTGTAGAAACAAAAGTCGGTTAGTTGTTGTACTTCACAAAGTGTGCATGTAGAAACAAAAGTCGGTTAGTTGCTGTACTTCATAAAGTGTGCATGTAGAAACAAAAGTCGGTTAGTTGTTGTACTTCACAAAGTGTGCATGTAGAAACAAAAGTCGGTTAGTTGTTGTACTTCACAAAGTGCGCGTGTAGAAACAAAAGTCGGTTAGTTGTTGTACTTCATAAAGTGTGCATGTAGAAACAAAAGTCGGTTAGTTGTTGTACTTCACAAAGTGTGCATGTAGAAACAAAAGTCGGTTAGTAGCTGTACTTCACAAAGTGTGCGTATAGAAACAAAAGTCGGTTAGTTGCTGTACTTCACAAAGTGCGCGTGTAGAAACAAGAGTCGGTTAGTAGCTGTACTTCACAAAGTGTGCATGTAGAAACAAAAGTCGGTTAGTAGCTGTACTTCACAAAGTGTGCATGTAGAAACAAAAGTCGGTTAGTTGTTGTACTTCACAAAGTGTGCATGTAGAAACAAAAGTCGGTTAGTAGCTGTACTTCACAAAGTGTGCATGTAGAAACAAAAGTCGGTTAGTTGTTGTACTTCACAAAGTGTGCATGTAGAAACAAAAGTCGGTTAGTTGCTGTACTTCACAAAGTGTGCATGTAGAAACAAAAGTCGGTTAGTAGCTGTACTTCACAAAGTGTGCATGTAGAAACAAAAGTCGGTTAGTTGTTGTACTTCACAAAGTGTGCATGTAGAAACAAAAGTCGGTTAGTTGTTGTACTTCACAAAGTGTGCATGTAGAAACAAAAGTCGGTTAGTAGCTGTACTTCACAAAGTGTGCATGTAGAAACAAAAGTCGGTTAGTTGTTGTACTTCACAAAGTGTGCATGTAGAAACAAAAGTCGGTTAGTTGCTGTACTTCACAAAGTGTGCGTATAGAAACAAAAGTCGGTTAGTAGCTGTACTTCACAAAGTGTGCGTATAGAAACAAAAGTCAGTTAGTTGCTGTACTTCACAAAGTGTGCATGTAGAAACAAAAGTCGGTTAGTAGCTGTACTTCACAAAGTGTGCATGTAGAAGCAGAAGTCGGTTAGTAGCTGTACTTCACAAAGTGTGCATGTAGATACAAAAGTCGGTTAGTAGCTGTACTTCACAAAGTGTGCATGTAGAAACAAAAGTCGGTTAGTAGCTGTACTTCACAAAGTGTGCGTATAGAAACAAAAGTCGGTTAGTTGCTGTACTTCACAAAGTGTGCGTATAGAAACAAAAGTCAGTTAGTAGCTGTACTTCACAAAGTGTGCGTATAGAAACAAAAGTCAGTTAGTTGCTGTACTTCACAAAGTGTGCGTATAGAAACAAAAGTCAGTTAGTTGCTGTACTTCACAAAGTGTGCATGTAGAAACAAAAGTCGGTTAGTAGCTGTACTTCACAAAGTGTGCGTATAGAAACAAAAGTCAGTTAGTAGCTGTACTTCACAAAGTGTGCATGTAGAAACAAAAGTCGGTTAGTAGCTGTACTTCACAAAGTGTGCATGTAGATACAAAAGTCGGTTAGTAGCTGTACTTCACAAAGTGTGCATGTAGAAACAAAAGTCATTTAGTAGCTGTACTTCACAAAGTGTGCATGTAGAAACAAAAGTCGGTTAGTAGCTGTACTTCACAAAGTGTGCATGTAGAAACAAAAGTCGGTTAGTAGCTGTACTTCACAAAGTGTGCATGTAGAAACAAAAGTCGGTTAGTAGCTGTACTTTACAAAGTATGCGTGTAGAAACAAAAGTCGGTTAGTAGCTGTACTTCACAAAGTATGCGTGTAGAAGCAAAAGTCGGTTAGTAGCTGTACTTCACAAAGTGTGCATGTAGATACAAAAGTCGGTTAGTAGCTGTACTTCACAAAGTGTGCGTGTAGAAACAAAAGTCGGTTAGTAGCTGTACTTCACAAAGTGTGCATGTAGAAACAAAAGTCGGTTAGTAGCTGTACTTCACAAAGTGTGCATGTAGAAACAAAAGTCGGTTAGTAGCTGTACTTCACAAAGTGTGCATGTAGAAACAAAAGTCGGTTAGTAGCTGTACTTCACAAAGTGTGCATGTAGAAACAAAAGTCGGTTAGTTGTTGTACTTCACAAAGTGTGCATGTAGAAACAAAAGTCGGTTAGTAGCTGTACTTCACAAAGTGTGCATGTAGAAACAAAAGTCGGTTAGTTGTTGTACTTTACAAAGTGTGCATGTAGAAACAAAAGTCGGTTAGTAGCTGTACTTTACAAAGTGTGCATGTAGAAACAAAAGTCGGTTAGTTGTTGTACTTCACAAAGTATGCATGTAGAAACAAAAGTCGGTTAGTTGTTGTACTTCACAAAGTGTGCATGTAGAAACAAAAGTCGGTTAGTTGTTGTACTTCACAAAGTATGCGTGTAGAAGCAAAAGTCGGTTAGTAGCTGTACTTTACAAAGTATGCGTGTAGAAACAAAAGTCGGTTAGTAGCTGTACTTCACAAAGTGTGCATGTAGAAACAAAAGTCGGTTAGTTGCTGTACTTCACAAAGTATGCGTGTAGAAACAAAAGTCGGTTAGTTGCTGTACTTCACAAAGTGTGCATGTAGAAACAAAAGTCGGTTAGTTGTTGTACTTCACAAAGTATACGTGTAGAAACAAAAGTCGATTAGTAGCTGTAGTTCATAAAGTGTGCATGTAGAAGCAAAAGTCGGTTAGTTGCTGTACTTCACAAAGTGTGCGTGTAGAAACAAAAGTCGGTTAGTTGCTGTACTTCACAAAGTATGCGTGTAGAAACAAAAGTCGATTAGTAGCTGTAGTTCATAAAGTGTGCATGTAGAAGCAAAAGTCGGTTAGTTGCTGTACTTCACAAAGTGTGCGTGTAGAAACAAAAGTCGGTTAGTTGTTGTACTTCACAAAGTATGCGTGTAGAAACAAAAGTCGATTAGTAGCTGTAGTTCATAAAGTGTGCATGTAGAAGCAAAAGTCGGTTAGTTGCTGTACTTCACAAAGTGTGCGTGTAGAAACAAAAGTCGGTTAGTTGCTGTACTTCACAAAGTGTGCATGTAGAAACAAAAGTCGGTTAGTTGTTGTACTTCACAAAGTGTGCATGTAGAAACAAAAGTCGGTTAGTTGCTGTACTTCACAAAGTGTGCATGTAGAAACAAAAGTCGGTTAGTTGCTGTACTTCACAAAGTGTGCATGTAGAAACAAAAGTCGGTTAGTTGTTGTACTTCACAAAGTGTGCATGTAGAAACAAAAGTCGGTTAGTTGCTGTACTTCACAAAGTGTGCATGTAGAAACAAAAGTCGGTTAGTTGTTGTACTTCACAAAGTGTGCATGTAGAAACAAAAGTCGGTTAGTTGTTGTACTTCACAAAGTGTGCATGTAGAAACAAAAGTCGATTAGTAGCTGTACTTCACAAAGTGTGCGTGTAGAAACAAAAGTCGGTTAGTTGTTGTACTTCACAAAGTGTGCATGTAGAAACAAAAGTCGGTTAGTAGCTGTACTTTACAAAGTGTGCGTGTAGAAACAAAAGTCGGTTAGTTGCTGTACTTCACAAAGTGTGCGTGTAGAAACAAAAGTCGGTTAGTTGCTGTACTTCACAAAGTGTGCGTGTAGAAACAAAAGTCGATTAGTAGCTGTACTTCACAAAGTGTGCGTGTAGAAACAAAAGTCGATTAGTAGCTGTACTTCACAAAGTGTGCATGTAGAAACAAAAGTCGATTAGTAGCTGTACTTCACAAAGTGTGCGTGTAGAAACAAAAGTCGATTAGTAGCTGTACTTCACAAAGTGTGCATGTAGAAACAAAAGTCGATTAGTAGCTGTACTTCACAAAGTGTGCGTGTAGAAACAAAAGTCGATTAGTAGCTGTACTTCACAAAGTGTGCATGTAGAAACAAAAGTCGATTAGTAGCTGTACTTCACAAAGTGTGCGTGTAGAAACAAAAGTCGATTAGTAGCTGTACTTCACAAAGTGTGCATGTAGAAACAAAAGTCGGTTAGTTGCTGTACTTCACAAAGTGTGCATGTAGAAACAAAAGTCGATTAGTAGCTGTACTTCACAAAGTGTGCATGTAGAAACAAAAGTCGATTAGTTGCTGTACTTCATAAAGTGTGCTTGTAGAAGCAAAAGTCGATTAGTAGCTGTACTTCACAAAGTGTGCATGTAGAAACAAAAGTCGATTAGTAGCTGTACTTCACAAAGTGTGCGTGTAGAAGCAAAAGTCGATTAGTAGCTGTACTTCACAAAGTGTGCATGTAGAAACAAAAGTCGATTAGTAGCTGTACTTCACAAAGTGTGCGTGTAGAAACAAAAGTCGATTAGTAGCTGTACTTCACAAAGTGTGCGTGTAGAAGCAAAAGTCGGTTAGTAGCTGTACTTCACAAAGTTGTGCATGTAGAAACAAAAGTCGGTTAGTAGCTGTACTTCACAAAGTGTGCATGTAGAAACAAAAGTCGGTTAGTAGCTGTACTTCACAAAGTGTGCGTGTAGAAACAAAAGTCGATTAGTAGCTGTACTTCACAAAGTGTGCATGTAGAAACAAAAGTCGATTAGTAGCTGTACTTCACAAAGTGTGCGTGTAGAAGCAAAAGTCGGTTAGTTGCTGTACTTCACAAAGTGTGCATGTAGAAACAAAAGTCGATTAGTAGCTGTACTTCACGAAGTGTGCATGTAGAAACAAAAGTCGGTTAGTTGCTGTACTTCTCGAAGTGTGCGTGTAGAAGCAAAAGTCGGTTAGTTGCTGTACTTCATAAAGTGTGCTTGTAGAAACAAAAGTCGGTTAGTTGCTGTACTTCATAAAGTGTGCTTGTAGAAACAAAAGTCGGTTAGTTGCTGTACTTCACAAAGTGTGCGTGTAGAAACAAAAGTCGGTTAGTTGCTGTACTTCATAAAGTGTGCTTGTAGAAGCAAAAGTCGGTTAGTTGCTGTACTTCACGAAGTGTGCATGTAGAAACAAAAGTCGATTAGTAGCTGTACTTCACGAAGTGTGCATGTAGAAACAAAAGTCGGTTAGTTGCTGTACTTCATAAAGTGTGCTTGTAGAAACAAAAGTCGGTTAGTTGCTGTACTTCATAAAGTGTGCTTGTAGAAGCAAAAGTCGGTTAGTTGCTGTACTTCACAAAGTGTGCGTGTAGAAACAAAAGTCGGTTAGTTGCTGTACTTCATAAAGTGTGCTTGTAGAAGCAAAAGTCGGTTAGTTGCTGTACTTCATAAAGTGTGCATGTAGAAACAAAAGTCGGTTAGTTGCTGTACTTCATAAAGTGTGCATGTAAAAACAAAAGCCCGTTACATTTTATTCTAAGCAGCATACATAGATGGCCATGATGTGACTCCTATGCAAACAGAAGAGAGAGATTAAAAAGTAAAACTCCATGCGGTTTATAAGAGTACGAACTGTATGTTATACTAATTTATTCATTTGTCATTTATCGAATACTGAAGATGAGTGTGTAAAACCTTCTGAATAGCCTTTATTGTAATTATATACATGTATGAACTGAGGTTTCTCGATGCCAGAACCTTCTAATAACCCCCATGTGGGAATGTTTGTCTTCATTTCTAGTTAAATTCTAGCAGGGCTTGCGAAACCTATTTTAATATCATAAAGATATAAATCTATGTGTGTGTGTGTGTGTGTGTGTGAGGGAGAGTAGCGTTATTTCAGAAACCACTCAAACGATTTTGATATTCTTTCACCATTGAAAAGCCGAATTCTTTCTGAGGACGTGGGCTTATAAAACACCTAATTTCAATTCAGGAATTTCTAAAAGGCCATAAAGGATTTAGAAAGCCTTTGTACTAGAATAGGAACACACTGGAGTTATAAAAAAACATAATTGCCAAGAAGGCCTTGCTTGGCTTTAGTTGAGAATGCAAATGGACTAGAAAAAAATCTGATGTGCTACACTCACATGACTTTCTCTACTCTTGTACAATTTATTTTTACAAACGCCTATTCTCCATATGCTTCATGTTAATCGAGATATCGAGATGTCAATCTTATTGGTAATTTTCTTGTAGATGCAAGGGAAATATGGTAGCTTTTAAGCGATAGTCAAATATTTTAACACTGGTTGCTATGTGGCGCATTCCATTCTCTTTGCATGTCCAGGACATAAAAAATGAATAACGAATTTGAGAAAAAGTATAAGTATTGGAAAATTTAAGGAAATAACAAGCAATATCTCGAAAACGGTTCACTCAACAAAAGAAATGTATATGACATAAGTTGTGTATTTTAACGAGATCTACATTTTTTGTGTAGTAAAATTTTGTCTATCTCTTATGGTTTACCAGTTATGCAAAAGTCGTTCACAATGAAGAATACTTTTGGAGACATTCCCAGAAAATTCGAGATATACATTTCATTTCTCATGACATTATCTTAAACATATGATATTTTCATCAAAATCGTTAGAGCCATTTTTGAGAAAATTAAACTTTTCGAAAAATCTTCCATGTAAAGGGTAGTCTGGGGTGGGGGGATTTTCTTGAAAACCTTCGTGTCGCATCGCTGGAAGATACTGAACCTAAATACCAAGTTTGGTGCTTATCCAACTGTTCGTTTTTGAGTTATGCTGTTCACAGACACACAGACACACACACAGACACACACACACACAGACACACACACAGACACACACACGGACATGTTTCCAAAAATGCTTTTTTTGGATTCAGGAGGTCTCAAAACATGTATTTCCGGTGAAATCTCGGTATCGAATTTTTGGGTGGAATGCAATACTTCCCCTACTTACTATACGTAGTAGAGAAAGTAAAAATCTGAATTGTTACATTCACATGATTTTCTCTACTCTTGTACAAACTATTTTTACAAACGCTTATTCTCCATATGCTTCATGTTAATCGAGATGTTAATCTTATTGCTAATTTTCTTGTAGATGCAAGGGGAATTGGTAGGCTTTAAGCGATAGTCAAAAGTTTTAAGAGCTGGTTGCTATGTGTGGTATTCCATTCTCTTTGTATTACCAAGACAAAACAAAATAATAACGAATTTGAGAAAAAGTATTGGAAAATTTAAGGAAATAACAAGCAATATCTCGAAAATGGTTCACTCAACAACAAAAATGAATATGACATAAATTGTGTATTTTAACGCGATCTACATTTTTTGTGTTGTAAAATTTTGTCTATCTCTTATGGCTCACCAGTTATGCAAAAGTCGTTCACAATGAAGAATACTTTTGGAGACATTCCCAGAAAATTCAAGATATACATTTTATTTGTCATAAAAATATCTTAAACATATGATATTTTAATCAAAATCGTTAAAGCTGTTTTTGAGAAGGTTAAAATTTTCCAAAAACGTTCCATGTAAAGGGTAAACTGGGGTGGGGGATTTTCTTGAAAACCTTCGTGTCGCATCTCTGGAACATACTGAACCTAAATACAAAGTTTGGTGTTTATCCGACTGTTCGTTTCTGAGTTATGCTGTTCACAGTCACACACACGGACATGTTTCCAAAAGTGCTTTATTTGGATTCAGGGGGTCTCAAAACATGTATATCCGGTGAAATCTCGGTATGGAATTTTTGGGTGGAATACAACACTTCCGCTACTTACTATACGTAGTAGAGAAAGTAAAACTGAATCAAGTAAACTATTGCATAAAGAGAGAAAATTGGTAACATTAGAAATCAGTGAACCGATATTTTATATTAACTGAGTAGATTATTTTTCTTGAATGGTCACAGACTATGTGTACTTTCCTTAGAAATTAACTTGGTGTCCTGGGAGTGCGGAATCCTAATATTCACCAACTTCATCTGTATTTCTTGTACTGTATATTAGGGTTTCTGTTTTATATGTAAACGATGTAGCTTTTATGTTGTTTAATAACTATGGCACCAAAGAGAAGGACATAGAAGAATGAAAAATGTTCATATCGCATCTTTGGAAGATTATGAACTTGAAATAATAAGTCTGGTTTGTAAAGGCTTTGCATTGTTGAGTTATTCTGATCACACAGACACACATAGGGAGTCTCAAAGCATATACTACTTTCGCTACTACGTATAGTAGGGTAACATGTCCGTGTGTGTGTCTGTGAACAGCATAACTCAGAAACGAACAGTCGGATAAACACCAAACTTGGTATTTAGGTTCAGTATCTTCCATAGATCCGACACGAAGGTTTTCAAGAAAATCCTCCCACCCCAGATTACCCTTTACATGGAACATTTTTCTAAAATTTTAATTTTCTCAAAAATGGCTCTAACGATTTTGATCAAAATATCATATAAGATATTTTTATTCATTCATTCATTCATTCATTATCTGTTTACCCTCCTCTTATGTAGGACTTACACCCCCCAGGACTTACAAGCGGGTGCCTGGGGTCAGAGGCCCGTCGAGGAGCAGACACTCATGGATCAGACAGAGCATCCAGGATGGGTGATCAGCCCGATGCCTGGTATGGGATGAAGGAAGTAGATGAAACGAAATGTTGGTGAAATGGATGAAAGGAAAGGTGATGATGGAGCAGTTGGTGGAATGAATGGCAGGGGAAACCGGAGAACCCGGAGAAAACCCGCCCAGACGCCGCTTCGTCCACCACAAATCCCACATGCAGGTCCCTGGGATTGAACCCGGGCCGCCTAGATGGGAGGCGAGCGGTCTAAACACTCGGCCACGGCGCCGCCATATAAGATATTTTTATGACAAATGAAATGTGTATCTCAATTTTTTGGGAATGTCTCCAAAAGTATTCTTCACTGTGAACGACTTTTGCATAACTGGTAAACCATAAGAGATAGACAAAATTTTACTGCACAAAAAATGTAGATCGCTTTAAAATACACAATTTATGTCATATACAATTTTTTTATTGATTGAACCTTTCGTGACATTGCTTGTTATTCGCTTAAGTTTTCCAATACTTATACTTTTTCTCAAATTCGTTATTCATTTTTTTTTTGTTCTGGACATACAAAGAGAATGGAATACTCCACATAGCAACCAGCTCTTAAAATATTTGACTATCGCTTAAAGCCTAGCAATTTCCCTTGCATCTACAAGAAAATTAGCAATAAGATTAATATCTCGATTAACATGAAGCATATGGAGAATTGCTTGTGCAAGAGTAGAGAATATCATGTGAGTATAACACATCAGATTTTTGTGAAACGTCGACTGCAATTCTTGGTTAGAATGCAATACTCCCTTACTTACTATAGACAAGTAGTAAAGTAAAAATATGGCCTTGGAGAGCTTTTCCTTTCTTATTTTCTCACAAATGGCTCCATTAATTTTAAGATATTTGCATGACTAGTTAAATGTATATCTTGAATTTTCTGGGAGGAGCTTATGAAGTCCTCTTAATTCTGAATTGTGTATAACTGGTAAACCGCAAGATACAAACACCTACTATACAAAAAATTGAGATCTCGTTAAAACACACAGCTTATGTCAAGTAAGTTATTTTTATAGTATTAGTTATTTTCGAAAGATTCATTCTTACCAGTTGATATTTTCAAATAGTTTGTATGTTTTTGAAATGCTAAGTCAGCATTCAGTTGTTTCTTGTGATATTGTGGAAGGATTGTGGAGTTTCAAAGCTAGCATATAGATTCTATATAAAGGGTTGCTTAGAATGTAAACATTAATCAGAAAATCTTTACTTCGCACCACTAAAGGATGCTTTATTTATGTATGAAATTTATTTATCAGAGTATCTGAATAAAATTGCTTGTTTAATCTGGATGTGCAGTTTTAGATCATTTCCTCTTATCATAATAAGTGGTAGTAAAACCATCATATTAACGATTATAGAGTAATAATAATAATAATAATAATAATAATAATAATAATAATGAAAATCAAACAGTGGCGCGGTGATATTTACCCAAAGTGCGGACCCGCCACTGCATGGAAGATTGTGTTTACGTTATATTAGCAGAGTAATGAAGCCTCATTATATTCAATTAGCTACAAATATTGAACCATGTAGAGAAACAATGGACAGGCTACCTGACGAGATGGAAGGTCTTTTCCGCTTATCAATAACACCGGCCTGCGTTTCGTACACAATGCATAAATATTTCACTGTTATTTTAACGCTGCCGCGTTTGTTTTTATTGATACAGTTAAAAATACCCACGGCAGAGAAGTTATTCATGAAAATATCTGATGTGTTACATTCACATGACTTTCCCTATCTGCTATTGTATATTGCTTTCTAATGATAATAATAATAATAATAATAATAATAATAATGATAATAATATTTGTTGAACCTTTAGGTATGAAATAGACTGGACATACCATAAAGGGCACAAAGTAAAACATACAATAATTATTGTATTAGACTATCTTATTACTAAACTAATTAGAAAATGTAACAATAAACTGTCTGTAAGAAAATTAACAACAAATTAGAACCTATAAATGGTACTAACACATTCATGGATGTTAGAAAATGGAATTTCCTTTAGCGTTAAACTTAACTGAATCTTATATTGCCTTAAATTTAAAATAATTAATCACTCAGAAGAAATATTATAAACATTAATTGTGTGAAGAACACGAGTATCGTGTATTTTAGTGAACCTTGAAGATGGTGTTTGGATGTTTGTATTGTACCTTGTACTGTGGGAATAAAAGTTTCTTTGAGATGTTTTTCTTTAGCAACATTAAAGCATCAATAATATGATATAAATAATACACTTCTCTGACAAATAAAGATTCTGCAGAATCACGTAAAGATATACTGATTACTCTTAGAGAAGGTATTGCATTGTACACAAAAATTTGAAATTCCGATTTCATCGAAATATATGTTTTACATTCCCTGAATCTAAAAAGTCTGATGTGTTACACTCACATGAATTTCTCTACTCTTGTATAAACTATTTTTACAAACTCTTATTCTCCATCTATTTCATATTAATCGAGATAAACATTTGCAGAAACGATATTTTGACCTGCAAAGAGAAATACATTTTACACATAGCGACCAGTTCTAAAAATATTTGACTGTCGCTTAAGGCGTACTATGTTCCCCTTGTTTTGTATTTGCAAGGGCAATATAGAAATACAGTAGTCTTTAAGCATAGACATATCTCTTAATAGCTGGTTGCTAGGTGCAGCACCATTCTCTTTGCCACAGATTAATACTCTTTGCACATCCAATACAAAAACGTCTGATGTGTTACACTCACATGACTCTCTCTACTCTTGCACAAACTATTTTTACAAACCCTTATTCTCCACATGCTTCATGTTAATCGAGATATCGAGATGTCAATCTTATTGGTAATATTCATGTAGATTCAAGGGGAATATGGTAGGTTTTAAGCGTTAGTCGACTATTTTAACGCTGGTTGCTATGTGGCGCATTCCATTCTCTTTGCTTGTCCAGGATAAAAAGAAATGAATAACGAATTAGAGAAAAAGTATAAGTATTGGAAAATTTAAGGGAATAACAAGCAATATCTCGAAAATGGTTCACTGAACAAAAAAATGTATATGAAATAATTTGTATTTTAACGCGATCTACATTTTTGTGTACTAAAATTTTGTGTATCCCTTATGGTTTACCAGTTATGCAAAAGTCGTTCACAATGAAGAATACTTTTGGACACATTCCCAGAAAACTCAAAATATACATTTTATTTGTCATGAAAATATCTTTAAAATTTTCGAAAATGTTCCATGTAAAGGGTAATCTGGGGTGAAGGGATTTTTTTGAAAACCTTCGTGTCGCATCTCTGGAAGATACTGAACCTAAATACCAAGTTTGGTGTTTATCCGACTGTTCGTTTCAGAGTTATGCTGTTCACAGACAGACACACAGACACACACACGGACATGTTTCCAAAAATGCTTTTTTTGGATTCAGGGGATCTCAAAACATGTATTTCCGGTGAAATTTCGGTATCGAAGTTTTGGGTGGAATACAATACTTCCCCTACTTACTATACGTAGTAGAGAATGTAAAAATGAATAACGAATTCCTATTTGAGAAAATAAGTATTGAACAATTTAAGGGAATAACAAGCAATATCTCGAAAATGGTTCACTCAACAAAAAAATGTATATGACATAAATTGTGTATTTTAACGCGATCTATATTTTTTGTGTAGTAAAATTTTGTCTATCTCTTATGGTTTACCAGTTATGCAAAAGTCGTTTACAATGAAGAATACTTTTGGAGACATTCCCAGAAAACTCAAGATATACATTTTATTTGTCATCAAAATATCTTAAACATATGATATTTTAATCAAAATCGTTGGAGCCATTTTTGAGAAAATTAAAATTTTCGAAAAATGTTCCATGTAAAGGGTAATCTGGGGTGAGAGGATTTTCCAGAAAACCTTTGTGTCGCATCTATAGAAGATACTGAACCTAAATAACAAGTTTGGTGTTTATCCGACTGTTCGTTTCTGAGTTATGCTGTTCACAGACACACACACGGACATGTTTCCAAAAATGCTTTTTTTTGGATTCAGGAGGTTTCAAAACATGTATTTCCGGTGAAATCTCGGTATCGAATTTTTGGGTGGAATACAATACTTCCCCTACTTACTATACGTAGTAGAGAAGGTAAAAAGAGTATTTTTAGAAAAACGTGTGTGTGCCTATTTATGAACAACGACTCAAAAGCCAAACGTTGAATAAGTATCAAACTTCGTATTTTATTTAAGTAGCTAACAAGGATTCGATAAAAAAATTTAAAGAAGACCCCCACCTCCTGCTTCGCTTTACATAGAAAGAAATACATAATTTTTATATTTTTACAAAAATGGTTCTAGCTATTTTGATTAAAGTACTCTACGTTGAAGTTATTTCCATGACAAATGAATTGTATATCTTGAGTTTTCCGGAATAACACGTGAACTCGTCTCATTCTTAGTGAATTTTGTATAACTGTTAATGCAACCATTTCTGAAAATCTTTATGTTAATTAATATTTAATAGTTAGAAAAATAATCTTTTGTAACAATACTCCGTATAAAATGTGTTACATTCACATTTTCTCTACTCTGACACTGTAATTATTGACGGAAATATATAAATAATATATAAATCTTGAATTTTCTGTTAATAGCCTGTTAATTCTTCCTCATTCGAAAGGAATTTTGTATAAGTGGAAAACGTTAAGTAATACAAGAAAACGTGCTACACAAGAAATATAGAAATTTTATGTTCACACTTCGCCGGAAATACATGTTATAAGCAACCTGAATTCAAATAAAGCATTTTTGAAAAAAAAATGTTCTAGTGTATATGTGTTTGTCTCTGTGAACAGCATATCACAAAATAGGAAAACTCGGATAAATACCAAACTTGATATATAAGCTCATCATCTTTCAAGGATGCTATCAGAAGATTTTTAAGAAAACCCTCACCCCAGATTACCCTTTACATGAGACATTATTCGAAATTTTTTATTTTCTATAAGATAGCTCTATATTGATTAAAACATCATATATTAAAGATATTTACATGGTAAATAAAATGTATATCTTGAATTTTCTGGGAATAGCCTGTGAGGTCCTCTTCATTCCGAAGGAATTTTGTATAACCTTGTATAACTGGTAAACGTTAAGCGATAGACGAAAACGTACTACACAAAAAATGTAGATCTCTTTAAAACACAAAGTTTATTTCAAATAAGTTTTTCTTGTGGCATAAGCCATTCCTCTGATATCAGTTATTAATGTTTAGAATTGTTCATTACTTGGTAAAGTCCTGTCAACATTCTGTTGTTTCTGGCGATGTCATGGAAACAGTATGGAATGTTAAGGCCAGCATATAGCGTTCAGTTGTTAAACATTTGACTATCGCTGTTCTCTTTGTATCTATAACGAAATGTATAATGTAGCTGTTTCTGTAAAAGTTTATCTCGATTAAAATGTAGTTGACAGAAAAATAAGCTTTAGTAAGAATAATATGAGTATTCACTAATAAACAACAGAGGGAAAAGAAAGCCATGTGAATGTGTCAAATCAGATTTTTTGTTTAGTAAGATTTTGTGTATCTCTTATGGTTTACCAATTATACAAAATTGCACAGTCTCTTTTGAATAAAGAGAACTTCAAAAGCTATTCCCAGAAAATTCGAGGCATGCGTTTTATATTAAAGAAACATTTTTCATGTAAAGAGTGGCTTTAAAGATACTAAGCTTAAATACCAAGTTTGGAATTCATCAGGCATTTCGTTTTTGAATTATGCTGTTCACAAACACACAAAGAGCTTTTTCTAAAAAAACTGTTTTTGGTTTCTGGAGATCTCAAAACATGTGTTTTCTATATCACGGCATAGAATTTTAGGGTGCAGCTAATACTTCCACTACCTAATAGGCACGTGGTAGAGAATATAAAAATGAATAGTGAAAAATCATTGGATTTTCCTACATTTTTGACACTTTTTCTTGCTTAAAATGTGTTAATTGTTAATTTCCGCATTGTTTTCAGTAAAAGTAAGATAAACCTTTGGCCTTTATTTTATTTTGAAGTTTATTAGTTTGAGAAAATATGTATTGCATATATTAAAACTGTTATTGTATAATAATCACAAAGGCTCTAAATACCCCAGAATCTTAGCAATGTAAAGAGCCTTCAATTGGACGTGTGGCCGGGCTAACAGCAATTTTATTGGTACCGGCACGCTGTTTGCCGACGGAGTATGATATTCATAGCGCCTTAAATTCAAGAGCATGTAAATAATAACTACAATAGTCACATACCTTCGTCATAGAAGACGTTGGAAATGGCGTCCACACTTCTCTCACACCTTTAACAAACTTTTTTGATTAATCCTTCATTACCATGCAAATAAAACCGTGCGTGTCAATAGCAGGATCATTAGCATTATCCAATACCCAATTGCATACATTAACTCTACTCACATTATTGCAGTTCCTCAACTACAGTTATCTTATAGGGTTTTAATTTTAAAAGTTTAGTGGCGTTCTAAGCCGAGGTTTGTGAAATTTCTGATTCCGTTCAAGCTTTCTAAGGGGTTTCATTGGACTTCGTTCTTACTTTTCTCCAATGTCATCGGTTTCTTGTCAAGAATAGACTCTAATTCCCTAAATCTATTCAGAATATTACGAACCGCTTCTCTGTGAGGCGCACGAACATCAGGGGGTCTGTCTCACTTCTCTACAAGAATTTGTTGTTACATAGGAGCAATAAAGATTCTGTGCGCTAAAGTATACGTTCATTATAACATCACTAACACAGAACACTGAAACATAACCTATCAAACCCTACAGCACAGACTGACTAGCGTAAACTGATTAACCGGCACACGGAGAGGAAACAGCGCAGTGAAGGTCAAGCAATTCCCCATAATACGGCCACGCAACCAAACTGTAATTAAACCAAGAATAACGTAGCCAGGTGGAGCAGCGGTGACGTGTGCGACACGCATTCGGGAGGCCCTGGGTTCGATACCTGGCGGCGGTACTCTCCGATCCATGTTTTTTGTGTTTTCCCCGGGTCGGCAGGCGAATGTTGGGGTGGTTCAACTTCTACCACAGACTTTCCTGCTCCTCATTTTCTGTACCCATCATCTTCCTTGTCATCTGTTACAGGGTTGTAGGACCAGAAGACGATGTTCGGTGGGTTGTGGCTGAGCGGAGGTTGTGAGCTCTGTAGAGGATTCTTCCCTGGAGTCGTTGCGGAACCGCTCAGTTAGGACCCGCCTCCGGGTGCTCTCGTGCGGACTTCCGTGGTTAGGGGCCTGTGGGTGGGTCCAGGCGGAGTTGGATGTGTTCGATCTGGAAACGTTAGGGACCCCATCCATGCTTGACCCGTCGTCACCCCTCATCGCTCCCTCCCAAGGGTCACGATAGAGGCAGAAAGGACGTCGTGGCGTACGTGCAGTGCTGTGTCCTTGTTTTAGGACTCGAGCCTTCGTCTTTATCTTTTTGAACCAGGAATATTGTTGTAATCGACACAGTTCCTCCACTGCTTGCAGTATCCAGTCTACCTGCTTGTAGCAAACTAGCAACCATTCTTGAGTCCCTTGTTACAGTCGATCGGAAGCCACGAATACTCTGTTACATATATGATATACATTTCCTGTGAAGTGTCATTACTCAGGGGCACCAACAATAGCAGCCCAGAAATATTAAGTCTCGACTCGTCCTCTTGAATCCCCAACCCTTTATCCCTCATTATTGCAATATCCCCCAGACTCGGTCCTTGCCTTATTCTTTTGTTCAGCCTCGCCAGTACTGCTGACAGTGCACTCTGTCGACAATAACTTGCAGTGATTCATTTTGTACAACCTAGAGGGCGTAATGCTCTTTTCAAGTGGTTGCTCTCTCTCTCTCTCTCTCTCTCCTCCAGTAATAATCTTAAAATAAACTCAACCCCGCTAAAGTGCGCAAGATATTAAAAACATGAGATGCCTCGGGTTTTAACAATACCATTGTAACTTTTATACAATCTCCTCGTCTGCAACCAGAGGGCAGTAGATATGGAAGAACTGCAAAAATTACATTTCGGAATAAAAATCACAGTACATACCGCAACATTATTGCACTATTTCATAAAAATAGAGCGCTGGATATATACTGTGTGACAAATAAGACACTGTATTGATAAATTTTAATTTTCTCCATCGTAGCCTATAGTAAGAAGGTATGAGTGTATCTACTTTTAAAGTATACTCCGTGGTGTAGTGGTTACCATGCTAGCCTCTAGTTCCCGAGGTCGCGGGTTTAAACCGCTATAGATTTTTTTTCGAGCGTAAAAATCCTTAGCATGGCTTCATTTGGAAGGGAAGTAAAGCCGGTGGTCCCGTGTCGCAGATTTACGACACGTAAAGGAACCTCAAGCCTGATAAAGAGGCTTCCGAGCAAAATTACCGATCTTTCACTCCCAATATAGAATGGGACGCTAAGGGCTACAGCAGTTAAAGAGCGTCAATAAATAAATAACAAAAAACTTAAGGTATACATAATACTGATCACTGTCAATCGTGTGGACTAGGGATACCAAGCTAGCCTCCACTTCCCAAGGTCGCGGGTTCAGACCCGGTGGAGGACGATGGATTTTTTTGGGTCGTAAACTTCCTTAGCATGGCTTCCTTCGGAAGGGAAGTAAAGCCGATGCTCCCGTGTCGTAGATTTCCTGCACGTAAAAGAACCTCAAGCCTGGTAAAGAGGTCTCTGGAGAAAGTTTCCGCTCTTTCACGCCCAATATAGAATGGGACGCTAAGAACCATAGAGTTAAAGAGCGTCCATAAATAAAACTTTATTTAATTTAATTTCGTATCAATCGCACGCGAGCAACAGGCCATACGTGCCTTTTATAATACACAAAGTAATAAAGCAAGCCAGAAATGACAGAAAATAGAAGAGAAAAATACTGATGTATTACATTCACATACATGTCTCTACCTACAATTATGTGTTATTTTCTCTACTACCGTATACTAAGTAGGAGAAGTATCGTATTCCACCCAAAAATTCATATCGGGATTTCACCGGAAAGTTATGTTTTGAGACCCCTGAATCAAAAAGTGTATTTATAGAAAAAGTTCCGTGCATATGTCTGTGAACAGTATAAATGAAAAACGAAGGGCGGATTAACACCAAACTTGGTATTTAAGTTCAGTATCTTCCAAAGATACTAAACGAAAATTAAAAAAAAAATAACTTAACCCCAGACTAGCGTTTACAGGAGGATCTTTCGAAAATTTTCATTTTCTAAAAAATGAACAATCTTGATTAAAATACCATATATTAAAGATATTTACGTGACAAATAAAATCTATATCTTGAATTTTCTGGGAATAGCCTTTGAAGTCCTCTTCATCCATAAGAAATTTTGTATAATTTTATATAACTGCTAAATGTTAAGTGACAGACGAAAACGTACTGCACAAAAAGTGTAGATCTCTTTAAAACACACAATTTATTTCAAATAATTTTTTTGTGGTATAAGCCGTTTCTGAGGTATACGTTATTAAAGATTCGAATTGTTCATTTCTTGGTCATTCTCTTAAAGTCCTTTCAACATTCAGTTGTTTCTCGCGATGTCATGGAAACAGTATGGAATTTTAAGGCCAGCATATAACGTTCAGTTGTTAAACATTTGACTATCACTGTTCTCTTTGTATCTATAACGAAATGTGTAATGTAGCTGTTTCTGTAAAGGTTTATTTGGATTAAAATGTAGTAGAAAGAAAAATAAGCATTAGTAAGAATAATTTGTATACCCAATAATAAGCAATAGAGGATATAGAAAGTTATGTGAATGTATCACATGACAATTTTTTTGGCATATGCCATTTCTGAAATACCGTCATCAACATTCAGTTGTTTCTCGCGATGTCATGGAAATAGTATGCAATTTTAAGGCCAGCATATAGCGTCCAGTTGTTAAACATTTGACTATCGCTGTTCTATTTGTATCTATAACGAAATGTGTAATGTAGCTATCTATTTGTATACACGCAAATATACGATAAGAGGGTAGAGGAAGTTATGTGAATGAAACATTAGATTTTTTTTATTTATACGAATTCTATTTTTATAGAATTTTTGGGTGAAATGCAATGGTTGCTACACTTATTATAGGTAGGTAGTAGAGAAGGTTACAAACAATACGAAATACATAATATTACATTGTTCATTAAGACCTCTAAAATTAAAATACTCCAGTTTGCAAAGTTACCAACGAGAGCTGCAGATTCTGTTGTAGAAGGGTTTTCTGGTTTCGATGTCCGCAGCATCGCAAAACGTTATAACAAAACTAAAATATGAATAGCGAGAGATATTCCGCAAACAGGATACTTTAAATTCTAACAGGAGTGCTAACAGCATGAAACAAAAATCCCATCTCACTTCTCTTCCAACCATTTTATTGTTATGTAGCCTTTCAGCGTGTTTTATTATATATTGGAATTCGAGAGAAAACAGAATATACACATAACTCGTTTTCAACAGTTTCTCTCTTCTGTTTCACACACACACACCTGCCTGCATTTCTCGCCCGACATTTCATGTACGGATCAACTTTTTGCTAACATCCCCTCTAATATAAAATACAGAATCGTTTGTTGATGTATCTTTAACATCTGATCCATCTAAAGGCTTGCAAATGTTACTCGCTAACCGTCTCAGTTCCCATATCTATCAATTTGCTACAAAACACAACACGTAACGTTAACTTTTCACAATTTTCCATCAATTTCCATAAATTGATGTCATGTACGTACATTACCAATGTGTATATTACAGAAAACGTTTTTATAATTATTTCTATTCCAACCAAAAATCTGATATCGAGATTTCACTACAAATATACGATATTTTGAGGCCCGCTATATTAAAAAAGAAAGAATTGTTTACAAAAAGGATCCTTGTGTGTGTATGTGCAAACAGAATTAAGGTAAAGCTATGGACGAACAGAGGGGTCACCCGCATCCAGGGTAGAGCACCGCAAGTAGGTCACAATGACCCTTTTTGCTTCTATTGTGAAAGGAGGGAAGAGGGGAGTTACCCAAGGGCGAACCGACCTAGATGAGGACGGGCGCAAGCATGTACGGGTTCCCTAACGTTTCCAGAATGAACGCCGCTCGAGTCCACCCACAAGCTTCGGAACCACCGGGGGCCCCCTCATAGGTGGGTCCTACCTGAGCAGTCCCGCAAGTAAGAAACTTCTAGAAAGCACACCGCCATCGCCCAGCCGCAATCCGCCGAACACCGTCGCCTGGTCCTGCAACCCTTAAACGGATGACAAGGAAGATGATGGGTACAGTAAAGTATAAGATGGTAGAAGATGAAACATCCCTGCATTCGCCTGCCGATCCGGGGAATCATTAAGAAACTCATGAATCGGAGTGGCGGTCGCGGGGGTCGAAGCCGGGACCTTCCGAGTGAGAATCGCACATGTAACCGCGGCGCTACCTAGCTCGGTTATAAAACAGCATAACTCAAAAACCAAATATCGGAGAAATAACTCATTTGGTATTCAATTCCAGCATCTCCCAAAGAAGATTTTTCAAGAAACACTCCGCACTACAAACCAGGTTTTACATGAAAACATTATCGTTAGTTTTTATTTCTTAAAAATTTTTTTGCTAACAAAATGTATAGCTTAAATTTTCTGCAAATAGCCTGTGAAGTGCTCTTAATACTGAATTAATTATGTATACTTTTGTGTGGCTTGCAAACTATAAGAGATAGCACAAAGAATCGTACCCCTTTAAAGACACATTTTATTTAAAATAAGCTGTTGGTAGCTTCAGCGATTTCGAAATATTGTAGTTACATGTTTTCACAGTTTGAATTTTCGTGTGGCATCTTACGCGATTCTTATTTGTTCTCTCGTGGATTCATTAGTAACAAAACTGACGTTATATGAACAGCTGTGTTTTGCGTTCTCTACTTTACTTCGCATTAACTACGTGGTGATATCGCGACGGACCTGTTAGTAGATACCTCGTGGCTGGATGTGTTGCGGACAGTTAGTCTTCTAGGTCTCATCCCTGTGTCATACCATCTTTCTTCATCACAGGCCCACAGAGGTATGTGCATAGCAACTGCGCCTCTGCTCCTACTCGTGCCGGGCAGATGGCATTGTGGTGCCGTCCAGTCTACGTGCTTTATGATTAGATGGCTGAGCATTCGCTAGTTTTTTATTTTTACAATGTTTTTCATGTCTTCCATTTATACCCCGCCTTTAACTGCAATGGAACGTATTGCTTATCAGCAGTGATGGTAACTGGTGTACATTGTTTCTGATTTTTCTACGGTTTTATACATTAAATCACACAAACACACACATTCACACTCTCATTCATGCTTCCAGACTCTGGGGAGGATAGGGAAAAATCTTCGCAAGAGAAAAATTCATACATCCAGCCGGGAATCGAACTCAAAACCTCTCGCATATCAGCTGTTGGCCAAGATCAGTTTTACTGTTGTTTTGAACCTAAGTTGGAACTATGGGTCGTGGTATTAAAAATCCATTACCTTGGTCACCGAAGGAAACCGCGAAAAAAAAAACCGCAGTCAGTTTGGTCGGCCTACTGACCAAACAGGATTTGAAGCAGTGACCCGCCGAATGCGGGCCACAGACGTCAGCGCCTAAACCATCCCGCTCGCTTTTTTCTGTATTTTTCATATAAGCAGGTCCACAGTGCTTAATTTGAGTTTGAAAATATTCGCTCTTTTATGTTTACTTTTTCTCGGTTTGAAGTTTTACTTTTTGCAGCATTACTAACTGCAATTGTGATATAAAGATTGAGTGCTGTTTATGCATGTTGCATGTAATAAGGCTGTATTTCCCAGTTGGAAATCATTTCTACGCAAACGTTTGTCACGATTCGTGAAAATGGAATTGGAATTTTACTATAAGGGACACGTGTGCATTCGTAATCGATATGGACGTCATCTCACAAGAAAGCTTGGGTAGTACATTTTTCTTTTAAACAGACTGTAAAAGCAGCGAGTGACGTAAGTCTTAGCCCCTTTTCTTTTCCTGCCTGAAATTCTTCGATTTCACCTTACCGCTTGTTCAACCAACAACGGCGCTCGCTTCTCCTTTGTTGGGTTTTTTTTTCTCGTTCCAAAGTTTTCTTGCATTCAAACTTGTTCTCGGCAGGAGAGATGATAAAAGAGAGAATGGAGGGACAGTTCCTTCCTCCTCTCCCGATCTGTATCGAAACTTCCGTTTTTGTCTAATCTCTATTTTGGACACCTAGTTTGTAACACATTGTGCTTCGTCATTCTTCTCACGCATCTGCGCAGAAAGGAAACTTTATAACCGGTCCATGAATTGAATACTTATAGTTTTTCTTTTCCACGCTCGAATCGCGTGTTGGCAAATCACTCGTCTCCACGGAAACATCTGGCTTTCTGTACCCTCTATTGTTTATTACTGGATAAACAAATTATTCTTACTCAACCTTATTCTTTCCAGTAAACAGGGGAATTAATGTATTGTACCCAAAAATTCGATACCAAGATTTCACCGGAAATACATGTTTTGAGGCACATTGAATCCAAAAAAAAAATTATAAAAAGGTCCGCGTGTGTGTGACTGTCAGTCAATCAATCTGTCTATTTGTCTGCCTCTGCCTCTCTGTCTGTCTCTCTGTCTATGAACACCATAACTCAAAAACGTAAAGTCGGAGAAATGCAAGATTAATATTTAGGTTCAATACCTAATTTCAAGAATATCGCCCACAAACTACCCTTTACCTGGAACATTTTTCGAAATTTTGTATTTTCTAAAACAAATGGCTCTAACGATTTTGACTAAAATACCATATATTAATTACATTTACTTGACAACTAAAATGTATATCTTGAATTTAAAGCCCTCTTCATTCGAAAGGAATTTTATATAATATTGTATAACTAGTAAAGGTTATGCGATAGAAGAAAACGTGCTACACAAGAAATGTGAATCTCTTTAAAACAGAAAACTTATTTCAAATAAGCTTTTTTGTGGCATCAACCATTTCCGAGATATCCATTATTAATGGTTCGTATTGTTCATTACTTGGTCATTCTCTAAAGTGTTTTCAACATTCAGTTGTTTCTCGCGATGTCATGGAAACAGTATGGAATTTTAAGGCCAGCATATAGCGTCCAGTTTACAGAATTTGCATGACTGAATGGTACTTCCGAATTGAAAGGTTATGAGAAAGAGTCTATTGTTACGATATTGGCCGCTGTGTGAATGATTTTCTTCGTTCTTGCCCAGAATTTCGTCAAGTTCCGAGACAAAACACGATAAAAAGCATGATAAGATTTAATTTACTGCGGTAAACAGTATGCATGAGTATTTTTGTAATGGAAAAATGGTGTTAAACCTGGGACACTCTTACGTTACGTAAACTGTCCAATTATTTGAGTTATTTATCAGCATACATACTGAGATTGCGACTTTACGAGATGCAAGCAAAAGAAGTTCAAATGTAAATACTGGAAGGTACTATACAAGTCCCATTTCGCTACGTGACCTCGAAACTGTTGACTTCCACCCCTTCCACTCATCTTTCGCTTCCTTTCCCAGAAGCACTGGGATAAACTCGGTGACGTCATGCGCAGACAACCGAGTGGCGACAAAGACCAAATAAATATGTAGACCCCATATATGTATTTACAAGGAACGTGAAATTTTGATATCCAACGCTAACATCATTCGTTATAAATTTACGTAAATGCCTTAAGTATAGGTATACGTATAGGTAATAAACCTATAACCGATTTGGTCTGGTAATTTCCCATGTTGTATGAATAAATGGTACGAAGTGTATAATGGAGCACTATCAAACTAAAAATGCCATTTTCAGTTCTGTGTTACATTCACATGACTTTGTCTGCTCGTTCCTCTATAAAACTTGTTCTTATTTTCTGCTTCTCGTTAGTCGAGATAAACGCTTCTTATTAATATCCACTCTTTTTACCATTTGCAGAATGAAGTATATACCAACTCATAACTCTGTTTGTTTTCTTGTGTATTAACTCGTCACATCCACTTTTCCAGCCTCTTCGACTTCCACATCATTAGACACGTCGTCTATTACTTTTTCCATAATGAAGTAAAAATAAATCAAATTGCTAACATAAATATAAAGCTACAACATTGTATGGCGACGCGGCTTATTTACAACACATATAGGCGAAACACGTTCTAAAATGTAACATTTGTCTTCAATAATATACACAAACATTTCAGCTAATACATCAATTAATACAATTCAATCCACATAAACTGTATGTAATACACATTTGGTAAACGCCTCGTTTTCTCACTCCTTTCTCGATCCGTATCAAGCGCTTACCGACCAGTGTTTATTAACGTGTGCAGTGCAGGGATTTCAACCTCACGCCAAGAGCGGCAAATAGATAAAAAAAACAATATCGTCGAAAAATGAATATAATTATTTCGCACACGAAATCAAGAAGTAAAAAACCAAAGCTGGGAACACCGAAAGAAACTCATACCCGCCGACATGCCTTGCAAACTGAGATTATAGAATCTCATATTTTATAATTCTGTAATATGTAGCGTTTGTTATCAGCAATAATCATTTAAATTCCAGCAGCTAGCACTGGGCCACGGTTCATTTCCGAGCGGAGGCTACAATATTTCCTTCTTCATTTCCTCTGGGATCGAAGCCATGACCCAGTATATCCATTCCCTACATCCTGCTATCTAATGTTTGTTATTTTCTTACATTTAAAATTGTGCTAAACGTCTGATATGTAACAGTCACATGTGCTTCCTCGCTGATTACTATTTCCAGGTGCTCCATATTAAAACCAGTGTGAATTTTACATAACTGCTAAACCATAAGAAATAGACAAAAAGTTCACACAAAGAACACACAATTTATAGCAAGGATGTAGTTTTTGGCCGTAACACCTTTCGTTATTCATCGTAGCTTTTTATAAGTGCTAAATTACCATGCTTTTGTACATCCTGATGCCATACGAATGGTTTGAAATTTAATAGCTAGCTTATAACGACGCGCTTAACCGAGGGAGGTGGCACCGCGGTAACGTGTGCGACTCGCATTTGGGAGGTCCCAGGTTCGATCCCCGGCAACTGCACACTCTGACCGATGAGTTTTTCATGGTTTCCCCGGATCGATAGGTGAATTCTGGGGTAGTTTCTCATCTTTCCATCATTTGTCTTTCATTTCGTTCCTTTCTCATCTTTCAGACGTGCTTCTAGGTTTCGTGATGTATGGCGGTGCCGGACAGATGGCGCAGATGCATGTTCAATGTACACTAGACCGACTATGGCCTGTAGCCTCCTGTGCTTCCCTTCCTCCAGAGGAGAGGTAGTTAAAACAGATCGTGCAGGTCGCAGATCGCGAGGTACCCACTCACCAAGACACCTTTTTAAAGATTGCTTCAGTCGCCTGTGCTTCTCTTTTCCCTACAACGAAATGTGTAATTTCTGCAAACGTTTATCTCAAATAAAGAGAAACTAACGGAGAAAAAATTGCCAAACATACTACTTTTTTACTTTCTCTACTAGGTATAGTAAGTAAGTAAGTAGGGGAAGTATTGTATTCCACCCAAAAATTCGATACCGAGATTACATGTTTTGAGACCCCTGAATCAAAAAAAAAACATTTTTAGAAACATGTCCGTGTGTGTGTCTGTGAACAGCATAACTCAGAAACGAACAGTCGCATAAACACCAAATTTGGTATTTAGGTTCAGTATCTTCCAGAGATGCGACATGAAGGTTTTCAAGAAAATCCCCCCACCCCAGATTACCCTTTACATGAAACATTTTTCGAAAATTTTAATTTTCTCAAAAATGGCTCTAACGATTTTGATTAAAATCTCATATATTTAAGATAATTTCATGACAAATATAATGTATATCTTGAATTTTCTGGGAATGTCTCCAAAAGTATTCTTCATTGTGAACGACTTTTGCATACCTCGTAAACCATAAGAGATAAGACAAAATTTAACTACACAAAAAATATAGATCGCGTTAAAATACACAATTTATGTCATATACATTTTTTGTTGTTGAGTGAACCATTTTCGAGATATTGCTTGTTATTCCCTTAAATTTTCCAATACTAATACTTTTTCTCAAATGGGAATTCGTTGTTCATTTTCTTTTTGTCCTGGTAATGCAAAGAGAACCACATAGCAACCAGCTCTTAAAATTTCTGACTATCGCTTAAAACCTATCACATTCCCCTTGCATCTACAAGAAAATTAGCAATAAGATTAACATCTCGATATCTCGATTAACATGAAGCATATGGAGAATAGCGTATGTAAAAATAGCTTGTACAAGAGTAGAGAAAGTCATGTGAGTGTAACACATCAGAATTTTTTTCTTGTTTCGGTTTAAAAGTGTTTTTGAATCATCCTGTATCTAGGTTAAATATTGTACTGCGTATGATGTACGCAGTCATATGCTCATATGAGTTTATGTAATGCATGTTGGTAACCTTGGAACTTGTGTAGTGGCGCCGTTGTCGAAGTTATCAAGTGTTTCAACGTATTGTTGAGTATGGGACTGCAGAGAAGCTTATTAAGGATATAAAAAGGAATATCTCTGTAAGTAAATAAATCCAGATGAAGTAGTAAGTAATGTTCAAACTTTAAAACTAATACAGAAACGTGAAATAATGTAATGGCGAACAAAAATGCTTATAAAAACTATTCTTGTAGTAGAGTTATTCATATGATGCTGTTGGCGTACGAAAAGTTCAGTTTGACTCACTAGTTTGGAGACGGAAAAGAATGAAATTCAAGGTAATGTGAAACAAAATATTGTTAGAAGAGTACCCTGTTGTTCTTTGAGCATTTGTACGAGGAAGAAGCACATTTAATACATATTGAGTGAGCAAAGCGAGTGGATTACCAATAGCAGTATAGCCAAAGTTATAAAACACAACAAAACCCACCTTCACCGAGCAAAACACGTATTATTTCATTAATTACAGCTAACAGCGGTGTTTACGGAAGTTGCCACAAACTCGAGCCAACCCCTAGCGTCGTAAAAAGGAAACACAAATTAGAATTTATTTCCTCACACGCGCATGCGCACACTGTGTGTCCCGATAGCTTTACTACCGCCATAGGAAATAACTTCACATTAAAGTGAAAGCAAAAATATTAACTTGCATAAAAATAAAGTGGTAGGTGGCGGGTATATTTCAAACAGGTCGGGGTTGGCATGCGTTTCTTTCGCGGAGAGTAAAAATGGTTCTTTTCCTTTGTAATTCCCCGTGTTTTTTGTTTTCGATCCTGTCCCGTATTTGCCTTCAGGCTGCGCTTTTGTAAAGCTTTTGGCTTTCGACGGATTTGGGACAGCAAACACCAATACTTCCAGAGATAAAGGCACAAACATTATAAGTACTGGTGTTAAAAAAACATCACCCTTTTCCAAGACAAAGCATTACTTTCCAAAGTTACAAGAGTAATAAAACTGCTAACTCTATAAATTTCAAACAATTTGGTTGAAGCTATAGATTTATTCTATCCAGTTATAACAGAAACTTAATTTTTATAGTCCTACATACCTAACTTTCTAGGAAGATAACTGCCAAAGAATGAAAATATGATATTTCCCACGTGATTAAAGTTTGAACATTTTAAACTCTTAATTTACTTTCTCTGCCACCTACCTAATAGGCAGAGAAAGTATTGCATTCCACCAAAAATTATATACCGAGAATATACAAATAAATACAAAAGAAAGCATTTTTAGAAAGAAAAAAAAATGTCCGTGTGTGTCTGTGAACAGCACAATTCTAAGACGAAAAGTGAGATACGTACCAAAGTTAAAAAAAACTTACAAAGATGTAACACGAAGACTTTCAAGAACATCCTCTACCCTTTATATGGAAAGATTTTCAAAATTTTTATTTTCTCAAAAATGGATTCTAACGATTTTTATTAAAATACCGTATATTAAAATATTTACATGAAAAATATAATTTATATCTTAAATTTTCTGGAAATGGCTTGTTAAGTTTACTTCATTGGGAAGGAATTTTGTATAATCTTCTATAACTGGTAAATGTTAAGCAATAGACGATAATGGAGTACACAAAAGATCTAGAAGTCTTTAAAACACACAGTTTATTTAAAATTAATTTTTTGTGGCATCAGCTATTTTCGAGTTATCCGTTATTAATGGTTCAAATTGTTCGATACTTCCTTCTTTTCGAGTCGTTTCGATATTAAATTGTTTATCGTGATTCATGCAAAGAGCATGGAATTTAATGTCCAGTACCTAGTGTCCAGTTCTTAAACATTTGATACAAAACTTAACATTTTTACTTTCTCTACTACGTATAAGTAGGGGAAGTATTGTATTCCACCCAAAAATTCGATACCGAGATTTTACCGGAATACATGTTTTGAGACCCCATAAATCCAAAATAATTATTTTTGGAAACATGTCCGTGCGTGTCTGTGTGTGTGTGTGTGTGTGTGTGTGTGTCTGTGTGTCTGTGAAAAGCATAACTCAGAAAGGAACAGTCGGATAAACACCAAACTTGGTATTTGGGTTCAGTATCTTCCAAGGATGCGACAAGAAGGTTTTCGAGAAAACCCCCCATCCCAGAGTACCCTTTACATGAAACATTTTTCGAAAATTTTAATTTTCTCAAAAATGGCTCTAACGATTTTGATTAAAATATCATATGTTTAAGATATTTTTATGACAAATAAAATGTATATCTTGAATTTCCTGGGAATGTCTCCAAAAGTATTCTTTATTGTGAACGACTTTTACATAACTGGTAAACCATAAGAGATAGACAAAATTTTACTACACAAAAAATGTAGATCGCGTTAAAATACACAATTTATATCATATACATTTTTGTTGTTGAGTGAACCATTTTCGAGATATTACTTGTTATTTCCTTAAATTTTTCAATACTTTTCTCAAATGGGAATTCGTTATTCATTTTTTTGTCTTCGATATGCAAAGAATATTAATCTGTGGCAAAGCGAATGGTGCTGCACCTAGCAACCAGCTAACAAGAGATATGTATGTGCTTAAAGGCTACTGTATTTGTATATTGCCCTTGTAAATATATATTCCTCTTACATCTACAAGAAAATTAGCAATAAGATAGAGTCTACAAATGTTTATCTCGATTAACATGAAGCATATGAAGAATAAGCGTTTGTATAAATAGTTTGTACAAGAGTAGAGAAAGTCATGTGAGTGTAACACATCAGTTTTTTTTAGATATGTATGTGCTTAAAGGCTACTGTATTTCTATATTGCTCTTGTAAATATATATTCCCCTTACATCTACAAGAAAAAACAGCAATAAGATAGAGTCTGCAAATGTTTATCTCGATTAACATGAAGTAGATGGAGAATAAGCGTTTGTAAAAATAGTTTGTACAAGAGTAGAGAAAGCCATGTGAGTGTTACACATCATATTTTTAATGTAATAAGAAGCATAAAGGGCTATTCTTGCTGGCGTTTTCGTGCTGATTTCAAATCTTTTTACAGAACTTTTGCATCACCAATAGTTTTTGAGTAATTGCATGAATAACGTTTCTGGTAATTATACATTCTAATATTTGTAACACCTTGCCTAAAATACCTTTTACGTAGCTAAAATGTGTTTGAAGTAGATTTTCGACCGTATTTTGCTTGAGGAACATGTCTTTTGAGTGTGCAACTGTAGTCTACCAACATATTTGGAGTCCATTTTCCTGATAGCGTCTTTCCATTTCAGCGATGTTTTGATCGACCAGTTCGTCGCTAACAGCGCCGGTGTTCTCAGGTAAGAATTCAAGATGGGAGTCCAACATGTGTATTTTCAAAGACATATTACATCGCATGATCTTGTAGTTCTCAATCAGCTCACCGACAAGCTCTCTGCAATGTTCAGGCCTATAAAGTTTATGACAATATTTTTGAAAGAGAACCATGCAGCTCGGTCTTGCATATTTAACAGGCTTTCAAACTGTGAATCTTTCATAAGTTCTCTAATTTTAGGGCCAAAAAATATTCCTTGTTTTAGTTTCGCTTCACTGATGTTTGGATACTTAGTTTTCAGGAACAGAAATGCACTCCCGTCACGATCCATTGCTTTCACAAAGTTCTTAATGAAACCTACTTTGGTGTGTAATGGAGACCATAAGATTTTGTCAGCTCTCACAAGTGGTTGATGAACAACATTTGCCTGTCCTGAATTGAATGACTATCTCTTTGGCCAGCTTTTTTAAATGTAATGATTGCTTTTATCTCTACTATCCCACAAGCATAAGAAACAGCAAAATGTTGTATAGCCAAGTTGTAATCCAATTAGGATGGCTATCACTTTATAGAATCTGCACATATCTGCCATGAATAGTCATCATACTGGATAGCAAGAGGGTAGAGATTGATAAACGAAAAATAAGAATAGAAGGAAGGACAAATATAAATTTGAATGATTCATTACCCAAACCTTCAATATCCTCAACCAAAAAAAAGATGACTCGATGGTGAGAATTAATCCTTGAATAGCTTGATCATAATTATTTTCTAGTAGTCTATGATGACTCCGATGTTCACGTAACTCCCCTTCATACCAACAGCGTGGTCTGTAGGAATGGATGGAAGCTTCTTTCCATTGTGTAACAAGACTCCTTTCAAGCTTGTTTTCGAGGAGTCAATGAACAAACGCCAATCTTCAGGTTTATGTTGAACACCCAGGGACTGCATCAAAGAATCGACATTATTACAGAAAACTGGGTTCTCCTGTTTAGAAAATAAATGCTCCGATTCCTTCTAGCGTTGACGGAAAGAACTTACATTGGCGCCAACCTGCAGGAGGTGCCAGACTTTCAATCTTGAAGCAAGTAACTCGGATTTACTTTTAGAAAACCCAAGATTGAACCAATCATTTAGATCCTCCTCTGTTAGAAAGTGCGGTTCTTTTATGGTACCTTCTTTCACAAAATCTGGGTCACTGTATTGCTGTAATTCACCAATGCCATCAACACTTTCAAAATCTTCAGTCACATTTTCTGTCGTCTGGTGGAGTTGGTATGGGAAGGCCTGGTCCATGAGACACTGGTCGAATTGCTGATTCTAAAAATGAATATTTAACAGTATGTTTGGGCTCTGAACTTATTCCAGATATATTTGTCAAGCAGAAGTAGCAGTCTGTTATATGATACTTAGGTTCTCGCCATATCATAGCAACTGAAAGAGGCATATGACGAGACCCCTTTAACCAGCCCGTTAATAGTGTTTCACATTTGACACAACAGATCTCCGGAGCCCAAAACTTATTCTGGTCCATTTTGTTGTCAAAATAACACTCATAAGCTCTTTTAATTCGAGGAGTCAAATTTTGCTTCTGCACCTTTAAAGTGAACTCATTACAAATGTAACAATTTTTACTTTCTCTACTACGTATAGTAATTAGGGGAAGTACTGTATTCCACCCAAAAATTCGATACCGAGATTTCACCGGAAATACATGTTTTGAGACCCCCTGAATCCATAAAAAGCATTTTTGGAAACATGTCCGTTGTGTGTGTGTGTCTGTCTGTGAACAGCATAACTCAGAAACCAACAGTCGGATAAACACCAAACTTGGTATTTAGGTTCAGTATCTTCCAAGGATGCGACACGAAGGTTTTTAAGAAAATCCCCCACCCCAGACTACCCTTTACATGGAACATTTTTCGAAAATTTTAATTTTTTCAAAAATGGCTCTAACGATTTTGATTAAAATATCATATGTTTAAGATATTTTCATGACAAATAAAATGTATATCTTGAATTTCCTGGGAATGTCTCCAAAAGTATTCTTCATTGTGAACGACTTTTGCATAACCGGTAAACCATAAGAGATAGACAAAATTTTACTACACAAAAAATGTAGATCGCGTTAAAGTACACAATTTATGTCATATACATTTTTTTGTTGAGTGAACCATTTTCGAGATATTACTTGTTATTCCCTTAAATTTTTCAATACTTATTTTCTCAAATGGGAATTCGTTATTCATTTTTTTGTCTTGGATATGCAAAGAGTATTAATCTGTGGGAAAGGGAATGGTGCTGCACCTAGCAACCAGCTATTAAGAGATATGTATGTGCTTAAAGGCTACTGTATTTCTATATTGCCCTTGTAAATATATATTCCCCTTACATCTACAAGAAACTTAGCAATAAGATAGAGTCCGCAAATGTTTATCTGTATCAGTATGAAGCATATGGAGAATAAGCGTTTGTAAAAATAGTTTGTACAAGAGTAGAGAAAGTCATGTGAGTGTAACACATCAGATTTTTTTTATCGTTTACACATTTGCGAAACATTATCCTCCTAATTCAGAATGCTTAAGAAAACAGTATGTAGCTGATACTACACTTGTTAGTTCACAACTGAGAACACACAGGATCAGCTTCTTTCATTAAACAAAGCTTTTACTCCTCTGGCAACTATGGAATCCTTTCTATCTGTACCTTAACTGTTGTTGGAGTAAACATTGACCTTGGCGGGAAAGCCGTAGTATGATAAGGAGAAGCTCATTGTTGAACATTGTAGTCATTCCTGAAGTCACAGACAACAATCCCCAAACATTCATTTGTTGACCTAATGAAGTAAAATTATTTTCTTTTAATCAGTACATTTACCACCATATTCTAATAAACATGAAAACAGGTTTTTTAATATTACAAAAAATTGGAGGATAATGGAATATTTCTGGTTTCATTTTTGGATTTGGCAGATGCAAATCATAAGAATCAGCAGAAGCTATTTATTTAATATGTTCATTGTTGACCAGTGCCACCTTTATTCCCTAAATATCTATAACTAAATGTGTAATGTAGCTGTTTCTACAAAAGTTTATTTGGATTAAAATGTGGTAGATAGAAAAATATGCTTTACTAAGAAGAATTTGTGCAGCAACTAAAAAGCGATAGATCGTGTGAATGTATCACAGCAGAAAAAATATTTCATTCTATTCGTGGATATATTCTGTATAGCCAAAAATTAAGTTCTGTGTAACAAAACTTATGGTAGAAAGACAATGAAGTGTTGCAATCACATGACATTTTCTGCTCACTCTTCTACAAACTATTCTTACAAAAGCTTATTCTTTTATCTACTTCTTGTAAATGGAGATAAACTTTCATTACAGATTTCGTTGTATGTATAAGACGAATAAGGTGGGTAAAGCCATGGTGTTGCTGTGTGGTGTCTTCAAACTTCCATACTGTTTGTATGATCACGAGAAAAAACCGAATAGCGACTTACCACTCGAATAAATTCTGATGTGCAACTTTCATGTGACTTTCCCTAGCTACTATTCTTTATTTTTATACAACTTTTACAAACCACTCTCAAAAAAGTTCATGTTAATTGCAGAATTGATTTAATTACACATTTTGTTGTAGATACACGAGAGATACAGGAAACTGGAGCGATATTCAGATTTTTAAATAGCAGGTCACTAAATGCTGACTTTGAACTCCATTCTCTTTCCACGACATCGAGAGAAACAACAGAAAGGTGCCATCACTTTAAAAAAATTACAAATAGTAGCAAAATTCAAAAGCAACTTCAAATATCTCTGAAAGGGTTATATTAAAAAATATCTACTGCGTTACATTCACATAAGCTTCTCTCCTCTCTATTCTTACAAGAGCGTATGCTTTTATCTACTTCTTACAGTCCACATAAACTTCCATTACACGTCGTTATAGCCTTAAGACGGATCAGTACGCTGAAGCGACAACATGTTTAATACGCGTGTTGATGTCATCGCTTTGAATTCCCATACTAATTCTATGACATCTCCGGAAATAACTGAATAGCTACAATATTGTAAACATTCAACAGAATATTAACGATATCTTTGAAATGGCTAAGATCACAAAGAAGTTATTTGAAATAAATTTTTTGTACATCATGCTTTTGTCTATCTGTTTCGCTTTACCTGTTATACGAAATTCCTGCTAAAGAAATGGACTTCACAGGGCATTCCCAGAGAATTCAAGGTATACATTTTATTTGTCATATAATATATATATATTTTTTAAACATATGGTATTTTAATCAAAACTCTTAGACTTTGTTTAGTAAATTAAAGACACTGAAAAGTATTCCATGTAAACGATAGTTTGAGCGTTGGGGGGAGGCGAGAGATTTTTCCGAAAATCTTCACATTTTTGCAAGATACTGAACTTATATATCAATTTTGGTACCTATCGAACATTTCTTTTTTGAGTTATGCTGTTCTGTTTCTCTCTCTCTCACACGCGCGCGCAGACCTCTTCTGAATTTACTGTACCTCAAAAATGTATTTCCGCTAAAATTTCGGTATCGAATTTTTTAGTGGAATGCAATCTTCTGCTTGCTAGCAGATATGTGCTTAAGATGGTCATTAATAATCTTAGAATTCGAAAAAATCATATTTCATATACACTACGTGATCAAAAGTATCCGGACACCTGGCTGAAAATGACGTACAAGTTCGTGGCGCTCACCGTCAGGGAGTGTGCGGAACTGAGGAAAGGTATTGATGTAGGTTGGTGAGGCCTGGCACGAAGTCGGCGTTCCAAAACATCCCAAAGGTGTTCTATAGGATTCAAGTCAGGACTCTATGCAGGTCAGTCCATTACAAGGATGTTATTGTCGTGTAACCACTCCGCCACAGCTCGTGCAGTATGAACACGTGCTCGATCGTGTTGAAAGATGCAATCGCCACCCCCGAATTGCTCTTCAACAGTGGGAAGCAAGATGGTGCTTAAAATATCAATGTAGGTCTGCGCTGTGATCGTGCCACGCAAAAAAACAAGGGATTCAAGCCCCCTCCAGCAAAAACACAACCACACCACAACACCACCACCTCCGAATTTCACTGTTGGCACTACACACGCTGGCAGATGACGTTCGCCATACCTACACCCTGCCATCGGATCGCCACATTGTGCACCGTATTTCGTCATTCCACACAACGTTTTGCCACTGTTCAATCGTGTAATGTTGACCCTCCTTACATCAAGCGAGACGTCGTTTGGCATTTTCCTGCGTGATGTCTGGCTTATGAGCAACCGCTCGACCATGGAATTCAAGGTTTCTCACCTCACGCCTAACTGTCATAGTACTTGGAGTGGACCCTGATGCAGTTTGGAATTCCTGTGCGATGGTCTGGATAGATGTCTGCCTATTACTCTTTACAACCCCCTTCAAATGTCGGCGGTCTCTGTCAGTCAACAGACGAGGTCGGCCTGTAAGCTTTTGTTCTGTACTTGTCCCTTCACGTTCACTATCACATTAGAAACAGTGGAGCTAGGGATGTTTAGGAGAGTGGAAATCTCGCTACAGACTTCTGACACAAGTGACACCCAATCACCTGACCACGTTCGGAGTCCGTGAGTTCCACGGAGCGTCCCATTCTGCTGTTTCACAATGTCTAATGACTACTGAGGTCGCGGATAATGTGAAGAAAGGCACATCGCACCCTTGTTCTTGAACACCTTTGCTGTTGCGGGCCTTACTTATGAATTATTTCAGGCTAACAAAACAAACTTTTATCTTTCTTTTGAAGCAAGTCCTTAGTGAGTAACCAAGAATCTTGTAATTTAAGAGGACAGGCTCTGGAATTAATGAATCTCATTCCTACAAAAGGATAAATAATTCTCCAGTCCCACTTGTAAATGGGAAGAAGGTATATATTTTGCAGAACCAAAGCCGAAAACTATGTAAAGAAGCCAGAAATACAAACTCCTATTTATTTTTGAAAATGAACATATAGAAATTCAGATGAAGAAGTAGGGTGGTTTATGAAGAACTGACACATTTATTTCTTTAATTGCTTCAAAACGAATTATGCTAGTGACAACTTATTACACCTGAAATGCAGAGGAATTTTGAGAGACTATTTACCTTCATCAAATGTTGAAAATGCCCTCCATCCTGCAAAAGGCACAACTCAACACGTCGTTCCATGTTACTGGCCACTCGTTGGAGGACTCTGTTGTCAATAGCTTGAATCTCCTGTGTAATGTTGTGCTTCAGATCGTCCAATGTCTGGGGACGTGTGGCATAAACCCTGTCTTTTAAGTAACCCCATAAAAGAGATCCGGCGATTTCAAATCCGGGGATCTCGGTGGCCACAGCTCTTGAAAATTATCCGGTCGTCAAAGAAACTTGCGATTAGTGCCATGGACTTATTTTATGTATGGCATGTAGCGCCGTCCTTGACTCAGTTCTACATTGTCTAGTTGCTCAGTAAACTCCATGAAAATCCGTCAGTATTCTGCAGTGTTCACATTGTTTTAAAAAGAAATTGGTTCCACTATTCTGTGTGCGGATATTGCGTGAGTTATTTGAGTTCACATAGCCGGATAAATGGAACCATGCTTCATCTGTGAACCATGTGATGGACAATATGGCAGGATTTTGCACAACGAACGCCTGAAACCAACGACAATAATTCAGTCGTCTATCCTTATCTGGTTCCTGTAACTGACGGACAACCGTAATGCTATACGGCTTTAGGCCTGCACTTTTCACAGCTCTCTGACACATTGAGTAGCTGTACCCTGTCTCCTGCGACAAACGTCTTAACGTTTTCCTGGGTGACTGATCCAGTCGTGCTCTTACGTCAACAACAACCGTTGGAAGCGTAGATGAACGAGTTTTGCCTTTTTCACTCACCAGAGATCCAGTTGTTTCCAATTTGTTTACCAGTTCCAGTATTGTGTTTCTTTGGGGTGGATTCCTAATACCAAATTCCCTCTGGTATGCCCTTTGAGTAGCTATAATTGAATTCGTAATCCAGTATTGCTTTACAAGAAAAAGTCGTTAATTTAATGTGTACTCCATTTTCACGTTGACTAGAACAAAATCTCAAAAACAGTTGCCGACAATAAAATTAACAATGACAAATAAAACATGAACATCTGCGCATCTAGTGACAGGCAATAAAAACTCCAGAACATTCTGCTTAATTTGGTGCTAAAATTGGGGCATTGGGTGAATTTCAAACAGAATAATTAAAGAAAGAAATGTGTCAGGACTTCATAAATCACTCTGTAAGCAATACCTTCCGTAGCACTTATCTATGTTTGATGAAGGAAGTATTGTTTTCTGATAATAAATTAATATCGAGATTTCAGGGATCTGTTTTCAGGTCAGCTGAATAAAAAAAAATCTGATGTGTTACACTCACATGACTTTCTCTACTCTTGTACACACTATTTTTACAAACGCCTATTCTCCATATGCTTCATGTTAATCGAGATATCGAGATGTCAATCTTATTGGTAATTTTCTTGTAGATGCAAGGGAAATATGGTAGCTTTTAAGCGATAGTCAAATATTTTAACGCTGGTTGCTATGTGGCGCATTCCATTCTCTTTGCATGTTCAGGACATAAAAAAATCTGATGTGTTACACTCACATAACTTTCTCTACTCTTGTACAATCTAATTTCACAAACGCCTATTCTCCATATGCTTCATGTTAATCGAGATATCGAGATGTCAATCTTATTGGTAATTTTCTTGTAGATGCAAGGGGAATATGGTAGCTTTTAAGCGATAGTCAAATATTTTAACGCTGGTTGCTATGTGGCGAATTCCATTCTCTTTGCATGTTCAGGACATAAAAAAATCTGATGTGTTACACTCACATGACTTTCTCTACTCTTGTACAATCTATTTTTACAAACGCTTATTCTCCATATGCTTCATGTTAATCGAGATATCGAGATGTCGATCTTATTGGTAATTTTCTTGTAGATGCAAGGGGAATATGGTAGCTTTTAAGCGATAGTCAAATATTTTATCGCTGGTTGCTATGTGGAGCATTCCATTCTCTTTGCATGTCTAGGACACAAAAAAATGAATAACGAATTTGAGAAAAAGTATAAGTATTGGATAATTTAAGGAAATAACAAGCAATATCTCGAAAACGGTTCACTCAACAAAAGAAATGTATATGATATAAGTTGTGTATTTTAACGCGATCTACATTTTTTGTGTAGTAAAATTTTGTCTATCTCTTATGGTTTACCAGTTATGCAAAAGTCGTTGACAATGAAGAATACTTTTGGAGACATTCCCAGAAAATTCGAGATATACATTTCATTTCTCATGACATTATCTTAAACATATGATATTTTCATCAAAATCGTTAGAGCCATTTTTGAGAAAATTAAAATTTTCGAAAAATCTTCCATGTAAAGGGTAGTCTGGGGTGGGGGGATTTTCTTGAAAACCTTCGTGTCGCATCTCTGGAAGATACTGAACCTAAATACCAAGTTTGGTGCTTATCCGACTGTTCGTTTTTGAGTTATGCTGTTCACAGACACACAGACACACACACAGACACACACACACACACACACACAGACACACACACGGACATGTTTCCAAAAATGCTTTTTTTGGATTCAGGAGGTCTCAAAACATGTATTTCCGGTGAAATCTCGGTATCGAATTTTTGGGTGGAATGCAATACTTCCCCTACTTACTATACGTAGTAGAGAAAGTAAAAATGAATAACGAATTTGAGAAAAAGTATAAGTATTGGAAAATTTAAGGAAATAACAAGCAATATCTCGAAAACGGTTCACTCAACAAAAGAAACGTATATGACATAAGTTGTGTATTTTAACGCGATCTACATTTTTTGTGTAGTAAAATTTTGTCTATCTCTTATGGTTTACCAGTTATGCAAAAGTCGTTCACAATGAATAATATTTTTGGAGACATTCCCAGAAAATTCGAGATATACATTTTATTTGTCATGACAATATCTTAAACATATGATATTTTAATCAAAATCGTTAGAGCCGTTTTTGAGAAAATTAAAATTTTCGAAAAATGTTCCATGTAAAGGGTAGTCTGGGGTGGGGGGATTTTCTTGAAAACCTTCGTGTCGCATCTCTGGAAGATACTGAACCTAAATACCAAGTTTGGTGTTTATCCGACTGTTCGTTTTTGAGTTATGCTGTTCACAGACACACAGACACACAGACAGACACACAGACACACAGACAGACACACACGGACATGTTTCCAAAAATGCTTTTTTTTGGATTCAGTGATTCTCAAAACATGTATTTCCGGTGAAATCTCGGTATCGAATTTTTGGGTGGAATGCAATACTTCCCCTACTTACTATACGTAGTAGAGAAAGTAAAAAATCTGATGTGTTACACTCACATGACTTTCTCTACTCTTGTACAATCTATTTTTACAAACGCCTATTCTCCATATGCTTCATGTTAATCGAGATATCGAGATGTCGATCTTATTGGTAATTTTCTTGTAAATGCAAGGGGAATATGGTAGCTTTTAAGCGATAGTCAAATATTTTATCGCTGGTTGCTATGTGGAGCATTCCATTCTCTTTGCATGTCTAGGACACAAAAAAATGAATAACGAATTTGAGAAAAAGTATAAGTATTGGAAAATTTAAGGAAATAACAAGCAATATCTCGAAAACGGTTCACTCAACAAAAGAAATGTATATGATATAAGTTGTGTATTTTAACGCGATCTACATTTTTTGTGTAGTAAAATTTTGTCTATCTCTTATGGTTTACCAGTTATGCAAAAGTCGTTCACAATGAAGAATACTTTTGGAGACATTCCCAGAAATTTCGAGATATACATTTCATTTCTCATGACATTATCTTAAACATATGATATTTTCATCAAAATCGTTAGAGCCATTTTTGAGAAAATTAAAATTTTCGAAAAATCTTCCATGTAAAGGGTAATCTGGGGTGGGGGGATTTTCTTGAAAACCTTCGTGTCGCATCTCTGGAAGATACTGAACCTAAATACCAAGTTTGGTGCTTATCCGACTGTTCGTTTTTGAGTTATGCTGTTCACAGACACACAGACACACACACACACAGACACACACACACACAGACACACAGACACACACACGGACATGTTTCCAAAAATGCTTTTTTTGGATTCAGGAGGTCTCAAAACATGTATTTCCGGTGAAATCTCGGTATCGAATTTTTGGGTGGAATACAATACTTCCCCTACTTACTATACGTAGTAGAGAAAGTAAAAATGAATAACGAATTTGAGAAAAAGTATAAGTATTGGAAAATTTAAGGAAATAACAAGCAATATCTTGAAAACGGTTCACTCAACAAAAGAAATGTATATGACATAAGTTGTGTATTTTAACGCGATCTACATTTTTTGTGTAGTAAAATTTTGTCTATCTCTTATGGTTTACCAGTTATGCAAAAGTCGTTCACAATGAAGAATACGTTTGGAGACATTCCCAGAAAATTCGAGATATACATTTCATTTCTCATGACATTATCTTAAACATATGATATTTTAATCAAAATCGTTAGAGCCATTTTTGAGAAAATTAAAATTTTCGAAAAATCTTCCATGTAAAGGGTAGTCTGGAGTGGGGGGATTTTCTTGAAAACCTTCGTGTCGCATCTCTGGAAGATACTGAACCTAAATACCAAGTTTGGTGCTTATCCGACTGTTCGTTTTTGAGTTATGCTGTTCACAGACACACAGACACACAGACACACAGACACACAGACAGACACACACACGGACATGTTTCCAAAAATGCTTTTTTTGGATTCAGGAGGTCTCAAAACATGTATTTCCGGTGAAATCTCGCTATCGAATTTTTGGGTGGAATGCAATACTTCCCCTACTTACTATACGTAGTAGAGAAAGTAAAAATTAGGAAAGGATCGTGTGTGTGTCTGAGTAAGATTTTAAAAAAATACCAGCCATAACTTCAACAGGGATGCAGAAGAAGATTTCGAAGGAAATCAGACTATCCGAAATTACGCTTTAAGTAAAAAAAAAAAAAAAACTGTTTCGTTATTACCTTGTATAGTCCCTATATATAGTAGATAGAGGAAACACTGTGTTCCACCAGAAACTCATATCGAGATTTCACCAGTTATATAACAACCTGAATAACGAAAAGAACTTGTGTGTGTATGTGATCAGCATAACTCAAAAATGAAATATCGGGTATATACCAAACTTCGAATTCAATTTCAGTGATTTTCAGCATTTTCAATGAAAATTTTCAAGAAAATTCTCCCATACCCTAATTTAAAATTTATGACAAGCTTTTCGTTAATGTTCTCAAATGTGGATCTTACTAAAATACTGTCTGTTTAAACCATTCTTCTCCTTTAACTGTTTATCCTTCTCTTTGTACGATTTACACTCCCAAACTGAGCGAGTTGGCTCAGGCGGTAACGTCTGCAATCCAGCAAACGGGAGCAGGTCGCTTAGGAGTGTTAAATCGCCACAGTACCTGGCCGCAAATGCGGCTTTACCTGTGCGTTACAGTAAGGAAAAATAGATTCACGCAGGCTTTTATACTAGTGGCTGAGTTTAACCTTCTGCACTGCCATTGGCTGGGCCTCGGTGATCCCACCTGGGCGGACATGCGTCCAAGTGGTGCCCAAGGCCAATACTACTTAACTTTGGCGACCGCTGGCGTGGGCGTTAAATCAAGCAGGCGGGCATAGCAGCGAAGCAGGATGGAATTTGGGTTATGGTAGAAGGAATATCCAAGGGAGCAGGCGGGCGAGTCACCGCTAGGCCGTCACTTATCCGTCTAGTGACCAAACCCGATACTGCTTAACTTGGGGAACTTCTGATGTGCCGCATCCTTGGAGGTTGCTGAACTTAAATACCAAGTTTGGTGCCCAAGCCGTTTACAGTACCGCGATGGTCGCCAAGTTTGATTTCACCTTTTTGGTGTCTCCAACATCTGCTGTTGATTCCGCTGCCGGCTGCTACAGTGGTTGTTATGAGAACTTTCTCTCAGGGTATGCGTGAGTGTACTGTGAAAGGATAACACCAGTTTAAATTAATTCAGAAATGTAATGTAATCTAACACTTGAGCTACTGAAGCGAGTTGCCGACCGTTTGAGGACAAGGAATGAAACTGATTATGAATCATAGCACTCAAAACTATAATAATTGAATTTTTATTCCTGATAACTTCGGCAGCATCAATTTTACGGTTTAAGATAACTGTCTCCGCAATAAAAGAAACTAGAAGCATAAATTGCCGTGAGTCGTTAAAATATTACTTGTAAAGATCCCTCGCAACAGCCGCCAAATCCTTCTAACACAAACGATTCTCTGAGCGCTTAAAATAACACACCAGTAAGTCAAATAATTAACTAAACAAGTTTCAAGAAAAGGTGTGTCTGATTTAGGACGTTTGTTAACTCAAGCTCTGCCTACCTATCGCTACCCCTTCCAAAGTTACTATTCTAGCTTCCCAATTCTTAAACTCTGAAGTATACGTATCTGACACTTGCTAAGTCGTACCTCTCCGAATCTAAGAACTTGATTTAACTCTCTCTTTTACAGAATTCTGGCCTACGTAACTGTTCACCGTACAGAACTGAACTCTAAACTATTTTCCAAGAACTTTTATACCTAATGCGTTCGCTCCTCAGCTGTTACTAATGACTTCACGCTAATTACCTTTTTCTCCGGACAAATCCTTTATATCTTCCTGACAATAGTTACGGTATCAGTGTTTAACCAACTTTTCGTCTTGGGGTCCAACTTTCGTTCACAGACGGAGGGAGAGACACACACACACACACACGCGCGCGCGGTTTCCTTTTCTTAAAATCCGACATGATACATTTACACGAATTTCTCCACCCTCTATCATTTATTAGTGCGTAAACAAATTATTCTTACTAAAGATTGTTTTTCTCTCTACTTCATGTTAATCCAAACAGATCCTTCCGGAAATAGCTACATTACAAATTTCGTGTAGATACAAATAGAACAACGATATCAATGTATAAGAACTGGACGCTATATACTGGCCTTACAGTTCCATACTGTTTCCATGACATCGCCAGAAACAGCTGAATGTTGAAAAAACTTTATACAGGATGGCCAAGTAATATACACTTCGAACCATTAATAGGGGATAGCTCGGAAATGACTGATGCCACAAAAAACTCTGATGTGTTACACTCACATGACTTTCTCTACTCTTGTACAAGCTATTTTTACAAACCTTATTCTCCATATGCTTCATGTTAATCGAGATATCGAGATGTTAATCTTATTGTTAATTTTCTTGTAGATGCAAGGGGATTTGCTAGGCTTAAAGCGATAGTCAAATATTTTAAGAGCTAGTTGCTATGTGGAGTATTCCATTCTCTTAGCATTAACAGGACAAAAAAAAGAATAAAAAATTTGAGATAAAGTATAAGTTTTGGAAAATTTAAGGGAATAACAAGCAATATCTCTAAAATGGTTGACCCAACCAAAAAAATGTATAGGACATAAATTGTGTATTTTAACGCGATCTACATTTTTGTGTAGTAAAACTTTGTCTATATCTTATGGTTTACCAGTTATGCAAAAGTCGTTCAGAATGAAGAACACTTTTGGAGACATTCCCAGAAAATTCGAGATATACATTTCATTTGTCATGAAAATATCTTAAACATATGTGATTTTAATCAAAATCGTTAGAGCCATTTTTGAGAAAATTAAAATTTTCGAAAAATGTTCCATGTAAAGTGTAATCTAGGGGGGGGAATTTTCTTGAAAACCTTCGTGTCGTATCTCTGAAAGATACTGAACCTAAATACCAAGTTTGGTGTTTATCCGACTGTTCGTTTCTGAGTTATGCTGTTCACAGATACACACATGGACATGTTTCCAAAAATGCTTTTTACTTTCTCTACTACGTATAGTAAGTAGGGGAAGTATTGCATTCCACCCAAAAATTCGATACCGAGATTTCAACGGAAATACATGTTTTGAGACCTCCTGAATCCAAAAAAAGCATTTTTGGAAACATGTCCGTGTGTGTGTCTGTGTGTGTGTCTGTGTGTGTGTCTGTGTGTGTGTGTCTGTGAACAGCATAACTCAAAAACGAACAGTCGGATAAACACCAAACGTGGTATTTAGGTTCAGTATCTTCCAGAGATGCGACACGAAGGTTTTCAAGAAAATCCCCCCACCCCGGACTACCCTTTACATGGAACATTTTTCGAAAATTTTAATTTTCTCAAAAATGGCTCTAACGATTTTGATTAAAATATCATATGTTTAAGATAATGTCATGGGAAATGAAATGTATATCTCGAATTTTCTGGGAATGTCTCCAAAAGTATTCTTCATTGTGAACGACTTTTGCATAACTGGTAAACCATAAGAGATAGACAAAATTTTACTACACAAAAAATGTAGATCTCGTTAAAATACACAACTTATGTCATATACATTTCTTTTGTTGAGTGAACCGTTTTCGAGATATTGCTTGTTATTCCCTTAAATTTTCCAATACTTATAATTTTCTCAAATTCGTTATTCATTTTTTTATGTCCTGGACTTGCAAAGAGAATGGAATGCGCCGCATAGCAACCAGCGTTAAAATATTTGACTATCGCTTAAAAGCTACCATATTCCCCTTGCATCTACAAGAAAATTAGCAATAAGATTGACATCTCGATATCTCGATTAACATAAAGCATATGGAGAATAGGCGTTTGTAAAAATAGATTGCACAAGAGTAGAGAAAGTCATGTGAGTGTAACACATCAGATTTTTTTTTATTCAGGGGGTCTCAAAACATATATTTCCGATGAAATCTCGGTATCGAATTTTTGGGTGGAATACAATACTTCCCCTACTTAATATACGTAGTAGAGAAAGTAAAACGTTATTTGAAATAAATTGTGTTTTAAAGAGGTCTACATTTCTTGTTTAGTACGTTTTCTGGTTACACAAGATTATTCAAAGTTCCTTAGGAATGAAGAGGACTTGAAATTCTATTCCTAGTAAGTTCAAGATATACATTTTATTTGTCATGAAAATGTAATTCATATACAGTATTTTAATCAAAATCGTTAGAGCCTATTTTTTTAGAAAATCAAAACTTTTGAATAATGTTCTGTTAAAGGGTAGTTTGGGGTGGAGATATTTTGTTGAAAATCTTTGTGTTGCATCTTTAGAATGTACTAAACCTAAGTACCAAGTTAGGTATTTATCTCGCTTATCGTTTTTGAGTTATGATGTTCAAACGCGCAAACATACTGACACACATGGACGTTTTTCTAAAACTACTTTTTATGGATTCAGGTGCCCCAAAAGATGTATTTCCGGTGAAATCTCGGTATAGAATTTTTGTGTAGAATACATTACTTCCTCTATTTGGCGCAGAGAGCTTTTGTAAGAACATTTGTGGAAGGTATTGATGTAACGTGAACTGATGTTTGTAATCCAGTCAGCTGCAATATTTGAGGAAGAAGGTTTAAACGCCAATACCAAAACTGCGGAGAGCGAGGGACCTCGAGCCATTAGTTACTAACAGGCTATTGGTCCACATTTTACACGGCCGCTATGAATATTCAAGGGAATTATTGGCGGTGGATCAGCTGTAGGCCAAGGTATGGAAATGCGCGGCGTTTGTCTCCATATTAATGCGGTGTTTTGTAAAGCGATATTCTTTATCGCAAACATTCTCATACCTGTTCATTTCACAGATGTAACATGCACATCATGAATCTCATTCTCCGTACAACTGTAAAACATCTATCAGTGTACTAATATTATAAACAGACAGTATTTAAAATATGTGTGTGTGTGTGTGTGTTCGTCTTCAATTTAAAACAAATCTCGTATCTTACATCCACATAACTTTCTCTATGCACACCAAACAGGTGGCTGCCTCTGTGGCCTGCATTTGGGAGTCTCGGTTTAAATCCCCGGCGACCGCCAATGGGTTTTTCGTGGTTTTCCCGGGTCGATAGGCGCTTCTCCTACCTCTCATTTCCTGTACTCGTCATCTTTCCTGCCATTCCTTTCAGGGTTATAGGACCGGGTGGGATGTTCGGCGGGTTGTGGCTGCGCGTTCAGCAGAGATTCCTTCCCTGGCGTCGCTGCGGGGAGTGCTCAGTTAGGTCTCTCCTCCGAGTGGGCTCCAACAGCGGATCGACTGCGAAGGCTCGGTGGCTTGTGGGAAGGACTGGGCGACGTCGGATGCGTTCATCTGGAAACATTAGGGATCCCGTCTGTGCTTGCGTCCATCGTCATCCGGATCTGCTCGCCTTTCGGATATCTTCCGTCCTCCCTCCCTCCCACAAGGGGCCGATTGCCTGCGTGCGGTGCTCTGCCCCGGGTTCGGGGGTCCCCTCCTTTACCTTTCTCAACCCATTCTTCTAGAAAACATTTCTTACAATATTGGTGGTTTTAGTATACATTTCATTGAAGGTACAAGAGGAACCAAGATGGCTACGCGGTAAAGTGTGAGACTTCATTCGCGGGTTTTGGGTTCGATTCCCGCGACCGCCCATTCTCAACTTGGCATTTTCGTGGTTTCCTCGTGTCGGTAGGCGAATACTGGAGTGGTTCCTCTTCCACCGCGACTTTCTTGTCCCTCATTTCCTGTACGCATCACTTCCTTTATCATCCTCTATTTCAGGCGACAGTGTTCGGTGGATTGCGACTGGGCGGTGAATGTGTGCTATGTAGAGGTTTCTTCATGGCATCGCAGGGACTGCTCAGTTGGGTCCCGCCTCCGTGTTCTCTGGGGCTGGAGCTTGTGAGTGGGCTTGAGCGTCGGAGGATGCGTTCGAACTGCAAACGTTAGGGACGCCGTCCATGTTTTGAGCACTATGTCACTGGATCTGGTCCCCCCAAGGGGACGCGTTAAAGTGGGCTCCACTGGTTTATGTGAGTTGGTCTTCCTCGGTTTATGTGGCCCCTTCTCTCTGCCTTAAGGGACCCCGCATGTAAGCATCAGATCTGGCCGCCTCGTTCCTTCCTTAGTTTAGTAGAAACAATAGACCTAGTTTTGGCTGCAGCACTGAGGTACTCCTGTATATGCCTATCCCTTGCGAGTTCTGCAGTTTCTAAAGATTTTCATTTCATAAGTTTTAACATTTTTTTAAAATGTTACGTTTAAAACTATTTTTAGATAGTATGGCATAAAAGTAAAAGTTTTAACATAGTGCACACGAACTAAAAGCTTTACCTTACCGCACTAGTGAGATAAAATTTGTATACCACCCTATTGTGACCAACTTTGGTTTCAGGTCCAATTACATGGCAGCTACTCTTTGTATTTGCACATTTGTAATAACGCGACTTGGTATGATTAGGTTTTACTTTTTATTATGTCGTTTTACAGATTAATTTCTCATATCTAGCGGTCGCATTATCTGTTCAGAATATAAACTGTCACACTTCAATTTATCACTATTCTTGTGTAGTTAACCCATGCCTTATATTGGCAGCCTTGTGCTTTCTTTGACCTAAAACGTTATTCTTGTATCTAGTATTACCTAAGGATTAAATGGCGACAATTATGGATTCAGGAAAAACTGAAATGGAAGAACCAGGTTGTTACAGAAGCAGCAGAAAAAAATACTAGAAGTACTTACCCAAAAAATCGTTTCACAAGTATTCATACTCGAAAAATAAAACCTGACTTTTAACACTTGTATCATAATATACTATTATATGCATTTTAGTCCATTGTTTTTATATAATCTGTATATGTCTCCTATCCAAAGGGTTATAAAGGAAGGCTTAATTTTAAAGTTTTTATTGCAACGTGCAGGATTTCTCTCGTAATGATGTAAACGATTTCCTATTGGATTCCTTTTATAAGGGAGTATTTTTGGCGTGATTTTGACCAAAGTTCGTACAGTATATAAATACAATTTACTGCCTTGGGTGTTAGTTCAGTGTTTCTGTTGTCAGGATTTGGCCCACGTGCTCCCTTGTGTCTGACATAGCCCATGTTTATTTTCACGTATACTAGTTTATGATTTCTTTCTAGTTTCAGTCCCCAGCTGAAACAGAAAACAAACGCTTGTATTCTTGTTAACAAGTCCTCGAGTGTCATACAACATATGCTGTTGTTAGTTAACATTGCGGCCGACAGGGGACAAGTGTGTCCCAATGTTTTACATGCTCGTTAACGTTATTAGGTCGCGGGTTCGAGTCTCGCTTTAGGCCAAACTAAATTTATTATCTCTTGTTAAATGGAGTGTCAGACACCTATGTGAAATAGTATATCTAAGCGTTGTAAGTGGTTCGTAAAAGAATTAAGGAAAGTTTGAAAATACGACTTGAACAATGATAATTGTATTAATTGTAATACATATTGAATTGCTCTTTAACAGCTGGTTGAAGCTGGTCGGTACCAAAATTAAAAATCTGATGTGTTACACTCACATGACTTTCTCTACTCTTGTACAAACTATTTTTACAAACGCTTATTCTCCATCTACTTCATGTTAATCGAGATAAATATTTACAGACTTTATCTTATTGCTAATTTTCTTGTAGATGCAAGGGGAATTGCTAGGCTTTAAGCGATAGTCAAATGTTTTAAGAGCTGGTTGCTATGTGGAGCATACCAGGACAAAAAAATTAAATAAAACATTTTTGGAAACATATATGTGTGTATGCCTGTGTGCGTGTGTCTGTGAAGAGCTTAACTCAAAAACGAACAGTCGGATAAATACCAACTTGGTATTTAGGTTCGATATGTTCCAGGGATACGACATGAAAGCTTTCAAGAAAATCCCCCCACCCAAAATTACCCATTACATGGAACATTTTTCAAAAAAATTTATTTTCTCAAAAACGGCTCTAACGATTTTGATTAAAGCATCATATGTTTAAGACATTTTTATGACAAATAAAATGCATGTTTTGAATTTTCTGGGGATGTCCTCAAAAGTATTCTTCATTGTGAACGACTTTTGCATAACTAGTAAACCATAAGAGATAGACAAAATTTTACTACACAAAAAATGTAGATCGCGTTAAAATACACAATTTATGTCATACATTTTTTTGTTGAGTGAACCATTTTTGAGATATTGCTTGTTATTCCCTTAAATTTTTCAATAAGTTTCTCAAATGGGAATTCGTTATTAATTTTTTTGCCTTGGATATGCAAAGAGTATTAATCTGTGGCAAAGGGAATGGTGCTGCACCTAGCAACCAGCTATTAAGATATATGTATGTGCTTAAAGGCTACTGTATTTCTATATTTCCCTTGCAAATACAAAACAAGGGGAACATTGTACGCCTTAAGCGATAGTCAAATATTTTTAGAACTGGTCGCTATGTGTAATATCGTTTCTGCAAATGCTTATCTCGATTGATATTAAATAGATGGAGAATAAGAGTTTGTAAAAACAGTTTGTACAAGAGTAGAGAAAGTCATGTTAGTGTAACACATCAGATTTTTTTATGTTCTTGACATGCAAAGAGACTAACATTTTACACATAACGACCAGTTCTAAAAATATTTGACTATCGCTTAAGGCGTACTATGTTCCCCTTGTTTTGTATTTGCAAGGGCAATATAGAAATACAGTAGCCTTTAAGCATCGACATATCTCTTAATAGCTGGTTGCTATGTGCAGCACCATTCCCTTTGCCACAGATTAATACTCTTTGCATATCCAAGACAAAAAAATGAATAACGAATTCCCATTTGAGAAAAAGTATAAGTATTGGAAAATTTCAGGGAATAACAAGCAGTATCTCGAAAATGGTTCACTCAACAAAAACAATGTATATTACATAAAGTGTGTATTTTAATGCGATCTACATTTCGTGTGTAGTAAAATTTTGTCTATCTCTTATGGTTTACCAGTTATGCAAAAGTCGTTCACAATGAAGAATACTTTTGAGGACATCCCCAGAAAATTCAAGATATACATTTTATTTGGCATAAAAAGTCTTAAACATATGATACTCTAATCAAAATTTTTAGAGCCGTTTTTGAGAAAATAAAAATGTTCGAAAAATGTTCCATGCAAATGGTAATCTGGGGTGGGGGAATTTTCTTAAAAACCTTCGTGTCGCATCTCTAGAAGATACTGAACCTAAATACCAAGTTTGGTGTTTATCCGACTGTTTGTTTCTGAGTTATTCTGTTCACAGACACAGACACACGAACATGTTTCCAAAAATGCTTTTTTTGGATTCAGGGGGTCTCAAAACATATATTTCCTGTGAAACGTCGGTATCGAATTTTTGGGTGGAATACAGTACTTCCCTTACTTACTATGCGTAGTAGGGAAAGTAAAAAGAAAAAACGTAGATCTCCTTAAAGCACGAAATTTATGTAAATTAAAATTGTTTATGGCGTTCACCGTTTACGAAGTTTCCTTTGTCAGTGGTTTGAATTTTCAAATGCTTATAGTTTTTTTCAAATGGGAAGTCATCCGTTTTTTCCTTCCCTATCACATACCTATTAGGGGAGAAAATATTGCAATCCACTCAAAATTTCGGTGTCGAGATTTCACCAAAAAAAAGTTTTGAAGATCTCTGAATAAAAAAAAATTGGAAGAAGGTCCTGTGTGTGTGGTTGTGTACAACATAACTCAAAAACGAAAAGTCAGATATATATAAAACTTAGTATTTATGTTTGATAACTTTCAAAGATATGACACGAAGATCAATAAAATCCTCCACCTCCAGCTATCCTTTTAATGGAATATTTTTCTAAAGTTTTGATTTTCTCAAAAATAGTTCTAACTATCTTGATTAAAATACCAAATATTTAAAATACATGACAAATAAAATGTATAACTTCAATTTTCTGGGAATAGCCTGTGAAGTTATCTTCATTGAGAAGTAGTCTTATGTAATCTTGTATAACTGGTAAACGTTAAGTGATAGACGAAAACGCACAACACAAAAATGTAGATCTCTCTAAAAAACACAATTTGTTTCAATTAAGTTTGTTTTTATGGCATCGCCATCTCCGATATATACGTTGCTTCAATACTTTGTCATTCTCTTACAGTCCGCTCAACATTCAGTTGTTTCTCGTGATGTCATGGAAACAGTATGGAATTTTAAGGCCAGCATATAGCGTCCAGTTGTTAAACATTTGACTATCGCTGTTCTCTTTGTATCTATAACGAAATGTGTAATGTAGGTATTTCTGCAAAGGTTTATCTGAATTTGAATGTAGTAGATGGAAATATAAACTTTCGTAGGAATAATTTTTGTAGCCACTAATAAACGATAGAGGGTAGAGAAACTCATATGAATGAAACACATGAGGTTTTTTGTTCCATGGCCATGCAAAAAGAACGTAATATAAAATCCATCACATAAATAATTTAAAATAACAGCACTGAAAATTAGGATGAAGTAGAAGAATAAGTCGTTGTAATAATAGTTTGTTGAAGAACGCTTAGACAAGGTCACGTTTGTATAATACTTCTAGAGGCCCACTGTCTCTAGAGCTTAAGGGCTACCCAACATTTGTTTTCTTAGGATAAGGGAAAACTGCGTAAAAATGCTTATTCATGTAACTCACCCTAACGAAGATACGAACTCGGGTCCTCTTGAATAACGTGAGACAGTCACCTCCCCCCCCCAGCTCGGAGGTGGGCAATACTGGCAGTACCACAGCTCTTATTTGAGCCTCACCATTTTTGCAAGCCATGCTACATAATTCAGCTGTTTCACGTGCGATAATGAATGTCGTATTTCCTTTGGGGCGAGCTGTAATGCACGTTACATAAATTCTTATATTTTTTTAATGACTCCCGACTGGGATCGAACTAGCGCCGTCCCTAGAGACCTCTGATCATAACTCCAAAATACGATAATAAAATGCTAACACACGCGCCTAATTAACTTTATGATGCAAATAATGGGACGGTGACCTTCCCTCTCTCTCGGATTAAATTCATCAATGTGAATGTTTATCGTGAGCAAATATGTATTGAGTATTTTATAAACAAACTGCAAATTGAATTTTACGAGAGCGTATTGACAATAAAACTGATGTTTTTTTAATTACTGGACTTCAAAGTAGAACATCCCTTAAATTGTCATCATTCTGTTTGCCGTCCATGCGGCGGATAAAGAAATATTGGCGCTGAGTTCGCCTTGGTGAGGAATACCATGATGATCTGAGTGTGGCATTTTCTATTTCTATTTTCTGCATTTCGCACACACATGAACTGCACACTATTTTTTTAATGAAATTGTGTGTTTTATTAATTACACTGAATTATTAATAAAATAATTTCTAACGAACTTGCCCAATGCCACTTCGGATTTCCGGTAACGCAATGTTGCCAGTTCAACAACTATAACTAATATGATGGCTTTGCAAGGTGCTATGATTTAGGAGGCTTTGAATTAATTGCTTGATGGTTGATGCTGTGAATCAAAGTGGGGTGTTTGGACGATAATATAGATTGAGTATTTCGATTTTGAGTTATGTTGTTCTCTCTCTCCCCCTTCCTCTCTCTCCCTCTCACACACAAACACACACACACACATAGGCCTTTATCTAAAAATGCTTCTTTTGTATACAAGATGCCTCAAATTATGGATTTCTGCGGAAATCTCGGTATCGAATTTTTTGGTGAAATTCAATACCTTCTCTAACTATGTAAACAAACTAAACAACCTGCTCTGTTACATTCACATGACTTCCTCTAGCCTCTATCGCTTGTTAGTGGGTATACAAATTCTTACGAAAGTTTATTTGCGTATCTACTTTAATCGAGATAAGCTTTTACGTTATAGATACAAAGGGAACAGCGATAGTCAAATGTTTAACAACTGGACGCTATACTCCTTAAAATTCCATACTGTCTCCATGACATTGCAGAAACAACTGAAAATCGACAGGACCTTAAAATAATGGCTAAGTATTGAACAATTTGAATCATTAATAAAGGATATCTCGGAAATGGCTAATGCCACAAAAGAGTTATTTGAAATAAAATTGTGTGCTTTATAAAATTCTACATGTTTTATGTAGTACGTTTTCGTATAAAATTTCTTCTGAATGAAGACGTCTTTATAGGCTATTCCCAGAAAATTCAGGATATATTACTTTATCTACTACGTATAGTAAGTAGGGGAAGTATTGCATTCAACCCAAAAATTTGATACCGAGATTTCACCGGAAATTCATGTTTTTAGGCGCCCTGAATTCAAATGAAGCATTTTTGGGAACATAACCGTGAGTCTGTGTGCGTGTGTGACTGTGAACAGCATAACTCAAAAACGAAAAGTCGGATAAATACCAAACTTGGTATTAGAGTTTATTGTGTTCCAAGGATGCGACACGAAGATTTTCAATGAAATCGACCACACCCCAACTACCCTTTACATGGAAGACTTTTCGAATATTTTGATTTTCCAAACCATGGCTCTAACGATTTTAATTAAAATATCATATATGAAAAACACTTCCATTACAAATAAAATGTATATATTGCATTTTTGGGAAATAGCTTAGGAATTACTTTTCGTTCGGAAGACATTTTGTATTCTTATATAAACGTTAAGCTATAGACGCAAACGTACAAAACAAAAACTAGATCTCGTTAAAATACCCAATTTACTTAAAATATATTTTTGTAGTATAAGCAGATTCTGGGATATCCGTTATTAAAAGTTCGATTTGTCCAATACTTGTTCCTTCAAAGTCCCATCGATTTTCAGTTGTTTCTCGCGGTTGCATGGAAATAGAGTGGAAATTTAAGCCCAGCACACAGTGCTCAGTTGTTAAACATTTGACTTTCGCTCTTTGTTTGTATCCATAAGGAAATATGTAATGTAGGTTTTTCTGTAAATGTTTATTTGGATTGAAATCTATTAGATAGAAAAATAAGCTTTAGTGAGGATAGCTTGTATACCCACTAATAAGGTTTGTGTATTTATTTCCATAATGACTATACAAAATTCTTACAATTTTTAATAGATTACTTTGAGTAGCTATTTTTTTTCTTTAGTCCATCATGCATTTTTACACCGGGGTTATTTATGCACGGTGTTATAACAAATTCATATTGCTGTATTTTTCTAAACCATATTTCTCTTATTCTCTCCATATCCCTCTCCTTTTGTATTTTCATTATCCTAACTTTTAATACTTCTTTGTTAACATTCTCCCATTCTTTAGGTAAAAACCGATCTCTCCACAACTTAGTTTCTTCACATTCAATTATATAATGCAAATCATTATCTGCCTCTCCACAAAGAGGACAAATTCGCTCCCTTCCTATCTCCCCTTAGCCTAGACCAGGCCCACCCTTCTCTCACTAACCTATTACCTACATCCACATACTTCTCCCTTCCCTAGTCCACCTTTAATTGTCTATATAGTTCCAAACTTTTCTTTCCTTCCAAACTTTGAAATAATTCTTGTTATATCTTCTACTCTGTTCCTCACTTCTTTCCAGAAACCTTTAACTAACCCCTCTCTCTCCTCCCACAAGTTACCCATTCCTATTTCCTGTAAAATTCTCCTTATTCCTTGAGCCCAGTTCATCTCAGCACTGGTTTTTTCTTGTATTATTAAACATTGCCTCAAGATATTATGCTTGTCCAATGATTTCAATCTATGCCAATATTTAAGTATCCTTTCTATTATCATGCCCTTGCTACCTACTCTTCCCAACATTGCTGCTCCATTAGGTGATGAAATAGATAAACCTAACATACATTTACAGAATGATCTATGTACTTTATCAATCATCTCCCATCCTTTGACACTTCTCCAAATCTCTGACCCATAGACCATTTTTGCTTCAACTACAGCTTTGGAAACATTTTCCAAACATTCAATTTGCATATCTGGTGTTTTCTTTAAGCATATTCTTATAGCAGTCATTGCTAATCTTCCCTTAGCAAGGCAACTATCTTATGATCATTCCATCCGCCATTACTACTTATTCTCACTCCCAAATAATAAAACTTGTTTACTATTTGCAACTCTTCCCCTTCCACATACCACTTTTCCTCCTCCTTCAATTTATAGCTCTTTTTAAATACCCTTATTTTTTAAAATTTATTCTTAAACCCCATTTCTTACAAAATGAATATATGGTATGCAACACTTTTGTTAGACCTCCTACTGAAATAGAACCTACCGCTAAATCATTTGCAAAAAGTAATTATGGAATTTATTTATTATTTACTGTGGATAAATATAAATTATCCTTATTCAACTCTTCTAAGATGTCGTCAATAAATAAGTTAAACAGTATAGTCCTAAGTTTGCAACCTTGTCTTAACCCCATATTACTATCAATTTTTCCCATAATTTCATCACCATTCAGCCTAATATAAAACTTATTGTTCATATATATATATATATATTCTGTATTGCTGTAATGAATTTTGAGCTTAGTCCCTTACTTCTCAGTTTAATCCATAATGCCTCTCTATCTATGGTATCAAATACTTTCTCTAAGTCAATAAATGTTATATATACCCTTCCTCTTTTAATACTTCAGTATTTATCTATGATAGTTTTGTTTATGAAAATATTGTCCACTGTTCTCGTACCTTTTCTGAATCCCCTCTGAAATATTGATAATTTATTTTCTTCCTCTACCCATTTCTGCAATCTGGTTGCTAAAATTCCTGAATAGATCTTTCCTAAGACTGACAGTAAACTAATACCCCTATAATTAATTGGATCTTTGACCCTTCCTTTCCCTTTATAAATTACCCCCTAATAAAGATAAAGGGTAGAGAAAGTTCATGTGAATGTATCACATCACATTTGCCATGAAACATCTTTCATATATGGTATTTTAATAAAAACTGTTACAGCCATTTTTAGAAAATCAAACGTTTTGAAACATTTTACGTGTTACGTGTCATTTAGGGTGAGGGGTTATTTAAAATTTTCGTGTCGCATACTTAAAAGTTACTGAACTTAAATACCAAGTTTGGTATTAATCCGACTTTTCGTTTATAAGTTATGATGTTCATAGGCACACACACGGACATGTTTTCAAAAATGTTTTATTTCGATTGAGGTGACCTCAAAACATGTATTTCCGATGAAATCTCGGTATTCAATGTTTGTGTGTAATACAATAACTTTTCTAGTTACTGCGTGGGTGGAAAAGTAAAAAAAGATCGGGGAACGTTTTTCTTCTGAGACTGGCCTTACGTTTTAGTTTTACAAATTAATCTTACAGGTAGGGGAAGTATTTGTTGGCTTCTATCTGAAAATTCCATACAGATGTTTCACCGAGAATTCACGTTTTGTGATTCACCGAAAGCACTCGCGATCTCGTGTGTGACTCAGGTACGAAAAGTCGATGAAAACCAAAATTGGCACTTTGGCTCACTTTCTTGGAGCACGAGGATTTCAAGAAAATCCCATCATCCCAAACCACGCTTTATGTGGAAAATATTCGTTTCCCCTGCCGAGACTCCCGCCGACACTTTCACTCCTGAAATGAAAAGTGAAGCGAAATGAGAATCGAGGCAGTATTTTTAACACTTAAATGATTTCAGTCTAAGTATATAATATATATAAATTCAATAACAACCCGCCTTAAAGTGATATGGGTATGTAATAATTTGTAAAATGTAAGTAACAGTCATTGAAAATGTTTATATTATTGTATACATGTTCAATAATGTCATGTCAATACATTACGTAATTTAATAATGTAGGAGCTGTGAGAATAATAGGTTAAAGGTTGCTAACAATGAGGTAGCCTTGAGACAATAATGAGTAAGAAAGTTTAATAATACTACTAGTCATTATTGGAGCAACAATAGTGTAAATTTTGAGACTGTTTATAAATAGCCAATCAACAACCAGAGAAAGCTTTAGTTAAATGAAGGTATTCTATTGGAGTAGGATTAGCCATTCAGAAATTGAAATACAGCAAAATTTACAAATCCAGAAGTCAGTTGCTTGTAAACAGCGCTCAGAACTGGACGTGTTGGTTGTAGACAGTGTTCCTGACGCGAGATGCGTCATCGAGAAACTTAATACGTATTCGTGTGAGAGTGCAAGTAATTAATAAAAGAATCTCACAGCTCTCTATATCAGTGAAGTGCTATTTAAATCGTGTCAAGGATTAATAAATGGAGTGAAGAAAAACTTAAAATCTGTGTAAGCCTACATTCTTCAGTCGCACCACTCCCTGTTAAGACATTCATGTCTCTAAAAGCAAATGCTGACGCAGCCGAGGCAAACATAAATATAAAATATTTAAAGAAACAGTCAAATTACAAAGTTAATAATTTTTAAATTTGGGACGAAGGCTACCGGGTACCATACGTGCGGTTGCAACTACTTCAAGTTCGGCTCCCCAACAGTCGAAATATAATACACCTCCTTGAAATTGGCTCCCAAAGCGTGGGGCAAATAACAATACAACTCCTTTCTCAAATGTAGGTGCAATTGTGGACAAGAATTTCGGTGTGGTGTAATGAACCATCCCAGCTTTCGCCTAACGACCCGGGAAACCCATGTTCAGGACGGTCGGCCTCCCGAATGTGAGCCACAGAGGTTACCGGTAATTTTAGGTAGAAGATGGGTACACTGTCGTCAGCAGAAATGTGTCTTAGCATTCAGCAAATAAACTAATGCAATGGCCACGAATGAAAAGGAATTCACAAACTATTTGAAGAAAATTCTGCAGATACTTCTAAAACAGATGGTATTATAATTGAAATCTTAGAGGTATCTTTGCTAGATTTAAGAGGATTCTTAAATTCGTTGGCATTACAAATATTGGTGCCGTTTAATGAAGATTTATCGAAGTTTAAGGCTGACATTGAACGAGGTGTAATTTACCTGCACTGCAGGCACCACAACAACTCGAATCCATTACCTACAGACTAGTGTTCGATCAGGGACACTAACTACTTTATTCACGGTCATTGAACCACGATTTAGAAACTTTAACATGACAGCCCCTTCATTTCTCCACCTTAATAAGAACCTCAATAAAATGTGCTTAACTGCCACTCTCCGTCAAATTCTTGCTATCTACAAAGCATAATAATTCCTACAGTGTTTTTCTTTCACACTGTGGCCACCATAAGGCTCCTCGCGCGCCGGTCTCATCAGTTCGCACTCCTGGCGAAACACTTATAATATCCCCGCAACCGCCTCACGCTCTCATAGTTGCAATTACAATCATAATAAGCACATACTTTATTATAACAAATGTTGTCCTTCTCTGTCCATATATTTCTAGTAACTTCTCGTAAAATTTTCATTTTCACTCCCGAGAGTTCAATATCCGAAATTATACGAATTTGTTTTAGTTCTTACAATATATAACGTTTATTGCATACACCTTATTACTTTCTCTACTACGTATAGTAAATAGGGAAAGTATTGTATTCCACCCAAAAATTCGATACCGAGATTTCACCTGAAATACATGTTTTGAGACCCCCTGAATCCAAAAAAAGCATTTTTGGAAACATGTCCGTGTGTGTGTGTCTGTGAACAGCATAACTCAGAAACGAACAGTCGGATAAACACCAAACTTGGTATTTAGGTTCAGTATCTTCCAGAGATGCGACACAAAGGTTTTCAAGGAAATCCCCAACCCCAGATTACCCTTTACATGGAACTTTTTTCGAAAATTTTAATTTTCTCAAAAATGGCTGTAACGATTTTGATTAAAGTATCATACGTTTAAGATATTTTCATGACAAATGAAATGTATATCTCGAATCTTCTGGGAATGTCTCCAAAAGTATTCTTAATTGTGAACGACTTTTGCATAACTGGTAAACCATAAGAGGTAGACACAGTTTTACTACACAAAAACTGTATATCGCGTTAAAATACACAATTTATGTCATTTACATTTTTTGTTGAGTGAACCATTTTCGAAATATTGCTTGTTATTCCCTAAAACTTTCCAATAGTTTTTCTCAAATGGGAATTTGTTATTCATTTTTTTCATGTCCTGGACAATTGAGGAGAATGGAATGCGCCACATAGCAACCGGCTCTTAAAATATTTGACTATCGCTTAAAGCCTACCATATTCCCCTTGCATCTCCAAGAAAATTAGCAATAAGATTAACATCTCGATTAACATGAAGCATATGGAGAATAAGCGTTTGTAAAAATAGTTTGTACAAGAGTAGAGAAAGTCATGTGAGTGTAACACATCAGATTTTTCTTCATTGAGTGATGGCCGTCCAGACTGGAATCTCTGGCTTCATCATTACTTTTGCTGGATTCTCCAGTTGAACGTAGAGGTGTACTTACACAAATGACTACAAGGGTTTAAACATTTTTGGTGCTATACATTACAATTTTAAGTCGTAATTGAGCTGAAAAAGAAATGTTGAAGTTTGAATTATACATCTAAAGATTTTGTTTTGTAGGCATGGTTACAAAATAAGCGAAACATTGCAACTCGCGGGCAAAGGGCTTTTACATTCTCTAACCACGTACCTTGTACGTACAGAAAATACTGCAATACACACCAAAATTGTAAATCGAGATTTCATTGGAAATGCATACTTTGAGGCAAAGTGAATTCAAAACCAGCATTTTTATAAAACGTTTCACAGAGTGTAAGCATGTGTGTCAGTGTAATTCACCTACAAATTCAGTTAAATAATACCAAACTTTGTATTTCGGTTACGCATCTCCCAAGGATGCGAGTAGAACCTTTCAAAAAAATCACGCAGACACCAACTCATTTTACATGGAGAATGTTTCGCTTTGTTTTATTTCTCAGTAATCTCTCTAACGATGTTGGCTCAAATGACATATGCTTAAGATATTTATATGATAAGCAAAAAAGTATTATATCTTGAATTTTCTATTAATAACCTATGAAATCCACTTCATTTTGAATGTATTTTGTGTAACACTTTTTAACTGATAACACAAAACTTACATACTAATAATCGTATTGTTGCTTTACATGACTTTCTCCACTCATTCTACAAACTACTCTTACAAGAGCTTATTCTTCTATCTACTTCTTGTTAATGGAGATAAACATTTGTAGAGGTGACTTTATTATATATTTCCTTGATGCAACGAAAATCACGGAATACAGCACGCTTATGTGTTGTTCAAAACTTATAAGAGCTGGTCGCTATGTGATAGCTTTGAAATTAGGTTCTCTCTGCATGACCAGGACAGAGAAACGAATAACGACTTCACATTTCAGAAAAGTAAGTATATGAGAATTCAAACCAATAACAAGTAATATCTCGGAAATACCTAACTAAAATAAACAACCTGATGTGTTACATTCATATGATTTTCTCTACATTCTGTTGTTTATTAGTGTTATTTTCCTGTCTACCTCATTTATTTCGAGATGAAACTTTCCCAAAATAGCTACATTACACATTTCGTTATAGATACAAAGAGAACAGCGATAGTCAAATGTTTAACAACTGGACGCTATATGCTGGCCTTAAAATTCCATACTGTTTCCATGACATCGCGAGAAACAACTGAATGTTGACAGGCTTTAAAAGAATAACAAAGTATTGAACAAACATTCGAACCATTATAACCGATATCTCAGAAAGGTCTTAAGCCACAAAAACGCATTTAAAATAAATTGTGTGTGTGTGTGTAAAGAGATCTACATGTTTCTGTAGTACCTTCTCGTCTATCCCTTAACGTTTACAGTTATGCATGATTATACAAAATTCCTTCCCAATAAAGTGGACTTCACAGGCTATTCCAAAAAATTCGAACTAATGATTTTATTTGTAATATAAATATTTTTAATATGGGGTATTTTAATCAAATCTTTAGAGGTATTTTTTAGAAAACCCAAAATTTCAAAAAATGTTCCATGTAAAGGATAGTTTGGGATGGGGGATTTTCTTGAAACTCTTCGTGTCACTTTTTGGAAGATACTGAACCTAAGTAGTAATGACTAATTTGTAATTAAAATATGTTAAACATATATTTTATTTAAAATCGTCGAACATTTTTAAGACCAAAATTTTCGAAAAATGTTATATTTAAATGGTAGTCTGGGGTGAAGGGATTGCCTTGGTAATCTTCGTGTCGCATCTTTGAAAAATACTGAACCTAAATACCAAGTTTGGTATTTATCCGAATTTTCGTTTCTGAGATATGCTGTTCACAGACACACACACACACACACACACACACACACACATGCTTTTTATTTGGATTTAGGGGGTCTCAAAACGTCTATTTCCGTTGTAATCTCGTTATCGAAGTTTTGGTTGGAATGCAATAACTTCTCTACCTACTATGTACGCTGTGGGGAAAGAAAAATCTGATGTGTTACACTCACATGACTTTCTCTACTCTTGTACAAACTATTTATACAAACGCTTATTCTCCATCTACTTCATGTTAATCAAGATAAACATTTGCAGACTCTATCTTATTGCTAATTTCCTTGTAGATGTAAGGGGAATATATATTTACAAGGGCAATATAGAAATACAGTAGCCTTTAAGCACATACATATCTCTTAATAGCTGGTTGCTAGGTGCAGCACCATTCCCTTTGCCACAGATTAATACTCTTTGCATATCCAAGACAAAAAAATCTGATGTGTTACACTCACATGACTTTCTCTACTCTTGTACAATCTATTTTTACAAACGCCTATTCTCAATATGCTTCATATTAATCGAGATATCGAGATGTCAATCTTATTTGTAATTTTCTTGTAGATGCAAGGGGAATATGGTAGCTTTTAAGCGATAGTCAAATATTTTATCCCTGGTTGCTATGTGGCGCATTCCATTCTCTTTGCATGTCCAGGACATAAAAAAATGAATAACGAATTTGAGAAAAAGTATAAGTATTGGAAAATTTAAGGAAATAACAAGCAATATCTCGAAAACGGTTCACTCAACAAAAAAAATGTATATTATATAAGTTGTTTATTTTAACGCGATCTACATTTTTTGTGTAGTAAAATTTTGTCTATCTCTTATGGTTTACCAGTTATGCAAAAGTCGTTCATAATGAAGAATACTTTTGGAGACATTCCCAGAAATTTCGAGATATACATTTCATTTCTCATGACATTATCTTAAACATATGATATTTTCATCAAAATCGTTAGAGCCACTTTTGAGAAAATTAAACGTTTCGAAAAATGTTCCATGTAAAGGGTAGTCTGGGGTGGGGGGATTTTCTTGAAAATCTTCGTGTCGCATCTCTGGAAGATACTGAACGTAAATACCAAGTTTGGTGTTTATCCGACTGTTAGTTTTTTAGTTATGCTGTTCACAGACACACACACACAGACATACAGACACACACACGGACATGTTTCCAAAAATGCTTTTTTTGGATTCAGGAGGTCTCAAAACATGTATTTCCAGTGAAATCTCGGTATCGAATTTTTGGGTGGAATGCAATACTTCCCCTACTTACTATACGTAGTAGAGAAAGTAAAAAAGAAGAAAAATGTAATACAAATTGTGTGCTTTAACAAGATAAATTGTGTGTTATCTCACGTAGATGTCTCGGATCTCCGAAGTTGCTTGAAGTTCTCTGCCGGACTGCTTGTCATAGAGCTGAGGAGAAATTCCTATCTTAGCTAGCTTACTTGATATTTCTCTGGATTTTATGTAGATGAAGACAAATAATAAAGTGACCTTCCCTTAAGCAGTTTAATTTATTCACAATATAATGCCCATTGAGACCGCTAGAAACTTTCCCTTGCTTAACATAAAACGCACGTTTAACTTTCCCGCTACTCTGAATGTGGACCTAACTAGTTGCGTCACATATTTTCCCACCCACATAATCTTCCACCTGACTCACATGTGTTGCATCGTGAGAGTATGTAAGTTGAGGCCCCCTCCCCCTTTTTATACCTTCTTACTATGACACTATGTTTCGCACCTTTATATGTAACAACTATTCTGATTGGTTATCCACTTAGCGTGCTATGAAAATAAAATGTTCCAATTTTAGTAGTCACGTTTCCCCTTGACTCCTCTGGTAAAACCCACTATCTCCGTCCCAATTTACAACTCTCGTTTCCTCTTTCTATTTTTCCAACTCCCTTGTGTTCCAGGAATTGGACCACTATCCGTGTCTCACTCTAATCTCGGACCTCTCTCTGTAACCTTGCCTGTATGCATTAGCGTGTATGTGCCTGTGGACTTTAGTCCTGTTGCTCACTCGCCTGATAGTTACTAATTACACTGTTCCTTATATTCTGTGGTACAAGTTATTTTACATTATCAGTTATTCCCACTATTTCAGTATTCTACTCTATGGGGTATATGCCCCCTTATGGTACTAAGATTTTTGTCTGTCTATTAGGTTTACCAGTTAAAATTCATCCAGAATAAAGAGGACGTTAGAGGCTTTTCCCAGAAAATTCAAGATATACATTTAATTTGCCTTAAGAATATTTTAAACATATAGTATTTTAATTATTATTAGAGACATATTTCAGAAAATCACATTCTTCTGAAAAGAATCAGTGGGGATTTTCTTGAAAATCTTTGTGCCGCGTTCTTGGAAGACACTGAATTTAAATACCAAGTTTGGTATTTCGCCAAATTTTAATTTTTAAGTTATGCTGCTCACAGACACAGGCACTCACGCACATAAACGGACCTGTTCCAGTTTTTATTCAGGGAGTCTCATAACGTGTATTTCCCGTGAAATATTTGTATGGAATTTTTGGGTGGAATAGACTACGTCCTCTATTTAATGCAGAGAAAGTAAAAATGCCGATCTATTAAAAGCACACGTGAATATCAATTTTTGTTTTGCATTAATCATTTTTTAGCTATTCTTTGGTTTTGGTTGATTTCCCAGAGTGTTGTATTTTCTGAAGTGCAAGTCAGGTTGTAGCTACCCGCTTATGAAACTACTTCTGCAAAAGTTTGTTTTATAACATTACGTACCAGTTCTAGCTTAGCATTTATGATAAAGGTCATAGCGTATAAATGTAGTGTTTCACTAAGGTTCGATGAATATGTTGGGACTTAGGTCGCTCTTGCATGGAGCTATTGGGTTTACTCTCAAAGAGAAATTGCCGTTGTTTACGAGTGACATCTCCACTGCCTCAGGCCTGCCATCTAGTGATGAAATAACAAACAAATCATCCCGCAATATTTCTGTTTGCAAACGAAATCCGAAAGCACGTGCAGGCGGCCTTGTCGATGTTAGGCAAGCCAGCGCGTTCATTAGAGACAGCACTACTGTACCTACAACCATGTGAATATTTGATGGTGAACAATGGATGGCACTTAGACAACACTGTGGTTATGTCAGTGACGTCAATTGCGTGTTACCAACATCAGGTCTCTGCATCGTATATCGAAAGTGCGTGTTTATAGGTCCACTGAACAAAAAAGAGTAGTATTTTTACAAAATGTTTGGTATGTAACATAGACCTCGGATTTTTTAGGCCCTTAAAACAATTTTAGGCACCTAAAATAGGCTCTCAAATTATAAAAGTAGGCACTAAAGACACTGTTTTAGGCACCAAAAGAGATGCAATTAATTTGTGAGCGTTAAAAGCTACACAGTAATAAAAAGTAAATAACCTAAATTTGTAGGGCTAGAAATATTTTATTATATCTTAAATTAGTATTATTTATGGTTGATAATACCAATGGCCTATAAAGTTGAAGAAAATATCTTTCAAAACTAGTTAAATAGATCATAACGGATATGCACTATGCGCAACAAATACACTGCCGTTTGTGAAAATTGTAACACAAAGAAAGAATTTCCTGAATAACTCCAAACTTGGTGAAAGTGTAGAAGAGTGTGCAAGCAATAAGTGATTAGGTTTACAGAGACATGGGGTACAAGTAGAGCCCTCTCGTGTCGGTACGACAAGGTCAGTGTTGCGCCCAGTGTAGCCAGTGCAGGGCTGTTAAACAAGGTGGAAACAATAAAGTGAGTGCCAGTATGCCTCTTCGACGTCAAAGGGAGCCATATCGGCATGCGAGTGAGTTCGTAAACCTGGTCGCTGGAGTGTATAGCTCCGGTGCTCCGCCAAGCGGAGGTTCGAGTCCCGCCATGGGCATGGGTGTTTGTGTGTTGCGTAATTGCGGTGATAAGCGGTAACGAAAAATACAATATAAACTGGGTAAAGCAAGGGAACTTTAATAAACAAACAAAAAAAAAGTAGGCACGTTAAGCGGCGCGCGCGGTAGTTTTCTGAAGCTTCGAGTCAACTCCAGATCGACACCTTCTAGGCTCATATGCACAGTGTATAAGGCAAGAGTGCACGTTTCTACACGGTTCTTATGGGAGAGGTGGAGCCTACACCGCTCTGACAGAGCTTTTATTTCCATCCGCTAGAGCGCAGCAAAGACAGAACCTAGCGACAATGGTGGAGCTCAACCTTCCGTTAATGCAGCGTTGCCATCTTGCTGCAAGTTAATGATAATGCATTTGGAAGCGCAAATTGGTTTTTAATTAAGCCGAATTCAGAAATAATACACCAACACTCACACGACTTTCTCTACTCTTGTACAAACTATTTTTACAAACGCTTATTCTCCATCTACTTTATGCTAATCGAGATAAACATTTGCAGAAACTATCTTATTGCTAATTTTCTTGTAGATGCAAGGGGAATTGGTAGGCTTTAAGCGATAGTCAAATATTTTAAGAGCTGGTTGCTATGTGGCGCATTCCATTCTCTTTGTATGTCCAGGACATAAAAAAACGAATAACAAATTCCGATTTGAGAAAAAGTATAAGTATTGGAAAATTCAAACAAATAACAGGGAATATCTCGGAAATGGTTCACTGCACAAAAAAGCTATAGGACATAAATTGTGTGTTTTAATCAGATCTACATTTGTAGATGTATTTCTTACGATTTACGAGTTATGCAAAAGCCATTGAGAATGAAGAAATCTTTTGGGGACATTCCCAGAAAATTTAAGATATACATTTCATTTGTCATAGAAACATCTTAAATATATGATATTTTAATCAAAATCGTTACAGCCATTTTCGAGAAAATAAAACATTTTCGAAAAATGTTCCATGTAAAGGGTAGTCTGGAGTGAGGGGATTTTCTTGAAAACCTTTGTGTCGCATCTCTGAAAGATACTGAATGAAAATACCAAGTTTGTTATTTATCCAACTTTTCGTTTTTGAGTTATACTGTTCTCAGCCACACAGATAGCTACACGCATTGACCTTTTTCTAGAAACGCTTTTTTGGATTCAGGGTGTCTCAAAACATATATTTCCGGTGAAATCTCGGTATCGAATTTTTGGGTGAAATGCAATACTTCCCCTACTTACTATACGTAAAAGAGAAAATAAATATATGCTTTGAATTACATTATGTCTTTAGATTTTGAAACTAAGAGGCATTATTTCAATGTTTGTATACTTCATAGCGGCAGGGTTATTGCTTTTGATTGAATACCTGGAATGTTATCCACCACAGAACAAAAAAAGATCTAACATATTCACCATGCATTGAGCATCTGTTTTCAAAACAATTGTAAACTATTTCTGTTATGTTCGTGTAGTAACAGTTCGGTTCGAAGACATTATAGTTCACTGTGAAGTCAGGTAACTAAAACAGTGTAGAATGAATTTGTGGCTGTGACCGTGTTATTTGGTGATGTCCATTGGTATTGAAATAGATTTTATTTATACTGCTTTAGTTTAACTGCCCCACGTATGGGTGCCAACTTGAAGTAGTTGATTTGTTTACGTAATTTATTTACGTAAATTATATTAGCCTCACGCTTAGGAAATCAACTTGAAGAAGTATTGTTCCTGGAGTTTACATTGTTTAAGGAGTTTGCACCACACTTTGGTAAGCCAATTTGAAGTTGTTGGTTACGTAATAGTTACTGTTGTTACGTAATATGCTGCTACGTGTGAGAAGCTGATTTTGAAGATGTATTTTTGTTGTTACACTCCAAGTTTTAAAATATATTACTTAACTTTGTTATTAAACTGCTTCTATAGATTGTATTTATGTTTATTTTTGCCTCGGGTGCTTCAGTAGTGTTTGTAGAGTCACGTTTCTCTTAGGCAGTGTGCGGTGCGACAAGAATGTAGACTTACACAGATTTTAAGTATCAAATTTTACTTCTTTTTATTAATCCTTTTGCACAAATTAATAAAGCACTACACTGATGTTAAAGAGCTGTGAGATTCTTTTAATAGCTGCACTTAGTTAACGCGTATACATATTTTACGATTCAAACGAATACGTAATATTTCTTTAGAGAACACATGTTCCATCCGGTCAATACCAAGGTCTGCAGGCAACTGAACATATTTCAACCGTCAAAATCCGTAAGCTTCTGTATTTCAAGTCCCTGATTGGCTAATTCTAGTCCAATAGAATATTTACAATTTACTTAAAGCTTTTTCTTTGCTGTTGATTGGCTATTTTGAAACTGTCACAGAATTTATATTATCGTTGCTCTAATCATGACTAGTAACATTCAAACTCTCAAACTCATTATTGCCTCAAGCTTACCTCATTGTTATCTCATTGTTAGCAACTTAAAACTAATTATTCTCACAGCTCCTCCATTAGTAAAGTATGTAATGCATTCACATAACATTATTAAATATGTTTACAATAATATAAGCATATGCAATGACTGTTACATACATTTTTACAAATTATTACTTACATATTGTTTCAAGGCGGGCTGTTATTGAATTTACATATTATATAATTTGATTGAAATTATTCAAGCATTAAAAATACTGCCTCAGTATAAGACCGAAATAACTGATGGTGAGCATTCATGCTTTCAATTCTTGTCAATTGAACATGTTCGATGCTACTGCTCGAAGTTTGTAAACATATCTATATCATTTGAGGGATTTGTTTTCACTTTTTTTGGCACCGCCAATAGAATTCCTCAGCGGCCGCCACTAGTATTTTATTCGAATATAATTTTAATTTGAGCAAAAAATCCCCACATTATGCAATGTAGCAGGGTAGGAAGGGACGAAAGGCAAAGTTCTAAAAACTAAAAGTGAAATGTTCTACAGTCAACGCCTTTTTCTTCTTTCGAGAGGTGAGAGACGTGACAGTGGACCCGTGACTGTGTGCTCACGAGAATTACTCCGAGAGGAATGTATAGAATCAGCAACTATAGCGATAGAAGAGCTGGAGTACGGCCCAGATTCCGATATATCAACAAGGCTTACCCATCTCTTAGAAAACGTACTCTCGCGTGACTCTGCCATGATATACTCAAGGCGAATCTTTGTGGGTATATGTAGCGGGAAATCGTCGTTCCTGGGTTGTTGTGGTCTTCTGCAGTGTTCTTGGTGCTCGTCGGTTGTTGCGTATTCCATTCCTAACTATATCTAATTATTAATTCTCAGGTTATAGTGGATGAGCCAAGTTTAAGAAATTCACTGCAATTTTCCCTCAATAAATGAAGTTTATTCACAATTGAAATAATTATGGGCGGCTAGTTTTTCCCATTATTATAATCCCACCACTTTAAATTAGTCAGGAGCCTAGCTATCTGCACACGCACTCCCACCCTTGTGCACCCACGTGCATCTGTAGCACCTCGTGTCAACGTGAATTCTTGAATATCAGTGATAGGGAGAGAGAGTGTACTCCGAGACCTTGTCTGCCCTTATATACGGGAGCCTAGTGACGCTCACCTCTGCGTTTAAAATGTAACGACGTTTTCTATTGGCCCTCAGACCGCGTTACCTTAACATGTATGAGAATGTGTTTCTTCAGGTCCGTGCGCATACGCGTCAGTTCCATATCTCCGTCTCTTTCTCCTCTCTATCTGTCTCTTTCTATTTCTCCGTATCGTTACCGGTCCCGTGTCTGTTGGCTTGGTGAAAGGTACGCTCTTTATGCTTTCTTGGAATTCTGCTAGCTCGCCCGTTTGTTACAATCAGCTCTGTACAAATGTTAGATGTTGAATATTTTAACATGTTGTCGCGGTAACGTCGTGTTATCTTATTGCTGAGCGCCTGTTATTGTTTTACTATTTTTAATTTTGATTTCTTTGTCCTCCGGCTAGCTATTATTATTATTCAGTCGAGCAAATCTCTTAAACAGGGTGTGTAAACGGAAAGGAGTTGTTACTAAAAGATAACACTGATAAAAGTATTTGTTGTTACACTTTTATTGCCGTCACACTTCGTTAATTTCACAGATTTACTTTTGATACATGCCTGACTGAAACTGTTATATTTTCGAAGTAACTATAATCACTTATTTGCCGCACATTATTAATTCGCGTATTTCACATCTTTTAACTAACTTTACGACGCGAGAGATTCTGTAGAATTGCGCGACGTTTAACGCGTGAATGATTCTGATGAACTGGGCGACGTGTAACTTCTGAATGATTCTGTAGAACTGCACGACGTATAACCCGCGAATGATTCTGTTGGACTGAGCGTTACCCGTCTCTGACTTTAGCTTTTTATACTCCCTCACCCTGATATGTCTAAACATTATAACAGAGCTGCTATTGGTTAATAAAACGCGCCAACATTAGCGTCTATTTTTATATCCAATCAAAATTACAAACACATATGCTCTAGGGAAGATATTCCCTCCATTTCTAAGAAAAGCACGCTACTCTGACGTCATTTGTTTGTCTCATCTAATTGATAAACAACTCGCTTCATTGTTACCCGCTCCTATTGTCAGTTTCAGTGAGGCCGTGTAAACTTATTTCCTAACAATGCTTATAATTAACAAACATCTCAAATCATTGTCATACAATAATGTTAATTTACACTACAATCACTCTGGCATTCACAGTGTTGTGATATAAAATACTGCCTCAGTGTTAGTGACTTAAATTATTACTGTACAATTCTGATATGTATGGTTCCCCTTTCATATGTACAATTCCTATATATGAATAATGTATCCCCTTTCATATACCTCTCAAGGATCTTCTCCTCAAGACACTACATTGCTTTACATTGTTTGTCTAATTGTAACCTTTGAAGGTAGAGTACTGCACTGTATTTTTTCGTATTACTGTACAGTACTGTGACGTATTGGCTATGACTCAAGGTTATCGGGAGGTCGAAGATAAATAAAGATAAGTAGAGTTCCCCAGAATAAGCACTGAAAAAGTTATCGTCAGACAACCAGAATATTCCAGAAGTTTCCTTCCCCCCGCCTCCAGAGCATGTGTCTAAAAAGTTCTAGAGTGTTCAGTGGGAGAGTATACTGGCTATATAAGTGGGCGTTCTCGCGAGAGCAATCCGTTGAGTTGGTCAGTGAAGAAGTTATCGAGTAAGTCTCAGGTGCAACGAAGAGTGTTGTTCTCCTAGCGAGTTTGTGACGTGCAGTGAGTGATGCTGCAAGAAAGAGATTGGAGAAGTCTTGTGTTCGACTCCTCAGCAAGTGAACCGCCCGGAAGAAGAGACTGCGTCAACAAGAGAGTGAAGTGGCAGTGAAAAGTTGAACTACCACAGATTAACGAAGTGACAGTGGGAACTTAGTGAAGTGACAGTTAAAACTGGACAAAGTCGCAATATACTCTGCTGACTTCAGCATACATGTACCGAGCGAGGTGGCAACGCGGTAACGTGTGCGACTGGCACTCGGTTCGATCCCCGGTGACCACTCACTCTGACCCATGGGTTTTTCCTGGTTTCCCCGAGTCGGAAGACGAATATCTGGAGTGGTTCATCTTCTACTAGACTTTCCTACCCCTCATTTCATGAACCCTTCATTTTTCTTGTCATCTGTTTGAGGGCGGTGGATGTGCGCCTATACGTGTCTTCCCTGGCGATGTTGCGGGACCGTTCCTTTAGAACTCCTCTCCGAGTGGGCTTCACCAGCGAAGGGCCGCCGGGGGTCTAGCGGCTTGTGCGTGTTCGATCAGGAAGGTCCGTCGTGTTCCGGATCTGGTCGCCCTTCTTGTTTTTCCCCTTATCTCTCCCTCCTAGGTGCCCGGTACAAGCAAAAAAGTCCGTTACAGTTTACCTTTATCTTCAGCATGCGTATTATATACAGGGGACCCTTTAAGTTCAGACTATACAATATCTCTAAAGCTAAGCGTTGTATAAAGGAATATCTTTAATAAAAGTTGCTTGATATTATGGGGGAAAGTACGTGCCATTAGTCGTGTTTTGTTTGGAGAACGTTGTGATGGTCATTTTAGGGTCAATTTTTAAATTTTTTAAATGGGAACCTACAATTAGGATCAAATTAAATTGACCCTAAAATGACCATCATAACGTTCTCCAAATAAAACACAACTAGTGGCATTTACTTTCCCCCATAAAATTAAACAAGTTTTATTCAAGACATTTCTCTCTTTCTTTGGAGATATTGTACAGTCTCAACTTAACTGGTCCATCCTGTATACTGCCTATTCAATTTTTGCTTTCTCCATCACGTACATGTTAGGAGACAGGGTATTGCATTCCATCCAAAAATTAGATAAAGATACTATTTTGAGGGCCCTGAATAAAAAAATTAGAAAAAGCCCCGTGTGTGTATACATAAACAGCCTAACTCAACACGAAAACTCAGATAAATACGGAACTTGGTATTTAGGTTTAGTGTCTTACAAAGATGCAACACGAAGATTTCCAAAAAAATCCCCCTACCCCAAATTAAACTTTACATGAAAGACTTATAAAAAAAATTTATTTTTCTAAAAAGCCGCCCAACTATTTTGATTAAAATACTATACATTAAAGATGTTTACATGATAAATGAAGTGTACATGTTCAACTTTCTGGGAAAAGTCTATAAAGCACTCTTCATTCGGAAGGAATTTTGTACAGCCTTGTGTAACTGCTAAACGTCAAGGGATAGACGAAAACGTACAACAAAAACTGAAGAAGTCTTTAAAACACACAATTTATGTCCATTTTTGTGCCATAAGCCATTTCTGAGATATGCGTTATTGAAGGTTCGAATTGTTCATTACTTGGTCATAAAGTTTTATCAGCATTCAGTTGTTTCTCGCGATGTCATGGAAACAGTATGGAACAGTATAGCGTCCAGTTGTTAAACATTTGTCTATCGCTGTTCTCTTTGTATCTATAACGAAATTTATTTCTGAAAAGGTTTATTTGAATTAAAATTAAGGATATAAATATAAACCATAGCAACATTAACAAACTGTAGAGGGTAGGAAAGTAATGTGTTGTGTCACATCAGGCTTTTTAAAATTCAAATTCTTGGATAACTAGACAGTATATTAAGATTAAGTATGAATAATTTACACACCAAGTGGGTTATGGTTTTACCTTTAGGTGGATGTTTAGATTAATAAATTTAATTTTGAATTTGTCAGTGTATGAAGTTTATATGCTGGAACTGCCTTTAATCTCGTAAAGGCTCACATGAGACAGTTTATACTCAAGTACACTTATCCAAAGTTGAAGTTCTCCGGGACATCAAAGTTCCACAAGAAACATCTTCAAAGTTTCAGTTTTGCGTAATAAATTTGTCAGCAGCAGCTCCACCAAGTGCGTCTTAGAGAAACTTTCTGACGATAATTTATAACTGCCATCATCTAGAGGGTCGTTATATCGAACATGTCCCCTGTCATTCCAGAGATACAAGCGCCGTAGTATCAGCAGGGAGTAAACTATTCAGATTTCCTGTGTGTGCATAGAGGCTTCGGAGATGTGTTAACATTCACGCGACTTTCTCTGTCCATTCAACAAACTATTATTACGAAAGGTATTTTGTATCAGGAAGGTGTAGCTCTTCCATGTGTACATGTGATATCCCACCTTGATTATGAGTTCCAGGTTGAAGTTCTCAGAAGTTTTCTGCCTCGGCCGTCAGTCGTGGATAAATTCTTATACCTAGCTATCTGTATCTCAGGATATTGTGGGTGAAGGCAATCAATAAGAGTCCTTTAAAGATTTGATTTATTCTAACACAACAAATTACCGAAACGGTTGACAACTGTTCCCCTTTAAATAATAATGAAGTAATCTAGAAGCTGTATTATACATCTTCCCGCTACTTTGAGTGTTGTAGTCTTGCTTCGTCACGGGCTACCTCCTGCTTCCACGCACACCCATTGCAGCACACGTCATCAAATAGCTCACATCAGGGAATATAGAAGAGGGTTGAAATCTGGAACACACCTCACTTTTGTACATTGCTGCTATGACGCTAATTTTCACGCGTTTTTACCTAATATTTATTTCCTTTAGTTATTTACTTGGTGTGCTATGAGAAATAAATCGTTCATTTTGAGAAGTCAAGTTTCTGTCTGTAGAAACCACTATCTGTGTCTCGCTCACATCTCTGGTTTCCCTTTCTAATTGCTGACTTCTTATCCAACTCGCTTGACTTTCCAAGAATTGTAGCTCTATCTCCGTCCTTGTTTCTTCTCGGATCTCTCTCTCAGCTCGACGGTATTTTGCCTAATCCTATGTCCATTAGCATTTTAACCCTGCTGTAAGTTGTTACAATACTTCTTACATGTGTCTATATTTTATGGTGCAAATTACCTTACAGTGCTTGCATATCATTATAAATTACTTTACAGAAAAATCTGATGTTGCATTCTCATGACTTTCTCTACTCATTCCAAATTATTCTTACAAAGCTTACCCTTCTATTTTGTTAATCGAGATAATCTTTCATTGCACATTTGTAGATTTCGTTGTACGATACAGTAGGTACAGCGATAGTCAGATTTTTAAAAAGCGTGTCCCTATGTGATGCTTTGAAATTTTACGCTCTTTTCATGATCACGAGAAAAAAAAGCAACTTACCCTTTTAAAAAGGTATAATTAATTGAAAATTGAAACCAATAACAAGGAATATCCTGGAAAAGGTTAACAGCCCAAAATTGTATTTTAACGAAATCTACGTTTTTGTCTGTTTTTTTCTATCTCTTCCGTCTACCGACTTCTCAAGCTGTTTCCAGAAAATTCAAGATATACATTTCATTTTACATGCAAATACGTTAAACAGATGATATTTTAATAAAAATTGTGAGAGCCATTTTTGAGAAAATAAAAACTAACCAATATCTTACCATGTAAAGAGTGCTTTATGGTGGAGGGGATCCTTCACGGCAGATCCTTCGAAGAAGCTGAGCTTAAATATCAAGTTTGGTATTTAACCGAATTTTCCTTTTGAGTTATTCGATTCACACACGTACAGCCAGTTTTCTAAAGCTTTTGGATTCGAGGCCTCGAAATATGTATTTCTGGTGAAATCTCAACAATGAATTTTTGGATGGAATACAATACTTCCTCTTCCTAACAATAGATGGTCGCAGAGAAAGTAAAAATATAAGTTTTCAGAATATAGGTCCAGTAGTCTGCTCAGACGTCTAACAACTTCATTCAAAAGCAAGTACACTGTTCCTAGTAACTGCACTCACCCAAGTAGGTCGGCTACCTTGTGTTTGTTCACATCTATCGGCATCGTTGAGGATGCCTGTACAACCAGTGGAAGTTATAAGCCGTGCTTTCGCTATTATTTCGCAAATGACCCATGTAACAAATATTTCAGTTTGCGCTTCAATTTGTGTTACGCTCTACATGCTGGTTGAACTTTAAAAACGCGATTCAACACCAAAAATTACTTTTTCACTGCCCTAGAAACTCATTAACGATTTAAATGTTTAAAAATACGTTTTATACACTCACGTAACTTGCCTTTTGCATTTGCATGACCTTAAAAATGCTCAAAGGCGCAGCGCGATGCAAGGTTACTAAATATAGTCGCTGGTTTCCTACAAAGGAGGCCATGACGCGGCTGTTCCCAGAACCTGCCCGCACCCCCCTGGCTAAGGTAAAATAAAAGCGGAAATATGAAATACAGAAACGCGGCACAAAGGAAAACTTGAAAGAAACTAAAAGTAAAAGGAGCAGAGAAGAATTTAAATATTGAAGTCGTCCTTACTCTCGTTTTTTATCTTCCCTTTTACGAGCTTCAGTTGATAAAGCAAACATAGTTTGCTACAAATAAGGAAGATGGCGTTCACTTTTTTAACTCGCTTTCCTGAATCAAAGCAAACGTCAACACATGTGTTTGTATTTGTGTGTCATCTTATTTACGTTGTCAATAAAATTGCTTAAAGGGAATCTAGTCTCTTTGGGATGTTTATTTTTCGTGTTACAAGACTTGGTAGTATTGACAATTTAGATACGTGCACAAATTTCTGATTTATAAATCGCAGCATTTCTGTAGAAGAAAGAAATACAATCATAACTAGAATAAAGAAACAAAATATACTTTATATCTGTGATCCTAATGGGTTAATATTTATTTTGAAAGTAGGGGTGTAACGGTTGTAGTTGCAAACACCGCGAACGTTTTGTTAATATCGATGCATCAAACGCTACTTCTGTCTTTTCAGTAACATTTATCTGTCGAATGGACTTCGTTCTGCCCTCAGTTCAAGAGAACGTACTGGGCTATTAAAAAGCTTAAATAAAATATGTATGAGTAACACTCACACAACTTTTCCTGCCCTTTACAACTTCACAATGCCATTATATATTATAGTATTCGTACAAAAAACGATTCTTCTATCCTCGTTAGGTTAGGTTAGGGTATATAATGATGGGGGACGCCTCACGTACTGCGACCTATGTGTAATAATGTTATGTGAATGTATTACGTAATTTAATAATATAGGAGCTGTGAGAATAATAGGTTAAAATTTGCTAACAATGAGGTAGTCTTGAGGCAATAATTAATTAGAAGGTTTAATAATGCGACTACTCATTCTTGGAGCAACAGTAATGTAATTTTTGGGACAGTTCATAAAATAGCCAATCAACAACCAGAAGAAGCTTTAGTTAAATTAAGGTATTCTATTGGGTTAGGAATAGCCAATCAGAGACTTGAAATACAGAAATTTACAAATTTAGGCTGTAGAAATCACGTCAGTTGCTTGTAGACAGCGCTCATAACTGGACGCGTTGCTTGTAGACACTGTCTCTAACCGGACGCGAGATGTGTTCTCGAGAAACTTAATACGCATTCGTGTGAGACGAATTTTCATTAAAATACAATATATGAAAGATATTAACATGGCAAATAAAATGTACATCTTTAATTTTCTGGGAATAGCCCAGGAAATCCTCTTCATTCGTAAGGAATTTTGGTAATCTTGTATAACTTGCAAACGTAAAGCAATGAATGAAAACGTACCACACATAAAAATGCAAATCTCTTTGAGCCACACAATTTACTTAAAATAAGTGTTTTTGTTGTACAAGGCGTTTCTGGGATATTCGTTATTAATGGTTCGAATTGTTCAATACTTGTCATTCTTTTAGACCCATCGATTTTCAGTTGTTTCTCGCGATGTCATGGAAACAGTATGGAATTTTAAGGCCAGCATATAGCGTCCAGTTGTTAAACATTTGACTATCGCTGTTCTCTTTGTATCTATAACGAAATGTGTAATGTAGCTATTTCTGTAAAGATTTATTTAAATTGAAAGGTAGTAGATAGATAAATAAACTTTAATAAAAATAGTTTGTATACTCATTAATAAACGATAGAGGGTGGAGAAAGTTGCGTGAATGTGTCGTCGCATAAGAAGTTTTGTTTTACTAAAAATAATCTCAAATTAAGCAGCATCAACTTGGTTACATGAACAATACGAAAAGCAAACTTCATATGTTGTTAGTTTTAGCTAATAATGATCCCCGTGGGGGGATAAGAATCACTTAAAATGGAATTAATAGTTCTCCCACACAAGCCGTGTGAGTGTTGGACAAAGTTGGAAAGGTAGAATCCGACGAATTTTCCAGTCGTCTGATTCTACTTTCCACCCTTGTCGAACACATTAATTGACCTAATAGTGGTTGAAACTATGAAGCCCGGAACTTAAAGTACTTACAACATTGTAAGTCGCCATGAGGGTATGTCATCACAGCACAATTTGAGATCTCCTTGTGGTTTGTCGGAGAAAATGCGAGTCAAATGCAGAATTTCATGGTGTGCTGGCATGGTGCATTGGTAGCTAAGTGGTTAGCGCAACCGGACGGAGACCGGGAGATCCGAGTTTCCAATCCCGGCTATGCCATTGAATTTTTCAGGCATCTGATTTTACCTTTCCAATCACTTAAGATGTTCTTTTCACAACCGTGTGCTTTCTGCGTCTAGCGGACGATATGTGTACAGAAGAAAGTTTTGAATTCCGACAGATGAATTCGTTTCCAAGGGAATCCATTGCTACCAACATAAATTTGGTGACTGTAATAACATACAATATACACTAGAAGGGGAACTAAAATACAACCCAATTTCCCATGCCTGTTCAATAACTGCGTCTTCATAATCCGACTTCAAATTCTTCTTGAAATACTGAATCCCTATTAACGTAACCCGCTTTGAGTTACGGCATCAACTCAAAGTCTCCTCAATTATAGTCTCTTAGTAAGCCATGGTATTACTTATAGCTGTTCAATTGGCAGAATTGCGTTACCGGAAATCTGAAATGACAAAGTTCACGTTTAATAGAAATTATTTGTATTAATAATTCATTCAAAATAATAAAACAAATGATCGTGCAAAAAATAGTGTGCAGTACATGTGTAGAATTCTTAATAGAATTCCGCGATTCTGCAATAACGTACTTCCCATACTCATAACGCAATTACAATAGCGACACTGAAAATTTTTAGAAAATAAAAGAAGGATTAGTTTTAAAAACATTAAATTATTTTATTGTTTTTCAAAGTATTCCTCTTTAACATCAATATGTTTTTGCGTTCGATGAAACCAGTGCTTAAAGCAATATGCCACTCTTCTTGAGGCACTTCAGAAACCAGGTTTTATAATGTTCCACTGTTTCATCTGATGACGAAAACGTGATTCCACGCAATTTATGTTTAACTTTTGGAAACAAAAAGAAATCACAAGATCAGGGCTGTATGGTGGAGGGGCATCCAATACTCAGTTGTTAGTTTTGTTGTATGCGACGATGCGTTGTCATGATGTAACATTAATATTCCTATTGGGCGTTTTTCACGAACTTTTTCAAAAGTTTGCGGTAAACAGACATTTGCGTACTAAACGGCATTAACATTACGTCGTAGCAAAATGGCCCGTTTTAGAAAAAGAAAGCAGGCAGCCATGTTCTTTCTAGCACTGCGAATTCATCGGACTTTTGTAGGCCTAGGTTCTGTTCGAAAGACCCTTGAACCGGTTGAGTTTTCTTTGCAGAATTATAACAATAAATCCCAAATTCATCATCAGTAGCGATATTCCAAACCAAATTTGAAGTGCCGCCTTGGAATTTTTCCAGTTTTTCTGCACCGACCAATGCGTTGTTGCTTTTGATCAGGAGTCAGTTTATGTGGAATCCATAGACAACAAAGTTTCCTCACGTCTAACTGTTGATGTAAAATGTTTTCTAACTTCATAAGATGTCCGTCGAGCTTCTTGAAGCGTTGCTCGAACAGCGGTGACATTTTCATCAGTAACAGAGTTCTTGGGCGTCCTTCACGTAATTCATCAGTAAGAAAAAACCGATCTCTTGTGTGTTCGCTTACCAATTATAAATTGTTGTCTTAGATGGGGGTTTTTCGACAAATGCATTTCTAGACCGGTCTTCACATTGTTTAGACGTTAATGACGATTCAAAGTCGTAAAAGCCGGGAAAAGTTCTCTACTCAAATTCATTTTTGGGTGAACATAAAATCTTTAAATGATGATATTTAACATACTATTAGAGAAAATCAAATAAACTACATGGCAATCAACTCGCAAAAAATTAGGAAGTAGCTGTCAGATGTAAAAGAAAATCTGATGTGTTACACTCATATGACTTTCTCTACTCTTGTACAAACTATTTATACAAACGCTTATTCTCCATATGCTTCATGTTAATCGAGATAAACATTTGAAGACTCTATCTTATTGCTAATTTTCTTGTAGATATAAGGGGAATATATATTTACAAGGGCAATTTGAAAATACAGTAGCCTTTAAGCATAGACATATCTCTTAATAGCTGGTTGCTAGGTGCAGCACCATTCCCTTTCCCACAGATTAATACTCTTTGCATATCCAAGACAAAAAAAATGAATAACGAATTCGCATTTGAGAAAATAAGTATTGAAAAATTTAAGGGAATAACAAGCAATATCTCGAAAATGGTTCACTCAACAAAAAAAATGTATATGACATAAGTTGTGTATTTTAACACGATCTACATTTTTTGTGTAGTAAAATTTTCTCTATCTCTTATGGTTTACCAGTTATGCAAAAGTCGTTCACAATGAAGAATACTTTTGGAGACATTCCCAGGAAATTCAAGATATACATTTTATTTGTCATAAAAATATCTTAAACATATGATATTTTAATCAAAATCGTTAGAACCATTTTTGAGAAAATTAAAATTTTCGAAAAATGTTCCATGTAAAGGGTAATCTGGGGTGGGGGGATTTTCTTGAAAACCTTCGTGACGCATCTCTGGAAGATACTGAACCTAAATACCAAGTTTGATGCTTATCCGACTGTTGGTTTCTGAGTTATGCTGTTCACAGACAGACACACACACATGGTCATGTTTCCAAAAATGCTTTTTTTGGATTCAGGGGGTCTCAAAACATGTATTTCCGGTGAAATCTCGGTATCGAATTTTTGGGTGGAATACAATACTTCCCCTACTTACTATACGTAGTAGAGAAAGTAAAAATTCAGTATGCCTCTCGTATTATACATTTCCTTAACGACAGCTCGTGAACTGCTGGACCGCGGTTCAAATCACACTAACCACCCACTTATTTCTTAAGTTTTTCCTCAGACATAACTGGTAAATACAGAGGAGGTACCGTCAACGTTTTCTTCAGCAATTTTCTCTTCAAGTTGCCTTTTCACCCTGACCTAACCGACGTTGCACGGATAGCTTTTTAAACTCAAGTGACGAATTAATTAATTAATTAATTAATTTAATTTACTGCTCTCTTCTTTATAAAATTATTTTACAATGATCTAGAGAGTTTTATAGTGAAGCTCTCCTGTAGCCCTTATAATTGTAATTTCAAACGATGAAACAATCCCCTGATATTCACGCAAAAGCATGTCCTTAACCTCCCCCTAACGGTCTTACAAGTTCTAGAAATGATGCATAGTGTATAAGTACTCTTTGATGACGGAAGAATCCTCGACCGGGATGATTGAGTAACACATTACATAATTTTAAACCCTTGTAAGATTTTTTGTTCGCATAGTTACTTAAAAATATAAAAGCTACATAATTTTCACATTAACCAGAAACGCAAACAAGATTCCCCACACCCAGACCACCAATTTAAACTCTTTGGAAAAGCCAAATAGTCTGCAACCATCGAGAGAAATAGTCTTCTGTTTTTATACACATACCATTCGTGTTTTTAAATTAAGAACCGATAATTTTTTAAAACTAACAGAGTATTATTTCCGAAAATACTTTATTATCATTCATTGTCTTACATTCTACTCTGCTTCTCCACATAGTCACCGCTGTTATTCAGGCAATTGTCGCAACGGGAAACCAGTTTTTGTATGTCTTCGTCAAAGAATGATGCCGCCTGTAGTGAAATCCAGGCCTGCATTTCTTGTTTTACAACATCATCATCGTTGAAGTATTTTCCACCAAGGAATCTCTTCAGAAGAAGAAACAGATGAAATTCGCTTGGTGCCAAATCCGGACTGTAGGGAGGTTGTTCGAGTTTTCCCCAACCAAAGCATGCAATCAGATCTTGAGTTTGCTTGGCTGTGTGTGGTCGGGCATTGTCACTCATTATTGTTTTACCATAGACCTCACACAGTTGACGATGAATGTTTGCTGGCGTAACATGTCTCGTATTCAAAAACCGAATTAAATTGCGATTCATTTAAAGACTGGTACAACGTAAGCAGTGAACAAGATGTGATAGTGAAACCTTATATTTGCTTTTAAATATTGACAAATGCTGGTAAAGTTTATGATTAACAACAAACAAAAAAATGTTAACTTAAATTTATTATTTTATGATCAAATATTTTGTTTAAAACCCTGTTAAAGTTTCTATGACTGGTCACTGCGTGCCTGCGAACAGCATAATTCAGAAACGAAAGTCGGATAAATACCAAACTTGGTATTTGGGTTCAGTAACTTCCAAGAATGTGACATGAAGATTTTGAAGAAAATCCTCCCAGCTCAAACTAGTCTTTACATACAACATTTTTCGAAAATTTTGATTTACACAAAAATTGCTTTAATGATTTTGATTAAAATACTACATCTTTAAGATATTTTTATGGTAAATTAAATGTATATCCTGAATTTTCTGGGAATGCCCCCAAAAGTCCTTTTCATTCCTAATGACCCGTATAACTGGTAAACGGTAAGAGATAGACGAACTTTTATTGCACAAAAAATGTAGATCTCGTTAAAACACAATTTATGTCATATACATTTTTGTTGTGGAGTCAAGCATTTCCGAGAGATTCCTTGTTATTTCTTTGAATTTTCCAACACTTATACCTTTTCTCAAATCATTTTTTATGTCCTGGACATGCAAAGAGAATGGAATACTCCTCATAGCAATCAGCTCCTAAAACATTTGACTATCGCTTTAAACCTACCATATTCCTCTTGCGACACCCACAAGAAGAATCTGATATGTTACACTCACATGACTTTCTCTACTCTTGTACAAACTATTTTTACAAACTCTTACTCTCCATCTATTTCATATTAAGCGAGATAAACATTTGCAGAAACGATCTTTTGACATGCAAAGAGAATTACATTTTACACATAGCGACTAGTTCTAAAAATATTTGACTATCGCTTAAGGCGTACAATGTTCTCCTTGTTTTGTATTTGCAAGGGCAATATAGAAATACAGTAGCCTTTAAGCATCGACATATCTCTTAATAGCTGGTTGCTATGTGCAGCACCATTCTCTTTGCCACAGATTAATACTCTTTGCATATCCAAGACAAAAAAGAAATGAATAACGAATTCCCATTTGAGAAAATAAGTATTGAAAAATTTAAGGGAATAACAAGCAATATCTCGAAAATAGTTCACTCAACAAAAAAATGTATATGAGATAAATTGTGTATTTTAAGGCGATTTACATTTCTGTGTAGTAAAATGTCTATCTCTTACGGTTTACCAGGTATGCAAAAGTCGTTCACAATGAAGAATACTTTTGGAGACATTCCCAGAAAATTCAAGATATACATTTTATTTGTCATGAAAGTATCTTAAACATTTGATATTTTAATCAAAATCGTTAGAGCCATTTTTGAGAAAATTAAAATTTTCGAAAAATGTTCCATGTAAAGGGTAATCTGGAGTGGGGGGATTTTCTTGAAAACCTTCGTGTCGCATCTCTGGAAGATGCTGAACCTAAATACCAAGCTTGGTGTTTATCCGACTGTTCTTTTTTGAGTTATGCTGTTCACAGACACACACACGGACATGTTTCCAAAAATACTTCTTTTGGATTAAGGGGGTCTCAGTGGCAAATACAAAAATGTCATTTTATCTCATTTATGAGTGCCCTGCTCCCTTAAAATATCTAAAAACCGCTTTACCACATTATCACCGTCTCTCAAGCTACAGTTCCCAGGGAAATAAAAAAGATTCCATAGCGTTAGTGTTACAATTTGGACCAATATGATCTCCGATGATATAAAATAAAGTCACGTGGTATCACGTTGTGTGTGTGTGTGTGTTTTTTTTCAGTTTGTGATGCACTGATTGACCCTGACAGGTTGCAACACCCATGTGTTGTAAATTGGTTGATTGTAACCTTCGCTTCCGGTTTCCGCGAATGCTGTATTATGTCAGATTTAATAAAAACAAAACTAGCCATTAGTATCGACATATAGCGTGTTTCAGTATCAGATAACTTAATTTAAAACTACACATTCCATTCGGAAAATGTGATAGGCCTGCATTCCTGTGTTTGTCTCATAAACCTGACGACCAAATAACAACATTCGAAACGTGCGACATAGCACCGTGCTAACGTGTGAGACTCGCATTCGGTAGGTCCGGGGTTCGATTTCCGGTGGCCGCTCAATCTGACCATGGGTTTTTGTGGTTTTCCCTGGTTGGTATAGGCGAATGCCGGAGTGGTGTATTCTACCACGAATTTCCTCTCTCCCCTCATTTTCCTTTCATGTTTCAGGTTGATTCCGGGGCTGGGTTTCGGTCGGTGTAGGGTAGATGTCGCGAAGGCTTGCGATTTGGAACCTCTTCTGGGTCCTGCTATAGGAAAGCCTATAGAGCTTCCACTGCTGGGTTGTTTTTTCCCTTTCCCGTCTCCGAGTGATACATTTGTTGCAGGGTAGTCAAGCCTGGAACTATTAGGGAACTCTGAGCGTCTCTGTCGACTTGCGCCGGCCTGTTCTGCAGCCCATACGTCTCCTGCATTTTCCCCATTTCATTCATTCCTCCCTGGGGAGTGTGCGCAAAATATTCATTGGGGGTCGAGGTGCTATATGTCCCCTTCTGTTTACTATTCCTATCCTACCCCAATAACATCATTTGAAAACTCCATAGTTATATTAATTATGATAGTTACAATACTTAGAGCAGATTAAAACATAAATTCAAAGCCATCATTTATACTTTGTCTACCACATACCCTGTAGGTAGAAGTAGTGTTATATTCCACACAACAATTACATGTCGACATTTCCCGGAAATACATGTTTTAAGGTCCCCGAATAAAATGAGAGCTTTTAGAAAAAAATAAAGTTTCCTCGCGTGTGTGAGTGCAGAAATGGCATAACTCATAAAACAAATTTAAGATAAATACCAAAGTTGGTATTTAAGTTCAATATCTTCCAATTTTGCGACAAGAAGATTAAAAAAAATCCTCCACAAACAACTGACGCTCAAAGATTTTGGTTAAAATATTCTATGTGTAACATACGGATAAAATGAAGAAAATGTATATCTTGAATTTTCTGTGAATAACCTATTCATTTTGAATGATTTCTGCATGAATGGTGAACCGTAAGAAGTAGACGAAGTCTTACTGCACAAAAATCTGATGTGTTACACTCACATGACTTTCTCTACTCTTGTACAAACTATTTTTACAAACCCTTATTCTCCATCTATTTCATCTTAATCGAGATATCGAGATGTTAATCTTATTGCTAATGTTCTTGAAGTAGGGGAAGTATTGTATTCCACCCAAAAATTCGATACCAAGATTTCACCGGAAATATATGTTTTGAGACCCCCTGAATCCAAAAAAAGCACTTTTGGAAACATGTCCGTGTGTGTGTGTGTGAACAGCATAACTCAGAAACGAACGGTCAGATAAACACCAAACTTGGTATTTAGGTTCAGTATCTTCCAGAGGTGCGACACGAAGGATTTGAAGAAAATCCCCCCACCCAATATTATCCTTTACATGTAACATTTTTCTAAAATTTTAATTATCTCAAAAATGGCTCTAACGATTTTGATTAAAATATCATATGTTTAAGATATTTTCATGACAAATGAAATGTATATCTTGAATTTTCTGGGAATGTCTCCAAAAGTGTTCTTCATTGTGAACGACTTTTGCATAACTGGTAAACCATAAGAGATAGACAAACGTTTACTACACAGAAAATGTAGATAGCGTTAAAATACACAATTTATTTCATATACATTTTTTTTGTTCAGTGAACCATTCTCGAGATATTGCTTGTTATTCCCTTAAATTTTTCAATACTTATTTTCTCAAATGGGAATTCGTTATTCATTTTTTTGTCTTGGATATGCAAAGAGTAATCTGTGGCAAAGGGAATGGTGTTGCACCTAGCAACCAGCTATTAAGAAATATGTATGTGCTTAAAGGCTACTGTATTTCTATATTGCCCTGGTATATAATATATATATATATATATATATATTCCCCTTACATCTACAAGAAAATTAGCAATAAGATAGAGTCTGCAAATGTTTATCTCGATTAACAAGAAGTAGATAGAGAATAAGAGTTTGTAAAAATAGTTTGTACAAGAGTAGAAAAAGTATGTGAGTGTAATACATCAGATTTTTGAAACATGTCCGCTTGTGTATCTGTGAACAGCATAACTCAGAAACTAACACTCGGGTAAACACCAAACTTGGTATTTAGGTTCCGTATCTTCCAGAGGTGCGACCGAAGGTTTTCAAGAAAATGCCCCCACCCCAGATTACCCTTTACGTGGAACATTTTTCGAAAATTTTAATTTTCTCAAAAATGGCTCTAACGATTTTGATTAAAATATCATATGTTTAAGATATTTTCATGACAAATAAAATGTATATCTCGAATTTCCTGGGAATGTCTCCAAAAGTATTCTTCATTGTGAACGACTTTTGTATAACTGGTAAACCATAAGAGATAGACAAACTTTTACTATACAAAAATGTAGATCGCGTTAAAGTACACAATTTGTGTCATATACATTTTTTTGTTGAATGAACCATTTTCGAGATATTGTTTGTTATTCCCTTACTTTTTCTCAAATTCGTTATTTAATTTTTTTGTCCTGGTAATGCAAAGAGAAGAGAATACTCGACATAGCAACCAGCTCTTAAAATATTTGCCTATTGCTTAAAGCCTAGCAATTCCCCTTGCATCTACAAGAAAATTAGCAATATGATTGGCATCTCGATTAACATGAAGCATGTGGAGAATAAGCGTTTGTAAAAATAGTTTGTACAAGAGTAGAGAAAGTCATGTGAGTGTATCACATCAGAGTTTTTAAGTAAGTACCGCATAAGCGCTGTAGTCGCATGCACGAGTACTTACTCCATTCTTTAGGAAGCCAGACCTAGCTGTGAGCGTTCGTCACTTTATATTTTCCTGTTGTTGGAGAGTTTTGGAATGTTCAAAACAATCAAACGAACCGTCGACTGTGAAGTTAGATTAGTGGATTCGTTTCTTGAATGCGAGAAATATTACGCCAATAAACATTCATCTCCAAGATTTATGGGGAATCAAAGATGCGTGACAATGCCGGCCAAACCAACTCAAGATGTGATCGCATCATTTGCTTGGGGACAATTCGACCACCCTCCCTACAGCCCGGATTTAGCACCAAATTATGTTCTTCTGTTTCTTCACCTGAAGAGATTCATTGATGCAGAACGTTTCAACGACGCTCACGTGAAACAAAAAGTGCAGATTTGGCTTTTATCACAGGCGGCATCATTCTTTGACGACGGCATTCAAAAACTGGTTTCTCGTTAAAAAGTGGCTGAATAACGGCGGTGACTATGTGTTAGGTAATGAACGATAATAAAGTATTTGGAAATAGTGATCTTTTACTTTTTGCACCAATTATATGCCTGAAATTTTGCTCTACATTTTATTCCACTTGCTTAGAATTTAATTTAGTTAGTTTACTTCCCCTGGTTTATATTTCCAAACAATCCCCGATAAAACGTCTCTAGAATTTTTGAAAGCCGTAAGCGGTTCTTGAGATTGTAGCGTTCAGACAGACTTGCTGATAAATATTTCTCTTCCATATACGTGTAGAAGAATGTATATCAAATATTATGCAACAGCGACGAATACACAAGAAACTAGCAAGAAATCTCAGTTGGCAGCAGTGGGTATCATGCTGGCTGGTATTTCTCCGCATTATAATTTTGACCCAGAGTGAAAATAACCCCAGCTTTATGAAAGTAGGTTAAATTTTTATTTTCTCTGCTCCAACTTTTATTTTCTCCATCACATCTGTTGGAAGGTAAAGGCGCCGTGCAGCACTAGCGCACCCAAGCGGAAAAAATGTGATAAAAGCATGGCCCACCTTAATGAGAGAGAGAGAGACAGAGAGAGCGAAAAGTCTGTCGGATTTTCATTAGTAAACGCGCTTGCTCGCTCACTCACGCGCGCGCGCGTCGCAACTGTTTCCTTTCTTTTTGCGCTCCTCGTCACCTGAATGCATTACAGGCAGGAATTTTCAGCATCGATTGCGGCAGACTTTCTCAGAGAAACTTTCACTCTGGAAACTGCAGACGCATCTGAAATAAAACTCTTTTTTTGTGGGGTTGGGGGTTAGTAAAGAAATATGTAGCGCTTCATTATACCAGAGAACCCGATAAGACGAGCCCACGGCCGGCTTAAACCTAACTCATGGCCTTTAATTCTGCTTTATACGTGAGTAATGTTTATTCTTTAAAGTACGTCCAATCATCTCTGTGGTAGGTACACAAACTGCTTCTGTGTGAGTAAGGGGTATGTATCTCCTCTCTTAATTTTAACAATATTTTAACACTGCGGGCAAAATACTTATAGTTTAAGTTGGTAGCATGCACATTACTTTCTTTAGCCTCTATGGTTTATTGTGTGTATACAAATTATTCTTACGAAAGTTTATTTTTCTGTCTACTTTTTTTTATTCTATTTTATTTTACGTCGCTTTAACTCCTTGGATCTCCCGACGGATCTGTTGGTGGATAACTCTTAGAACGATATGTGATGGACAGTTTGCCTTCTAGGTCTCATTCCTGTAACCACCCGCTCCGTCACGTGTCACAGAGACCCTAGCGCATAGCTACCGAATCTTCTGCTTTTCGTGCCGTGCAGACGGCATTAGGGAGCCGTCCAGTGCAGCCGCCACCCCATATACAGGCCCTTCTAGGTCTCATCCCTGGAAATGCCATCTTGCTTCGTCACGTGCCCACAGAAACCCCCAGCGCATGGCAACCGGTTCTTCTGCTTCGTGCCGTGCAGGTGGCGTTAGGGTGGCGTCCAGTCTAATTGCTTACATTGTCTGTAGACAGAATGACATAGAACTTATTTTTCATTTTACTATTGTTTTAGACTTAAGATGGAAGTCGTGGTATTAAATATCCAATTCGGTATTTACCTTAGCGACTGAGGAAAACCAGGAAAAAACCTTTACTGCCTGAGCCACCCCACTCGGTTCTGTCTACTTGATTTTAATCATTTTAACTTTTGCAGAAATAGCTACATTACACATTTCGTTATAGATACAAAGAGAACAGCGATAGTCAAATGTTTAACAACTGGACGCTATATGTTGGTCTTAAAATTCCTACTGTTTCCATGACATCGCGAGAAACAACTGAATGTTGAAAGGGCATTAAAAGAATGACTAAGAATTAAACAATTCGAACCAAACAAATATTTCGGAAATGGTTTAAGCCACAAAAAGGTTATTTGAAGTAAATTGTGTGTTTTAAAGAGCTCTACAGCTTTTGTGTATTACGTTTTCGTCTAACGCTTAACGTAACAGTCGTGCAGTGGCAGGCGTTCCGTGAGGTTGTCTGTCCGCTGTGTGTTAGTGTAACCGGCCGGCACTGGTGCGAGTTATTTGTTTGCTGTTGTGTACCGTTTTCAGTGTCTCCGAGTACACGCTTGTCTAATTGGGTATACTTTCTTTCTTGTTTCGTAAGTTCTAAACGGTAACCATGGCGGTTTATAAACGTGTGAACACTCTCAAAATTCAGTTTACGAGGACGGCGATTAAACCCACTGCACTAGAAATCCACCAGTGGCTAGTGAACTTCATGGGGCTTCAAGCTGATCAGGTCGACACGCTCCAGCTTCACACCAGGGAACGAGCTATCTATGTGAAATTGTTATCGGCGGTATTGTATGATAATCTTCTCTCGCGGTATAAAGAGGAACAAAATTTTACATACGCCTCCGGCGACATAACAAAAGTGAATATTACACCGGGTGATCAGCAAACAGTAAATGTTCGGGTGTTTAACCTGCCTTCTGAGGTGCCCTTTACGGTACTGTCACAGGAACTAAGTAAATATGGTACAGTGTATGATATCCGTAGGGAAAGATGGGGCTCGCAGTATCTTCTTTCGTCTAACAACGGAGTGCATGCTGTAAAAATGGGGCTAAAACGTCATATACCGGCTAGTTTAGTTATCGATTCGTATTTGATTGCCATCAGTTACATCGGCCAACCACAGGCTTGCCATTTGTGTCATGACACTACCCACTTAAAAGCAGCTTGTCCTCTACGTGCCACGCGGCTACCTATAACTCCAAGGAATCGACCGGTAACATTCAGTGAGGCGGCGAGTGCTGCCACCTCTTCTGATGCAGTCGCCCAGAAGCAGGCTTCCATTATGTCACAAATGTCTGTGGTAGAATCTTTGTCGGTGAACCTTCCAGCGCGCTCTTCCAATTCAGGAAGTGGTGGTCCTGCTGGGGCGGAGACACCGCTGTTGACTGCAGCAACCGAACATGCAATTGTGGACGGATCTATTACGCCCTTTGTTGATCGGAAGGCGGCATTCGAAATGCCTGAGGTACCCTCTTTTTCGCAAACTTCTCAGGATGGGGACATGGAGATCGTTTGTGATGAAGAAGTAGAGATATCGGCAAGTGAGGTAGCACTTTTAAGGCAAAAGCCTTCTGCTTCTTTGTCTAGTCGAGATCCTCGGATACGGAGCCAGCATAGGCGGATGGATGTAGAAAGTGCCATGATACGACAGCACTTCCAAGATGTGCAACCGTTGTCCGGTAACTCTCCGGCTCGTTCCACAACGAAAGAGGCGGACTCAGGCAAGCGGCCGGCAGTAGATGACAGCGATGATTTTGAGCATCACCAACGTTCCCCTAAACTTACAAAGGATGACCCGCACCCGGATAGTGATGATTGAGATTGTGTCGTTTCTGGAGTACTCCCTTGTTTTTCTCCGCTTGCAACCATTGAATATACGATCCTTGCCCTTTAAATGCCGGTAGGTCTTCAAATATGGGCTTCGCTCAACGTTAACGGCCTGCGACAGGTTATTAAACAACAACTTTTAAGGGACTTTTTGATCAGTAATGACATAGACATATGTTTTTTACAGGAGGTGAATCTTTGTAATCTGGATTTTTTGTATGGCTTCGATTACGAGACCAATCTTGGCCCCGAGGGTTCCGGTACGGCAATTGTTTACAGACAAGGCTTGCGATTACACAGTTTTGGATACCATCCTTCCGGTAGGGTTCTTTCGGCAGTGTATGATGACGTGACTTTCGTGAATATCTACGCACCTGCTGGTAGTAATAAACGCAAACAACGAGAGGAGTTTTTTCGGCAAGACCTCCTGACCCATATCCCATCGGGTGCTACCTTTGTACTTGTCGGTGACTTTAATTGTACGTTGGCGGCCAAAGATCAACGTGGAGCCTTTAATGGATGTGTTACTTTGCAGCAGCTGGTGGAGCAAATGCGGTTAAAGGATACCTGGGAGCATACGCATGGTTCCGCAGTACAATTTACTTTCGTGAGAGGCCTATCAGCATCGCGGCTGGACCGCATGTATGTGCCGGCTGAACTCTTATCACGTCTTCATCGTACAGAGATAGTGTCTGTCCCATTCAGTGATCATAATGCACTCATACATGCCTTTGAAGGTAGGGCAGCGATCTACAGTAGAGGTAGAGGTTATTGGAAATTAAACTGCTCGTTGCTTATGGATGAGGACGTGCTAAGGGATTTCCAGGATCTTTGGTCGCGGTTGCGGGTATCCTTTCTGCTAGCACAGAATAAAGCCTTCTGGTGGGTGTGTAAAGCCAAGCCTGCGCTTCGGTATTTCTTTCGGGCTGCAGCCTGTCGTCGGGTTCTGGCTAGGAGGGAAACCATGGACTATTACCTTCAAGTCCTTCAGGAACTACACATACGCCAACAGCAAGGTGATGATGCTCAGTCTCTTATGAGAGGCATCAAAGAACACATTAAGGCCCGAAAATCTAACGAGTTACAGGGGTGTTTGTCCAAAGTACACTCGGCGGAAGTGGTGTTTGGGGAAAAGGCGAGTTTTTACCATCTGGCGAAGGAACGTAAACATGGTCGCCGGAAGCTCGTCACTCATTTGGAGGTTGATGGACAGAAAATTTCCACTACAGCCGGAATTCTTCGTGAAGTGCACTCCTTTTACGTCCAACGCTTCTCCGTCCCAGAGGAATGCTCCAGTGCTGTGGGCGAGTATATGTCTGGGGTTGCTCCGGTTGTCCCGGAGGAGCTGCGGCAGGATACGACACCTGTTTCAGCAGCAGAGTTCATGGAAGTGATCCAGTCGTCAAAGCTGCATGCGTCTCCAGGACCTGATGGTCTACCATATGAATTTTACAAGCACTGTTGGCGCTATATTCGGGAAGAATTACTTCAAGTTTTCCAGGTAATGTGGACCTCAGAGCGATTTCCGCCTACTTTTGCAGATGGGATAGTGGTCCAGCTTCCGAAGTGTGCGCAGCCGAAGACTCCACAGGATTATCGGCCGATCACGTTATTGAACTGTGACTACAAGTTGTTTGTTAAAATCATTAGTGTTCGTATGCAGAAGATTCTACCCTATATACTTAGCGAGATGCAGGCTGCCGTACATAAGGGGACGGCCATTCATCATACGCTGGCGGCATTGAGAGGTGGTATATTGCACTGTGCACAGGAACAACAGTCAGCTGCAGTCATTAATTTAGACCTTGAGAAGGCCTTTGACAACGTCGTTCACGGGGCACTATGGAAACGTTTGGTTGCCTTGAAAGTGCCCGATAAGCTCCGTAATCTTATCCGAGCCCTATATGATGTTGCTTCGTCTAAGATTCTCTGCAATGGGTATCTGACAGCTGCTATACCCGTTAAACGTTCCGTCCGACAAGGTTGTCCCATGTCTATGATACTATTTGCCTTGTATGTCGATCCTTTACTTTGACGTCTTCAATCTACTCTTACCGGAATCGATGTGTATGGTCAGAGACTGGTGGTACGAGCCTACGCTGACGATATTACTGTAATGGTTACCACACCCCGCGATATTATGCGCCTAAAAGATTGTTTACAGCAATATGAGGAGACTACCGGAATGACATTTAATATGAGGAAGTCCGAGATATTGCCCATTGGATTACAACCTCCGGATACATCAGTTTTGGGCATACCTGTTGTGCAGCGTACGAAAGTTCTGGGGATCTACTTTAGTACTGACGCAGAGGATATGCGGGAATACCACTGGACGTCTCGTATTAATATCTTACGTGGTGTGATGTATCAGCAGAAAACCAGGATGCTGAATTTGGTACAACGTATATGGTTTTGTAATAGCTTTGCGCTCAGCAGAATTTGGTTCCTTGCATCTGTTTTTCCGCCCTCAAAACGCCATTGCCAGAGAATAGAACAGATATTAGGTTATTTTATCTGGACAGGAAAGCTTTATCGTATTGCGCGTACGCAACTCCGTCTCCCTAAAGGTCAAGGTGGATGGAGATTATTAGAGGTGGTTCGTCAGTCTCAGGCCTTGATGATGCGAATGCTCTTGCTTGCCATGAATAACCAGGGTGACCCCGTGGATATTGCGCTACATCGACAATACTTATCCTTTTTGAATCGGGGCGAGCGTGACAAGGTTCCCCAAATGTTACGTGAAGTTTATCAGGTCTTGGAGAAGTTACCACCGGAGAAAGTGGGGAATGGTGACTTTAGTACGGTGAAGAAGATTTACAACTTTCTTGTTCAAGCTGCTCCCATTATCCCTCATGTCCAGCTGAAATACCCACAACTGCCCTGGAGACGCATTTGGAGATGTTTTAACCTTCCACAGATTAACTCCGATTGGATGGCAGTAACGTATGCGGTGGTAAACGAAATCCTTCCAACGGCGGACAAACTCTATCGCCACCGGATGGCTATTTCCCACAACTGCCCACTTTGTAATGCCGAAGATTCCCTTCCTCATCGACTGATGGAATGTTCCGGTAAAACTGTGGTCTGGACTTGGGTTTTAGGATATTGTCGTACTTGGATACCTACCGGATGGATTCCTCAACCCTCTGATATTTTGCATTTGAACATTCCTAAAGTAAGCCCCCCATTGTATAATTCCCTACTCTGGCTGATTATGGGCACCTTTACTTGGCTACAAACGTTGGACGATCCAGCTGATTGTGTACTGCCTCATCTACGACAATTTTTACGTGCTGAGAGATGGCAGATGATTCGGCAACACAGAACAGGGCCATTCCAGCCTTGGATATTCAGATTTAAGCTCCACTAGCACAGTAATACCCTTTTCCCTTTTTGTTAGGATCCTGTTCTTCCTTGCTTAAAAAAATAATAAAAAAAATATAAAACAAATAAAATAAAAAAAAATAAAATTATAAAACAAAACAAAAAAAACACATAAAGAAGTAACGGTCACTTCCCCCACTCTCTCCACTTCTGGCTAGAGTCGTCGTCACGCCAGATGAACTAAAAAAAAAAAAAAAAAAAAAACGTATACCAGTTAATACTAGTTCAAAATAAAGCTAATAGAGAAAAATGAAATACTAAAACAATGCTTGGTTGTGCAGAAGAAAATGGGGAAAAAAGAAAAGAAACTTAGATGCACAAGATACAGACAACTTTCGAAGAAATAGTAATAGGGAAGACACGGACAGAACGAAAAACAGAGGTAAGAGCGTAGGATATTGAAAAGCAATAAATTATAAGTAGTTTCACGAAAATAGGTCATTAACAGATTATAGATACGGAATGGGAAAAAGAAAAATACAACACCGAAGTATGCAAAAAGAGGCCAGAATGGGGTATGCATGGGTGAGGATAGGTGTAACGAATTTAAGTGTTCTAACAGGGAGAATAAGGGGGGAGAGATATACTAAATGTGATGGAGTACATGACAATTGACATTATATTCTGGAATGCGACGATAGAGATAAAGGAAGAGAGAATTTAATACTAGAGAAATAGGAAAATTTTACCAAAAGAGCTAAAAGTTAGGAAGAGTTTTAATTCAAGACCAAATGAATATATGGAGAAAGCAGGAAAACAATTAGAAAAAATAAGGTTAAAATGGTTAAAAGAATTGTGAAGTAAATTGAAGAAAATACGAGAAAAGGGTAACAAGGGATAAACGTAAATAGTGGAATTATTATACTTCCCCATTACGTATACAACAAAATATTAAATATAAGGGAAAAATAACAAGTAACTCCAGGAGGGAGTAATACATTGCATAAATTGTATGTAAAGTTCAAAGAAAACAAATTATTCACCATTCATACAAGATTATATAAAATTTCTTCAGAATGAAGGGAGCTAGACTACACACAGAAAATCCAAGACATACATTTTATTTGTTATGTAAATATCTTTAAAACATGGTATTTTAATCAAAATCTTTAGACATTTTTTTAGAAAATAAAAACATTTAAAAAAATGTTGCATGTAAAGGGTTGTTTGGGGAGCGGGATTTTCTTGCAAATCTTTGTGTCTTTGGAAGGTACTGAAACTATATACCAAGTTTGGTATTTATAAGATTTTTGTTTTTTGAGTTATGCTGTTTACAAGGACACGCACAGACACACACACACATGGATCTTTTTCTAAAAATCCTTCCTTTTTTATTCAGAGACCATCAAAGCATGTATTTCTGGTGAAACCTCGGTATCTACCTATGTACGTGGCAGAGAAAGTAAAAATGTTACTGTATATGCCATTTTATACTCTGAAGTCTGCACCACTTCACAGAAAAGAGTTGATAACTCCTACACATTATGGAGTAGAGAATTAAGCGTTACCCATATTTTAGGGAAAGATTTGATGTATGAATTAGTACTTCTGTTAAGTATAGCAGCTTCAAGTCATGTGGTCTCTTTCTTTGCAAATATGTCGAGTTTGCTTTTTTCATTGTTACTTTGAATAGCTTTTTCTGTGAATGAAATTTTCTGATATTTTCGTTAGAAACTATTGAAAATACATTAATAAAATTTTAGAATGACTATTTAGCTCTGCTGATAATCTAAGACTTCTGGTCTTGCCAACACAAATTCAGTTGCCGGTTTCAATTTTAAAATTCGCAATGAAGCATATCTCCGAACATAGGTTCTTTGACCACACTATCGTGACAGCATCATTCATAATAACCAACAAATTGCAAACCTACAAGAGAATGTGCATCAACGTCTTCTACTACCATGTCTAGTAACAGTACACCTGTTGTTTGCAACAAGAAAGAAATTCCATCAAGCTTTTAATTTTAGTAAAGTAGTATGTTTTAAGGTCCCCACTAAATTTTGATCAATGAAGCTTCATACTCATTTTTTTAGCGAATAATACATTTATTTATTGCGTGCAACTGTTGAAAATAGGAAGTCATTTTGTATAGTTCCAAAGACATTTAACAGTAAGGTTATTCTATTTAATAATCTGATAAAGTTCAGAGTGCCCTGCATGGCAAAAATATAAGTATATTTAATATATTCCGTAAATAGCTAGTTTTGAGGCAGTATTTTTAACACTTAAATGATTTCAGTCTAATTATATAATATATATAATTCAATAACTGCCCGCCTTAAAGCAATATGTGTATTAACAATATATAAAAAGTGTATATTACAGTCATTGTATATGTTTATATTATTGTACACATGTTCAATAATGTTATGTGAATGTATTACGTAATTTAATAATGTAGGATCTGTGAGAATAATAGGTTAAAAGTTTCTAACAATGAGGTAACCTTGAGGAAATAATGAGTAGGAAAGTTTAATAATGCTACTAGTCATTACTGGAGGAAGCAATAATGTAATGTTAGTGACAGTTTATAAAATAACAGATCAACAACCACAAAAAGCTTTAGTTAAATGAAGGTATTCTATTGGAGTAGATTTAGCCAATCAGAAACTAAAATGGAGCAAAATTTACAAATTCAGAAGTCAATTGGTTGTAGACAGTGTTCCTAATCGGACGCGAGATGCGTCCTCGAGAAATTAATACGTATTTAGTGTGAGAGGAAAATAGTTTACGTGTTAAAAAGTGCAAGTATTTAATAAAAGAATCTCACACCTCTCTATATCAGTGAAGTGTTATTTAAATCGTGTCAAGAATTAATAAAAAGGAGTGAATTAAAAATTATAATCTGTGTAAGCCTACATTCTTTGCCGCACCACGCCTTGCAAATAAATCCATGTCTCTAACAATAATACTGACGCAGCCGAGGCAAACATAAATATATAATATTTAAAGAAACAGTCAAATTACAAAGTTAATATTTTTAAATTTGGGACGAAGGCTACCGGGTACCATACGTGTGGTTCCAACTACTTCAAGTTCGGCTCCCCAACAGTCGAAATATAATACATCTTCTTCAAATTGGCTCCCAAAGCATGGTGCAAACAACGTAAAGAAAACCCCTTACTTCAGTTTTTATATTTATTTTTAGTTCTTACTCCTGTATTATTCGCTGAAATGGTCAAAACAAAATCTAACACAACCTTGCGTTACATTATTTATGATAAAAGCAACATTTAAATGCCCTTGTGGATCTAATTTGTTGTTAATAAGTTGACTGGCTATTTTTTAAAATAATTTCAGATGCATTTAAATGAATAATTGATGGTACAAGTGCGATGGTTTAGTGCTTACGTAATATGTTTTTACGTAAATTATTAGAACTTGAAGATCTTATGTTGTGCTGCTTTTGTTTTGTTTAGTTACATAATTTTAACTGCCCCACGTATGGGAGCCAATTTGCGAGTGTATTTCTTATAATGTTGTTTGTGTATGTGTGTTTACTCAACATGGTGATGCCATCTTGTGACGTCATTCATTTGTTCGGTTTGTAGCTCCATCTGGTGTTAGCAATTTGTGGTAGTATTAGTGTTTGAAAGAATGCGACTGTTAATTGTTTTAATTTTTGTTTACTGTCCTCCGGCTAGCTATTATCTCTCGGTCGAACATATCTCTTGATCAGGGTGTGTAAACGGAAAGGAATCTTTTATCCAAAAATAACACTGATGAAGAAATTTGTTTTATACTTTTATTGTCAAACACATTCACTATCACTTTTACACATTGATCTAGACATTTGCCAAACTGAAACTGTTATAATAACTTCATTACTGATCACTCTTAATTTGCGTACTTCAACTTTTTGTATAATTAACCTTACAACACTTTAGATTATTCATAATTCTGCTGCGCGTAACTTGTGAATCGATACCCGACGTTTGCCGTACAAATATTTTCGACGAACTGACTGACTGAAGACGACGTGTAGTGTACACAGATTTTTGATGAACTGACTTGACTTTACCTCTAACCTACTGCTTTTATACCCATACACACCGATATGCCTAAAGATTATAACTGAACTGCAATTGGCTAATAAAACGCGCCAACATTAGCGTCAATTTTTATATCCAATGAAAATTATGAACACATATGCTCTAGGGAAATATTCCAGAAGATTCTAAACGGAAAAACGCGCCAACATTACGCAACTTCCTCGTTTCCAATAATGATAAACAGCTCACCCCCCCTCGCTGCATTATTGCGCGCTATTATTGTCAGTTTCAGTAAGGCAGTATAAACTTACTTCCCAACAATAATTACAATCAACAAACATCTCAAATCAATGTCACATAGTAATGCATATTCATACTATAATCATTATTTACATTTAAGTAATTTGTGATACAAATTACTGCATCACAAGAGAACAAAAATTCTCATCCGTAATAAATGAGTTTATGTATAAAAATTATCAGTGAAGTGCTGCATTTGTAAACATTCCAGTCTGAAATGTTAAATACTCTCTGACAATTGGGTCGTGAATTAAGTAGATTTAACATTGGCGCGATAGGATTGGACTGGACTAGTGAACGGAGGGGACGCCTAACTGCCACTCTCAAGGGATCTATGTATTGTGCGCACACTCCCCGGGGAACGGATTAGGCGAGTGAACCGGGTTGCATAGCGACCCCGGCGCAAGTGGACAGAGACGTACAGAGTTCCCTAACAGTTTCAGGCTTGCTTGACCACTCGTCCATGGGAGGGCAGCTTGGAGACTTCCAAAGCGCAAGCCTCCGCGCCATCTACCCGATACCTACCAAACCACAGCCCAAGAGTTAACTTGAAACATGAAAGGGAACTGAAATGAGAGGAAATGGGCGGAGAGAGGAGAGCCGTGGTAGAATACACCACCCTAGCATTCACCTTTGTCAACCTAGGAAAACTCATGGCCACAGGGAATCGAACCCGGTACCTCCCGAATGCGAGTATCACACATTACCGCGGAGCCATCTCGTTAGGTTGGCGGAATAAAGTTTTTAATCTTCCCTTAAGAGGGATTTAGAACAGAATCGATTATTAAAGCACACAGATTTATTACTTCATTGTTGCTAAGCAACCATTATAGCACCGGTGCTAGAAAAACGCAATTACCATCATACGAGGGCGATACTGAACATTTTTAGAATGCCATGTTTCTAAAAAACAAATAAAGTTTCTTTACATTTGACCGCTACTTTCTAATGTTTTGCGAGTTGATTCCTGTGTAGTTTGTTGATTTGCTATAATAGTTCGTTAATTATGATCATTTAAAGATTTTGTGTATTCATTGACTAGAGAAAATTCATGAGCTATGATTTATTTACAATTTTAAATCGTCATTGACGCCTAAACAATGTGAACATCGGCTTAGAAATACATTTGTCGAAGAAACCCCACCTAGATCAACATTTATATTTGGTACAGCGAACATTCTTTCGTGAAGGACACCCCAAAACTGCTGTTACTGATGAACATATTGCCGCTGTTCCAGCAATGCTTGAAGAAGATGGACGGACATCTTATGAATTTATTCGGGCAACATTGGGCATTGCTATAGTCAAATCCAAAATATTTCACATCAACAGACTGAGAAAACTTTGTTGTCAGTGGATTCCATATCAACTGACTCCCGATCAAAAACAACAACGCATTTTTTTTTAAATAACCTTGATTCGATTCCATATTTTTTCAATTACTTCTTTATTTTCCCTTTATACCTTTTTTTACGTTCCCTTGTTTTAACCAGTTTATGATACTGTATTTGTTACTGTTTTCGTTACTGCTTAATCCCGCAATGAAACAACACACAAACACCCATGCCCACGGCGCGACTCGAACCTGCGACCCTCAGCTTGGCGGAGCGCCGGAGCTATACACTCCAGCGAACACGGCTACGAGGGCATTGATTGGAGCAGAAAAACTGGAAAAGTCCCAAGGCGGCACTTCAAATTTGGTTTGGATTGTCGTTAGTAGTGATGAATCTGGTTTCGTTGTTATGATCGTGAAAAGAAAAGTCTATCTGCTCAATGGGTCCTTGGATCAGATCTAAGCCCACAAAAGTCCGATGAATTCGCAGTGCTGGTACGAAGATGGTTGCTAGTTTCTTTTTTTTTCTAAAACGGGCTACTATAACATTAGAATATAGACATACCGTTACTGCCTATTGATACACAAATACCTGTTTACCTCAAGTTTTCGTGAAAAGCGCCCAGAAGGAAAAACAGTGTTACATTATGACAACGTATCCTCGCATACAGCAAAACTAAGAACTGAGTGTTTGGATGCCCTAAATATCAGCACTATGAACCACCACCATACAGCCCTGACCTAGCACCTTGTGATTTCTTTTTGTTTCCAAAAATTAAAGGTAAATTGCGTGGAATCACTTTTCCGTCATCAGATGAAGCAGTGAAACATTATAAAACCTGATTTCTGATGTCTCAGGAAGAGTGGCATCATTGCTTTAAGGACTGGTTTCATCGAATGCAAAAATATATTGATGTTAAAGAGACTTTGAAAAAAAAACAATTATCTTTGTTTGATTTTCTAAAACTTCCCAATATCGTTCTTGTAGCAATGTGCTAGGTTTGCATAAGAATTGCTACGTCTAGTGGTATTCCTTCTGAGTGCCTATTGATAGCTATTTAACGCAAAATAATTTAAGATAGAGATTTAGTGTGAGCAGTAAACGCCTTGGTCACCCCTGTTGAGATAGGGAGAAGGTGTGCAGCAGGATACTAAATCTTTGTTGTTGCCTCTCTTATCTGAACGTCCGGACATTCCCCACAGGGTATGACGGAAACCCCAAAGGGCTACTGCGGCTATGCTATCTGCCCCTGGAGCACTTCACGTGAATAACTTAGTATTAGAGAACTCATAGACATCGAACTCTCACCTTGTGCATTATTTTAAACGCTCAGTATTTATTAAACTCCAACATTTATTCGTTTGTTAGTTTTGAATACAAGACCAAAGCTGCGCTGATTCCGACCATATTTTACACACGTAAACTTTGACACAAGGCAAATACTTACATGACCCAGTCTTTTACAAACTATTCTTACCAAAGCTTATTACTTTCTCTACTACGTATAGTAAGTAGGGGAAGTATTGCATTCCACCCAAAAGTTCAATACCAAGATTTTACCGGAAATACATGTTTTGAGATCCCCTGAATCAAAAAAAAAATTTGGAAACATGTCCGTGTGTGTACCTATGAACAGCATAACTCAGAAACGAACAGTCGGATAAACACCAAACTTGGTATTTAGGTTCGGTATCTTCCAGAGATGCGACACGAAGGTTTTCAAGAAAATCCCCCCAACCCCAGACTACCCTTTACATAGAAAATTTTTCAAAAATTTTAATTTCCTCACAAATGGCTCTAACGATTTTGATTAAAATATCATATGTTTAAGATATTGTCATGAGAAATGAAATGTATATCTCGAATTTTCTGGGAATGTCTCCAAAAGTATTCTTCATTGTGAACGACTTTTGCATAACTGGTAAACCATAAGAGATAGACAAAATTTTTCTACGAAAAAAATGTAGATCGCCTTAAAATACACAATTTATGTCATATTCATTTCTTTTGTTGAGTAAACCGTTTTCGAGATATTGCTTGTTATTCCTTGAAATTTTTCAATACTTATTTTCTCAAATAGGAATTCGTTATTCATTTTTTTTGTCTTGGATATGCAGAGAGTATTAATCTGTGACAAAGAGAATGGTGCTGGGCATAGCAACCAGCTATTAAGACATATGTCTATGCCTAAAGGGTACTGTATTTTTATATTGCCGTTGCAAATACAAAACAAGGGGAACTTAGTACCTACGCCTTAAGGGATAGTCAAATATTTTTAGAACTGGTCGCTATGTGTAAAATGTAATTCTCTTTGCATGTCAAAAGATCGTTTCTGCAAATGTTTATCTCGATTAATATGAAATAGATGGAGAATAAGAGTTTGTAAAAATGGTTTGTACAAGAGTAGAGAAAGTCATGTGAGTGTAACACATCAGATATTTTTGTCTTGTATATGCAAAGAGTATTAATCTGTGGGAAAGGGAATGGTGCTGCACCTAGCAACCAGCTATTAAGAGATATGCATGTGCTTAAAGGCTACTGTATTTCTATATTGCCCTTGTAAATATATATTCCCCTTACATCTACAAGAAAATTAGCAATAAGATAGACTCTGCAAATGTTTATCTTGATTAACATGAAGTAGATGGAGAATAAGCGTTTGTAAAAATAGTTTGTACAAGAGTAGAGAAAGTCATGTTAGTGTAACACATCAGATATTTTTACTTTCTCTACTACGTATAGTAAGTAGGGGATGTATTGCACTCCACCCAAAAATTCGATACCGAGATTTCACCGGAAATACATGTTTTGAGACCTCCTGAATCCAAAAAAAGCATTTTTGGAAACATGTCCGTGTGTGTGTCTGTGTGTGTGTGTGTCTGTGTGTGTGTCTGTGTGTGTGTGTGTGTCTGTGAACAGCATAACTCAAAAACGAACAGTCGGATAAACACCAAACTTGGTATTTACGTTCAGTATCTTCCAGAGATGCGACACGAAGATTTTCAAGAAACTCCCCCCACCCCAGACTACCCTTTACATGGAACATTTTTCGAAAATTTTAATTTTCTCAAAAATGGCTCTAACGATTTTGATGAGAATATCATATGTTTAAGATAATGGCATGAGAAATGAAATGTATATCTCGAAATTTCCTGGGAATGTCTCCAAAAGTAATCTTCATTATGAACGACTTTTGCATAACTGGTAAACCATAAGAGATAGACAAAATTTTACTACACAAAAAATGTAGATCGCGTTAAAATACACAACTTATATCATATACATTTTTTTTGTTGAGTGAACCGTTTTCGAGATATTGCTTGTTATTTCCTTAAATTTTCCAATAGTTATACTTTTTCTCAAATTCGTTATTCATTTTTTTATGTCCTGGACATGCAAAGAGAATGGAATGCGCCACATAGCAACCAGCGATAAAATATTTGACTATCGCTTAAAAGCTACCATATTCCCCTTGCATCTACAAGAAAATTACAAATAAGATTGACATCTCGATATCTCGATTAACATAAAGCATATGGAGAATAGGCGTTTGTAAAAATAGATTGTACAAGAGTAGAGAAAGTCATGTGAGTGTAACACATCAGATTTTTTCTTTCTACTTCATGTTAAACGAGATAAATGTTTACAGAAATACTTTCATTACACATTTCGTTGTAGATAGAAGAGGGAAACAGGAGATTAAAGCGATAGATATATGTTTAAAAATTGTGTTTATATTGTAATGTATGTGTATGTATTGTCGTGTTGGTCACATTATTGCTGTGTATAATATTCTTGAGCTAATTGTTGTGTTTGTGTGTTAATTATTGTCTGGCGCGGCAATTCCATTTTCTAGTTGGGGGTGAAGGCAATTGAGGTAATAGCTATGTGTGTGTTATAGCATGGGTCTAGTTGTAGCCAGAGTAGCGTCACTCTAATGTAAGTCTTCGGAGGGAGAGGGTGTACGTGTGATGGGTGCGTGTGCGTGGGGCATCTCCCCCAGTGTTTTGTGTGTAACCTTTTTGTGTACGATGTAGAGCACCTTGATTTATAATAAACCTGAGCAAAATGTGAATTCAAATGTAATTATTTAAAAATATTCCACGCCTCGCTTTAGTTTTGTGCAGCAAGTTCTTGTTACCTTTCTGGTTGCCTCTAGCTACGTTCCCCAATGTTTAATATTGTCGTGTACCTCACATTTAATTATTTATTTAGTAATTATTTAACTTCAGAGGAGAGCTACTCGCTTATGAGAGGGATCGTTAATCAAACAAAGAACTTTACTTTAAGAGGCAACGACGAAGGGACGCAGCTAAAGTTATATTCACAACTTAATTACACTATCATAATTCCTGGCTGAAGGGAGAGGCAAGGATTCTATTCTACCATAATAAAAGCTGAAAGAAGAATGACTAATAGATTTATTTAACAAAGACTTACCCCATGTGTCTGCCGGGCGAGGACGCCATGTCGTAGACAGTTATCCGTCCAGATCACACGAAGACTAGTAACAGACTACCTGAAAACCCACGCTAAGCCGCTTGGCGTCACTAATGCCATATCCCCTCCAATGAGACTGTTTCCCCTTAATCGCCCCTCCTCGGATAAACTGCCAACCTTCGACTCGGGTAACCAGAGGGCGTATTACCAATATATAATCTGTGCACATGCCACATCTCCCCCTGGCCACCGAAGTCGACGTCCTCGTCGACAGAAATACAATGAACAGGAAAAAACAAAACAAAGACATACCGAAAATGACATAGAAATGTGTGATGAAGTAAAATATAACAATGATATATATGTGTGGTAAGCACCCAGCCGACGACACAATATTGCTGGGCGATGACGAGAGGCGAGGAACATAAGTGCTGTCGACTTAGTATTGTTAATGCACTTAGCTTTAGCATCCCGCACACGCACACACCACGCTGCCTTAGTTCACAGGCACACTACACTGCGCAAAAGGGTGATGGTCTGCCGTAACTGTTTGTGGGTGGATTTAGACAGTGCCCACAACGACGATTTGTCCTGGTGTAGAATTAGCACCGCAGGTCTCTAGTGATGACAACAGGGTGGGCAGTCGCTGGCTTGGACTGCCCCCCGTCATGGTGGCTCCTTATGCCACGGCAGTGTAGTGGCTGCCCGACAGCTTCCCTGTGGTGTTTCTTGACTTCTGGTGTGCCCTGGGGATGCTGATGTACACTAAAAATTCTTTTGACATGGGGCAAAGAAAGAGAAAAGACAATTAGAACAAATTGGCATAAGAAAGAAATTTTACAGAGTTGCCATCCAAAGTGTAACTTACAATGCTTCATAATCCAAATAACAGTAAAACAGACTCAAAATACATGAACATGACATAAATGAAACATAACCTTATTTTGGGATCCCAATATTACATCTATAACTAGCTGGTACCACTAACAAAAGAAAGTAAGTGCACTTACAAGACAATCACACATGACGATGAAATGAACTCATTCACACTGACCATGGCCCCAAATTACACACAACACTGACTTAACTAACTACTCAAACTAGTGTATGCATCACTACAAACTACATCCACAATACATCTCTAAACTACGCCACGTGACATGCTTTCAACTACTAGTGTCCTACTCTTGTCACCAATATAACTTCTTATCCACATCACTATCTTTCTCATCGCAGTTTAACCATCATCTTCCATAATCATCATCATCATCATCAGCAGTAATAGTGCAATATCGATCATTACTTCAAGCATCATCATCTTTCAATTTTCTCTCCAAAACAAAACATCTGCACTTACGTGTCTCATTTAGCATGCTGCAAATTCAAAACATCTAACATAGGCATAACCTTCAAGAAATCACATTAACAATTCAGGAATGACACAAATAACATGACATTATACTGTTGCACCCACATCCTCCGAATCAAAATTAAGCTGGAAAATAGATGGTATTAAAACTTGCTATATAAGATGGTACTAAACTTGTTGCATAAACACAAAAAAAAATTATTCTCATTGCATTCACTTCAATACATTTACTCTCTCGTGTGAATACATCACACACGCTATACTGGGCACGTTACAGCAACACCAATAAGCAAAATCTCTGAAAACATACAACAACTGTCGGGGTTACACTGTGGCACTTCCACCGAAGCTGACATCATCTCGTCTCTTCTCATCTCTCCTCTCACATCAACACCATCGGGGTTACTCTTTGGCACTTCCACCGAGGCAAATCTCAACTCTTATTTCTCACATAACCTCACACTACGCCATCGGGGTTACACTTTGGCACTCCCACCGAGGCAAATCTCACATATATCACATAACCTCAAATACACACATACATACAAACACTATTCATGCAACAATTTTCTGCAAATAAAGATCACAGCATCATTATGAAACCCAAAGTCAAATCGAGTCAAATCAAATCATATCATATCAAATCAAATCGAATGCAACAAAACAACATCACATCATTACTCAAAACAATATTGTCACATAACATTCCTGAAAATGAAAGCTCAATTAAGCACATAGTACACCTGAAACACATTCCTGCAGCATAATACAACAACAAAACAAATGATTTGCAGTTCCCAAAACATAATTCAAAATTTAAGTTACAACCAAAATAATAATACACTTTTAATTTAGCAGAGACATTCATATCACACATTCCTGAAAAACAAAGCTTAATTAAGCATCAGTCAGTGAAACAATAAATTTAGCATACCTGTGTGAGTTGTAAAACTGTTTCATTCATCCAAACTTTAGCACTCACAATGTTTACATACTTACAGGTTATGGTTTTTTTTTCTTATTCTTTTTACCACAAAATTCCAGTGCAAATTTACCAAAATCTGGTAACACACGTACAGCTGGTTCATCAACATCCACATCGTACTGGTCCATATTAGAAGCACATCAAACCTAATTAGGTGCAGATACTGGCAAGGCTGGTAGGCTCCTGAAACTTTTACTTACATGAGTAATTATGAAGCATTTTTCCCCTAAAAATATGCATTGCGTAATTAAATAAACCAAACTTGGTAACGGTGAAGCAAAATTATCAGCATTATCATTTCCTTAATTTTTCCGCGAGTGTACAACGCACAAAATTTTCAATATATATACGTGACCTCTTTCATTTTATTACTTTATTATTCTAAACAAATGCACCACACTTTTTATACACACGTAAATTTTAACCACGCAACACACGAATTTTGAACTAATTTGTTGTACTTTCGAGTCGTTAATACTTTCAATATGACGCAATCTAGAATGCAATGTTACGTAAATCAACTCACACACGCAAACACGCTATCAACGACACAAATATCACCCAATTTCACAATTCACTTTCCACAATTTTCAAAACTTTATACTTCAAAATGACCAGCACGAAGAACTTAACACAGTGATATAATTTAGTAGAAATGAAGCCAAAACAAGGGGAAAATGGAGTCAGAAGCTTTAGCGTCACCCGGCAGACAATGGAAAAAATGTAAAAATGAGCTCAAAATTGAAATTTAGGAACCAAACTTTCAGAAATGATGGAAACAAAATTTAGAAAAAGAGAATCACAAATTAAAGTATAAAAATCCTTACCCTTTAGCCAGAAAGAACTTTACATTTTTCACGACCACGTGTAGCAGAAACCGTTAAATTTGGAGGGAAAAAGAAAAAAAAATTTTGCACTTAAAATCTCAAAACAAATCAAACCAATTATTCGGCGCCTCCGCCAATTTGTCGTGTACCTCACATTTAATTATTTATTTAGTAATTATTTAACTTCAGAGGAGAGCTACTCGCTTATGAGAGGGATCGTTAATCAAACAAAGAACTTTACTTTAAGAGGCAACGACGAAGGGACGCAGCTAAAGTTATATTCACAACTTAATTACACTATCATAATTCCTGGCTGAAGGGAGAGGCAAGGATTCTATTCTACCATAATAAAAGCTGAAAGAAGAATGACTAATAGATTTATTTAACAAAGACTTACCCCATGTGTCTGCCGGGCGAGGACGCCATGTCGTAGACAGTTATCCGTCCAGATCACACGAAGACTAGTAACAGACTACCTGAAAACCCACGCTAAGCCGCTTGGCGTCACTAATGCCATATCCCCTCCAATGAGACTGTTTCCCCTTAATCGCCCCTCCTCGGATAAACTGCCAACCTTCGACTCGGGTAACCAGAGGGCGTATTACCAATATATAATCTGTGCACATGCCACAATATTCTAAGTGAAAACCTTTAGGCCTCACCCCGGAGTATAACAATATGCTGGTATTAAAAATCTATACCTTGTACGTGATAGAGTATCAAGAGAAACAAAATAGCGGTGACTTAACACTTAAAAACAAACCAACATCTCCGAAATGCTTACTGCTACAACACTGTGTGTGTTAACGACATCTACATTTTTGTTACAGTAAGCGTTTGTCTATCTCTTATGTTTTAACAGTTATACAAAACAATACAAGTCAATTCAGAACGAACAGAGCTTCACTGTCACTTTTGTTTTCTTTGCGTATACCGGTGTAATAAATTATGCGCGAAGCAGACTGTTTTACCTTCCGTTTCACTCGAGTATCGAACATAGGACTCCTATTTCCTCCTCCGGTCGAACACAGGACTTCGCTTCTCTCGAAAGCTAAGCAGCACTCCTGTACGTTACAAAACCAACTCATTAACTAAATCTAGCGGTCACGCTCGCCGGTATACAGTCGCAGGAGCTGCGAGGATGTTCGCGGAAGGCGGGGTAAGAAACATCCATAAATATCTCATTATCTCTCGATAGCGCTTCTGGGATTTATCTTGGGCAGAGCGCCGCCCTATTTATTTCTTCAACCAACCAGTCGGCAGGCAAGGAAGGACACCACCACCCACGCAGCAAGCTCGGCTCACAGCAGCTAGTTACAATGAATTCTTATTAGTCATGTAATACATTGAGCATGTAGTATTTTAATGAAAATCCGAGTCATGTTTAAGAAAATAAAAAATAGCGGAACATATTTCCGTGAGTAGATTGTGTTACGGTAATTTTCTTGAAAATCTTCGTGTCGTATCCTTGGAGGACACCAAATTTTATATGTAACCGACTTTTCATTTTTTATTTGTGCTATTTACAGACAGACATACAGGACCCCTTTTTATTCAGGGTCTTCAAAGCGTATATTTTCGCCAAAGTCCATAGCAATGACCAGTTGACGAAGTGGATGCCTGTCACCTCGACCTCCAATGGATCTTTTACGCGTACACTCCCTGGAGGGAACCGCAGAAGACGGTTACAGAGACGCGCAGAGTTCCCTAATAGTTCCAGCCTTGATCACCCGGCCACGGGACGATCTCTCGGAGGCGTCCTTCTAGTAGAACCGGGAAAACACGGACTTACCTCTAGCAGGGCCGAGAAGCAGCTTCAATTTGCAAGCCTCTGACACCCACTAAACCACAGCTCCGGAATGAACGTGAAACATGAAAGGGAAATGAAATGAGAAGAAATCTATGGTATAATACACCACTCAAGCATTCGCCTGTGCTTACCAGGAAAACCACGAAAAACTCATGGTCAGATTGGGCGAAATCGAACCCGGGACCACCAGAATGCGAGCCTCACACGTTACCGCCGAGCCATTTCACTCGGTAGAGTGTGGCGATAGTCAGACTTTTAAAAAGCGGGTCACTATATGCTGGCTTTGAAATTGCATACTCTTTGCAAGACATCACGAGAAACAAACGAATAATAACTTAACGCTTTCAAAAAGCAACAGATGTCTCGAATTGGATGCTACTGCAGTATCTGCATTTGAGATAATTGTGTGTTTTAACGAGATCTATATTTTTGAGTTGTACATTTTCGTCTATCTCCCTTGGTTTACCAGTAATACAAAAGGCATTTAGATGAAGGGGATTTCACAGGCTATTCCCGGAAAATTCAAGATGACAATTATATTTTTTGTCACTCCAATACATATATGAAACATACGGTATTTAATCAAAATTAGAGCCGTTTAGAGAAGATTAAAAATGTAAAATATTATCAATCTAATGTGTAGTTTTGTGTTTGAAGGTTTTGTTTTCTTCAAATCTACGTGCTTTATCATTGCTACACAAAAACACTCACTCACATATACCTTTGTCTAAAAGTGTTTTTTATTAAGATAACCTAGAACCTGTATTTGTGTGAAAACTGGACATCGTTACTTTGGGTGTAACACAATACTTCTACTTGTTATAATTAGGTGCTATAAAAGGGATGAGAAAATCACTATATGTAATGAGGGTTAATTTCTAAACTATTTACAATACATTTTAGTGCTTAACATGTTTAAGAAGAATTCAAATGAAAGAGTTTTAAACAATGCTCCACACCTCCTATGTTTCCTTTAGTTGCTCTCCATATTCACCGCTTGTACTTTTAGTTACCCTGTATGCTGGTCCCCCATCTGACACCACCTGGATGCCAGACCAGGTTAATGGCTTCCCGACCACAAAGCGGACCCATATCCTTTCTCGCCCAGAATATTCTTCCCTTCGGTAGATCCGCCAACTGCAAGCTTTGCTGTGGTTAGGATTAAACTTGGTTTTCTGTAATTGCCGTCGTGTTTGTGCCGTCTCTACATACCTGCATAGGGGGATTAAAAAGTTTGGGCACGTTTCTTCGTGTTCATGCAGCTTTTGTTTATGTTCATTTTATCGCTCATAAATTACCTCAGACTTCCTCTGCTAACTTCTAAAGTCAGAGTTCTCAAGTTCGATTCCCTCTTGGAGGGTGGGAATTCTTTTTTTAACCAAGATTATTTCCCATCCTCCCTAGAGTCTAGAAGTATGAATGCTACTGCTACTGTGTGTGTGAATTTAATGTAATAACCAAAATAATTCCAACCCCAACATTAACACCACTGTAAGCGAGTGAACATCATTGCCCATGAGCCCCCGTATAGGGGGCTCCGACCCTTTCAGCTGCCGTGGTGCGGGCACTGCGCACCCCTAGCACTCCTGGTACTTCTGATGTTACTAGAAGTACGTGCGGCCGAACATCAGAGATCCTCCCGGAAGGGAACTGTTTGAATTGGGTTGGACTCGGCAGGGCAGTGTTTCCCGAGATATATGGGTCTGGGCAGAAATCTGGCCTAAATGTTCTCCGGCACCAAGCTGGAGAGATGATAGACGGTGTGCTGGACATTGTCGTCCCCAACGAGGTCTTCGGTAGTCTTTCTCTTTGGGTTGAAGCGCGTAAGTGTCTTCTGTCCTGTGAAAGCAGGAAGGAGCGGTTTATAAAATAGGTACTATCCTAATAGAAATACCCACGGATGTTAATGGCTTTCTGGGATTGGGGCGGAAAACTGGGTTTGGAGACTCTTATCATTTTGGTCACTACCGATGAGCAATTGCTCAAAAAATTCGATGTCGAATATATTTTGAGGCCTGCTAAACCCAAAAAAGCATTTTTAACAAACGCTCTGTCTGTGTGTGAACAGCATAACTCCAAAACGAAAATTCGGTTGAACACCAAAAATAGTATTTAAGTTCAACATCTTTCAAGGATTAGATTTGAACTTTTCAAAAAATCTCCCCTACCCGAACTACCGTTTACATGGAAACATTTTCGAAAATTGTATTTTTTTTAATAATGGCTCTAACAATTTTGATTAAAATACCATATATTAAAGATATTTACATGACAAAATGTGTATCGTAAATTTTCTGGGAATAGCCGCTAAAGCCCCTTCATTCGAAACAAATTTGATTTATTAAGCGATAGATGAAAACGTACTTCACAAAGAATGTGGATATCTCTAAAACACATAATTTATTGCAAATAACTATTTTGTGGCACATGCCATTTCCGAAATATTAACGGTTCAATATTTTGTACTTCTTTTAAAGTCCTGTCGGCATTTGTTTTTCGCGATGTCATGGAAACAGTAAGGAATTTTAAGGCCAGCATATAGCGTCCAGTTGTTAAACATTTGACTGTCGCTGTTCTCTTTGTGTCTATAACGAAATGTGTAATGTAGCTGTTTCTGTAACTGTTTATTTGGATTAAAATATAGTAGATAGAGAAATAAACTTTCGTAAGAATATTTGTATACTCACAAACAAACGACGGAGGATGGAGAAAGTCATGTGAATGTAACACATATTTTATTAACGCATATGTTTGAAGGAGAGTAGTATATGTCTGTGCTCAGTACACAAACAGCAGGACCCCTGACAAACACGTACAATCGCTCGGCAGTGCAATACCACCCTTACCATTCGTACTAGAAGTGTGGTATTTGTACTAACTTTTATACTTATTTCATTAAGCACAAAATTAAATACTCTCAAGGCCATCTGAGCTTGCTTTGCCAACATTAATTTTAATTTTCTTTTTGCAACATTCCTCAGTATGACTGACAGTGCTATCTACGCTGTCCTTTGTTCTTGAAAGAGTATGAAGTAACAAAAACTTTTTCTATGAAAGTTGTTTGTTTTGAAGAGGCATGTGTGCAGCAGCTGTACCTCTGCTCTGTGCTGCGTGGATAGCGGCCTAGACACGTGTCCACAAAGGCATGTGTACAGCAACTGTACCTCTGCTCTGTGCTGCGTGGATAGCGGCCTAGACACGTGTTCACAAAGGCATGTGTACAGCCACTATACCTCTGCTCTGTGCTGCGTGGATAGCGGCCTAGACACGTGTCCACAAAGGCATGTGTACAGCAACTGTACCTCTGCTCTGTGCTGGGTGGATAGCGGCCTAGACACGTGTCCACGAAGGCATGTGTACAGCAACTGTACCTCTGCTCTGTGCTGCGTGGATAGCGGCCTAGACACGTGTCCACAAAGGCATGTGTACAGCAACTGTACCTCTGCTCTGTGCTGGGTGGATAGCGGCCTAGACACGTGTTCACAAAGGCATGTGTACAGCAACTATACCTCTGCTGTGTGCTGGGTGGATAGCGGCCTAGACACGTGTCCACAAAGGCATGTGTACAGCAACTGTACCTCTGCTCTGTGCTGGGTGGATAGCGGCCTAGACACGTGTCCACAAAGGCATGTGTACAGCCACTATACCTCTGCTCTGTGCTGGGTGGATAGCGGCCTAGACACGTGTTCACAAAGGCATGTGTACAGCAACTATACCTCTGCTCTGTGCTGGGTGGATAGCGGCCTAGATACGTGTTCACAAAGGCATGTGTACAGCAACTGTACCTCTGCTCTGTGCTGGGTGGATAGCGGCCTAGACACGTGTTCACAAAGGCATGTGTGCAGCAGCTGTACCTCTGCTCTGTGCTGGGTGGATAGCGGCCTAGATACGTGTTCACAAAGGCATGTGTACAGCAACTATACCTCTGCTCTGTGCTGGGTGGATAGCGGCCTAGATACGTGTTCACAAAGGCATGTGTACAGCAACTATACCTCTGCTGTGTGCTGGGTGGATAGCGGCCTAGACACGTGTTCACAAAGGCATGTGTACAGCAGCTATACCTCTGCTATGTGCTGGGTGGATAGCGGCCTAGACACGTGTTCACAAAGGCATACGTACAGCAACTATACCTCTGCTGTGTGCTGGGTGGATAGCGGCCTAGACACGTGTTCACAAAGGCATACGTACAGCAGCTATACCTCTGCTCTGTGCTGGGTGGATAGCGGCCTAGATACGTGTTCACAAAGGCATGTGTACAGCAACTGTACCTCTGCTCTGTGCTGGGTGGATAGCGGCCTAGATACATGTTCACAAAGGCATGTGTGCAGCAGCTGTACCTCTGCTCTGTGCTGGGTGGATAGCGGCCTAGATACGTGTTCACAAAGGCATACGTACAGCAGCTGTACCTCTGCTCTGTGCTGGGTGGATAGCGGCCTAGATACGTGTTCACAAAGGCATACGTACAGCAGCTGTACCTCTGCTCTGTGCTGGGTGGATAGCGGTCTAGACACATGTTCACAAAGGCATACGTACAGCAGCTGTACCTCTGCTCTGTGCTGGGTGGATAGCGGCCTAGACACGTGTTCACAAAGGCATGTGTACAGCAACTATACCTCTGCTCTGTGCTGGGTGGATAGCGGCCTAGACACGTGTCCACAAAGGCATGTGTACAGCAGCTGTACCTCTGCTCTGTGCTGGGTGGATAGCGGCCTAGATACGTGTTCACAAAGGCATGTGTACAGCAACTATACCTCTGCTCTGTGCTGGGTGGATAGCAGCCTAGACACGTGTTCACAAAGGCATGTGTACAGCAACTATACCTCTGCTGTGTGCTGGGTGGATAGCGGCCTAGACACGTGTTCACAAAGGCATACGTACAGCAACTATACCTCTGCTGTGTGCTGGGTGGATAGCGGCCTAGACACGTGTTCACAAAGGCATGTGTACAGCAACTGTACCTCTGCTATGTGCTGGGTGGATAGCGGCCTAGACACGTGTTCACAAAGGCATACGTACAGCAACTATACCTCTGCTGTGTGCTGGGTGGATAGCGGCCTAGACACGTGTTCACAAAGGCATGTGTACAGCAACTATACCTCTACTCTGTGCTGGGTGGATAGCGGCCTAGACACGTGTTCACAAAGGCATGTGTACAGCAACTATACCTCTGCTGTGTGCTGGGTGGATAGCGGCCTAGACACGTGTTCACAAAGGCATGTGTACAGCCACTATACCTCTGCTCTGTGCTGCGTGGATAGCGGCCTAGACACGTGTCCACAAAGGCATGTGTACAGCAACTGTACCTCTGCTCTGTGCTGGGTGGATAGCGGCCTAGACACGTGTTCACAAAGGCATACGTACAGCAGCTGTACCTCTGCTCTGTGCTGGGTGGATAGCAGCCTAGACACGTGTTCACAAAGGCATGTGTACAGCAACTATACCTCTGCTGTGTGCTGGGTGGATAGCGGCCTAGACACGTGTCCACAAAGGCATGTGTGCAGCAGCTGTACCTCTGCTCTGTGCTGGGTGGATAGCGGCCTAGACACGTGTCCACAAAGGCATGTGTGCAGCAGCTGTACCTCTGCTCTGTGCTGGGTGGATAGCGGCCTAGATACGTGTTCACAAAGGCATGTGTGCAGCAGCTGTACCTCTGCTCTGTGCTGGGTGGATAGCGGCCTAGATACGTGTTCACAAAGGCATACGTACAGCAGCTGTACCTCTGCTATGTGCTGGATGGATAGCGGCCTAGATACGTGTTCACAAAGGCATACGTACAGCAGCTGTACCTCTGCTCTGTGCTGGGTGGATAGCGGCCTAGACACGTGTTCACAAAGGCATGTGTGCAACAACTATACCTCTGCTATGTGCTGGGTGGATAGCGGCCTAGATACATGTTCACAAAGGCATACGTACAGCAACTATACCTCTGCTGTGTGCTGGGTGGATAGCGGCCTAGACACGTGTTCACAAAGGCATGTGTACAGCAACTATACCTCTGCTCTGTGCTGGGTGGATAGCGGCCTAGACACGTGTTCACAAAGGCATGTGTGCAACAACTATACCTCTGCTATGTGCTGGGTGGATAGCGGCCTAGATACATGTTCACAAAGGCATACGTACAGCAACTATACCTCTGCTGTGTGCTGGGTGGATAGCGGCCTAGATACGTGTTCACAAAGGCATGTGTATAGCAACTGTACCTCTGCTCTGTGCTGGGTGGATAGCGGCCTAGATACATGTTCACAAAGGCATGTGTATAGCAACTATACCTCTGCTATGTGCTGGGTGGATAGCGGCCTAGATACGTGTTCACAAAGGCATGTGTACAGCAGCTGTACCTCTGCTCTGTGCTGGGTGGATAGCGGCCTAGATACGTGTTCACAAAGGCATACGTACAGCAGCTGTACCTCTGCTCTGTGCTGGGTGGATAGCGGCCTAGATACGTGTTCACAAAGGCATACGTACAGCAGCTGTACCTCTGCTCTGTGCTGGGTGGATAGCGGCCTAGACACGTGTTCACAAAGGCATGTGTACAGCAACTATACCTCTACTCTGTGCTGGGTGGATAGCGGCCTAGATACGTGTTCACAAAGGCATACGTACAGCAGCTGTACCTCTGCTCTGTGCTGGGTGGATAGCAGCCTAGACACGTGTTCACAAAGGCATGTGTACAGCAACTATACCTCTACTCTGTGCTGGGTGGATAGCGGCCTAGATACGTGTTCACAAAGGCATACGTACAGCAGCTGTACCTCTGCTCTGTGCTGGGTGGATAGCAGCCTAGATACGTGTTCACAAAGGCATACGTACAGCAACTGTACCTCTGCTCTGTGCTGGGTGGATAGCGGCCTAGATACGTGTTCACAAAGGCATGTGTACAGCAACTGTACCTCTGCTGCTATAAGTGTCGGGAAGATGGCATTAAGCTGTCATAGCGTTCGTTTTACCATCTATTTTTCATGTTTTACTACTGTTTTAGACTTAATGTGGAACTTTGGGTCGTGGTGTTAAATATTCAACACGATATTTAGTTTGGCGACTGAGGAAAACCCACTTAAAATCCCAGTCAGATTGATCAGCTCACGGGATTTGAACCCGAGACTTCCCGAATACTGCCTGAGCCATCTCGCTTGGTTAGAGTACCCTGTTGTCTGTTGCGCAGAACAACTATTCCTGCAAGCATCTGAATATACGAACAAAAGTCTTCTATATAACGTTTCAACTTTGTGTTGTAATAATGACGAGCCGGGATGGTGGGAGACAAACAATTAAAAGAATTGCCGAGTGGCCGGCCGGGGTGTTTAAAATTGCTGGCCATAAGTTACTGACGGAAGCTTTAAATTCAGAAAGAAGGGGAGGAAGTAACGAATGGGGGTCGATCACAACTTCTGTGGGAGCTTTAGATGAACGAGTGTACTTTGGAAATCATTCGGCGTGTAGGCAATCCATATTCCTGGAGCAATATTCCGCCAAAATATAACTTCCGCTGAGCAAAAGTGATACAAGTCCGTCACTTTTAAAAACACACTTTATTAATTACACCGTGTCTACATTTGTTGTCGTGTATTTTAAATGAAATGGTCGGATGTAGATAAATTAACGCACCACTACTTATACAGGGTGATTTATGAAGATCTGACACATTTCTTTCTTTAATTATTCTGTTCGAAATTCATTCAAAGCCCCAATTTTAGCACCAAATTAATCAGAATGTTCTGGAGTTTCGATTGCCTGTCACTAGATGCGCTGATGTTCATGTTTTATTCCTAATTGTTAGTTTAATTGTCGGCAACTGTTTTTGAGATTTTGTTGTAGTCAACGTGAAAATGAAGTACACATTAAATGAAAGACACTTCCTTGTAAAGCAATACTGGATTACGAATTCGATTACAGCTACTCAAAGGCCATACAAAAGAGAATCTGGGTTCACAATCCTCCCCAAAGAAACACAATACTGGGACTGGTAAACAAATAGGAAACAACCGGATCTCTGGTGAGTGAAAAAGGCAAAACTCGTTCATCTAGGCTTCCCACGGTTGTTGACGTAAGAGCACGACTGGCTCAGTCACCCAAAAAATCATTAAGACGTTTGTCACAGGAGACAGGGTACAGCTACTCAAAGTGTCAGAAAGCTGTGAAAAGTGCAGGCCTAAAGCCGTATAGGATTACGGTTGTCCATCAGTTACACGAACCAGATAAGGATGTACGACTGAATTATTGTCGTAGGTTTCAGGCGTTCTTTGTGCAAAATACTGCCACATGGTTCACAGATGAAGCATGGTTCCTTTTATCTGGCTATGTGAACTCAAATAACTCACGCTATTGGGCCAGAGAAAATCCACATGTTATTCATGAAGTATCTATGCACCCGGTTAAAATCGGAGTTAGGTGCGCAATATCCGCACAGAGAATAGTGGAACCAACTTTTTCTAAAACACTGCAGAGTACCGACGGGCTTTCATGGAGATTTCTGAGCAACTAGACGATGTAGAGCTGAGTCAAGGATATTTTCAGCAGGACGGCGCTACATGCCATACATCAAATGAATCCGTGACACTAATTGCAAGTTTCTTTGACGACCGGATAATTTCTAAGAACCCGTGGCCACCGAGATCTCCGGATTTGACATAGCCGGACTTCTTTCTATGGGGTTACTTAAAAGACAGGGTTTATGCCACACGTCCCCAGACATTGGATGATCTGAAGCACAACATTAAACAGGAGATTCAAGCTATTGACAACAGAGTTCTCCAACGAGTGGCCAGTAACATGGAATGACGTGTTGAGTTGTGCCTTATGCAGGATGGACATTTTCAACATTTTATATAGAGGTAAATAATCTCCCAAAATTCCTCTGTATTTCAGGTATAATAAGTTGTCGCTAGCATAACTCGTTTTGAAACAATTAAGGAAATAAATGCGTCAGTTCTTCATAAATCAGTCTGAATATAATAAGCAGGAGGTATTGCATTCTACCGCAAAAAATGATACCAAAGTTTCACCGAAACTCTCATTCTGAGACTCCCTGAATGAAAGAAATTGGAAAAGGGTTCGTTTAAGTGTGCGAATGTCTGAGAACAACATAAGTAAAACATGAAAGGTCAACTAAATGTGAAGTTGGTATTTAAGTTCAGCGTCCTCTAAGGATGCGACTCAAGGAATTCTCAAGAAAATCGTCCCTACCACAAATAAGTGTTTACAAGAAAATTTTTTCGCTACTTTCTATTTTCTCTAAAATGGTTCTAACGTTTTGATCACCTTTAGTAGATGCTAGAGAAGATAAAAATAAGAATTTTCCAACAAATGATGTTGCACACGTCAAAAATTTTATTTTATACCACGGATCGAGAGAAAAAAGAAAAACACAACGACAATTTTGTATTCTAATGAGCTCCAAGTTTTTTTCTGTAGGAGTTATTTTTCTATCTCTATTATTGATTCCCAGTTACACAGAATTATATAAAATTAAATTAAAATGGAGAGGACTTTACAGTTCACTGTGTTGGTTTTTATTTACTTATTCTCTGTCTGTTTTTAGGCTGGGTAAATGTGAACGTGGAAAGGAGTCTCAGAAAGGCCACAAGGATAGCCTCAACATAGCTAACTTCCTAACAAGTAAGTGTCCACATTTAACAATGTAACTAATCGTATACACTGAGAAGCAACGAATACAATAATTTGTTAAATCAGTTACTAGTCGGCCACGATATGAATGCGCTTGTAGGAGAGCGCCACTGATTTGTTGACAATGCGTAACGTCATCAACGCTAGGGATCACAGTCGTGTGAGGAGCAAAGCGATAAGGGAATGTACAGTTGCACAATGAAAAAAAAAACTGCATTTCCACGTCTCAGCCTCGCTAGTAAATGCAACTGGAACTGCGAATGTTTCCTTTAGCTGACTGTCCTTCTGATACCCCACCGTAACAGTCTACAATCTCTTTCATCGAACACGCTGATGTCGTGGCCAGGGCAGTCACAGAACTACCCGACCTAACGTATATATAGCGGTTGTTGTTTCAGACAAATGACTATGGTAGAAAGTACCGCCCTTATAAATTTTAATTCTGAAGTTTGACGATGCTACGTTGTTTATTAATTGTTTGGCAGCCATTAATAGTGAACTCTCTCAGCGAATTTGTAAACTCGGATAAAGCTGGTCATTGTTATGTGATACAATACTTTCATTTGAAAGTTCTTAGTCCAACTAATATTAAAGCTGAGTTAGATGCTACTCTGAGGGAGTCTGCTCCTTCTTTTACAACAGTAAAATATTGGGTGGCAGAGTTTAAGTGAGGCCATACGAGTTGTCAAGACGAACATCGCAGTGGTCGACCAAATGAGGTGACCACGCCAGAAATTGTGAAGAAAATCCACAAAATGGTATTAGATGACCTCCACTGAGTGCACGAGCTAGCAGACATCGTAGGCATTTCAAAAAGTGCTGTACATCGCATACTAACTGAAAATTTAGACAGGAGAAAGCTGTGTACAAGATGGGTTTCGCGTGTACTCACAATGGAACAAAAGCAGCATCGTGAGGTGTTTCAGTCGAGTGTTTGGCGATGTTTCGCTGCAATAAACCCGAGGTTTTGCGTCGATGCAGAAACGTGGATGAAGCATGGGTGCATCACTTCACACCTGAGACGAAGGAACAGTCAAAACAGTGAATTGAAAGGGGAGAATCGGCTCCAAATAAGGTGAGACTTTTCCATTTTCAGGCAAGGTCATGGCATCAGTTTTTTGGAATGTGTGTGTGGAATTATTTTAAATTATTATCTTCAAAAAGGAAAAGTAATCAATGGCGAGTATTATGCAAACTTATTGTAGCATTTGAATGATGGAATCAAGCAAAAACAGCCGCATTTAGCGAAAACGAATGCACCAGTTCACACATCCATTATCGCCATGGCCAAAATCAATGAGTTAAAGTTCGAATTGCATTCTCATGCACCCTATTCGCCAGACTTAGCCCCCTCCGATTATTTTCTGTTTCCAAAGTTGAAGGTTAGGCTTGGTGGTAAATGATTTGCCAACAATGAAGAGGTGGAGTTTGCAGTTGATGGCTATTTTGCAGAACTCGACGGTTCTCACTATAAACAAGATATCGAAGCTATTGAACATCGGCGGGAAAAGTGTATCGAGCTGAAAGGGACTGCATAGAGAAATAAAGATATTTTTCCCAAAATTATAGTGTTTTCTTTGTTAGGTTGGGTAATTCTGGGGCAGTACTCGTATCTTAAAAATTGTTGAAGTTTCTTGCTGCAGAATATGTTTAACTATACTCTGTAGTAGTGAAATGTTCGATCTATACCTATTTCACACGCAATTAAACAGATATCCAGGGTAAAAGGATGAGGTGGTATAACATGGTTTCTCAATATACAGGATGAACCAATTAAGTTGACACTGCACAGTACCTCCAAAAATAAGTGTTTTACAAAGATATGTCTTTAGTAAAAGTTGCCTGATATAATGGGGGTAAGTAAATACCTTTAGTCGTAGATGTTATGGTGGTCATTTTAGGGTTAATTTAACTCTTTTAAACGGGAACCTACATTTTGTATGTTCTTTACTCATTTTAAAATGGTTTATAAGAAGCGGTTTATTTTGTGATGAGGATTAAGAAACAAAATAAAACATCTTGGCTCCTAATTACTAAACGTAACTTGACCCTCAAATGACCATCCGCAATGGTCCATCCATTCTTTGTGCTCTTCGTGCACAGCCATTCAGAATTTTCGAATAATTGGAGGATTTTTGGTTAGTTTAATATATTTACGTTAAGCAGATATAAAAGCCATAGATAGTAAATGTTAGGAAAGGCAATATTTATAATAATATAAGTAGGAATACTTTTAATTATTTTTGTTATAGTTGGAGTTGCCTTTGTGTTTACCTCATCCAACCATTCATAACTGCCCTCAATTTTAGAATAACGATTGTGCTACCTTTGCAGTCAAAATACTGCGGCCCTTCAAAATATTTTCAGTGGGCAGGTTAAATCTCTTAATTTTATTCAAGAAACAATGTTTTCAATAAACAGATGAGTAAATTATTTGTCTAATTTTGATAATTATGTTGGTGTAAGAACAACTACAAAGAGATTTAATAAATTTATTTAGGTTTTAAGAGGAGCGAGAAAACAATATAAAAAACCTGATGTGTTACACTCACATCACTTTCTCTGCCCTTGTACAAACTATTTTTACAAGCGCTTATTCTCCATATGCTTCATGTTAATCGAGATATCGAGATGTTAATCTTATTGGTAATTTTCTTGTAGATGCAAGGGGAATTGGTAGGCTTTAAGCGACAGTCAAATATTTTAAGAGCTGGTTGCTATGTGGAGTATTCCATTCTCTTTGCATTATCAGGACAAAAAAATGAATAATGAATATCAGAAAAAGTGTAAGTATTGGGAAATTTAATGGAATAACAAGCAATATCTCGAAAATGGTTCACTAAACAACAAAAATGTATACGACATAAATTGTGTATTTTAACGCGATCTACATTTTTTGTGTACTGAAAGTTTGTCTATCTCTTATGGTTTACAAGTTGTGCAAAAGTCGTTCACAATGAAGAATACTTTTTGAGACATTCCCAGAAAATTCTAGATATACATTTCATTTCTCATGACATTATCTTAAAAATATAATATTTTCATCAAAATCGTTAGAGCCATTTTTGGGAAAATTAAAATTTTCGAAAAATGTTCCATGTAAAGGGTAGTCTGGGTTGGGGGATTTTCTTGAAAATCTTAGTGTCGCATCTCTGGAAGATACTGAACCTAAATACCAAGTTTGGTGTTTATCCGACTGTTCGTTTTTGAGTTATGCTGTTCATAGACACATAGACACAGACACACACACACATACACACGCGGACATGTTTCCAAAAATGGTTTTTTTGGATTCAGGGGGTCTCAAAACATGTATTTCCGGTGAAATCTCGGTATCGAATTTTTGGGTGGAATGCAATACTTTCCCTATTTACTATACGTAGTAGAGAAAGTGAATATGAATAACGAATTTCAGAAAAAGTATAAGTATTGGAAAATTTAAGGGAAAAACAAGCAATATCTTGAAAATGGTTCACTCAACAAATAACTGTATATGACATAAATTGTGTATTTTAACGCGATCTACATTTGTTGTGTAGTAAAATTTTGTCTATCTTATGGTTTACCAGTTATGCAAAAGTCGTTCACAATGAAGAATACTTTTGGAGAAATCTCCAGAAAATTCGAGATATACAATCCATTTGTCATGAAAATGTCTTAAACTTGTGGTATTTTAATCAAAATCGTTAGAGGCATTTTTGAGAAAATTAAAATTTTCGAATAATGTTCCATGTAAAGGGTAATCTGGGGTGCGGCATTTTCTTGAAAACCTTCCGTCGCATCTCTGGAAGATACTGAACCTAAATACCAAGTTTGGTGTTTATTCGACTGTTCGTTTCTGAGTTATGCTGTTCACAGGCACGCAGACAGACACACAGACACAGACACGTACATGTTTCCAAAAATGCTTTTTTTTTATTCAGAGGGTCTCAAAACATGTATTTCCGGTGAAATCTCGGTATCGAATTTTTGGGTGGAATACAATACTTCACTACTTACTATACGTAGTAGAGAAAGTAAGAATTAAATTGACCCTAAAATGACCATCACTACGCCCTCCAAATAAAACACGACGACTAATGACATTTACTTTCCCGCATAATATCAAGCATCTTTTATTAAAGACATTTCTTTCTACAACTCTTAGTTTTGGAGATATTGTACAGTCTCAACTTAAATGGTCCATCATACATAGCTGTCCTCATATATTGCCCCACAAGAGATACTCTCAAACTGCCTAACACTCCGTGCAGTCAATAATTCGTTGTCCATAATCATAATTCAGAAACACATTAAAAGCCCATATATTAGTTAAACTTAAGGACAGCCTTACACGACCAAAGAGTAAAATGACATAAATCAGAACAATGAAAGACAATAGAAGACCAGAACATGCCCCTAACACATGTCTTATAGTAAGAATAAGAAATCAACGTGAAATATTGTTCTCCACTTGTGTCCCATTGAATATTACATAATTTAGAGAGACGAACACCGAAAAGTGAATCAATCAAACACATCAATAGTGCAGGAACTTGCCCTAAGAACGATTAAAAGTCTTTAAAAACAACTCATCAAGGTTAGTTAACGAGGCGCACACAGGTGAAGGTCCGGGGAGCAAATCCTTAGGCACCTACTCTCAATAGCTAACCTCGATGTAAGACAGAGACGCCACCTGGCAACCCAAACAAAAGAAGACCAGGCAGCGTTCATATCCCAAACTGAAGAAGGCTGTTTGTTGCTGCACCGTATGGAAAGCGAGTCTGAAGAAGATGGTATCCTTACGTTATTTGCACCACGCTTTGGGCGTCAATTTGAAGTAGGTTGTATTGAAGGAGTTGTATTATATTTCAACTGTTGGGAGCCGAACTTCAAGTTTGTTTGCAACCGCACGTATGGTAAACAGTTTCCGGTAGCCTTCGCCCCAAGTTTTAAAAAATATTAACTTTGTAATTTTACTGTTTCTTTAAATATTATATATTTGTTTTTGCCTCGGCTGCGTCAGTATTTTTGTTGGAGACATGGATGTCTTGGCAGGGTTGTGGTGCGACAAGAATGTAGGCTACACGTATTATAATTTTACTTCACTCCTTTTATTATTCCTTGGCACGATTTAAATAACACTTCACTGATATAGAGAGCTGTGAGATTCTTTTATTAAATACTTGCACCTTTTAACACGTAAACTATTTTCGTCTCACACGAATACGTATTATACTTCTCGAGGACGCGTCTCGCGTCCGGTTAGGAACACTGTTTGCAGGCAACTGATTTCTAAATTTGTAAATTTTTCTCCTTCATTTAACTAAAGCTTTTTATGGTTGTTGATTGGCTATTTTATAAACTGTCACTAAAATTACGTTATTGCTTCCAAGAATCACAAGTAACATTTAAACTTTCTAATTCATTATAGCCTCAAGGTTACCTCATTGTTAGCAACTTTTAACTTATTATTCTCACAGCTCCTACATTATTAAATTACGTAATATATTCACATAACTTTATTACACATGGATACAATAATATAAACATATAATGACTGTATTATACACTTTTTATATTATTATTACATACACATATTGCTTTAAGGCGGGCTGTTATTGAATTTATATTTATATAATTAGACTGAAATCATTTAAGTGTTAAAATACTGTCTCAAAACGTAGCCTTCATTCCGTTTAAGCGCGAAAGATAAACCATAGAAAATTGGCATAAAGCTATTCGTAAAAAATTCAAAATGAATATTTTATATATAATATATATATATATATATATATATATATTTTGAGGACACATAAAATAACAAACAAACGTAGCTTCAGTATTGACAGAAATTTTGATTTGTCGCATTCCTAAAACATGTTGCACTTATTTACAATGTTTACTATTAATCCGGGTTTACGGCAGACACTTTTCGAAACAAGGTTTTTCGGGTTTAAGGTACATCAAAACGTGCATTTCCCATGAAATTATGTTTTAGAACATTTGGATGAAATATAATACTTCTCTTTCCAATAAGTAAGCTACAGGGAAGTTAATAAAATGACAGTAGTATGAAACGTGATAAGAAAAGTGCCTCTTGTTTTCAGAATGGTGCGTCTGAGAATTAAACGACGATGTTACACATTAGCCCCGTGCTTCTCATCCACTCTAAGTAGCACATAGAGTATTTATGACACAATCCATCGCTTCTTTTCGCTCCGTCTTGTACCGTCTTCTCCAGGTTTTCCTTTGAGCGGCCTACTGCTTCATAATTCAGCACACGAAATGGCGGAAGTCATGGCCTTCTGTATAAACAAACATTGACAATTGAAACACGTATCAGCAAATATTGAAAAGATAATGTATTCATGTGCCCTAGTGGAATTGCTTTGTTTGATGTATTGCCAGGGTCGATACGAAATATTGCTTCTTCTCTCTTTTAATCTCGGAAACATTGGAATATATATAGTTCTCCGTACATATATGAGAAGCGATAGAGAGATCCTTTTCACACGCGCTTTAAATCCTCTGCAATTTTAAATTTGTAACCCGCTTTTATTTTTGTTTAACTAGTTTTTCGTGTTTATTTTACGTCGCTTTAACTACATGGTCATGGCGCGACGAATCTTTTGGGAGAGATCTCGTGGCTCGGTGTGTGGCGGACTCTCTCAGTCATACCCTGTTGCTTCGTCACATGTCCACACAGGTCTTAGTGCCACGCAACTGTACCTCTGCTTCTGCACGTTACGAGCAGATGACAGCTTCGACACGTGTCCACAGGGACCTAAATGCCAGACAAGTTACTATACCACGTCACGGGCAGATGGCATTAGGTTGTCATTCTGTCTACCTTCTTTTATTATCTGAGGCTAGATGGCAGAGCAATCGCTATTGACATCTATTTTCATTTTTACTATTGTTTTGAGGCAGTATTTTTAACACTTAAATGATTTCAGTCTAAGTATATAATATATAAATTTAATAACAGCCCGCCTTAAAGTAATATGTGTATTTAACAATATATAAAAGTGTATATTACAGTCATTGTATATGTTTATATTATTGTATCCATGTGTAATAATGTCATTTGAATATATTACGTAATTTAATAATGTAGGAGCTGTGAGAATAATAAGTTAAAAGTTGCTAACAATGAGGTAACCTTGAGGCAATAATGAGTTTGAGAGTTTAATAATGTTACTTGTGATTCTTGGAAGCAATAATGTAATAAAAGTGACAGTTTATAAAATAGCCAATCAACAACCAGGGAAAGCTTTACTTAAAAGAAGGTATTCTATTGGATTAGGAATAGCCAATCAGAAACTTGAAATACAGAAATTTACAAGTATAGGCGGTTGAAATCAATTCACTTGGTTGCAGACAGCGTTACTAACCAGACGCAAAAAGTGTCCTTAAGAAATTTAATACGTATTCGTGTGAGACGAAAAATAAGTTTATGTGTTAGAAAAGTGTAATTAATTAATTAATACAAAGAATCTCACAGCTGTCTATATCAGTGAAGTGTTATTTAAATCGTATCAAGCATTAATAAAAGGAGTGAAGTAAAATTACAATCTTTGTAAGCCCACATTCTTAGTCGCACCACAACCCTGCCAAGAGAAACGTGACTAATAATAATACTGACGCAGCCGAGGCAAACATAAATATTTAATACTTAAAGAAACAGTCAAATTACAAAGTTAATATTTTTTAAAACCTGGGGTGAAGGCTACCGGAAACTGTTTACCATACGTGCGGTTGCAATTACTTCAAGTTCGGCTACCCAATAGTTGGAATTCAATACAGTCTTCTTCAAACTGCCTTTCAATACAATACAACCTTATTCAGTTTTAGATTTGAGGTGGAATTTTGGGTCATGAGCCATCCCACTTGGCCCTAAATACTTGTTTTAACTTGTAGGTTATATCGCGAAGGTTATTGCAGGTTCATTGGTTCACCTAAGTTCGTGAATGCCAGATGGATGATCTTAGTTACGTAGTCGCCTTTCTGTAGCTATTGAGGTTTGGCTGAATGTGGACTTTACAATACCAGAACTTCTGGCTGTTCTTTCAGTAGCAATTGCGATGCTGGACCATTGGTGTTAGTTACGTAGTTACCCTTCTGTTATTTCTATTTCATTTAGTATATAGGTGGAGGTTTGGGTTGTGATATTAAATATCCAATCTTGTATTTACCTAGAAACTGAGGGAATCCATGTTACATCTCTAGTCAAATTGAACGTTACTCGGATTTTGTAACGTCATGTATAAATACTTTTTCTACGCCCTACGTATAGTACCTAACCGGAACTATTGCATTCCACTAAAAAAATTCGCTATAGTAATTTTCGGAAATACATGTTTTGAGGTCTGTTGAATAAGGAAAAGGAAAATTAGAAAAATGTCCGTCTGTATGTTAACAGCATAAGTCAAAAAGTAAAAGTGGGATAAATATCACATTTTGTAGATTAGTTTCGCATCTTTTAAAGATGTGACACATGATTTACAAAAAGGTCATACCCCCCTCCTATGCTAGGCTTTGCTTTAAAGCATTTGAAGACTTTTTCAAAAACGACTGTAATGATTTCCATTAAAATTTGAGATGTTTTAATATATTCGCATGAGAAATAAAACGCTATTTTGAATTTTCTTACGCGTATCTTATATATTCTCTTAACTTCCATTTATTTAACTGACTTTTTTTTAACGAGGAAATCTCAACAGAAAGCTAACGGTTTACGTTATGAATAAAACGCAAGATTTATTAAAATACACAATTTTTGTTTAATACATTTTTGCATAGCACTACCCGGTTTTGAAATATTCCATGTTGAGAGTTTAAACGTTTCCTAAGCGTCATCTAACGGACATGTTTGAAAGTTTGCGATTCTTGATTTTTCCTCCCTTTCTGTTCTTTCCAGCGCAACAGCTTGTTACCACGGATGAACATTTGAATATTGTTTACGCATGTTGAAGTCTTCTTGCTTACCTAATTTGAAACAAATCGTGAGTAACGTAACAAGTAGGAAGCAACAATATTTATATGAATTGTTTACTAATATTGTGGAGGAGAAAATGATTTAATCATTGACCCCAGCCCTGATGGGAGTCGGGACTGAGAGTGTGGGACTCACCAATAGTCGGCATACACACTAAAAACTCCTCCACCGGATGGAAAAAGGAAGAAGGAAAAGTGGAATGGCGTGGCTTTTTGCGGTCCCGCATAGCACCCGTGTTAGTATGTGAAGGATGTTGGCTGCCGGGAACGGGTAAAGGTAGTTACTAGGTTGCAGCCATGAAACCTTACTGCAACACTAGTGGAAATGGCGAGGGTTAGGAAGAGAATGTAGGTTAGGTTTGAGGATCGTACCGATGATACTGGTGCTGCTGGTTGTACTCCTTGCATTCCTGCAGGAATTTGGCGACTCTGTCCGGGTTCGTCTTAAACCTGGGTCCAAGAGATGAGACCCGATGGCTTCTGTTATGGCTGTAAGTCTCGATGAGGTGCTGTCGAACTACCCAGCCAGGAAAACCTGTTGGGCAGCTGATGAGGTTTGAAGATCCCTGATGAGTTACTCCAGAGCTGTCAGCTTAGTCGTCGTGTTCAGGAACTCCACTTGGAGATCCTGAACGGCGTCACGTAGGCCCTGGACTTCCTCGATGATCGGCGTGAGTGATGGCGCTGGTGTCGACGCTGGAGTCGGCGTCTGTGGAGCTGTCACTGACTGCGGCGTAGGTGCTGACGGCAACGGCGATGCCTTCCTGCGGGGAATTCAATTAACAACGCGCAAATCAACCCCTTGTCCCTTCCGTTTGTTCACTCACGTGTCCAACACAGGAATCGTGTTCTGTCCTCACACAGACAGAACTCACCGAGTGAACAGCGGACACCACCTAAACGAATTCACAGCAACAATACTTGCGGCGACAATCGCTTCATTTATACCCCACGAACCTTCAAAGAGGTTCAGTACAAAATGGAGAAGGGAAGATCTGAAAGCTTCTACTAGCGTCCCCATAAGACTCTCCAACCAATCATACGCCGGCCGGCAGTGGAGAGCACACCCGACTCACAACACGCGGAAAACGACGAAGTTTCTGTCACAGTATACAATGCGTGTGTGTGTGGGGGGGGGGAGTGTGAATACTGTTTGTTACTTTCTCTACCACGTATACTGGCGTGCATAAAAAGTGCCCCGTAATGGAACGCAACTGATTATGCTGTTAATGACAAATGTAGCCCCGCCCCGTGGCAGCGTGATTGGCAGGGTACTCCCCCAAAATATGGTCCAATTTCCGAGTGGCAATATTACACTGCTACATGTTCTCTCTGGCTGAGTGCCGTTAATTTTAGTCGCAAAAGTAAATTATAATATAACAGAAACCTAGAAATAAACACGAAAAACTTTTTGTCTTCATCTCCATGTCGCTGATGAAAGCTCTCATATAAATGCCGTAGCTGTCATTCGGTTTAACGACACACACACACAAATAATTCTTCACCCCTTCCTCTAGAAGACCGAATTATGTCGCACTGATCTAGCGTTTCCTTTTGTACCAATCCTAGCGAAACTCTTTCATATAGTAAGCGATATACGAACCACCCCTTCATTTCATTGCTTCGTTTTTGTCTCTTGGTTGTTTTTCAGGTCAGTCATATGAGAATTGATACCGGCTATGTGGAGACAAAGGGTTATCTGAAGGTGGAAAAATTACGGAGGGAAAGGCACTATTGGGAAATGGGTCACTTTTTATGCACGTTAGGGGACATAGCAGCAAGCGAAAATATTGCATTCAATCAAAAAATTCGATTTCGGGATTTCGTATGTATGAGAAAATGTTTGAGAAGATAAAACAGTCTGATGTGTTACACTCACATGAGTTTCTCTACTGTTGAACAAAGTATTTTTACAAACGCTTATCTCCATCTACTTTATGTTAATCGAGATAAACATTTGTACAAACTATCTTATTGCTAATTTTCTTGTAGGTGCTTTAAGCGATAGTCAAATGTTTTAAGAGCTGGTTGCTATGTGGAGCATTCCATTCTCTTTGTATGTCCAGGACATTAAAAAACGAATAACGAATTCCCATTTGAGAAAAAGTTTAAGTATTGGAAAATTTAAGGGAATATCTCAGAAATGATTTACTCACAAGAAAGTGTATACAACATAAATTGTCTGCTTTAATGACATCTGCATTTTTTTGTACAAAATTTTTTATCTATCTCTTACGGTTTACCAGTTATGAAAAACCCTTTTAGAAAAAGGAGGACTTTTGGGGACATTCCTAGAAAATTTAAGACATACATTTTATTTGTCATGAAGATATCTTAAATATATGACATTTTAACCAAAATCATTAGAGTTGTTTTTTTTTGAGAAAATAAAAATTTTTGAAAAATGTTCCATGGTGGGGATATTCTTAAAAATACTCGTGTGGTTTCTTTGGAAGATACAGAACTTAAACACCAAGTTTGGTATTTTTCTAAAAATTCATTTTTGAGGGCCTGAAACATGTATTACCGAAAAATCTCAGTATCAAATTTTTGAGTGGAATGCAAATCTTCTCTACCTACTATGTACACTCTCGGGGATAAAAAGTGGCCCATTCACCCAGATCAGTATAGTGTTTTTCTCTTCGTAAGGTTTCCACCTTTGGGTGAGCAACTTTTGACTCCACCCAACCGGCATCAACTCTCTATGTGACTGGCCTGGCAAACAATTCAGTGGTATAACAGAACCAGTGAACGATGCTTTTAATCTATGTGTGGAATGAAGTTGTCGCAGGACACCGCCTCTATGAAAGAGGTTTGCTACTATTGGTACACAAGAAAAGCCTAAGCCAATTGCAATATAATTTGGCTCTATAGAAGAAGGAGTAAAGAATCATTTGCATGTTTGGTTAAACTGGACATAAGCTACGACATTTACACCTACGAGAGCTTTCATCAATGACATAAAGACGAAGGTTAAATTTTTAAGGCTGAATGGCAAGCTGAAAGGACGACTGCAATTTGGATTGTTGTGGGTACAGGAAATGCTACCGAAATACGGAAAACAGTTAAAAATTTAAGGGCAAGAAAACCTCTCAGAATGAAATTTTACTAGGAATCTGGGCGAAATACTTCAAAGGGATATTTGGGAAGGAGCCAGACAGAGATTGGGGCAGGGGTAATTTTTACACCTAGGATGCAATTATTGGGTGTTGAGAGGAGGTCATATTTGCAGTTAACAGTCTCAAAAACGGAAAGGCTCCGGGGTATAATGGATTACCGCCGGAAAGGCTTAAAGCAGCATGCAGTGTTGCTAAGTTTCGGACAACAATGGTCTAGACGTTCAACAGAGTTTTTAACATAGGGGTCACCAAACAATTATAGGGGAGTAAATTTGTTCCAGATTATGGGGAAAATCCATGGTAGAATATTTTACTTAAGGCTAAAAACATGGGTGGGGCGGTTTAATATAATTTTAAAATTTCAAGCGGGATTTAGGGAGGCATATAGAGAGTATATTTTGGATACACTAAGGGCAAAACAAATGGGTCAAAAGCTGGGAAGATTTCATTGTGTCTTTGTTGATTTTAAGAAAGTGCTTTTCTCTATAAATCGCAACGCATTGTGGTATAAACTAAAGTATTATCGAAGAAGATGGTCAAAGCATTGCGCGCTATGTAGCATAGAGTGGAATCCTGCGTAAAGTACAACGTGAACAGTGTTTCAGAGAGCTTCGAGTGCCATAAAGGTGTTAGGTAAGGCATCTTTTATCACCCCTTCTCTTTAATCTCTCTTTGTGGATGACGTAGTGGACATATTGTTAGGAGAAAATGTGGAGGCGCCCGAGATCGGCGACATTCGGATCCCAGTACTTTTATATGCAGACTATATGACACTATTGTGGAAGCGTTGCAAAAGGAATTAGACAAACTATAGAATTATTGTGAGGAATGGATATTGACCGTTAATGTAAATAAAACGAAAATAATGACGTTTAAAAACAGCTCGGTACACAGCTGAACAGAGACCTGGACTTAGCAGGGGAAAGATTGGACAGTGTAAAGACTTTTGTATACTTAGGTTTGACTGTTACAATGAACGGAAGATGGACCAAATACATTGAGGTTACGAAACTCAAGGCAGGAATGAAAGCGGCGAAAACTCTGCGTACACAGAGCAGAATCCCAGATATACCGGTAAAATTGCTAGATGCAATATATTGTGGCGTGTATGTGTGTGCATTGTCACGTCGGACACAGTATTGCTTTGTAGCGACGATATTGTTGATGTAATTCTTTTTGTTTGGGTTTTGAATTTCGTCCGACGTGGCATCTCTCCCTACCTCCCGGCCAGAGGTGGAGAGAGGGGGGAAGTAAGCGTTACTAGTTCCTTTGTGTGGTGTGTGGAGAGCGTGGCGTTAGTCTCTTCAGGTCCAGTGTTGAGTATGGAAGCGTGTGTGAATCGTGTGAATGTGACCTCGTTTGAGTAACATCTCCCTCCAATGTCTTTCCTTTAATCCTTTGTGAATGATGTAGAGGCACAGTGTGAATATTCAGTAAACCACAGGTAATGTAATTAATATGAAAATATATGTATTTTTTGATAATTATCCCACGCCTGCTCTTAAAAGTGTCGTTAAGATCCTGGTCCTCTTGTTTGCCTCTGATGCCCCAATATTTATGCCGGGATAACTAAGATTTAATAACTAGCTGCAAACCTTAAGGTCTCACCCCGGTATATAACAATATGGGGCAGTTCTTAGATTCAAAACGACGTATGGGGTGGAGATCTTGGTATGGGAACTCACGGAAAGACTAGACGAAGTACGAACAGTTTTTATAAAAGGATTTTTGGGTGTGAGAAGAAGTACAGCAAACTGCGGCTTTTTAGAGAATATGGTGCATACAACAAAACAATTCAGTGTAAGGTACAGGTGATCAAATATTGGATTAGAATTATGAGAGGGGATAGGTCACTTATGAACTATAAGGAACAGCTTAGAATTGAAGGCGACAAGACGTGGGCAGTGAAAATCAAAAGTGGGCTGGAGAGAATAGGGATAGGTAATATTTGGTTTCAAGGACCTAGAAATAAAGCGAATCTGTGGAGAAAAGTACAGAAGCGACTGTAAGATACAGTCTGTCACAATCTAACGAGAAAGTGTCATTAAGCTTACAGTCGAAACTAAAAACAGAATGAGGTATATAACAGTATATTTTGTCCAGAAATAGAGCCTGCAAGCTTGGCTCAAACTAGGATCATGGCGAGCGATCAAATTCATTAACGAAGAACTCATAAGAATCTGTCCCTGGTGTAGAGAGGAAGAAACTTGGATTCATATTCTGGCGCATTGTACTAATACAGAACGGTTGAGGAGAAACTATCTGCTAAGTTCCTTTACTGAAGGAGAAAGTTACAAGCTTGTTGGACCTTGCTGGGAGGGGGAAGTGATTGGTACGTTTTTACAACAGGTTATGCAGCTCAGATCTGAGTGTAAGGAAGAGGGCTAAGGTTGGGAGGGGGAGGGTTAGTAGTTTAGCGGCAGGTATTTCTTTATTTTATAAACATTGGAGTGTGCCTGTCAACAAGTTTTTTCTTTTCTTCATCTTCATCTTCTGTTTTGTTTGTGTGACTTTTGTTGTTAGTTTATGTTTTATTTTCTCTTCATTTCTTGTAAATATCATTAACTTTATAGTTCAGTGTAATGAACACAGTCTGAAACATATGAACTACAGTGTATTATATAATCACGTAAAATGTTTAAGACCAAAAAATACACGACAATACGAAAACTGGATTAAGAAAACGGTAGTGTAGCATGAAAATATAAGATTAAATTGTAATGTTACCCTTCGGCCATACTTTGCGGAAGGTAAAGTACGCTGCCAATCCAATGGCAGCAAAAACAAAGGTGGTCACGTGGGTAGTAAGTGGGGCTATGTTTTGTCAATACCAAAACATAAACAGCTGCGTTTCATTATGAGCCAAATTTTATGCACCTCAGTATACGTCGTAGAGAAAGTAAGAATTGGATAAAGTACCCATATAACCTTGAGCTATTTCAGGTTGAATGTTTAAGTGATTGGGTTTCGGCAAGTCTTGTTGATCAAATGAGTAGTTTTCGATTGTTATTGTTTTACAAAATATTTTACTCATCTCTACTATTATAGTAAGTAGGGGAAGTATTGCATTCCACCCAAAAAATTTATGCCAAGATTTCACCGGAAATACATGTTTTGAAGTGCCCTGAATGCAACAGAATATTTTTGGAAACATGTCCTCTGTATGTCTGTCTGTCAGTCTGTGTGTGTGTCTGTCTGTGAACAGCATGACTCAAAACTAAAAGTCGGATAATATTAAACTTGGTGTTTGAGTTTTGTATCTTCCAGGGATGCAGCACGAAGATTTTCAAGAAAATACCCCACCACAGGCTATCTTTTACTAGAAGCAGTTTTCAAAAATTTTATTTTTTTCAAAAATGGCTCTAACGATTTTGATTAAAATATCATATGTTTAAGATATTTTCATGGCAAATGAAATGTAAATCTTGAATTTTCTGGGAATGTCCCCAAAAGCCCTCTTCATTGTGAATGAGTTTCGTATAACTGGTAAGCCGTAAGAAATAGATAAAATTTCACCACACAAAAGTTGTAGATCTCGTTAAAACAAACAATTTATGTCATTTACAATTTTTTGTCCATTGAACCATTTCCAAGGTATTCCTTGTTATTTGTTTAAATTTTCCAATGCTTATACTTTTTCTCAAATGGGAATTCGTTATTATTTTCTTATGTCCTGGACATACAAAGAGAATGGAATGCTCCACATAGCAACCAACTCTTAAAACATTTGACTATCGCATAAAGCCTACCATATTTCCCTTGCCCCTACAAGAAAATTAGCAATAAGAAACTGCATATGTTTATCTCGATTAGCATGAAATAGATGGAGAATAAGCGTTTGTAAAAATAGTTTGTGTAAGAGTAGAGAAAGTCATCTGAGTGCAGCATATCAGATTTTTTCCATAATTGCTTTATCTTATATAAAACTGTCTCAAACATTTGTATAACCTTTCACTCTTAAAATCTTTTACAGACTATACATTAATTTCAGAATTTTTAAGATTGTTGTCGGGCAAGGAATGAAGAGAGGCTAAGTTTAGAAGTACAAAATCTGCTGCTATTTCATTCCTATTTCTGGGAATATCAGAGAATTTTTGGTCCATTATTATGAAAAGCACCAAATGGGGATTTTATGAAATTACAATTCTAAGACGTAAAGGGGAGAATTTAGCATTAAAAAATGTCTATATAATTGTGCAATAATTTTATAAACAGTACAGAGTAAGGTTAATTAAATCGTCATTCATATATAAAAAGCCACTTGTTCAACATGGGGTATGTCAGATAGTAATAAACACAGCTTCATTATAGCTGTGGGAACAAACAAAAAACAGTAAAGATATTAACCACAATATGCATTTGAACACTGCTGGATTTATGCTGCAATATGATTCAATGCTGTACTGGAATTTTGTCAAAACTTACACCAGAAATACTGGAACTTCAAGGCAGTAAGCACTCTGTAGAAGAACCACTTTTTATAAACCGCTGATTCTGAAAATTGCAACACCAAGAAAGAATTCCCCGAATAACTCCAAACTTGGTGGAAGTGTAGAAAAGTGTGCAAGCAATAAGTGATTAGGTTTGCATAAAGATGGGGTACACGTAGGGCGAACAGAGCCCTCTCGTGTCGGTCCAACAAGGTCAGTGTTGCGCCCTGTGTACTCGGTGCAGAGCTGTCAAACAAGGTGGAAACAATAAAGAAAATGCCAGTATGCCTCGTCGACGTCAAAGGGAGCCATATCGACATATGAGTTCGAACGGGCAGAATGATCGGTCTTTGTTATACCGTGACATTTCGGCTCGTACAGGGTATGCTGCTACGACAGTGATGCGTGTGTGGAAGCAGTGGTTAGATGAAGGAATGTACGCAGCGAAGAGCGGGTACTGGACCACGGAACATGACCACAGCACGGGATGACCATCATCTTGTCCGTACGGCCATAACGGACCGTACAGCTTCATCCACAGTGTTGGCTTGACGCTGGAGCACTGCAACAGCTGTGAACTTGTCTGCACCAACGGTTCGTCGCCGTGTGCTGCAGGTTGGACTGGTTGCATGCCATTACGCCAGCTTTAATTGTCCAGAAACCACAAGCTCCTCCGACTGCAATGGGCACGTGAACAGAGTCACTGGGGTGCTGAGTGGCAAAATGTAGTCTTTTCGGACGAGTTCCGGTTCAACGTGCCCTACAGTGATGGCCGCATACGTGTCCGGCGGTACCGTGGTGAGCGCAACCTGGAGGGCTACATTGTTGAGCGGCATAGCGGACAAACACCAGGTGTGGTGATTTGGGGCGCCATTGGTTACAACAACCGATCTCGCCTCCTACGAATTGAGGGCACTTTGAACAGCAACCGGTAACTAACGGTGGTTGTAGAGCCTGAGGTACTCCCCCCTGCTTCAGGCATCTCCACAGCCACATTTCAACAGGACAATGCCCGGCCACATATTGCGAGGAATGTACAAGCCTTCTTTGAAGAGCGACGGATACCATTGCTTTCCTGGCCTGCACCTTCGCCTGACATGTCGCCCATCGAATATGTCTGGGATATGGTTGGTCGGCACCTGGTGCGTCACGGTCCTCTAGTAACCAGTGTCACGGATTTATGGGCTGAACACAAATCCCTCAGGAACTTATTCAGAACCTTTTTTATGCATTGCCACGGCGTATAGCAGCTCTAATTGCAGCGTATGGAGGCCACACCAAATACTGAATATTAGTGCTCAAAGGTCATGTATACATTTGAAAAGTTTATCATTTGTTACTTGTCATATACCTAACCTGTGCTATTAAATTCATGCGTTTCCTTCTTGGTGTTGCATTTTGCACAAACGACAGTCTATGAATGCCTATTATGGTATACGTTACACAACAGAGCTCGTTCGGTGCGACTACATAGATCTGCTGTGGTTACCACTCCTCAGGAGGAAGCAATGAAGTGAAGGAACTACAGCAGATTACAGACCGCAGGAAAATGCGCGTTTGGATGCTCGAAGACCCGTCCTACTACTGGAGCTGGCGTTAGAGGACGATGAACGACCCGTCGACAACGCAGCCCTCTGGTGTCCACGGGGAGTACTCTTGCTTTGAGCAACATGCGCGCCTGCACCGTCCTTCGCCACGAAAGCACATCTGTACGATGAGAAAGAACCGGAATGAAAGGGAAATGATGTAAAGGAAATCGTGACAGATGAGGGACCCTCCCAGCGTTCGCCTACCAACCAGGGAAACAAACGTCAAAGAGGTAATCTACAGGAATCGAGCCCGGAACCTCCCAAATGCAAGCCTCAACGCAATGCCGCGAAGGCATTTCGTTCGGTATATAACAGTAATACCTCTAGATAATTTAACATCCTGAATGTCACCAATTATTGAACTCTGTATGCACAGTTATTAAAAACCATAAATGTCTCTCCGCTTGGGGTATTGTTCCCACAGTTGGCTACATACTTTTGACCTTCATACAGGTAACCAATTCGTGAATTATATTAATGTTTACAAGTAAATAAAGTGCAGTTTAATTAGTACTAATCTCTGTGGTGGAACATTACAGTTAAGCACATAATTTTTATTATTTAACTCGTATTGGAAAAAAAGGTCAGTGCTTTTAACAGTCACAAATTGAATTGACCTTTTTTTCGTATGTTTTTCACGAGTACGCTTCACAAGGTAAAACAAAAATCACATCCACCTCTCAAAAAATACATCAAACTAAAACAAAAGCCTCGTGTTTTTTTGACAGCGTATATAACATCTGCAATAAAATTCCTCTCAGCTATTTGCTAACCCTGCACCCTCCCAAACAGGGTTGTTCCTATAAGCAAACAAACAGGCTATAACGGTATTATCTCGTATAAATCCTATTTGTAGCTTGTTTTGCGACCACCTATGCATTAAATTAGACACAAAACTGAGAGAATATTGTATAATATTAACGTTGTGAGTTTACATTTCGTTCATTATTCTGTCTATAGTAAACACTGCATTTCTGTTTGGAAGTTTCATCTCTACTAAGGGTGCTATTGATGCTAAACTTTCACCAGAAACAGAAAAAAGTGTATTAAAAATGTTTCTGCACGTGTTCCAGCACATGTGTGTTTATGAGATGATTCCCCCACTCCACCTCAAACCTTTTACTTTTTCACTAATTTTTATTTTCTAAAAAACGACTCAAACAGTAATAATTAAAATATCGTATGTTTAGAATGCTGACATGAAGAATAAAACGTAAAAATCCTGGTCTTACATTCTGTACCCTGTATCGTTTATTAATGGATGTCTTTCTTGTCTTTTTCGTTATTGGTTCGGACGCACTTCAGCCTTGGGCTTATTGTGCTATCTGTATCGTTTTAAAACCGATTCATTAAGCCTGCACCCTTTACCAAGGAATAGACTCTCATAACAGATGTGGAGATTTGGTTTCAAATTTTTCTGATTCTAAAAACATTTTCGAAAGGCAATATATTTGCTGTTAGCCAAAGTCTCACAGGATTATATAATGTATTGGCCTGTTTTGGTTAGTTTATCTTATATTTTAATAATTTTCGCTCTTTTATTACATGGTTTTCTAATAAATGGTTTACCATGATTGTTTCCTGCAGTTTTAAACTAGGTTTTATAGTGTTGCACAGAGTACTACCATAAGTTTTGTTATATTCTGAAAGAACACAAAACATGCGGTCATTTCGAAATTCTCGACACCAGTGTCGAACCGAACCTGTTTGTCACTCATTATGTCCGGTCCATACACGAGGCTAACTCACGATGGATGTTCGCAGCTGACGATCCTTTTGCCAACAAAAATCTAATCACACCGCGCACTTCACAACTGGCGGGATCTATGATTGTCGCGGCCGTTGCGAACTGCTCTCACCGACTGGCAAACGCCTACTGCGTCACACCAACACTCCAGTAGAGTCCTCAGGAGTCGATAGACAGCGCTGCAGGCGTGAAACGTCATTCAGGCCTACATCCGTTAAATATTGTTCACCGGATCTTAGTTTTGGAATACGCCTCGTAGTTTAGATTTGTTATTACAAAGATTGAAGCCTGTCTTGGAATCAGAATTACACGTCTTTAGTGTCACTCTTTCTCCGCCCTGCCATCTACCCGCAACGTATAACTCTCGTGATGCCATCCCTGAGCTATATCCCACTCTCGTACATTAAAACCTATTGTATTAAAATTTCAAATGAATTGATCTGAAAATGTGGATTTTGTAAATTTCACATTTCAACCGCTCCATCAAAGCTTACAGTACCCTCCCTCCGTTGAGGTTTATGCCCTTTTCCAGTAATTATTCCAACACGGCAGCCAGAAAACAGTGGCCTTCTTTGGAACGCTTTCACCCATTGTTTGGACTGCTCCTTCGTCTCAGGCGTGCAGTACTGAATCCATGTTTCGCTAACTGATGTAATGTCGAAATAAATCGGCCGAGCTGCTTCCGAACATGTTCAAATGATAAAAAATTGGCAGTGTACATATATACTTACTAGCTGAAAATTACACTATTGTTTTACCTATTAAATGTAATTTTACTGAAAGTAACTCAAATTAAAATATTTCAAAGCTGGAAGCATTGCGGGGGAGGGGGTTCCAGAATACCTATGGAAGTGGCGTGACTGTTACACATTAGTTGAAGTTGCAGTTGTTCAACCCCGGAGACATTCGCTATCTGTTAGACAGCTAACGGGAAGTTTTACGAGGCCAGATAAAAAAGTACAGAGGAAGCTATTATCATTGTTATCTCGGCCCTCCAGTTTCTTCTTAATCTCCGCCACCAGGTTTCAACGGCGCATGCGTTAATCACTGGAGCAGTATAAGACGTTTTTATCTTGCCGCCGAGAGACTTGTATGCAAATGATGCAACCAGTGGGCTTTGCTACCCAGAAATTGCCTGCAACTTGAGATCAGGGGGTTAAAATCTCCATACGGTTTACATGGGCTGTGTATAGCACTGGCTAGACCGAGTATTGTATTCCAACCCGAATAAAAATACGATGGGTTGCATTCACATGGCTTTCTCTACTCACTCTTCTACAAGCTACCCTTGCAAATCATTCATATTCTTCTATCTACTTCTTGTTGATTGAGATAAACGTTTGTAGATATGCTTTTGTTGCATATTTTCTTATAGGTACAATGGAAATAGGGGAATACAGCAGAATTAAAGCGATTGTCAAATCTTTTAAGAGCCGGTCGCTATGTGATGGCTTTGAAACTGTTCTCTTTGCTTGGCCACGAGGAAAAAAATCTGATGTGTTACACTCACATGACTTTCTCCACTCTTGTACAAACTATTTTTACAAACGCTTATTCTCCATATGCTTCATGTTAATCGAGATGTCAATCTTATTGCTAATTTTCTTGTAGATGCAAGGGGGGAGTTGGTAGGCTTTAAGCGATAGTCAAATATTTTAAGAGCTGGTTGCTATGTGGAGTATTCCATTCTCTTTGCATTACCAGGCCAAAAAAAATTGAATAACGAATTTGAGAAAATAAGTATTGGAAAATTTAAGGGAATAACAAGCAATATCTTGAAAATGGTTCACTCAACAACAAAAAATGTATATGACATAAATTATGAATTTTAACGCGATCTACATTTTTTGTGTAGTAACATTTTGTGTATCTCTTATGGTTTACCAGTTATGCAAAAGTCGTTCACAATGAAGAATACTTTTGGAGACATTCCCAGAAAATTAGAGATATACATGTCATTTGTCATGAAAATATCTTAAACATATGATATTTTAATCAAAATCGTTAGAGCCTTTTTTGAGAAAATTAAAATTTTCGAAAAATGTTCCATGTAAAGGGTAATCTGGGGTGGGGGGATTTTCTTGAAAACCTTCGTGTCGCATCTCTGGAAGATACTGAACCTAAATACGAAGTTTGGTGGTTATCCGACTGTTCGTTTCTGAGTTATGCTGTTCACAGTCACACACACACACACACACACACACACAGTCACACAGACAAACACACAGACATGTTTCCAAAAATGCTTTTGTTTATTTAGGGGATCTCAAAACATGTATTTCCGGTGAAATCTTGGTATCAAATTTATGGGTGGAATGCAATACTTCCCCTACTTACTATACGTATTAGAGAATGTAAAAAATTGACATGCTAGAAAGTTTGTAATCATACACTTTTGGGAAAAGTATAAGTTCGCAATATGAAATATCTCGAAAATGCCAAACGTTAGGAAAAACGAAAACTGCTATTTGAACGCAATTTCTGCTGTCCCAAGGCTTTTTGTATCTCTCGTGGTTTTCTGGCCTACCAAGTCTTCTTCATTTTGAATAAATTTTGTATACCTTTGATAGTATCATAAGGGATAGACAGAAGCGTACTGCATTAAACATTTAGGATCTGATTAATGTTATATACTTTTTTATAGCATTAACTATTTTCGGGATTTTTTGTGTGGGCTTCGTTCGTCAAGGCCAATCAGGCATCAGGATGTGATATTTCTTGCTTGGTTTGATGACTAATTAACTTCGGTGTATGTCACATCGACGGTGAATGAACGAAATGGTTAAAATGATGCTCAAATGGATCGAAATCCTAGAGCTTAGAGTTAGGATTAGGATTTTAATTGGAGGGGGACATAGCACCTCGACCTAAGCAGATCTATTGTGCCTATGCCCCGGGCTGGGCGCCACAGGGAGGAAGGGATTGGGTTAGAGGAGTCCGAGAGTGGTCGGATCAGGAGGTACGACAGGCAGAGGGCAGGATCCCTGCCGCTTCCAGATGTAAACTCCCCGGATGGAAGCAGCCCGATCCTCTTCCCCAACCTGTGGGGCTTACACATCCCCCGGGACCCGGGGCCCAGAGACCGTTCCCAATCCGGGGGCGAAGTTTTCCACAAAGCATCCGTTTTCCTTGCCATGAACACGCCTACACCTCCCACCGACCTCCCAAGCGGATGAAAGGTGAAGTGAAATGAAATTTGGGGTACTTAATGATACTTCCCAGCATTCGCCTAACAACCAGGGGAAACCCCGAAAAAACCCATGGATCAGAAAGCTCGGCCGCGTGGATCGAACTCACGACCTCCCGAATGTGGGTCACAGGCGTTTCCGCCTGAGAGCTTAGAGTTACCCGACGTTCGTATTTTCATGATAAGGGAAAAACTAGAAAAAAATCCAGGTAAGTCACCCTAATTGAAATTCGAACTCGGGACCCTTTGAATGCGAATCAGACACACTACTCCCATACCACGGATTTGGATGTTGTTATTGGTTTGAATTTTCCAATACTTGGTTTTTGAGTCTTTGTCACCATTCAGTTGTTTCTTCGATGCCTTGGAAAGAGTATGCAATTTTAAAGGTCAGCATAAAGTAACCAGTTTTTAAAAACTTTACTTTCGCTTCAGTATCCCTCCTGTACCTACAGATACACAATGAAACTATTTCTGTAAACATTTATCACGAGTAACATAAGGTAGATAGAAAAATAAACTTTCGTAGGAATAGTTTGTAAAAGCTTCATAAAAATAAAGTATAGTAGGTAGAGAAAGTGATGTGAGTGTAGCACATTGCAGCGGGAAACGGTTGTTGGGCGACATTTCTAGCGGGAAATCGTTGGTCAGTAGCATCTGGAAAGCGTCGTTCTTCGGGTTTATGCTATCTGCTGCAGTTTTCTTGTCCTCGGGTATGGATGCTCGTCGGCTTCTGTGTTTTCCATTACTAACCTTTCCCTATATAGCTAATTCTTGGTTCCCAGGGCTATCGCGGCTGAGGCAATTTAAAATATACTGCAATTCCCTTAATAAATGTGGTTTATTATCAATTTAAATATTTATGGGCGGCTAGCTTTTCACATTATACCAATTTCACCATTTCAATAAATCAGGAGCCTAAACTAACTGCACACGTGTTCTTACGCATATGCAAACACGTGCATCTGTCGCCAAGAGCGTAGCACTTTGTGTCGACGAAATACTGGAAGAGAATGAAAATCTGGGGCTTTGTTCGCCTTTATATACCTGAGCCTAGTGACGTTTACCTCTGCGCCTCAAAATGTAACGACGTTTCTAATTGGTCCTTAGACCGCGTTACCTTAACATGTATTGAGAATATTCTCCGTCTCTTTCTTCTCTCTATCTGTCTCTTTCTATTTCTCCTTACCTCTACCGGCTCCCTGTTCATGAGCTTAGTGAAAGGTGGGCTCTACTTAGAATTATCTTTTACCTGGAATTTGCTAGCTCGCCCGTTTCTTACAATCTGCTTTGTACAATTCTTGGTTGTTAAATATTTTAACATGTTTCTTGGTGAATTATATTATTACTATGTACAATTCTTACTCGTATATATGTGTGGTATATCCCCTTTCAACATCATTTTTTTATTCAAATAAGTAACATTATAGAGAATGGAGTCGTGAACGTGATTATGTATATCAACTATAAAGTGCTTAAGCACTGACCGTCTTCACATAACTAAAGATGCAGAATGAAACAAAATCTGTATTTCGTCCATGTCGAAAATGTCACTCCCTCGCATTTATAACTGTTACTTGTAGCAGTTATCACAATGAAAGCGTCACAGTTATAACCGTTACACAAAAATAACTGTTTGTCATAATCCTATTTGGTAGGCCTCTCAATTACTCGATTAATTTATAAAAAGAAGTGAGGCGCTAAAAGCATTTTGAAGAGGAATAAAAATAGATGTGAAAGGCGTGGGTAAGAATAAAAAGGAATAAAGAGATGAAGAACGGCCGCTGACAGAGGTCAGGCAATAAAGTGAGTATCGCACGTCCCATTTCACATTCACAATTTCTGTCAATTGTTCCCTGCGCAGACGACTACGTCGACGACCCAATTTCCAAATTGAATTAAAAAGCAGGAGCGGCTCGCCAAGGGGAAATCATGAAACAAGACGTCGTTTTGAAAATGGAATTATACACCGAGACTCTGAGCTAGCTAGCTCGTCTTCTTCTTGAGCTAATTATCTCAAAACGAAACTTGTACCAGCATCTGTTGAATGCCAAGCATCCAGCTGACGCTTCGTGTGCGGTCTTTACCGGTAGTATCATAGCATTGTTTACTCGAGTGCAACCACGCGACACTAGGGTTTTCAAGTCAATAGCCCCACATCAAACTACCCTTTACGTGACTCGAATGGTTTTGATTAAACTATTGTAGCGGTCCGTAGTAAAGCTTGAATCGCGTTCCGGGGATTGCGTTTGTAGGATACCGGATCGCTTGTTCAGCTCACCGATAAGTATATATTGGCCACAAATCTGAGTCATCCCCCTCAATCTTTTTCAACACGTCACGACGCCGAAACTACGCTACGTTAACATTTAACAGTGTCACAGCAAGTCCAACCAGAGGTTTCCAGGTAAGCGATGTGTGGTTATGACTAATTTCTTGCACGTATTCTCCTCCAACCAGGGGCCCCCAGGATCTTTGTTAACTATTTGTGAATAGTCATTAGCTTTTGCACAAACCCCAGGTTCTCATTTAACTTCCAGTGGCACTTTCCATCACGGCACTGATCGCCCTACCTTCTGAGCATACATCCTTAGGGTCAACTACCCCATGGAGGGCTATAGTATCATATGTTTGGCATATTGACAGTAAATATGTACTGTTTTCGATCTACTACCTACGCCTGCTTCTCGTCCTGGCGTGAGTGGAGACAATATTGTAGCGTATGTGTGTGTATTGTCGCGTCGGCCACATTATTGCTGTGTATAATATTGTTGAGCTAATTGTTGCGTTTTTGTGTTAAGGTCTTGTCCGGTGCGGTAATTCCATCTTCCTAGTTGGGGGGTGAAGGCAAGTCGAGGGAATGACCTCTTTGTGTGGTGGCTTGGCGTCACTTGTAGCCAGAGTCTAGTGTAGGTCTTCTGAGAGGATAATTGCGTATTTGTGTGTGTGATGGGTGTGTGTGCGTGGAGCAGCTCCCCCAGTGTTCTTCTGTAACCCTTTGTGTATAAGTAGGGCACCTTTTTAAGTATAATAAATCAGAGGTAAATGTGAATTTATGTATTTTTAATATTCCAAATATCGCACGCCGCTTAATTTGTGCAGCAGGTTCCTGGTATCTTTCGTTTGCCACTGATGATACGTTCCCTAATGTTTATGCCGGGGTAACTTAATTTAATATTTTAGCTGCAAACCTTTTGGCCTCACCCCGGTGTATAACAATATTTTATCTTCCCCAACTCTCCCCTCCACTTTGAGTGCTACTGTCCGGACCTATAATAAAAAATAAACCCACTAAAACTATTACAAATAATTCTCCTTTTAATGTTTACTATATATGATCAATATAAAATGATATTTGGCCCCAAGGTACAACATAATCTACAAAAGCTGTTGCTATTACTAAGAATAAAATTATTAACGCATATTTGAAATTGTAAGTCTTATATTTGCAATTATAATAGTAATTTCTTTTATTTGATGCTTATACAGAAATTTAATATAAGTGGTGCATACTTATTGTCATCAGAAGTAAATGCTATGTTACTATAATCTGGTTTAAGAGACCATTATTACTTGCTTTTCAGTCATCTTGCTGTGGTATGCCTACAGGACTTGGAACCTTACTATAACTGAGGTTTGTCATACAACATCTTCACTAGCACGTCGAACAAAACAGTGCTTACTATGAACATACATTATGATTAGTGACGCGCAAAAGCTTGAAGGTAAAAGATATAGGACGGACGAATGGAGGGGCTCTGTAACCAGGGAAGAGCAACATGTAGGCTCCCGGCTCTTTGTGCTTCTACTCCGATCCCTGGAGGGAGGGATGAGGGGAGAGACTCGAAGAGCGATCAGATTCAGATGATGGTGTACCTAGCGGTTCCAACTCGAGCGCACCATACGCCGACAGTCCCCCGAAGAGACCCACATCGCAGGCGGGTCGTGACTGAACAGTCTCGACCAACGCCAGGAAGAAACCTCCACAAAGCGACCATCGCCGCCTGGTCCCACAACCCTGAAACAGATGACAATGAAGAAGATAATGGGTACATGCAATGAGGAACAGGATAGTCGTAGTAGAAGAGGAACTACCCCAACATTCGCCTGCTGATCCGAGAAAACTACTAAAAAGCCTCGATCAGAGTGGAGGTCGCCGGAAATCGAACTCGGGAACTCACGCGTTATCGCGGAACCATCTCGCTCGGCAGTGACGCGCAAACATTCCTATTACATTTTCACCCTAGCTTAATATAAGTATGATATTTTGTGGAAACTCTTTAGTAGTGCGAAAGATTTCCTTCTTAATACTTTTAAACCATTTTGAGTTTTTAAGTAATTTTCCACAGTTTTCCAACGTTTACCCTTACACATTTTCTCCAAGTTTTACTCCTGGTTCCCATATTACTGTACATTTTGGACATTCAAAAGTCATACTGAGCCGGATGGCTCTGAGCCCGCATTCGGGAGGTCCCGGGTTAGATGCCTTGTTACCATTCACTCTGACCGTGGATTTTTGTGTGGTTTTCCTCGGTATGTTGGAGTGATGACTATCGATTTTGATTAAAATATCTTATGTTTAATATATTTTTATTACAAATGAAATGTATATTTTAAATTGTCTAGGAATGTTCCCAAAAGTCCTCTTCATTCTGAATCACTTTTGCATAGCTGGTAAACAGAAAGAAATAGACAAACTTTCCTACATGTAGATCTCGTTAAAACACACAATTTGCGTCATATACATCTTTTTGTCGAGTGAACCATTTCCGAGATATTCCTTGTTATTTGTTTGAATTTTCCAATACTTGTACTTTTTCTCAAATGGAAATTCGTTATTATTTTTTTATTTCCTGGACATATAAAGAGCATGGAATACTCCACATAGCAACCAGTGCTTAAAATATTTGACTATCGCTTAAAGCCTACCAATTCCCCTTGCATCTACAAGAAAATTAGCAATAAGATTAACATCTCGATTAACATGAAGCATATGGAGAATAAGCGTTTGTAAAAATAGTTTGTACAAGAGTAGAGAAAGTCAAGTGAGTGTAACACATCAGATTTTCTTATATATTATTGCACACAATTGAGCATAATCATGTTTGACTTTAATTTTACCATTTAAATGTTACCCCTGAGTCTTTGCTTCCTTCTTATTTCTTAACATTTATTTAAGATTGAATTCATGCATTAGCTAAGTATGAGCTCCAAGTTATTGATTTATACTTCATCTACTACGTACATAGGTAGAGAAGGTATGTATTACATTCAACACAAAAAATACGTTACTGATATTTCTCATAAATTCGTCTTTTGAGGCACCTTGAACCCCAAAACAAAGCATTTTTAGAAAAAGGCCCGTGTGTGTGTGTGTGTCTGAACAGCATAACTGAAACACGAAAACTCGGATAAATATCAAACTTGGTATTTAAGTTCAATAGCTTTCAAAGATGTTACACAAAAATTTTCAAGAATGTCCCCCACCCCAAACTACACTTTGCATCGGATATTTTTCAAAAATTTTGATTCTTAAAAATACCTCTAACCATTTTTATTAAAATACCATATATTAAAGTATCTACATGACAAATAAAATGTATATCCTGAATTTTCTGGGAATAGTCTGTGAAGTCCTCTTCATTCGAAAGGAGTTTTATATAATCTTATATAACTGGTAAACGTTTAGCGACAGACGAAAACGTACTACACAAAAATCTAGATCTCTTTAAAAAACACAGTTTATTTTAACTTTTTTTGTGGCATCAGCCATTTGCTGGATATCCCTTATTAATGGTTGGAATTTGCAAAAATTAGTCATTCTTTTAAGTTCTTGCAACATTCAGTTGTTTCTCGCGACTGCGTGGAAACAGTATGGAATTTTAAGATCAGCATACAGCGTTCTTAAACATTTGACTATCGCCGTTCCCTTTGTAGCTAAAACGAAATATGTAATGTAGCTATTTCTGCAAAGGTTTATCTCGATTAAAATGTAGTAGATAGAAAACTAATCTTGTGTAGGAATAATTTTTACATCTACTGATAAAAAATAGAGGGTAGAGAAGATCATGTGAATGTATCACATCATATGTTATTTGTTAATATTTACTTAAGATTTAATTCATGCAGTAGCTATTTATGAGCTCCAAGTTACTGATTCCTGGTTCCTCTACCAGGCACAAAGGTAGAGAAGGTGCCTATGGCATTCCACTCAAAGATTCGCACCGATATTCCTTGAAAATACGTGTTTAGAGACACCTTGAGCTCTAAAGAAAGCATTTTTAGATAAATGTCCCTGTGTATGTGTAAACAGCATAACTGATAAACGGGAAGTCGTATAAATTCAAACTTGTCATGTACCTTCAGTATTTTCCAAAAATGCAACACAGGATTTTCAAAAATGTCCTCCCATCCCAAGTATCCTTAACATGGAACATGTTTCGAAATGTTTTAAAATAGCTTTAACCATTTTGATTAAAACAGCATATATTAAAGATATTTACATGACAAATATATGTATAGTTTGAATTTTCTGGGAATACGTAGATCTCTTTAAAAGGCACAATTTATTTCAAAGAAAATGTTTTGACAACAGCCACTTCCGAGATATTCCTTATTAATGGTTCGAATTGTTCAATACATAGTCATTCTTTTAAAGTCCTGTCGATTTTTAGTTGTTTCTCGCTATGCCATGGAAAGCGTATGGAATTTTAAGGCCAGCATATAGCGTTCAGTTGTTAAACATTTGACTGTCGCTGTTCTCTTTGTATCTGTAACGAAATGTGTAATGTAGCTGTTTCCGGAAATTTATATCACGATTAAAATGAAAAATTTTTAGCATGGCTTCCTTCGGAAGGGAAGTAAAGCCGGTGGTCCCGTGTCGTAGGTCTATAAATAAAAAAACTCAATTTTTTTCGATTAAAATGAAATATATAGGAAAATAAAGCTTTCCAAATAATAATTTGTATACCCACTAACATAATATAATATAACATAACATCTCAATCTGTAGACCCTATTGTGAGCTAGACCAGCTTAAAGAAAGCTAGTCTACTCTAGGATGTAGATTACGTCATAAATACATTGTGTACTTGTATGTAAATAAATTGTAGTTCTTATGTAGAGTACGTTAGAGCTAAAACATTTTAAAACAATATTATGTATACGTAATGTAGTTATAAAAGTCAGTAACATTTTATAGTCAGTTATTTTTTTGAATGAAAGAAATCATCCTCTGTATAGAAGGTGTGAGTGATGAGATACCTTTTTAATGCTAACTTGAATTTATTTTTATTAGTTTTCATTTCCTTAACATATGATGGAGGTGAATTAAATAATGCTATACCATTGTAGTAAGCCCCTTTTTGGAATACTTGTAGGTTATTGCTTGGCCTGTGTAAGTCTTGCCCATTTCTGGTTTGTTTGCTGTGTACGTCTGAATTTTTTATGAACACTTCTGGGTGGTCAACCACGGTTAAAAGTACAGCTAAAATATACTCACAGGCTAATGATAGAATTCCAAATGTTTTGAATAGTGGTTTACAATGAGTTGATTTCTTTACACCTGCCATTATTCTTATTAACTTTTTTTGCAAAATAAATATTTTTTTTGCGTCTACTGAATTTCCCCAAAATGTTATTCCATAAGTCATAATTGAATGAAAATAAGCATAATGTACTGTTTTAGGATGCTTTTATTTGTAAAATGAATTAATAATCTAATTGCAAAACATGCAGAGCTTAGTTTTGGTAGGATGTAGTCAATATGGTCTTTCCAATTCATAATAAGACAAGAAATTTTATGCTACAAGTTTCAGTAATTTCATTGCCTTCATGTTCAATTTTTATGTCTGCAATACTTTTACTTTTTGTACAAAAATTGATATACTTAGTTTTTTTCAAAGTTTATATGAATTTTGTTACTATCGAACCAATTATTTAACACACTGAAAATACCATTGGATAACTCCAAGAGGGACTGATGTGTTCTTTAATTATAATACTTGTATCATCAGCAAAGAGAACTGGGTGAGCATGTAATAAACGATAGAGGCTAGAGAAACAGCCAACAGCTAGGCCTGATATTGACCAACTCCAAGATTAGTATTGGTGACCTTGATATTCGAACCACTCTGCTTAACAGCTGTTAGTGATTAATTTTTTGGCGTAAGTTCTATTGTTCACTATTGTCGAAAAAATAGTATGCAATATGAATGTGTTAAGTGCATCTAGGAGGTTGACAATTCTCACTCTGCTTCATCTCATATTTCCAATGATGCACTTACCTCACTTGTGTAGCAATATATTGTTACGCTCTGATTTTATTATTCGTGTAGCCATTTTAAAGTACGTTTCACAACTCTACATAACCGTTTGGTTCTGACCACCAAAGATACCTAAACTGTGGCTCGCGTACTATGTACGGCATCTCAGTGCCTGTAATTACATGCAGGTTTAATTAAAGATAAACAAAACCCAAGAAATGCCAATATTTGTTAGAAGGCGGTGTTTACTGCAGGAGGTTGGCTCAAGAAGAGCGATGGGGGAATGTCGAGATTCAATTAACACGCCGTGTAGCACAATGAATTCTGCCCGCGCGGCGCCTCCCCAATAACCGCAGACTGTGCTGCGCCGCGCTCAAACCGCACTAGCTGACACCCCACACAGTTTTTGTTTCACAAGTTGGCAGCAAGATATTAATTCCCAGCTTGGTACAACCCTCTTACATTATTGCTTCTAGGTTTTTCTTCCCTTCATCGGCTTGCAGGATTACTGACTTTCCATGAGGATCGTTGTTTACAGCATTTGGTAAGTTATGTGGGGACAGACTCCAGAGGATGGCTAGGATCAACAACGGTCTGTGTACCAATCTCGTGTACGGCCTATCAATTGGATTGTTTATTTCAAAACCACAGCATCCACAGAAATAGAATGTCCGTCACATATAAGCAACCTCGCAACTAAGGCCACCTATCAAGTCACTCAAGAAGATGGCACAGATAGGCAACTATGCTGCTAAAGCTGTCAAGTTACTCAGCAGAGGATACACGAAGGCAGCTGTAAAACTAATGCCATCTATCAACAAGTCATCGAAGAACATGGCACAGGTAAGCAACTACGCAGCTAAGAGTATCTGTTAACAGATTACTCAGCAGATGACACAGGAAGGCAGCTGCACAACTAATGCCATCTATCAACAAGTCATTCAAGAAGATGGCACAGGTAGGCAACTATGTAGCTAAGAGAATCCGTTAACAAGTTACGCAGCAGATTATACAGGAAGGCAACTGCACAACTAATGTCATATATCAACAATTCATTCAAGAACATGATACAAGTAGGCAACTATGTAGCTAAGAGCATCCGTCAACAAGTTAATCAGCAGATGATGCAGGAAGGCAATGACACAACTAATGACATCTACCAACAAGTCATTCAAGAACATGGCACCGATAAACAATATGCTGCTAAGGCTGTCAGCAAGTTACTCAAGCGGATGGTACAGAAAAGCAGCTGCACAGCTAAAGCCATCTATCAACAACTCCACAAGATGATGGCGCTGATAGACAACTATGCTGCTAGTCCACAAGTGCTGTCAGCAAGTTACTCAAGCAGATGTTACAGGAAGGCACCTAAGTAATTCAGGGTATCTGTCAACAAGTTACTCGAGCAGATATTACAGGAGGCCGACCACACAACTAATGCCATCTATCAACAAGCCACTCAAAAAGATGGCACAGGTAGGCAAGTATGCAGCTAAGAGTGTCTGTCAACAAGTTACTCGAGCAGATATATCAGGAGGCCGACCACACAACTAATGCCATCTATCAACAAGCCACTCAAAAAGATGGCACAGGTAGGCAAGTATGCAGCTAAGAGTGTCTGTCAATAAGTTACTCTATCAGATATTACTGGAGGCCGACCACATAACTAAGGCCATCTATCAACAAGCCACTCAAAAAGATGGCACAGGTAGGCAACTATGCAGCTAAGAGTGTCTGTCAATAAGTTACTCTATCAGATATTACTGGAGGCCGACCACATAACTAAGGCCATCTATCAACAAGCCACTCAAAAAGATGGCACAGGTAGGCAAGTATGCAGCTAAGAGTGTCTGTCAACAAGTTACTTAAGCAGATAACAGAAAAAGCCAGCACCATAAGTAAGGGATCTGTCAACAAGTTACTAAAGCTGATGATACAGGAAGGCGAGGCATAATTAAGGGTATCTGTCAACAAACCGCTCAAGAAATGTGCACAGGTAGGCAACTATGTAGCTGTTAATAGGTTTCTGAAGCAGATGACACAGGAGGGCGACTAACAACCAAGACCATTTGCTAACATGTTTCCAAGAGACGGTACAGGAAAGGGACTACGGAAATAAGACCAGCTATCAACAAATTGCCCAAGCAAATGGTGGAAAGTCTACTGCTAAACTAAGGACATCCATAAATAATTTATTCAAGCAGGTGGTATAAGAATGCGACTGCACTAATGGTGTCATCTATCAACAAGTTGCTCAAGCAGATGTTACAGGAAGTCAACTACATACCCAAGTTGATCTTTCGGCATCACCTGCCTACTTGAACATACCGACAGAGGAGCCATCATTCGGTCTCAAAAGTACACCTTCAGGTTAAATGAATTTCAAGAAACTAGGTGACCCAGGAAGGCGACTATGCAACTAAGTCCATCTATCTGGCCTACACCAATTCAGATGAATCAAAGAACATACAGTAACTGTCGTGAACGTATGACTAAAGTACTTTCTAGTGCTACTATGACTGTGATAGAAGACAATTCCTTAGTTTTATATGGTCACAAAATATAGCAGAACCCAGGTGGACACTTCATTCTTCAGTACTCCGCAAACGCTCTCTTGGAGTCACATGAAGAATATGGTGACGTGCAGGTTTTGGGATGTCGCTTGTACAGTGGTGTGTTTCATGCCTCTCGGTTAGGCCAACTATGGTCTTCTCTCAAAACACGACACCTTACGAACATTCCAGGAAATATAAACCTAACGCAAGTCATTGGTTGTTCCTTAAACCAAATTTATTATAATGACAAAATTAAACAAATGAAAGTAAAAGAGTATGTATGTTTTAAAATCCACACTTTTACCAAACAAGGTTTAAAAGCACATTGATCACAGTTTTGCCTGCAAGCCTGGCTTTATACCGCTGAGAACGCTTAATTGCACAGTTCAGTTGAAGAGGATATAATGGTAGACTAATTGCAGCTCATCTGTTTTATGTTGGTATTATTGGACGTTATTATCTCGCACTGGGCTAAATTAAATACTATCAGCTGTTCGCTAAATACACCTCCAAATACCGAAAATTAATTGCTCACTGAATTCGGTTTCTAGTTTGGATGTACACAACATCCAAGACAAGTTTAAATACTGCAAATTTAGATCAATTGTTGCGTAACATCCCATGAAGTTTTAAAATATTCCAAACAATATTAATTACTTTCTCTACTACGTATAGTAAGTAGGAGAAGTATTGTATTCCACCCAAAAATTCGATACCGAGATTTCACCGGAAATATATCCTTTGAGACCCCCTTGAATCCAAAAAAAAACATTTTTGGAAACATGTCCGTGTGTGTGTCTGTCTGTGTGTCTGCGAACAGTATTACTCAGAAACGAACAGTCGGATAAACACCAAACTTGGTATTTAGGTTCAGTATCTTCCAGAGATGCGACACGAAGGTTTTCAAGAAAATACCCCACCCCAGATTACCCTTTACATTGAACATTTTTCGAAAATATTAATTTTCTCAAAAATGGCTCCAACGATTTTGATTAAAATATCATGTGTTTAAGATAATTTTCTGACAAATGAAATGTATATCTCGAATTTTCTGGGAATGTCTCCAAAAGTATTCTTCATTGTGAACGACAATTTGCATATCTGGTAAACCATAAGAGATAGACAAAATTGTACTATATAAAAATATAGATCGCGTTAAAGTACACAATTTATGTCATATACATTTGTTTTGTTGAGTGAACCATTTTCGAGATATTGCTTGTTATTCCCTTAAATTTTCCAATACTTTTTCTCAAATTCGTTATTACTTTCTCTACTACGTATAGTAAGTAGGGGAAGTATTGTATTCCACCCAAAAATTCGATACCGAGATTTCACGGAAATATATGTTTTGAGACCCCCTTGAATCCAAAAAAAACATTTTTGGAAACATGTCCGTGTGTGTCTGTCTGTGTGTCTGTGTCTGTCTGTGTCTGTGTGTATGTGTGAACAGCATAACTCAGAAACGAACAGTCGGATAAACACCAAACTTGGTATTTAGGTTCAGTATCTTCCAGAGATGCGACACGAAGGTTTTCAAGAAAATCCCCTACCCCAGATTACCCTTTACATTGAACATTTTTAGAAAATTTTAATTTTCTCAAAAATGGCTCTAACGATTTTAATTAAAATATCATATGTTTAAGATATTTTGATGACAAATAAAATGTATATCTTGAATTTTCTGGGAATGTCTCCAAAAGTATTCTTCATTGTGAACGACTTCTGCATAACTGGTAAACCATAAGAGATAGACATCATTTTACTACAAAAAATGTAGATCGCGTTAAAATACACAATTTATTTCATATACATTTTTTTTGATGAGTGAACCATTTTCGAGATGTTGCTTGTTATTCCCTTAAATTTTCCAATACTTATACTTTTTCTCAAATTCGTTATTCATTTTTTTGTCCTGGTAATGCAAAGAGAATGGAATGCGCCACATAGCAACCAGCTTCTTAAAATATTTGACTATCGCTTAAAGCCTGCCATATTCCCCCTGCATCTACAAGAAAATTAGCAATAAGATTAACATCTCGATTAACATGAAGCATATGGAGAATAAGCGTTTGTAAAAATAGTTTGTACAAGAGTAGAGAAAGTCATGTGACTGTAGCACATCAGATTTTTTTAGTAGGACATAAACTATACATATACGACGACGCTTTTTCACCTGATAGTCCCACGAGAGTTTACGGATTTGTCTGACGAGCGTCCTCCGTGTGCTGTAAGACTGTTGGGCGTATCAATTTGGAAACTGTAGGGACTGTGTCATTGCTGTGCGATCACTCCTGGTTTCGGCCGTCCGGTTTCTCCTCTCACCTCCTTCTGCCCCCGGGGGCGACTTATTGTGAACTATAGGTACAATATCCTCACTGGAGCAGTTTCGAGTCCCCTCCGGTCCTCAAAAAAAAAACATACTTAAACCTACATAATTTTCACACAAAGCAGAAACCCTTAACATAATACAACGAAATAAGATTCCGCACTCCCAGGCCACTGAATTAATCTCTTTGGTAAAGACACATAGTCTGCGACCATCCAAAAGAATAATCTCAGTTAATTTTTAGCAGTTTTCTTCACACAATTATAAAGGAAATAAAGTAAAACTTTCTTCAGTGAACCAATATTTTTTAATTAACAAGTGATAAGATTGTTTCTTTCGATGAGGTAAACTTGGTGCCTGGTAGTGCGGAATTTACATATTCACATAATACCGTAATTATTGATGGTAAGATATAAATAATTAAGTTAAGAAATAATAGTAAGATAGAGAAATAATTACAATAAATAATTGCTGTATATTACAGAAATGTATAATGTAACAAGCGTTAATTTAAAGATTTTCCAGAAGAAAGGTCAGTAGCGAGTTATGTTAACGAAACTCATTAACAACGAACACGTTAGACGTTAAGATTCCTGGAATATAGTTAGGTTATGAGTTCAGTTTATTTGCACAGTCACGTAGATCAATTCTGTAAATTATGAAATGCTAAGTACCGCCTAGCAACAAGGTAACCGATGCACAAGTAAGAATTGTAATATTTGCTCGGGTAAGAAGGAGACTTGGTGGGGTAGTTCAAACTAGACAGAGCTTAAGTAATTCTACAATTAGCGTCTTAGCTTTATTTTCTTCGTGTACAGCCTTAGGGGCTTAAGTCTTTTACGGTTATCGGCAGTTCGTAGCGGTAGCTGCGAGGGGTTTTACCGGTAAGCATGGCAACTTACGCTTCTAGTTTCTTTTACTGCGGACGTTAGCAGGTATAATAATTCAGTTGTTATAGTTTCGAGTGCTAAGATTCAGAATCAGTTTCATTCTTTATCTTCAAACGGTCGAAAACTCGCTTCAGGAGCTCAAGTACTAGATCACATTGCATTTCTTTTTAATTTAAACTGGTGTTATCCTTTCATGCTATGCCCACGCATATCCTGAGAGAAAGATCTCATAGCTAACCACTGTAGCAGCTGGCAGCAGAATCTACAGCAGGTATTGAAGCAAAATCTTCAAAAGTGACGAACCGTTTAAGCCAGCTTCACCTCTGTTTCGTTGTATACGTTAAAGGTTCTTGTGTCATGTGAAACTGTATGCTTTTAAGTAGCTACGAGACCAAAGAGAAGGTTCAAAGACTTCAAATTTCACCTACTGTAATTTCTAACGAGTTATTCAACCATTTCTACCGATGATTGTTCCACCGTTAAAGGATACTTAAACACTGTGCAGCATTTTCAGAACTTGGAAGTCTGTCTTGGGGGGGGGGTCAGGTTAAGGAAGTCAGACATTCCGTCGATGTTTCACACGTTTTGCGTGAATATCACGGGATTTTTCGTTTCTTATTGAGATAGCCAGGGGTGTACGAAATCAGAGAAAGATTGACCATAAATATCTTCCAGATCACTGTAAAGTAATTTCACAATCAAGGCAGAGAGGTAACTGAAACTAAACGTGCAACATCGGACAGTCAGTCAGTTTTGTAAACGATTATTTCGATGTTCCCTTTACTTCAACAGTAGAACGATAGGAGGGCTGTCCTCAAGCTCACGTTTTATTCAGTCACGGATTACAGACGTGAGTGGCTGCTAGTTCGAGTTTCAGCCGTATTATGTCGCGACGCGATACTAAAGCTCGGTACCACACACCCTGTTTCACAACAAAATGTTCCCTTATGCATATAATTTTTTTGTCTAAAAGCCTTCAAGGTGTTAGTGTGATAGCCCGCAAGAGAAATGAAGCCGGCCTTTACAGATGGAGGTTAAAATATAGTTTTTCCTTCATTTTGAGCTGTGAATCCCCGAGGCGAGGTAGGTTCTGAGAGTGCTCCTTGGTCGTATAGAACATCGATTTAAAATCGCTTTTGGGAAATTACAGCGTTTAGTCCCACTGTCGGAATGACAACTTTTTTTATTCTTTCCGTCAAAATTGTAAGAATATTCCCCAGGGAAGTTATTCCTCTGTTGTTACCCTGAGCCTCAAAATGTTTCCGTCACAGGTTCTTAATATGTAACAGTGAATCCTGCATCGGTAAGGAATCCCTGTAGGAGAATTAAGGGGAAGTTAAAAATCCTATTCCGACAATGTTAAATCTGCGAGACGTGTTTTTAAAGTAAGGACCGTAATATTTTTCTAAAAAACACAACAGAACATTATTTTCCAGATATTTTATTAACATTCATTACTTTACATTACTTCTCCACATAGTCACTTGTAACAGGAAGCCAGTTTTGTATGCCGTCGACAAAGAATAATGTCAATTCTACACTTCCTGTTTCACATCATCGTCGTTGAAATGTTTTCGACCAAAGAATATCTTCAAATGAAGAAACCGTTTAAAATTCTCTTGGTGCTAAATCTGGACTGTAGGGAGGGTGGTCGAAATGTTCCCAACGAAATGTTGCGATTAGATCTTAAGTTCGTTTTGCTGTGTGTGGCCGGGCATTGTCACTCATTGTTTCCTCATAAACATCACAATTGGGGATGAATGGCATAATATTTCTCGCATTTACAATCTCACGTCTGAGGCAGTATTTTTAACACTAAAATGATTTCAGTCTAATTATATAATATATAAATTCAATAACAGCCCGCCTTAAATAAATATGTGTATGTAACAATATATAAAAAGCATATGTAACAGTCATTGTATATGTTTGTATTATTGTATCCATGTGTAATAATGTTATGTGAATATATTACGTAATTTAATAATGTAGGACCTGTGGGAATAATAAGTTAAAAGTTGCTAACAATGAGGTAACCTTGAGGCAATAATGAATTTAGAATGTTTAATAATGCTACTAGTCATTATTGGAGCAACAATAATATATATTTTAGTGACAGTTTATAAAATAGTCAATCAACAACCAGAAAAAGCTTTAGTTAAATGAAAGTATTCTATTGGAGTATCATTAGCCAATCAGAAACTGAAAAGGAGAAACATTTACAAATTAAATTTCAGTTGCCTGGGGACAGTGTTTGTAACTGGATGCGTAATGCGTCCTCAAGAAATATAATATGTATTCGTGTGAGACGAAAAATACGTTTACGTGTTAAAAAGTGTAATTAATTAATAAAAAGAATCTCACAGCTCTCTATATCAGTGAAGTGTTATTTAAATCGTATCAAGTATTAATAAAAGGAGTGAAGTAAAATTATAATCGTGTAAGCCCACATTGTTGTCGCATCACAACCCAGCTTAGAGAAACGTGTCTCTAATAATAATACTGACGCAGCCGACACAAACATAAATATATAATATTTAAAGAAAGAGTTAAATTACAAAGTTAATATTTTTTTTAAACTTGGGGCAAAGGCCACCTGAAAGTACATTTGGTGAGAAGGCTACCGGAAACTGTTTACTATACGTGCGGTTGCAACTACTACAAGTTCGGCTCCCCAACAGTCGAAATACGATAGAACTCCTTCAATACAAACTACTTCAAATTGGCGTCCATACGTGGGGCAAATAATTTAAAAATAACAATACAACAAACCACCTTTCTCAAATTGGCGCCCAACGTGGGGCAAACAACGAAAAGACAATACACCTTTCTCACTTCACAGTCGGCGGTCGTTCAACTATTTTGAAACGCTCTAAGAATACGAAAAAACAAAGTGACGATCACTCACATCTGTGTCTGGCTTCCTAATGAACGGAGTGATTGCGCATGCTGAAAATCGCGATTGCAGCGCTGCAGCGGCAAAATATTAAAACGGTACTTACTTTAAAGTACGCCTCTTACTAAATTCATAACACATTATCTAAAAAAAACTGTATAAAATACCAGACTGAAACATTTATAGTATGTAGATGTATGACTTCTAAGTTGACTGATCTAATTTTATACAACGTTTAAATAATAATAATAATAAAGTTTTATTTATAGAGGCTTTTTAGCTATTATGATTCTTAGCGTTCCATTCTACATTGGACGCGACATTTTCCTCACAGACCTGAGCTTCTTTTACGTGCCGTAAAGAAAATCTATTGACCTCCACAGGGTTTGAACCAGCGACCTTGGGAACTAGAGGCTAACATAGTACCCCAATACCTCGGATGGCGACACAATAAGTTTATTTATTAAGGAAGATATTATTTTCTTCATTATACGAGGCGTATTACGAAACTAAGTTCCGGTGAATAATGTTTAGTGGATAGTAGGCCTGAATGACGTTCTACGCCTGCAGTGCTGTCTACCGACTCCTGAGGAACCTGCCGCAATGTTAGTGCGACGCAGTAAGCATTTGCCAGTCGCTGATAGCAGATCGCAATGGCCGCGATAGTGGTAGAACCCGCTAGTTGTGAAGTGCCCGGTGTGATTAAGACTTTTGCTGGAAAAACGATCGTCAGCTGCGGACATCCATCGTGAGTTATGTCTTGTGTATGGACCGGACATAATGAGTGACAAACAGGTTCGACACTGGTGTCGAGAACTTCGAAATGGCCGCACAAATGTGCACGACGAACAGCGGAGTGGTAGGCCCAGTATTCGGACCGACGACATCGTTGAGCAAGTGAATCAAAAACTTCAAAGTGATCGGCGTTTGACGATTAGTGGTCTGGCCTCCCAAATGTTGCTCGAACCTCACTTTACAGAATTGTCACTGAACAGCTTTGTGTGAGGTGGGTGCCAAAACTGCTCAGCGGTGCACAAAGAGCAACGAATGCGTAGTGCACGACAGTTTCTGGAGGGATATAGACAAGATGGAGATGGTTTGTTTTCCTGCATTGTTACGGGCGACGAGACATGGATAGCGTACACCAACGCAGAATTGAAACAGTGAATGCAGTGGAGCCATTCCTGTTCACCCAAACCAAAAAAAAATGTAAACAATCTTCGTACACGAATCGCAAAATGAGGGCTACCGTGTTTTGGAACGAAAAGGGTGTCCTTTTGATTGATTTCATCGACCGTGGGTCAACAATTACAGCTCACGTGTACTGTGCAACGCTTACCAAACTGAGACGTGCGATCCAAAATCGACGCCGCGAGAAACTGTCGTCTGGCATCATCCTCCTGCACACCGCTGCCAAAACCAAAGAGAAGATTCAAGAGTTTCGTTGGGAACTCTTTGACCACCCTCCGTACAATCCCGACCTGGTAAAAAGCGACTAGTTCCTCTTCTTGCATTTGAAACGGTAGCTGGGTGGACAATGATTTCAAACCGATGATGAACTCAAGACGAGCGTTACCAACTGGTTCAAGTCCCAGGCATAGTCTTCTATGCCGAGGGGTTAAAGAGGCTGGTGCAGCGCTAGAGCAAGTGTATAGGTGTGGAAAAGTAAAGTATGTATGATACTGTCAATAAAAACCTTGTCTCATGAGCGGACCTTAGCTTTGGAATACACCTCGTATCATCTTTTAATTAAAATGTATCAATAATCTTTTCTAACAATAAGCAACAATGTTTTTAGCACCAAACTAGATCCACAACAGCATTTATAGGTGGTTTTGGTCGTGCTAAAATTTAATTTATCTATTTTTATCAGTTTCTGAAAAAAAAACTGGTCATTTATACTAGAAAATGTCATTCGCAGAAAACGCTGCTCATGGAAAAAGCGGAGAGAGCAAACTCGCTCATATTTCCAAGGAAACCACATTGCTTGAGCACCAGAAGCTGCCATACTTGACAGTAGTACCAATTTGTAGAGGAAAACTTTTCCTAGAATACGGGGTAAAGTTTACCACTCTACTTCAACGTGTGTAGAGTAAGACTTTTAGTTCCTCTAGCACGCCCATAGAAGGTAGGGAAGGTTTTGCTATCCAAAATTCGATACCGAGATTTCACCGAAAATACATGTTTTAAGCCCCATGAATCCAAATAAGAAGCATTTTTAGAAAAGCATCCGTGTGTCTGTGAACTGAATTACTACAAAATCTGATGTGTTACACTCATATGACTTTCTCTACTCTTGTACAAACTATTTTTAAAAACGCTTATTCTCCATATGCTTCATGTTAATCGAGATGTCAATATTATTCCTAATTTTCTTGTAGATGCAAGGGGGATATGGTAGGTTTTAAGCGATAGTCAAATATTTTTAAGAGCTGGTTGCTATGTGGAGTATTACATTCTCTTTGCATTACCAGGACAAAAAAATGGATAACGAATTTGAGAAAAAGTATAAGTATTGGAAAATTTAAGGAAATAACAAGCAATATCTCGAAAACGGTTCACTCAACAAAACAAATGTATATGACATAAATTGTGTACTTTAACGCGATCTATATTTTTATATAGTACAATTTTGTCTATCTCTTATGGTTTACCAGATATGCAAATTGTCGTTCACAATGAAGAATACTTTTGGAGACATTCCCAGAAAATTCGAGATATACATTTCATTTGTCAGAAAAATATCTTAAACACATGATATTTTAATCAAAATCGTTGGAGCCATTTTTGAGAAAATTAATATTTTCGAAAAATGTTCAATGTAAAGGGTAGTCTGGGGTGGAGGAATTTTCTTGAAAATCTTCGTGTCGCATCTCTGGAAGATACTGAACGTAAATACCAAGTTTGGTGTTTATCCGACTGTTAGTTTTTGAGTTATGCTATTCACAGACACACACACAGACACACACACGGACATGTTTCCAAAAATGCTTTTTTTGGATTCAGGAGGTCTCAAAACATGTATTTCCGGTGAAATCTCGGTATTGAATTTTTGGGTGGAATGCAATACTTCCCCTACTTACTATACGTAGTAGAGAAAGTAAAAATGGATAACGAATTTGAGAAAAACTATAAGTATTTGAAAATTTAAGGGAATAACAAGCAATATCTCGAAAATGTTTCACTCAACAAAAAAATGTTTATTACATAAATTGTGTATTTTAACGCGATCTATATTTTTGTGTAGTAAAATTTTGTCTATCTCTTATGGTTTACCAGTTATGCAAAAGTCGTTCACAATGGAGAATACTTTTGGAGACATTCCCAGAAAATTCAAGATATACACTTCATTTGTCATAGAAGTATCTTAAACATATGATATTTTAATCAAAATCGTTAGAGCTATTTTTGAGAAAATTAAAATTTTCGAAAAATGTTCCATGTAAAGGGTAGTCTGGGGTGGAGGAATTTTCTTGAAAACCTTCGTGTCACATCTCTGGAAGATATTGAACCTAAATACCAAGTTTAGTGTTCATCCAACTGTTCGTTTTTGAGTTATGCTGTTCACAGACACACACGGACATGTTTCCAGAAATGCTTTTTTTGGTTTCATTGGCCTCAAAACATATATTTCCGGTGAAATCTGGGTATCGAATTTTTGGGTGGAATGCAATATTTCCCCTACTTACTATACGTAGTAGAGAAAGTTAAAATACAGTCAAATGTCGTTATAACGAATTTCGGGACTTTAAAATTCATTTCGTCAAATCTATTATTTAATAGTTTATCTTAAAAGGGCCAAAATTGCAGCTTTTAAATATAATCTGATACTATATCCGGTATCTATTTTTTAAAATTCAATATGTATGCACCAGGAATGGATATGGAAGAAAACAAGGTTCGAAATTCCCTACTAAAGTAATTTCATATTTAAAACAATAAGCTTGGCAACATTATATACTAATATAGTTTATATGTACGATTTTATATACTACATAACATACCTTACATATGTTTTGAACTTTGAGAAAAGGTCTGTAATTTTTTTTTTGGACAGAACGTTTCACAACTGATTCTTTCAAGCAGTTTACTTTATATTTTTTGTCACATTGTCAACTTTCCCTAAGATTTTAACTTTTCTTTTACAGAAAACTGTTTTCTTTCACTTTTCGCTACTCCATTGGTTGACATTGTTTAAATCTGACTTACTCTGAGCACACTGAGGTTCCCGTCTTACGTACGTTAAACCACACAAGACAACAATAAGTAGACAAAACAAAAGTTTACCATTTAACGGCATCTTTCAAAATTCCGGATTGTGAATTCGATTACATAAAAGAGATATTTTATGACCAAAGCTGAGACAAAAATTGTATGCTCAAGGATGAACAAACCACTGCGTGTGGGACGTTGCGTGGTCAAGGGTTATCAAATCATTTTCTGAATCATAAAATACACTATAACTGTTCAGTAAGTCAAGAAAACGCTTTAAAAATTCGTTCAATCGGTCATGAATTTATTAAAGGGAATTTCTTATTTTCGCTATACTGAAATTTTCTTGTTCAATGTTCGTACAATTGAAATAATTTAAGAGATGCTTATGGAGATATACCGAGTGTCCCAAATCGATGTATACACACTTTGAAACGTTATTTCTCAGCAACGAAATGAGACAGAAATAAAATTTTTGTTGTGTATGATCCAGAAGTCACTACAAAGGCATAGCAACACGTTCATCGTTATTCATATATTTATAAACAAATAAAATGCCGGTGAGATTGGTATGAAGAAAACCAGTGTTCATCGAATTGTGCGAGGTCAAAAATGGAAGCCTTACATCCCCGCTCACCAAATGAGGACGTCCCAGATAGGCGCCTGCAATTTCGTGAGTGGTTTCTTGAAAAACTGAGTTTTATTTATGGACGCTCTTTAACTACTATGCTCCTTAACGTCCCATTCTATATTGGGCATGAAAGACCAGTAATTTCGCTCAGAGGGCTCTTTATCAGGCTTGAGGTTCTTTTACAACACGGGACTACCGGCTTTATTTCCCTTCCGAAGGAAGCCATGCTAAGGATTTTTACGCCCGAAAAAATGCATCGCCCTCCACTGGATTTGAACTCGCTACCTCGGGAAATAGAGGCTAGTGTGATAACCACTACACCACGGGGGATGCTCTGAGAGGTTCCTGAACAAATGTGACGAAAGAGTAGATCTTCAAGACCCAATTGTTTGGTCAGATGAAGTCACATTCAAACTTAATGGCATAATTGTGTGTACTGGGCAAAGGAAAACCCAGACATCGTTGAAGAAATTGCCGTCAATCTTCCAGGAGTAACGGTATGGTGTGGTCTGTCTTCCAGAGGTGTTGCGTCAGTCTTCACTTCTTGCTTCAAAGATTGCGCCAGGGAGGTGACCTAGCTGGATCTGTTGGTTGCTGTCTCAGATTCGATGCCCGCGCTGGTTACAATCGGTGCAGGAGAAGTAATGGTGTAATGATGAAATGCACTGTACCTGTTTTTTATCCTCCGTCCGACGTGGCTTCGTCTTCATCAGCAAATCTCCGTAGAAACGTGATAAAAACTAATATGTTTTAATCCTTGCCGTTGTCCTGGCTAGTTGATCTCAGCGGAGATATAACTATGGAATTTGCCTATTAGGACTGCTAATAAGCTCATTGACCTCGGGAGTGGGTCCAAGGAATTCTGAGGAGAGTTTATTAGTCAACACAATGTGTGATTTACTGCAATTTATTATCACTTTTAAAACACTGAATAATGTTCCTATTCCTCAGAACTCCATACTGGACTCGCAAATCATGAATGTGGTATTAATTAATACGCGGCAGTCAAACTTATACTTCGACACAATGCGGACACTATTTGCGCGTCGACTTTTCATTACTGAGTGGCGTGGATTCCCCGTCTGTAACTGCAAATTAACTCTTAAATTTTGGGGTAAACATGGACTATTTATAGAGTACGGGTCCCCCACTTAGAATTTACGAATGCTGATTTCTCATTGAAGGAATTTTCGCGTCTCTCTCAGCGTGGTTAAACATTACTTCATTCATATATATTCTTGTTGGTTAGTTTATATATATCACGTGACTTTTTCCAGGCTTCTCTCGGTAATTTTCCGTTCTTGGTTAAGCTTCTCTCACTCCATACTTCTCGAGGTGAGACCAATAAGATCATAAAACTTTACCCTCTGCACTAATACAAAAGATCCCACTAATTCCCAAGGTCGCGGGTTCAAACCCGGCGGAGAACGGTGGAGTTTTTCGGGCGTAAAAATCTTTAGCATGGCTTCCTTTGGAAGGGAAGTAAAGCCTGTGATCCCGTGTCGTAGATTTACGGCACATAAAAGAACCTCAAGCCTGATAAAGAGGCCTCTGAGCGAAATTTCCGGTCTTTCACGCCCAATATAAAATGTGACGCTAAGGACCACAGCAGTTAAAGAGCGTCCATAAATAAAACTTAATTTAATTTCAAAAGATTCCAACTTTCTTTGCACTTAGGAATAGCACATTTTCCACAAAACTGCAGAGTTTGGCATCTTAAAGCTAGTGAAACAGGAGAATTACATACAAGACAAATATTATGTTACATAAAAATTACTATTTACACGGCATCCAAATTTTACACATACATAATGCATATATCACATTAATCACTAAACAAATTGACACATTATAAAATGAATCCGGGCACATTCTGTCTCAGAGAAATCCGGCCCTACTTCTTCGAAGAGAGTGTCACGGGCCAGACTTACTTGCAAATTGAAGTCATGATTGCACTCTTAATGATATATTTGAGAATGAAAATGAGATTTACTTTCAACAAGATGGGGCTCCACCTCACTTCCATGTGGTTGTGAGAAATTTTCTCGATCGCACTTTCAATTAGAGTTGCATAGGACGAAGAGGAACTGCTACGGATTCCCGCCTCGATCTCCCGATTTAACTGCTCTAGACCTCTACCTGTAGGGAACTTGGAGGAAACGAGAGATCGAATTGAACATGCCATCAGTGGAATTCTATCACCAACAATCCAGACGGTATATCGCTCTGTTCGACGTCGTTGTTGAAGGTGTACTGTGGCAGGAGGTGGACATTTTGAATATGTATGGGCTTAAAGGAGTTTAAGGAACATAACACAATTTTTTTTTTATTTCTGTCTCATTTCGTTGCTGAGAAATGTTTGAAAGTGTGTATACGTCAATTTGGGACACTCTGTAGATGGGGATTTCAGATTTTTTGTTTGTTTTGTTTTGCTGAACTGAAATATTTGTTAAATTGGGGTTCGTTAAAATATTTGACTTATTATCGCACTGTAAGTGTTAGGTGTGTTCTGATAACAATATAACAAGGAACACGCCTACTCAAACTTTAAATACAATATCTCGCTTGTTTTCAGTTTGTCACAGTATAAAACTATTTGCCTTCTCCCTAACACATAATTTCACAGTTACTGTTTATGATATATCACCACATATTTTCAAGCAAATCCCTGTGATATCATCTCTTAATACCCTTGTAAATCTGTGCGGATTATATCCCGCGAAGACGAGCTTCATGTAAGTGGAGCTACATGGCAGGAATCTCATTTACGTCAAGTGAGTCTCGCATTTCGGCCGTCTTTTGTTGCCTGTTGATGAGACTTCAATGCAGTATGGAACATGAAGATAGTAGATTACGTACTATGAATAATGGAAGTTTGTTAGCTCCTTGGCGAGATTTAAAATAGCGTCTCGTTTTTAAACCTCGAATCTCACTTGCTGTCCTCGTATTCTTTATCAAATTAGTGTACAACGGCTTGGAACGTGTTTATTGTGAATCCTTTGCTTTACATCTGACAACAGAGCGAGGTAACACGTGCGATTCGCATTGGGTTTTTCCGGGTTCTCTCGGGTCATCAGGCGAATGCTGTAGTTATTTCTCCCATTCCTCGAATTTCTATATCGTTCTATTTATAATTTCATTCATCCTTCACCCCGTTAGGTCGTTTCAGAGTTGGAAGTGTCGGCGATGGTGTATCGGTACGGTGTGGTAGGGAAAAGGATGCTCTCTGTGGAACCTCGGCTTTCAGCTAGTTGCCGGGTAACAGACCGCACCTTCGGAGCGGGACCCTCTGTGTGGGGAGGGGATCCTCGGTCTGAATGCCTGTCGGGGCTTCTCAATTTGGAAACTGTAGGGAGCCGTCACTCCTGCTGTCTCCTCTCACGTCATCCTTCCTTCCTGGTGGCGTCCCCTCGAGGGGCATAGTACAGTATTGTAGTCCCCCTATCTGGTGGCGTACAAGGAGGGCTGTAGGCTCAGATCGGTATCCGGGCTTTGATAAATAGGATCGTAGGCGGGTGCGTTATAGGAAGAAGCGTCAAAGTAAAGGCCCAGAAGGTGGTGTATAGAAACTAAGTGTTGTGTTCATGCTCAATGTACATGGCTGCAGTAAGTATCGGATAACCTGGCGGTCAGTGGCAGCGAGAACTTAAAATTAGTGCATCTTACGTGTACGTAGCTGAGACTGGACGTATACAGTTAACTTTATTATGTTGGGGGTGTGAAGCACACCTTGAGATCTTCGCTGTTGAATCCGGCCAGAGTGAAAGTGAAATCCGCCGTGCCTTGATTCGCGGTCATTAAATATCCTTTCGATTGCTGAAAGGGCAGTCTAAGTCCTACAAATATGTTTTCAGGGTTTCAACATTTTATCGCCTATTGGCAATATTAACGCAATTCCTGATACTTTGTTCGAACCTCGCTACAATATCCGCATTCACTGGATCGGTGCCGAGTTCCCTCTGATACACATTCCATTCGATTACATTACACATAATAACCGCAATTTCATAAACAGACCGCAAACTACTTGATATTCACTGAAATGTCTATTAAACATCGGCGGATGTTGTATTTCTGATTTCTTCAACCGCCTCCCCCAACAGTACTGGACATGTTGTATAGTCTGTAAGTATCTTTTGGTGGTGAAAAAGTTATTAGAATGATCGAGTAGCTTTTACACAATAATCACAGTACATGAATATTTAAACGCTTTAACCTTCTCTTTGGTCCGTTATTTAACAATGTAACAAATAAGGTACACGCTTTTCACACAGTAATATTGTTGCATACTGCGGTGAGGGCCAAAAGGTTTCCAGCAAATTATTAAATTTTAATCACCCCAGACACGCACATGGGGGAACGTAGCACAGACACTGCGAGAGGACCAGGACCTTCATATTCACAAACTGATGCAGGCGTGGGGTTTTGTAACAAATTACACAAATTTCACATCATTCACATTACCTGTGGTTTATTAATAAAGTAATTTGTGGCCCTACATTACATACACAAGGGAATAAAGGATTGAGGGGAGATACCTCGCACACATGCAACTTATACCTTACACACCAACTCTCAGACTGACGCTCACACACAAAGAAAGTAACGTTTACATCCATACCCCCTCTCCAACTCTAGCTAAGCTCGCCAGCCAGAGGTGGAGAGTGTCACGCCAGACGGAAATTTCATCACAAACCGAAAGAAACACTAAATTACCCCAACAACGAAGCAATAATGTGTCTGGCATGATAATACCTAATAATGCATCACAATATCTTACATTTATATGGCGTTCTCTACCCACTATCGTTTATGTTTATATGACCGGAAAGGAGAGGACACCCTGAACCAACGCGGATCTTTGTGACTACCACCTCCAGGAGCAAGCACCGCAGGAGGATATAGGTCGCAGGCAAAGTGGAGAGGTCCCTAACGATTCCAAATTTGACGACTCTGTCGCACCGGCGGGCTTCTCTCTGGCGGAACCGGGCAGAACTCGACTCCTCTGAAGTGGCTCAGACAACAAGAACATTCCAAGAGCAAACATCTGTGCTATCTGTCCAACACCGACCAACACTTTATAGCCCCTAACATAGCTGAAACATAAAAGGTAAAGCGAAATGATGGGAAACCAGGGAAAGAAACCAGAAGTGAAATCACCCCAAAATTCGCCTTAAAAACCAGAGAAAAGCCCATGGTCTAAATGGCCGTCTCATGAATCGAAACCAGGGCCTCACGATTACGAACCTCGCACGACCCATCTAGCTGCGTTTATATTTATATAACTTCTCTAAGCTATTCCTACGAAAGCTTATTTTCTTTCACGTAAATCGAGATAGACGTTTCAAAATGAATCTTCATTACCAGGCAGAGAGGTTTTAGTAAGTAAACAGATCAATCCTGTTATCACATGGCGTACTTACTGCGACGGTCACACGCTTTGGGTTTGTTTCACATACTTGCTGCATAAACCAGTGGAAAACTGTAGCAATATGCCTGAAGCAAAGAAGAGTTTTATATCAAAATTAGCATCATTTGTGGGGAATATCGCAGGGAACACTTCAGCAAAATTATCCAAATACAAGGGGCACTATTTATATTTTGAGCCTAATAATTAAAACAAAGTAATTTCTGATTGAAAACTGCTTTATTGTTTTTCAAAATATTTACCATTATGCTCAATACACTTTTGCATCCGTTTAAACCATTTGTCTAAGCATTTATTCCATTCTTCTTGAGACACCTCCAAAAGTGGTTTTTGAAGGCTTCAACGGCTTCTTCTGCCAGCGAAAATCGTAGTTCACGCAATTTATTCTTGATGTTCGGGAACAAAAAGAAGGCATTGGGTGCCAAATCAGGACTGTGTGTCGGGTGACCCATCAATTCAATTTTTTGAGCCTTCAAATACTCTGTTGTTAGACGAGATGTGTGTGCGCTCGCATTGTCTTGATGAACAACGATCCTACGGTTCTTGTTGGTTTTCCTTACTTCACCGAAGACTTCCGGCAAACAAATGGTTGTATTTCATTCGGCATTGACCGTTTACGTTCCTCTAAAGGCACTGTTGCCACATGGCCAGTTTTGCTGAAAAACAGGCGACCATTTGGTTCGAAGTGCTTCGAGTGCGAACAACTTTTGTTGGATTTGCTTCATCTTGAAACACCCATACAGTCGACTACTGTTTACATTCCGGCTCATACGCATAGATCCATGATGCGTCACCTGTTACAATCTTATATAGTCTTTGAGGCACCGCCGTTGTATTTCTTGAAGCAGTTTTGTACACCAATCGACAGGAGCATCTTTTTGAGATTGCGTCAAATTATATTGGATCTCACAAGAGCAAACATTTTTCACTGCTAAATAGTCATGCAATATTTTATATATGCTGGTGAAAGTAATGCCTAGGGTTGCCTCAATCTCACAATATGTCGCATGACGATCTTTCATTATTAGTTTTTGCACAGCATCAATGTTTTCTGGCACAACAACTGATTTTGGACGACCTTCACAAACTTCATCATTGAGTGAACGGCGGCCACGATTAAATTTGTTATACCAGCGTTTCACAGTGGCAAAGGATGGAGCTTGGTCGCCAAATGTGGATGTTAGTTGATCAATGCACTCTTGTCTTGATAATTCACGTCGAAGGTCGTAATAAATCATTGCACAAACGTTTTCACGAGTTAATTCCATGTTTTTGTTGACACACAATTTTCAAGATAGTGTAAACAAAACAAATGACGCTCTATTGACAAAATGTTTGAAGTAGATTATGGTAAAAAATGTCAAACGTTCCATTGGAAACGTCAGATGGCACGTAAAACATTCAGGTTGCCAAGGCTCAGAATATAAAATGTGCCCCCCGTAGATGTTTAAAAATGTTAAACGAGGTGGAACACGTGACATTAGAAAGGAACATTGAGGAAAGTGGTCCTTCAACCTCTTCAGCCCCCAAATACAAACTCGTTTGTGAATTAAGTGTTTTTCTGCCCCTTATAAATCATCTGCGTCTCATCTTACGAGACCTCGTTATACAGATTTCATCCGGGGAGAGAACTTCAAACTATATTCCCAGAAAAGTTAAAATATACATTTTACTGTCCTGTAAATATCTTTAATGCGGTATTTTGATTAAAATCGTTATAGCCGGTTTTTAGAAAATAAAAAAAAAAAAAAAATCGAAAATGTTTTTCATGTAGAGGATAGTTTGAAAAACGCAAATTTTCTTGAAAATCTTCGTGTCGCATCCTTGGAAGATACTGAATTCAAATATCAAGTTTAGTATTTATCTGAATTTTCGCTGCTTTTGATTTATACTGTTGATACGCAAACGGAACCTTTTCTAAACATGCTTTTTTATTCAAAGGCTCTCAAAATATTTATTTCGGCAAAATATCGGCTACTAATTTTTAGAAACATGTCCGTGTGTGTGTGACTGTAAACAGCATAACTCAGAAACGAACAGTCGGATAAACACCAAACTTGGTATTTAGGTTCAGTATCTTCCAGAGATGCGACACGAAGGTTTTCAAGAAAATCCCCCCATCCCAGATTACCCTTTACATGGAACATTTTTCGAAAAGTTTAATTTTCTCAAAAATGGCTCTAACGATTTTGATTAAAGTACCATATGTTTAAGATGATATTTTCATGACAAATGAAATGTATATCTCGAATTTTCTGGGAATGTCTCCAAAAGTATTCTTCATTGTGAACGACTTTTGCATAGCTGGTAAACCATAAGAGATAGACAACATTTTACTACAAAAAAATGTAGACCGCGTTAAAATACAAAATTTATGTCATATACATTTTTTTGTTGTTGAGTGAACCAGTTTCGAGATATTGCTTGTTATTCCCTTAAATTTTCCAATACTTATACCTTTTCTCAAATTTTTATTCAATTTTTTTGTCCTGATAATGCAAAGAGAATGGAATACTCCACATAGCAACCAGCTCTTAAAACATTTGACTATCGCTTAAAGCCTACCATATTCCCCTTGCATCTACAAGAAAATTAACAATAAGATTAACATCTCGATTAACATGAAGCATATGGAGAATAAGCGTTTGTAAAAATAGTTTGTACAAGAATAGAGAAATTCATGTGAGTGTAACACATCAGATTCCTTTCTTTTTTATAATATTAACATATGTTATATTTTTGTTTATCACATCAATTGAGAAAAACATACACATAATATACTGTTAAATATCTCACAAATAATCTAGACGCAGTGGTTTAATCCCTAACGCATTGCTCCCAACAGAGTGAAAAAAGAGAATCGTTCTCTAGGGACATTTGCTTTAGAGGAATGGTAAAATAATTGGCAGGCGTGTTTTAAACGGGATGTTTACAAGAAGTAAGAGATTTTCCATCGTGAAAATATGAAGTATAATACAGCATGTTGTTGTTTATCGGAGAATTTGTTGCACAACTCACCAAGGTTTAGGGCTATAAAGTTAGCATACAATAAATGAACAGATTTATCCAATAGAAAATACATACCACTAGTTTATTCTATGTCTAGGATAGCTGAAAAAACTAATGTTTATCAGGCTATATGTCAGATGGCTAGTTTAGTTTAAGCAAACATTGCATGATTCGCCATCTATTCTGATTTTGTGCTGCGTGGCGTCAAAATGTTGTGTAACATAAATCCTGAAACGTGATAAAATGCTTTCAAAACGTTTGTGATCATCTCATTTAAATTTTACGTTAGATATTACAGGGTGGTTAGAGAATAATGTTTACTTTCACTACATCGATGGACACAGCTTGATAGAAAACAAAATGGTTATCTCCGTTTTGGTCTTCTTTAACGCATTATCCTCCTCTTAGAAGGACTTACAAGCCAATGTCTTATGTCAGTAGCTTGTCGAGGAGCAAAAAATTCCTAGATGATAGCATAACCAAAATGGGTGAACAGTCCAATGTCTTGTGTCAGTAGCCTGTCAAGCAGCAAGCAAACTCTGGAGAATACCATATACAGGATGGGTGATCAATCCAATGTGTTGTGTTAGTAGCCTGTCGAGTAGTAAACAAACTCTGGATCACAGCGCATACAGGATGGTCGATCATCTCAATGTCTTGATTCAGTAGCCTGTCAAGGAGAAAACAAGCTCTGGATGATAGCATATCTAGGATGGGTGATCAGCCCAATGTCTACAGTTAGTAGCCTGTTGAGGAGAAAACAAACTCTCGATGATAGCATAACCAAGATGGGTGATCAGTCCAATGTCTTGTGTCAGTAGCCTGTCAAGCAGCAAGCAAACTCAGGAGAATACCATATACAGGATGGGTGATCAATCCAATGTTTTATGTTAGTAGCCTGTCGAGAAGTAAACAAACTCTGGATCACAGCGCATCCAGGATGGTCGATCAGCTCAATGTCTTGAGTTAGTAATCCTTCAAGGAGAAAACAAACTCTCGATGATAGCATATCTAAGATGGGTGATCAGTCCAATGGCTTGAGTTAGTAATCCTTCAAGGAGAAAACAAACTCTCGATGATAGCATATCTAGGATGGGTGATCAGTCCAATGTCTTGAGCTAGTAATCCTTCAAGAAGAAAACAAACTCTCGATGATAGCATATCTAGGATGGGTGATCAGTCCAATGTCTTGAGTCGGTAGCCTGTCAAGGAGCAAGCAAACTCGGGATGATAGCATATCTAGGATGGGTGATCAGTCCAATGTTTTGAGTTAGTAATCCTTCAAGGAGAAAACAAACTCTCGATGATAGCATATCTAGGATGGGTGATCAGTCCAATGTCTTGAGTTAGTAATCCTTCAAGGAGAAAACAAACTCTCGATGATAGCATATCTAGGATGGGTGATCAGTCCAATGTCTTGAGTCGGTAGCCTGTCAAGGAGCAAGCAAACTTTGGATGATAGCATATCTAGGATGGGTGATCAGTCCAATGTCTTGAGTTAGTAATCCTTCAAGGAGAAAACAAACTCTCGATGATAGCATATCTAGGATGGGTGATCAGTCCAATGTCTTGAGTTAGTAATCCTTCAAGGAGAAAACAAACTCTCGATGATAGCATATCTAGGATGGGTGATCAGTCCAATGTCTTGAGTTAGTAATCCTTCAAGGAGAAACCAAACTCTCGATGATAGCATATCTAGGATGGGTGATCAGTCCAATGTCTTGAGTTAGTAATCCTTCAAGGAGAAAACAAACTCTCGATGATAGCATATCTAGGATGGGTGATCAGTCCAATGTTTTGAGTTAGTAATCCTTCAAGGAGAAAACAAACTCTCGATGATAGCATATCTAGGATGGGTGATCAGTCCAATATCTTGAGTCGGTAGCCTGTCGAGGAGAAAAAAAACTCTTGAAGAAAACATATCTAGGATGGATGATCAGTCCAATGTCTTGAGTCAGTAGCCTGTCAAGGAGCAAGCAAACTCTCGATGATAGCATATCTAGGATGGGTGATCAGTCCAATGTCTTGAGTCGGTAGCCTGTCAAGGAGCAAGCAAACTCTGGATGATAGCATATCTAGGATGGGTGATCAGTCCAATGTCTTGAGTTAGTAATCCTTCAAGGAGAAAACAAACTCTGGATGATAGCATATCTAGGATGGGTTATCAGTCCAATGTCTTGAGTTAGTAATCCTTCAAGGAGAAAACAAACTCTCGATGATAGCATATCTAGGATGGGTGGTCAGTCCAATGTCTTGAGTCGGTAGCCTGTCAAGGAGCAAGCAAACTCTCGATGATAGCATATCTAGGATGGGTGATCAGTCCAATGTCTTGAGTCGGTAGCCTGTCAAGGAGCAAGCAAACTCTGGATGATAGCATATCTAGGATGGGTGATCAGTCCAATGTCTTGAGTCGGTAGCCTGTCAAGGAGCAAGCAAACTCTGGATGATAGCATATCTAGGATGGGTGATCAGTCCAATGTCTTGAGTTAGTAATCCTTCAAGGAGAAAACAAACTCTCGATGATAGCATATCTAGGATGGGTGATCAGTCCAATGTCTTGAGTTAGTAATCCTTCAAGGAGAAAACAAACTCTCGATGGTAGCATATCTAGGATGGGTGATCAGTCCAATGTCTTGAGTCGGTAGCCTGTCAAGGAGCAAGCAAACTCTGGATGATAGCATATCTAGGATGGATGATCAGTCCAATGTCTTGAGTTAGTAATCCTTCAAGGAGAAAACAAACTCTCGATGATAGCATATCTAGGATGGGTGATCAGTCCAATGTCTTGAGTTAGTAATCCTTCAAGGAGAAAACAAACTCTCGATGATAGCATATCTAGGATAGGTGATCAGTCCAATGTCTTGAGTTAGTAATCCTTCAAGGAGAAACTAAACTCTCGATGATAGCATATCTAGGATGGGTGATCAGTCCAATGTCTTGAGTCGGTAGCCTGTCAAGGAGCAAGCAAACTCTGGATGATAGCATATCTGGGATGGGTGATGAGTCCAATGTCTTGAGTTAGTAATCCTTCAAGGAGAAAGCAAACTCTCGATGATAGCATATCTAGGATGGGTGATCAGTCCAATGTTTTGAGTTAGTAATCCTTCAAGGAGAAAACAAACTCTCGATGATAGCATATCTAGGATGGGTGATCAGTCCAATATCTTGAGTCGGTAGCCTGTCGAGGAGAAAACAAACTCTTGAAGATAACATATCTAGGATGGATGATCAGTCCAATGTCTTGAGTCAGTAGCCTGTCAAGGAGCAAGCAAACTCTGGATGATAGCATATCTAGGATGGGTGATCAGCCGAATGTCTTGAGTTAGTAGCCTTTCAAGGAAAAAACAATCTCTGGATGATAGCATATCTAGGATGGATGATCAGCCCAATGTCTAGAGTTAGTAGCCTGTCAAGTAGAAAACAAACTCTGGATGATAGCATATCTAGGATGGGTGATCAGTCCAATGTCTTGAGTTAGTAATCCTTCAAGGAGAAAACAAACTCTCGATGATAGCATATCTAGGATGGGTGATCAGTCCAATGTCTTGAGTCGGTAGCCTGTCGAGGAGAAAACAAACTCTTGAAGATAACATATCTAGGATGGATGATCAGTCCAATGTCTTGAGTCAGTAGCCTGTCAAGGAGCAAGTAAACTCTGGATGATAGCACATCTAGGATGGGTGATCAGCCGAATGTCTTGAGTTAGTAGCCTTTCAAGGAAAAGACAATCTCTGGGTGATAGCATATCTAGGATGGGGATATGTCCACTGCCTTGAGTTCGTAGCCTGTCGAGGAGAAAACAAACTCTGGATGATAGCATATGCAGAATGGGTGATCAGCCCAATGTCTTGAGTCAGTATGCTGTAGAGGAGAAAACAAACTCTGGACCATAGCATATCTAGGATGGGTGATCAACCCAATGTCCTGAGTCAGTAGCCTGTCGAGGAGCAAGCAAACTCTGGATGATAGCATATCTAGGATGAGTGATCAGCCCAATGCCTGGTATGGAGGTGAAGAAGAAGGAAATGAAATATAGTGATGAAAGGGATAATAAGAAAATTCTCAGATCAAATTATTCAACCCAGCATTCGCCTAGAGACCGAAGAAAACCGTGAGAAAACTTTCGGTTATGTTGGTAGGCCGCGGGGGTTTGAAACCGGTACCTTCCGAATGCGAGCCACCTGAGCCATTCCACTCGTCTGTTTTGGTCAAAATGTAAAATCTTTTTTTGTTGCTCTAAACGCTTCAAATGTGTGTTTTCCATTACCAAGTAAAACCTTTTCTTATATCATTTACTTTTGCAACGATTTTGTGAAGATTAATACTCTGGTATGTTACACTCACATAGTTTTCTCTTCCCAATGTAAGTTATTACTTTCTCTACTGTTTGTCTATAGTACGTGGCAGAGGTATTAATTCCACCAAAAATTCTATATCGACATTTCACCGAAAATACGTGTTTTGAGATCCCTAAATCCATAAAAGCAGTTAGAAAAAGGTCCAAAGTGTGTGCGTGTATGCATGCGTGAGCCACAAAAACGAAATGGGGGACTTAGTATTTAAGGGATGTTTCAAGAAAATCCCTCAACTCAAACTATGCTTTTTAAGAAAAAATGTTGAAAATTTTATTGGGACAAAATCGAACAATTTTGATTAAAATATAACATATTTAAGGTATGAAAATGTATATTTGCAATTTTCTGCAAATAGCTAAAACATTGCCGTGCCGTGAAGTCCTCTTCATTCTGAATGCTTTGTATAATAAATAGACCGTAAAATTTAGACAATAAATGTCAAATACATTAAAAGTATACTTCTCGTTAGCGCACACAATTTCCTTTTTTCAAATGTTAATTCTCTATTGGATTTTCTTGTGGCTGTACAAACAGCATGGAATTTCAAAGCCACTGCATTGTGACATTTTTAAACATCTGACTATCGCTTATACCTACAACAAAATGTGAAATGTCCGTTAACAAGCAGATAGAAGAATAAGCTTATTTCTTCTATCTATTTCACACAGTTTGATTAGGCATTCCGTTGCAGTTAAAAGGGAAACACAGGAGGCCGCAACTATAGTCATACCATTAAAACATCTGTCACTGTCTGCTGGCTTTGAAATTTCATACTGTTTGCATGACATCACGAAAATCAATAGCATCGTGATAAAGCATAATAATTATAAGCTACTGAAAATGCACACTTACAGCAAGGAATGGCAAATAGAAGCTGAGTTGTAACCAGATTTACGTGTTTCCTATAACTAGCCTATGTCTCTTATATTTAAGTACTTTTACAAACAGACCTTTTCTACCCTCTATTATTTATTAGTGGGTATACAAACTATTCTTACTAAAGCTTATTTTTCTACTATATTTTAATCCAAATAAACCTTTACAGAAATAGATAGATTACACGTTTCGTTATAGATACAAAGAGAACAGCGATAGTCAAATGTTTAACAACTGGACGCTATACGCTGGCCTTAAAATTCCATACTGTTTCCATGACATCGCCAGAAACAACTGAATGTTGAAAGGACTTTAAATAATGGTCAAGCATTGAACAATTCGAATCATTAATAACGGATATCTCAGAAACGACATGCCACAAAAAAAACTAATTTTAAACAAATTGATTGTTTTGTGTAGTACGTTTTCAACCCTCGCTTAATGTTTACCAGTTATACAAGATTATACAAAATTCCTTGCTTGTGGAGAGGAATTCATAGGGTATTCCAGGAAAATTGGTTGCAACGCGAATTATTAAAAATTGGCTTAAATAATATCTGGTAAAGGGGTAATGAAAATGCACACAGCGCCGTGAGAAAGGTCAAAAGACGACTATGCGATATAAACAGGCAGAAAATAGAATCTGAATGTAGACAAAGATCAACATTGGAGCTACAAAATGAAATAAAAACTAGGTGGGGTAAGAAAACATATATTTTGGAATTAGGTATAAAACAGAGGACTGGAATAGCATGGCTTAGGTTGGGAAGGTGGAAAGCTCGCAAGAATGTTGATGACGATGGCAGGAGGATTTGCCCATTATGCGGGGAACAAGAAGAATGGACGCATATTTTGGCAGCATGCGTGCAGGCGGAGATTATTAGAAAAAAATTATTACCAGAAGTATTTTTGGCTTCCAACAGACGGAGGACAGCATGCTGGGGCTTGATTCTAAACAGCCAAAACTGGCCAAGCTTGGGCACATACTTAATGGAGTACGTGTACTAAGAGATAAGGTGTTTATGGAATTTTTCTTTAAACATATGTGGTGCTTGAGTACTTGTGCGCGACTGTGTGATTCAGAGTGTTTTTTCAATTTTATATGTATATATAGTGCGGTGATTATAAAAAAGAATAGTTGTTTTCTGGTTGATACTGCAAATCACATATACAGAACAGGTATTCTTCTGGAGAACATGTACGGTCTTATGACCCATGTGACTGTGTTATGCAATTAACGTAATACTAAATACTTAATAAATACCACCACTACCAATAAAACTTATATATTTTAATTATTTTACTCGATTTTATTTTACGTCGCTTTAACTCCTTGGTAATATCGCGACGGATCTCTTGGTGGATAACTCTTAGAACGATATGTGACGGATAGTTCCTGTAACTACCCGCCTTGTGACGTGTCACAGAGACCCTAGCGCATAGCCACCGAATCTTCTGCTTCGTGCCGTGCAGATGGCGTTAGGGTGCCGTCCAGTCCAACCGCCATCCTCACACAGAAAGGCGGACAGTTAGCCTTCTAGGTCTCATCCCTGGAAATGCCGTCTTACTTCGTCACGTACCCACAGAGACCCCCAGCGCATGGCAGCCGGATCATCTGCTTCGTGCAGTGCAGATGGTGTTAGGGTGCCGTTCAGTCTGTACATTGTCTGTGGATAGATGGCATAGCATTCGCTATTACCACTTATTACTTTCTCTACTACGTACAGTAAGTAGGGGAAGTATTGCATTCCACCCAAAAATTCGATACCGAGATTTCACTGGAAATACATGTTTTGAGACCTCCTGAATCCAAAAAAAGCATTTTTAGAAACATGTCCGTGTGTGTGTCTGTGTGTGTGTGTGTGTGTGTGTGTCTGTGTGTGTCTGTGTGTGTGTCTGTGTGTCTGTGAACAGCATATCTCAAAAACGAACAGTCGGATAAACACCAAACTTGGTATTTAGGTTCAGTATCTTCCAGAGATGCGACACGAAGGTTTTCAAGAAAATCCCCCCACCCCAGACCACCCTTTACATGGAACATTTTTCGAAAATTTTAATTTTCTCAAAAATGGCTCTAACGATTTTGATGAAAATATCATATGTTTAAGATAAAGTCATGAGAAATGAAATGTATATCTCGAATTTTCTGGGAATGTCTCCAAAAGTATTCTTCATTGTGAACGACTTTTGCATAACTGGTAAACCATAAGAGATAGACAAAATTTTACTACACAAAAAATGTAGATCGCGTTGAAATACACAACTTATGTCATATACATTTCTTTTGTTGAGTGAACTGTTTTCGAGATATTGCTTGTTATTTCCTTAAATTTTCCAATACTTATACTTTTTCTCAAATTCGTTATTCATTTTTTTTATGTCCTGGACATGCAAAGAGAATGGAATGCGCCGCATAGCAACCAGCGTTAAAATATTTGACTATCGCTTAAAAGCTACCATATTCCCCTCGCATCTACAAGAAAATTAGCAATAAGATTGACATCTCGATATCTCGATTAACATAAAGCATATGGAGAATAGGCGTTTGTAAAAATAGATTGTACAAGAGTAGAGAAAGTCATGTGAGTGTAACACATCAGATTTTTTTTCATATTACTATTGTTTTAGACTTAAGGTGGAACTTTGGGGTATTAAATATCCAATGCGGTATTAACCTTGGCGACTGAGGAAAACCACGATAAAAGCTCAAATAGATTGATCGGGACCTCCCGAATACGGGCTACAGACTTTACCACCTGAGCCATCCCGCTCGGTTACATATTATTATCATGTTGTAGAAAAATCTGATGTGTTACACTCACATGACTTTCTCTGCCCTTGTACAAACTATTTTTACAAACGCTTATTCTCCATATGCTTCATGTTAATCGAGATGTTAATCTTATTGCTAATTTTCTTGTAGATGCAAGGGGAATATGGTAGCTTTTAAGCGATAGTCAAATATTTTAACGCTGGTTGCTATGCGGCGCATTCCATTCTCTTTGCATTACCAGGACAAAAATAATGAATAACGAATTTGAGAAAAAGTATAAGTATTGGAAAATTTAAGGGAATAACAAGCAATATCTCGAAAATGGTTCACTCAATAATAAAATTATATGACATAAATTGTGTATTTTAATGCGATCTACATTTTTTGTGTAGTAAAATTTTGTCTATCTCTTATGGTTTACCACTTATGCAAAAATCGTTCACAATGAAGAATTCTTTTGGGGACATTCCCAGAAAATTCAAGATATACATACCATTTGTCATGAAAGTACCTTAAATATATGATATTTTAATCAATATCGTTAGAGCCATTTCTGAGAAAATTAAAATTTTCGAAATATGTTCCATGTAAAGGATAATCTGGGGTGTGGGGATTTTCTTGAGAACCTTCCTGTCATATCTCTGGAAGATACTGAACCTAAATACCAAGTTTGGTGTTCATCCGACTGTTCGTTTCTGAGTTATGCTGTTCACAGACACACACACAGACACACACACACACACACACACACGGACATGTTTCCAAAAATGATTTTTTTTATTCAGGGGGCCTCAAAACATGTATTTGCAGTAAAATCTCGGTATCGAATTTTTGGGTGTAATACAATACTTCCCCTGCTTACTATACGTAGTAGAAAAAGTAAAAAAGTTTTTAATAAAGTTTCCTTGAAATTATAAGGGAAAATAAATTTCATTAGTTGTGTTTTGTTTAGAGGACGTTATAATGGTTATTTTAGGGTGAATTTAATATTTTTAAAATACGAACGTATATTTTATACGTGGTTTTCTCATTAGAATATTATTTATAAAAAGGTTTAGTTTGTGATGAAGAATAAGGAAACCAAGTAAAAAGTGTTAGTTCCTAATTAGAAACGTAACTTGACTTTCAAATGACCATCCATGGATGGTCCAATCATCCATTGCGCTCTCCGTACACAGTCATTCAGAATTTTCGTTGTTATTTACATTGCTGTAAGAACAATTATTGCAAAGTGCTTTATATAAATGTTTAATTTTTTATGAGGAGTGAGAAAACAACATAAAAAATTTAAAAAATTAAATAGACCCTTAAATGACCATTGCAACGTCCTCCAAACAAATCACGACTATTAGCATTTACTTTCCCCCATAATAGAACGCTCTACTGACGTAACATTTATCCAAGATATCAAAAGTCTTTACAACAAAATTACTACAAATAATGAAGAAGTTATATTCTTGTGGATTCCCTCCCACCATTGAATAATAGGAAATGAGGAAGTAGATAGGGAAGCCAAAAAAACAACTTTGTTACCTCATTGAAAGAATTGCCAGTGTCCTACAGAGATGCTCAAAGTTATTTTTTTAGCAGACCAACTGTCAAATGGAAGTTAGAATGCACCATTAAAACATCAAGCAGACTCCACACACACTGGCGTTTGTAGAAATTGCAACACCAAGAAAGAATTTCCCGTATAACTCCAAACTTGTTGGAAGTGTAGAAGAGTGCAAGCAATAAGTGATTGGGTTTGCAGAGAGATGGGGTACACGTAGGCCGAGCAGAGCCCTCTCGTGTCGGAGGTCAGTACTGCGCGCAGTGTAGTCAGTGCAGAGCTGTCAAACAAGGTGGAAAAATTAAAGCAAGTGCCAGTATGCCTCGTCGACGTCAAAGAGAGCCATATCGGCATGTGAGTGAGTGTGTGAGTTCGAACGGGGCAGAATGATCGGTCTCCGGGAAGCGGGTTTTTTCATACCGTGACATTTCGGCTCGTACAGGGCATGCTGCTACGACAGTGATGCGTGTGTGGAAGCAGTGGATAGATGAAGGTCGTATATAGTGAAGAGCGGGTACTGGACCACAGCACAGAATGACCGTCATCTTGTCCGCATGGCCATAACGGACGCACAGCTTCATCCACTGTGTTGGCTCGACGGTGGAGCACTGCAACAGGTGTGAACTTGTCTGCATCAACGGTTCGTCGCCGTCTGCTGAAGTTTGAACTGGTTGCATGCATGCCATTACGTCGGCTTCCATTGTCCAGAAACCACAAGCTCTTCCGAATTCATTGGGCACGTGAACACAGTCACTGGTGTGCTGAGTGGCAAAATGTGGTCTTTTCGGACGAGTCCCGCTTCAACGAGTCCTACAGTGATGGCCTCATACGTGTTAAGTGGTACCGTGGTGAGCGCAACCGGGAGGGCTGCATTGTTGAGTGGCATAGCGGACAAACACCAGATCTGATGGTTTGGGGCGCCGTTGGTTACAACAACTGATCTCGCCTCCTACAAATTGAAGGCACTTTAAACAGCAGCCGGTACCTAACGGTGGCTGTAGAGCCTGAGGTACTCCCCTGCTTCAGGCCATATTTCAGCTGGACAATGCCCGGCCACATATTGCGAGGAGTGTACGAGCCTTCTTCGAAGGGCGACGGGTACCACTGCTTCCCTAGCCCGCACATTCGCCTGACATGTCTGGGATATGGTTGGTCGGCACCTGGTGCGGCCTTCCAGTAACCAGTGTTACGGATTTGTGGGCTCGAATACAATCTGTGTGGAGGGAAATCCCTCAGGAACTTATTCAGAACCTTTTTAATTCAATGGCACGGCGTATAGCAGCGCTAATTGCAGCGCATAGAGGCCACACCAAATACTAAATATTAGGGCTCAAATGTCGTGTATAGATTTGAAAAGTTTATCATTTGTTACTTGTCATGTACCTAACTTGTGATATTAAATTCATGCGTTTTTTGTTGGTGTTGCAATTTTCACAAACGACAGTGTAGTAGGAAAGGCTCCACAAAACCCTGCACATTGCAGACTCTAAAAAGAAAAGATCAACTGATTACATCACATTTACGAATAAGCCATTCCTTCTTACTCGCCAAAGAAAATGTTGCTCACTGCGAGACTTGCTATTGCCGTATCACCATCCAACACCTCATCACTAAATACAGAAGTTATACCATGGAGAGAAGAAAACATAACACCCCTGAAGAAATATTTTTAGCTTTAAACAACCCTACACATTTCAAAAACATTTTTTTCTTGAAAGACATCAAACTGTAGAAGAAGATTTAAGTATAACACATCAAATAAAAATGTATAATAGGTAATACTGTTCTAGCTGTGTTCATGAATTAATATTGTAAAATATGTTTATAGCAATGTACTACAAGTATTTTATTATTTAACCAATGTAAAGTAAACAATGTATTAATATTATTGTAGTCGTATATATGGATATAGTCGCGAAATGACCTAGTAGTCAAAGCGACTATAAATAAATAAAAATAACAACAATATCAAGCCATTTTATTAAAGACATTTCTTTCTTCAAGTCTTAGTTTTGGAGATATTGTACAGTCTCAACTTAAATGGTCCACCCTGTATATATATCTGATGAAATCTCCATATCGAAATGTTTAGGCAATACAAAAATACTACCTCTTGGTAAGTAGCAACTGACGAAGATCATATCACATGTCATTTGTAAGTAACGACAAGAAACCGGACAGTATTACCACAGTCTCCCCCAGATGCGCGGTTAATTGGACGGGCAGCAGAAGAATAACAGGCGAGCAGCAAGATGGCACGTGGAGCTATATAGCAGAACACCTGAACTTCAACATTTAGGGCCCAAAGGAATGGAAGTGTGGAAGAAACTGTTACCGGCCGCATACCGCCTTTGTTTTGACAGTAATGTGGCGCTTGACAATTACATTGTGGGAACTGTTGTGTTTCTAGAGAAGGTAGCAAATATCCACCAGTTATAAGTAGAATTCTTAATTTGTGTGAAGTGAAGAAGGAACGAAGAATACGTGTTTCTGGGGTAATATTTGAAACCACTTCACTCATATCGATAATTCTTTCATCATACTGTTCTTCTCGACGGACATAGGCTATAAGAAACCTTCCAATTTGAACTCCTAGATGACAGAGCCCGAATACTAGAATGAGAACATTCATAATAGAAGGTATGGATTTGACTTTTAAAGTTTTTGTTATATCACGTTTACGAGAATTCATAAAACGAATTAAATGTCATCCCAAGCAATATACATTATACATCTGAGCCTAGGATAGAAGAAAGAGTGAGACAAACGACACTTGAGACACTTTTGACACGCACTCAGAACAGAATACAACTGATACATTGAATCGAATAACAACTGAACTGCACTCGGCTCTGTCCACTTTTGACTGTGCAACTCTTTGAGGCAGTTAATTTCGTTACTTCTTAACTAACTCTCGGCAAGAGCAGTCCCTTTATATAGGCCATGCATACAAACCGTCATGTTATAGAAAGGAAAACGACTGAAAGGAATCTTATGGAGCAGTAAAAACTACGGAGAAGCGACACATAATGGGTTCGTGCGCGGCTATTGTTCTGAAGGCCGGTCGAGAACGCCAACTAGGTGACGGGCCTGGATGCACTTACCGGCAGCAGGCAGGTAGCTTCGCGTGCGCGGTTATAATTTCTTTTTCTTAACCATAATGTTATCAAATATTGCAGATGTTTGAAACGAAGCTGCTATAAACACTACCGAGCGAGAAAGCTGTACGGTAACGTGTTAGGATCGCATTCAGGAGGCCCTGGGTTCCATTCCTGTGGCCGAGCACTCTAAACACAGGTTACTTGTGGCTTTTCCTGGTTGCTAAGGCGAATTCTGGGGTGGTATCTCTTCTAACATCTCTTTACCTCATTTCCTATTACCCTATTTCAGGTGGGCGTAGGGGCTGTACAGTGTCGGTTGGTGTGGGACAAATGGTGCGGATGTCACTTGCCAGATGGTAGCATTTTCTGAGCGCCTCAGGTGAGTCGAGTTCACCCCGGTTCCGCCAGGGAGGAGCCTTCTTTGAGCAGCCCGCTGATGTCACAGGTCATAAAGTTGGAATCGGTAGTAACTTCTGCAAGTCTCTGTGGACCGGCCTATAGCATCCTCCGGTTCCATCGCCTTATCCTTCCTCTTTAGGGTGGTAAGCAGGTGCGAGATGCCAATTGCTCCCTCCGCTCATAGGTCACAGTATGGAAACTAACCTTTATTTTGGGTGCAAAACCTTCCAGTAACCCTTATATAAGTAAATTCCCCCAAAAATAAATATATGCAATTTTCCTCTGTGTGTTGTAATAAATCTCATTACCAATGCTTCTATTTTTGCGTCTCAAATTTAGAAGATTCTAATCTGTAAGTTATTGTAGAGAAAATTCTCATTCTTTATATATATATATATATGTGTGTGTGTGTGTATGTGCGCGCGCTTGTCCCTTTAACCCTCTAATGTAAAATGCTTAGTTAAAGTTTTAGAATATCTTAATACTGTTTTTTTTATTTTCATATTATGCTGGCATATAACAGTAAAATAAAAGTATTTGTAGCTATTTTACATCATAAATATATTAATTTATTTCAGTATTATTGTAGTGTTTCTTTAAGATTAAGCAAAATCCATGCAACTGCAGTAAAATGTAAACCCGTCATCATGCAGGCGCGCTAGCACACCAATGATTTTACCTGGTCCATCCCCATCCCTTAGCATGGGCACATTTGTTACTGCAGTCTCTGGGATTCGAACTCACGACATTAGGTTTTGAACGGCTGGCCAGTCCATTTTGTCTCGCCTTAACGATCATGGCTATTCGGATCGCTCATGTTAAGGTGGCTGAGACAGGTGTATCTAAACCGGATAAGAATTAGAAAAAGAGTGGCATATGCAGCAAACAAATTCGTGCATTGCTTAATTTTTGAAGAACATAAAATGTTTAAGCAAAAACATTGTAGAATCCGATTCGGAAGACGACTTACGTAAGCAAGGAAGGCGTCCCTAACGTTTCTAGATCGAACGCATCTGACGCCGCTCAAGCCCGCTCACAAGCTCCTAACCTCCGGGGTCCCTAGAAGCGGAGCCTTCTCCAAGAGTAGTCCGACCAACACCATGGAGAGTCGTTCACAAAGCGAGTCGCAACACGTCCAACACCGTCGCCGGTCCTTCAACCCTAAAACAGATGATGATGGAACTGATGCCTATAAAATATAAGAAGAGCAACCACTCTAGCATTTGCTTGTCGAAAATCCCTCGGTGAGAGTGGGCGATCTCCACTTATCGAACCTGGTACCTACCGAATACGAGCCACACACGTTACCGCGGAGTCCTCTCGCACGGTTGTCAACAAGTAGGTTTTGTGGTTTATTTTTACTTTCTCTACTACGTATAGTAAGTAGGGGAAGTATTGTATTCCACCCAAAAATTCGATACCGAGATTTCACCGGAAATACATGTTTTGAGACCCCCTGAATCCAAAAAAAGCATTTTTGGAAACATGTCCATGTGTGTCTGTGTGTGTTTCTGTCTGTGAACAGCATAACTCAGAAACGAGCAGTCGGATAAACACCAAACTTGGTATTTAGGTTCAGTATCTTCCAGAGATGCGACACAAAGGTTTTCAACAAAATCCCCCACCCCAGACTACCCTTTACATGGAACATTTTTCTAAAAGTTTAATTTTCTCAAAAATGGCTCTAACGATTTTGATTAAAATATCATATGTTTAAGATAATTTCATGACAAATGAAATGTATATCTTAAATTTTCTGGGAATGTCTCCAAAAGTATTCTTCATTGTGAACGACTTTTGCATAACTGGTAAACCATAAGAGATAGACAAGATTTTACTACATAAAAAATGTAGATCGCGTTAAAATACACAATTTATGTCATATACATTTGTTTTGTTGAGTGAACCATTTTCGAGATATTACTTGTTATTCCCTTAAATTTTTCAATATTTTCTCAAATGGGAATTCGTTATTCATTTTTTTGTCTTGGATATGCAAAGAGTATTAATCTGTGGGAAAAGGAATGGTGCTGCACATAGCAACCAGCTATTAAGAGATATGTGTGTGCTTAAAGGCTACTGTATTTCCAAATTGCCCTTGTAAATATATATTCCCCTTACATCTACAAGAAAATTAGCAATAAGATAGAGTCTGCAAAGGTTTATCTCGATTAACATGAAGTAGATGGAGAATAAGCGTTTGTATAAATAGTTGGTACAAGAGTAGAGAAAGTAATGTGAGTGTAACACATCAGATTTTTAAAGTATGCTAACATTCTCGTTTATCGCGCAAATGTAGACTTTCATGAAAGAACGAACAAATTCGTGAAAATTCGCGAAAAAGAAATTTCAGATTTAAGTAATCTGCATTTACTGTGAAACATATAAATGCTTCCAGTCGAAGTTGTAAAAAGTAAAACAAAACACACACAATCAGGGCTAACATCTGTGGTCCGCATTCGGAGGTCTCGGGATCAAATCTCATGGGGTGACCAATCTGACTGGAGATTTTCCGTTGTTTCCCTCAGTCATCAAGGTAAATACCGGAATTGATGTTTAATACAACGACAAAAGTTCCACTTGACTAAAACAATAGTACCCACAGATGATGAAAGCAGGACGGCACCCTAATTTCATCTGCCTTGCATGTGTAGAAGTAGAGGTACAGTCGCTCTACACATGCCTCTGTGGACACGTGTCGAAGCTTCTATCTGCTCGTCACAGAAGTAGAGGTACAATTGCTGCACATATGCCTCTGTGGATGACTGTCCAAACTGCTATCTGCTCGACACAGAAGTAGAAGTACAATTGCTGTACACATGCCTCTGTGGACACGTGTCGAAGCTTCTATCTGCTCGTCACAGAAGTAGAGGTACAATTGCTGCACATATGCCTCTGTGGATGACTGTCCAAACTGCTATCTGCTCGACACAGAAGTAGAAGTACAATTGCTGTACACATGCCTCTGTGGACACGTGTCGAAGCTGCTATCTGTCCGTCACAGAAGTACAGGTACAATTGCTGTACACATGCCTCTGTGGATGCCTGTCGAATCTGCTATCTGTCCGTCACAGAAGTACAGGTACAATTGCTGTACACATGCCTCTGTGGATGCCTGTCGAAGCTGCTATCTGCTCGTCACAGAAGTAGAGGTACAATTGCTGTACACATGCCTCTGTGGATGCCTGTCGAAGCTGCTATCTGCTCGTCACAGAAGTACAGGTACAATTGCTGTACACATGCCTCTGTGGATGCCTGTCGTAGCTGCTATCTCCTCGTCACAGAAGTAGAGGTACAATTGCTGTACACATGCCTCTGTGGACACGTGTCGAAGCTTCTATCTGTCCGTCACAGAAGTAGAGGGACAATTGCTGTACACATGCCTCTGTGGACACGTGTCGAAGCTTCTATCTGTCCGTCACAGAAGTAGAGGTACAATTGCTGTACACATGCCTCTGTGGACACGTTTCGAAGCTGCTATCTGCTCGTCATAGAAGTAGAGGTACAATTGCTGTACACATGTCTCTGTGAATGCCTGTCGAAGCTGCTATCTGCTCGTCACAGAAGTAGAGGTACAATTGCTGTACACATGCCTCTGTGGATGCCTGTGGAAGCTGCTATCTGTCCGTCACAGAAGTAGAGGTACAATTGCTATACACATGCCTCTGTGGATGCCTGTCGAAGCTGCTATCTGCTGGTTACAGAAGTAGAGGTACAATTGCTGTACACATGCCTCTGTGGATGCCTGTCGAAGCTGCTATCTGCTGGTTACAGAAGTAGAGGTACAATTGCTGTACACATGCCTCTGTGGACATGTGACATAGCAAGATGTTAAGGTACATGGTTGAGACCTAGAAGGCTAACTGTGCACCACACACGATCCAAAAGGTATATCCTAACAGATGTGTCGCGGTATGACCACGTAGTTAAAGCGGCGTAAAATATACGGAGAAGCCACACACAGAGGCGGCTCTGTAAATATCGGGGAGGTTTATGAAGTTTCAGCTTTAAGGAGTAAATGGGAGAACCCAATTTAAAATAAATTGTATGTCGTTGTGCAATTATTTTGCGCGGAGTATAGGGCTGGTAAATGAAATGAATTAGATTCGAAACGTGAAGCATCAGGCGAAGACAATGTGGCCAGCACTGCAGTAATTTCTGTAATTATGGCTTGTCTTTGGTATTCCTGTTCGCCCTCCTGCTGAAGGTCACGCAGCTGTGCACATTACCGACAATTCGCGAGGGTTTCTTGAGGGAAACAGCCGGTTGTAAAAATATGCAAATAGAGTCTGTCTGTTTCACTCCCACACATCAATCGCATTACCTCCGCCTTCCATTCCCCAGGATGCTTTGCTTTCCACCCAAATGAAAGCCTTATTTTAAACATCCGCTTTGGCGGTCTGAAAACCTCCCTACCGCTTACCTAAGCAAGGTAGAGGGAGATTTCACCGCAATGCATGTTTTAAGGTCAACTGAATCGAAGAAGAATATGTGCTACATTAAACTTTTATTACAGATTTCCTTGTACGTATAAGAAGAATAGAGTAGGCTAGAGCGACAGTCAGATATTTTTAAAGAGCATGTCGCTATGTAATCGCTTTGAAATTCTATGCTCCTTACATGACCACGCGAAAAACCGAATAGCGACTTAAAATTTGGAACAAGTGTAAGTATATAGAATTCAAACTCATGACAAACAATATCTTGGATATGGTTAACGGCCCAGAATAAATACAGTTTTGTCTAGTAAGGTTTTGTGCCTTACGGCCTAGCAGTAATTATACAAAAGTTATTCCGAATGAAGAGGTCTTTACAGACTTGCAGAAAGCTTAAGATATATTTTTTTATTTTCCTGCAGATATATTAAACATATGGCATTTTAATCACTTACAACACTTTTGGGGGAAATAAGAAATAACGATAAAGTTCCCGTTGAAAGGGTAGTTAGGGGTGGGGTGTTTTCTTGAAAATCTTCGTGTGGAGTATACTGAAATTAAGTATCAAGTTCTGGTATTTAACCGACTTTTCGTTTTTACTTGCTCTATCAAGAAACCTGGTAGGTAGAGAAGGTATTACATTCCACTGAGATTTCATTTTGACGCAGCCACGCTACGTCCTCCAACAATGAAGCACTACCTTTGCCTCACGATTGCTGCGTTTCTCCTCCTAGTTGTTTTTTTATACTTTGCCACGGCTGCTCGAGCATGAGATCTTAATCACTGGGTATGCGTGGATGTGTACAGAGAGACACAAACGCTTTCTTGGAACAATTTTATTTTCACCATTTAAAACAAAACTTAAGGTTTGCCGATCACTTTTAAATGCATACGATGCTACTGTGTCTTTACCAAGACCGAAGATTATTAACTACAGCTGAACGTTCTATCCTCTTGCATGTTCGCCGCCAATGTTTACAACTCGACGAGAATGTCGTGCCGCCCTCACCGATCGCTCAGAACAGAATGACTTTCACCACCGCCCCTCTCACCCCTCAAACTTAGCGTCATGAAGCCTCTAATGACCTTCACATCCCGGCCAGTGCAACTGCACCTATTAATTCCAAGAGAAACTGTGTTCAGCGGACTTACCCTTTATACCTGGGGCTGGCCCCTAATTAGCTAAACCTGGTCTGGTCTTTCTGTCGCTTTTAACAGTCAACAATTTTCACAATGCTTCTCCTTTTTATACAAACACTGAAATTAAATATTTTATTTATTTTATATCACTATCCTTCTCAGATTATTACGATAATTATTGACTTCATAATTTCAGCTTCAATTTTGAGGCCCCTGAATCCAAATAAGGCGTTTTGGAAACAAGCCCGTGTGTGTCTGTGAAACATAACCCAAAACCGAAAAGTCAAATAAATACCAAAATTGGTATTTAATTTCAATATCTTCCTAGTATGCGAAACGAAGATTTTCAAGAAAATTCTCCAGCCGAAACTACCCTTTACAAGGAAAATTTTTCGAAATGTTTTATTTTCTAAAAATGGCTGTAACGATTTGGATTGAAATACCATATATTACAATTAATGAAGCTATTTAAATGTATGTATATTAAGAACTGATAGTAAATTCATTACAAATCAAATAGAACAAAATGATGAGACGAACAAAGGTACAAGCCTAGTGAATGTTAAAATAACTGTTCTTGTCTATAAATATGTTAACCTTATAACGGTAGGGAGGTATTCGACTTTGTACAAAATTACACCTGATTTGTTTCGTTTTGTTTATAATATATCTTTATTTTATTTTAAATGTTCTGTATTCTATTTAATATTTATGTATATATGTAACTATACTGTACGTTTCCTTGACACGCATATAGTATGTGTATTTTATTTCAAATGTTCTATATTCTCTGAAATATGAATGTTTATATGTAATTTGTGTATTCTATGTTCATAAGCCTTTATAGCAGCTAGTGAACTCACAGAATGCAATCTAATCTTAAAGATAGTTACGTGAATCAGAATATACATCTTGAATATTCTGGAAATACCTATGAAGTCCTATTCATTCGGAGGCATTTTTTATAATCTTCTATAACTGGTAAACGTTAAATAGTAGAAAAAGTACCACACAGGAACTGTAGAACTCGTTAAAACCAATCTATTTAAAATAAGCTTTTTTGAGTGACATAAACCGTTTCTGAGATATCCGTTATTAAAGGTTCGAATTATTCATTTCTTGGTCATTCACTTAAAGTCCTATCAACATTCAGCTGTTTCTCGCGATGTCATGGAAACAGTATGGAATTTTAAGGCAGCATATAGCGTCCAGTTGTTAAACATTTGACTATCACTGTTCTCTTTGTATCTAAAACGAAATGTGTAATGTAGCTGTTTCTGTAAAGATTTATCTGATTTATAATGAAGTATAAAGGAAAGTAAGTTTTAGTAAGAATAACTTGTATACTAATAAGCGATAGGGGGTACAGAAGGTCATGTAAATATATCACCTCATATTTTTTATTCATGGAGTATCAAAACGTGTATTTCCGGTGAAACTTCGGTATGAATATTTGGTTGGAATATAATAGTTCCTCTACTTCGTATAGGTGGATTAGATTAGATTAATATTGGGTCGTAAAGGTTTCATTTAAGCTCCCTACACTGGGACCTTAATAGACCTGTTGCGAAAACCCTGTTAATATGCGATATATTAGTGACCGTTTTCAATTTAATGCTTGTAATTAAATTTATGATTGTCCTTAGTTGTAGTAGGGCAACTTTCCCCCTGATTTTGGAAAAGGAACGCTAAGATTTCTTAATCTAATATTCGCGATATGTTCGCAGTCACAAGGTATAGATTTTGGCGTTTGTTTTTCTAAGCTATAGAGACAGCAAACATTTCCATTAGCTTTATTCAAATTACAGAATTGATCTCAGTTCCGTGACCCGTTTGCTTAATGTAAAAATTCCTTTAGCTCTTTTACCTGAGATGGCTATGAACTCTTTGGTACAGTTGGGTTCCAGAGCTTTCTTTAGGTTTGGTATTATACTATAGGTAGAGGTGTACATTTCTGCGATTTGTACTGCCTGCACCTGCCCGCAGGCCAACAAACGCATAGGCAGACAATTTTCCTCAATGCTGGGCAGGTTAAGAAAAAGTTGTCTTATATAACCCGATGACAGAAGCAAAGGTTTAGAGGCGGGATTGGGAAACCTCTCTCTCTCATACTCTTCACTGCTGATAGTGGTAAACAGGTTAAGCGTTATTTCATACAGGGCTTTACAGTGCCTACAGTGCCACTTTTATTACAATATATATTTTAAAGATATTTATATGATAAATAAAATGTATATCTTGAATTTTCTGGGAACAGTTTGTGAAATCCTCTTTAACTGACTAAATTTTATATAAATTTGTATAAATATACACTACTGTTCAAAAGTTTTTGAACACGCCTCACTTTTAGGATTAATTGAAACAATGGAATAAAAAAAGACATAATTTGTAGTCACAACAGTATACTTAATGAAAATCAGCAATACATGTTAGAATTTGCTTTCTTAAAAGTAACCTTCCCTTACTTTAATTACAGCTTCGCAAACTCTATGCATTCTTTCTACTAAGTGCGCCAGTGTATCTTCAGAAATATCCCTCCACATGACTCCACAATACACTTACATTAGTGGGTTGTTTCTTTCTTACCTCTCTGTCCACATGATCCCAAAGTAGTTCAATAGGATTCCAGTCAGAACTTTGAGGGGGCCAAACCATGTTCTTCAAGACTTTTGTCTCTTCCAATCGTTCAACGTATCTTCTACAGAGTATAGATGTATGCTTGGGATCTTTGTCCTGCTGCAGAATGAACCCCTTGCCAATTAACAGCATCCCAGATGGTTTGGCATGGCGTTGGAGAATGTTGTGATAATGATCCTTCTTCATAATTCCTTCTATTTTCACAATATCGCCTGTCTTATTGCCACCAAAACAACCCCATACCAGGACCAAACCACCTCCATGCTTGACTGTAGGGGATATGCACTGAGGTGCCATGCGTTCACTTTTTGCACGTCAAACAAACTGGGGACGTTTTGAGCCAAATAGCTCAAACTTAGATTCATCAGTAAATAATACCTTTTTCCACTGATCAACAGTCCAGCTTACATGTTGCTTGGCCCATTGTAATCTTTTCCGTTTATTGACAGCTCTCAATAAGGGTTTCTTCGCCGCAATGCAACCTTTCAGACGTGCATCCTGAAGTGGTCTCTTCACTGTAGAAACACTCACAGATTCATCCCTCGTTTTGAAACGAGCACGTTTGCTGGTCACTATTAAATGTTTATCCTCACTTTTCGAGCTCACCCTAGGCCTCCCCTTTCGATAACGATCCTTATTGCTATTTGTAGTTACATACCTCTTTACAGTGTAATGGACACTTCCCAAGGAAACGTGTTCTTGTGTGGCAATTTGACGCATGGTGTGGCCTGCTTTATGTAAGCTGACTATTGCAGCACATTTTTCTGCTGAAAGTTCCCTTCTTTTACCTATTTCAGACTTTTCAACTGCACAATAACAGTGTGTACCATTCACCTGCTTATGAAGCACTGAAGTAGAGATGTTTGTGAACGACATCTAGGGAATCACAGACATACTATGACATCCAAAGCAACATTAGGGTAATTGTTCATATAAGGGCCAACAAATGCTACATTTTCAAAATGCACGTAATTGACAAACAGAAGGTAGCATAGTAAATTTAAATTATGTCTCCATGGATTTCTACCATTTATAATATGACATAGACTTTGTTTGGCGTTATAAACTTGCTAATTGCAGCAAAACAGGCTGTTCAAAAACCTTTGAGCGGTAGTGTAAAACTATAACATATAGACAAAAGTTTACTTGTAGAGCTTATTAAAACACACATTTTGTGTTTAACAATTTTTTCGTAGCGTTAGCACTTTTAGAAATATTCATCGCAAGCGCTTGTTACTGCGAGTAAAACATTTCAGTGAGAAACCAATTACTGCTCTGATTTTGTGAACAAATATGGTAACTTTATAAAATACACATTTGTGAATCTATTGCTTAGAAGGAGTAAGACTTTTTCATTTTATTAATTCATATCTTATAGTAGGTACTATTTTCAATGTTTCTTGATTTAGTTTCCGTTCTTTGTTTTCGTTGCTTATATTTTAAGACTTTTCATTGCGCCTAGTAAGAGACGAACCAGCTTTAATTTTAACTTTAAGAGTGTTTTCCGTGAAAGCAGCCAAAGTAATTGCTGGTTCTATGAGTCAAAATAATGATGTTTGGTGAGGTTAAAAACACACAGTGTGCATTAACTGCTTTACTAAGAATAGTTTGCATACAGAATAATAAAACATAGAGGATAGAGAAATTCATGTAAATGTATCATCAGGTTTTTTAAAGAATGCTCTGACATGTCAATTTAATATTTTTAAAACACAATTTTACAAAAAAGAAACAAAATATTGAACAGAGTGTGACGTCATATACAAAATTCTTTAATTAAATTTGTTTTTTGTAAAATTTTCCTTTCAGCATTTTTTAAAACATGAGTTAATTTACTTTTATTTATATTATTTCTTACTTATAAGAGATGCTGTATAATTATAAACCACAAGTGTAGTCCGACAAAGAAAATGATGCCATGACCAGTTCAGTTAACACTGTGTGGAGACGAAACAGGCCACGTGCACTAAACCGTATTGTTATTTATTATAATGTGATGTTTTGAAGTTGAGAGGAATTTCTATGGTTTACTGGCAGTCGTATATCGAATTCTTTACTAACAGCCCCGTAGCCTTATCCAAACTGGCAGAACATAACAAAGTATGTTTGTCATGGGTCCCAGGGCATAAAGGAATTCAGGGCAATGGGAAAGTTGACGAACTTACAAAGGAAGAATCGACCCAGCTGAAACCTAAACCAGGGCCACCTCTGGGCACACCTAAGTGTTCCATTAGAGCGGCTATAACAAACTAATGTAGGTAAAATACAACAATCTTTGGCCTGGAAAAGGATTCCAAGAATTCGGCATGGGAAATTGTTTATCAAAGAACCATGTAAACCTTTAAATGTCAGACAGTTTAAATGTGGTAGGTCTCAGTTAAAGACAGTAGTAGTTTTTGCCACTGGGCATGCACCAGTGAGAAAGATCTACACCTAATAGGAAGGTTTCAGGGCAACACGGACTGTACAGGTTTGAAACTGAAACAGCCTATCGTATATTATACTCCTGTGAAGTGTTAGCATCAAGGAGATATAACATCTTTGAGAAACGTCTTATGGAACAGTGGATTGTAACCCCAACTCACTAATGGGTCTGTGTGAACTGGTGAGGGACACAGGACTAGTGTGAAGGGGTAGCAATCATTACAGGGGAGTACAATAAGCCTTGAAGCAGTATTTTAACACTAAAATGATATCAGTCTAATTATATAGTATATGAATTTAATAACAACCCGCCTTAAGGCAAAATGTGTATACTATAATATATAAAAAGTGTATGTTACAGTCATTGTATTATGTTTATATTATTGTGTACATGTATAATAATGTTATGTGAATGTATTACGTAATTTAACAATGTAGGAGCTGTGAGAATAGGAGCAAGCTGCTTTCCGTAGCAAACAGAATTATAAAGTAGAAGCTAAAAGTTGGTAACAATGAGGTAACCTTGAGAAAATAATGAATTGGAAAGTTTAATAATGCTACTAATAATCCTTGGAACAATAATGTGATATTTAAAAAAGTTTATAAATAGCCAATCAACAACTAGAAAAAGCTTAAGTTAAATAAAAGTATTCAATTGGAGTAGGATTAGCCAATCAGAGACTTGAAATATAGTAAAGGTATAAATTTAGGCGGCAAAAGCCAGACGCTAGAAGACAGCGTACCCAACCAGACGCTACAAGGCAGCGTTCCCGAACAGTTCGATACGTACTCAATGTGAGACATGAAAATTCATTACGACAAGAATATAAAGTTTTACGTGTTAAAAATTGCAATTAATAAAACAAAATCTCACAGCTCTACAGTAGGATACATCAGTGAAGTGTTATTTTATCGTGTGAAGGATTAATAAAAGGAGTGGAATACAAATTACAATTTGTGTAAGCCTTCATTCTTTAACCGTACTACCCCCGCTAAGAGATACGTGTTTCTGCAAATTACTACTGACGCAGCCGAGGCATACATATATAATATTTAAATACCACCGAAAAGTGAACGTGGGCGAAGGCCACTGGAAACTTTGTATCGTACGTGGGGCTGCAACTACCTCAAGTTTGTTGCCCAAAGCGTGGTGCAAATAACGTAAAGATACTCTACTTCAGCCTTTAAGGCTGCAGTGCAACCGGAGCTTTTGCAGATGGGTCCTAGTCGATAAAAAAACAAACAAAAACAGCCCCGTTCTTCTGCACGAGAAACTGCAGTGACATTTCATAATTTAAAAGATTCATATTTTATTTATTTATTTACAGCTTAACCTCCTTTAATTTTTTTATCCTCACTATTATTCTTTATTGCCCATAGACTCAATTACAAATTTAGAGCATTGTCAAGCACAAAGATAAAAACTTAAGTTACAGTTTGGAAAATATACGTGTTTGTTTACATTTTGTTGAAAGTATGAATATTGTATAAAGGCTCTTTCAAGCATTAAGTACAAAGAAGAAAATCATTAATATTATATACAGTATTGTTTAAAACATATTTTTTTACACTCTGAATCTAATTCTGTTGCTTTTACATTTTACTTCAGTTGGTAGTCGGTTGTGCATATATTAACCAAATATAAAGGGATCTTTGTTTGTAGATTTTAAATTATAACTATTTTGTTGCAAGTCCAATTTGCACCTTGTGCGATGACCATGTGTTTCACTATTTGTTTTAGGTTTGTGCAGTTCAGTCAGACAGATTACTTTATATATGTACAAAACACTACAGTAAACAGTTCTTCTCTTTTGAAGGCTTCCTTACAGGACTCAGTTTTCCCATTTTGAACATTGTTCTGATACATTTCTTTTGGAGTCCTAGAACCCTTTGGACAAGGGTATTACTACAGCCACCCCATACTTCTATGCCAAATTGAATGTACGAATAAATTAAGCCATGATATATAGTTTTGAGAACCCTTATGTTACATATTTTTGCAAACACTCTTAACTGTACCTGCAAGGTTAATATAGGGTCTTTCAACAAGACCATCCTATCTTTGAACTTCAATAAAGCACGTTCTATAAATGATAGAGGTTTATTTAGTTGTTTATTTTGGAACATAATTAATGTCATCACGTGTGGAAGAGAACATCAGTTAAGTGACCGCCGCGACTTCGTTGGGTTACGCGTATACAGTTGATCCAATTTTCAATGACAGAAGAACGTAAATTAGGTCCAACTTCACGAATAACTGATGTTATTCATAAGATCATTTACTTTTTCTTGCTTGTTGACATAAACTCGAGATTTAACATAACCACACAAGAAGTAATCCAACGGCGTTACTATTACATCACATGACCTCGGGGACCAGTTAACATCACCACCACGGGAAATGATAAAACATCTGAACTTCTCCTTCAAAAAATAGATTGTTTCGAGAGCAGTATCACATGTGGCACCATCTTGCTGGAAGCATATGTTTCTGAGATCCATACCATCCAATTGAGGTCCAAAATAGTCCCATATAAGAGCCCGGTATCTTTCTCTATTGACAGTTAGAGCTTCTCCATCTTCATCTTGGAAAAAATACGGACCAATGATTCCACCATACCAAAATCCACACCACACAGTAACCTTCTGGGGATGAAGTGGTTGTTCTTGAATCTGCATTGGATTGTAATTGCTCCAAATGCGGCACTTTTGTTAGTTAACATAACCATCCATCCAGAAGTGTGCTTCGTCGTTGAAGATGATTTTTCGACAAAAATCCGGGTCAGTTTCCAATTGCTCCATAGCCCAGTCAGCGAATACACGGCGCAACCTATGGTCGGTAGGCTTTAATTCTTGAGTTAACACTATTTTTAAGCGTGAAATTTTCAAGTCTAGATGTAGAATTCGCCAAGTTTTGGTCGGCGAAAGCCGCAGTGCTTGCGCTCGACGAGCAATTGGTTTGTTTCCGTTCTCGCGTACACTCTCACGAGCGGCACCTATGTTTTCGCTGGAGCGCTTACGTCGATTACGTACAGGCGTTTTTGGATCGCTGACAGAACCACTTCTTTCAAATTTATCGATCAAACGCCGAATCGTTCTCTCGCAGGGACGTTACATGGCTATTTTTCAATAACAACTGTAACCACATGAAAAAAAAATTACTGCTGTAACTCAATAACAACGGCAGCTATCACATGTTAAAGATAGGACACTCTTTATAAAACATGCATCTACTGTTTTTTCTTTAGTTCAAATGAATTCTGTAAATACATCTGTCACGGTAAAAGTCGCGTGACTGTTACACACAGTCCTTTAGTAGCTTTCGTCTATGAAAGCGTTTGGTATAAATGCTTTTTGACGCTTCACTGACTTTAGAAATAACGATCCTTAAAGGATTATGCACTCAAATACACAGTGGCTGACATCTGTCGGTACGTAGTGGAACTAAAGCCACACATTAAAGAATAAAAGCAGGTGGATGTAAATTAACGAGGTGCACTCTATTGTTCTGCACCGCACATCCTCAGCTCCTTTGTGTGAACCACCTCTGATAAGCTTCCCTTGCACTTAGAACCCTTTATCAGCATTGTTCCTTTATCTTCAGATGTCGATATGCCCTTTATAAGCGTCTTCACGGAGTTAAGAAACTGTTTCAGGAAGGGCGCTCTCTCCCTTCTCACAAAATAAAAACTCATACAGGGCAAAGTTTTATGTTCTCGCTTTCTATACAACTTTGAGTTTACATTGGAAACACACGTTTTGAGGGCCCCTCAATAGAAAAATCTCCCTGTGTGTATCCGTGTCTTCTTGTGCAAACAGAAGTCGGATAAACTTGGTATTTAGGTTCAGCATCTTCCTAGGATGCGACACGAAGATTTTCAACAAAATCTTGCTAATCGAAACTACCCTTTACAAGGGAGAGGTTTCGAAATGTTCAATTTTCTCCGAAATGGCTCTAACAATTTCCTTTAAAATACTATATACGAATTGTTACGAAAAGTAACGCAGAATAATTTTTTACAAAAAAACTTTAATGTCAAAACAACAACAAAAATCACAAACGAACTTACACCTTTTACCTATTTTTAGACATAGTCACCAAGTTTCTCACCACATTTCTCCCATCGTGATACCAGTTTCAATATACCCTGTTCGTAGAAGTCCGTTTCCTTGGAGTATAGCCATCTGCGGACTGCTGATTTTACATCCGCATCTGTCGCAAAGCGTTGACCGGCCACGAATTTCTTCACGGGACCAAACAGATGAAAGTTCGACGGTGCAAGGTACAGACTGTTTGGTGGATGCTGGAGCACCTCCAAACCAAATTTGGTGATTTTCTGACGAAGAGCAGCAGCAACATGGGGGCGAGCATTGTCATGAAGAATTTTGACATCGTCAGCATTCATGTTGTGGCGTTTGTCACGAAGGGCACGACGCAACTTCACCAAAGCTTTCATGTAGGCTGCAGCATTCACAGTGGTCCCGTGTTTAGCAAAGTCCACGAATACAACACCATGCATATCGTCACAAGCACTTTCCTAGCAGATTGAGTCACTTTGAATTGTTTCTTCACTGGGGAACCAGCATGTTTCCACTACATACTTGCCTGCTTGGTTTCGGGCGTTGGGTTCGGTTTCAGAAAGTCATGCCCTTCTGCGGTGTACCGCGTTAGGTGAATCAAGCTCGTCATCATTCGCTGGCCCTTGTGATTCTCTAGCAGGTTCTTAGGCACCCAGCGAGCACTAACTTTACGAAATTTCAACGTGTCCTAACAATATCGTACACTGCACCATAAGAAATGTTGAACTGTTGCGATAAGGTTCGCCGGTCGTTTAAAATTGCCGCTGCAATGCCTCTGACATTCTGCGGACTTGCAGCTGTTACCGGCGTCCCGGAGCGTGGCGAATCACTAAGGTTCATACAGCCCCCTAGGAAGAATGCACACCACCGGTCCATACAATCATTCCCATACACGCCTTGCATGTCTCTGTGAATAATACTCGGTTTATGCCCTTTGGCCAACAAATATCGAACCACACACCTCTGCTCTTCACACGTGGACGATAATAACATGCGCGCCATCTTTATTGCGTAATTCACGCTTCCTTCGCTAGAGCTGCACATAAAACAAAAAATACCCTCTGTAGTGAAAACTTCAAACTATATCTGTGTGAAATTGCAATATTCCAGCTGTAATATCAAGGCAGAAAAAAATTATTTTGCGTTACTTTTTGATCCGCCCTCGTATTAAAGGTATTTACATAACAAATAAAATGTATATCCTTAATTTTCTGGGAATAGCGTGCGATGCACTCTTCTTCCTGAATAACTTTACTCTAACTTAGAAAGGCAGAAACACAAGACTGAAAAATGAAATCCCATAGCCGGGATTTTAACAGATTCCCTGCTATTCTGCGCCTTACAGAGAAACTCTTCATAACTTTATGCATAGATTTAGAAAAGCGGGATCTATTCTTGATAAACCGCAGTGTTTTTACAGAGGAAAAGCCCGATGACATCAGAAATAGGTTAGAACAAACTTTAAAGGAATCTGAGAAAACTTGCACCGGAATCGGGAATATGGCAAACCTCGGCTTGGAATGTTAATAAACTTTTTAAATTAAAACCTTATAATATAATTCTAGTTGATGAAATGCAACCACGCGATAATACGAGTAGACTTAATTTCTGCAACTGCGTGTTGGATAATGTCAATGATCGCTTTATTGACACCAGGGTTTTATTTACATAGCCATGTTAATAGAAACTCTGTAAAATATGTGAGAGATGTGTGAACATAATTTTAAATACCTTCTGTGACGAAGGTATGTGGTTATTGTCGTTATAATTTACATAATAAATCTAATGAATTTAGTGGAATATAAATAGCCGACCCCGTCGGCAAACAGCGTGCTTCCTCTTATATCGGCCACGCGTCTAGACGAAGGCTGTGTATTACGACATATATGTAGTATGGTGAGAAGGGAAGAGTAGAGGGTTAGAGTGGGGAAATGAGAGATGAAAGAAAGAGTGAGGGAAAGACGCAGTTGTAGAGAGAGACAAACAGAAAATAATTCAGCACAGCTGCGAGATCTGCTAATTTATAACAATTAGTTTATCGTATACATACATCTTTTTAGGGTATACGGACTTGGCTTTGGATTGAAGAAAGTGCTATAACAGTTTTAACAAGTCTGATGTTTTGCACTTACATGACTTTCTCGACTCTTGTACAAACTATTTTTACAAACGCTTATTCTCCATCTGCTTCATGTTAATCGAGATAAAGATTTGCAGAAACTATCTTATTGCTAATTTTCTTGAAGGTGTAAGGGGAGCATTCTATTCTCTTGCATGTCCAGGTCATGTATAAGTAAAAAACCTGATGTGTTACACTCACATGACTTTCTCCACTCTTGTACAAACTATTTTTACAAACGCTTATTCTCCATATGCTTTATGTCAATCGAGATATCGAGATGTTAATCTTATTGCTAATTTTCTTGTAGATGCAAGGGGAATTGGTAGACTTTAAGCGTTAGTCAAATATTTTAAGAGCTGTTTGCTATGTGGAGTATTCCATTCTCTTTACAATACCAGGACAGAAAAAATGAATAACGAATTTGAGAAAAAGTATAAGTATTGGAAAATTTAAGGGAATAACAAGCAATATCTCAAAAATGGTTCACCCCAAAAAAATGTATATGACATAAATTGTGTGTTTTAACGTGATATAAATTTTTGTGTAGTAAAAGTCTACCTCTTATGGTTTACCAGTTATACAATAGTCGTTCACAAAGAAGAATATTGTTTTGGGAGACATTCCCAGAAAATTCGAGATATACATTTCATTTATCATGAAAATATCTTAAACATATGATATTTTAATCAATATCGTTAGAGCCATTTTTGAGAAAATTAAAATGTTCGACAAATGTTCCATGTAAGGTGTAATCTGGGGTGGGGGGATTTTCTTGAAAACCTTCGTGTCGCACCTCTGGAAGATACTGAACCTAAATACCAAGTTTGGTGTTCATCCGACTGTTCGTTTCTGAGTTATGCTGTTCACAGACACACACACGGACATGTTTCCAAAAATCCTTTTTTGGATTCAGTGGGTCTCAAAACATGCATTTCCGGTGAAATCTCGGTATCGAAATTTTGGGTAGAATACAATACTTCCCCTACTTACTATACGTAGTAGAGAAAGTAAAAAAGTTTAACGAACTCCCATTTGAGAGGAAGTATAAGTATTTGAAAATACAAACAAATAACAAGTAATATCTTGGAAATCGTTCACGCGACAAAAAAATGTGTAAAACATAAATTGTGCGTTTTAACGGGATTCACATTTTTTGTTTAGTAAAACTTTTCTATCTCTTACGGTTTACAGTTATGCAAAAGTCATCCACAATGAAGAGGACTTTTGGGAAATTCACACAAAATTCAAGATATACATTTCATTTGCTATAAAAATACCTTAAATATTTGATATTTTAACCGAAATCGTTACAGCCATTTTTGAGAAAATGAAAATTTTCTAAAAATATTCCATATAAAGGGTAGTCTAGGATGGAGGAATTTTCTTGAAAATCTTCGTGTCGAATCCCTGAAAGATACCGAACTCAAATACCAAGATTGATACTTATTCAACTTTTTAGTTTTGAGTTATGCTGTTCATAAACAAACAGTTGGACACACAGATTCATTTTGATTCAGGGCACCTCAAAGCATGTATTTCTGGTGAAATCTCGGTATAGAATGTTTGCGTGGATTGCAATAATTCCCCTAAAGTAAAAATATTATCACTCTAAAGTGTATTATTTTTAATTTCCAATAAAATGTTGCACATGTCACAGTTCAACTGTTATGCAAAAGGAAAGCATTAAGTTGTGAAACTCTGAAAAACGATGCCCGTAAGTTTACCTTTTTCTTCTGCTTAAGGCACAGTTTCTCGGGTTCTATTTAGTTAATTTAGAACCATAAGACTTTCAGGATTTATTTATGTTGTATTGTTGCAAATGCCGATACTGTTATTTCTAGCTGTTTATAGTGATTAAAGACTGAAATAGAGAAACATGATTGAAATGTTAGGAAAATATTTGAATAAATAGAAACATTTATATCTCGTGAAATGAAACACCTGAAAACAAACTGATAGCCACAATATATGGAGTGAACATTCCTTGGCGGTACCGGTTTCGCGGTATGCGGCCTCCCAGCGAGGCTCGTTGCAGTGTCGGCTTTGCGGGTGACAGAAAGTTGGCAGTAAATATAGTACGGTTTGTCGTTTAAGTTATTTCTAACACACATAACATAATCCTTTATAGATAAAAGCAAATTACTGAGGTAAATCAGGATGTGGGAAGTGCCTCCCTTCGATGTTTAATCATTTCTGGATCTGCTTAGGAAGTTGCCCGTTACACTCTGCAGTTTCCTTTGAAATCGCAGTTATTTCTCCTCGTTTCTCTGATTTAACCCCGTGATTTTTATTTCTTGGGAGCATGAAAACAGAAAGTGTACAAAACAAATTCACACACTTTAGATGAACTTAAAAATAACATTTGTATAAAGAAATTCCTTCCATTTCTTAGAGAGAACCGCAGAGTGTAATGGGTAATTTTCTAAGCAGGTGCTAGAAATGCTTGAATAAGGGAGGGAGGTAGTTCCAAAATTTTGATTTACGTCATAATTTACTTTCCTTTTAAGTGCTTATGTTATGCGTGATGGTCACTTTTTGAAGCCATACCCTTTGCTTAAATTGCTGTTGACTCTGCTGCTACAGTGGTTGGCTATGAGATCTTTCTCTCAGGGTATGCGTGGGCGTACTTTGAAAGCATAACACTAGTTTGAATTAATTGAGAAATTTAATGTTGTCTAATACCTGAGCTGTTGAAGCGAATTACCAACTGTTTAAAGATAAAGAATGAACTGATTATGAATCGTAGCACCCAAAACTATAACAATAGACTATTATAACTGCTAACTTCTGCACTATCAATTTAACTGTTTGAAATAACTGTTTCCGCAATAAAGAACCTAGAAGAGTAACTTGCCGTGAGTCGCTAAAATAGGACGCTAATTTTACCAATACGTGTTCTTTTATTAACCTAGCTCCGCCTGCTTTAAACTAAGGTTTCTTCCTCGCGCGGGGCGAATCTTAAAATTATTACGTGCGCGTCCGTTACCTTGTTGTTGCTAAGCGGTACCTCCTTGACTCTAAGAATTTCATTCACCTTTCTCGTTTATAGAATTCTGGCCTATGTGATTGTTCAAATACTGAATTCACCCCTCAATTGCATTGCAATAACTTTTATACTAACGCGTTCGCTACTTCGGCTGTTACTAATGAGTTTGCTTGCTAATTGCTTTTTTCTGCTGACAAATCATTTCAAATCATTTTTTTTACATTATATATCGGTTTAGTATACGGAAATTAGTTACTGCAATTATTTCATTACCTTATTGCCAATAATTTCGATATCACCGTACTTATTTACTGCGTCTTTCTGTCATATGCACCGTCGACACAGCAACCAGTCTTGCCGGCCGCCCAAACGCCGCAAAACCGGTCCGGCCAAAAATTCCTCATCGGATATACGAGGGGCACTATTTATATTTTGAGGCTTGGCAACCCTGAATGTTGTAGGTGGCATCTGACGCTTCCAATGGAAAGTTTGACATTTTTGACCATAATCTACTTCAAACATTCTGGCAATAGAACGTCATTTGTTTTGTTTACACTAACTTGAAAATTGTGTGTCAACAAAAACATGGAATTAACTCGTGAAAATGTTCGTGCAATGATTTATTACGACTTTCGACGTGGATTATCAAGACAAGAGTGCATCGATCAACTAACTTCCACATTTGGCGACGAAGCTCCATCCTTTGCCACTGTGAAACGCTGGTATAACGAATTCAATCGTGGCCGCCGTTCGCTCAATGATGAAGTTCGTGAAGGTCGTCCAAAATCAGTTGTGCCAGAAAACATTGATGCTGTGCAAAACTTAATAATGAAATATCGTCATGCGACATATTGTGAGATTGAGGTAACCCTAGGCATTAGTTCTACGAACATGTATAAAATACTGCATGATTATTTAGCCGTGAAAAAGGTTTGCTCTCGTTGAGATTTGACGCAATCTCAAAAAGATGCTCGTGTCGATTGGTGTACAAAAATGCTCAAGAAATACAATAGTGGTGCTCAAAAGAGGTATATAAGATTGTAACAGGTGACGAATTATGGATCTATGCACATGAGCCGAAACGTAAACAGTAGTCGACTGTATGGGTGTTTCAAGATGAAGCAAATTCCAAAAGTTGTTCGCACTCGAAGCAAATGGTCGCCTGCTATTTCAGCAAAACTGGCCATGTGGCAACAGTGCCTTTAGAGGAACGTAAAACGGTCAATGCCGAATGGTACACAGCCATTTGTTTGCCGGAAGTCTTCGGTGAAGTAAGGAAAACCAACAAGAACCGTAGGATCGTTCTTCGTCAAGACAATGCGAGCGCACACACATCTCGTCTAACAACAGAGTATTTGAAGGCTCAAAAAATCGAATTGATGCGTCATCCGGCATACAGTCCTGATTTTGCACCCAATGACTTATTTTTGTTCCCGAACTACAGGAATAAATTGCGTGGACATCGATTTTCGTTAGCAGAAGAAGCCGTTGATGCCTTCAAAAACCATGTTTTGGAGGTGTCTCAAGAAGACTGGAATAAATTCTTTGACAAATAGTTCAAACGGATGCAAAAGTGTATTGATCAAAAAGTTGAATATTTTGAAAAAAAATAAAGCAGTTTTTAATCAGAAATTACTTTTTTTAATTATTAGACTCAAAATAAAAATAGTGCCCCTCGTATTGTCCATAAAAGTACTGTAAAAATCATGTGGTAGCTTCAGTGGTTACTTAGAAAATGTACCCTATATTACACATAGTTTTACATTCAGTATATGATTGAAAGTTATTCACTTAATATTTATTTTAATTTCGATGGGGCTCCAGTTTACAGAATCCGGCCCGCTGGCACCGCCCCTAAGACCAAGAAGAAGTTTCCTTGCGTCAACCTGTTGTGACGTTACAAATCCTGGTATTTGTATTGAGGGGCGAAGCTGACGTCATTTCATGTTTGTTGAATGCGCTCGCTCCCCCAGTGCGCCAGGTGCTTGTATATGCACTGAGGAGTAGCAAGTTTAGGTATCGTGTAACAGCTGGTGCGTGTGTCTCTTAATCACAGAGTGTGAAGCCGTCTGCCTTACCTGGGCCCCACACAGTAAATTCTTCATTGTTTCTGCCAGGGTTGCCAACCTACCTATACTACACAGAGCAAGTATTGTATTCTACCCAAAAGTTCGATACAGAGGTTGCAACGGAAGTATACGTTTTGAGGCCCCTGAACCCAAAAAGGCCCATGTGTGTGTATCTATAAACAGCATAACTGACAAACTCAACATCTTCTAAAGATGTGACACAAAGGTTTCCAAAAATCCCCTCACCCCAAACTACACTTTATATGGAAAAATGTTCGTTATCTTTAATTCTCTTAAAAACATATCTAACGGTTTTGGTTAAAATGGCATTTAAGACTTTTGCATGACAAATAAAATAATCTGTGAAGTTTTCTTCATTCTGAATGACTTTTGCATAATGCTTAAACCGTAAGACATAGACAAATTTTACTAGAAAAAATGTAGATCTGGTTAAAGCACATAATTTATGTCAAATACAAATTTTTGTGGCGTTAAGTGTCTCTGAGGTACTCATTATTATTGGTTTGAATTTTCAGATACTATATATTTTTCTCATTTGCAAATCGCTGTTCTTTTTTTACCCTTTCTGTATTTTGTGTTTCATACAAACACAATGAAATCTCAAACTATTATATTTCAGGTCTGTACGGCCAGATTATATAATTTTGTTTTAAATACATTATTTTGTAGTTTTTGACTATTATTACTACTTATTCCACGAAGCGCTGCTGCCTACAATGCGAAGGGATCTGGGTTGGATTTCTGGTACCAGCATACAGATTTTTCCCTTTGTTGGGAGGCCTGGTAAGGAATGTATTTAGTTCCTTGGGACTCATTGAGATACCATTTTACAAATATAATGACTTCGGAGGTCCTGGAATCCTTATGTACTAAGTGGCATTTTGATGCAACACTGCCTTACTGACCGCTTGCCGCTCCTATTACGGCACTCTACCCAGGAAGTCCTAGGTGTGGGCGGACGGAGGGAGTTGGAGTTTACGACCGTGCTGTTGTAATTATCCAAAATTGCCCGAGGTAGCCTTTATTTATTATTATTACCATTACTATCGAGTTGGATGTGTACATGATGCTATAATCGTCCTATTACGAGTTTCCCAGTATCGCAGAAAAAAAATGTGATAAATAATTCTTTTTCCGTCCCTAATTTCCCATTATACGGAAAAAGTACTTATTTTTATTTTATTTAATGATTTTAATTAAAATGCCATATGTTTAAGAAATTCACATGATAAAATAAATGCTACTTTCAACGTGAAACATTATTTCCCTCGTCTTTATTTTGAAGCTGAACCCGGATACATCACATGGCGACTGGCTTTGAAAATATTTGATTATCGCTTTACCCTACTGTATTCTTGTTATATCCACAACCAACTGTGTAAATGAAACTTTATCTGGATTAACAGAAGGATGAGCTATTGTAAGAGAGAGAGAGTAGAGAAAGTCATGAGGGTGCGACATAGCTGAATTTTGTTTCTGTCCAAATTCAATCATAGAAATGGTATTGAATTTCAAGGCCGCTTTTAAATATTTAACTATCACTTTAAATACCTGTACCCCTCTGGTATTTACAAAGAAATGTATAGTGGAACTAGCCCTGTAGAAGATTATCTCTATTAACATGAAGAATATCTGATGTGCTACATTCACATAAATTTCTCTATCCTCTAACGTTTATTAGTGGCTATATTCTTAGTGGTTATTCATATCTTTTAGTGATTATTCTTACAAAACTTTATTTTTCTATCTACTTCATTTTAATCCAAATAAACCTTTACAGAAATAGCTACATTACACATTTCGTTATAGATACAAAGAGAATAGCGATAGTCAAATGTTTAACAACTGGACGCTATACGCTGCCTTAAAGTTCCATATTGTTTCCATGACATTGCGAGAAACAACTGAAAATCGATGGGACTTGAAAAGAATAGCTAAGTAATGAACAATTGAAACCATTAAGAACGGATATCTGGGAAACGGCTAATGCCACAATAAAAGTTATATTAAATAAATTCTTTGTTTTACAGAGATCTAAATTTTTTGTGTAGTACGCCTTCGTCTATCGCTTAACGTTTATAAAGCTGAGTTAACTATTATATAGGGTCTTTCAACAAGAGTGTCCTATCTTTAACATGTGATAGCTGCCGTTGTTATTGAGTTACAGCAGTCATTTTTTTCATGTGGTTACAGTTGTTATTGACAAATAGCCATGGAACGTTACAGCATTCAGTAACGCGTAGAAATTGTGAAAATTTATTATCACAAAACCTTCCGTGTATTGCATGAAGTTTACGGTGTGCATAATCGTCCCTGCGAGAGAACGATTCGGCGTTTCATCGATAAATTTGAAAGAAGTGGTTCTCTCAGCGATCAAAGAACGCCTGTACGTAATCGACGTAAGCGCTCCAACGAAAACATAGGCTCCGTTCGTGAGAGTGTACGCGAGAACGGAAATAAATCAATTGCTCGTCGAGCGCAAGAATTGGGGCTTTCGCCGACCACAACTTGGCGAATTCTGTATCTGGACTTGAAGTTTCACGCTTACAAAATGGTGTTCACTCAAGAACTAAAGCCCAACGACCATAGGTTGCGCCATGTATTCGCTGACTGGGCTATAGAGCAATTGGTAGCTGACCCTGATTTTGGTCGAAAAATCATCTTCAGCGACGAAGCCCACTTTTGGATGGATGGTTGTGTTAACAAACAAAATTCCCGCTATTGGAGCAATCACAATCTAATGCAAACTCAAGAACGACCACTTCAACCCCAAAAGGTTATTGTGCGGTGTGGAGTTTGGTATGGTGGAATCATTGGTCCATAGTTTTTCCACGATAAAAATGGAAAAGCTCTAACTGTCAATGGAGAAAGATACCGGGTTCTTAAAAGGGACTATTTTGGGCCTCAATTGGATGGTATGTATCTCAGAAACATCTGTTATTCGTGAACTTGGACGTAGTTTACGTACTTCTGTCATTGAAAATTGGGTCAACCGTATACGCACAACCCAACGAAGTCGCGGCGGTCACTTAACTGATGTTCTCTTCCACACGTAATGACATTAATTATGTTCCAAAATAAAAAAAAATAAACCTCTATCATTTATACAACATGTTTTATTTAAGTTCAAAATAGGACCTTCTTGTTGAAAGACACTATACAAAGTTATTTCTGAATAAAGCGAACTTCACATGCTATTCCCGGAAAATTCAAGGTATACATTTTATTAGGTATGTAAGTGTCATTAATAGATGGTATTTTAATAAAAATCGTTACATACTTTTAGAAATAAAACCATTTTGTAAAGTATTCAATATAAGGAGTAGTTTGGGGTGAACGAATTTTCTTTCAAACCTTCGTGTCGCACCCTTGGAAGATATGAACCTAAATACCAGGTTTGGTATTTCCGACTTTTCGTTTTTGTTATGCTGTTCACAGACACACACATACACATTGAATGAATTGTTTTATTTATGGACGCTTTTAGTTACTATGGTTCTTAGCGTCCCATTCCACACAGTGTCTAGAAAGTCTTGCTACTAAAACGACACATAGCTCGTAAACTGTTTGAAGTAGAGACATGTGGATCTTTTACAACGTATTCCACATCTCCCAAAGTTATGTTTGTGTTTACAAGACTTCAATATGTGCCCCATTAGTTGTCCTCAGGATGTCGAGTCGGTATTCCACCTCCGACCACACACCTTGCAGCATAACAACACCCAGTGTTTGCACAATCGCAACAATCCCTCTTCGAAGTGTGACAATATCTGGAACACGGGTTTCGTAAACACGATCCTTGACGTATCTCCAAAAGAAAAAAATATCCTAAGGGGTGGATTAAGGGAGCGCGGTGGCCAGACGATTGGTCCATCACGGCCAATCCATTTCCTAGGGAAATGTCTATTCAAAATGTTAACATCTGAAGACCAATGAGGAGGTGCTCCGTCTTGTTGGAACACTACGGTTGGCTGCAGTTACAACACCTGAGGGGGTAGGTAATAATAAAGCATGTCACTGCCCCTGTAACCATATTCTCGGCAAAGAAAAATTCACCGATTACTCTATCGTGCATAAGAGTACGTCAAACGTTGACTTCTGGGCTACCACGTGCGTTGTGAGGAGGTTGAGAACCACGTACCCGAACGTTACGCCGATTAACATGTAAAAACACAAAGAAAGTGGCTTCATCAGAGAACATCACCTTCCGCAGGTACTGCTCAATTGCCGTCAGCTGAAAGCAGCAAATGCAGCGCGCCGAGGGAAGTCAGTTACCTGTAAAGCTTGCGTAAATTGCAAATTATAGGCCCGCAGATGCAGCCTGTTTTGGAGAACTTCATGAATGGTTGCTTTTGGTACACGCAGTTCCCACGAAGCACAACGAAGCGATTTCTGACGGCGTTGCACATTGTCGACAATTTCTTGCCTCTGCGACGGTATTCTTTGTTAAGTTTGTTAGTTCCACGTTGTGGTAGCCAATATGTGGCGGTATTAGTGTTTGTTTGAAAGAATGCTACTGTTTATTTGCCGCACGTATGAAAGACAATTTGTCGCGGTCACTTCGTGTTATCTTTTACTGAGCGCCTGTTATTGTATTTAATTTTGGGTTCATTGTCCTCCGGCTAGCTATGATTTTTCGGTCGAGCACTTATCTTATACAGGTGTGTAAACGGAAAGGAGTTTTTATCCAAAGATAACACCGATAAAAGAATTTGTTTTATACTTTTATTGTCGTAACACATTATTCACTTTCACATATTAATCTTGACACTCGCCAAACTGAAACTGTTATAATAACTTATTTACTGCACATTATTAATTCGCGAACTTCAACTTTTTGTGTAATTAACTTTACGACACTTGAGATTTTTCATAACTTTACTACGCGTAACCTGCGAATCGATAAACTATGCTATGTATTCACCATGACTGTTTCTGTTGAACTCAGCGACGTGTAATGCACAAATGTTTCCGATGGACTGGAGACGACGTGTAATGTACAAATGTTTCCGATGGACTGGAGACGACGTGTAATGTATAAATGTTTCCGATGGACTGGAGGAATCTGACTCTGACTTAGCCCTTTTTATACTCCCACACCCCGATATGCCTAAAGATTATAACTGAGCTGCTATTGGTTAATAAAACGCGCCAACATTAGCGTCTATTTTTTATATCCAATGAAAATTACGAAAACATATGCTCTAGGGAAAATGTTCCCGCAAATTCCTAAGAAAAACGCGCCAATATTACGTCATTTGCTCGTCTCTAATAATGATAAACAGCTCACCCCCTCGCTACATTATTGCACGCTATTATTGTCAGTTTCAGTAAGGCCGTATAAACCCACTTCTCAACAATAATTACAATCAACAAACATCTCAAATCAATGTCACACAATAATGCATATTCACACTATAATCACTCTTTACATTTACATAATTTGTGATACAAATTACTGCGTCACCTCACATCTGGTGGCAAGTCGTTACACTAACCGTCTCTAGAAATTTCGCGTCCCATCTAATTATGGATGACTTTGATAGAGGATCTCTTCCATATTGCCAGGAAATTTTCGCTGAACAATTACTGGTGATTTATCAGACTCAGCATACCACCATACACACTGGACCTTTTTCTGTTGGGTCATCATTGTCGTTTAAATCACAATCTGCAACAAATGTAAACAAAACTTTGTGATATGTATAATATCTTGCAATAAACCGCATGTCTCTCTCTAAAATAGTTTACGAGCTATATATCATTGTTTTGGTAGCAGAACTTTATGGACATCCTGTATTTAGGGCGTGAAAATCGGAAAGTTTGCTTAGAGATCTCTTTATCAGACTTGAGATTCTTTTACGTGCCGTAAATCTATGATACGGGATCGCCGACATTACTTCCCTTGTGAAGGAGGCCATGTAAATATTTTTACGCCGGAAAAATCTATCTAATCTAAATATTTTTTGGGTGAAATGCAATCCCTTCTCTATCTACTGGTAGAGAAAGTGTATAAACTTTCTGCAAAAGAGTGGTTAGAGACTGTATTTTGTGTATGAGCTTTGTAAAAGCATTAGCCTTGAATGGACCTCACTTGAATCAATGGTTTACTGAAAACACGTACTACTGCTGTTGAAATCTGGCTCGTAGCGTGATGCAAGTAACCGTGTTGAATAAAGCAGTTGATACAGATATTAATATTGATGGATGTTGGTTGGTTAGTGGTGAATGTAAAGGCACACGTCTCCTTCTGTAATCTCGCCCAGTAAATTCTGTATGAGCATTACGGTTAATAATTAAGCTGTGAATAGTCGCATCTCCCTTTATGAATTGCTCAATTCCGCACACACTCAAATATGTACCAGATCATTTGAAACCAATTTATCTTCTCCCGCAAACCTCATTTCAATAATCTAAGAAAGAAACACAAACATTTCACAAACACGTTATAGATGATATCAAAAATGCTTATATTTTCATACTTATATCAACATTTGGTGTAGCTATAAGGATACCAAAGCGATAGTCAGATTTCTCAAAAGAGAATTGTTAGTGATGGCTTTGAAATTCCATGCTCTTTGTATGTCCACAAGCAAAAATAAACAGTCACTTACCAGTTGAAAAAAAATATGATTTATTAATTCACATGAGATTCTCTACTATCTATCAATTATTAGTGGGTATACAAATAATTCTTATGAAGGTTTATTGCACTATCTACTTCATTTTAATTCAGATAAATCTTTGCAGAAATAGCTATATTACACATTTCGTTATAGATACAAAGAGAACAGCGATAGTCAAATGTTTAATAACTGGACGCTATATGCTGGCCTTAAAATTCCATACTGTTTCCATGACATCACGAGAAACAACTGAACATCGATGGGACTTAAAAAGAATGACACATATTCAACAAATGGAACTATTAATAATGGATATCTTGGAAATGGCTAATGCCACAAAAATTATTTGAAATAAACTGTGTCTTATAAAGAGATCTACATTCTTTGCGTAGTATCTTTTCGTCTATCACCTAACGTCTAACAGTTATGCAAGATTAAACAAAATTAGGTCCTAATAAAGAGGACTTCTCAGGTTATTTCCAGAAAATTCAAAATATACGTTTTACTTTTCATGTAAATATCCCTAATATGTAATATTTTAATCAAAATCGTTAGAGCCATATTTTAGAATGTAAAATATTTCGAAAAACTTTCCATGTAAAGGGTATGTTGGGGTCCAATTTTGGAAGATACTGAACTTAAATACCAAGTTTGGTATTTATCCAACGTTTCATTTTTGAGTTAAGCTGTTCACAGACAATGACACTCATATACACACATACAGACAGAGCGATTAACAGACAGACGTTTTCTTTCTAAAAATGCTGTTTTTTATTCAGGTGGTCCCAAAATATGTATTTCCGATGAAATTTCAGTATCAAATTTTTGGGTGGAATATAATACGCTCCTATCCACTAGGTCCGTGGTAGAGATAGTAAAAAGTGTGACGGTTATATTTCTATTTTATAAAATTGTGGTAAATGTAAATTTATAAGGCTAGAATGTTCAGAACAAAATCTGTATAAGAGAAACTAAAACTAGCTTTAGAAATTTTGGAGTGAGAATTCCCGGATGCTTATGAGAACAGGGAAATTTTGGGATACGTTTTTCGAATATTCGCGAATGTATCGGCACGTGCAGAGATTATGCAAATCATGCTGAAACCCACTTACGTCAGTTCTGTCTAAAGCACTGGATCAGCATGCCTGCTGGTATTAAACTTAAGGGACGGCTGGGGCTCTGCTAGAGACGTGCAGAGGCAGTATTTTTAACACTTAAATCGTTTCAGTCTAATTATATAATATACTAACGGACCCAACAGACGTTGTTCTGTTTTGTCATAATTTGTTCCTGTTTCTCGGTGCGACTATATTAGCATCGTGTGTTAATTTGTTGTTCTGCATTTCCCATGAAGTAGATCTGCAAAACTTTAGGATTGGTATCAGGTATTGAGAAAAGAGAACCAATTCGATGATACACTTGGCCCTGAATCTTAAATGTTGAATTAAAATTACGGCCATCCTCATTCTCAACGATTTTTGTTGCTCCAAATGATATCATTTGGAAGCAAGAATTGAATTTACGAATTTTACGCAAAAACAATTTTGATTGACATGTATTTCCAGCCAATAGTGCCCTGCGCGCGTTGCTACGCCACTAACTGAAATAAATTTGAAGGAAAGACATTACACAAATATTCAATTTATTTTTAGTCATTTTATTGATTTTGTTCATGTCGAAAAAATTGTGACATTGCAGCGTTTCGTTTCAATTCGATATTCATTGAAGTGCTGTGGGATACACAATATTTCTTGTTTTTTTCCATCTGGTGCGTAAACGAATAAAACAGAAGGTTTTCCGACGCGTGAGCAGGCCACATAGAGCTGCCCATGTGAGAAGCAGGTAGTAACCATTCTTCCCAATTCGTTTGGATTCACATTACCATCATTAACGATTGCGTCTCGTAAATGGATGTACCCTTCAGAACGCAACTCGGTTTGATTCAATCGAATATATAGGAGTCGTTCGGTTTCAATCTTCGCGTACATGTCGACGATGTACTGATGAAACAATTGTCGACATTTAAAAATGTGGTTCTCAACATCTTGACGAATCATCAATCGATACGAATAATAATTCATGGCACTGGCTTTCTTATTCGTTTCCTTGTCTGTTTGTGGACTTCTCATTTTGATGTTGAAATGAGATCCATCTTCTCCTCGACAAAAGAGAATCAGATACTGCAATCCGTCGTATGAGCGATGAGTTTCGGAGACTCGCTGAACGTCACCACTTCTGCGATGAAGAATTATGTCGCGCGATTCGAATTCTTCGCCAACTATCACGATCGCCACTTCATCGATTGTTGGTGCATTGAACTGTCTTTCGTGTTGGCCAACGAGTCTTTTGTCCGCTCGAATTACAACTGCGTAGTCATCGGCTGGCATTCGTTGAATGGCGGTTTTAAACAACTGAACTAATTCATTGTGTTGATCGAAAAGGGCTTGTAACGCAGCCACGATTTCTCGTCTAGTGCCCGCCATCGTTGTTCAATTGTTCATCACTTTTTGCCATGAAATAAATTTGAAGAAACTTGTGATCTGCGTCCGGCAATGGCGATAAATTTGTCCTTGGACTCTGAGTGTTGGCATGTAATTTTCGCCACGATGTTCGTTGCACCGAACGATGTCATTTGAAAACATTCATTCATTCATTCATCATTCATTACCTGTTTACCCTCCTCTTATGTAGGACTTACACCCCCCAGGACTTACAGGCGGGTGCCTGGGGTCAGAGGCCCGTCGAGGAGCGGACACTCATGGATCAGACAGAGCATCCAGGATGGGTGATCAGCCCGATGCCTGGTATGGGATGAAGGAAGTAGATGAAACGAAATGTTGGTGAAATGGATGAAAGGAAAGGTGATGATGGAGCAGTTGGTGGAATGAATGGCGGGGGAAACCGGAGAACCCGGAGAAAACCCGCCCAGACGCCGCTTTGTCCACCACAAATCCCACCATTTGAAAACATGAATTGTATTTACGGATGTTTTCCAAGAAATGCTTCGAATCACGTGTAACACCTGACAGCAACGTTGATAGTGGTTCGGGTGGTGGATGTAATTCTGGCAGTTTAATTTTTCCACTGGCGCAACACATTCCTGGCGTTTCGTTCTTAAATTTGAGGGCGCTAGAATACATGCAAATTTTATCCATTTTTCAAATGACGACACTTGGATGAAGACTGTAATCATTATTACTGTCATAATGGAATGCACCAAGATTTAAATCAGCGGGCAGTGTTCGTCTTGATCGAGCGGTGCTTATGCAGCCTTCTTTCGTTGTTCAGTTGTCTCAGACGAACGGGCCTGAGTAGTACGTATTCGATCATCAGAAACCTTCGTGGGCTCATGCACAACACTTTGCTGAACATCATCACATGATCAAATGCATAGTTTACGATTCTATAAAGGACATACAGACAAACATTCATTTTTATATATATAAATTCAATAACAGCCCGCCTTGAAGCAATATGTGTATGTAACAATAATTTGTAAAATTTATGTAACAGTCATTACATATGCTTATATTATTGTATCCATGTATAATAATGTTATGTGAATGTATTACGTAATTTAATAATGTAGGAGCTGTGAGAATAATAAGTTAAAAGTTGCTAACAATGAGGTAACAATGAGGTAACCTTAAGTCAATAATGAGTAAGAAAGTTTAACAGTACTACTTGTGATTCTTGGAGTAACAACAATGTAATTTTAGTGACAGTTTATAAAATAACCAATCAACAACCAGAAAAAGCTTTACTTAAATGAAGGTATTCTACTGGAGTAGGATTAGCCAATCAGAAACTGAAATATAGCAACATTTTTAAATACAGAGTTCAGTTGCTTCTAGACAGCGCTCATAACTGGACGTGTTGCCTGCAGACAGTGTTTGTAACCAGACGCAAAAAGTGACCTCAAGAAATTTAATACATGTTCGTGTGTGACGAAAAAATAAGTTTACGTGTTAAAAAGTGTAATTAATTAATGAAAAGAATCTCACAGCTCTCTATATCAGTGAAGTGTTATTTAAATCGTATCAAGTATTAATAAAAGAAGTGAAGTAAAATTATAATCTGTGTAAGCCTACATTCTTAGTCGCATCACAACCGTGCTAAGAGAAACGTGTCTCTAACAATAATACTGACGCAGCCGAGGCAAATTACAGCAAACCTTTCTTCAAAATTGGCTCCCAAAGCGTGGTAAAAAAATAACGTAACAAACCATCTTCTCAATCTGCGACACTCGGTTTTTTATTCTTTAACCGCAAGACCATGGAACATGAAAAGCTCAACCTTCTTCGCATCCCAACCTGTTTCTTGTAGCCTTATTATTAATAGACGTTTGTAGTGATATAGAGTAGAACTTAAGAGAACTAAATCATGCTGACATGTGAGCAACAAAGCTAGATTACAGGGTGTATCGTAACTCTCAAAATTAAACAAATTTTTATTTTGTCAGTATGATGTATTAATATAACGAAGGAGATAGCTCCCCGGTAGCGTGCGAGGCGGATTCGGGAAGTCCTGGGTTCAATTCCCGTTCACCGTCCACACTCATCTTGGGTTTTCCGCGATTCCCCCGATCGGTAAGCGAATGCTGGTGTAGTTTCTCACCTACCAAGATTTACTTTCTATCATTTCCTTTTCATTCCGTTTCCTTCTCAACTTTCAGGCGTGCTTTTAGGTTTCGTGGCGTGTGTCGGTGCCGGACAAATGGCGTGGTTGCTTGCTCAAAGGGAAGAGTACACCCCGTGGACACTAGGGGGCTGTTTGATCGACGGGTCGTTCATCGTCCTCCGCATAAAGCTCAACCAGTGGGAACGGATCTTTGAGACTGGAACCGTTAGGGACTTCCGCGCGCCTCTGTGGCTTATAGCCTCCTATGGTTCCTTCACATCATCCCTTTCCCCTAGATGTTGGTAATCAGAATAGATCTCTGTAGATCCCAGTGTCGGTTGTATAACCTATGATATTAGTATGTTTATATGTTGAGGCAGTATTTTTTATCACAACACTGTGAATGCCAGAGTGATTGTAGTGGAAATTAATATTAATGTATGTACAGGATTTTAGATAATTGTTAGCCATAAGTATTGTTATGAAATATGTTTACACGGCCTCACTGAAAGTGACAATAGAAGTGGGTAAAAATAATCAGAGGGGGTGTGTTGTATATCACCAAGAAGAGACAAACAAATGACGTCAGGGTAGCGTGCCTTTTTTTTTAGAAATTGAGGGAATATCTTCCCTAGAGTATATATGTTAGTAGCAGTGATTGGCTGACAAAACAGACGCTAAATTGGGCGCGATTTGGTAACCAATAGTAGCTCTAATATAATGTTTAGGCAATTCGGGGTGAAGAAGTATATATTCTCGAGCCATAAGCAAGTATCGCACAGTTTTGAAGAATCATTCACGAGGTACACGTCGCACAGTTCTGAAGAATCTCTCACGAGGTGCACGTCGCAAAGTTAGTTACAAAATGTGAAGCACGCGAAGTAAGTTGTGCGCGGCAACTATAACGACTGTAGTTACATTCGGAAATATCTCAGTTTCAGTCAGGCGTGTATAAAGATTAAATATGTGAATTATTAATTAAGTGTGACGGCAATAAAACTGTAGAAACAAATTTTTTATCAGTGTTACATTTTAGCAACAACTCCTTTCCGTTTACACGCCCTGCTTAAGGACACTTGCTCGACTGAGTTGTAATAGCTAGCCGGAGGACAAAGAACTGAAATGTAAAATAATAAAACAAGAGGTGCTCAACAAATAAGATAACACTAGCCATTGAGAACTGCGATATGAGATTCTTATTGGGGCATAAAATCCCTGACCTATTTGCCTCCTTTTTGAGGTGTACTGTTATTTATTTTGTCTTAGTTTTCCTCGAGGCATTGTCTTCCGTTACATTTAGCCCTTACTGAAGGCAACAAAGAAATGGTATCGAGATATATCGATAGCGGCCTGTAAGCATCTCACGTAGTCCCCTTCCCCTCCCATTACAAATGATTTCCTACCAGAAGGGACAGGGAGTAGGGCGCATATTGAATTCCCAGCAGTTTCCACAAACTCCGCGAATAAATTGGCTGCATGCTAAATAATAGCCAAAACTTCTCAGTGTGGTCCCCCGCCAGGGCCACACAAACAAGCGGACTGCGCTGGGATTAATTCATTTGTTTTGGCAACGGCTTTCTTTACGACACCCGATACCTAGCCTATGTAACACAAAGAGTATTGTACAGTCATTTATTGAAATGTGTCTTATGTTCACATGACTTTTTCCAACCACTCCTCTACAAACTATTGTTCCAAAAGCTCATTATTTCCCTATTTAGTAGGTAGTGAAGGTATTTCATTTCACCCAAACATTCGTTATCGAGATTAAATACATGTTTTGAAGACGCCTGAATCCTAATTAAGCATCTATATTAAAATATCCAACTCGGATAAGTACCAAACTAGGTATTTAAGTTCGGTTTCCTCCAAGAATGCGACACAAAGTTTTTCAACAAGATCCCTCCACATCAACTACACTTTACACAGAATATTTTTCGAAAATTTGGATGTTTTGTAAAATGGCTGTAACGATTTTGATTGAAATACTGCTATTAAAGATATTTACCTGACAAATCAAATGTATATATTGACTTTTCTGGGAATAGCCTTTGAGGTTCTCTTTATTCGGAAGGAGTTGTGTATAATCTTGCATAACTAGTAAACGCAAGACGAAAATGCACTACACAAGATATGTAGATATCTATATAAAACACAATTTATTTCAAATAAGTGTTTTGTAGCATAAGCCATTTCTGAGAAATCCGTTTTAAATGTTCGAATTATTTATTTCTTGAAGTCCGGCCAACATTCAGCTGTTTCTCGCGATGTCATGGAAACAGTATGGAATTTGTCGCAGTAACTTTCGTTGGTGTCATCTTATTTGCTGAGCGCCTTTGATTGTTTTACTATTTTTAATTTTGAGTTCTTTGTCCTCCGGCTGGCTATTATTATTCAGTCGAGCAAATCTCTTGAACAGGGTGTGTAAACGGAAAGGAGTTATTACTAAACGATAACACTGATAAAAGAATTTGTTGTTTACACTTTTATTGCAGTCATACTTCATTAATTTTACATGTTTACTCTGGATACACGCCCGACTGAAACTGTTGTATTTTCGAATGTAACTATAATCACTTATTTGCCGCACATTATTATTTCGCGTATTTCACATTTTATAACTAGCTTTACGACGTGAGAGATTCTGTAGAACTGGGCGACGTGTAACCCGTGGATGATTCTGTTGGACTGCGCGACGTTTGCCTTATTAATGATTCTGTAGAACTGCGCGTTACCCGTCTCTGGCTCGGAATTTATACTCCCTCACTCCGATATGCCTAAAGACTATAATCGAGCTGCTATTGGTTAATAAAACGCGCCAACATTAGCGTCTCTTTTTATATCCAATCAAAATTACGAACACATATGCTCTAGGGAAGATATTCCCTCCATTTCTACAGAAAAGCGCGCTACTCTGACGTCATTTGTTTGTCTCTTCTAATTAATAAACAACTCACCCCCTCGCTCATTGTTATCCGCTCCTATTGTCAGTTTCAGTGAGGCCGTGTAAACTTATTTCATAACAATGCTTATAATTAACAAACATCTCAAATCATTTTCATACAATAATGCTAATTTACACTACAATCACTCTGCATTCACAGTGTTGTGATATAAAATACTGCCACAAATTTTAAGGCCAGCATATATTGTTAAACTGTTCATTTGTATCCATAACGAAATGCATAATGCAGCTATTTGTACTAAGGTTTATTTGGATTTAAATGTAGTATATAGAAAAATAAACTTTGGTAAGAATAGTTTGTATACTCGCTAATAGCGAGTGGAGAAAAATCATGTGAATGTATCACATTAGGTTTTTAACTAAAGGATGCCGCATTTCAAACGTACCAGGAATGTTCTATTCTAACTTTATTTAAACTGCTGTCGTTATTTGGTTGTCTCTCGCAATATCATGGAGGGAGTATGGAATTTCTAGACCAGCATATAGCCAGCATCTGACCATGGATTCGATTTCTTCAGAATAGTTTGTAGAAGTTATACAAAAATAAACTAAAGTGAGCAGGGAAAGTAATGTGAAATGTTGGTATATTTTATGTTTAGACACCTATTATCAAACCTCAGGTTAAAAACAGGTATTAATATATACATATATATATGTAAAACATTATTCGTATAATTGTTTAATATTGTTGTATAAACTATCGTGGTCGCTGTAAGCTTAGCTCTTTTAGGTTACGTTGTAACGGGTCTTCATATTTATTCGGTCTTTACCGCCAGTCGTTTGAAATGAATAACGTCATTATTAGTTCCTCCAGTCTTGTCTCAAACGGGAGGTGCGGAATTGAACGTCAGACTGCATGTGTTTCCGATTTGGTAAATAGGTTGATGTACTACGGTAGTGCAGAACTGTTTTTCATTGTGGCATTATGTGCGACCTTTGCACGAGAGATGAAACTGACTACTGGTCACAGAATTTGCATGGTTGAGTGCTACTTCCGAATTGGAAAAATGCGAGGGAGAAGCTATTGTTACGATATTGGCGGCTTTTCGAAATATTTTCGCCGTTGTTGGCCAGAATTTCATCAACTCCGGAAACAAAATATGATAAAAAAACAAACAAACACTTGCGTTTTATTAACGAAAATTTGAGGTGATACATTAACATGACTCTCTACCATCTATTGCTTATTAGTGGATATATAAACTTACTAACATTTATTTTTACTTTCTCTACTACATATAGTAAGTAGGGGAAGTATTGTATTCCACCCAAAAATTCGATACCGAGATTTCGCCGGAAATATATGCTTTGAAACCCCCGAATAAAAAAAAAAGCATTTTTGGAAACATGTCCGTGTGTGTGTGTGTGTGTGTGTGTGTGTGTCTGTCTGTCTGTCTGTCTGTGTACAGCATAACTCAGAAACGAACAGCCGGATAAAACCAAACTTGGTATTTAGGTTCAATATCTTCCAGAGATGCGAAACGAAGGTTTTCAAGAAAATCCCCCCACACCAGCTTACCCTTTACATGGAACATTTTTCGAAAATGGCTCTAACGATTTTGATCAAAATATCATACGTTTAAGATATTTTCATGACAAATGAAATGTATATCTCGAATTTTCTGGGTATATCTCCAAAAGTATTGTTCATTGTGAACGACTTTTGCATAACTGGTAAACGATAAGAGATAAACAAAGTTTTACTACACAAAAAATGTAGTTCGCGATAAACTACACAATTTATGCCATATACATTTTTTTTTTGAGTGAACCATTTTCGAGATATTGCTTGTTATTTGTTTAAATATTCCAATACTTTTACTTTTTCTCAAATGGAAATTCGTTATTCATTTTTTTTGTCCTGGTAATGCAAAGAGAATGGAATTCGCCACATAGCAACCAGCTCTTAAAATATTTGACTATCGCTTAAAGTCTACCGATTCCCCTTGCATCTACAAGAAAATTAGCAATTAAGATTAACATCTCGATATCTTGATTAACACGAAGCATATGGAGAACAAGCGTTTGTAAAAATAGTTTGTACAAGAGTAGAGAAAGTATATGAGTGTAACACATCAGATTTGTATATCTACTTCCTTTTAATCCAAATAGATACAAAGAGAGTAGCGATAGTCAAATGTTTAACAACTGTACGCTACATGCTGGCCTTAAAATTCATACTGTTTCCATGACATCGCGAGAAACAGTTACCAATGAACAGGATTTTAAGTGTGGGCAAGTATCGAATAGTTCGAACCATTAATGACGTATATCTCGGAAATGGCGGATGCCACAAAAAAGGTTATTATATATAAATTATGTGTTTTAAGGAGATCTACATGTTTTGTATGGTACATTTTCGTCTATCGCATAAGGTTTACCATTTATACAAGATCATATAAAATTTCTTCAGAATTAAGAGGACTTCCTAGGCTACTACCAGAAAATTCAAGATATACATTTAATTTATAGAACTTTAATCAAAATCGTTAGAGCCACTTTTATAAAATCCAAGTTTTCGAAAAATGTTCCATGTAAAGGATAGTTTGGGTGGAGGATGTTCTTGAAAATCATCTGTTGCATCCTTGGAGGATACTAAACTCAAATACCAAGTCTGGTATTTATCAGGTTTTGTTTTTGATTTATGCTGTTCACACATGGAGATATTTCTAAAAATGATTTGTTTGGATTCAGGGTGCCTCGAAACGTGCATTTCTGGTGAAATCTCGTTATCCCCTACTTACTATATGTAGTAGAGAATGCAAACAAGAGAAACAACTAAAACCATTAAAAATATTTATAAGGGTTACTGCAGTTGCTTTTTTATTAAAAAGGTTAAAGTTATGCCACTAAAGCCGAGACGCTCAACGATACAAAAACCATCCAGTTATTTGAGATACCTGTTAGTAAACATGCTGAGATTACGAGTTCAGACAAGCAAGCCAAAGAAGTTCCAAATGTAAATACTGGAAAGGTACGATACAAATCCCATTTCACTAAGGTGACCTCGAAACTGTTGACATCGACCCCTTCTCGTTCGCTAGTCCTCTGATAGAGGCACTGGTAATAACCTGAAATCTTGCGCAGGCAATCGAGTGGCGGTAACGGCCGAATAAACCTGAAGACCCCGTACAACTCATGGGTAACCTCGTGCACTGCGATCTACATAGGTCTATTGCAACTACCGCCCCACAGGAAGAAGGGATAAGTAAGGCAGCCACTGGGGGCTACAGGCCACAGAGATGCGCGGAAGTCCCTAAAGGTTCCAGGCTCGAAGACCCGTCCCACTGTTGGAGCTGCCTAGAGAGCCGTCGACCAAGCAGCCCTCTAGTGTCTAAGAGGAGCACTCATTCCTTTGAGCAAGCACAAATTTAAATTGAGTTTTATTTATGGACGCACTTTAACTGTTGTGGTCCTTAGCGTCCCATTCTATATTAGGTGTGAAAGATTGGAAATTTTGCTCAGAGGCCTCTTTATCAGGCTTGAGGTTCTTCTACAACACGGGACCACCGGCTTTATTCCCTTCCGAAGGAAGCCATGCTAAGGATGTTTACGTCCGAAAAAATTCATCGCCCTCCTCCGGGTTTGACCCGCGACCCTGGGAACTAGAGGCTAGCACGGTACCACTAGTCCACGGAGGACGACTTGAGCAAGCAGCCCTGCTATCTGTCCGGCACCGATATACGCCACGAAACCTAGAAGGAAATCATGGTGGATGAGAAACTACCTCATTATTCGCCTACCGACTAGGAAAAACCACGAAAAAACTTAGGTCAGAATGGATGGTCGACGGGAATCCAAGCCGGGACCTCTCGAATACGATCCTCTCACGTTACTGCAGAGGCATTTTGCTCGATGAGTTTAGTGTTAAAAATCGACCTTAGAATAGTAAAATTCTAAAAAAAGACTACTATTAAAAGTAAACGATACCTTCGGGTAATGTCATCTTGTTTGCTTTGTGGGCTTTAAAATGAGAATTTCCTCTCCACTAATTTATTTATCATATAATGTTTGAATTCGTGTTCTACCTTCTTTTGTGACTCTATCCGCTTGTTTGAAAACTTATACGTGGCTTAGAAACGGAAGTTTTTACTGAGAAAAAGTTGAAACGAACTCCCTATATGCTAGGGACACCTGGAGGAATATTTTTGTCTCTGTAATATTTTAATCCTGGTATCCCATAAGCTCATTAATGTATTGGAGAATCCCTGTTTGCATACTAATTAACGCTTGCAGTCTTTCCTGTCGGCGGTGGCGACACAGGGAGGCACTCCCCAGTCTTTTTATTAGAAAAAATACAACCGCCTTGTTATTTACTCCAAAAATCTAATGTGTCCCTTTCTCTACATTTATTACCTTCTATAGTAAGTTAGATACCGAGGTTTCACGACAATACACGTTTTAATGCTCCTTGAATCACAAAAAACAAACAATCGCGTTTAGAATAAATCTGATGTGTTACACTCACATGACTTTCTCTACTCTTGTACAAACTATTTTTACACACGCTTATTCTCCATATGCTTCATGTTAATCGAGATGTTAATCTTATTGCTAATTTTCTTGTAGATGCAAGGGCAATTGGTAGGCTTTAAGCGATAGTCAAATGTTTTAAGAGCTGGTTGCTATGTGGAGTATTCCATTCTCTTTGCATTACCAGGACAAAAAAATGAATAACGAATTTGAGAAAAAGTATAAGTATTGGAAAATTTAAGGGAATAACAAGCAACACGACACGCAGAAGGCAGAAGGCTGGGTACCTACTGTTTACATTTATTTAAACTCCCCGGGTGGTGGCTGGAGCATCGCTTCCCTTACCCCCGTCGGCTTCCACATCCCCTGGACCCGGTGACCTCTCGCAGTCCGGGAACAAAAGTTTCCTCAGAGCATCCTTTTCCCCTGTTATGCACTTTCCGGGACCTCCCGCCGACACTTGCAACCCTGAAACAAATAAAGCAGATGAAGGTGAAGTGAAATGAGAATGGAGCTAAAATGGAGGGACAAGAAATTCGGGGGATGTAATGGTCCTTCCCAGCATTCACCTGGGGACCCGGGAAATGCCCAAAAAGAGTCATGGGTTAAGAAGGTCGGCCACGGGAATTCAAACCACGACCTCCTGAATGCGGGTCAAACACGTTACCGCCTGAGCTATCCAGCTATTTGATAAACCTTAATGGATAGACAATATCTCACTACAAAAAAATATAGATCTCTTTAAAACATAACCGTTTTTATTTTCAATTAACTTTTTGTGGCATTTACCATTTCGAAGATATCTGTTACTATTAATTTGAATTTTGAATTCATTTTTCATTCTTATAGCGCTGTCTCTATTCGGTTGTTTCTCGCGATATCATGGAAAGCGAGAGGGATTTCAAGACCAGAATATAGTGACTCGTTTTTAAATATAATGATTATTTCGATTAAGTTGAAGTAAATGAACTTAGGTAAGAAGGTTTTGTAGAAGCTATGTGAGAATAATTTTAACAGATTTTTACCATGTCAAATTGGCAGAAATCGTTTCTATAAATAAGTCTTTTTGGTGTATAAGCCATTTCTGAGATATCTGTCATTAATGGCTCGAATTGCTCATTTCTTGATCATCTTTAAAGTTCTTTCAACATTCAGTTGTTTCTCACGATGTCATGGAAACAGTATGAAATTTTAAGGCCAGCATATAGCGTCCAGTTGTTAAACATTTGACTATCGCTGTTCTCTTTGTATCTATAACGAAATGTGTAATGTAGCTGTTTCTGTAAAGGTTTATTTGGATTAAAATGTAGTAGATAGAAAAAATATGAGTAAGAGTAGTTTTTATATCTACTTGTAAATGATGGAGGGTAGATTTTTGTTTTGTTTTCATTTCAGAGTGATTTAATGAATGTAAAAGTATTAGTTCTTTTATAATTGTAACTATTACTTTGTTTTTCGTTTTATAATGTGCATGTTCAGAAAAGAGGGTTTACGGAATGCAATATTCCACTAATTCCTCTATCCTAAGTAAGTAATAGAGAAATTGTAATTGTCTCGACGGGTTTATCAATTATTATGTTATACTTATCTGAGTATTTGTTACATAATGGATCGCAAGAACATAACAAACAATTACAGCACGAAGTATAACAGTAGCCAACCAGAGAGCTCTCAGTACTTTAATATGTTCCGTACCGGATGTTGCGTCACTGACTATTCGCAAAATTAAACTGTATTAAGAGAAAGCAATTAAATTAAATAATAAAGCTCGGATGCACCGTGAGAAATAATTAAAACGTTAAAATGCAGGATTCAGTCTCAAGGTACAAGCTCTTCATTACCTCGTTCCGGTTCTTCCCCTACTTAATTAATTCTTTGTTCCTCTGCTTCCCGTTCTTACCTGGGCATCTGTGTCCAAGTGTAGGCAAAAGAAAACTGACTGTGGTGTAGTGATGCACAGGTTCCGAGTTCATATCTCAGAGCGGGACGAATAACAAACTATTACACTCCACACAAAACTTTGATACCGAGATTTCACCAGAAATACACGTTCTGAATGAAAACAATTTTAATAAAAAAAACAGGCGGTAAAGTCTGTCATCCGCAATCGGAAGGCCCGGGTTCAAATCCCGTGGGCCAACCAATCTGTCTGAGGTTTTTTCGTGGTTTTCCTCAGTTGCCAAGGTAAATACCGGATTGTTATTAATACCACGACCCAAAGTTCCATCATAAGTCTAAAAACAATAGTAAAATGAAAAATACGTGTTATAGTGAATGCTATGCCATCTATCTACAGACAATGTAAGCAGTTAGACTGGACGATACGCTAATGCCACCTGCACGGCATGAAGCAGGGGTTACAGGAATGAGACCTAGAAGGCTAACTGTCCGCCTTTCTGTGTGAGGGCGGTGGTTAGACTGGACGGCACCCTAATGTCTTCTGCACGGCATGAAGCAGGGGTTACAGGAATGAGACCTTGAAGGCTAACTGTCGCCTTTCTGTTTGAGGGTGGCGGTTAGACTTGACGGCACCCTATTGCCATCTGCACAGTATGAAGTAGGTGGTTACAGGAATGTCTAAGTCTATCTGTGATCAACATAGCTCACAAATGAAATCTCTAAACTTGGGATTTAAGTTCTGTGACGCAGTTTATGGGGAGGTTGGTGCTGGGAAGTCGGAGATAAACACAAGTAGCACTCTCGCCCAGCCTTTACACCGAAAGTGCTATCGTCAGGTATCCCGAATCTTCTGGAAGTTTCCCCTTCTAGAACGTTCTGAAACTCTAACCAGCTGTTAACAAAGCAGTGTTCTCGCAAGTCAGTCAGTTTGCGATTGCAATTCTAGTGCGACCAATAGTGCTGCGCTGTTCACTAGCGAGTTTGCGATAACTGTCGTAACGTGCAGTGAGAACTGCTACTGCAGGAGAAATTGGAGAAGTCTTGTGTTCGACTCCCCAGCGAGTAAACTATCCGGAAGAAGAGGCTAGTCGTGCCTACTTCGTTACGCCATTACGTCACGAAGAAAGTGATGTAATAGTGAAAACTTGAGCTAGATCACATTAGTAAAGTGACTGTACAAAGTCACAGTTCAGTACCTTCCAAAGATGTGAGATGATGGTTTCCAATTAACTGCCATTCATCCAAATCAATCCTTTATTTGAAAGGTTTTCATATTTTTGGTTTTCACAAAACTACTCCAATGCTCTTAGCTAAAATACCATATATTTAAAATACTTAAATGAAAAATAAAACGTACATCTTGAACTTTTTAGCAATAAGCTGTAAAGTCTTTTTCATTCGAAAGGAGTTTTGTATAAGTTTATATACGGTAAACCATAAGACCTAACCGAAAACGTACTGCAATCTCTTTTAAAAAGCATTTATTTGTAATTCTTTTGTTGCATCGACCATTTCCGATATATCCGTTATAATTGGTATCCATTTCTCAATACTTGCCACTTTTTCAAAGTGCTGTCGCTATTCACTTATTTTATCGCAATGTCATAGAGAGTATATGAACTTCAAGGCCATCCGGCTATCGATTTCTATATCACTCCTACGTACTGAAATTATATCTGCAAAGGTTTATCTCGAAAACAAAAAGATAGAAAAATCTGATGTGTTACATTCACATTACTTTCTCTACACTCTATATTTTATTAGTGGGTATAAAAACAGCTACATTACACATTTCGTTATAGTTACAAAGGGAACAGCGTTAGTCAAATGTTTAACAACTGGACGCTATATGCTGGCCTTAAAATTCCTTACTGTTTCCATGACATCGCGAGAAACAACTGAATGTTGACAGGACTTTAAAAGAATGAGAAAGTATTGAAAAACTCGAACTATTAATTGAGGCAGTATTTTAAACACTTAAATAATTTCAGTCAAATTATATAATATAAAATTCAATAACAACCCACCTTAAAGCAATATGTGTATGTAACAATATATAAAAAGTGTATATTACATAATATAAACATATATATTGTATATGTTTATATTATTGCATACATGTAATAATGTTATCTGAATGTATTACGCAATTTAATAATGTAGGAGCTGTGAGAATAATTGGTTAAAATTTTCTAACAATGAGGTAACCTTGAGGCAATAATGAATTTGAAAGTTTAACAATACTACTTGTAATTCTTGGCAGCAATAATGTGATTTTTGTGACAGTTTAAAAAAAATAGCCAATCAAAAACCAGAAAAAAGCTTTAGTTAAATGAAGGTATTCTATTGGACTAGTTTTAACCAATCAGAAACTGAAATATAGCAAAACTTACAAATCTAGAAGTCAGTTGCTTATGATAGTGCTCATAACTGACGCGTTGGTTATAGACAGTGTTTCTAACCGGACGCGAGACACGTCCTCGAGAATTTTAATACGTATTTTGTGTAAAAAAATAGTTTACATGTTAAAAAGCGCAAGTAATTAATTTAAAAAGTCTCACAGCTCTCTATATTAGTGAAATGTTATTTAAATCGTGTCAAGCATTAATAAATGTAGTGAAGTAAAAAATTATAATCTTTGTAAGCCTATATTCTTCAGTCGCACCACAATCCTGCAAAGAGAAACATATCTCTAACAATAATGCTGACGCAGCCGAGGCAAACATAAATATAATATTTAAAGAAACACTCAAATTACAAAGTTAATATTTTTAATCATTTGGGGTAAAGGCCACCGGAAAGTACATTTGGGGCGAGGGCTACCGGGTACCATACGTGCGGTTGCAACTCCTTTAATACACCTTACTTCATAATAACGGATACCTCGGAAATGGCTGATGTCACAAAAAAGTTATTTGAAATAAATTGTATGTTTTAAGATCTACATTTCCTCTGTAGTACATTTTCGTCTACTGCTTAACGTTTATCAGTTATGCAAGGTTACACAAAATTCCTTCCCAATTAAGAGGACTTTACAGGCTATTTCCAGCAAATTCAAGATTTGTCATGTAAATATGTTTCATATATGGTATTTTAATAAAAATCGTTAGCCATTTTTTAAAATATAAAGTTTCAAAAAATAAGGGGAACTTACCTGAAAAATGGTTGTGTGGCATCATTGGAAAGAACTGAACATAAATACCAAATTTGGTACTTATCTGACTTCGCTTTTTAGTCATACCGTTTACAGCGCGCGCGCGCACACACATACACACACACACACACGAAACTAGTAAAAATGTGTCGCTGTAACTTCGTGTTATCTTATTTGAGCGCCTTTTATTGTTTTACTATTTTGAATTTTGGATTCTTTGTCCTCCGGCTAGCTATTATTACTCAGTCGAGCAAATCTCTTAAACAGGGTGTGTAAACGGAAAGGAGTTGTTACTAAAAGATAACACTGATAAAAGAATTTGTTTTTACACTTTTATTGCCGTGACACTTCCTTAATTTCACATATTTACTCTTGATACACGCCCGACTGAAACTGTTATAATTTTGAATGTAACTATAATCAGTTATTTGCCGCACATTATTAATTCGCGTATTTCACATCTTTTTAACTAACTTTACAACGCGAGAGATTCTGTAGAACTGCGCGACGTGTAACCCGTCAATGATTCTGCTGAACTGCGCGACGTTTGCCTTGTGAATGATTCTGTAGAACTGCGCGACGTTTGCCTTGTGAATGATTCTGTAGAACTGCGCGACGTTTGCCTTGTGAATGATTCTGTAGAACTGCGCGACGTTTGCCTTGTGAATTATTCTGTAGAACTGCGCGACGTTTGCCTTGTGAATTATTCTGTAGAACTGCGCGACGTTTGCCTTGTGAATGATTCTGTAGAACTGCGCGACGTTTGCCTTGTGAATGATTCTGTAGAACTGCTATTGGTTATTAAAGCGCGCCAACATTAGCGTTTATTTTTATATCCAATCAAAATTACGAACACATATGCTCTAGGGAATATATTCCCTCCATTTCTAAAGAAAAGTGCGCTACTCTGACGTCATTTGTTTGTCTCTTATAATTGATAAACAACTCACCCCCTCGCTCATTGTTATCCGCTCTTATTGTCAGTTTCAGTGAGGCCGTGTAAACTTATTTCCTAACAATGCTTATAATTAACAAACATCTCAAATCATTGTCATACAATAATGTTAAGTTACACTACAATCACTCTGGCATTCACAGTGTTGTGATATAAAATACTACCTCAAATGTTTACTTTTTGGATTCGAGGTGTCTCAAAACATGTATTTCCGATGAAATCTCTGTATCAAATTTTTGGGTGGAATGCAATACCTTCTCTACCTACTATTTACATTGGTAGAGAAGGTAATAAACAATAGTGGGTAGAGAGAGTCATGTCAGTGCAACAGTCCTATTTCTCTCTCTTGGGGATTAAAATCTGATTACTGTTTTACAACTTTTACGCAAAAGAAATAAAAAGTTGCAGATATAGCACGATAGCAGTATAATAACGCTCCAAAAAGCAGAGAGCATTATAAAGTTAAAGCCTCTGTGAGGGGGAACATGAGGTTAGTACAAGGTTCTATTATCTATTTGTTTTACTTGGCTGACAGCTGAACATCGCAGCGTAACGACGCAACCAGCAATAAACAAGTGTTCGCCGTCCAGAGCATTGTGTTGCTAATAAGCCTGGAGCATGTTCGTACTGCCTGCTAGGGCAGCAAGGTTACCACATTTCTTATGCCACATCAACACTAGTTGTATTCCCAGTTTGGGTCATACGTCACAATATTACTTGATAACAAATGCATGGAAAAAAATATATATGTATCTTGAATTTTTACAACTAGTCTGTAAAGTCCTAATTTAGAATGAATTTTTTATAACAGGTAAACCATAAAATCTAGACAAAAACGTAACACAAAAATTATGTAAACTGCTTCACATAAGCTTTCAAAGTGCTGCGTCAGCATTCGATTGTTTCTCATGGTGTCATGCAAAGAGTAGTTAATTACACCACTGCTGTGCCCTTCTTTGGAGGGAAATTAAATACTAAACAACCATTGACGAGCGGTTCACATGACGACGTTCTCCAGACCGACTCAACGCTTCCATCGTACCGCGCATGCGCAGTGCCCTGCTGGGAACCGAGGAACTTCCAACGGACGCTTAATAATATTTACCATGACGTTGCAAAGTAGCGAAACGCTTTTACTACAGCTTCAATTATCTGCATACCCCTTGTATCTACATGGGAATGTGTGATGGGGCTAAACAGTGGGTAGTGAATTCTATGTGAATGGTGATATCAGTTTTCTTTTTTTTCTTCCAATTTTCTGAAAGCCACGAAAGCATAAAAAATAATGTTGCTGGAAAAACTTAGAGATCATTAAAATATTAATTTTGTATGGAATAATTGTTAAACGTTTTCGCAATATTCTGTGTTGTATGTACGCGTTTTTCCAAATACATCTGAAGGGTGCTTTAAAGCTTACAGTTTTTCTATTTTATTTCTATCTCAAGTTCTTGTTACCACAGCTAAAATTTTGTATACTCTTACCAAAATTGTTATAAAACTAAGTACTTCTTTAGAATTAATTTTTCTTCCACACGAGCCGTGTGTTGGACAAGTTTGGAAAGATATAATCAGGCGACTGAAAAATTCATTCTAAATAATTCAGAATTTTTCAGTTGTCAGATTCTTCTAAGCAATTCTTTCTTAATTTGTAATAATCTCTAGATAAACAAATATCTGTGTTGCGTTCATACGATTTTTCCCCACTATTTTACAAACTATTCTTAGAAAAGGTTATTCCTCTACCTAATTCTTGATATTTGGCAACATTTCGTTCTAGGTATATGAGGAATACAGTAGGCTAAAGCGATAGTCAGATTTTTTAAAAGTCACTATGTGATGCCTTTGTAATTCTATTCTCTTTGTGTTCACGAGAAAACATCGAATGGAGACTTACCATTCAAGATGACATCCATCAGTATATGATAATCTAAGTATCTGGAAACCGATTAACGCCACAAATTTCAGAAATCGTATGCTTTAACGAATCTACATATTTCTGAGCGATAAGACTTTTTCTGTCGCTTACGGTTTACCAATTACACGAGAGGGTATCATAAAGTTATGTTAATCACCCGGAAGTTGGTATGGTACACTGATGAAATTTTGTCAGTGATATTATTGGTCCCTAAGTGCATGATGCTGAGAAAATGAGCTCCTTGTGTCCTTTTCTGTTTTCATAGCTAGTGCAAGAAGTAACTGAAGTGTAAGATGGAGAAGATTGAGGCGTGATAAAGTTACTGCATTTGAAGGGTAATAGTATCCGGGAAATTCTGACGAAATGATGGCAGTTTATGGAAATAATTGTCCATCTTATGACACCATTGTGAAGTGGAGAAGAAATTTCCAAACTGGTCATATGTCCTTCACAGACGAACCAAGACATGCAAACCCATTATTGACGGACGATGTAGCCACAGTGAAAAAAATCTGATGTGTCACACTCACATGTCTTTTTCTACTCTTGCACAAACTATTTTTACAAACACTTATTCTCCATAAGCTTCATGTTAATCGAGATGTTAATCTTATTGCTAATTTTCTTGTAGATGCAAGGGGAATTGCTAGGCTTTAAGCAATAGTCAAATATTTTAAGAGCTGGTTGCTATGTGGAACATTCCATTGTCTTTGTATGTCCAGGATATAAAAAAATGAATAACCATTTCCATTTGAGAAAAAGTATAAGTATTGGAAAATTTAAGGGAATAACAAGCAATATCTCGAAAATGTTTCACTCAACAAAAAAAATGTATATGACATAAACTGTGTATTTTAACGCGATCTACATTTTTTGTCTAGTAAAATTTTGTCTATCTCTTATGGTTTACCAGTTATGCAAAAGTCGTTCACAATGAAGAATACTTTTGCAGACATTCCCAAAAAATTCGAGATATAGATTTCGTTTGTTATGAAAGTATCTTAAATATACGATATTTTAATCAAAATCGTTAGCGGCATTTGTGATATAAATTAAAATTTTCGAAAAATGATCAATGTAAAGGGTAATCTGTGACGGGGGAATTTTCTTGAAAACCTTCGTGTCGCATCTCTGGAAGATACTGAACCTAAATACCAAGTTTGGTGTTTATCCGACTGTTCGTTTCTGAGTTATGCTGTTCACAGACACACACACACACGGACATGTTTCCAAAAATGTCTTTTTTGGATTCAGGGGCCTCAAAACATATATTTCTGGCGAAATCTCGGTATTGAGTTTTTGGGTGGAATGCAATACTTCCCCTACTTACTATACGTAGTAGAGAAAGTAAAAACTGAGAGCATTATCTTCCCTGCTGACTTTTGTATCTTTGCTTTTGGGGGGGGGAGGAGAATCAGCATGCTTGCACTTCTTGCTCATAGTGATATCATATTGATGTCAAATGTCTTAAAAGTGGGTCGCTGTGTGGTGGTTCTGAAATTCAGTTCTCTTTATGTGACAACGAGAAGAAAATAAATAAATCGAATAGCGATTTCTGAGTTAAAAATGTAAAGTATTTGACAATAAAATCCAATAATAAGGAATATCTCGGAATTGGTTAATGCCACGAGAATTATTATTTAGCATAAGTTGTGTTGTTAAACGTGATGTATACTTTTTTTTGTAGAAGGGTGTTTATCTTACACTACCATTTTACAAGTCTTTCAGAATTAATAGGACTTCACAGGCCATTCTTGGAAAATTTAAGATATAAGTTCTATTTATAATGTAAATATCTTAAACATATTATATTATGACGACGGGTCTTTTTGATTCGGCAACGCCACCAAAAGTGAACACACTACCGCGTCTTCACTGGATGAGGCGAGGACTTTCAGACGGGAAACCTACTCTTGGTAGAGCCGACGCCAAGAAGGGGCAGTGGAGAAGGGTGGAGAATGACGTGTAACTCTGATTCCAAATTTAGTTTAATTGTCTATAGTACTACTCTACACTACAATAAACATGTCAGCAAAGTTTACTTCCCTAAAGTTATAATCTACGTTACTATAAACATGTCTACCAATGGTAAGACTGCAGGAGAGAAGTTTACCCGGGGCGCGAAGAAGGTTGGGCTTACCATGTTCTAGCGGTCTTGCGGTTAAAGAATAAAAGACTGAGTGTCGTAGATTCCTGTCAGCACATGTCTAGCAGAGTCCGTGCAGTCAAAAAGTTTAAATACCTGTTCAGTATGCTGAATAGTGCTTTAGACAGCACTGACGTAGGCGAGTATCAGCATGATTTAGCATAATCCATCCACCTTTCGAATTTTCCATGTACCTGAGGTGATCATTTCCCCTTAAAAGCTTACGTAATCATCCGGAAAATAACTCGAAAGTTTCTAAAGCAAGTTTCATGGACTTACTTAAACAAAATTTGTCCAGAATTACTCGAAATTTAAGAAGTTAGATTTATTATATTCTTGTAAAATAGAACTATGAAGGTTACAGTATTCTAATCAAAATCCTAGAGACATTTTCGGAAAATAAAAGGTTTCGAAAAAATTTCTATGTAAAGGGTAATTTGGGGTGAGGGATATTCTCATTAACCTTCCTGTGGCATTCCTGGAATGCATTGAACTTAATTACCAAATATGGTATTTATCCCACTTTTCATTTTCGAGACGGAGCTTTTTTTAAAAATGCTGCTTCTGGGCTCATGGGATCTAACACATCACAATATCAGATATAAATACTTCCTCTACATAGCATAAGTAAGTGTTAGAGAAAATAAATATCAGGTTTTGCGATAATTTATACTATAGTTATAACGTTAGAACATTTCATATAAATTTCACACACAAGACTTCCATTGATATTCTCAAATAGATCAGCTCTTAGCCCGTATATGACTTCTCAGGAGAATACAGATGTCGTAAGAAGCAAATGCGAGAAAGGGGTGTGTTGCAAGTGCATTTTAAGGTCTTAAATGTTTGAAGAGCGAAGTAGTGCTTTTGTTTTATTTCCCGTCTTGTGTAGGTACTCCGCAAAGTAAAGCCACTCCAATACAATAAACAATGCATGTATCCATTTAACGTAAATTGAAACAGCACAAATTAGAGAAATACTCTAGATGCAGTTTCTAAATAAAAGCTTATTAACTTCCCAGTGTAAACAAACAAAACAAAAAATGATAGCTTACATTCACATTACCTTCTCTACCCTCTATCGCTTATTAGTGGGTATACAAACTATTCTTACCAAAGTTTATTTACTTTCTCTACTACGTATAGTAAGTAGGGGAAGTATTGCATTCCACCCAAAAATTCTATACCGCGATTTCACCGGAAATATATGTTTTGAGACCCCCTGAATCCAAAAAAAGGTATTTTTGGAAACATGTTCGTGTGTGTGTGTGTGAACAGCATAACACAGAAACGAACAGTCGGATAAACACCAAACTTGGTATTTAGGTTCAGTATCCTCCAGAAATGCGACACGAAGGTTTTCAAGAAAATCCCCCACCGCAGATTACCCTTTACATCTAACATTTTTCGAAAATTTTAATTTTTTCAAAAACGGCTCTAACGAGTATAGTTAAAATAACATATGTTTAAGATATTTTCATGACAAATGAAATATATATCTCAAATTTTCTGGGAATGTCTCCAAAAGTATTCTTCATTGTGAACGACTTTTGCATAACTGGTAAACCATAAGAGATACACAAAATGTTACTACACAAAAAATGTAGACCGTCTTATAATACATAATTTATGTCATACATTGTTTTTGTTGAGTGAACCATTTTCGAGATATTGCTTGTTTTTCCCTTAAATTTTCCAATACTTATACTTTTTCTCAAATTCGTTAATCAATTTTTACTTTCTCTACTACGTATAGTAAGTAGGGGAAGTATTGCATTCCACCCAAAAATTCGATACCGAGATTTCACCGGAAATACATGTTTTGAGACCTCCTGAATCCAAAAAAAGCATTTTTGGAAACATGTCCGTGTGTGTGTCTGTGTGTGTGTGTGTGTCTGTGTGTGTGTCTGTGTGTGTGTCTGTGTGTGTGTGTGTCTGTGTGTGTGTGTCTGTGAACAGCATAACTCAAAAACTAACAGTCGGATAAACACCAAACTTGGTATTTACGTTCAGTATCTTCCAGAGATGCGACACGAAGATTTTCAAGAAAATCCCCCCACCCCAGACTACCCTTTACATGGAACATTTTTCGAAAATTTTAATTTTCTCAAAAATGGCTCTAACGATTTTGATGAAAATATCATATGTTTAAGATAATGTCATGAGAAATGAAATGTATATCTCGAAATTTCTGGGAATGTCTCCAAAAGAATTCTTCATTATGAACGACTTTTGCATAACTGGTAAACCATAAGAGATAGACAAAATTTTACTACACAAAAATGTAGATCGCGTTAAAATACACAACTTATATCATATACATTTTTGTTGTTGAGTGAACCGTTTTCGAGATATTGCTTGTTATTTCCTTAAATTTTCCAATACTTATACTTTTTCTCAAATTCGTTATTCATTTTTTTATGTCCTGGACATGCAAAGAAAATGAAATGCGCCACATAGCAACCAGCGATAAAATATTTGACTATCGCTTAAAAGCTACCATATTCCCCTTGCATCTACAAGAAAATTACAAATAAGATTGACATCTCGATATCTCGATTAATATGAAGCATATGGAGAATAGGCGTTTGTAAAAATAGATTGTACAAGAGTAGAGAAAGTCATGTGAGTGTAACACATCAGAGTTTTTTATATCCTGGACATGCAAAGAGAATGGAATATTCCACATAGCAACCAGCTCTTAAAATATTTGACTATCGCTTAAAACCTAGCAATTCCCCTTGCACCTACAAGAAAATTAGCAATAAGATTATCATCTCGATATCTCGATTAACATGAAGCATATGGAGAATAAGCGTTTGTAAAAATAGTTTGTACAAGAGTAGAGAAAGTCATGCGAGTATAACACATCAGATTTTTTTTCTATCTACTTCATTATAACCCAAATAAACGTTTGCAGTAATACCTACATTACACATTTCGTTATAGATACAAAGGGAACAGCGAAAGTCAAATGTTTAACAACTGGACGCTATATGCTGGCCTTAGAATTCCATAATGTTTCCATGTAATCGCGAGAAACAACAGAAAATCGCCAGGACTTCATGGCAAGGTTAAGTATTAAACAATTCGAACCAACAATAACCGATATTTTGGAAATGATTTATGCCAGAAGGATGTTCGTTTTAAAGAGATCCACATTTTTTGTGCAGTACGTTTTCATCTTTGCTTAAGCTTTACCGGTTATAAACATAAAAATTTCCTTGCCTTCACAGGCTATTCCTAGAAAATCCAACATATACATCTTTAATATATTATATTTTTTAGACGGCAAGGTCTAAAGGTAGAACTTCTAACACAGTGCACACGAGATTAAAACTTTAGATTATCACACTAGTGCCGTAACCTCCATTGTGACCAACTTTGGTTTCAAGTCCAATCACATGGCAATTACTTTTCATTATGTCTTTTGGTATGATTAATTTCTCATGGCGCTCGCATTATCTGTTCACAATACAAATTGTCATACTTGAATTTATCCCAAACATAAAGATTAAATGACCGAAATTATGATTTCAGAAGAAACTGAAATGGAAGTGAAACTACAGAAGCAGCAGAAAGAATAACACTAGAATTACTGATCCAAAAAGTCCAGAAAGCAACATGGTATAGAATTTAGTCGCTTCATTTGCTTGGTGTAAGGCAAAACATGGTGAAAAGAATTTCACTGAAAATGACTGCTAGCGAATCAACAAATCATCAAAACATCTGACAGCTCCCTTTTTTAACGTCATTTCTCTTATTTGAAGCACGCGTTATAAACGTCAAATCTGTTAGTTTCAAGAAACAATATGTTGTTTTAATCTAATTGTTTTACATGGCTTTAACCACATGGTCATATCGCGACTGATCTGTTAATGGATAACTCGTGGATCGACATGTTAGTCTTCTAGGTCTCATCCCTGTAACCATGCCATCTTGCTTCGTCACGTATCCACAGAGACCTCAGTTCATAGCAACTGTATCTTCTGCTTCGAGTCGTGCAGGTGGCATTAGGGTGCCGTCCAGTCTACCTTCTTTCACGTCTGTGGATAGATGGCATAGCATTCGCTATCACCACCTATTGTTTCATACATAAGGTGGAACTTTGGGTCGTGGTATTAAATATTCAATCCGGTATTTACCTCAGTCAGATTGGTCGGCTCACGGGTTTTGAACCCGGACCCTCCAGAATGCGACGTTACCGCCTGAACCATCCCGCTCGGTAAAAAACAATATAATATTACTGATATTTTACAAATTGCAACGTTGTCTCATATGGTACACGTGTTAAATGTGGTTTTATTTTGCTAATAGGATTGCGAAACCCGGCCTAGAGCAATTTTATAATAATCGAAGATTTCTAAAAAATGTCCATACAAAGGCTAGTTTTGTATGGGAGATTATGTTGAAAAACTTAGTGTTGCCTCCTTGGAACCAACTGAAGTTAGTAACAAGCTTAAGATATATTAGACTTTTGTTTTTCGATTATATTTTTCACAGACACACACAAAATGACCTGTTTATAATCTTTTTTATTCAGGGAACATGAAAATATGTATTTCCGGTAAAATCTCCATATGAAACATTTGAGTTGAATTCAATACTTTCTCTACCTGCTATTTACATGGTAGAGCAATTAAAAATAGTTTGTAGGAGTACAATCAGACTGATAAATTCAATGCTATGGCCGGGATTTGAAGCAGAGATGTTTGGCTTTCCGTGCGGTTGCTCTAATGAACTGAGCTACGATGCATTAAATTATTTTAAGTTTATTTAATTAAAAAAGCAATTTTGGATAAGTAGGGCTTAATTTCAAGTTAAATTTAAATGCCCAAGCAAGCAATCCTCGTGCAAATTGTGTTCCATTCATATTACTTCTCTAGTGATCATTCTTATGACAACTTATCCTTCATTCTACTTCCTGTTGATCGAGATAACATTTTATTATATATTCACACACTTCTATAACAAGATTGTAGGCAGTTTTAAAAATCGGGTCCTTAAGTCATGGTTTGGAATTCCATGTTCTTTACATGACGACGAGAAAAAACATTTCATGTTACATTCACATGACTTTCTCTACCCTCTATCGTTTATTAGTGGGTATACAAATTATTCTTTTTTTCTGTCTACTACATTTTAATCGAGATAAACCTTTACAGAAATAGCTACATTACACATTTCGTTATAGAGAACAGCGATAGTCAAATGTTTAACAACTGGACGCTATATGCTGCCTTAAAATTTCATGTTCCTTACACGACAGCACGATAAAACAACTGAAAATCGACAGGACTTTAGAAAGTATGCTAATTACTGAACAATTCGAACCATTAATAACGTATATATTGCAATGGCTTATGCCACAAACATGTTATTTGAAATAAATTGTGTTTTTTTACATTTTTTGTGCAATACCTTTACGTCTATTGCTTAATGCTTGCTATTTATACAAGATTCCTTCCGAATGATGACAGAAAATTCAAGAACACATTTTATTTTCTGGTGAATATCCCTAATTTATGGTATTTTAATCCAAATCGTTAGTCATTTTTATAAAATAAAAAAGTTTTGAAAAATGTTCCAAGTAAAGGGTGGTTTAGGGTAAAGGGATTTTCTCGAGAAACTTCGTGTCGCATCTTTGGAAGAAACTGAACCTAAATACTAAGATTTCTAATTATCCGACTTTTCGTTTTAGAGTAATACCGTTCACAGACATACACATGGACCGTTTTTCAAAAATGTATTTTCAGTAAAATCTCGGTATCAAATTTTACTTACTGTATACGTGGCACACAAAGCAAAAGAAAAACTCGTTAAAAACACCTACCGTTCAAAGAGGTAAAAAATGAAATAAATAAAAATGTTTCTTAAGCCTAAGCCCTTGTGTGGAACTGGGTTACGAGATGGATCCGTTATTGAGCAGAAAGAGTATGACTGGCTGATTATAGCTAAAATCTATTGACTTTAATTAAAGACTCGCCCATTAAAAACAAGCTTATGAAAATATTGCTTTTGCCATTAGAGATGAAAAAAGTGAGATAAGAGGGAATCACCTGGTAGCAACATCAAGTAAAAATTAATTGAACTGTGTTTTGCTCCTTAGGCTGTGTTTTTATGGAGATGATAACATATTTATTTTTGTTTGATTTGATATTAATCAAAAGCAGGTATCTAACTGATGAGGTAGAGAACACGTACCATGTTCCCAGCTCCATCTTAGGGGGGTGCAGCATCTGTTTTCTGAATCTCTGGGCCCTTTCCAAATATTTACCGCTAATTTCTTTTCACCTCTCTCTCCCTCCCTCCTCCCTGCTCGGCCAGCCCCAGCTAAACCCCTCTTGGGGTCACGTGGTTTTGAAATCAATATCGCCAAGCACCCTCCCTTCGCCCCCTGGCTTCGTTATGTCTAATGGAACCACCCCTCCCTTTCTTTATTTATTTGCATACCGACTGAACAACTTTGATCTAAATCTTAGGTTACGGTTTTGCCAGTAAACCTGTTCCTGAAGTTGGTGGTCAGCCTTCTGAAGTAGGTAAATTTGTTTTCCGTCCTTGGGGAGAAACTGTACTGCTGCCTTCATTGTGTTCATATAAAAAATCTATTATGTGTTACATTCACATGACTTTCTTTATTTACTCTAGTACAAACTATCATTACAATACCTTATTCTTCGTTTCGTTTTAGATATAAGAAGACAATAATCTAAAGCGATAGTTAAATGCTGGTCGCTATGTGATGGCTATAAAATTCTGTTCATTTTGCATGGCAATAGAAAAAAGGAATAGTGATTTTGCACTTGAAAAAGTATAAACCTATAATAAAGAATACCTCGGAAATGGCTAATGCCATAAACACGTTATTTGAAATAAATCGCGTCTTGTAAAGAGATCTCCATTATTTGTGTAGTATGACGTTTATCTCACTTAACGTCTACCAGTTATACAAAAGTCATTCTGAATGAAGAAATTCACTGGTTATTCACAGAAGGTTAAACGTATGTATTTTATTTGTCAGGTATATATCTTAAACATGTTCCATGTAAAGGATAGTTTGGTATGGAAGGATTTACTTGAAAACCTTCGTGTCTTATCTTTGGAAGATAGTGAACCTAAGTACCAAGTTTGGTATTTATCCGACTTTTTGCTCTTGAGTTATGTTGTTCACAGGCACAACACATACGGACCTGTTTCTAAAATGAGTTTTCTTTCTTTTTGTATTAAAGTTGCCTCAAAACATGTATTTCTGTTGAAATCTTTGTATCGAATCTACCTATTAGTATATGGTAGAGAATGTAATATTTCAAACATATTGTGTTTTAAAGTGATCTCTTGTTGTTTTACACTGGGGGCGCTAGACTGCACACACATTTTAGATGTACCACACTAATGGTATGTAATCTGCACACACAAACAAAGCAGGCAATAAAATACAGCCTGTAATTTACACACAGATCTCAATACGTAAAACTAGTAGCAGTAGCCGGCATTTTTACTTTCTCTACTACGTATAGTAAGTAGGGTAAGTATTGTATTCCACCCAAAAATTCGATATCGAGATTTCACCGGAAATATATGTTTTGAAACCCCCGGAATCCAAATAAAGCATTTTTGGAAACATGTCCGTGTGTGTGTCTGTGTGTGTGTGTGTGTGTGTGTGTCTGTGTACAGCATAACTCAGAAACGAACAGTTCGATAAACACCAAACTTGGTACTTAGGTTCAGTATCTTCCAGAGATGCGACACGAAGGTTTTCAAGAAAATCCCTCCACCCCAGATTACCCCTTACATTGAACATTTTTCGAAAATTTTAATTTTCTAAAAAATGGCTCTAACGATTTTGATTGAAATATCACATGTTTAAGATATTTTCATGACAAATAAAATGTATATCTCGAATTTTCTGGGAATGTCTCCAAAAGTATTCTTCGTTGTGAACGACTTTTGCATAACTGGTAAACCATAAGAGATAGACAAAGGTTTACTGCACAAAAAATGTAGATGGCGTTAAAATACACAATTTATGTCATATACATTTTTTTTGTTGAGTGAACCGTTTTCTAGATATTGCTTGTTATTCCCTTAAATTTTCCAATACTTGTACTTTTTTCAAATTCGTTTTTCATTATTTTATGTCCTAGACATGCAAAGAGAATGGAATACTCCACATAGCAACCAGCGCTTAAAATATTTGACTATCGCTTAAAACCTACCATATTCCCCTTGCATCTACAAGAAAATTAGCAATAAGATTGACATCTCGATTAACATGAAGCAAATGGAGAATAAGCGTTTGTAAAAATAGTTTGTACAAGAGTAGGGAAAGTCATGTGAGTGCAACACATAAGAATTTTTTGAAAATTAACCATCTTATTAACACCAACTTATTTTCATAAAAGCATCAAAGTATTGTTCTTATTATATTAAAACAAAAGTTATATAAAATCCTCAAACATTCAATGTTATTAAACCCGTTACAACTCCAAAATTATATTGAACTATCTTCGGTAGTTTCTGAAAAAAAATTCACTTATATTAGAAAATATTAATTCGAGAAAATACTGTTTAAAGTAAAAACATATACAGGATATATCACAATTAATAGCACTAACTGAAACGGTTAAGGTATACAATAATATAAAAAAGTTGCAGTGAACATGGGTCCGCAAACAAGTCATGTGCAAGGTTTATTATTGTAAATGTCCGGTTATGAGCCAACACTGACGTGAATTACTTGAGGATGTTCCCCTTCCGCAACGTCGGAGTATGTGGTACATGCATGATGCATGTTACTACCGTAAGAACACATCTAACGTGGAGGTATGATCCAAGAATGGATAGGTCAAGGAGGACCTGTATCTTGGCCTCCACGATCACCTGATGTCAAGCCTTTGGAGTGTAGTGTACAGCACTTCTGTTGATGCCGTTGAAGTACTTCAACAGAGAATTGTACGTGCTTGTCAAGAATTCTGAGATGATCCGGGAGTGTTTGAAAGAATTTGAAACTCATTGCAGAGACGAGTGTAGTATTGCATCCAGATGCAAGGACGACACTTAACACCTCCTTTAACAGAGAAGAGAGTACAGTATTTATAACATGTAACATACTAAAGTAGAATTGTATTCTTTGTTAAGTTAAGCTATGAGTGAATTTTGAGGCAGAATGACAATTATTATACGAAAAGTCTACTTTTCAAATTAGGACGATGTTGCTTAATGAGGTCAGTGGTGGATTGTAATCACACATTTGCAATTATCTCACAAATGGCTCGTTTGCGGATCATGTTTACTGAAACGTTTTTGCTTCTAGTGTCGTATACTTTCAAAAGTTTCAGTTTGCGCTATTAATTATGATACATCCTGTATAATACTCCTAGAATCCCCCTGGTATGTAATCCTGGACCTCCTGTTGAAGCCCGCTCTTCTTCTTGCAGATCTGGTTGTTTGGTCATATTTTGCATGCTTTTGTCACCCTTAGGTGATCGAGTTCTCTTAGGGTGGTTGCTGTGTTCCTACCCATTTAAACACCTAGAATTCTAACACACTAATCCGACCCAAATTGCCTTTGTTGAAGGTTAACACCGCATCAAACATCCCTAATTCAAAAGTTTTTCTTCCTACAAATGTGCTTTTGGCACACGAGACCATATTGTTACATGCTGGGGTGAGGGCCAAAAGGTTTCCAGAAATTGATTAAATTTAGGTCACCCCAACTTGCACATGGGGAGCGCAACTCACTAATAGCAAGAAGACTGGGACTTTGGTGTGTAGATTTAGAGGAAGGCGTGGGGTTTTACATTCCACAAAGACATTACATGACGCACATTACCTGGAATTTATTAACAAACGTTTGGCGACTCTACATTATGAACTAGGAAGAGAGGAGGAAGATGCCTCGAAGTCGTGGACTGATCATAACGACCGCTTTCACTCACGTAAAGCTATCTATATCCTCCCTCCAACCGTGTCTAGCCAAGCCAGACAGGGTTGGCATCATGCCAGACGATTTCAAACAGAGCCCTCCCTTTTGGCGTGCTCCACGTCAAAAAGAGGGATGTTAAGCCGAAAAATCTAAGAAACTCCAGTAATACTATATCTAGTAGCGACAATGCAACATAACAGTGCGTCTGGTAATTACAATGAACTTATTGATACACCACATCATAATGTTATTAAAAGATTTGCTGTCTTGCCATGAAGACACTTTAGCAACTGTGAATGGGCTAGTTTTTCATACGCTGACTTTATGGACAACATACCAAACTGCTCTTCCAAATTACCCGCAGTGTCTCTTATGGATTTGTCGTAATAGCTTTGCAGTTTGTCAATGGTACCATCTGTGAGTCGACCCCAGATACTTGAAGCAAGACGATTTTCGGTAATTTTAATGCTGTAACTAACTACACCTGCTTCTGATGTTGTCGCTATCTCGTAGCTCGTTTTTTGTCTCGTGTGCCAGCTGGTCCAGTGGTAGAGCCATGAATACTCTGTCAGAGTATGCGTGAGTGTATTGTGAAAGGATACACCAGTTTAAACTGAGCACGTGAGCAATTGAAGCGACTTGCCGACCGTTTGAAGATAAAGAATGAAACTGACTATGAATCGTAGCACACGAAAGTATAACAACTGACATATAATATCTGCCAACTTATGTAGTATCAATTTCACGGTTTGAAATAATATTTCCGCGAAACCTGCGGTGAATCGCAAAAATGTTACTCGGAGAGATCCCTCGCGATAACCGCGAAATCTTACTAGCGCGTTACTATGCGCTTAAAATATCACACGAGTCATCAAGGTATCCAGGCTGACGAGTCGACGAACAGTATGTGCAGATGACGGTACAGAGTAACTCTCTGATTTAAATTACACGCCTTCTTATTACCTAAGCTCCGGCTACATTAGAACCATTCCCACCAATGTTATTTCACGCCCGGGCCAATACTTAAAATCCTAAGTGTGCCTCTGTTACCTTGTTACTGGCGTGCGTGGCTAAACTCCAGAAATAAAGGGTCTTTCAACAAGAGTGTACTATTTTTAACATGTGATAACTGCCGTTGTTATTGAGTTACAACAGTCATTTTATCATGTGGTTACAGTTGTTATTGACAAAACAGTCATGGAACGTTACAGTACTCAGCAATGCGTAGAAATTGTGAAAATTTATTATCAAAATGGATCATCTGTTCGCCAAACCTTCCGTGTATTGCGTGAAGTTTACGGTGTGCATAATCGTCCCTGCGAGAGAACGATTCGGTGTTTGATCGATAAATTTGAAAGAAGTAGTTCTGTCAGCGATCAAAGAACCCTGTACGTAATCGACGTAAGCGCTTCAACGAAAACGTAGGCGCCGTTCGTGAGAGTGTACGCGAGAACGAAAACAAATCAATTGCTCGTCGAGTGCAAGAATTGGGGCTTTCGCCGACCCAACTTAGCGAATTCTACATCTGGACTTGAAGTTGCGCGCTTACAAAATGGTGTTAACTCGTGAACTAAAACCCAACGGCCATAAGTTGCGCCGTGTATTCGCTGACTGGGCTATGGAGCAATTGGAAGCTGACCCGGATTTTTGTCGAAAAATCATCTTCAGCGACGAAGCCCACTTTTGGATGGATGGTTGTGTTAACAAACAAAATTGCCGATATTGGAGCAATTACAATCGAATGCAGATTCAAGAACGACCACTTCATCCCCAAAAGGTTACTGTGAGGTGTGGATTTTGGTATGGTGGAATCATTGGTCCATATTTTTGTCAAGATGAAGATGGAGAAGCTCTAACAGTCAATGGAGAAAGATATCAGGCTCTTATAAGGGACTATTTGTGGCCTCAACTGGGTGGTATGGATCTCAGAAACATCTCGTTCCAGCAAGATGGTGCCACATGTCATACTGCTCTCGAAACAATCGATCTTTTGAAGGAGAAATTCAGAGGTTTCATCATTTCCCGTGGTGGTGATGTTAACTGGCCCCCGAGGTTATGTGATTTAACGCCGTTAGATTACTTCTTGTGGGGTTATGTTAAATCTCGTGTTTATGTTAACAATCCAGAAACAGTAAATGATCTTATGGATAACATCACGCGTGTTATTCGTGAAGTTGGACCTAATTTACGTTCTTCTGTTATTGAAAATTGGGTCAACCGTATACGCGCAACTCAACGTAGCCACAGCGGTCACTTAACTGATGTTCTCTTCCACACGTAATGACATTAATTATGTTATAAAATAAAAAAGAAATAAACCTCTGTCAATTTACAGAACGTGTTTTATTTAAGTTCAAAGATAGGACACTCCTGTTGAAAGACCCTATAACTTCTTCTCTTTTTCAGAATTGGCCTATGTGACTGTTGAAAGGTACTAAACTTAACTCTAAACTGCCTTCCCAGGAATCCTTAAGCTAATGTGTTCTGTCCTTGGCTGATGCTAATGACTTAAGTCAACACGGCTTTCTTTTCGGATAAATCTTTCAGCCCAAGATTATTATATTATACATTGATTTAATATTCAGAAATTAGTTATTGCAATTATTTCTTTATGTTACTATCATTTCTTTATTTAATTATTTATATTTCCAGCCAATAATTGCGGTATCATAGTTTTGCCATCAGACAGCGGAGGTTTACCTAGCCGCTGTTTCATTTTCCTCAGCTGTTTGTCAATTATCTTCTGTAAAAGTCCAACATATTCCAGCAATTTCCCTTAAAACATGAGCTAAAATGTACCTTTTTACTGCATAGAGTATAAGAGTTATGAATTTTTCTCTGAAGTAGTGTAGAATATGCAGTACAAAATGGCAAATGTAGACTCAATTGAAAAATGTATTTAACATACATGTAATGTGCCTATAAATGTAATTATATATAGTGGAAATTCCAAAAATTGCACAAAAAAGTAAAAATTGGCGATTTTCCCCATTTAGTCTCCCCTTAAAGAAACATTTCGTGTCGTATCCTTTATCTTATTCTTCTTCTTTAACATATTACTCTCCTCTTTGTAGGACCTATACCCTCAAGGACTTATATATCAATGCCTTGGATCAGTAGTCTGCGGATAATGAACTTAAATATCCAGGATGCTGTTTGCCAGAGATTTTGAGCTATTCTATTCATAAACACACACACACGTTTCTTTTTTAGGTTTAGTGGTCCTCAAAACGTGTGCTTATGGTGAAATCTCAACACTGCAGGTGCTAGAGAGAGTAAAACAGAATCCCTACAGATACTTTTGCGACATGGTAGCAGGTTATAATTTATTTTGAGCACCCTTGTCCACTCTCTGTATGTTAACTCCCGGCTTGTACGAAAGGAAAACGTACATGCTGTATGTGTCAAATCGGATTGTGCTATTCGCTATAGAATTGAATATATAAGCCCAGTCTTCATCGATTGCCGCTCGCGATAAAGTAAATTTTTCCCCTTCACAAAAGAAATGCAAACTGCAAGGCAGCCGCAGAAGCAAATCGCGTATATTTATACAGGAGAGCTAGACATATATGTAATATGGACTGAAGCGAAATGTGTGTAGAGAGGCGGGGAAAAAACCTATAAGAAGTTCTTCTTTTGGTGCTCGTCGTATCGGGTTTGAATACTCCCTAGGTATCATATCTAGCGAAAGTATAGCTTTGACAGCTATGTACTGTACAGCAATTTACGCAACAAGTGGATATTACTGATGATTACCACGAGGGAATGTTACATTAAGATTGTTCACGAATCGGTAACAACATTCTATGTAACCTTGGCATTATAGATTGTAGGAAGTAAACCTTGAAATAATTCGACTTCCATAGAAAACACAAGGGGAGATTAGCCAGGCTATATCTACAATGTTAAGTTTGAAAATTTGGTCTCCATTTTATCAAAACCCATATGCAGTAACAAACAAACTTTTTGTACATATAGTATGATCACTTAACTATGCACCAAAAGTATTTTTATTTACTTTAACTGTGTAAACTTATTTTAAAATTTTTTTGAAGTAAATAGTAAAATTGTTTCTAGAAATTTAAATATTTAGCAATTTGTTTTCAATATCAGCCATTACCATGCATTAAAATTTGGTTCACTCTATAGCCACATATTTATTCAATATATATTTAAAGCTTCAGGTTCATATCTTAAATGAATTTTAAGAAACTGGAATCTAAAATGTAAATGAAAATGTAAATTAGAGAGAATCAATGTTAAACTTTTCTTTCATTTCCGCTAGCCATAAAACTTTACTAGAAAATCCCCGCCTCATAATCCGGCTCCTGTGCATCTTCTTTGTTTTTTCCCTTCCTCTTATTCCTTCTTGAATCCCTTCCCAGGATTTCACAGCTTTTTCTGTTTTTATTCTCTCTCCTATGTACATAATGGGTACACAAGGCATACCATCGCACCAAACAATTCAATACGAATATTTCACCAGAAATACATGCTTTGAGGCCCCTTGAATCCAAAAGAAAAAGTTTTTAGAAAAGGCCCGTCTATGTCTGTGTCTGTAAACCACATAACTCAAAAACGAAAAGTCGGATAAGAAGCAAACTTGATATTTAAGAGCACTTCAGATGTATTATTACAGATTCTGCATAGTAAAAACACCTAAACAGGGTAACGTTTTTTAAACTTATAAACAGATTCTTAAAGTAAGACATAACTTCCAAAGTTAATTAAACACTTAAGTGGCAATAATAAAACAAAACACTGTACACTAATTAAACGGAAATATCCGAAAAACAATTTAAACCTACAAACTGCCTGCTGCTATCATTGTGCCAACTTGTCCCTAATCTACTTGATTTAATGAAAGTTCGATATACCGATCAAGAGTAACGAATTAAAGCACTTAAAATACCAAGGAATAAATCCACTTAAAAAACGTTAAAGCAAAATATTTATAAGCCATTTAATATTGGATATGTACCCAGGAGAAAAAAATTCCTCACGAATTAAATATTTACTAACCACTACAATTTGTCACAAAGGATTGTCGCGTCCATGGGACGTGTATTTGGAGACAAAAAATAGTGTGTCTGCATTCTATCTGCAATATGTTGACTCAGGCCTGCTTAACGTGTACCAATTTAAGCAAGATTATTCGTAAAATTTCCTGCGAAAAAAGAGGACTTTGTAGGCTATTCCCAAAAAATTGAAGATATGCATTTTATCTGTCTTGTAAATATTTTTGGTATATGGTATTTTAATCAAAATCTTTAGAGCCATTTTTTAGAAAATCAAACTTTTCGAAAAATGTTCAATGTAAAGGGTAGTTTGGGTTTTTGTGTCGCATCTTTGGAAGATATTGAACTTAAACACCAAGTTTGATACTTATCCGACTTTTCGTTTTTTATGTTATGCGGTTCAGAGACACAGACGGACAGACAAACACACGGACATGCTTCCAAAAATACTTTACTTGAGGCAGTATTTTAAACACTTAAATGATATTAGTCTAATTATATAATATTTAAAATAATAACAGCCCACCTTAAAAATATGTTTATGTAATAATAATAATAATAATAATAATAATAATAATAATAATAATATATAAAGTGTATGTTACAGTCATTGTATTATGTTTATGTTACTATGTACACGTATAATAATGTTATGTGTAGGTATTACGTAGTTTTAATAATGTAGGAGCTGTGAGAATAGCAGCAAGCTGTCTTCCGTAGCAAACAGAATTACAAAGTAGAAGCCGAAAGTTGCTAACAATGAGGTAACAATGAGGTATCCTTGACACAATAATAAATTAGAAAGTTTAATAAAGGCTACTAATAATTCTTGGAACAATAATGCAATATTTAAAACAGTTTATAAATAGCCAATCAAAAACTAGAAAGGCTAAAAGTTAAATAAACTTATTTTATTGGAGCACGCTTAGTCAATCAGATACTTGAAATAGAGGCAATTTACAAATTCAGGCGGTAGACGTTTCAAGATAGCGTTTCCAAGCAGTTAGATTTGTTACGTGTTCAGTGCGAGACATAAAAATTTATTGCCGTGAGAATAATATAAGGTTTACCTGGCAAATAACAATAATCTCACAGCTCTACAGTAGGATACATCAGTGAAGTGTTATTTAATCGTGTGAAGGATTAATAAAGGGAGTGGAATATAATTATAATTTGTGTAATCCTTCATTCTTTAGCCATACCAGCCCTGCTAAGAGATACGTGCTCTAAAAAATACTAATAAAGCCCAGGTATACGTATATAATATATATATATATATATATAAATAAATAATCATTAAAATAAAAAATACAAAGTTTGTTTTTAAACGCTGCAGCGAAGGCAACCGGAAAAGTAAAAGTGGGGTGAAGACCACCGGAAAGTTTGTATCGTACGTGGGACGAACACTCCACGAAACATATCTCCCGCAATACGTGTGCTGCAACCACAACAAATAAACCACATCAACTTGGATTCAGATTGCCTCAAAGCATGTATTTCTGATGAAGTAATAAAATAAAGTTCACATTTTATTTCCTATAAACGCTGTATCCATAAATAAAATATTTCGTATGCTATAACAAAACGGTTGTTACTTAAAAGGAACTCTCGTAATTGAAAATTAAAATCAATAAAACATCGTAATGTTTACCGCAAAACCTACAAATAAAATTATTTGACAGGTGGTGTATTTTATTACCTGTTATTTGAATGTATCCTATTGTATCTATCTAAATAGACCAATATACTACAGACTATACGTTCTGAACAACCATATGCTTACCTATAACGTTATAGTTTCCTTTATACATTTCCAAAAATTATTATTTGATATGCCGCATGATACAATACAGTATGAACATTACTTAAGATTACTTTTGGGGGGATACAGTATTGTAGCGTATCAGTATATTCATTGTCACTACCAGACGCACTGTTGTGTTGTATTGTTGCTACTAGTCGTAGCATTATTGGGTCTCTTTTAGTTATATTTCGGCTTATCGGTCTCTCCTTTTGGCGCGGACCACGCCAAAGGGAGGGATCTGTTTGAAATTGTGTGGTATGACATCAACCCTGTATGGCTTGGCTAGACACGGTTGGAAAAGTTAGCGTCACTGGAGTGTAAGTGGTCGTTGGGACTAGATGTATGTGGCCGGTCTTCGGTCTGTGGCATCTTCCTTCATCTTGTTTCCTTTGTTAACTATGTAGAGAAGCCAAGCGTTTTTATTAATAAATCCTAGATAATGTGTGTTATGTAATCTTTCAATGTAATATAAAACCCACGCCTTCCCGTTAATTCTACACGCCAAGGTCCCAGACTTCTAGCTGCTAGCGAGTTGCCCACCCCCATGTGCGTGTTGGGGTGATCTAAATTGATCATTTTCTGGTAATCCTTTTGGCCTTCACCCCAGCATGTAACAGTATATTTAGATTAAGAAACTTAAAGACATAAACTGAGTTAACAATTCCACCGCCACCCCTACCTCGGGTATGTGGCGAGCTGTAATTACATAACTTTCGGTGGATTAGCCATTAAGTTACTTATAGAAGCACGGACCAGGAGAGGGTACTCGACAAACCTAACTCAAGGAGAGGAATGACCCCCCCCCCCGCTTAGAATTTGTACAATAATTTCTACGGAGTGAAATTGCCTAGATTTATTGAACAGACTCAAGGAAAAGCAAATTATAGAACAAAGCAGAGCGTAAATACACACCCACTGAAACCTTGAGTTACAAGTTAAATCAACCAGTGAACGTGTATATACGGTCGCACACCATTACCTTTAAACCAGGCGTCTATCAACGGAAAAATGGAACAAAGTAAATAGTAAAACACACTGTCATGGAAAAATTACCCACAACACCACTAAGTTTCTGCCTACATGTGCCGACGTAGTCTTTGAAACATAAATCAAATTGGTCTCAGTTAACAAATATACATGCATATGCAATGTAAAACTTCTGAAGTGTTGCACTCACATGACTTTCTCTACTCTTGTACAAACTACTTTTATAAACGCTTATTCTCCATCCACTTCATGTTAATCGATAAACATTTGCAGAAACTATCGTATTGCTAATTTTCTTGTAGGTGCAAGGGGAATTGGTAGTATTTAAGCGATAATCAAATGTCTTAAGAGCTGGTCGCTATGTTGATTATTCTATTCTCTTTGCATGTCCAGGACATAAAGAAACCAATAATGAATTCCCATTTGAGAAAAAGTATAAATATTGGAACATTCACATCAATAACAAGGAATATCTCGGAAATGGTTCACTGGACAAAAAAGCGTATACTATAAATTGTGTGTTTTAAATAAATCTACATTTTTGTGCAGTAAAATTTTGTATATTTCTTACGCTTTACCAGTTATGCGAAAGTCATTCAGAATGAAGAGGACTTTTTGGGGATATTCCCAGAAAATTGAAGATATACATTTCGTTTGCCATGAAAATATTTTAATCTTCTTATACCTTAGCCAAAATCGTTACTGCTGTTTTTGAGAAAATCAAAATATTCGAAAAATGTTCCATGTAAAGGGTAGTTTGGGGAGGGGGAATTTTCTTGAAAATCTTCGTGTCGCATCGTTGAAAGATGCTAAACTCAAACACCAAGTTTGGTAATTATCAGAGTTTTCGTTTTTGAGTTACGCCTGTTCATGGACTGAGAGACACGCACCCGGACATGGATTCAGGTCACCTCTAAAGATGCATTTCTAGTGAAATCTCGGTATCGAATTGTTTAGTGGTATGCAGTACTTTCCCTACTTACTACAAGTAGTAGAAAAGTAAAAATATATGTATATATTAAAAGATATTTAACGAGTACAGAAATCTAGAACCCAAGTGTAACAAGGAATATAAAATACATAAATATATAAAATTCATTCCCTTAACAAATATAGACTCTAAAATTCCAAACAGGATTAAATAAAAAACCGAAACTTTACCCCCAACAATTTAACAAACTAAACAACTCATCCCCATAAAGAGAATGTGGCTAAGAAGGATGAAGCTATACAATACAAAATACTATGAAACTTTCCCTTTGGCTGGACTAATAATTATTATAATTACAGTACGTGATCGGAAAACCCAAAAATTATCTAACTAGCAAGCACGCCCGGCCAAAGTAAAGGAATTTACCCAGCAACAGCCTCAACTCAGGTATACACTAGAACTGTTTACGTGTCCGCGGTTCAAAAAATGCCTGACCTGGGAAGTTCACTCGCGCCACTTGCGAGAACCAAAGAAATTAAATGTTCAACCTAGGGGCAACAATAGCTACCACCAATCTAGGTTGAGCCGATAAGAAACTATAATTACAGCACTGTATTAAAATTGTAATAAATATATTTATATTACCGCGTTAATTTACTTCAATCTTTTATATTCTCCAAAAGTTTGAATCCCACCCCCAAATGCTCCTAATAGCGCAACTTGTGCCACTACCCCCCCCCCAAGGTGGGTGGCCCCGATGTCTATATTCATTTGGATTTCTGTTGTATTTGCACTTAGGGCAAAGTCATGACAAGGTGTTTTATATGCTGAAGATTTGTGAAACAGAGCAGCCAAAACTGAATTTCTCATGTTTCCAAAATTTCACAATTTGATCTTATTGCTGCGCCACGATAGTTCAAGAATTTATCAATTTCATTTCCTGTCAGTCGGTCTATATCACATAAAACCATTTTTAAGCTTCTGGTGTTCATTTTCAAGAACTTCTGAAAAGCCTAAAAAATATGAAGCACATACACAATGGAAACTCCAATTGGAAACATAAGACCGGAAATAGGACGCTATAAACTACACTGCCATTTGTGAAAATTGCAACACCAAGAAAGAATTTCCCTAATAACTCCAAACTTAGTGGAAGTGTAGAAGTGTGCGCAAGCAATAAGTGATTAGGTTTACAGAGAGATGGGGTACACGTAGGACGAGCAGAGTCCTTCGTGTCGGTCCGACAAGCTCAGTGTTACGCCCGGTGTAGTCAGTGCATAGCTGTTAAACAAGGTTGAAACAATAAAGTCAGTGCCAGTATGCCTCGTCGACGTCAAAGGGAGTCATTCGGTATATGAGCGAGTTCGAACGGGGAAGAATAATAGGTCTCCGGAAGCGGGTTTGTCATACCGTGACATTTCGGCTCTTACAGGGCATGGTGCTATGACAGTGATGCGTGTGTGGAAGCAGTGGATATATGAAGGTCGAGCGGGTACTGGACCACGGGATGACGGTCATCTTGTCCGCATGACCATAACGGACCGTACAGCTTCATCCACAGTGTTGGCTCGACGCTGGAGCACCGCAACAGGTGTGAACTTGTCTGCATAAACGGCTCGTCGCCGTCTGCTGCAGCTTAGACTGGTTGCATGCATGCCATTACGTTGACTTCCATTGACCAGAAACCACAAGCTCCTCCGAATGCAATGGGCACGTGAACACCGTCATTGGGGTGCTGAGTGGCAAAATGTTACGGACGAGTTCCCCTTCCACGTGTGCTATAGTGATGGTCGCATACGCGTCCGGTGGTACCGTGGTGAGCGCAACCTGGAGGGCTGCATTGTTGAGCGGCATAGCGGACAAACACCAGGTGTGATGGTTTGGGGCGCCATTGGTTACAACAACCTATCTCACCTCCTACGAACTGAACAGCAACCGGTACCTAAAGGTGGTTGTAGAGCCTGAAGTACTCCCCCTGCTTCAGGCATCTCCACAGGTCACATTTCAACAGGACAATGCCCGGCTACATATTGCGGAGAATGTACAAGCCTTCTTCGAGGAGCGACGGGTACCATTGCTTCCCTGGCGTGCACGTTCGCCTGACATTTCGCCCATCGAACATGTCTGGGATATGGTTGGTTGGCATCTGGTGCGTCAGGTCCTTCAGTAACCAGTGTCACGGATTTGTGGGCTCGAATACAAACTGCGTGGAAGGAAGTCCCTCAGGAACTTATTCAGAACGTGTTTGATTCAATGTCACGGCGTATAGCAGCTCTAATTACAGTGCATGGAGGTCACAGCAAATACTGAATATTAGGGCTCAAAGGTCATGTATAGATTTGTTACTTGTCATGTACCTAACCTTTGCGTTTCTTTCTTGGTGTTGCAATTTTCACAAACGGCAGTGTCTAAGATCACCTATACGACGGGCTGTAAACATCAAAATGTGAAATACACCTCTAGCTGGGTTGGTTCACAAAGTTTACTTTTTGTACGTATATTTGCCAAGCAATGGTCAAGTGAGTGGAGACCTGGACACAAGATACCCTGACACATTTTGCACCACGTTTCTATTTACCGAGCGGGATTGCTCAGGCGGCCATGTCCGTGGCTCGCATTCGGGAGGTACCGGGTTCGATTCCTGGTGGCCACCCACTCAACCATGGGATTTTTCGTATTTTCCTCTGGTCGCCTAGGCGAATGCTGGGGTGGTGTATTCTACCAGTATTTCTCGTTTTCTGTCGTTTCATTTTTCAGACACAGTCTTCGGGCTTCATAGGGCATCTGGTGTCGAACAGATGGCATGGTTGCTGCGCTTGGTAAAGATTTCTCCGTTTCAACGACATGGTGCGTTGGCCTGCCTCCTAGGGCCGCAAGACTCCTTGTGCCTACTGGTGAGAGTGGGTATTTCGTAGTGTAAATTATAGGGACCTGCGGCCTCCTGCGGGTACTGCACTTCATCCCTGCCTCCCGAGGGTGTAGCCACTATGGATCTACCGAGGTGTTCTCCTCCGTAAATAACATCTTACATCCTCATTTTTACTTTCTCTACCACGTACCTAGTAGGTATTGCATTGCGCCCAAAAATTCGAAACCGAGATTTCTCAGGAAATACTTGTTTTTAGGCCCCTAAATCCAAATAAAGAACTTTTAAAAAATGCCCGTTTATTAACTTCAATACAAAACTTGGTATATTAGTTCAATATCATCCAAAAATGCGAACAAATATTTTCAGGAAAATTCCCCCCACCCTCAACTAACCATTACATGGGCAATTTTTCGAATTGTTTCTAACGATTTTGTATAAATACTATATGTTAAAGATGTTTATATAACAAATAAAATGTATATCATGGATTTTCTGGGAATAGCATCTGAAGTGTTCACTCGGAGGGAATAATAACTGGTAAACGTTAATCCATAGCCCCGAGATGTAAAGAAATGTAGATTTCTTTTAAACGCAGCATTTATTTCAAACAACTTTTTTGTTGTATTACCATTTCCGAGATACCTGTTATTAACGGTTGGAATTGTACAAGTCTTTGTCATTCTTTTAAAGTGCTGTCGATTTTCAGTTGTTTCTCGCAGTCATGGAATGAGTATGGAATTTTAAGGCCAGCATATAGCGTCCAGTTGTTAAACATTTGACTATCGTTATTCCCTTTGTATTGAGGCAGTATTTTTAACACTTAAATAATTTCTGTCTAATTATATAATATATAAATTCAATAACAGCCCGCCTTAAAGCAATATGGGTATGTAACAAGATATAAAATGTGTATATTGCAGTGATTGTATATGATTATATTATTGTATACATGTTCAGTAATGTTATGTGAACGTATTACGTAATTTAATTATGTAGGAGCTGTGAGAATAATAGCTTAAAAGTTGCTAACAATGAGGTAGCCTTGAGTCAATAATGAGTAAGAAGGTTTAATAATGCTACTAGTCATTCTTGGAGTAACAATAAAGTAATATTTGTGACAGTTCATAAAATAGCCAATCAACAACTAGAAAAAGCTTTAGTTAAATGAAGGTATTCTATTGGACTAGGATTAGCCAATCAGAAACTCAAATATAGCAAAATTTACAAATTTAGAGTCAGTTGCTTGCAGACAGTGTTCGTAACCGGACGCGAGATGTGTCCTCGAGAAATTTAATACATATTTTTGTGTGAGAAAATAGTTTAAGTGTTTAAAAAGTGCAAGTACTTAATAAAATAATCTTACAGCTCTCTAAATCAGTGGAGTGTTATTTAAATAGTGTCAAGCATTAATAAAAGGAGTGAAGTAAAATTATAATCTGTGTAAGCCTACATTCTTCAGTCGCACCACTCCCTGATAAGACATTCATGTCTCTAAAAATATAAATACTGACGCAACCGAGGCAAACATAAATATATAATACTTAAAGAAAGAGTCAAAATTACAAAGATAATATTTCTTTAAACATTTCGGGCGAAGGCTACCGGAAACTTTTTACCATACGTGCGGTTGCTACTACTTCAAGTTCGGCTCCCCAACAGTCGAAATATAATACATCATCTTCAAACTGGCTTTCCATACGTAGCAGCAAGAAACCTTATTGTTGTGTATCTATAACGAAATGTGTAATGTAGCTATTTCTGCAAAGGTTTATTGGGATTAAATTAAATAGACAGAAAAATAAGTCTTAGTAAGGTTAGTTTGTGTGCCCACTGATAAACGATAGAGAGGTCATGTAAGTGTGATATTTTTGGCAATACCTGTGTGATGAAGAGTGAAGTATGCTGGAGCAAAGGAGCAGACACCTGAGAGGTTCACGTATTCCGCCTGGAAACAGGTGTTTTAAATTCCTGTAGAGGAGGGATGTGCGTGCCGGACATAGGATTAGCCTGGCCTTGCCCCCCGAAACATCGTCGCTATATGCATTTAAAGTGTTCCATTTTCACCGGTAATCCCTTCACCCTTACCAAATCTTTTGTATTCCACAAATGCTATTGTTTTCCTTTAAAATGCATTGTACCACATAACAAGCACACTGCCTCCGAAAACTAAATAATGTATTTCTTTTGTAACGGCCGAGGAATTATATTCTACAGGATGGGAAACACGACTCAAAATTTATAATCCACCAGCAGGACTCAACTCTGCTCGCGTTACGGAAGAATGATTTTATAATTTTGAAATCCTTTACACACTTGCCAAATTTGAGGCCTTTTTACGCCTTTACGGTAAAGGAAACTGTTTAATGCCTTACTTGACAGATTCGAAGTGTTACAGATTTTCACCACGGACATGACAAAGCATTAAATTCTGTTGCATTATATTGTAACTTAAGATTATAAACTGAATGGTATACAGTGCTATGATAGAACAGAGCTTATCTGTGTGTCTATCCTTCATCATGATCATCGCCCCCCTTCACTGGGCTCTAACAAATGTTTAGCACTACTAGTGACCTCTAGTAAATGGTATACAGTGCTATGATGGACCAGAGCTAATCTGTGTGTCTATCCTTCATCATGATCATGGTTCCCTTCACTGGGCTGCAACAAAATGTATAGCACCACTAGTGACCTCTAGTAAATGGTATACAGTGCTATGATAGAACAGAGCTTATCTGTGTGTCTATCTTCATCGTGATCATGGTCCCTCTTCACTGGGCTGCAACAAAATGTATAGCACCACTAGTGACCTCTAGTAAATGGTATACAGTGCTATGATAGAACAGAGCTTATCTGTGTGTCTATCCTTCATCATGATCATCGCCCCCCTTCACTGGGCTCTAACAAATGTTTAGCACTACTAGTGACCTCTAGTAAATGGTATACAGTGCTATGATGGACCAGAGCTAATCTGTGTGTCTATCCTTCATCATGATCATGGTTCCCTTCACTGGGCTGCAACAAAATGTATAGCACCACTAGTGACCTCTAGTAAATGGTATACAGTGCTATGATAGAACAGAGCTTATCTGTGTGTCTATCTTCATCGTGATCATGGTCCCTCTTCACTGGGCTGCAACAAAATGTATAGCACCACTAGTGACCTCTAGTAAATGGTATACAGTGCTATGATAGAACAGAGCTTATCTGTGTGTCTATCCTTCATCATGATCATCGCCCCCCTTCACTGGGCTCTAACAAATGTTTAGCACCACTAGTGACCTCTAGTAAATGGTATACAGTGCTATGGTAGACCAGAGCTTATCTGTGTGTCTATCCTTTATCATGATCATGGTCCTCTTCACTGGGCTGCAACAAAATGTATAGCACCACTAGTGACCTCTAGTAAATGGTATACAGTGCTATGATGGACCAGAGCTTATCTGTGTGTCTATCTTCATCATGATCATGGTTCCCTTCACTGGGCTGCAACAAAATGTATAGCACCACTAGTGACCTCTAGTAAATGGTATACAGTGCTATGATGGACCAGAGCTTATCTGTGTGTCTATCTTTCATTATGATCATGGTCCCTCTTCACTAGGCTGCAACAAAATGTATAGCACCACTAGTGACCTCTAGTAAATGGTATACGGTGCTATGATAGACCAGAGCTTATCTGTGTGTCTATCCTTCATCATGATCATGGTCCCTCTTCACTGGGCTACAACAAAATGTATAGCACCACTAGTGACCTCTAGTAAATGGTATACAGTGCTATGATGGACCAGAGCTTATCTGTGTGTCTATCTTTCATTATGATCATGGTCCCTCTTCACTAGGCTGCAACAAAATGTATAGCACCACTAGTGACCTCTAGTAAATGGTATACAGTGCTATGATAGACCAGAGCTTATCTGTGTGTCTATCTTCATCGTGATCATGGTCCCTCTTCACTGGGCTGCAACAAAATGTATAGCACCACTAGTGACCTCTAGTAAATGGTATACAGTGCTATGATAGACCAGAGCTTATCTGTGTGTCTATCTTTCATTATGATCATGGTCCCTCTTCACTGAGCTGCAACAAAATGTATAGCGTGCGGATTTGACCCACTAGTGACCTATAGTAATCAGGGGGCGAACATTGAGTAATGGACGACGTGAATTGTAAATACAATTCCAGCAGGTAAATTTTTTATTTTATTCGCGTTCTTATGGATGCAGAATGTTTTTATTTATAGTTGATGTTCTGGAGTGTAAAATCTGGGCTGGCTTTGCTTTAATACGTGTTTATTGTACTACCAGGAAGAATTTCAGCACGTCTGACAGAGAGAAGCAATACTGCTATGTCTTCAGGGATTCTTAAAAAACAGAGTTCCCATTTATTTTACATGGAATATTTACTTTCTCTACTTCTTATAGTAAATGTGGAAGTATTGCATTTTATCCAAAAATTCATTGTCAAGACTTTACCGCTAATGTATGTTTTGAGGCTCAATGGAGAAAGAAAACATTTTTAGAAAAAGATCCGTGTCTGTCTGTGTGTGTGTGAAGAGCATAACCCAAAGAGGAAAAGCCGCATAAATACCAAACTTGGCATTTAAGTTTAATATCTTCCAAAATTGGGATACAAAGATTTTCAAGCAAGCCCCCCCACCTCAACTACCCTCTACATCAAAGGTGAGCAAAGCAGTGTCACGATTCAGAGTATAGTCACAATGTAACGCGAGTAGATGTGCACACAGCCTGGGTCAGTTTTGCTAGCTAAAGACTAGAAGGTGGTTAGGAGTAAACAGTTCAGTGATGGAGTTTGTGATGGCATTGCCTACTAAACCATGGTTTTCTGGAAAATGGAAATTTTGTGCAGAAGAAGAGAATGTGAAATGTTTAATCTGCTCAAAAACACTACATGACGTATTTAGAGGCAACATTCAAACATACCAGTTTGGACGTCATACTTCGTATGGTGAAATTAAAGGTATATGTTGCAAAAGGAAGTTTTTGTAGTTTATTCTTCTTCTTATTATTATTACTATTAATTTTGGGGGGATTGAACTTGCAAAACTATTGCAAGAGCTAACTGCAAAGAACATTATACAGAAAGTCCCGTAAATTAATGGCTGCAAATAAAGAACCTGGTTACATACTTACCTGGGAGATCGCTCGGTCACTAAAACCTTTCAAGAGCGTGAATTTCTGAAACTATGTCTGACAAAACCTGTGGAAATTATGTAACCACAAGAACTTCTCACTTTTAATAATGTTAATTTATCTAGAAGAACCATTACAAGGAGAGTGAAATACCTTTCAAGAAATGCAGAAAGTCAATTTAAACACAGTATAATACTGAAATAAACTGCTATCAACTGTCACTGCAGACAACCGTAACTCCTCCCTTTCCCTCGCAGCAATGCCTTACTTCCGTGTTTTTGTGAGGGTTGCGTTGTGTTGTGTTGGCGCAAAACTGACTTCTACCCACCTCTGTTCTACATGGAACATTTTTCGAATTTGTTTATTTTCTATAAATGGCTGTTACAATTTTGGTTAAAATACTATGTATTAAATATATTTATCTGGCAAATAAACATATATCTTGTATTTTCTGGGAACAGCCTGTAAAGTCCTCTTCATTCGGAAGGAATTTTGTATAATTTCTTATGACTGATAAACTTTAAGTGATAGACGAAAACTTACTAAACACAAACAATGTGGAATGCTGTGTTGTTGATCTAATGTGCAGGATTTTGATCCATCAATTTTTCCCTTGCTAGCCAATATAATTTGTGTATCTTCCAATCTGGAACACTTTCCTCAATTCTGGGCATTCTAGTAGGTGTTCTCCATTTAAAATGTTGTCAGCATTGCAAGTCTTACATGCTTTGTCATTCATGAAACCAAACGTATGTAGATGTTCCGCCAAACAATCAGGTCTAATGGCTAATCTGAAGTGAGCAACGGCTTCTTTCCTTGGGACATATTTTATTTTTGTACCATTTCTTTTATGCTGCAGTAATTTGTGTTAGTAATTTCCTTTTGAATATTATGTTGGTATTTTTGTTCTAGGTTAATTTTGACATTATTAGTTTCATATATAGTCCACAAGACTTTACAGGTTTTGAGTATAACACTGCGACCCTTTTTGGCCAGAAAGTTTGTTGTCTCCCACATGTGCTGGTATCGACAGTAATATTATCTGTTATAATTTTGTTTGGAATAATCTATAATAAGATCTCATATCCTTAATATTATACGATTCATCTGGACTATCATATCATTCTATTGCTTGAATGGCAGAAACTGAGTCTGTGAAAACAACTACTTTATTTTCCTTAATATCAGTCCTGTAGTATATCTGTTCTATTGAACGTTGTATTGCAAAAACTTCACCATCAAAATTTGTGGATTGTCTAGGCAATGTAAAATAATGTGAAAAGTATTTACAGTATATACCACCTCCCACATTATTTCTCAATTTATCTGCAGAACCATCTGTATAAACTCTAAGCCATGTTTCCGAGAACTACATACTTCTGGTGAGTCTTCTTGTTTATTTAGTTGTTCTGTTAGCTCTTTATTTGTTACTAATCTTAATAAAATCCATCGGATTATTTCTAGGAGCACAAGGAACAATGTAGAATGTAAAACACACGACTTATTTCAAATAACTTTTTACTTTCTTTACTACATATAGTAAATAGGGGAAGTATTGCATTCCACCCAAAAATTCGATACCGAGATTTCACCGGAAATACATGTTTTGAGACCCCCTGAATCCAAAAAAAGATTTTTATAAACATGTCCGTGTGTGTGTCTGTCTGTGAATAGCATAACTCAGAAACGAACAGTCGGATAAACACCAAAATTGGTATTTAGGTTCAGTATCTTCCAGAGATGCGACACGAAGATTTTCAATAAAAATCCCTCCACCCCAGATTACATGGAACATTCTTTGAAAATGTTAATTTTCTCAAAAATGTCTCTAACGATTTTGATTGAAATATCATATGTTTAAGATGTTTTCATGACAAATAAAATGTATATCTCGAATTTCCTGGGAATGTCTCCAAAAGTATTCTTCATTGTGAACGACTTTTGCATAACTGGTAAACCATAAGAGATAGACAAAATGTTACTACACAAAAAATGTAGATCGCGTTTAAATACACAATTTATGTCATATGCATTTTTTTTGTTAAGTGAACCATTTTCGAGATATTGCTTATTATTCCCTTCAATTTTTCAATACTTATTTTCTCAAATGGAAAATTGTTATTCCTTTTTTGTCTTGGATATGCAAAGAGCATTAATCTGTGGCAAAGGGAATGGTGCTGCACCTAGCAACCAGCTATTAAGGGATATGTATGTGCTTATATTGCCCTTGCAAATACAACACAAGGGGAACATAGTACGCCTTAAGCGATAGTCAAATATTTTTAGAACTGGTCGCCATGTGTAAAATGTAATTCTCTTTGCATGTCAAATGATAGTTTCTGCAAATGTTTATCTTGATTAATATGAAATAGATGGAGCATAAGATTTTGTAAAAATGGTTTGTACAAGAGTAGAGAAAGTCATGTGAGTGTAACACATCAGAATTTTTTGTAGCATCAGTCATTTCCGAAATATCGCTTATTAAGGTCCCAATTGTCCAATAGTTGGAAATTCTTTTGAAGTCTTGCCGATTTTTGGCAGTTTCTCGCGATGTCATGGAAACAGTACGGAATTTTAAGGCCAGCATATAGCGTCCAGTTGTTAAACATTTGACTATCGCTGTTCTCTTTGTATCTATAACAAAATGTGTAGTGTAGCTGTTTCAGGAAAATGTCTATTTCTGATAAAATTAAGTGGATAGAAAAATAAACGTTCGTAAGAATAATTTATACACCTGTTAATATACTAGGGTATAATAGAGGGTAGAGAAAGTCATGTGAATGTAACACATATTTTTGTACATTTACTGCGGATCTTACGGATTCTAAATTTCTTGTCATCACAAAATTATTACTATTTGCTGGACGATGGAAATATGTATGGTTGTCAATTTCAGGAAGTTCGCAAGCATGCCCTCTTTTTTCTGTCTTTGAGGTATAATTAATTATTAAAATCACTGCTAATATTTTTAAAGATACCCTGGTAGCAGTAATTAATAAATAAGGATCCACCCTCGCAAACAGTCCGTCATTAATTCTGTGGATCACAGAAGCAAATCCATGTTTCATCGCTTGTTACGATGTGCTAATCAGAATTTGACTGTTTTGGATTCAATTTTTAAGCTTATTTTCCGCCAAAAAGCACGCGCAATATTCTGAGTTTCTGTCAATTCCGAGAATTTCACATCCTGACAGCGAGGTGTATCCTAGCGTGATTGCAAATGTGTCAATGATTCGATTACCTCTTTTTTATCTCAGTAATTTGTCGCCAGGCGCCGACGTTTTTATCACTGCTCCTGACAGGTTGATCTTCGCGGTAGATATCTGAGTGCGTCAATATATGCATATCTCAAAACATTCATAGACAGCATACATACACCACGTGGTCACCCAGTCTCTATAACTTGGTTTTATACAACCCGCAGGACACAGACAATTCACAAATATCCGTCCTACGTTTCAAACATTCTAGCAGACGAACGTATTCAACGTTAAGAGTTAGTTAAATCCTAAAATAAACACAAGAACGAATATGAATTAAAGGTACCATCTGTGATACGACACGTGCTTTTAAGTAAATACGACATATTTTGATTTTTTAAATCTGATGTGTTACACTCACATGGCTTTCTCTACTATTGTGCAAACTATTTTTACAAACGCTTATTCTCCATCTACTTCATGTTAATCGAGATAAACAGAAGCTATCTAATTGCTAATTTTTTGTAGGTGCAAGGGGAATATGGTAGGATTTAAGCGATGGTCAAATGTTTTAAGAGCTGGCTGCTATGTGGAGCATTCCATTCTCTTTGTATGTCCAGGACATAAAGGAAACGAACAATGAATTCCCATGTGAGAAAAATTATAAGTATTGGAAAATTAAAACAAATAACAAGGAATATTTCGGAAATGGTCCGCTCGACAAAAAAAATGTATATAACATAAATTGTGTGTTTTAAGATCTACATTTTTTGTGTACAAAACTTTTATCTATCTCTTACGATTTACCAGTTATGCAAAATTTATTTACAATCAAGAGGTCTTTTGGGGACATTCCCAGAGAATTGAAGATATACATTTCATTCGTCATGAAAATGTCTTAAACATATGATATTTTAATCAAAATCATTAGAGCCATTTTTGAGAAAATTAAAATTTTCGAAAAATGTTCCATGTAAAGGGTAATCTGGGGTGGGGGTATTTCCTTGAAAACCTACGTGTCGCATCTCTGGAAGATACTGAACCTAAATACTAAGTTTGGTGTTTATCCGACTGTTCGTTTCTGAGTTATGCTGAGTTATACGTAGTAGAGAAAGTAAAAATGCCTTATATTGACTAAGGGCGCCTCTAAACATGTATTTCCAATGAAATCTCAGTATCTTCTGTACCTACTAGGTACCCTTGTGCTATGCATATTTATACCACGCCACGCGGACCAGCAGATGTGTACCTCGGAGCTGGATTTTATAGGGTCCGAGCCCTTTTGCAGAGTGTCTGCTAGAAATGTCAAGTATGAGATTACCCAGCTCACGGCGGGGGCTCATCTTGAGAACTGGAGTAACCAAACCCATGATTTTATATCTGGTTCTGACCGGAGAGTGAGTTCCTGTTGAATTTATCTAGAGCTAAGCTCAGGGAGATTGTGGGCCATCTTACAGGCCGCAATTCTCTGCGCAGACATTGATCTATAATGTTTCGCTGTGCCTAGGTATGTACCCTTAGGGTTCTTCTTTTTGGAACCTGAGGAGATAAAAAAGGCAAATGCCAAGGACGTGGTCCGTTTTATTCGGATCATTGAACTAGAATAATGCCAGAATATGAGGCACAATGGGATCTTAAACATGGCTTCTCGTTTACCATCATCACCTACTAGGTACGGAGTGATCGTTGTGAAATAAATGGTGTGCTTTAAATAGACGTACGAGGACGGATCGAAAAGCAACGCACAAGAAGTTTTTTACAAAAAAGTTTAATATTTAAAACAACAACAAAAAAATCACAAATGAACTTACATCTTTTACCTATGTTTCGACATAATCACCAAGTTTCTCAACACATTTCTCCCATCCTGATACCGGTTTCAGTATGCCCTATTCATAGAAGTCCGTTTCTTTGGAGTATAGCCATATGCTGATTTCACTTCCGCATCTGTCGCAAAGCGTTGGCCGGCCAGGAATTTCTTCAAGGGACCACACAGATGAAAGTCCGACGGTGCAAAGTCAGGGCTGTATGGTGGATGCTGGAGCACCTCCCAACCAAATTTGGTGATTTTCTGACAAACAGCAGCAGCAACATGTCATGAAGAATTTTGACATCGTCAGCATGCATGTTGTGGCATTTTATCACGAAGGGCACGACGCAAATTCACCAAGGTTTTCATGTAGGCTGCAGCATTCACAGTGGTCCGTGTTCAACAAAGTCCACCAATACAACACCATGCATGTCCCAGAACACCGTCACTAGCACATTACTAGCAGATTGAGTCACACTGGGGAACCAGCATGTTTCCACTCCATACCTGCCTACTTCGCTTCGGGCGTTTAGTAGTATGCCCACGACTCATCATCAGTGACGATTCCTTTCAGAAAGTCATGCACTTCTGCGGTGTACCGCGTTAGGTGATCCAAGCTCGTCATCATTCGCTGGTCCTTGTGGTTGTCTGTCAGGTTCTTAGGCACCCAGCGAGCACTAACTTTACGAAATTTCAACGTGTCATGAACAATTTCGTATACTGCACCATACGAAATGTTGAACTGTTGCTATAAGGTTCGCAGTTGCACACACCGGTCGTTCAAAATTTCCGCATCAATGCCTCTGACATTTTGCGGGGTTGCAGCTGTTACCAGCCTCCCGGAGTGTAGCGAATCACTAAGGTTCACACGGCCCTCTAGGAAGAATGCACACCACCTGAAGACATTGCTACGGTCCATACAATAATATCCATACACACCACGCATGTCCTACTCGGTTTATACCCTTTAACGCATAAATATCGAACCATACCTCTCTGGTCTTCACACGTGGACGACAGTAACATGCGCGCTATCCTTATTGCGTAGTTCACGTTTCTCTTGCTAGAGCTGTACATGAAGCAAAAAATCCCCTTTGAAGTGAAAACTTCAAGCTATATCTGTGTGAAATTGCAACATTCCGGCTGCAATACCAAGGCAGAAAGATTATTGTGCGTTACTTTTCGATCCGCCCTCGTACATTGTTTGCGTAGTAAGATTTTGTGTGTCTCTTACGCCTTAGTAATTATACAAAAGTGATTCCGATTTAACAGGACACTATTCCCAGAAAATTTAAGATGTACGCTTTATTTGTCATGCAGATATCTTAAAAATACACTATTTTAATAAAAAAATTTAGAACCATTTTTGAGAAAATAAAAAATAATGAAACGTTTTCCATGTAAAAGTTAGCTTTCAGTGGGAAAAGTTTCCTCAAAACCTTTGTCGATTCTTCGGGAAGACGCTAAATATAAATACCAAGTTTCGTATTTATCGAATTTTCACTTTTGAGTCACACTGTTCACACACTGCGGGGGTGTAATTGTTGCGGTTGCACCACCAATGGGTAACAATTTGAAGCTGTTTTAGACCACGCACGTAATGGATGCCAATTTGCGGGAGATTGCTTCTAGGTGTGTTCACCCCACATATGGTACAAACATTACGGTGGCCATCGCCCCACGTTTACTTTAAGTGTAATAACTATTTTAATGTTATTTTAATGTATTTATGTATGTATACCTCGGCTGCGTCATTAGTAATTTGTAGAGCACGTATCTCTGAACAGGACTGGTACGGCTAAAGAACAAGGCTTAAACAAATTATAATTGTATTTAATTTTTTTTTATTAATCCCTCATACGATTAAATAACAATTCACTGATGTATCCTACTGTGGAGCTGAGAGATTATTGTTAATTACACCTTTTAACAGGTAAACTTTATGTTATTCTCACCGCAATGAATTTTTATGTCTCACACTAATCCCATACCGAACCAAATAGCTTGGATACGCTTTCTTGTAGCGTCTACCGCTTGAACTTGTATATTTTTTCTATTTATAGTCTCTGATTGGCTAAGTCTACTCCAATAGAATACCTTCATTTAACTTCTTTTTCTAGTTTTTTATTGGCTATTTATAAACTGCTTTAAATATTACATTAGTATTGTTCCAAGAATTATTAGTAGCCTTTTTAAACGTTCTAATTCATTGTTATCGCAAGGTTACCTCATTGTTAGCAAGTTTCGGCTTCTACTTTATAATTATTTTTGCTACGGAAAGCAGCTTGCTTCTACTCTGACAGCTCCTACATTGTTAAACTACGTAATACATTCACATAACATTTTATACATGTACATAATAAAATAAACATAATATAATGACTATAATGTACACTTTATATATTATTACATACACATATTTCTTTAAGGCGGGCTGTTGATTTATTTTATATTATATAATGAATTAGACTGTTATCATTTAAGCTATAAAAATACTGCCTCAACACACACAAACCTTTTTCTAAAAATGCTATCCTGTGAATTCCTCTTCATTCGGAAAGAATTTTGGATCATCTTGTACAATTGGTGAAGAAGTCACAACCACGTACGGTACAAAGTTTCCGGTGGGCCTTCGCCCCAAGTTTACTTTCCGGTGGCCTTCGCCCCAATGTGCAGGAATCAACTTTGTATTTTAATGTTTTCTTTAAATATTATATATATTTAGGTTTGCCTCGGCTGCGTCAGTATTAATTTGTAGAAACATGTCTCTCTTTGCAGGGAGTGGTGCGGCTAAAGAATGTAGGCTTGCACAAATTATAACTTTTACTTCACTCCTTTTATTAATCCTTGACACGATTAAACATCACTTCACTAATATAAAGAGCTGTGAGATTATTTATTAATTACTTGCACTTTTTAACTCGTAAACTTTATAATATTCGCCGTAATGAATTTTCGTCTCACACTCAATACGTATTAAACTTCTCGAGTTTCCTTCTCGCGTCCGATTAGGAACGCTGTCTACAAGCAACTGAACTGATTTCTACCGCCTGAATTTGTAAATTTCATCTATTTCAAGTCTGATTGGCTATTCCTAATCCAATAGAATACTTTTATTTAACTTTCAGGTTTTTCTGGTTGTTGATTGGCTATTTATAAACTGTCTCAAAAATAACATTATTGTTGCTCCAAGAATTACTAGTAGCACTATTAAACTTTGCAATTCAATATTGTCTCAAGGTTACCTCATTGTTGCCTCATTGTTAGCAGCTATTCTCACAGCTCCTACATTATTAAATTACATAATACATTCACATAACATTATTAAACATGTACATAATAATATAAAGATTAATACAAACTGTTACATACTTTTATATATTATTTATACACATATTGCTTTAAGGCGTGCTGTTATTATATTTTATATTATTTAATTAGACAGAAATCATTTAAGAGTTAAAAATACTGCCTCACTGGTAAACGTTAAGCAATACACGAAAACGTATTACACAGAAAGCTTAGATCTCTTTACGACACGTAATTTATTTCAAATAATTTTTTGTGGCATCTGCCATTTTCAAGGTAACTGTTATTAATGATTCGAATTGTTCAATACTTGGTAATTCTCTTCAACTCCTATCAACATTCAGTTGTTTCTCGCGATGTCATGGAAACAGTATGGAATTTTAAGGCCAGCATATAGCGTCCAATTGTTAAACATTTGACTATCGCTGTTCTCTTTATATCTATAACGTAATGTGTAATGTAGCTGTTTCTGTAAAGGTTTATCTGAATTAAAATGTAGTAGATAGAGAAATAAGCTTTAGTAAGAATAATTTGTACACACTAAGGAACGATCGAGTGTAGAGAAAGTCATGTGAATGTACCACATCAGATTTTCTAATGCTGGTTTCAAGTGATAAGTCGTAATTTTTTTTTTCTGTTGGTCATGCAAAGAACATGAAATTTCACGCTTTTCAAAATCTGACTTTCGCTTTAGCCTACTATATTGTTGTCCCCCAACAAAATTGGAAATGTGTAATAAGAGTTTATCTAAATTAAGAAAAAGTGTACAGAAAGTCTTGTGAATGCAACACATTAGAATTTTTTAAACATACATTTTAAAATCGCCATAAAAAACGTTTTAGGCAGTATTTTGACATACCTGTTAGCTCGAGTTACGTAAGGTAGGTTTAAAAAGGCTATGATGAGAGCGTTAGTGCCATTAGGTTGTAAAGCAGCGCTGCCAGCGCGTGTGCGCACAAGAGGCCATCAAAAAACACGGGCTAGGTGCACGCGTTCGTTTTCAAGTAGCAGAATAATTAAATTTGTGTGCACACCAGCGACTCGTCAAGTGCTGGGTACGCGCATGCGCAGGTGCCAGTCTCTCCTCACATAGTAGATATGTAATACAAATTGTCGTCTGGTTAATGTACGCCAATTTATGTTAAAATATGTTGTTATTGCCACGCATAACTTTAACCCCCTTTTTTTCTGTTCAAACATAGGGCACATTTCGTTCTCGATCTGCATGTGTTTATTAACCTCATATATATTTCTGTTTTATTGATAAACTAATACACATGTTTACAAGTTTTAAAGCTGATGATATATTGGAAAAAATCCTATGCACGACTTTCCCTACTCACTGTTCTATAAACTGTTCTTACAAAGTCCTATTCCTTTATCTGTTTGTTGTTCAGCGATAGAAACTTTCATATACATTTTACAATAGGCAACATCGTTAGTAAGTTTTTTTTAAAAGCAGGTCGCTATGTAATGACTATGTTGCAGTAGGTTGATGCAGCAAGTACGGTACACCAATCTGAGAAGTAGTTGTACTGTTACGTTATTTGCACCACGCTTTGGGCGTCATTTGAACAAGGTGTATTTTAGGAGTTGAATTGTAGTTCCATACTTGATGAAGTAACTGCCCCACGTATGGTACAAAGTTTCCGGTAGCCTTCGCCCCAACTTTACTTTCCGATGGCCTTCGCCCCAACGATTACAAATGAACTTTGTATTTTATGTTTCTTTAAATATTATTTATATTTAGTTAGATTTGCCTCGGCTGCGTCAGCATTAATTTGTAGAAACATGTATCTCTTTGCAGGGGGTGTTGCAGCTAAATAATGTAGGCTTACACAAATTATAATTTTTACATTACTCCTTTTATTAAACCTTGACACGATTAAATAACACTTCACTGATATAGAGAGCTGTGAGATTATTTATTAATTGCACTTTTAAACACGTAAACTTTGAAATATCCTCTCCGTAATGAAATTTCGTCTCACACTGAATACGTATTAAACTTCTCGAGGACGCGTCTCGCGTCCGGTTAGGAACGCTGTCTACCAGCAACTGAGTTCTACCGCCTGAATTTGAAAATTTCATCTATTTCAAGTCTCTGATTTGGCTAATCCTACTCCAATAGAATACTTATATTTAACTTTTAGCCTTTGTAATTTATGATTGGCTAAACTGTTTTAAAATATTACATTATTGTTCCAAGAATTACTAGTAGCATTATTAAACTTTCCAATTCAATATTGCCTCAAGGTTACCTCATTGTTAGCAGCTTTTGTCCTCTATTATCACAGCTCCTACATTATTAAATTACATAATACATTCACATAACATTATTATACATGTATACAATAATATAAACATTAACACAATGAGTGTTACATACATTTTATATATTATTATACACATATTACTTTAAGGCGGGCTGTTATTAAATTTATATTATATAATTAGACTGAAATAATTTAAATGTTAAAAATACTGCCTCCATGTAAATTCGACGCTCATTACATGACACCGCAGGAAAAACTGAATGCCGACAGCACCATAAAAATTTATAAAGTACTGAAATTTCTGTTCCATAATAAAGAATATTTCGGAAATGTGTGATGCCACAAAAATTATGGGAAATGAATTTTTGTTTTAAACGAAATATAGATTTTGTCTATGGTCAGGTTGTGTCTTTCTCTTATGAACAAATATAAAAAAGTTCTTCTGATTGAAGAGAACTTCACAGACTAAACTCACAAAATTCTAGACATAAATTTTATCTGTCATTAAAGTGTCTTAAATATCGTATTTTTATCAAAATCGTTAGAGCCAATTTTTCAGAAAATAAAAAATTATAACAGCTTACTATATAAAGGGTAGTTTAATTTGGAGAGTTATTTTCTTTAAGATTTTAGTTTCACATCTTTGGAAGCCACTTAACTTAAACACCTACCAAGTCTATATTTATACGGCATTTAGTTTTTGAGTTGTCCTACTCACAAACAGAAACCCACAAGCACATTTTCTAAAAGTACTTCTTTGGATTCAAGGGGTCTCAAAACATATAAAAAATCGATATGGAATACTGGGCGGATTGAAGGACATCCTCTGCATAGAAGGTATATTAGTAGAACAAGCAATAATAAAAAATCTGACGTGTTACACTCACATGGCTTTCTCTACTTTTGTACAAACTATTTTTACAAACGTTTATTCTCCGTATGCTTCATGTTAATCGAGATAAACATTTGCAGAAACTATCTTATTGTTAATTTTCTTGTATGTGCAAGGGGAATATGGGAGGCTTTAAGCGATAGTCAAATGTTTTAAGAGCTGGTTGCTATGTGGAGCATTCCATTCTCTTTGTATATCCAGGACTTAAAGAAATGAATAACGAAATCCCATTTGAGAAAAAGTATAGGTATTGGAAAATGTAAGGGAATAACAAGCAATATCTCAAAAATAGTTCACTAAAAACAAAAATATATATGACATAAATACTGTATTTTAACGCGATCTATATTTTCTGTGTAGTAAAATTTTGTCTATCTCTTATGGTTTACAAGTTATGTAAATGTCGTTCACAATGAAGAATACTTTTGGAGACTTTCCCAGAAAATTCAGATATAAAATTCATTTGCCACAGAAATGTATTAAACAACGGTATTTTATTCAAAATCGTTAGAGCCATTTTTTAGAAAATTAAAATTTTGGAAGAATGTTCCATGTAAAGGGTAATCTGGGGTGGGGAAATATTCTTGAAAACATTCGCGTCGCATCTCTGGAAGATACTAAACCTAAATACCAAGTTTGGTGTTTATCCGACTGTTCGTTTCTGAGTTATGCTGATCACAGACACACATACACGGACATGTTTCAAAAAATGCTTTATATGTATTCAGTGAACCTCAAAACATGTATTTCTTGTGAAATCACGGTATCGAAATTTTGCTTCCCCTACTTACCATACGTAGTACAGAAAGTAATAATTCAGTTATTATTGCATTTCTTGAAAACCTCACAAAATAAGCATTCATATTTCTAGCAAATTTTGTTCCGTACAACAGATCAGTAAGACGAACATTTGAGAACGTATACCAATGTTTTGGATGCAGAAAGGGTGTAACATACTCAAGATAGCAATAGTGCAAATCCCCTCGTTTCTATATGGATCATGCTTTATATTCCCAACTCTACATAAACCAGTTACAATGAGAAACAGTATAATTCCTATCACATAACAAACATAAGGAAGAGACCCAAGTTTTTGCACATAAACCACTTACCATGAGAAACAGTATAGTTCCCATCACATAACAAACATAAGGCAGAGACACAAGTTTGTATACATAAACCAGTTACCATGAGAAACAGTATAGTTCCTATCACATAACAAACATAAGTAAGAGACACAAGTTTATGTACATAAACCAGTTACCATGAGAAACAGTATAGTTACTATCACATAACAAACATAAGTAAGAGACACAAGTTTATGTACATAAACCAGTTACCATGAGAAACAGTACAGTTCCTATCACATAACAAACATAAGTAAGAGACACAAGTTTGTGTACATAAACCAGTTACCATGAGAAGCAGTATAGATACTATCACATAACAAACATAAGTAAGAGACACAAGTTTGTGTACATAAACCAGTTACCATGAGAAGCAGTATAGTTCCTATCACATAACAAACATAAGGAAGAGACACAAGTTAGTGTACATAAACCAGTTACCATGAGAAACAATATAGTTCCTATCACATAACAAACATAAGGAAGAGACACAAGTTTGTATACATAAACCAGTTACCACGAGAAACAGTATAGTTCCTATCACATAACAAACATAAGGAAGAGACACAAGTTTGTATACATAAACCAGTTACCATGAGAAGCAGTATAGTTCCTATCACATAACAAACATAAGGAAGAGACACAAGTTTGTGTACATAAACCAGTTACCATGAGAAACAGTACAGTTCCTATCACATAACAAACATAAGGAAGAGACACAAGTTTGTGCACATAAACCAGTTACCATGAGAAACAGTATAGTTCCTATAACATAACAAACATAAGGAAGAGACACAAGTTTATGCACATAAACCAGTTACCATGAGAAACAGTATAGTTCCTATCACATAACAAACATAAGGAAGAGACACAAGTTTGTGCACATAAACCAGTTACAATGAGAAACAGTATAGTTCCTATCACATAACAAACATAAGGAAGAGACACAAGTTTGTGCACATAAACCAGTTACCATGAGAAACAGTATGGTTCCTATCACATAACAAACATAAGGAAGAGACCCAAGTTTGTGTACATAAACCAGTTACCACGAGAAACAGTATAGTTCCTATCACATAACAAACATAAGTAAGAGACACAAGTTTGTGTACATAAACCAGTTACCACGAGAAACAGTATAGTTCCTATCACATAACAAACATAAGGAAGAGACCCAAGTTTGTGTACATAAACCAGTTACCACGAGAAACAGTATAGTTCCTATCACATAAGAAACATAAGGAAGAGACACAAGTTTGTATACTTAAACCAGTTACCATGAGAAACAGTATAGTTCCTATCACATAACAAACATAAGTAAGAGACACAAGTTTGTGTACATAAACCAGTTACCATGAGAAACAGTATAGTTCCTATCACATAACAAACATAAGTAAGAGACACAAGTTTGTGCACAAAAACCAGTTACCATGAGAAACAGTATAGTTCCTATCACATAACAAACATAAGTAAGAGACACAAGTTTGTGTACATAAACCAGTTACCATGAGAAACAGTATAGTTCCTATCACATAACAAACATAAGTAAGAGACACAAGTTTGTGCACATAAACCAGTTACCATGAGAAACAGTATAGTTCCTATCACATAACAAACATAAGTAAGAGACACAAGTTTGTGTACATAAACCAGTTACCATGAGAAACAGTATAGTTCCTATCACATAACAAACATAAGTAAGAGACACAAGTTTGTGTACATAAACCAGTTACCATGAGAAACAGTATAGTTCCTATCACATAACAAACATAAGTAAGAGACACAAGTTTGTGCACATAAACTAGTTACCATGAGAAACAGTATGGTTCCTATCACATAACAAACATAAGGAAGAGACACAAGTTTGTGCACATAAACCAGTTACCATGAGAAACAGTATAGTTCCTATCACATAACAAACATAAGGAAGAGACCCAAGTTTGTGCACATAAACCAGTTACCATGAGAAACAGTATAGTTCCTATCACATAACAAACATAAGGAAGAGACACAAGTTTGTGCACATAAACTAGTTACCATGAGAAACAGTATGGTTCCTATCACATAACAAACATAAGGAAGAGACACAAGTTTGTGCACATAAACTAGTTACCATGAGAAACAGTATAGTTCCTATCACATAACAAACATAAGGAAGAGACCCAAGTTTGTGCACATAAACCAGTTACCATGAGAAACAGTATGGTTCCTATCACATAACAAACATAAGGAAGAGACACAAGTTTGTGCACATAAACCAGTTACCAAGAGAAACAGTATAGTTCCTATCACATAACAAACATAAGGAAGAGACCCAAGTTTGTTTACTTAAACCAGTTACCATGAGAAACAGTATAGTTCCTATCACATAAGAAACATAAGGAAGAGACCCAAGTTTGTTTACTTAAACCAGTTACCATGAGAAACAGTATAGTTCCTATCACATAACAAACATAAGTAAGAGACCCAAGTTTGTGTACATAAACCAGTTACCACGAGAAACAGTATAGTTCCTATCACATAACAAACATAAGGTAGAGACCCAAGTTTGTGTACATAAACCAGTTACCATGAGAAACAGTATAGTTCCTATCACATAACAGACATAAGGAAGAGACACAAGTTTGTGTACATAAACCAGTTACCATGAGAAACAGTATAGTTCCTATCACATAACAAACATCAGTAAGAGACACAAGTTTGTGCACATAAACCAGTTACCATGAGAAACAGTATAGTTCCTATCACATAACAAACATAAGTAAGAGACGCAAGTTTGTGCAGATAAACTAGTTACCATGAGAAACAGTATGGTTCCTATCACATAACAAACATAAGTAAGAGACACAACTTTGTGCACATAAACTAGTTACCATGAGAAACAGTATGGTTCCTATCACATAACAAACATAAGTAAGAGACACGACGTTGTGCACATAAACTAGTTACCATGAGAAACAGTATAGTTCCTATCACATAACAAACATAAGTAAGAGACGCAAGTTTGTGCAGATAAACTAGTTACCATGAGAAACAGTATGGTTCCTATCACATAACAAACATAAGGAAGAGACACAAGTTTGTGCACATAAACTAGTTACCATGAGAAACAGTATGGTTCCTAACACATAACAAACATAAGTAAGAGACACAAGTTTGTGTACATAAACCAGTTACCACGAGAAACAGTATAGTTCCTATCACATAACAAACATAAGGAAGAGACCCAAGTTTGTTTACTTAAACCAGTTACCATGAGAAACAGTATAGTTCCTATCACATAACAGACATAAGTAAGAGACCCAAGTTTGTGTACATAAACCAGTTACCTTGAGAAACAGTATAGTTCCTATCACATAACAGACATAAGTAAGAGACCCAAGTTTGTTTACTTAAACCAGTTACCTTGAGAAACAGTATAGTTCCTATCACATAACAAACATAAGTAAGAGACCCAAGTTTGTGTACATAAACCAGTTACCACGAGAAACAGTATAGTTCCTATCACATAACAAACATAAGGAAGAGACCCAAGTTTGTGTACATAAACCAGTTACCATGAGAAACAGTATAGTTCCTATCACATAACAAACATAAGGAAGAGACACAAGGTTGTGTACATAAACCAGTTACCATGAGAAACAGTATAGTTCCTATCACATAACAAACATAAGGAAGAGACCCAAGTTTGTGTACATAAACTAGTTACCATGAGAAACAGTATAGTTCCTATCACATAACACACATAAGGAAGAGACACAAGTTTGTGTACATAAACCAGTTACCATGAGAAACAGTATAGTTCCTATCACATAACAAACATAAGGAAGAGACCCAAGTTTGTGTACATAAACTAGTTACCATGAGAAACAGTATAGTTCCTGTCACATAACAAACATAAGGAAGAGACACAAGTTTGTGCACATAAACCAGTTACCATGAGAAACAGTATAGTTCCTATCACATAACAAACATAAGGAGGAGACCCAAGTTTGTGTACATAAACCAGTTACCATGAGAAACAGTATAGTTCCTATCACATAACAAACATAAGGAAGAGACACAAGTTTGTGTACATAAACCAGTTACCATGAGAAACAGTATAGTTCCTATCACATAACAAACATAAGGAAGAGACCCAAGTTTGTGTACATAAACCAGTTACCACGAGAAACAGTATAGTTACTATCACATAAGAAACATTAGGAAGAGACACAAGTTTGTATACTTAAACCAGTTACCATGAGAAACAGTATGGTTCTTATCACATAACAAACATAAGTAAGAGACACAAGTTTGTGTACATAAACCAGTTACCATGAGAAACAGTGTAGTTACTATCACATAACAAACATAAGCAAGAGACACAAGTTTGTGTTCATAAACCAGTTACCATGAGAAACAGTATACTTCCTATCACATAACAAACATAAGTAAGAGACACAAGTTTATGTACATAAACCAGTTACCATGAGAAACAGTATAGTTACAATCACATAACAAACATAAGGAAGAGACACAAGTTTGTGTACATAAACCAGTTACCATGAGAAACAGTATAGTTACAATCACATAACAAACATAAGGAAGAGACACAAGTTTGTGTACATAAACCAGTTACCATGAGAAACAGTATAGTTACAATCACACAACAAACATAAGGAAGAGACACAAGTTTGTGTTCATAAACCAGTTACCATGAGAAACAGTATAGTTACTATCACATAACAAACATAAGCAAGAGACACATGTTTGTGTACATAAACCAGTTACCATGAGAAACAGTATAGTTCCTATCACATAACAAACATAAGGAGGAGACCCAAGTTTGTGTACATAAACCAGTTACCATGAGAAACAGTATAGTTCCTATCACATAACAAACATAAGGAAGAGACACAAGTTTGTGTACATAAACCAGTTACCATGAGAAACAGTATAGTTCCTATCACATAACAAACATAAGGAAGAGACCCAAGTTTGTGTACATAAACCAGTTACCACGAGAAACAGTATAGTTACTATCACATAAGAAACATTAGGAAGAGACACAAGTTTGTATACTTAAACCAGTTACCATGAGAAACAGTATGGTTCTTATCACATAACAAACATAAGTAAGAGACACAAGTTTGTGTACATAAACCAGTTACCATGAGAAACAGTGTAGTTACTATCACATAACAAACATAAGCAAGAGACACAAGTTTGTGTTCATAAACCAGTTACCATGAGAAACAGTATACTTCCTATCACATAACAAACATAAGTAAGAGACACAAGTTTATGTACATAAACCAGTTACCATGAGAAACAGTATAGTTACAATCACATAACAAACATAAGGAAGAGACACAAGTTTGTGTACATAAACCAGTTACCATGAGAAACAGTATAGTTACAATCACATAACAAACATAAGGAAGAGACACAAGTTTGTGTACATAAACCAGTTACCATGAGAAACAGTATAGTTACAATCACATAACAAACATAAGGAAGAGACACAAGTTTGTGTTCATAAACCAGTTACCATGAGAAACAGTATAGTTACTATCACATAACAAACATAAGCAAGAGACACATGTTTGTGTACATAAACCAGTTACCATGAGAAACAGTATACTTCCTATCACATAACAAACATAAGTAAGAGACACAAGTTTATGTACATAAACCAGTTACCATGAGAAACACTATAGTTACTATCACATAACAAACATAAGGAAGAGACACAAGTTTATGTACATAAACCAGTTACCATGAGAAACAGTATAGTTACTATCACATAACAAACATAAGGAAGAGACACAAGTTTGAGTACATAACCCAGTTACCACGAGAAACAGTAGAGTTCCTATCACATAACAAACATAAGGAAGAGACACAAGTTTGAGTACATAACCCAGTTACCATGAGAAACAGTAGAGTTCCTATCACATAACAAACATAAGGAAGAGACACAAGTTTGAGTACATAAACCACTTACCATGAGAAACATTATAGTTCCCGTCACATAACAAACATAAGCAAGAGACACAAGTTTATGTGCATAAACCAGTTACCATGAGAAACAGGATAGTCACTATCACATAACAAACATAAGGAAGAGACTCAAGTTTGAGTACATAACCCAGTTACCATGAGAAACAGTATAGTTCCTATCACATAACAAACATAAGGCAGAGACACAAGTTTGAGTACATAACCCAGTTACCATGAGAATCAGTAGAGTTCCTATCACATAACAAACATAAGGAAGAGACACAAGTTTGAGTACATAACCCAGTTACCATGAAAAACATTATAGTTCCCGTCACATAACTAACATAAGGAAGAGACACAAGTTTGAGTACATAACCCAGTTTCCATGAGAAACATTATAGTTCCCGTCACATAACAAACATAAGCAAGAGACACAAGTTTGTATACATAAGTCAGTTACCATGAGAAACGGTATGGTTCCTATCATATAAAAACATAAGGAAGAGAGACAACTTTATGTAAATAACCCAGTTACCATCAGAAACAGCATAGTTCCTATTAGAATTAAATTATAATGTCAATGATCTATATTGCAGGATTCTAGTGCAAGTGGTTTACGAGAAATCGTATTTTGAAAGGTTTCCACCGCGACAATTGTTTGTCCCATTCAACCTGTTAGTTGCTATGTACGATGTTATGTTTGTTTGCATTGTGTTTTCTGTTCATTGATTGCATTGCGACTTTCTGGTCAGTTAGTTTGTTACAGTTCAAGCGGAAGCCGTGAGTGGAAGATGGGGTTTTCTTATGCAGAAAAAGCCGACATGCTCATGGTGTATTGAGAGTGTAGGAGGAATGCAGTTCTTTCCTGTACCTCGTATGCGGAAACGTATCCCAATAGACGTAACCATCTCGGCAATTATTTATCAACCTCTTCAACCAATTACGTGAAAGTGGTACTATAACACCTAGAAAACGTAACAGAAACAAACAAGTGACTGGAGAAGAGGCAGAAATTAATGTTTTGGCCACCGTTGCAGTAGATCCGCAAATTAGTTCCCGCACAATCGCACGTGGAAGTGGCATAAGTCAGGCAAATGTACTGCGCATTCTCCATCGACATAGGTTCCATCCCTATCACATCTCTCCCCATCAAGAGCTGCATGGAAACGATTTTGAGAATCGTGTTAACTTTTGTACATGGGCATTAAGACATGATACTCCAGATTCATCATGTATCTTGTTTAGTGATGAGGCAACATTTACTAATCATGGCCAGGTAAACCGCAGAAACATGCACTATTGGTCTGTTGACAATCCCCGTTGGCTTCGTCAGGTGGAACGTCAGCGTCCATGGAGTTTAAACGTGTGGTGTGGGATAGTGAACAATCAGCTCATAGTCCCTTTGTTAATAGAAGGAACAATGAACTCACACAAGTATCGCAGCCTCCTGACAGACCATCTGCCACAGATGCCCGAAGACTTTCCTTTGCAGATTGGGAGGAACCTGTGGTACCAACATGATGGCTGTCCAGCCCATAGTGCACGAAGTACTACAGCTTGTCTTAACGGATTGTTTCCAAATCGTTGGATTGGACGAAGAGAACCTATACCTAGGCCGGCCCGTTCACCGGATCTGACCCCTTTAGACTGTTTTCTGTGGGGAAGGCTGAAATACACTGTCTAAAAGGATGTACCAATTACACCAGACGATATGAAACGACGTATTACTGCTGCCTGTTCTGAAATTTCCGCTGAAATGCTAGAACGTGTGCAGCAGTCTTTCCATAGCAGACTGGAAGCGTGTATTGAAGCTGCTGCTGATCATTTTGAACACAACCTTTGAAGGGATATGTCCTCTTTACTTGTAAGAACCCACAGAAGTATTGTAATTCTATTTTGTTTTTCTTTAGTTTGTGCTACCTCAGGTTGTACAAGTGTCGGTGCGTAAAAGTTTCAAAATAAGATTTCTCGTAAACCACTTGCACTAGAATCTCGCAAAAAACGTTACTAACATTCTAATTTACCCTACCTTTATTCTGTTGATCAGCTAGGCATTTTCCATTTAAAAATTGTATGTTTGCTCAAAAAATGCACTTTCTCAATATTATTAAAATCTGTTTATAGGCTAAATGTACGAGCCCCTGACTACCAATTAATGCTGTGAAAAGTGCACATCAATAGCACTTTCCGTTTCCGAAATATTTGCCTTGCAAGGTTTAGGTGATTGACCCTGTAGCTCCTATCACATTATAAACGTAGCATTAATAATAATTTGTGCCTTAGCTCTGTTCCTTTATATGCCCCTACGTCTCTTGATTTTTTTGCGTTTTTCTATGCATACGTGTTGTTTGTAATGGTGTTTTTCTTTATAATTGAAGTTCGGAGCCCTGTAGGTATATACGTTTAGCTGTGGCCATCTGCTATATATTGTTTTCTCTCACGTCAGTGTTCTTTGGCAGCCAGCGGTTACACACCTCGAGCTTTCCGCACGTTTTAATGTTAAATAACTTAAGCTCGTAGCCATTGAGTGAAAGTTAGAGAATACTTATTAAAGATAATATTATATAATCAAAAATAATCCCAGGGGGTATAAATATGGATATTGACCTAGTAACATCTATAGAATCACCTTCAATTTATATTTTACTGATTTATAATTATTTTTTCTTTCTCTAAAACTTAAATATAAAGTTTAGACTATAGATAAAAATTCAATGCAGGGATTTTACCTTAAATACATGTTTTGAGTTCTCTAAATTAAAAGAGAATAATTTTAACAAAGAGGTCCGTGTGTGTGTCTTTGTGTGAACAGTATAACCCCCCCCCAAAAAGAAAATTTGGGTAAATACCAGACTTCAAGGGCTTCCAAGGATAAAATACGAAGATTTTCAAGGAACTCCATCACCCATTACATGCTCCGTAGAAGATATTCCTTGTTTTCTACAAAACGTACCTAAAATTTTGATTAAAATGTCATTTATTTACTATGTTTAAGTGACAAAATGTATATCTTGAATTTTGTGGGAAATCTTGTTAAGTGTTCTTCATTCTGAAATAATGCTGTATAACTTTTTATAAATGGTCAAGCATAAAAGATAGATAAACATAGGGTCTTTCAATAAGAATGGCCTATCTTTAAACTTAAATAAAACACGTTCTATAAATGATATAGGTTTATTTCTTTTTTTTTATTTTGGAACATAATTAATGTCATTACGTGTGGAAGAGAACATCAGTTAAGTGACCGCCGCGACTTCGTTCGGTTGCGCGTATACGGTTGACCCAATTTTCAATGACAGAAGAACGTAAATTATGTCCAACTTCACGAATAACACGCGTGATGTTATTCATAAGATCATTTACTGTTTCTGGCTTGTTGACATAAACTCGAGATTTAACATAACTCCACAAGAAGTAATCCAACGGCGTTAAATCACATGACCTCGGGTCAAGTTAACATCACCACCACGGGAAATGATGAAAAATATGAAATTCTCCTTCAAAAGATCGATTGTCGAGAGCAGTATGACATGTGGCACCATCTTGCTGGAAGAAGATGTTTTTTAGATCCATACCATCCAATTGAGGCCAAAAATAGTCCCTTATAAGAGCCCGATATCTTTCTCCATTGACAGAGCTTCTCCATCTTCATCTTGGAAAAAATATGGACCAAGAATTCCACAATATCAAAATCCACACCACAAGTAACCTTTTGGGGATGAAGTGGTCGTTCTTGAATCTGAATTGGATTGTGATTGCTCCAATAGCGGCAATTTTGTTTGTTAACACAACCATCCATCCAAAAGTGGGCTTCGTCGCTGAAGATGATTTTTCGACAAAAATCCGGGTCAGCTTCCAATTGCTCCATAGCTCAGTCAGCGAATACACGGCGCAACCTATGGTCGTTGGGCTTTAGTTCTTGAGTTAACACCCTTTTGTAAGCGTTAAACGTCAAGTCTAGATGCAGAATTCGCCAAGTTTTGGTCGGCGAAAGCCCCAATTCTTGCGCTCGACGAGCAATTGATTTGTTTCCGTTCTCGCGTACACTCTCACGAACGGCACCTATGTTTTCGTTGGAGCGCTTACGTCGATTACGTACAGACGTTGTTTGATCGCTGACAGAACCACTTCTTTCAAATTTATCGATGAAACGCCGAATCGTTCTCTCGCAGGGACGATTATGCACACCGTAAACTTCACGCAATACACGGAAGGTTTGGCGAACAGATGATCCATTTTGATAATAAATTTTCACAATTTCTACGCGTTGCTAAATGCTGTAACTTTCCATGGCTATTTGTCAATAACAACTGTAACCACATGAAAAAAGTACTGCTATAACTCAATAAATACGGCAGCTATCACATGTTAAATATAGGACACTCTTGTTGAAAGACCCCATACTTAGAAATACATGTTTCGTTAAATTCCAGAATTTATATCTAATAAACTTTTATATGGCATTAACCATATCCAAGGTATTCATTGCTTTCTGTTTGAGCTTTCAGGAACGTCATACCTTTTTAAAGTACTAGTTCACCAATCCGTGGTTTCTCACAGTGTCTTGGAGAGAGTATTATAAGAAATGAAAACAGCATTTGTTGTTAAACATACTTTTATTTGACACTTAGGTGCTCAGGGTAGCACAAGCTTTACTCTTGAAACACTTTTGACACATACTCAGAAAAAACACAACAGATCCGTCGAGTCGAATCACAACTGAACTGCTGAGTCACAAGTAACAACTGAACTGCACTCGGCACTGTTCAAACTCTTCTAATTCTTGACTGCACTTCGTAATCTCTCAAGTAACGAAATCCGTCATTGATTAAAGCAGTCACATATACAGGCGCCGCATACAAATCGGAGTGTTCTAGAAGGGGAAGCTACTTGAAACGGCTTAAAGGAATCTTTTGTAGAAACAAAAACTGGTACCAAGTTCCGTGCCGGGATGCTCCTACCGGCGCACTGCATGTAGCTTCGCGCGCGCGCTTATAGTATGTAATTTCAAAGTCATCACATAGCGACACGCCTTTTAAACGTTTGACTGTCGCTTCAGTCAACGAAACTATCAACGTAACCTATCTTATCTTAGGTATATGGTAATCTAATCAAAGTCGTTAAAGCTATTTTAAAAAATAATTGGATAATTTAGAGTGGGGGGGGGCTTTTCTTGAATATCTTTATCTAGCATCCTTGAAAGATGCTGAACACGAATGTTAGCTTTGTTGTTTATCTGACCTTTCGTTTTTAAGATATGTTCTTCATAAGTACACACACATGCGCGCGCTACATGTTTTTTATAAATACATTTTTTTGTCATGAGGGATCTCAAAACATGTAATTCCGGTGAAATCACGGTATTAATTTTTGGATGGAATAGAATACTTTGTCTACTTGCTATAAGTAAGCAGTAGATAAAGTAAAAAAGTTGCTAGATTCACATGACCTTCTCTATCCTATATCGATTATTAGTGGGTATACAAACTATTCTTGCTAAGCTTATTTTTATATCTACTACATTTTAATCGAGATAAATCTTTACAGAAACAGCTACATTACACATTTCGTTATAGATACAGAGAGAACAGCGATAGTCAAATGTTTAACAGCTCGACGCTATATGCTGGCCATAAAATTCCATACTGTTTCCATGACATCGCGAGAAAGAACTGAATATTGACAGAAATTAAATTGAGTTTTATTTATGGACCGTCTTTAACTCCTGCGGTTCTTAGCGTCCCATTCTATATCGGGCATGGAACAACGGTAATTTTTCTCAAGGCCTCTTTATCAAGCTTGAGGTTCTTTTATGTGCTGTAAATCTACGATACACTTTACTTCCCTTCTGAAGGAGACCATACTAAGAATTTTTACGCCCGAAAAAATCCATTGCCCTTCGCCGGGTTTGAACCCGCGACCTCGGGAGCTATAATCACTACACCATAGACGACGACAGTGTATGTTGACAGAACTTCAGAAGAATGACCAAGTTATTGAACTATTCGATCCATTAATAATGGATATCTCAGAAATGGCCTATGCCACAAAAAGGGTTATTTGATATAAATTGTGCGTTTTAAAGAGATCTACAACATTTGTGTAGTACGTTTTCGTCTATCGTTTGACGTTCATCACTTATACAAAATTATATACATTTTTTTCCAAATGAAGAGGACTTCACAGACTATTCCCAGAGAATTCAAGATATACGTTTTATTTGTCATGTAAATTTCTTTAATACAAGGTATTTTAATCAAAACCGTTAGAGCTGTGTTTTAAAAGATCAAGAATTTCGAAAACATGTTCCATGTAAAGGGTACTTTGAGGTAGAGAGATATTATTAAAAATATTTTTGTCGCGTCTTTGGAAGGTACTGAACCTAAATACCAAGTATCGTATTATCGAACTTTTTATTTCAGATTTATGCCTTTCACAGTTACCCAGGCACACAAATGAACATTTTTCTAAAAATCTTTTTTTGAATTCAGGGTGCCTCAAAACATGTATTTCCGGTGAGAAATCGGTATAGCATTTCTCAGTGGAATGCATTACCTTCTCTATCTATTATGTAGAGGACGTAGTTGGTTATATGCAGAACCATTGTTTTGTCTTTATTAACGATAACCCGAAAAATGTTTTATAACTGCGACTAGAAGTATATATATATGTGTGTGTGTGTGCACAATGAATGTAGACCATTTAAATCTGTAACTGTTTCGCGAATTTTCACGATTTTCCTCTGTTTTCCATTGAATGTAAGGGTTTAATTTTTATAGCGGTTGCACCACGTATTGCGGGAGATATGTTTCTTGGAGTGTTCGTCCCACGTACGGTACAAAGTTTCCGGTGGCCTTCGCCCCCACGTTTAAAAAATCAACTTTGTATTTTAATGTTTGTTTAAATATTATATATGTATGCCTCGGCTGCGTCAGTAGTAATTTTGTAATTTTCAGAGCACGTATCTCTTAGCAGAACTAGTACGGCTAAAGAACAAGGCTTACACAAATTATAATGGTATTTAATTTTGTTTTATTAATCGTTCACACGATTAAATAACACTTCACTGATATATCCTAACATAGAGCTGAGGGATTATTGCTAGTTACACTTTTAACACATAAAATTTATATTATTCTCACCGCAATGAATTTTTATGTCTCACACTTAACATATACCGTACCGATCGCGTACGCAATCTAAACTGGACTGGTTGGGAACGCTCTCTTGTAGCGTCTTCGCCTGAATTTGTACTTTTTCTGTATTTCAAGTCTCTGATTGCCTTTTTTAAACTGTTTTAAATATTACATTATTAAACTTTCTAATTTATTGTTTTCTCAAGGTTACCTCATTGTTAGCAGCTTTTGGCTTCTATTCTCACAGCTCCTACATTGTTAAAACTACGTAATAAACTCACATAACATTATTATACATGTACATAATAATATAAACATAATACAATGACTGTAATATACACTTTATTTATTATATTATACACATATTGCTTTAAGGCGGGTTGTTATTATATTTTATATTATATAATTAGACTGATATCATTTAAGTGTTAAAGATACTACCTCATGAAATCTGTTTACGCAATAAACACGTAAATTGGCGTATTTTAAGCATTAATTACAAAATTTACAGGTTGACAGTATCAAGATAATCAAAGCACTACATTTTATTTTTGAACCATCAAAATTAATTGTAAAATCTGACATAAATCACGATTGGGTAAAGATTATGATCAGGCAACTATATGAATATGTGCTTATATGTTATATTCAATTCTACAACTGTATCCTTAATTTATATGTGGATAATAACGAAACTGGTATTCTGCATGCCCTTGTTGTAAGCTGCAATTTGTTTTTTAGGATAAACAGTTGGGCTAAATAGTATTTAATTCTATATTTCCTGCCAAACATTAATATCCTTTTAAAATAACTTTGAGGAAAATGATGGTTTGTTACGCTCCACGTATGGACGCCAATTTGAAGTAGAATTGTTCTTTACGTTGTTTGCTGCTACATATGAAAAGCCGATTTGAAGTAGGAGTTGTATTATATTTCAACTGTTGGGGAACCGAACTTGTAGTAGTTGCAACCACACGTATAGTAAACAGTTTCCGGTAGCCTTCACCCCAAGTATACTTTCAGGTGGCCTTTGCCCCAAGTTTAAAAATATTAACTTTGTAATTAAACTGTTTCTTTAAATATTTAATATTTATGTTTGCCCCGGCTGCGTCAGTATTATTGTTAGAGACACGTTTCTCTTAGGCAGGGGTTTGGTACGACTAAGAATGTAGGCTTACACAGTTTTTAAGTTTTAATTCACTCCTTTTTATTAATCCTTGACACAAATTAAATAGCACTTCACTGATATAGAGAGCTGTGAGATTCTTTTATTTAATACTTGCACTTTTTAACACGTAAACTTATTTTTAGTCTCACACGAATACGTATTATATTTCTCTAGAGGACGCATCTTGCATCCGGTTACTATCACTGTCTGCTGGCAACTGACTTGATTTCAACCGTCTAAACTTGTAAATATCTGTATTTCAAGTCTCTCATTGGCTAATCCTACTCCAATAGAATATCTTCATTTAACTAAACCTTTTTCTGGTTGTGGATTGGCTATTTTTAAACTGTTTTAAAATTTACATTATTGCTGCTCTAATAATGACTAGTAGCATTTAAACTCTCAAACTCATTATTGCCTCAAGGTTACCTCATTGTTACCTCATTGTTAGCAACTTTTAACTTATTATTCTCACAGCTCCTACATTATTAAATTACGTAATACATTCACATAAAATTGTTGAATGTTTACAATAATATAAGCATATGCAATGACTGTTACATACATTTTAAAATTTTGACATACACATATTGCTTTAAGGCGGGCTGTTATTGAATTTACATATTATATAATTAGACTGAAATTATTTAAGTGTTAAAAATACTGCCTCAACGTGCATTTCTGTTAAACCTCGCATAAGGTGCTGGTGGGATTAATGATTAAATTTTACGGATAATACAATAATTTCGAATTGTGAAAGATAAGTTAATCTTTTTTGACCAAATGAATTTCAAAGTCGCGTATTGTACGAACCACGCATGTAAAGTGTGACAGTTTTATGATGAGGTCAGGGATCGCATGTATGCGTGCTCCGCACACTATTACACTTGGGGATTTTTCATTCCATAACTTCCACATTATTTACTCACGAGTGATAGTAACTTACACTATAATAAGTAATAAACTTGTTATGAGTGGTGTTCATCTGTGTGAAGTCATTCCCCATATCTTCGAATGCAATATCCATTCACACACGTAAGGTCTTGCGTAATGTTTATAATTTTTATACTGTCCTTAAGTTCATCTGGTGTAGGATTCTTCCTATAAGCTTATGTTTAGGGTTCCCACAAATAGATTCACCAATTTCGTCAATTTTTTTCCTCTGTTAGAACATTTCGTTTTCGTTTTTTAGGTTTAGCGATCCCATTGTGCTAAACTTATTAAGCATATATCTGAGAGTTTCTCTACCTGGAACTGGAGCACTAAGAAATTTCTCCTGAAGTTGTCTAAACATCTATCTACAGAATTCAGTTTTTACGTATGCATTGTTCATAATTGTCGGCAGTCATTGCAGTGAACTAATAACGAGACATTAAACAAATAACACACAACACAGATGTCTTGAAGAAACCTTCATCTTTGACATGCGAAATGCCAAGTCTCTTTACAGCACGAATATAAAGCAGCGACTGAAGTACAGGTGATAAACATAACCTTGAACGCGTTGCGCCACCAGGTGAGCATTGGAAAGATACCGAGGTCACTGCAGTAGAGCGTGCTACGCATATAGCTGGTCTGTGGCCTCACATTAAAACGCCCGCACTGTATGTTTTATTTATTTTGTCCCGAAATTAGCGCGAAATTTTGTTGCAGCATTAGCACGAAAATGGGAAAATTTGAACATGAAACACGAATCGTTTAAAAAAAAATCTGATGTGTTGCATTCACATGACTTTCACTACTCTTGTACAAGCTATTTTACAAACGCTTATTCTCTATATGCTTCATGTTAATCGAGATACCGAGATCTTATTCTTATTGCTAATTTTCTTGTAGATGCAAGGGGAATTGGTAGGCTTTATGCGATAGTCAAATATTTTAAAGCTGGTTGCTACGTGGAGTATTCCATTCTATTTGTATTACCAGGACAAGAAAAATGAATAACGTATTTGAGAAAAAGTATAAGTATTGGAAAATTTAAGGGAATAACAAGCACACTCAACAAAAAAAATGTATATGACAAATTGTGTATTTTAACGCGATCTACATTTTTTGTGCGGTAAAATTTTGTCTTTCTCTTATGGTTTACCAGTTATGCAAAAGTCGTTCACAATGAAGAGTACTTTTGGAGACATTCCCAGAAACTGCAAGATATACATCTTGTTTGTCATGAAAGTATCTTAAACAAATGATATTTTAATAAAATCGTTAGAGCCATTTTTGAGAAAATTAAAATGTTCAAAAAATGTTCCATGTAAAGGGTAATCTGGGGTGGGGTAATTTCTTGGAAACCTTCGTGTCGCATCTCTGGAAGATACTAAACCTAAATAGCAAGTTTGGTGTTTATCCGACAGTTCGTTTCTGAGTTACGCTGTTCACAGACACACACACGGACATGTTTCCAAAAATATTTTTTTTTGGATTCAGTGGGCTGAAAACATGTATTTCCAGTGAAATCTCGGTATTAAATTTTTGGGTGGAATACAATACTTCCCCTACTTACTATACGTAGTAGAGAAAGTAATTATCACCGGTAAAACCCACACTTGTTATAAGTTGGCCCATGCAATACTGTATTATCCAGGTATTTTTGTTTATTAAGCATTTTATTTCTATAAATAATGCGGGAGAGAAACCTTTGTTTACTGAGTGTACCTTCTGTATCGAGGATAGGAAGCAATGGTTTTAAAATAATGTTAACTGAGGTGAAATAGATCCCCTGGCAACACAAAGTTCTCTATACTTGGAATATAACTATAATGTGCGTTCTTTACACTAGTAACTATGCCTTTTGAAAGCATAAAAATAGGGTAAAACGCTCATGTGTTACATTCACATGGCTTTTCTACTATTTCTTCAACAAACTATTATTACAAAAAACATTCTTCCATCTATTTCATGTTAATGAGATAAACATTTGCAGACTCTATCTTATTGCTAATTTTGTTGTAGATGTAAGGGGAATATAGCAGGCTTAAGCTGAAACAGCTTTTTGTTTCCTTTACTACGTATAGTAAGTACTCCAAGTATTGTGTTCCACCCAAAAATTCGATGTCGAGATTACATCGGAAATATAAGTTATGAGGCACTCTGAATACAAAAAAAGGCATACTTAGAAAAGAGTCCGGGCATAACAAAAAAAAAATCGATTAAGTACCAAACATGAACATTTTTCGAAAATTCCGATTTTCTAAAATAATGACTCTTAATGATTTTGAGTAAAATATGATATTAAAGATATTTACATACCAGATAAAATGTGTATCTTGCATTTTCTGGGAATAGCCTATACAGTCCTCTTCATTTAGAAGCAATTTTGTATAATCTTGTATAACTGGTAAACGTTAAGCAATAGACGAAAACATACTACACAAAAAATTTCGATCTCTTTAAAACACACAATTAATTTCCAATAAGTTTTTTTTTGTGGCGTAAGCCATTTCTGAGATATCCGTTATTAATGGTTCGAATTGTTCATTTCTTGATCATTCTCTTAAAGTCCTGTCAACATTCAGTTGTTTCTCGCGATGTCATGGAAACAGTAAGGAATTTTAAGGCCAGCATATAGCGTCCAGTTGTTAAACATTTGACTATCGCTGTTCTCTTTGTATCTATAACGTAATGTGTAATGTAGCTGTTTCTGTAAAGGTTTATCTCGATTAGAATTAAGTAGATAGAGGAAAATAAACTTTGGTAGGAATAATTTGTGCTCTTATACCCACTAATAAGCGATAGAGGGTGAAGAAAAATCATATGAATGCAACACATCATATTTTTTTCTGGCAACGTCATGAAAAGAGCATGCAGCTTCAAGCTAAGATATAGCTGCCCATTTTTTAAGCATCTGACTATCACTTCAGCCTCCTGTATTCCTCTTGTATCTATAACAAAATCTGTAATGAAATTATTTCTGTAAACCTTTATCTCAATTAACATGAATTAGATAGAAGAGTAAGTTTTTGTAAAAGTAGTTTGTAAAAATAGAGAAAGAGGTATGAATTTAAACCTCAGAATTTTGAAGCTTAGAAATCGTTCATTAAAATTCCTTTTAATAAGGTTGTTTTAATAGGTTTACTTGCCAGCAGTTAGTGTTTTGAAATGTGCATTTTAAGTGATGATAATGGAGGGTTGCATCCCTCTTCGAAAGTAAAATCAAAGAAGACGGCAGTTGTGAGTGTGTGTGGGGGGAAAGGTCAAGAGTTCAACTTCACACAGCGTTATTTAACAGACCTTTGAAGTTGATATGCCCCGAGGAAATACAACACAGTTATGTGTTACTTTTCATCACTGACGGTTTAAAAGCGTGCAATACATACAGGGTGACAACAGACCTCTCACTGCCTTTCTGACGTCGCTTCTACCGCTAGGTCATGTCGCGACGGGTACAGTGTGTGCCGGCGCAGTCGCCTCCATGTACAAAGAGCGTCAGAGAAAATCTCACTGCACCTCGCGTCTATGCCACGTTATTTATCGTTGTACGTGGCCTTACGAAGCCATGGCCATTTCATTGGTTGCCTTAGGCCACGATGCAAGGGTGCGCCACTCCTTCTGCTAAACAGCAATAGCCACAACGGTCACGATCGTATTGGCTAAAAGAGAAAGAGGTAAAGTGAGTGCCTTCAGGTTGTTATACAGACCTCTTATAGTGATTGGTAGCCCATACCTTATCGGCTAGTGCAGGACACGCCTTTGAAAGGGTTAAAAGCTAAGGGATGAGCGCCCAAGCTAGCCAAATTAGAATCTGTAGTTTGAGAAGATTTTCAAGGGGTGCAAATTAAAGCTTGAATGGTATTCATTAAATACATAGCAAGGCAGCACTTTATAACAAAAAATAAACAGAACTTTATTGTCACAGTGATATCAATGCTTGTTGCTGCATAGAAGCAAACATAACTAAATAATAAATAAATAAAACAGCATGTTTTCCCTGTAAATCAAACTATAATTTGTTAATATACTTTTACTAATTTATTGCTGATCATAGGAATACAACAGGATTATAGACAAAAAATATAACCCAATTTTATTGCTAAGATATGTATGTCATATTTGGTAAACCATATACACATTTATAGCTAGATTCTAAAGATGATCAGTCAATTATAACAAAAGAGTAATTTGCATTTAGTAATCGAATATCATCATGTGTAGATGTTTTACGGGGAGAGCCCACTTTGTGACGAGTATGTAGACCGTCTTCCCCACTTTCCTGGAATAGTTTATCCAGTAATTTACTATAAAAATACTTGTATGCACTGGCATTGCAATTGCTGTAACAGTGCGATCAGCCTCCCACATACCCACAGAAATACGTACACGAGCTAGTATACGGCATGACTGGTTCTGAGACAATAAACATGTTTTGGTTTCAATAACACCAGGGAAAGCAAAGACATCAACCTCCCCTCTTTCCCCCCTTATTGCTGTGTTATCAAGCCACCACGCTCTGCGATAGGTAAGGTGAAGGACACGCCTCAAAAGACCCCAGAAAACGATACAAAATCCACCGAAAGTTTTCTTTGGTGCTCCGTGTACACTCGCTTCCATTTATGCCGTCGCCGCAGCTTCAGGCGGCATTCTACTGGCCTTCACAGGTGGAGTATGTATAGCAAGGAAGAAGTGCATGCATCTGTTTATGTTTCGTCCATGTAGTACCGTCCTGTTTTACGTACACAGTTGTTCTAGATTACTGATATATGAATATATAACTTTGAGCAATAGGTTTACTCGTCGTCCCTTACGAGGCGTGTTTCTAAAGTAAGTACCGTTTTAATATTTTGACACTTCCTCCATGTATTAAGAAGCGAGTAGCAGCTGTGGACGATCGTCGCTTTGTGTTTTCTTGTTGCTAGAGCGTTACAAAATGTTCAAAACAATCGAAAGACCCACCGACTGTGAAGTCAGATCAGTGATTCGTTGTTTTGAATGCGAGAAATATTACGCCAGCAAACATTCATCAAGATCTGATCGCATCATTTGGTTGGAGACAATTGGACCACCCTCCCTACAGTCAGGATTTGACACAAAGCGATTTTCATCTGAAGAAATTCCTTGGTGGAAAGCATTTCAAAGAGGATGATGTTGTGAAACAAGAGGTGCAGACTTAGCTTTCATCACAGACGGCATAATTCTTTGACGAAGACATACAAAAATTAGTTTTCTGTTACAAGTGCCTGAATAACGGCGGTGACTATGTGGAGAAGTAGTGTAAGGTAATGCATGATAATAAAAAACAGAGTTATTAAAAGGAAGGAACAGATTTTAAATATCCATTTTTAATAAACGACAATAGATAGCAATACATACGACACATCATTGAATAGAGGAAAGTTCAAAGTTTTAAGCCCCATCTATTAGTTCCATTCAGTATCTACAATGGCGCTGGGTTTGCTCAGGAGAAAGTCGTAACGCCACAGGAAAAGTCGTTTTGTGTGCTGCAGTATGCAAAGAGTGAATCCATTGTTTCATTGCAGCGTGCACTTCGACAAAGAACCGCCTCGTCATAACAAATGTACAATTGATACAATAAATTCGTAGAAGATGGTTGCGTATGTAAACGGAAAAACACAGGTCGTCCTCACATAACAAATGGTGCTCATTTTGAATACATAAAATAAAACTTTGAACTTTCCTCTATTCAGTGATATATCGCATGTGTTGGCATCTATTGTGGTCCATTAGAAATAAATATTTAGATTATGCTCCTTCTTTTTGAATAACCCTGTATTTGGAAAACAGCACTTACTTTAAAAACACGTCTCCTACTAACCATGTTCAAATGTATCACTAAATAAAACTCTGTTTTGCACAATATTTCCTCGAAAAGTATTTTAATGGCAACTCGTAATGTAAAACTGAAATACATTATACGTTTAAGTTTCAAAGAGGACACATTTAGTACACATTATTGGAATCGTCTGTCCAATACCAAGAGAGAACTAAATAAAACATTGTTTTAGACAATTTCTCCATCATCTGTAGTGTGGGGGTAGTGTGTCTGCTTCACATTCAAAAGTCCCTTATTCCTTATCCTGAAAAGACGAATGTCGGGTAACTTTAAGCTACGTATACCCCAAACTCATTTGGGCATCATTTCATTCATCGTCCGATATTACCTAAACCGTTAACTAAACCTAAACTAAAAAACATCTCAATGAAATGTTATTTTAATGAAAATAATTATAATGTAAAACTGAAGTAAATTATACTCTTTACTCTCAGAGAGGACACATTTACTGGACACTATTTTAATAATCCGCCCATGCAAATGCTGCATGAATTACATTCCCACAATTCTTCCGCGATGCGCCCCCGAAGTATTTGCATACTTTGCGTGAGCTACAGTTAACACACACCACTGTTTGGTCGAACAAGAAAAGGAGAACACTCCAGACACACCCCTCCCTGCTACGTACGCGCCCGCTGAGAAGGTTGGTAAAATGCCTCCCGAAGCTGCGGTAACGGCATACATGAAAGCGAGTGTACCATTATATTTTTGCGACCGCTTTGATAATATAATTCTCTTTGAAACCCTTTTTAATTGTCTCTACTACTTATCCATAGTCAGGAGATAAAGTATTGCATTCCACCCAAAAATTCAATATCGATATTGTAGTTACACGAATTATCTAAGGTATAAGTATCTGAAATTTGGTCAAATTATGGGCTATATTCACATGACCTTCTCTACCCTCTATCGTTTATTAGTGGGCATACAAACTATTGTTACTAGAGCTTACTTTTCTGTCTACTGCATTTTAATCCAAATAAACCTTGCAGAAATAGCTACATTACACATTTCGTTATAGATACAAAGAGAACAGCGACAGTCAAATGTTTAACAACTGAACGCTATATGCTGGCCTTAAAATTCCATACTGTTTCCATGACATTGCAAGAAACAACTGAAAGTTGAAATGACTTTAAGAAAATGACCAAGAAATGAACAATTCGAAGCTTTAATAACGAATACCTCAGAAATGGCCTATGTCACAAAAACTTATTTGAAGTAAATTCTGTATTTTAAAGAGATCAACATCTTTTGTATAGTACGTTTTCGTCCAGCGCTTAAAGTTTATCAGTTATGTAAGATTATACAAAATTGCTTCCCAATGAAGGCTATTCCCAGAAAATGCAAGATAAACATTTTAATTTTTCCTGTAGATATCTTTAATATATGGTATTAATCAAAATCGTTACAGCCATTTTTAGAAAATAAAAAGTTTCGAAAAATCTTCCATATAAAAGCTTGTCTGAAGTAGGGGTATTTGCTTGAAAATCGTAGTGTCACATATTTGTATGCAACTGAACCTAAATACGAAGTTTGGTATTTATCTGACTTTTCCTTTTTTAGTTATGACGTTCACACGCCTACACACACACACACACACACGCGCGCGCGCACACACACACACACACACACGACATTCTCTTTATCAGTGGATATACAAACTATTTTTACTAAGGCTTATTCATTTTCTATCTAGCACATTTAATCTAAATAAACCTCTGCAAAAATAGCTGGTTAGCTACATAACACATTTTGTTATAGATACAAAGAGAACAGTGATAGTCAAATGTTTAACAACTGGGCGCTATATGCTGCCTTAAAATTCCATACTGTTTCCATGACTTCGCGAGAAACAACTGAAAATCAATGGTAGTTCAAAAGAATGACAAGTATTGAAGAATTCCAAATTTAATAATCTTAGAAACGGCTTATGCCACAAAAAATTATTTTAAGTAAATTTTATGCTTTAAAGAGAGTTATAGAAGGTTATGCAAAAATTCCTTCCGAATGAAGAGGGCTCCCTAGGCTACTCTCAGAAAGTTCAAGATATACATTTTATTTGCCACGTAAATATTATATATATATATGTTATTTTAACCAAAATCCTTAGAGCCATTTTTGAGAAATTCAAAAATTTTGAAAAATGTTTCATGTAAAGTTAGTTGGATATATGGGATTTTCTTGAGAATCGCATTCTTGGAAGATACTAAGCTCAAATACCAAGTTTGGTATTTATGTGACTTTTCGTTTTTGAGTTATGCTGTTCACAGACACACACACACGGACATGTTTCCAAAAATGCTTTATTGGGATTCAGGAGGTCTCGTGACATGTATTTGCGGTGAAATGTCGGTATGGAATTTTTGGGTGGAATACAATACTTTGAACATTTAACTTCAATTACATACTATGACTTTTGCTGTCAGAGTCGTTTAAAGATTCAGCACGTGACCGTTTAAATACGATAGGCACTATTTATGTTTTGAGCCTAATAATTAAAACAAAGTAATTTCTGATTGAAAACTGCTTTATTGTTTTTCAAAATATTTTCTTTTTGATCAATGCACTTTTGCATCCGTTTGAAACATTTGTCAAAGCATTTATTCCAGTCTTCTTGGAACACCTCCAAAACATGTTTTTTGAAGGCATCAACGGCTTATTCTGCCAACGAAAATGTTATCCACGCAATTTATTCTTGATGTTCGGGAACAAAAAAAGGGATTGGGTGCCAAATCAGGACTGTATGGCGGATGACCCATCAATTCGATTTTTGAGCCTTCAAATACTCTATTGTGCGCTCGCATAGTCTTGATGAAGAACGATCCTACGGTTCTTGTTGGTTTTCCTTACTTCACCGAAGACTTCCGGCAAACAAAAGGTTGTGTACTATTCACCATTGACCGTTTTACGTTGCTCTAAAGGCACTGTTTCCACATGGCCAGTTTTGCTGAAAAAGCAGGTGAAGTGCTTCGAGCGCGAACAACTTTTGTTGGATTTGCTTCATCTTGAAACACCCATACAGTCGACTGCTGTTTACGTTCCGGCTCATACGCATAGATCCATGATTCGTCACCTGTTACAATCTTATATACGTCTTTTGAGGCACCACCATTGTATTTCTGGAGCATTTTTGTACACCAATCGACACGAGCATCTTTTTGAGATTGCGTCAAATTATGTGGAATCCAACGAGAGCAAACCTTTTTTACGGCTAAATAATCATGCAATATTGTATATATGGTGGTGGAACTAATGCCTAGGGTTGCCTCAATCTCACAATATGTCGCATGACGATCTCTCATTATTAGTTTTTGCACAGCATCAATGTTTTCTGCACAACAACAGATTTTGGACGACCTTCACGAACTTCATCATTGAGTGAACAGCGGCCACGATTAAATTCGTTATACCAGCGTTTTACAGTGGCAAAGGATGGAGCTTCGTCGCCAAATGTGGAAGTTAGTTGATCGATGCACTCTTGTCTTGATAATCCACGTCAAAAGTCGTTATAAATCATTGAACGAGTTAATTCCATGTTTTTGTTGGCACACAATTTTCAAGTTTATGTAAACAAAACAAATGACGCTCTGTTGACAAAATGTTTGAAGTAGATTATGGTAAAATGTGTCAAAATTTACATTGGAAACGTCAGATGGCACCTACAACATTCAGGGTTGCCAAGGCTCAAAATATAAATAGTGCCCCTCGTAGCCAAGAACACACGATCTAATGCTCTGTATTTAACTAGACTTTGGTTTTTCTTACACTCAGAGAGAATAGGTTTAAAAAAACTGGCATATCGTTTTCGCTACACTGTTAAATTGTTCAAAATATAGCATCTTTAAGGACTTTAACTGATTCCTAAACTGATTTGGTTTAATTTTCTGATATGTTGATATGTTGTTTGCGTTTCACTATAAATCACGTTTTGAGCTCCTTAACAGGATATTTAACTTGGTCATTTTCCAAGGACATGACATGAAGGTTTTTAGGAACACCTCTCCACACCTGAGTATAGTCTTTATGTGGAAAAAGTTTCGTTATTTTTTATTTTCTCAAAAACTCTCTAACGATTTTTATTAAGTGTCATATCCTTTACTATTGAATGTAAATAAATAATTTTACGTCGCTTTAACTACATAGTCATATCGTGCCGGATCTGTTAGTGGATAACTCTTACAGTGATGTGTGGCGGACAATTAGCTTTCTAGGTCTCATCTCTGTAACCACCCGCTCCGTCACGTGTCACAGAGATTCTAGCGCATAGCTACCGGATCTTTGCTTCGTGCCGTGTAGATGGCATTAGGGTGCCGTCCAGTCTAGCTGCTTACATTGTCTCTGGATAGATGGCTTAGCATTCGCTATTACCACTTATTTTTCATTTTACTATTGTTTTAGATTTAAGGTGGAACTTTGGGTTGTGGTATTAAATATCCAATCAGGTATTTACTTTAGCGGCTGAGGGAAACTACGAAAAAACCTCGGACAAATTGGTGGCCCACGGAATTTGAACTTGGACCTCCCTAATGCGGGCCACAGACTTAACCGCCGGAGCCATCCTGCTCGGTAAGTGCCGCATACTTAAGATATTTAGACAACTAAAATGTATACCTTGAATTTTCTGGGAATAGCCTCTCAAGTTCTCTTCATTCAGAAATAGTCTTCTATAATTTTCAACTGGGGAACCATAAGAAACCTCCATAGCGTGGGGCTAGCGAGTCTGCCTCACATCATGAGGTCCCGGATTCGTATCTCGTTTATGGTGAGTTACTCGGATAAGGTGTTTCCGGGTTGTTTCCTTATTGTTAAAAATATGAACGTCAGTTAACGTTAAGCTCTAAGAACCCTGGTTCATTTGAGCAGCATTTCATCGAGTCATCGTCCGATATGGCCAACCCAGTTAAAGTACATTAAAATATTAGAAAACTTACCACACAAAATTATGTAGATATACATAAAACTAATTTGTTCAGCATTTAAAATGCTAAGTCACCATTCTTTTGTTGCTCGTGATTTGGTACAAAGCGGCTCTTTTATAGACTATACTAGGTGGCCCAACCTTGCCATATTTGACGTGTGCAGATAACCCTTCGTGCGTTAAACGAGTCGCAGAACTCAACGGAGCAATTCAAAGTAAACACAAGTCGGTGGGGATCTAGCACCCTAAGGACCACGCTACACCAGCGGTTCTCAGAAACGTCCATATGGATACATCGAGACGGAATATCGTATCAATCAATAGAAGTAAAATTTATAACATCCTTTCAATGAGCAAAGTTAGTATAACAGCATAGATATAATAATAATAATAATAATAATAATAATAATAATAATAATAATAATAATAGAACTTATAATAGCAAGCAAAAAGAAGCAGCGACACACTTAGTGCTCTCATGTTTGTTGCTTATAGTTCGCATGTTAGACAAGAACAGCGTAAACACAAGCTATGAGCGTATACGGATAGGTCAAATAAAGACATTTTAATTATTTGTCAGTCTTAAAAATGAGTTTATTCCCTCTAAAATAAATCCTAAGCAACTGTAGTGGCAAATATAATAAGACTCCTCGGTCTATTTTTGTCTATCATCACGGACTATACATACTATTGCATGCCGGGAAGTGCCTCTCAACGAGCGCAATTCACTCATCATCTTTGCTGATAAGCAAGATGAGTAAAACGAATCTCAGCCGGTAGAGCACCTGCCTGCTGTGCATAGTGTCCTGAGTTCGATTCCCGGGAATTTATCTCTAGCAAAGATTATTCTTTATCCTCCCCAGAGTCTGAAAGTATGAATGAGAGTGTGAATGTGTGTGATATATGCTTAAAGCCCAAAGTTTACTAGAAACCCAAAGACAAGCGAATAAGGGTTAGCACCATTGCCTATAAGCAATATTATGCTCCAAAGGGGAGAAAAGAAACCTCGCTCACGCTAATTCGCCAGTTCCCTACTCACCTGTGTTTGCTTGGAAATACCCTGTTTACTTTTAACGCATGGAGGGATATCCACACACCTGAAATACGGCGCGGTTGGGCCACCTGGTAGATCCAGTCTTCTGTAAGTACGACCATTTGTGTAATTAAACTATTTCTGCCAACGTTTACGACATGAAGTAGCACCATGTTTTGTAGAATGGTGAGAGAAAGTAATGTGTGTAAGACATATGTACATGTTTTTCGTGTTTCACTGTAATAATACTGTAAGGGCAGAACGCAGGTGCTGGCAATAAAAAGAACATCATTGCATGTATCAACAACGCTGACGAAAAGATTTAATGGAAACGTGGAGAGGTTATCTTGGAGGTAGCGAGCTGTGCCGCAGGGGAGCCTTGGTTTGCCTTTGATGTGTTAAAGTCTTTGATCGCAGCAGAGAGTGAGTGCTTTCTGTTGAATAGACCGAGTGCTGCAAGCGGATTCTGGCCCTGTCATTCTTTATGCTCATTTACATAAACTGCCACAGTTTACGCCTTCTTTTATCCAACTCGCGCGCCTTTCCTAATTCTATCTCTACACACATTATCTAATTCCAGTGTAAAACTCTAAATCGTGAAATATGCTTTTTAAAAACATATGACGCGTTACATTTACATGCCTTTGTCTATCCATTCTTCAACAAAATATTCTCACTAAGACTCATTCCTTATCTACTTGTTAATAGATGAAAACATTTGCTGAAAGTATTTTTGTTTTTCTTACTACTGACCTTTATTTCATTTACCTTCCCGCGTCCATCATAAAATAATTGTACAATAATGTATACGATTTTTAAAGCCAAAAATGGAAATTAAATTGAGCCTTATTTATGGACGCTCTTTAACTGCTGTGGTCCTTAGCGTCCTATTCTATATTGTGCGTGAAAGACCCGAAATTCTGTTCAGAAGCCTCTTTATCAGGCTTGAGGTTCTTTTACGTGCCGAAAATTTACGACACGGGACCACCAGCTTTAGAACTCCATGCTAAGTATTTTTACGCTGGAAAAAGTACATCGCCCTCCGCCGGATTTGAACCCACAACCTCGGGAACTAGAGGCTAGCATGGTAACCACTACACTATCGATAACGACGTTATGACGAACGCAAATGATGAAACCTCTGAACTTCTTCTTCAAAAGATCGATTGATTCGAGAGCAGTATGATAAGTGGCACCATCTTGCTGGAACCAGACGTTTCTGAGATCCATACCATCCAATTGAGGCTAAAAATAGTCCCTTTCTCCATTGACAGTTAGAGCTTCTCCATCTTCATCTTGAAAAAAATATGGACCAATGATTCCACCAATCAAAAATCCACACCATACAGTATCCTTTTGGGGATGAATCTGCATTGAATTGTGATTACTCCAATAGCGGCAATTTTGTTTGTTAACTCAACCATCCACCCAAAAGTGGGCTTCGTCGCTGAAGATGATTTTTCGACAAAAATCCGGGTCAGCTTCCAATTGCTCCATAGCCCAGTCAGTGAATACGCGGCATAACCTATGGTCTTTGGGCTTTAGTTCTTGAGTTAACACCATTTTGTAAGCATGAAACTTCAAGTCCATATGCAGAATTCGCCAAGTTTTGGTCGGCGAAATCCCCAATTCTTGCCCTCGACGAACAATTGATTTGTGTCCGTTCTCGCGTACACTCTCACGAACGGCGCCTATGTTTTCGTTGGAACGCTTACATCGATTACATACGGGTGTTCTTTGATCGCTTACAGAACCACTTCTTTCAAATTTATCGATCAAACGCCGAATCGTTCTCTCGCAGGGACGATTATACACACCGTAAACTTCAGCAATACACGGAAGGTTTGGCGAACAGGTGATCCATTTTGATAATGAATTTTCAGAATTTCTACGCGTTGCTGAATGCTGTAACGTTCCATGGCTATTTGCCAATAACAACTGTAACGAAATGAAAAAAATCACTGCTGTAACTGAATAGCAACGGCAGCTATCACATGTTAAAGTCAGGACACTCTTGTTGAAAGACACTTTACAAAAAATTTATATACCATCCAGTGATGTTCAAATATTTTGAGAAACCATTTAGAAAATTTCATATTCAACTTGCACCTCAGAATATATATAGCTTGAGAAATATGTAGAATACACCGTTGACTAACACAAGTGATTATTTAAAAAAGTAAGGTATTTTTCAGATCTTGTGTCAAAATTGCCAAGGCTCATATATAGGTAGAACAAAAAGAAACTTAAAAATAAGACTAAGTGAACATCAGAGAGACATAAAACTGAAACAAATGGTTGCCAACCTTTTTTTGGAACAGTAACCATGAAATAGGACAAGAGATAAAATTATTAAATCCTGTACAGGTTCCTTCACAACTGGAAATTTGGGAAACGATTTTCATTCATCTCAAGATCAAGAATATTGTAAATTTTGAAATACCGCCTACAGACTACTTGATTCAGCTGGTCCAATCAAATTACAAGAGAGAAGAAAGAAGACAGATGAGTTCTCAACGTTCACTACAGATGGCAGACCACAAGTTCTCAACCTTTCCCAGCAGAGGGCAGAAGAATTATTTACTGAATTACTTCTTTGGGGTCACGGGAGGGAGCGAGACTTCAGTCAACCAGAGCTGAAGATGAGAGAAACACGTCTCTCGAAAGTGCTTCTCAGTTAATACCAAGTGCCATTGTGGTGTGCATTAATACGTAACGATTCACTTCAATTCATTATTTAAAGGTAATTTGAGATAGGGGGATTTTGTTTAAAACCTTGTGTCGCATCTTTGGAAGGTACTGAATTTAAATACCAGGTTTAGTGTTGATCCGACTTTTCGTTTTTGAGTTATACGGTTCACACAGACTAAAAATGCTTCTTTTGTATTCACGGGCCTCAAAACATGTATTTCTGGTGAAATATTTGTGTGGAATGCAATACCTTTCTCTACGTACTATGTACGTGGCAGGGAAGGTAATAACATTTTGTAGAAGAGTGGGAAGAGAAAGTGATGTGAGTGTAACACAGCAGATTTCTGTGAATGAGTTAGAATATCGTACATAGATGCAGCTACTAATTGGATGCACGTCACATAGATGTCAGACGTGTAAGTAAAGATGGATGGGGCATTTCTCAAACGAGAATGTAAACTCAGTGGTGACAGTGAAGCATCGCTGGCACCAGATGAGAGTGACGTCATGGGCACCAAGTCGTCTGCGAGATACAGGCATTTATGTCGTTTTCTAGTCAATCTCTCCACTATTTACCTGCAAGTATTGTAGTTCATCCAAAATGTTTATACCAAGATTTCACCGGAAATACACATTTTCAGGCTCTCTAAAACCAAAAAAGGCGATTTTAGAAATTATGTGAACAGCATAACTAAAAAGTATGATGGGTTGCATTCACATAACTTTCTCTACCCACTACCGTTTATATAGAGTCTTACGAGAATCTTATTACCTTCTCTACCACGTATATAGTCGATAGAGTATTGCATTCCACCCAAAAATTCGACACCGAGATTTCATCGGAAATACATGTTTTAACACACTTAATCCAAGAACGCTTTTTAAGAAAAGTCGCGTTTGTGTCTGTGAACAGCATAAGTCAAAAATGAAAAGTTGAAGTAGAATATTTTTTTGTAGTTGGAAGATGCTTCATGTTTATCTGCCCCACGTATGGGAGCCAATTTGTCGCGGTCACTTCGTGTTATCTATTTCTGAGCGGCTGTTATTGTATTACTATTTTTAAATTTGGGTTCTTTGTCCTCTGGCTAGCTATTATTTCTCAGTCGAGCATATCTCTTAAACAGGGTGTGTAAACGGAAAGATAACACTGATAAAGAATTTGTTTTTACGTTTTTATTGCGTCACACTTTATTCATTTCACATAATTATTCTTGATATACGCCCGACTGAAAGTGTTATATTTTTTATGTTACTATAATCACTTATTTGCTGCACATTATTAATTCGCGTATTTCACATTTATAACTAACTTTACGACGCGAGAGATTCTGTTAAACTGAGCAACGTATAACCTTTGTATGATTCTGTTCGACTGAACGACGTGTAATGAGTGAATGATCCTGTTGAACTGGGCAATACTTGCCTCTGGCTTTAGCTTTTTATACTCCCTCACCCCAATATGCCTAAACATTATAACAGAGCTGCTATTGGTTAATAAAACGCGCCAACATTAGCATCTATTTTTATATCCAATCAAAATTACGAACACATATGCTCTAGGGAAGATATTCCCTCCATTTCTACAGAAAAGCGCGCTAATCTGACGTCGTTTGCTTGTCTCTTATAATTGATAAACAACTCACCCCCTCGCTCATTGTTACCCGCTCTTATTGTCAGTTTCATTGAGGCCGTGTAAACTTATTTCCTAACAATGCTTATAATTAACAAACATCTCAAATCAATGTCATCCAATAATGCTTATTTACACTATAATCATTCTGGCATTTACATTGTTGGGATAAAGAATCTGCCACAAAGTCAGATAAATATCAAACTTGGTGTTTAGGTTTAGTGTCTTCCAAACATGTGATACCTACGATTTGCAGAGGACACTTTTCGAAATTTTTTATTTTTTAAAAAAGGCTAACAATTTTTATTACAATACCATATATTAAAAATCTTTACATGACAAACAAAATGAATAGTTTTAATTATCTGGGAATTTCTTGTAAATTCTTCTTCACTCGGAAGGAATTAAATATAATCGTAAACATTAAGCGATAGATGGAAACGTTTCACACAAAATATGTAGGTCCCTTTATAACATACAATTTATTTCAAATAACTTTTTTGTAGCATCCTCCATTTCCGGGATATCCGTTATTAATGGTTCGATTTTTTCAACACTTTGCCATTCTTTTAAAGCCCCATCGATTTTCGGTTCTTTCTCTTGATTGTATGGAAACAGTATGTAATTTTAAGGCCAGTACCTATAACGAAATGTGTAATGCAGCTGTTTCTGTAAAGGTTTATTTGTGTTAAAATGTAGTAGATAAAAAAATAAACGTTCGTTAGAATGATTTGTATACCCAATAAACATTAGAAGGTGGAGAAATTCATGTAACACATCAGAATTTCTTTTCTATCCAATTCATGTTAAACGAGATAAACCTTCGAAGAATTTCATTGTAGGTGATAGTCAAATGTTTAAAACGCAGGTCACTATATACCGACCTACAAATCCCATACTCTTTCCACGGCATTACGAGAAACACCTGAATAGCTAAAATACTTTAAAAAGACGACTGAATATTGACAAATTCAAGCCAATAATAATGGATGTCTCATAAGTGGCTGATCCAACGATTGAATGTATTTTAAATAAATTATGTGTTTTAAATGTATATACATTTTTGTGTAGTACGTTTTATAGTTTAGCAGTTATACAAAAGTATTACAAAATTGTTTTCGAATGAAGAGGACTTCACAGGTTGGTCACAGATACTTCAACATAGACATTTTATTTGTCACGTAAATATCTTAAACACACGCTGTTTTGAACTAAATCGTTAGGGCCACTTTTTGGAAAATCTTAAATTTCGGAAAATTGTTCAGTAAATGGTAGCTTGGTGTTGTGGGATTTTCTTTAAAATCTTTGTACTGTAACTTTGGAACATACTTAACTTAAATACCTAGTTTGGTATTTATCGGACGTTTCGTTTTGGGGTTTTGCTCTTCATAGAAACACGAACCTTTCTGTAAAAATTCTGCTTTTTTTTTTACTACGTATAGTAAGTAGGGGAGGTATTGTATTCCATCAAAAATTAGATACCAAGATTTCACTTTAAATACATGTTTTGAGGTGCTCTGAATCCAAATAAAACATTTTTGGAAACGTGTCCGTGTGTGTGTATCTGTGAATAACATATCTCAAGAAAGAAAAGTCAGATGAATACCAAACTTGGTATTTAGGTTCAGTATCTTCCAAGCATGCGTCAAGAAGATTTTGAAGAAAATCCCCTTAACCTGACTACGTTTATATGAAACATTTCTGGAAAATTTTGATTTTCTAAAAAATAGCTCTATATTGATTAAAATGTCGTTTGTTTAAAATATTTTCATGGCAAACGAAATGTATGTCTTGAATTTTCTGTGAGTGTCCCAAAAGTGCTTTCATTTTGAATGACTTTTACATAACTGATAAACCGTAAGAGATAGAGAACATTTTACTATACTAAAAATGTAGATCTCGTTAAAATACACAATTTATGTCACGTGCATTTTTTTTATTGAGGGAACTATTTCCGAGATATTCGTTGTTTTTGTTTGAATTTTCCAATAACAGTATTTGTAAAAATAGTTTGTAAACGAGTAGAGAGAGTCATGTGAGTGCGGATACAGAGGGCCTCAAAACTTATATTTATGGTGAAATCTCTACATAAAATTTAGGGTGGATTAGAAAATAATGCGATTTTGTAGTACTTGTAGAAGAGTGAGTAGGGAAAGCGATGTGAACGAAACCCTCCAGATAACCAGGCAGATGTGGTCAGAAACGTAAATACCTGTTAAGAGCAGTCTATGTGACATCACCACACACATTACCGATGTATTACCTTAGAGAAATGCACAGCAAATACCTTCCTCTGGCTTTCAAATGATTGGTTTTAATGGCAAAGGGAATTGAGCTGACATCGCCATTGTTACTCCTCTCTTTTGTTGTAAAGCTACAAAGGTGATAGATCAAAAATACACAAGTTAGGTACCTGTGGGATATACATAGGGCAGTAGGGGAAACCGGGGAGGAATGACAATGTGCTGCTGTAACAGATATAGTGACAAATCAAACAACACCAGTTAACTCGTAACAAAGGTTAGTTGTTACACGAAATAACTGTAAGCCTTGTTTTGGAGTTCTGATTTACAAATCGCTCGTAAATCACTCGCAACTATCTCGTAGATAGTACACGCTGAGTGAAGTACAGTGCGATCATTCCGCACTACCCTTCAAATGTTATAAACACCAGTGGTTAAACCTGCCTCCTAGGTTTTGCCAGCTGAACTGGAAAGAGGTTTCAAGGGAATGTTGTGACTTTATCCAGCTTTTCAACTGCCACTTCTCCAAGTTATCAATTATTGTGTTTATCTAATTCAACCTGTCACTTCACTAATGTGAACTGGTTCAATTTCGCCTTCACTTCTGTTTCTTTCTTTCTTTCTTTCTTTCTTTCCTTCCTTCTTTCTTTCTTGACGTAATGCAATGCGCAGACGTAACCGATTCTTCCGGACGGTTCACTCACTGGGGAATCGGACACAAGACTTCTTCAATTTCTGCTGTAGCAGCACCCACTGTACTTCATAAACTCACTTGTAGAACCGCACTTGATGTCGCAGCAAATTGCACTCGCTCACTGTCTCTTCTCGCGAGAATGCTCGGTTAAATAGCCAGGGGAATCTTCCACAGAGCATTCTATAACCATCTCGACCCATGTTCTGGAGGCGGGAGGTAGCATATTATAAGGCAAGCTGGTGCAAAAATGCGTTTATATGGGAGAGGTAGGGAAAACGAGCGTATGGTGTTACGTCTTGTTACGTGGTCATGTCTCCTTCTGAACAAGACGTAACACCACGTGACCACGTAACAAGACATAACACCATACTCTCCTCGTTATCTCTCCATCCGGCCAGTGGGTCGGCGTCATTCATGCGATAACCTTGGCACATAGTTGCATCACAGTATTTCGTGAGTAATGTAATGTAAATAGAAGAATAAATTTTTATATGAATACTAAGAGGTGTATTTTTAAAGTATGTACCGATATTTTTTTAGAAAAATAACAGAACATTATTTTCCAAATACTTTATTATCATTAATTAACTTATACTACTTCTCCACATAGTCACCGCCGTTATTCACGCACTTGCCGTAACGGGAAACCAGTTTTTGTATGTCTTTGTCAAAGAATGATACCGCCTGTGATGAAGATCAAGTCTGCAGCTCTTGTTTCACAACAGTCCGGATTTGGCACCAAGGGATGTTTATCTGTTTCTTCAACTAAAGAAATTCCTAAATATTTCAACGACGATGATGTTGTGAAACAAGAAGTGCAGACTTGGCTTTCATCACAGGCGGCATCATTCTTTGGCGAAGACTACAAAAACTAGTTTTCTGTTATGGCAAGTGTCTGAACAATGGTGGTGACTATATGGAGAACTAGTGCAAAGCGTAAGGTAATGAATGATAATAAAGTATTTAGAAAATAATGTTTTATAATTTTGTTGAAGAATTATCAGTAGGTACTTACTTTAAAAACAGGCCTCGTATAATATACAGGGTTATTCAAAAAGAACAAACAGACCTTAAATATTTATTTCTAATTAACGACAATAGATAGCAACACATACGACAGATCATTGAGTACAGGAAAATTCAAGGTTTTAAGCCTACAGCGGCGCTGGGTTTGTTTACGAGAAAATGGCGACGCCACAGGAAAAGTTGTTTTGTGTGCTGCAGTATGCAAAGAGTGAATACATTGTTTCATTGCAGCGTGCTTTTCGTTGTAAGTTCAACAAAGAGCCGCCTCGTCGTAAAACATTTACAACTGATACAATAAATTCGTAGAAGATGGTTGCGTATGCAAACGGAAAGCACTGGTCGTCCTCGCATAACAAATGTTGCTCATTTTGAGCACATAAAATAAAATTTTGAGCTTTTCTCTATTCAGTGAAGTATTGCATGTGTAGCCATCTATTGTCGTTCATTGGAAATAAATATTTGAAGGCTGTTCCTTCTTTTTGAATAACCCTACATAAGCAATTGCATGACGTTCTGATGGGTAGGAAAAGTTTATGAGTGTGAGGTATAGAAGAGTCAAGAATTCGATCCAAGAATTGTATAATTTGGAACGTTCACCCTGTATACGCGTAATCCTGTGTTAAGTATGACTGTCCAGTTATGCCCCAAGTTCCCCTAAGCGTCTCGCTCTAGCACGTGGATACCTGTGAAATAAAATCAAAGGGAATACGTTATAATTCAGTAGTGCATTGTTTTATATCTCGTTAAACACGGGGCGATGCAGTGATTGTGTTTGTGTACAGATGTGACAGTTGGACGATTATAACAAGTTTACAGCCGGTTTCTGTCAAAACAGATCTCGCAGCTTTAAAGGCGATTATAGCGTGTCAGTGTGATAATGATAAACGTGGGATGTGGTATCTTTTACTGTACAGCATGTAAACCAAACGGTATGGAGTTACTGACCTTCAGTATTCTCAGTTCGGTACCTTTCATCTTGCAGTGTAGCAGGATAGGGGTGCCTGGGAACGTTCAATCTAGAAACGTTAAGGATCCCGCTGCGCTCCGCCAGCCGGCATCAGATTTGTCCGCCATTCGTGTACTCTCCTACTTCATAATATTCAAAACTCATTCGTCGTTCGGACCTTACAATTCATAAAATTCACAACTTATTCGTCTTTCGGTTTTCATAATTTGATAACATTCATAACTTTCATTTGTTTTTCTCATAGTTCATAGCATTCACAGCACATTCATCGTTCTATTTTCTCAAAGTTCATAGCATTACATTCACAAATATTTGTCGTTTGCTTTTCTCAAAGTTCATAAGATTTACAACCCATTCGTCGTTCACTTTTTTTAAACTTCATAATATTCACAACGAATTCGTCGTTAGATTTTTTTTAAGATTCATAACATTCATAACTCATTCATCGTTTACTTTCACAAAGTTTATAACTTTCACAACTCATTCTTCGTTGGTATTTTGACGCAGCGTTTAGTATTTGCAACGTATTTGTATACAGTTGTAGCTACTCGCCGCAAACGTTTCATTAGTTCCATTCTAAACCACTTATGTGTATTATATTGAACGATGTAGATCGTAAATGATAGTCCAGCAGATTTGGCAGGCTTCATGAATGAAGCACTTCATATAGACAACTAGCATAAAAGATTGCGAAACGCTCACAAATATGAACTGTTTCAACCCAATATTTTATTAAAATTAATATTTCTCTCTGTTCAGTTCTCAATTTAATATGTTCCTAATTTAGCATTTTATTTCAGATTCTCAGCACGCAAATTGGTGAACAAGACTCGAACCTGGTAGCTCGTAATGGTAAGTAAGTTCTCACTCTGACTCTATAGTTCCTTGGTCTGATGTACTTTATAACCGCCACTGGTGTCGGGATAAATAACTCAAACTAACACCAGGGATAAATTCTGTGTGCGCGCGCTAAGCGTAAATTCTTCATGTTTATCTTCACCCCGCTTCTTTATTCTTGGAACAAAATATGAGTCCAAGGAGAAAGAAATTAGCATTTCCAGCGGCCAGTATTTTCAGATTAAATAAGAGGAACAAGTAAAGTGGTTGTCATAGCAGCATTATTTAACTATTTCCTCTCTAACAGTGGACGTAATATACAAGCACCTATCACAAGTTGTTTTTAATTTCTCTAATAATAGCATTGTCTATATAGAGGATGCAAAAACATTTATAAAAATCTGATGTGATACATTTATATGATTTCTAAATGACTTAAACATTTCGTTATAGATACAAAGAGAACAGCGACAGTCAAATGTTTAACAACTGGACGCTATATGCTGGCCTTAAAATTCCATACTGTTTCCATGACATCGCAGGAAACAACTGAAAATCGATGGAACTTTGAAAGAATGAAAAGTATTGAACAAATTGAGCCTTTAATAACGGATATCTCAGAAACAGCTTATGCCACAAAGAAATCTTATTTTAAGCAAATTGTGTGTTTTAAATAGATCCACATTTTTTGTAGTGCGTTTTCGTCTATCGCTTAACATTTACCAGTCATACAAGAATGTACAAAATTCATTCCTAATGAAGAGGACTTCCTAGGCTATTCCTAGAAAATTTAATACATACATTTTACATGTAAAATAAATATCTCCCGTATATGATATTTTAATCAAAACTATTAGATCCATGATTTACAAAATTACAATTTTCAAAAATGTTCCACGTAAAGGGTACTTAAGGTAAGGGATTTTCTTGAAAATCTTCGTGTCATTTCCATGGAATATACTGCACTCAAATGCCAAATTTGGCGTTTTCATTTTTGAGTTATGCTGCTCACAGACAGACACATACACTACGTGATCAAAAGTATCCGGACACCTGGCTGAAAATGACGTACAAGTTCATGGCGCCCTCCATCGGTAATGCTGGAAGTCAATATAGTGTTGGCCCACCCTTAGCCTTGATGACAGCGTTCACTCTCGAAGGCATACTTTCAAGCAGGTGCTGGAAGATTTCTTGGGGAATGGCAGCCCATTCTTCACGGAGTGCGGAACTGAGGAGAGGTATCGATGTAGGTCGGTGAGGCCTGGCACCAATTCGGCGTTCCAAAACATCCCAAAGGTGTTCTATAGGATTCAAGTCAGGACTCTGTGCAGGACAGTCCATTACTGGGATGTTATTGTCGTGTAACCACTCCGCCACAGCCCGTGCAGTATGAACAGGTGCTCGATCGTGTTGAAAGATCCAATCGCCATCCCCGAATTGCTCTTCAACAGTGGGAAGCAAGAAGGTGCTTAAAATATCAATGTAGCTCTGCACTGTGATCGTGCCACGCAAAACATGGCAGATGACGTTCACCGGGCATTCGCCATACCCACACCCTGCCATCGGATCGCTACATTGTGTACCGTGATTCGTCACTTCACACAGCGTTTTGCCACTGTTCAATCGTGTAATATTGACGCTCCTTACACCAAACGAGGCGTCGTTTGGCATTTTGCTGCGTGATGTGTGGCTTATGAGCAGCCGCTCGACCATGGAATCCAAGGTTTCTCACCTCACGCCTAACTGTCATAGTATTTGGAGTGGATCGTGATGCAGTTTGGAATTCCTGTGTGATGGTCTGGATAGTTGAGTGCCTATTACTCTTTACGACCCTCTTCAAATGTCGGCGGTCTCTGTCAGTCAACAGACGAGGTCAGCCTGTACGCTTTTGTGTTGTACATGTCCCTTCACGTTTCCACTTCACTATCACATCAGAAACAGTGGACCTAGGGATGTTTAGGAGTGTGGAAATCTCGCGTACAGACTTCTGACACAAGTGACACCCAATCATCTGACCACGTTCGAAGTCCGTGAGTTCCACAGAGCGTCCCATTCTGCTGTTTCACGATGTCTAATGACTACTGAGGTCGCGGATAATGAGTACCAGGCAGTAGGTGGCAGCACAATGCACCTAAGGTGAAAAACGTATGTTTGTGTGGGTGTCCGGATACTTTTGATCACATACTGTACACGGACATGTTTCAAGAAATGCTATATTTGGATTCGGGTGGCCTCGTGTATTTCCGGTATAATCTCGGTAGCGAAATTTTGTGTGGAATGCAATCCTTTCCCTACTTAACTATACGTATTAGAGAAAGTAAACACGCCGGATAAATAACAAACTTAGTATAATTAAAGTTCAAGATCTTTCAGGAATATGATACGTATATCTTCAAGAAACTGTATCCACTCTAAACCACACTTTGCAGGGAAGACTATTCGTTTTTCCCCTTTATCCAAACAAGCTCTAAATATTGATCAAAGACCATATGTGTAAGATGTTTACATACAATTTATACATATATATTGAATTTTCTGTACATAGTCTGTGAAGTCCTCTTCATTCCACATGAATTTTTATAATTTTATGTAAAAAGTAAACTAAAAGAGAATCAAAAGGTTACTGCAGGAAAAGTGTAGGTCTATGACCTATGATAAAGGAACGGAGGGAACAGCTTGCACCTGTATACAGCCCGGATCTTTTATGCTTACCACCCTAAGGAGGAACGGATGAATTGAAGGAACTGCAGGTGACTATAGGTCGGCCGACAGAGACACGCAGAATTCCCTAACGATTGTAAGCTTGGTGACCCGGTCACACTGTCGAGGTACTTGGAGAAGACCGGGACGAAAAGAATATGTAGATATATGTAAATAAATAGTTTTTTCGTCTCGTTCTTCGTTTTCGAAATTTTCCGTCTTTTAAGTTTGTACCTTTCTTAAGTGTCGTCTAACGGACATGCCTAAAGTTTGCGGTTATTCCTTGAGACAGTATTTTAATACTTAAGTGATATCAGTCTAATTACATAATATAAAGTATAATAACTACCCGCCTTAAAACAATATGTGTATATAACAATATATAAAATATATGTTGCAGACGTATTATGTTTATATTATTATGTGCCTGTATAATAATGTTATGTGAATGTATTACGTAATTTTAAAAATGTAGGAGCTGTAAGAATAGAAGAAAAATACCTTCCGTAGCAAACACAATTATAAAGTAGAAGCCGAAAGTTGTTAACAATGAGGTAACCGTGAGAAAACAATAAATCAGAAACTTAAAAAAGGCTACTAATAATTCTTGGAACAACAATTTAATACTTAAAACAGTTTATAAATAGCCAATCAACAACTAGAAGAAGCTTAAGTTAAATAAAAGTACTCTATTGGAGTAGAATTAGCCAATCAGAGACTTGAAATAGAGTAAATATACGAATTTAGGCGGTAGACGCTACAAGGAAGCGTTCCCGAGCAGCTCGATTTTATACGTATTCAGTGCGAGACATAAAAATTCATTACGGCGAGAATAATATAAAGTTTACGTGTTTAAAAAGTACAAATAACAATAATCTCACAGCTCTACAGTATGATATATCAGTGAAGTGTTATTTAATCGTGTGAAGGATTAATAAAAGGAGTGAAGTAAAACAATTATAATCTGTGTAAGTCTACATTCTTTAGTTGTACTACCCCTGCTAAGAGATACGTGTTTCCGAAAATTACTACTGACGCAGCCGAGGCATACATATATAATATTTAAAATAAAAAAATTGATGGCGAAGGCCACCGGAATCTTTGTACCGTATGTGGGGCGAAACACTCCAAGAAACACATCTCCCGCAATACGTGGTGCAAACAGCAGTAATAAACAACTTCAAGTTTGGCTCCCATACATGGGACAATTATCCTTTCATCCTCCGCTGTCAATAGTTTGTTATCACAAATAAACATTTGAATATTGTTTCCGTACGCTGTAACAATGCATTTTTTTTGCTTAATTTGAAATAAAAATATAGTATGAGTAATGTAACGAGGATAGGAGATTCACCTTTTAAATAAATACTGTAATATATAAGGTATATATGTGAATTTGTCGTTCTGTGTAGTGAAAGTCGTGTGAATGCATCACATCGGCCTTTTTAGAGAAAGGTAGAATAGTGCAGATGTGATGTAGAGGAGGATTTCGGTACGAAAGCACATAGGAGGCCTATTGCACCTACAAAAATTCCAGGAGGAAGTAGTGAAACAAAGGACACAGAGGGAAGCCAGACCCGGGCCGGCAGGTGTGAGATCGCTATGGTGGCACGACCACTCACACAAGCCTCTCTCTTACCACTCTGTACGCCAGGGACAGACAGTTACCGAAGACGAATTCCGCCGCCGAAAAAAACAAGGTCAGAGTAACGGGATTCAGAAATTTAACCCAGGACCTCCTGAATCTGAGTGGTGGCATCACGCTTGGTTCTAAACATTTGATCTCTACTTCGTTTTCTCTATCCCACTTGTATCTATGACGATTTTTATACCTTCTCTACTACATATATTTGCATGTATAAAATGTGACCCATAATGGAACGGAGCTGTTAATGAAAAACTCTAGACCCACTCCTAATAGTGTGATTACCTCTGTTTTTCGAGAATAATTCTAGCCACTGGATTGGCAGAATACTTTACCTCCGCAAAAGTAGGTATGGTCGAACTACCGAAGCGTAGCATTAGAAGTTAAACCTTATATTTGTATGCTACACTACCGTTTTCTTATTGCCGTTTAGTAGCAGCAATAACTTAACCTTCATATCCAAGTCGCTGGTGAAAGCTCCCATATATGTAAATGTCGTAGTTGTCATTCAGTTTAACCAGACATGCAAATTATACTTCACTCCTTCCTCTAGAAGGCCGAATTATTTGTAATTGGTTTATCGTCTCCTTGTGTAGCGAAACTCTTGCATAGAGCCGTAACTGAACCATACCTCCATTTCACATAGATTATAAACATCGTTCATTGGTTAGTTTTATGGCCCTGAATTGATTTTCAGGCCTGTCATATATAGAACTGACACCAGCCGGACAGAGTAAAAAGTTGGTTACTTGACGGTGGAAACATTACGAAGAGAAAAACACTATGGCAATCTAGGGGGATGGGCCATTTTTTATGCACGGCAGTGTACATAATAGGTAGATGAAGTATTGCATTCCACCCAAAAATTCGATATCGGGATTTCAGAGGAATATATATATATATATATATAATTTTTAGAAATAGATCCGCGCGTTTGTTTTTGTGTATGTGTATATGTGTGCTTGGTATTTAGGTTCAGTATCTTCAAAAGATGAGACAAAGATTTTCAAGAAAATCCCCACTCCAATCTACCCTATAAAATAAAATATTAAAATATAAAAAATTCCGCAATGAGTTTTGAGTAAAATACCACATATAAAAAACATTTACACGACAAATAATTTTCTGGAAATAGTCTGTGAAGTCCTCTCTATTCGGAAGGAATTTTGTGTAATTTTGTATAACTGGTAAACATTAAAGGGTAGACGAAAACGTACTATAAAAATGTAGATCTCTTTAAAACACACAATTTTCTTCAAATAAGATTTTTTTGTGGCATAAGCCATTCCTGAGATATCGTTATTAATAGTTTTATTTGTAAATTCTTTCTATTCTTTTAAAGTCCTATCAACATTCAGTTGTTTCTCGCGATGTCATGGAAACAGTATGAAATTTTAAGGCAGCATATAGCGTCCAGTTGTTAAACATTTGACTATCAACATTCAGTTGTTTCTCGCAATGTCATGGAAACAGTATGGAATTTTAAGGCCAGCATATAGCGTTCAGTTGTTAAAACATTTGACTATCGCTGTTCTCTTTGTATCTACAGATGGTATATCATAAGTAATGTCGGTTTTTAAGCAAAACTTTATTTGGAACGTTTTCTGACAGGAAATTAAACTACTCTTCAAAGTAGAGACCATCCAATTCTATGGTCCGTAGCCATCTTTCAGACAGGTTTATTATCCCGCGACGGTACTAGTTTCTGATTTTTTTTTGCGCGAAGATTTCGGTGAGAGTCACTTCACAGTTTTATTGTTTTCGAAATTTGTTGCATTTAAGAAATGGGCCATGGGTCGAAACAGATGGTAATCTGAAGGCGCAAGATCAGGGCTGTGTGCTGGATGTGGTAGTAGTTGGATTCCTTCCAATTCCGGAATTTTTGTCATCGTTGCTCGTTCAGTATGGGGTGCAAGAGAACTCTTTTTGTTAACTAATGCTGGGTATCTAAGTCTCAAAATTTCATAAACTCGTTCCGGTTGTTGAGAATAAAGATCCGCATAGACTGCACGCCCGTTTGAAGCAAACTTCCAGTTCCATCAGACACACATTACTTTGGGGCCGAACTAATATTTTAACGATGACTTTGGCAGGTTGACGAGGCCTGAGCCACTGTTTCGAGGCATCAGGGTTGCACTAGTAGACCCATTTTTCATCGCATGTGAGAAGTCTCTTGATAAATCTATCATACATGGGACTAGCGATAAGCTGACGACAGATATCCACTCTACTTTGAACCTGTTGAGGTGTCAATTCTGAGGCAGTATTTTTAACACTTAAATTATATCAGTCTAATTATATCAAATATAAAATTTCATAACAGCCCGCCTTAAAGCAATATGTGTATAAAATATAATATAAAAAGTGTATGTAACAGTCATTTTATTAATGTTTATATTATTATATACATATTTAATAATGTTATGTGAATGTATTATTTAATTTAATAATGTAAGTGCTGTGAGAATAATTGCTAACAATGAGGTAACCTTGAGGCAATAATGGATTATAAAGTTTAATAAAGATACTAGTAATTCTTGGAGCAACAATAATGTAATTTTGAGACAGTTTATAAATAGTCAATCAACAACCAGAAAAAACCTGAAAGTTAAATAAAAGTATTCCATGGAATTAGGAATAGCCAATCAGACTTGAAATAGATGAAATTTGCAAACTCAGGCGATAGAAATCAGTTCAGTTGCTTGTAGACAGCGTTCCTAACCGGACGCGAGACGTGTCCTCGAGAAATTTTATACGTATTCAGTGTGAGACGAAAATTCATTACATAAAGATTACGTGTTAAAAAGTGCAAGTAATTAATAAATAATCTCACGGCTCTCTATGTAAGTGAAGTGTTATTTATTCGCGTGAAGGATTAATAAATGGAGTGAAGTAAAAATTATAATTTGTGTAAGCTTACATTCTTTAGCCGTATCACAGCCGTTAAGAGAAACATCAATTAATACTAACGCAGCCGAGACAAACCTGAATATATATATATAATATTTAAAGAAACATAAGATACAAAGTTGATTCATAATCGTTGGGGCGAAGACCACCGGAAAGTGAACATTGGGGCGAAGGCCACCGCAAACTTTGCACAATACGTGATTGCAACTACAAGTTCAGCTCCCCAACAGTCGAAATACAATCAACTCCATCTCCAAAATTAACCCTACTTCAATTCATGAGATACAGATCTACAGCTTCTGTTTGATTTTCCAGGTTTCTTAATCTGGTGATGTATGGTATCTTTTGGCGGATTTTCTTCCAAAACTCTGCGTGTATTCTCAATACTTCATAAGTTAGGTCTTGCAGAACGTGGTAAATCTTTAGTGTTTTCTTCTACAGTATTGTAACGTTGGTACCATTGATGTGCCACACACTCACTAACGAAACCTTTTCCTTCCACTTCACATATTTTTCGAGCCGCGACAGCAGCTTTATAATCCTGTTTCCAGTAGTGCTTCAGAAAGACTGTAATCTCAAACTTTGTAATTTCCATTTTGTGATTATGTATTATTGGGTTGTCTCATAAGTTCGTTCGTTTTGCTCGCAAGTTCCATCTATAGCGCCTGAAAACCCTGAACTCTCTGTACACTCAAGTTATCCTAGTTGCCTAACCACCCCTACAACATAGAGAACAACAACCAAACTCACTATTGGATATGTCAGCGTGAACTTGTGTTTACAAACTATGAAAAGCAAAAAGGAACATTTCCGGCATCTTATGCTGTTTTGCTATCGTTAGGGTAAAACCGCCTCACAATGCCGGCAGAAAATTTGTGCTGTCTACGGGGAAGCTGCAGTAACGAAGCGAGCTGTCAAAAGTGGTTTAGTCGATTTCGAGCTGGGAATTTCTCCCTAAAACACAAACCTCGATCTGGACAACCAATGGTTACGGACGAGGAAAGAATTCATGAAACGATAGTCAACAATCCACGAATTACAACCTATATAATTTATAGAACGTGATTTATTTAAGTTCAAAAATGGGACACTCCCGTTGAAAGACCCTATAGGGTAAAGTTACCTAATTTGGTGATAAATCTGACCTTCCGCTGAATTTGTTTCTTTGGAGTAGGTAGTTTATATTCAAAATACTGGGAAATGTTCTCTCACATATCATGAACATAATTGTAGCAAAAGTATTATATTTAATTATTTTATTCTAAAAATAAAATGCAACTTTCTTTAAAGCTGCAAGGTAACCTAATTTGGTTATAGGGTAACCTAAGTTGGTGATAGGGGTGCCATAATTTGGTGATAGTGAGCAAATATTTAATTACAAGTAAAATATTAAACAATAATGGATTATAGTATTACTGCATTGATTTCTGCAGTTTTCTTTGTGATAATAATTGTTTTGAGTTACAAGAGGCTGCAAAATATGGGTGGTATGAGCAGGAAATGTGAGAATGTATATTTTATTCTCCTTGGCATAATCCAGGAGCTCAGGAGTGATATGGGATCCATGGGAATCCATCAGTAGAAGGATTGGTCTAGAGGCTTCTCCAATACTCATCACAAAGAAATGAAACCATTGTGAAGGAACAGTTCTTTAGCCCCTTTTTTGGATTCATGGGGTATGTATTTCCGGTGAAATCTCGGTATCGAATTTTTGGGTGGAATAGGCATAACTAAAATGTAACTTAGCTGTTACTGGAACGGTTTATCTCGATTAAAATGGAGTGGATAAAAGGATCAGCCTTTGTAAGATTAGGCTGTAGAAGTTAGGTTCCCAGTGAATGATATATTATCACGGGTCTCTTAAGTGTCATGTTACCTTAAGATCTGAAACAAATTCACGTGCAGTCAGTGATCCGTATCGCACATTTTCTGGAGAATGATGGTGAAGTAAACAGGTAGAGTGGAATCTCAACAAAATAAGCTTAGCGTGATAGCCGTGCTGGTCCCGCAACAAGTACGCGAGGAAACAGTTGACTTCGGCATAACGAGAAAATTAACTGAGTCTGCCGAAACAACAATTGGATTACGAGAAAAGGAAGAGGATGCCGCCTCGGAGAAGAAACAGGCAGACGAGGAGAATGGAGTTATGCCTTTTGGCAACAGCACGCTAACTTGGCTACGTAAATATTACAAGTAGGTACTCTTCCATAATGAGAAACGTTAATATCAGCTTGTGTGTGCAAGGTGCTGTTAACAAAACACTCACACTACCGTTTATTTTTACTTTCTCTACTACATATAGTAAGTAGGGGAAGTATTGTATTGTATTCCACCCAAAAATTCGATACCGAGATTTCACCGGAAATATATGTTTTGAGACCCCCTGAATCCAAAAACAGCATTTTCGGAAACATGTCCGTGCGTGTGTCTGTATGTGTGTGTCTGTGTGTGAACAGCATAACTCAGAAACGAACAGTCGGATAAACACCAAACTTGATATTTAGGTTCAGTATCCTCCAGAGATGCGACACTAAGGTTTTCAAGAAAATATCCCCAACCCAGATTATCCTTTACATGGAAGATTTTTCGAAAATTTTAATTTTCTCAAAAATGGCTCTAGCGATTTTGATTAAAATATCATATGAGTAAGATATTTTCATGACAAATGAAATATATATCTCGAATTTTGTGTGAATGTCTCCAAAAGCATTCTTCATTGTGAACGACTTTTGCATAACTGGTAAACCATAAGAGATAGACAACATTTTACTACACAAAAAATGTAGATCGCGTTAAAATACACAATTTATGTCATATACATTTTTTTAGTGAACCATCTTAGAGATATTGCTTGTTATTCCCTTATATTCTTCAATACTTATTTTCTCAAATGGGAATTCGTTATTCACTTTTTTGTCATAGATATGCAAAGAGTATTAATCTGTGGCAAAGAGAATGATGCTGCACCTAGCAACCAGCTATTAAGAGATATGTCTATACTTAAAGGGTACTGTATTTGTATATTGCCCTTGCAAATACAAAACAAGGGGAACATAGTACGCCTTAAGCGATAGTCAAATATTTTTAGAACTGGTCGCTATGTGTAAAATGTAATTCTCTTTGCATGTCAAAAGATCGTTTCTGAAAATGTTTATCTCGATTAATATGAAATAGATGGAGAGTAAGAGTTTGTAAAAATAGTTTGTACAAGAGTAGAGAATGTCATGTGAGTGTAACACATTTTTTACGTACTGGACATGCAAAGAGAATGGAATACTGCACATAGCAACCAGTTCTTAAAACATTTGACTATCGCTTAAAGCCTAGCAATTCCCCTTGCATCTACAAGAAAATTAGCAATAAGATTAACATCTCGATTAACATGAAGCATATGGAGAATAAGCGTTTGTAAAATAGTTTGTACAAGAGTAGAGAAAGTCATGTGTATGTAACACATAAGATTCTTTTTATATGTGTTCTACAGACTCGTTTCTCTTTCTACTTATATTAATGGAGATGAGCCTACGTTTATATATTTCATTGTACATACTGCAATAGGCTAAACAATGGTCAAAGTTTTTACTTTCCGTACCACATAACTAGTATGGTAGAAAAGGTATTGCATTCCACCCAAAAATTCCATAATATTTCACACCGGAATACAATACAGCATTTTAATAAAAGATCCACAAATCCCTCCATCCCAAACTACAATTTACATGGAAGATTTTTCGAATTTTTTATTTTGTAAAAAATGGCCCTAACGATTTTGATTAAATTACCATATATTAAATATATTAACATGGCAAATAAAATGTTTAACTTGAATTTTCTGGGAATAGCCTAGGAATTCCTCTTCGTTCGGAAGGAATTCTGCATAATCTTGTATAACTGGTAAAAGTTAAGCGATAGTCGAAAACATAGTATACAAAAATTGTATACCTCTTTAAAACACAGCATTTATTTCGAACAACGTTTTTGTACCATCAGTCATTTCCGACACAACCCATTATTAATGGTTCTAATTGCACAATACTTAAGTCATTCTTTTAAAGCCCAGTCAAGTGTTTCTCGCGATGTTGGAAGCACTATGGAATTCTAAGACCAGCATACAGCATCCATTCTTAAACATTTTGTAGTGAGTACCACGTGATATTTCATGTAGATATTGTCTCGGATCTCAACAGTTTGTTGAAGTTCTCTACCGGGCTACTTGTCGTAGAGCTGAGGACAAATTCCTATCCTAGGTAGCTAACTTAGGTGAAGGCAAATAAACTGACTTTCCCTTAAACGGCTTAATTAATTCACAATATAAGGTCCGTTGTGGCGGCTAGCAGCTTTCCCTTTCTGACACAAAATGATACAAAAGCTGTGCATTTAACCTTCCTGCTACTATGAATTGTTACGTTTACCTATCTAGCGTGTCACACGATATTTTCCTATCCACATACACGCACATAATCTCCACCTAGCTCACTTGTGTTACATCATAAGAGTAAAATTAGAGAGTTTGTAACTTGGGGCCTCCTCCATTTTTATAACTTCCTGCTATGACGCTAGAATTCGCGTCTTTATATGTAACAACTATTCTCATTGGTTATCTACTTAGCGTGCTATGAAAATAAAATTTTCACTTTAGCAGTTAAAAAATGTTAAAATGTTCCAATTTTAGCAGTCACGCTTCCCTTTGACCCCTCTTGTAAAACCCACTATCTCCGTCTCACTTTACAGCACTCGTTTGTGTTTCTGCTTTTCCAACTCCCTTGTCTTCCAGGAATTGGACCACTGTCTTTGTCTCACTCTAATATCGCACCACTTTCTCTATTTTCTGTAACTTTACCTAAACCCTGTGTGCATTAGCGTGTATGTGTTTGTGGTCCTTACATCTGTTGCTCGCTGGCCTGTTAGTTGCTAATTGCACTGTTCCTTACATGCTTGCTTTCACATTAATTACATTCTATGGTGCAAATTGTTTTATAGTAAAGCTATTTCTCAACATTATTTTACATTACTAATTGTTCCTGTTTCAATACTCTACTCTACTCTATTAGGTACATGCCCCTTACAATTTGACTATCGCCGTTCCTTTTGTATCTATAACGAAATGTGTAACGCAGCTATTTCCAGAAGCGTTTATCTCTATTAAAACGAAGTAGATAGAAAATTAAACTTTCGTAAGAATAATTTGTATACTCACTAATAAGCAATAGAGAGTGGAAAAAGTCATATGAATGAAACACATATGTTCTACAAACTTATTTACGTATCTGCTTATATTAATACAGATAAACTTTCATTCCACATTTCGTTGTATGTATAAGAAGAACACAGTAGGATAAAGTGAGAGTGAGATTTTTAGATATCGTTACGTCATGACTTTTAAACTCCAGGAGAAACAATGAGTAGCAACTTGCCATTGAAAAAAATATAGAGAATTAATGGAAAATTCAAAATAATAACAAAGAATCGGAAAACGTTAATGTCACAAAAATTTTATTTGACATAAACTGTGCGCTTTAACAAAATCTTCATTTTTGTGTTATAAGATTTTGTCTATCTCTTACGGGCTACCAGAGATACAAAAGTCGTTTAGAATGAAGACGACTTCACAGGATATTTCCAGAAAATTCAACATGTGCATTTTGTCTAGTAAATATTCTAAATGTGTGCTATTATAATCAAAATATTACAGAAATTTTTGATAAAATAAAAAATATCGAAACTGTTTTAATACTAAATAGTAGTTTGAATTAGAGAATTTTCTTGAAATATTTCAAGTCGTATCCTTAGAAAATGCTGAACTTAAATACCAAGTTTGCTATTTTTCCGTCACACACACACACACACACACACACACACACACACACACACGGACCTTTTCCTAAAAATGCCCTTTTTACTTTCTGTACTACGTAGAGTTAGTAGGGGAGGTATTGTATTCCACCCAAAAATTCGCTACCGAGATTTGACTGGAAATATATGTTTGGAGACCCCCTGAATACAAAAAAGCATTTTTGAAAACATGTCCGTGTGGTGTGTGTGTGTGTGTGTGCGTGTCTGTGTGTGTGTCTGTGAACAGCATAACTCAGAAACGAACAGTCGGATAAACACCAAACTTGGTATTTAGGTTCAGCATCTTCCAGAGATGCAACACGAAGGTTTTCAAGAAAATCCCCCCATACCAGACTACCCTTTACATGGAAAAGTTTTCGAAAATTCTAATTTTCTCAAAAATGGCTCTAAGGATTTTGATTAAAGTATCATATCTTTAAGATATTGTCATGGGAAATGAAATGTATATCTCGAATTTTCTGGGAATGTCACCAAAAGTATTCTTCATTGTGAATGACTTTTGCATAACTGGTAAACCATAACAGATAGACAAAAGTTTACTACACAAAAAATGTAGATCGCGTTAAAATACACAATTTATGTCATATACGTTTTTTTATTGGGTGAACAATATTCGAGATATTGCTTGTTATTCCCTTAAATTTTTCAATATTCATACTTTTTCTCAAACGGGAATTCGTTATTGGTTTTTTATGTCCTGGACATACAAAGAGAATGGAATACTCCACATAGCAACCACTTCTTAAAAGATATCTCGATTAACATGAAGTAGATGGAGAATAAGGCTTTGTAAAAATACTTTGTACAAGAGTAGAGAAAGTTATGTGAGTGCAACACATGAGATTTTTAATTGACATCTCGGTATCGAATTATTGGATGAAATACAATACGTTTTATTAATAAGCAGTAGGGAATGTAAGGTTGGTTCCCCAAGACTCGGCATCGAGACAGCTAGTTCATTAATAACCTCGTCCTTATTTTGACTCGCTGAACTGTGTTCAGGTCCAGAGTTCACAATGAACACCCGCTGTGTGACAGACAACACTCTTCAATAAAACAAGTGACGCATGCATCGCGCAGCATGCTCTTCTTCTTCTTATTACAATTTTTGCACGCTTCCTTTCCGCCTTCCTTGCAATCCTTCCTCGTGCAATAGCAAACCAATGGGGAAGGCAGGCAACTTATCCTGCTGTCGAGTCTGAAGGGTTGCCTAAACAAATAGCTTCAAGGAGCAACGTATTTTCCCACTCCGATCTCACGCGGAAGAATTCCTGCTCCTCTCTTTTTTACCAACTTCGGGAAATTAGTTTTCCCAAGAGTGTATTGTCGATTGTAGAGGCACGCATTTTAATTGCATCCGAGCTTCCCAAATCCTTCGTCGCTAATAAATAAACTCGGAGGAATATCGCTTAACAGCAGTATCATATAACATACGTTAGCAGACAGGTAAATAAAAATAACTTGATGATATTGATAGAGAGGCCATATAAAAGATAGTTTTCAGAACGAGGACGTTTCTGGAGGTTTTGTGTTACAGTTATGGTATTGGTTGCTATGCAACCATCATACATGCAATTTATTCTGTCCGTTTAGTAAACAACGGTTCACAAATGTGTATTTGCTGGTACCTACAAGGTTTATAGAGTCTCTTACGTTCAGGGAAAATTAAGGGTAGTATCTAGTTTAATTTAAAAAAGTTCAGATTAACAAATTGCACTGTATTACTTATTCCTTAAAAAATATTCTTATTTAATTGTACACGAAAGTCCCATAAGAAGGTTCTGAAAACAGTCATATTCCCTTTGAAGTTTGGTGTTTTTAGTTTTATTTATCACAAGTTGTGAAATATACATTTGTCAGTGTTTAGTGGTCTCCTTTACATACCCTGCAACTCTATTTGCTTCATTGTGTTAAATACGTACATAATTCTCTATCGCTCTTTCTCTCACTCCCTCTTTTTCCTCTCTGTCTTCCATCTTTCTCTGGTTTCCTTTTTCTTTCTATCTCCCATCTTTAACTCACTATCCTTCACTCCCTCCTTTGTTCTTTCTCTCGCTGTCTGACACTCCTTTGTTTTCTTTCTTTCTCCTCTCTTTCTCACACTGTCCACCACTCCCTCTTTCTTTTTGTTTCTTTCTCCAATCTTTCTCGCACTGACTTGTCACTACCTTTCTTTATTTCTCCTCTCTTTCATATCCTCTTTCTTTCTGTTCTGTCTTTCTCCCACTTCTCCTCACTCCCTCGTTCTTTCTTTCTTTCTTTCTTTGTCCTCGCTTTATTCGTTGTCCTTCACTCTCTCTTTCTTTCTTTCTCTCTCTCCTCTCTCGCTGTACGTCAATCCCTCTTTCTTTCTCCAATCTTTCTCGCACTTCCGTCACTCCCACTTTCTTTTTCTTTCTTTCTCCTCTCTTTCTCTCACTGTTCGTCACTCCCTCGTTCTTTCTTTCTTTGTACTCGCTTTTTCTCGTTATCCTTCACTCTCTCTTTCTTTCTCTCTCTCCTCTCTCTCTGTCCATCACTCTGTTTCTTTCTCCCCTTTTCTCTCACTGTTCATCCCTCTCTCTATCTTTCTCCTCTCTCTCACTATCTGACACTCCCTCGTTCTTTCCTTATTTCTCTGTTCTCCCTTTCTCCTATTCTCCGTTACCCTCTCCTTTTCTTCTCCTCTCTCTCGCTGCTTGTCAGTCCCCCTATCTTCCATTACCCTCTCTTTCAGTCACTATTTCTTTCTCTCTCCTTCTCTATTTCTTTCACCTATATCTCACTCATTCTCTCCTTCTTACTTTCTTTTCTCTTATCTACTACGTGTCACCGCTCTTACTCCCTACAACTCCGTTTATAGCTGTCCTTTTCTTTTCCACAATCCTCTCTTGTTCTTTATCCCTTATCAATTTCTGCTCTCCCCCCCCCCCCACACCTGCCGTCAATAAGCATTATAATATAAAAAGGGCTGTGTTTGCAACTGTATTTTTTGTTTGAATGTGAGTTTGTTTTTAGTAGTGTTCAAAACCCGTTCTTACTACTTATAGCGGCACAGCAGGCGGTGGGTACTGATGATACGTGAAATAAATGATAATTGGGAAAGGAACAAAATGTTCCAAAACTAAATCTGGGGTACCTCACCGGCATTTGCGATTTATTAATACTGAGGAAAATCTGTATAAACACCTGTCAGAGATATTTTAGGATGGCGTCATTTTCTTGTAGATCTTTGCCTGGCATACTTAAACGCGTCTGATTCAAGTATAAACTTTACTGTCTCATTTTTCGTTTCTGAGTTACGCTGTTCACACACGCTAGGATATTTTATTAAGAATGCCTCTTTTATTTAGGTGACTTCAAAACGTGTATTTCTGGTGAAGTATCCATATAAAATGTTTTAATGGAATACAATACTTCGTTGACCTACTTTAGGTAAGCAGCATATAAAGTAAACATCTGATGTGATACATTCACATGACTTTCTCTACCCTCTAACGTTTATTAGTGGTACACCAACTATTCTTACTAAAACATATTTTTCTATTTACTACATTTTAATCCAAATAAACCTTTACAGAAACAGCTACATTACACATTTCGTTATAAATACAAAGAGAACAGCGATAGTCAAATGTTTAACAACTGACGCTATATGCTGGCCTTAAAATTCCATACTGTTTCCATGACATCGCGAGAAACAACTGAATGTTGAAAGGACTTTAAGAGAATGATCAAGAAACGAACATTTCGAGCTTTAATACCAGCTATCTCAGAAACGGCTTAAGCCACAGAAGAAGTTGTTTGAGTAAATTGTGTGTTTTAAAGAGATCTACATTTTTGTATAGTTCGTTTCGGTCTATCGGTTAACATTTACCAGTTATACATCCCAAGAGGACTTCATAGGCGTTTCAAGATACACCCTCTTATTTGTCTTGTAAATGTCTTTAATATATGGTATTTTAATCAAAATCGTTAAGAGTAGAACCATTCTTAAGAAATCAAAACTTTCGAAAAGTGTCCTGTGTAAAGGGTAGTTCGGGGTGGCGGATTTTGTTCAAAATATTCGTGTGGCATCCTTCAACGATATTGAACGTAAATACGAAGCTTATTATCTGTCCAATTTTTCATTTTTGAGTTATTTTGTTCACAGACACACACATACTGATTTGTTTCCAAAAATGCTTTATTTGGATTCAGCGGATCTCAAAACATGTATTTCCAATGAAATCCCGTTATCAAATTTTCGGGTGGAGTGCAACACTATACGTAGTAGAGAAAGTAAAAATTATTTTTTTCTCTCTGTTTCGGTTAGGGATATGTTATTTCATAATCTAATTTAGTTTTTATACTTTTATGATTTAATCCACGACATTTAAACGATATTAAGTGGTTAGAAAATACATTTCGATGTAATTTTTTGCAACAATAATTTACTATATCAAGTTATTTAATGAGATATTCATGAATTTGAAATACTCATGTTCGCATAAGATGTTTTGATGCACACTGTTGTGTTTCCTTGGGTTGGCTGTAGGCTGCTCCACATGCGATGTCGTGTTTTGTTGATGCTCTATTTTTTTTCCCAGCCCTTTGACAACTAATTATCTGCGACACCCCCAGGCTAGACATTGTTTGTGGTTCACATACCTACATACCCACCCCCTTGATCACGAGCTATGACGCATTTTCCTTTCTTCTTTCTGCGTGCTTTCACATTTCTGTTGCCACATCTTTAACCGTTTGCTCCTTTGTTTAACACAATTACACCATCTTCATCAATGAGATATACATTATAAACGGCTTAAACTGCAAATGTCAACACCTGAAAATGTTATTTACTTATATTGGATTTATAAAGATATACCTACCTTAAAATCTCATGTGTAGCGCTTACGTGACTTTCTCTAATCACTCTTGTACAAAATATTCCTATAAACACTTATTGTTATACGTATCTGCTTCAGTTTAGTCGAGATAAACATTTCCAGATATTATTTTCGTATTTTCTTGTAGGTGGAAGGAGAATACGGGATTGTTGTAGTCTTAAGAGATGGTCGCTATGTGATGGCTTTTAAATTCCATTCTCTTTGCATGGACAAAAAAATCATCTCATATGTTGCGTTCACATGACTTTCTGTACTCGCATTCATTTATTAATAGTTATACAAACTATTCTTACCAAAGCTTATTTTCCTATCAAAGAGATAGTCAAATGTTTAACAACTGAACGCTATATGCTGGCCTTAAAATTCCATACTGTTTCCAAGACATCGCGAGAAAATTGAAAATCGATGTGACTGACAATGAATAAGTATTGAACAATTTGAACCTTTGATAACGGATATCCCAGAAGCGGCTTATGTCCCAAAAACTTATTTTAAATAAATTGTGTGTTTTAAAGAGGTCTACGTTTTTCGTGTAGTACCTTTTCCAAGTTTACCAAGATTATACAAAATTGCTTACGAATGAAGGCTATTTTCAGAAAATTTTAGACATATATTTTATTTTTCATGTAAATATCTTTCATAGATGGTATTTTAATCAAAATCGTTACAGCCATTTTTTAGAAAATAAAAATTTTCGAAAAATGCTCCATGTAAATGTTAGTTGGGGTGTGGAATTTTCTTTAAAATTTTTATGTCGCATCTTGGAAGATACTAATTTAAATACCAGGTTTGGTACTTACCCGATTTTTGTTTTTGAGTTATACTGTTCACACACACAGACGTATCTTTTTCTAAGAGGATGATTCCCACTCCCTATCGTTTATCAGTGAGTATACAAACAATTCTTACTAAAGCCTATTTTCTTACCTACTACATTTTAATTCAAACAAACCTTTGCAGAAACAGCTACATTACACATTTCGTTATAGATGCAAAGAGAACAGCGATAGTCAAATGTTTAACAACTGAACGCTATATGCTGGCCTTAAAATTCCATACTGTTTCCATGACATCGCGAGAAACAACTGAATGTTGACAGGACTTTAAAAAAATGACCAGGTACTGAGCAACTCCAGCATTTAATAACAGATGTCTCAGAAATGACTTATGCCACAAAAAATTTTTGTGAGTAAGCTTTCGGCTATCGCGTAGCGTTTATCAGTTAAACAAAATTTATCCGAAATTCCTTCCGAATGAAGAGGACTTTACAGCTCATTCTCAAAAAAGTCAAGATATCATTTTATTTGTCATGTAATCATCTTTAACATATATTTTTATCAAAATCGTTAGAGCCATTAAAAAACCAGTTTTGAAAAAGTTCCATGTAAGGGGTCGTTTTGGGTGGAGAGATTTTCTTGAGAATTTTCGTTTTGCATCTTTGATATTTATAAGACTTTTCGTTTTTGAGTTATGCTGTTCTCAGACACATAGACACAAGCACACACACGCGCGGACCTTTCCCTAAAACTCTATGTGTTACATTCACATGAATTTCTCTACCCTCTATCGCTTATTTCAAATACAAATTTACAATTATTCTTATAAAACTTAATTTTTATGTACTTCATTTTAATACAGATAAACCTTTGCAGAAATAGCTACATTACACATTTCGTTATAGACACAAAGAGAACAGCGATAGTCAAATGTTTAACAACTGGACGCTATATGCTGGCCTTAAAATTCCATACTGTTTCCATGACATCACGAGGAACAAATCAAAACTTTAATAACGGATATCTGGCAAATGGCTGATGCTACAAAAACTTTACCTGAAGTAAATTGTATTTTGTAGAGATTTACAATTTTTTTTAAAATCTTTTCGTCAATCGTTTAACGTTTACCAATTATACAAGATTCTACAAAATTTCTTCCAAACAAAGAGGACTTCATAAGCTATCCCGAGAAAATTCAAATTTAATTTTATTTGTGATGTAAATATCTATAACATATGGTATTTTAATCAAAAGTATTAGAGCCACTTTTTAGAAAATCGATAAATTTGAAAAAAAATCCATGTAAGGGTTTTAGGAGGTACTGAATCTAAGGCCAGGTTTTGTATTTATTCAACTTTTCGTCTTTGATTTATGCTGTTCGCAGATACACACACAAACAAAACCACGGATCGTTTTCTAAAAATTATTTTTTTTGGATTTAAGAGGCTTCAAAATATCTATTTTCGTGAAATCAGGGTATCGTGAAATCAGAGTAGTACGTAATTACCTGGTAGAGAAAGTAAAATTGCTCCTTTTGTGTTCAGCGGAGCTCAAAACATATATTTCTGGTGAAATCTCGATGTCCGAATTTGTGGGTGAAACACAATATTCCAAGTCATATCTTACGGTTTACCAGTTATGTGAAAGTCAATCGGAATGAAGAGGGACTTTTGGGGACATTTCCAAAAAATTGAAGATACATCTACATTTCATTTTCCATGAAAACATGTTAAATGCGTGATATTTTAATCAAAATCGTTAGAGCCATTTTTAAGAAAATTAAAATTTTTTAAAAATGTTCCATGTAAAGGGTAGTCTGGAGTGGGGGAACTTCTTGAAAATATTCGTGTCGCATCTTTGAAAGATACTAAACTCAAATACCAAGTTTAGTATTTATCTGAGTTTCGTTTTTGAGTTATGCTGTTCATATACACACGAGCATTTTTTTCTAAATATGCTTTATTTAGATTCAGGGGGCATCAAAACATGATTTCCCGTGAAATTTCATTATAGATTGTTTGGTTGGAATGCAATACCTTCTGTAAACTTATTAGGTATGTGGTAGAGACAAAAAAATCGGATGTGTTAACACACTCACATGACATTCTCTACTCTTGTACAAACTATTTTTACAAACGTTTATTCTCCGTGTACTTCGTGTTAATCGAGATAAACATTTGCAGAAACTATCTTATTGGTAATTTTCTTGTAGATGCAAGGGGAATATGGTAGGTTTTAAGCGATAGTCAAATATTTTAAGAGCTGGTTGCTGTGTGGAGCATTCCATTCTCTTTATATGTCCAGGAGATAAAACAAGTAATATCTCGAAAATAGTTCACTCAACAACAAAAATTATATGACATAAATTGTGTATTTTAACTGATCTACATTTTTTGTGTAGTAAAATTTTGTCTATCTCTTATGGTTTACCAGTTATGCAAAAGTCGTTCACAATGAAAAATAATTTTGGAGACATTCCCAGAAAATTCAAGATATACATTTTATTTGTCATGAAAATATCTTAAACATATGATATTTTAATCAAAATTGTTAGAATAATTTTTGAGAAGATTAAAATTTTCGAAAAATGTTCCATGTAAAGCGTAATCTGGGGTGGGGGGATTTTCTTGAAAATCTTTGTGTCGCATCTATGAAAGATACTAAACCTAAATACCAAGTTTGGTGTTTATCCGATTGTTCGTTTCTCAGTTACGCAGACACACACAGGCACACACACGGACATGTTTACAAAAAAGCTTTTTTTGGATTCAGGGGGTCTCAAAACATATATTTCCGGTGAAATCTCGGTATCGAATTTTTGGTTGGAATTCAATACATACGTAGTACAGAAAGTAAAAGTGAAATGAATGTGTTAGAAATTATGTGTGATATACGAACAATTTGTATCGGGTAGATAGAGTTTCTGTTGTCGGATGTTATGTGATGTTTGTATACTACGACGAGTAAAGAAACACGTGATATTTGTGTACCATAAAGCAGGCTGCGGGAAAGAAGAATGTTCTTATCCTACAGCGCCATCTCTATTCTTAGAGTCAAAACCCCCCGTGTATTGTATACGCCCTTTCAACAGATAATGGGAAGGTGATACTGCAGTCATCAATCAAACAGAGAATGACAAACAAGGTCTCTGTATTCTTCCCTTGTTAAATCTACATGAACCACATCCGAGTTGTATCATCGTACTGTTGGTACTCCTGCTGCGGGCACTAGTTCCAGTAAAGCTGCCTCACTGATTTATATACCGGTTTTACTTCAATAATTACAGCGATGCCATTTAGATCCTGCGATTTTGTTTAAAATAAAATTGTTCTTATATTCTTCAATGGAATTTCAGAGAATGAACACCCTTTTGAACCACTTAAGGCTTAATAAATAAGATTAAATAACAAATATGCGTTCAGAATGGAACACGTGACAAGCGAGAGTATAAAACATTACACCACATCACGAATTTTTGCGACGATTATCTATAGATACGTTAGTAGTGTTTTGATCACTCATTTGGTTTCCATTATGGTCGTATACTCTCGCCGGTTGCAGTGATTAATATTCTTTGTCCAGTGTTTGCTTTCTCTGCCACGTAGCTAGTAGGTAGAAAAGGTAATGCATTTCACCCAAAATTTATATACCGAGATTTCACCGGAAATACATGATTTGAAGCCCCCTGAATACAGGAAAAGCACTTTTAGAAAAAGGCCCGTGTGTGTATCTGTTAAACGCAGAACTCAAAAACGAAAAGTCGGATCAACAAAGATGCTACACGAAGATTTTCAAGAAAATGTCCTTTACATGAAAATTGTTTGTTTTCTAAATATACGCTCAACCATTTTGATTAAAATAATACCATGTATTAAATATATTTACATGACAAATAAAATGTAGGTATATATTGATTTTTCCGGAAAAAACCTTTGAAGTCTCTTCATACCGAAGGAATATTGTATAATCTTATATAACTTGTAAAGGTTAGACCATAACGAAAACGTACTACACAAGAAATGTAGATCTCTTTAAAACACACAATTAATTTCAAATAACCTGCTTTGTGGCATCAGACATTTCCAACATATCCTTATCAATATCTCGAATTGTTTAATCCTTAGCCATTCTTTTAAAGTCCTGCCAACATTCAGTTGTTTCTCGCGATGTCATGGAAACAGTATTGAATTTTAAGGCAGCATATAGCGTCCAGTTGTTAAACATTTGACTATCGCTGTTCTCTTTGTATCTATAACGAATTGTGTAATGTAGCTATTTCTGTAAAGGTTTATTTGGATTAAAATAAAGTAGATATAAAAAAATCTGATGTGTTACACTCACATAACTTTCTCTACTCTTGTACAATCTATTTTTACAAACGCCTATTCTCCATATGCTTCATGTTAATGGAGATATCGAGATGTCAATCTTATTGGTAATTTTCTTGCAGATGCAAGGGGAATATGGTAGCTTTTAAGCGATGGTCAAATATTTTAACGCTGGTTGCTATGCGGCGCATTCCATTCTCTTTGCAAGTCCAGGACATAAAAAAATGAATAACGAATTTGAGAAAAAGTATAAGTATTGGAAAATTTAAGGGAATAACAAGCAATATCTCGAAAACGGTTCACTCAACAAAAGAAATGTATATGACATAAGTTGTGTATTTTAACGAGATCTACATTTTTTGCGTAGTAAAATTTTGTCTATCTCTTATGGTTTACCAGTTATGCAAAAGTCGTTCACAATGAAGAATACTTTCGGAGACATTCCCAGAAAATTCGAGATATACATTTCATTTCTCATGACATTATCTTAAACATATGATATTTTAATCAAAATCGTTAGAGCCATTTTTGAGAAAATTAAAATTTTCGAAAAATGTTCCATGTAAAGGGTAGTCTGGGGTGGGGAGATTTTCTTGAAAACCTTCGTGTCGCATCTCTGGAAGATACTGAACCTAAATACCAAGTTTGGTGTTTATCCGACTGTTCGTTTTTGAGTTATGCTGTTCACAGACACACACACACACACAGAGACACACACACACACACACACAGACACACACACACACAGACACACACACGGACATGTTTCCAAATTTTTTGGATTCAGGAGGTCTCAAAACATGTATTTCCGGTGAAATCTCGGCATCGAATTTTTGGGTGGAATGCAATACTTCCCCTACTTACTATACGTAGTAGAGAAAGTAAAAATCTGATGTGATACATTCACAAGACTTACTCTAACCTCTATGCTTTATTAGTGGGTAAATATACAATTTATTCTTACTAAAGCTTATTTTTCTATCTACTTCACTTTAATCCAAATAAACTTTTCCGGAAATAGCTACATTACACATTTCGTTATAGATACAAAGGGAACGGCGACAGTCAGATGAACGCTATATGCTGAACTTAAAGTTCCATACTGTTTCCATGCAATCGCCAGAAATAACCGAAAATTGATGGGACTTAAAAAGAATGACAAAGTATTCAACAAATCGAAACATTAATAACGGTTATCTCTAAAATGGCTGATGCTACAAACAGAATCATTTGAAATAAAATGTGTGTTTTAAAGAGGTTCACATTTTCGTGTATAAGATTATACTTAATTTCTTCTAAATGAAGCGGACTTCACAGGCTATTCCTAAAATTGAAGATATACATTTTATTTGTAATGTAAATGTCTTTAATATATGGTATTTTAATCAGTCATTAAAGGCATACTTTATAAAATTAAAAATTTCGAAAATTCTTCCGTGTAAAGAGTAGTCTGGGGTGGGAGATTTTCCTGAAATTGTTCGTGTCGCATCTTTGGAAGATATTGAACCTAAATACCAAGTTTGGCGTTTATCTGTCCTTTAGTTTTTGAGTTATGCTGTCCATACACACAGAGCATTTTCTAAAAATGATTTTTTTATTCGAGAGTCTCAAAACATGTATTTCTGGTTAAATCTCGACATCGGATTTTTGGATGGAATAAAGTACTCCCCTACCTACTCTATGTGGTAGAGAAAGTAATAATCTTTCGTAAGAAGAGTTTGTATACCAGCTAATAAACGATAGAGGGTAGAGAAAGTCGTGTGAATGTATCGCATACGATTTTTCCTCAGCTTTCACTTCTCTAAGTTCTCAATGTCACTTTGCCGTCACCTCTCTTCTTCGTGACCTAACCTCTTTTTCCGGATGATTCACTCGCTGAGGAGTACAAACAGCTGCAGCTCCACTCACTGCACGTCATCAACTCGACTCCACCCCTTTCGCGAGAACGCTGGCTTGTATAGCCCGTGGAAACGTTCATAGAACATTCTACAATTATCTCGACACACGTTCTGGTGGAGAGGGGAAAAACTTCCAGAAGGTTCAGTATATCTGCCGATAGCGCGCCCGGTGTTTACGCTGGCGAGCGGTACTTGTCGTTGTTTATTCCGACTGTCCGGCACCGACCTCCCAATATCCTTGTACCATTAGCCGCTGCTACAAAATATCAAGCCCGGTATTGAATTGAATATCTTCCAAGAATGTGATACTAAGATTTTAAACAAAATCTCCCAGACCAAAACTATACTTTACACAGAAAGCAGAAAGCTGTTGTTATTCTTTATTTTTTCAAAAATATCTCTCTACGATTTTTATTAAAATGCGACATATTTAAAATTTTTGCACAATAATTAAAATAAATAGCTTGAGCTTTTTGGGAATAACCAGTGAATTCCTCTTCATTTTGAAGTATGTTTGTATAGGTGTAGGTTAGACAACGGAGGGGGACACCTTGCGCACCTTGACCTACATAGATCTATGTGGCTACTGCTCCCAGGAGGAAGGGACGAAGTGAAGAAACCACAGGAGGCTAAAGGCCGCAGGGACGCGCGGAGGTCCCCAATAGCTCTAGGAACGTAGAACCGTCCCACTGCTAGAGCTGCCTAAAGAGTGCTGCCCTCTAGTGTCCACAGGGAGTACGCTTTCCTTTGAACAAGCATCCAGCTATCTGTCCGGCACTAGAAGTCCACCTGAAAGTTGAGAAGGAAGCGGAATGAAAGGAAATCATGGTAGATGAGAAACCACCCCAGTGTTCGCCTACCGACCAAGGAAAACTAAAAAATCCCAAGGACAGAGTGGGCGATCTAAGGGAATCAAAGCCGGGACCTACCGAAACATTTGACTATTACTTCATTCTCCTGTATTCTTGTTATACGTAGTGTAATCAAGTTTATCCCTATTAATGCTGATCCCCATGGACTAGCTTTGGTGTCTCTGGCGCAGGGGATCGCGGGTTCGACTCCCGCCTCAGGCATGAGTCGACAAGTTTTGCATCCAGTTTTCCGAAGAAACTTTTGAATCAGTTGTGTAATCAATGCAATATGTGTCTTTTGTAAAAATAAAAAAGAACATTAACAAGAAGTGAATAGAACAATAAGATTTTGTAGAAGAGTGAGTAGAGAAAGTCATGCCAATGCAACACATCAGATTCAGTACTAATATTGGGGTGAGAGCGGGTAACACGCGGTGTAATGGTCGTCCTTAAGATCGGAAGGAATTTCGCCAACATATGTAAATAAAACAGGGCCGGGTGAGAGTTCGCGTGCGGCCGATAACGCCGGACCGCTCACTTCCGCACCGGGTAATCCATCAACTGCGGTGTCAGACCTGGGTAAAATAAAACTCCAGTACAAAGCCTATTGTAAACCCGCGGCCGGAACAAAGCAGTCAGATCGCTTAATGCGACACTTCCGCCTCATCCCAAGATTTATTCACTCAAGGTGGTCATGGAAAGCACCCTTTATAGCCTACTTTCCTGTCTTTAAAGTGTTCTGCTATATATTTCAACAAATAAGAGCTAAGCTTGCATTCCAAGACAGGCGGTGGGAGAAAAACCTGTGAAATACCTGATCTAAACCATCCTCAAAATTTTCTCTGTCATGAGAAATTCACACACACACACACACACACACACACACACACATCCGCCATTTCTATAGTATTCATATAAAAAGTTATTTTTACTTTCTTTACTACATATAATAAGTAGGGGAAGTGTTGCATTCTACCCAAAACACAATACCGAAATATTACCGTAAATACATGTTTTGAGGCCCCCTGAATCCAAAAGATTCATTTTTGGAAACATGCTCTTAAAGACCGATGAATATAAAACTTTAAATTTGAGTTCAATATCTTCCAAGGATGCGACACAAAGATTTTCAAGAAAAACTCCCCACTCCAAACTATCCTTTACAGGGAACATTTTTCGAAAATTTTGATTTTCTCAAAAATGAGTCTAACAACTTTTATTAAAATATCATACGTTTAAGATATTTTCATGGCAAATGAAATGTATATCTCGAAGCTTCTGGGAATGTCCCCAAAAATCCCCTTCATTCTGAATGACTTTCGCATAACTGGTAAACCATTTCCGAGATATTCCTTGTTATTTGTTTGATTTTTCCAATACTTGTACTTTTTCTCAAATGGGAATGCGTTATTCATTTTTTACTTTCTCTACTACGTATAGTAATGGAAGTATTGTATTCCACCCAAAAATTCAATACCGAGATTTCACCGGAAATACATGTTTTGAGACCCCTGAATCCAAAAAAGCACTTTTGGAAACATGTCCGTGTGTGTGTGTGTCTGTGTGTGTGTCTGTCTGTGAACAGCATAACTCAGAAACGAACAGTCGGATAAACACCAAACTTGGTATTTAGGTTCAGTATCTTCCAGAGATGCGACAAGAAGGTTTTCAAGAAAATCCCCACACCCCAGAGTACCTTTACATGGAAGATTTTTCGAAAATTTAAATTTTCTCAAAAGTGGCTCTAACGATTTTGATTAAAATATCATATGTTTAAGATATTTTTATAAAAAATAAAATGTATATCTTGAATTTTCTGGGAATGTCTCCAAAAGTATTTTTTATTGTGGACGACTTTTGCATAACTGGTAAACCATAAGAGATAGACAAAATTTTACTACACAAAAAATGTAGATCGCGTTAAAATACACAATTTATGTCGTATACAATTTTTTTGTTGAGTGAACCATTTTCGAGATATTGCTTGTTATTCCCTTAAATTTTTCAATACTTATTTTCTCAAATGGGAATTCGTTATTCATTTTCTTGTCTTGGATATGCAAAAAGTATTAATCTGTGGCAAAGGGAATGGTGCTGCACCTAGCAACCAGCTATTAAGAGATATGTATGTGCTTAAAGGCTACTGTGTTTCTATATTGCCCTTGTAAATATATATTCCTCTTACATCTACAAGAAAATTAGCAATAAGATAGAGTCTGGAAATGTTTATCTCGATTAACATGAAGTAGATGGAGAATAAGCGTTTGTAAAAATAGTTTGTACAAGAGTAGAGAAAGTCATGTGAGTGTAACACATCAGATTTTTTGATGTCCTTGGACACACAAAGACAATCGAATACTCCACATAGCAACCATTTGACTGTCGCTTAAAGCTTACCATATTCCCTTGCGCCTACAAGAAAATTAGCAATAAGATAGTTTATGCAAATGTTTATCTTGTTTGTAAAAATAGTTTGTACAAGAGTAGAGAAAGTCATGTGAGCGCAACGCATCAGATTCTTCTAACCATGTTACTTTACACACAATATATATTATTTTACCTACGACTTGTTTCAAATTGAGCAAGAAGTTGTGATGGTGACGGGTGATGGGTCAGTGTGAATTTCTACAAAACTATAGCGGTTAGAAATATGCGAGGAATGGGTTTATCTGAGAAGTAGGATATGTTAGTTCCTACAATTAAGGTTAATGAAGCATGGTTAAAAACCTTCCTTTTTGTTTAAAATGATACGAACATTTTCAAACAGTTAGGCATTAAGGCTAGGTCGAACAAGTTTAAAATAGATATGTCAAGTTGCAATTTTCAATAACATTTTCATCACATCTTCATAACAATGTCTGTTGAGCACCAGGATCAAATATTATATGTATTTTGTGATTATATTTTTGACATATATGCAAGTGAAGAATGCAGTTTCCCAATGGACTTCTGGTATTCTTTTTCTAGACACTGTGCTAAGCGGGAGAACAGTTCTGTCTTTATGGGAATGCGCATATCAATATTATTACAAACCATAAATTTGAAGGAATTCAGATATGTAGTACTAACTGTAGGGTGTTGGTTCAAAATTCGCTGCATCTCTTCTCGTGTTGTCCAAAATTCTCTATATTTGCCTAGCTACTCTTATCTGGGGTCGGTTAATGAGAGTCCGGAATTATTCCAGTTAAAGAAACAGCAATAATAAAGCTACTAGTCAGTTATATAGTGCCTTCGTTTTATGCCATGGCCGCGGATCGTGCGAATGCGTGCTCCGTAAACAGTCTACTACACCGCGGGGTTTTCCATTCCGTAACTCACGAGTGTTTAACATATATGTAATGAGTACTAACCTTGTTATAAGTGTTGTTGAAAACGATGTCTATCTGCGTGAACACAGTCTTCACATCGTCGGATAAAATTACCATTCACACGTATAAGTTCTTCTTGCGTAATGTTATTACCTTCTGCTTTTATATTGTCCTTAAGTTCGTCTATGGTGTGGGAATTGTTGCTATAAACTTAATTTTTTGCGATCCCGGTGTCTTAAATTTATTGAACAAAGATCTCACAATGACTCTACCCGGAAATGGATAAACTGCTGCTAAAATTATCTACACACATGTCCACATGATTCAGTTTTCACGTATGTATCGTACATAAAAAATCTGATTTGTTACACTCACATGACTTTCTCTACTCTTGTACAAACTATTGTTACAAACGCTTATTCTCCATATGCTTCATGTTAATCGAGATGTTAATCTTATTGCTAATTTTCGTGTAGGTGCAAGGGGCATACGGTAGGCTTTAAGCGATAGTCAAATGTTTTAACGCTGGTTGCTATGTGGCGCATTCCATTCTCTTTGCATGTCCAAGACATAAAATAATGAATAACGAATTTTCATTTGAGAAAAAGTATAAATATTGGAAAATTTAAGCGAATAACAAGCAATATCTCGAAAATGGTTCACTCAACAACAAAAATGTATGTGACATAAATTGTGTATTTTAACGCGATCTACATATTTTGTGTAGTAAAATTTTGTCTATCTCTTATGGTTTACCAGTTATGCAGAAGTAGTTCACAATGAAGAATACTTTTGGAGACATTCCCAGAAAATTCCAGATATACGTTTTATTTGTCATGAAAGTATCTTAAACATATGATATTTTAATCAAAAGCGTTAGAGCCATTTCTGAGAAAATTAAAATTTTTGAAAAATGTTCCATGTAAAGGGTAATCTGGGGTGGGGGGATTTTCTTGAAAACCTTCACGTCGCATCTCTGGAAGATACTGAACCTAAATACCAAGTTTGGTGTTTATCCGACTGTTCGTTTCTGATTTATGCTGTTCACAGACACTCACACGGACATGTTTCCAAAAATGCTTTTTTTTGGATTCAGGAGGTCTCAAAACATGCATTTCCGGTGAAATCTCGGTATCGAATTTTTGGGTGCAATACAATACTTCTCCTACTTACTATACGTAGTAGAGAAAGTAAAAATCGCACATAACTCACGTATTGTCGAAACGCTTCACAACACGAAGACAAAGCAACGACTGAGACAGCTCAAGTTGATAAACATACCGTTGACAGTCCTGCGCCGCTGCTGCGCAATGGCACCGAAGTCACAGCCATCTCGGCCGATACGCATGTAAGGAAATTGTAGTCTCGGCACAAAACGAAGGCTTGAATGTTATACTCGTCTAGACCACTTTGAAATTCCGTAAATTACGTATTATTTCCCGTTAACTCTCCGTTACTCTGTCAAGGTCTACTTCGGAGCTCACACGCTTCCCCAAACCGATGTGAAGTGGATCTCTTGAAGACCAGAATTGGAAGAACATTGCTCGGAATTGTCCACCTCTTATACTCTCACAGACGACACGGATTTTCCAGTTGTAATATATAACATAATTTCCTTGGGCCATTGTGTTTAGCGTCTTATGAAAATAAAATCATTTATGTATTTTTCTCTTTAACATTTTTCTTTTATATAATTGCGTTATATTCAATGTAAAACAGATGTGCCCTTACAAGGTGCTTAGTTACATATAAGTAAACAACATTAAGTTGTTTATAGCTTATGACAAAGGAGTGAGATCATGCGAAGGAAAAACATCACAATCTTGCAAACATCCTCAGTTAGATGACCCATGGAATACTTAGAAAGCGTTAAGGCTATGCAAGAAAATATTTTATATAAATTTTGGAATTTTAATAAGTTTTACATTAATTCGTTCTATTTCTTACAGTTTCATAGTTAAGTTAATTATAAAAATTGTATTTAATAAGAATGAGCAGGACATTAATGTTATTAAAAGAAATTTCAAAATTCTGTGAAAATCATTACATTAGCACTTGAGAAAAGAAAATTAACATTTTTTTATCTAAGTGGCAGTATAGATTATTTTGAAATCCTCTTGTCGGATCCTTGAAAAATGCTAAACTTCAATACTAAATATGGACTTGCACACAAATCGTTTTCAAAAGTGTTTTTTTTCGGATCAACACTAATAACTTCAGTGCCTTCCGAAGATGCGATACAAGGATTTTCAAGAAAATCCCTTCACCCCAAACTACCCATTACATGGAATATTTTTACAAAATTTTTATTTTGTAAAAAGTGGCTCTAACGGTTTTCATTAAAATACTGTATATTAAAGATATTAACATAACAATAAAATTATATGTTGAATTTTCTGCGAATAGTCTTCATTCGGAAGGTATTTTGCATAATCTCTGGCAAATATTAAGCGATATACGAAGAAATACTACACAAAAATGTAGATCTGTTTAAAACACACTATTTATTTAAAATAACTTTCTGTGCCAATAGCCATTTCCGTGATATTTTTACTAATGGTTCGAATTGTTCAGAAAGCCATTTTTTTAAAGTACTTTCAACATTCAGTTGTTTCTCGCGATTTCATGGAAACAGTATGGAATTTTAAGGCAGCATATAGCGTCCAGTTGTTAAACATTTGACTATCGCTGTTCTCTTTGTATCAATAACGAAATGTATAATGTAGCTGTTTCTGTAAAGGTTTATTTCGATTAAAATGTAATGACAGATAGAGGGCAGGAAAAGTCATGTGAATGTATCACATCAGATTTTATTATGGATACAGTGCTCTACAAAAACTGTTTTCCAGGTGAAATTTCAATGCGGAATTTTTAATTGGAATAAAATTATGTATTGTTGTTGATATACACTTTTTCACTTAGGTGCTTAGCGTAGGACAAACTACTTGTCACTTTTGACACACATTCAGGACAGAACACATCTGATCCGTCGAGTCGAATCACAACCAACAACTGAACTGCAGAGTCACAACTCTCAACTGGACTGCACTGCAGTTAACTTCATGACTTCTTAATTGTGAACTGAGTGCTAGTCAGCCTCTTATATAGGCCCCATATACAAAGCGGAACGTTCTAGAAGAGGAAGCTACTCGAACCTGCGGAAACGAATCTTCTAAAGCAGTAAACATTTCGGAATAGCGCACATGATGGGATCATAGAGTGGCTATTGTTCTGAAGGCCAGTGGAGGGCCCCGCCCAGATGCTGGGTAGGGATGCGTGACAATGCTTTCTCTGCTTATTAAAACAGTAGTACTGGATAAAGTAAGAATAAGAATCACTAAAATGCTTTATAGATATCGCTCAAGATTATACACTATCAGGAGTTTCTTCATCTTGCTAAGTAGCAGGGTTAGGCGCAGTGGATGGTGGTGTACGATGGGTGTGGTTTGAAGAGATAACTGTTTTCCGTGAGGGCAACATTAGGGACCTCATCTACCGTCACATGCCTTCCTCCTGGAGGTTTAGTAGACTTTATAGCAGTGCTCAAATACTCTGTAATTCCCCCGTATCTAGCGAGCCAGTTTAAACATTTGACTATCAGTTGAGTCTCCTTGTACCTACAACGAAACGTATAATGAAACGTTTGTCTCGATTAATATGATAGGAGCGGTGTAGAGGTTAAAACATTGGAGGCAGTGAAATGAAATTGAAAGTTATGGCACTCAAGCGTCCATTCCTCTCGCAGACATTGTGTTGTAAGTCAGGAACCACACACGTCACAGCTGTGAAGATGGATAGCTAATTCACACGACAGTCGTTTCCTTCCTCTACTTGACATTATACACACGTGGTCAGAGAGCTGTGAACCGCACATAAGGTGCCACGTCACCTCCCTGTCGTTAGCTTATGAACAATACGCTCTTAACATTATCACTTCGTATTAAAAGTATGTTTCAAACAACCAAGGAAAAGGTTCAGTTTCTCTACTCATTCTTCTAAAAACTATTCTTAGAGAAGCTTATGTTTCTGTTTGCTTCATATTAATCATGTTAAAAATCGTGAAGTGATAGCGAAGTGTTCAAAAAGCGGTTCGCTATAATGTGGTTTTTAAATAAACAAATGAAGACTTAAGATTTCTTTTGGTAGTGTTTGAGGTCCCTTATTTTTTTATTTTTTTTTCCTGTTGTCGTAGGGGACTTGGCACTGCTCCAGTGAGAATATTCTACCCATGCCCCCCCCGAACTAGGAGTGACGACACAGCAATGACGGGGTCCCTAAATTTTCCAGATTGAGACGTCCCGACAGTCGGACAGGTATATTGGGGATCGAAAGGACGGTCCGTTTATCCCCGGCAGCCAGCCGAAAGCCGATGGACGGAGAAAGTTCACGGAGAGAGCATCTTTTTCCCCTGCCACGCCGCACCGAAATACCATCCAACTCTGAAACAGACCTAGCGGGCTGAAGGATGAATGACGTGATGAATGGAATGAAAGGAAGGGACAGGAAATTCTTAGGCTGAAAGAAAGAACTTCATCATTCGACTGTCGACCCGAGAAAACCTCTTGAATCAGAGTGAATGATCACCGGGGCCACCTGAATGCGAGTCGGTAACTTCCGTTATCGTTGCATATAGCACCACAGACGTGGCCACTAATGGAAAGATAATTGTGAAACAAAATTTGGTAACTATTTCCAGCCTAAGTTTAGGGTACATATCTGGAATTGTCCAGTTGTGAGGACTGAGGGAAACCTGGAAACAACCTCAGTCAGGTAGGACTTGAACTGCGAGTCTCTCACGTTACCACGGAACCATCTCGCCCGTTTGACTTAAAATTTAAAAAATATGTGATTAAGTACTGGAAGATTCAAAACAATACCATCTAATATCTTGTAAATGTATCGTCACAATTTTTTTATTTATTGTTGTATTTATATCCCGCCTTTAACACTGCAATGGCATATAGGCGATCTTTTACCTTTCAAACAAATTTCCTTTCGGGGGGGGGAGGTTTATACATTACTCACACATTACACTTTCATTCATACTTCCAGAGTGTGGGGAGGATATGCAATAATCTTATCTAAACCAAAATTTCCAACCCCCAGCCGCGAATCAAACACGGACTCCTGCACAGCAGGCAGGTGCTCCACCGATAGAGCTACGGAGCCGGCCACAGACATTTTTATTTGAAATAAGTTGTGTCCTTTAAAGAGATTTACATTTTAGTGCAGTAATTTTTTGACTATCTCTTATGGTTATCCAGAAATACAACGTGTAATCCAAATGAAGGGGATTTAAAAGGCTTGAGCAGAAAATTGAAAATGTGCATTGGCTTACCCAACGTTGCACGATTAACTTTTTAAACGAATTAATTGATTTCGTTTACCTCCCATTTACCTTCACAATACAAATAAATCATCACTATCATTTACTTACATATAGGCCTTGAGCTATTGTAGCAGCTTTTAGAATTATAATTTCAATATTAGGATTCATTAAATTTTCATATGAATTTAATAAACAATTAATATTTACAGTAATTTTAATACTAATTTTAATTACAATTCAATGACGACGGGATGTTTTACTATTCCCAATAACAAATTAAAAATCACTCGATATTCACGCAAAAGGATGTGAAACATAGGCGGAACGTCTGACTTCCTTAACCTCCCACCGACACTCTCCCAAGTTCTGGAAATACTGCATAGTCTATAAGTACACCTTGGTGGTGGAACAATCATTGGTCGCAATGGTAGAGTAATTTTTTAGATAATTACACTAGGTTAAATTTGAAAACCTTGTGCCTTCTTTTTGGTACCATAATTATTTAATAACATAAAAGCTACATAATTTTCACAGAAGTAGAAACACTTAAAATATACAAAGAAATAAGATTCCGCATTTCCAGGACACTAAGTTATATTTTTGGACATATTCTGCGACCACCGTGAAAAATAATCTTGTCATTTAATATAAGATATCGTTTCACAGATTTCTATGCTGGCAATTTTCCCTCTTTATACATGTATTTAGCATGTTGTGTTAACGAACTTGATTGCAATATAAATATAAAGACAACAAAGCAAAACTTTCTCACATGAGGGCTGTTAGAAGGTTCAGACATCCAGAAACTTTAGTGCATACATCTACAGTATTTGATAAATGGCAATATAAAACAGGATCGATTGTCACTTTTTAAACTCAGTCTTCTGTTTTTTGAAATGTTACAGCATGACAATCTATGTATATTCCTTGAAATAAAATGCTACCGGCTTTTGTTTTTATAAGCTATTTATATTCTGTGGAGTAAGAACAACTATTTGTTCTACTCTATGGCATTCTCAAGTAAACGTCAAGGCCTTCTTCGCAAACATGTTCTTTTATAACATCACTGTGTTCGTATTTATGTATAAGGGCTTTGTAAATCCTTTTACTCTTTTAATAATTTATGAAACTAAATTATAAGGTGCTTTATAGTCCAATGTCTCAGAAAAATTGGGATTTTCAATGCTGAAAGAATTATCAACATCGGTTGAATGGTTTTTGAGATTATCCTACATACACAAAGAGACACATAAATTTTCTCTCCTTTATAATATTAGTGTAGATATAAATAACGTGGTATTTTAATAAAAAGCATTGGAACCTTGACTGAAAAAAATGAAGAAGTTTCTAATTAAAGCATTGTTTGGGGTTGGGAAATTTTCTAGAAAAAATCTTCGTGTCACATCTTTAGAAGATACTTAAATACCAAGTTTGACACTTATCCTATTTTTAGTTTTTACTTCCTCTGCTATGTAGAGTAAGTAGGGGAAGTATTGCCTTGCATCCAGAAATTCGATACCGAGACTACACCGGAAATACACGTTTTGAGGGCCTGAATCCAACTAAAAGCATTTTTGGAAACATGCTCGTATTTGTGTCTGTGTGGCTGTGAACAGCATAACTCAAAAAAGAAAAAGTCGGATAGATACCAAACTTGGTATTTGAGTTTAGTATCTTCCAAGGATGCGATACGAAGATTTCCATGAAAAACTCCCCACCTTATACTACCATTTACATGGAACAATTTTAGAAAGTTTTTGATTTTCTCAAAACTGGCTCAAACGATTTTGATTAAAATATATGTTTAAGATATTTTCATGGCAAATTAAATGAATATCTTGAATTTTCTGGTAATGTCCCCAAAGGTCCTCTTCATTCTGAATGACTTTTGCATAACTAGTAATCCGTAAGAGATAGACAAAATATTACTACACAAAAAATGTAGATCTCGTTAAAACACACAATTTATGTCATACAAATTTTTTTGTCGAGTGAATTATTATTGTTATTTGTTTGAATTTTCCAATACATATACTTTTTCTCAAAGGGGAATTCGTTATTCGTTTTTTATGTCCTGGACATACAAAGAGAATGGAATGCGCCACATAGCAAACAGCTCTTAAAATATTTGACTATCCCTTAAAGCCTACCATATTCCCCTTGCACGTACAAGAAAATTAGCAGTAAGATTAACATCTCGATTAACATGAAGCATATGGAGAATAAGCGTTTGTAAAAATAGTTTGTACAAGAGTAGAGAAAGTCATGTGAGTGTAACACATAAGAATTTTTTAAAAAAAAAAGGCATTTTTATTCGGGGTCTCAAAACATGTATTTGTGGTGAGCTCTGGATATAGAATGCTTGAAATACTATAGCTGTCACGGGTACGAACGTAGGAATTTGGAACACAAAAGTCTAAACGTTTCCTAGGCTCTAATTGAAGGTAGGCTATGCTTGCAGCATGGGAATCACATTTTCTGACCCACTTAACCTAAATGCGAGCTGGTGACATCAAACAACCAAACCACGGCTGGCTTTTGGTTAATACTTCAAAGCCGGAGCCCGGATATTAATTCCTGGTGCCATAAATACGATTTCCGGAGAGTTGTAACGCAATAAAAGTCGCCAATGGTGTATCAATATGGCGGTCAGGGGCATTTAAATTGCCGTCCTTGCCTTTGCTGGCTCTAAATGGGATTTATGTGTGATAATCTTACAAAGGCGTGCAGCCTGGCCAATTTAGGTCAATATTTAGATGCCCGTATAAAGATTGGGAAATAAACATCGCAAGCTCAAAACATACAATACATTTCAAAGAATTTATTAGTTTAATTTACCTCCCCACATAATGTCCATTATAGCAATAATAATTATTATTTATTATGAAATGACGTAAAGGATTTAACTTTATTAATTATCTATAGTAAGTAGAGCAAGTATTGCATTCCACCCAAAAGTTCATGTTTTGAGGCCATGCTAAGAGGCCCCCTGAATCCAAAAAAAAAAAAAAATTAGAAAAGATCCGGGACAGGTCAGTCTGTGTGTCTATGTCTTGAACAGCATAGCTGTAAAACAAAAAGTCGGACAACTACCAAACTAAACTGAAGTTTAGTATACTCCAAGGATGCGACACAAATTTGTTCAACGAAATAAGGATACGCTCTAAATGATCAAAGATTTGCCAATGATTTGATGGCTTTGACCAACGAAATGCGAATATTTACAGTGTGTCACGAAATCTACAACACGGCTGTGAGCAAAACGTAAACAAAAATAGCTACCTGGCCAAGGTATGCGGTATGAAATCTGAATGTGATTTCATTGGATACAACATGTGAAAGTGCTACATAATATTAGCAAAGAACAATGTTACATTGCAAATTGTTATACCTTGACGCAAGTAGTAAATTCCTTTGCGCGTGATAAATTATCAATGTGTTCTGAAGGGTTTCAGTTTGGCGAAGAGACACATTTATGACACTGACAAGTCTTTTCAAGTCTTCTCCAATCTTGTCACAAAATTAAACATATTTTACAATTTTTCTTGTAAACTCTTGAATGGAGAAAAAGTTTGATTGTGTACAAGGGGCTTTACGTACACTAAAAGCCTCAAGGAAACTACAAGTCACACAGCAATTTGGTAAAATACATAAAAGCACCATTAGGACGTGAAGCGCGGCAAGAAATTACAATAGAGAATAAAAAACACCAAAATTTACTTGAGATTCAAAATAATTTGCAAGTTCCTAACCGTGAAGTATTCTCACGAAACAACATACCTGAAGTTCAGCTGAAGGCACGCTTCACACCAACAGCAGCAGAGATACACAGCCTGTGACTTGACCTTCTCGCAACACGGCCCACGTTATCATCGTTTCGAAACACAACATACGAGCGAATTCTAAACTGGACTTGCATATCATAAAAGGAGCAATAAATAATTCATAACTAGAAGCTAAAAGAGATCACTCTGTATTGAAACATTTTGTTAAAGTTAAAGGAATTTCCAAAAGAACCAAATAAAACCTCCACAACCAGACACGCACCTGTATATGCGATACCACACCTTCGCTGCCCCGTCGCACGAGTCGAACTAGCTGTCTCTTGCTAGACGTCCGAGGCGACCAAAACAAAATAGGCGGCACAGAAAATGGGACTCACAAGTGCTATACATCGAACATGCAGAGTGGGGGAAACGGCACAACCTTCAAGAAAATCGAAACGGACTGCGTAACTTTAACCGCAATCAACTGAAGTGATCAGTCCAGTACCCACGGTCAAACTTGACCATAATCAACTACCTCGTTTAACTTTGATCACACCAAAAAATCTCGTTGAATGCGGTCAAGTGTCGAACTGACCGCAATAAAACTTAGATCGATATTGGTGCACATGGCCATGACTGCGTTTTATAATAAACATGAATAAAAACAAAAGTTAAAGCTAAGTAATAACTGTACCTGATCTTTCTCAACTCAAAGCTCCCTCTCGTATAACCATGAAAAGTGAAGGGGCTGTACTAACAGAAAAGGAAAACAAAAAAGGTATCCTGCGAGTAATTTCTGATATCACACTAGAAATCATTTTCTTTATATATACACGGCGTTCCCGAGTCGCCGACCACTTTGTTGGAACAGGCAACTCAAATGACATCAGGGACAATGAAATATTCCTGGTGTTTTACCATTACATTATGTAGGACTACTTGCTTCTGTTTAAAATCGTTGTTCTGGTATCGCTAACACTGTTAACAGCGGCAAGTGTATTTGTTGTACTAACATTTAGCTTTTGTTGTTACATCAACGCACCGTTTGTGAATTATAATTGCATTGTTACATACTGGGGTGAGGGCTAAAAGGTTTCCAGAAAATGAATAAATTTAGCTCACCCCAACACACACATCGGGGAAGCAACTTGCTCTCAGCAAGAAGACCGGGACCTTGATGTGTAGATTTAGAGGAAGGCGTGGTGTTTTACATTACACAAAAACATTACATAACACACATTACCTGGAATTTATTAACAAACGACGCTACATTATGAACTAAGAAGAGAGGATGGAGGGAGATGCCTCGAAGCCGTGGCCTGATCACACTACGTTTTGCTACAACGATCGCTCTCACTCAAGTGACGCTATCTATATCCCCCTTCCAACCGTGTCTAGCCAAGCCAGATACGGTTGGAATCATATCAGACGATTTCAAACAGAGCCGTCCCTTTGGCGTGGTCCGCGCCAAAAGGACGGGATCGTTAATCAAAGAAAGCCAATATTGCTATGTCTAGTAGCAAAAATGCTGCACAACAGTGCATCTGGTAATGACAATGAACTTACTGATACGCCACAGCATAGTATTACAAGCTTTGTAATAATGTAATATTCCGCAATACATTACACTACAATAATAATTAACGCCCTGTCCATCATCAATCAGACATCCGAAGATTACCTGGTAGGTAAGCTTATTTGACCTACATTTCTGCAGCTGAGATTTGTGTACGAGTGGATAGGGTGACGGCTTTCTAACGAACAGGTTCCAAGTTCGAATCCCGCTCTCATATGCAGAGTCATACAAGCTATTGTGTGTGTCTGAACAGCATAACTCAAAAACAAAAAGTCGGATAAATTCCAAACGTGGCATTTAGGTTCAGTATCTACCAATGATGCCACACAAACGTTTTCAACAAAATTCTCTCATCGCAGATTACCCTTTACATGGAACATTTTTCGAAATTCTTTATATTCTAAAAAAATGGCTCTAACGATTTTATTAAAATACCACGTATGAAAGATATTTACATGAGAAATAAAATATTTGTCTTGAACTTTCTGAGAATAGCTTTAAAGTCATCTTCATTCGGAAGGAGTTTTATATAACCTTGCATAACTGGTAAACGTTAAGCATAGACAAAAATTTACTACACAAAAAATGTAGATTTCTTTAAAGACACAATTTATTTAAAAAAAATCTGATGTGTTACACTCACGTGACTTTCTCTACTCTTGTACAAACTATTTTTACAAACGCTTATTCTCCATATACTTCATGTTAATCGAGATATCGAGATGTTAATATTATTGCTAATTTTCTTGTAGATGCAAGGAAAATATGGTAGGTTTTAAGCGATAGTCAAATATTTAAGCACTGGTTGCTATGTGGCGCATTCCATTCTCTTTGCATGTCCAGGACATAAAAAAAAATCTGATGTGTTACACTCACATGACTTTCTCTACTCTTGTACAATCTAATTTTACAAACGCTTATTCTCCATATGTTTCATGTTAATCGAGATATCGAGATGTCAATCTTATTGGTAATATTCATGTAGATGCAAGGGGAATATGGTAGCTTTAAAGCGATAGTCAAATATTTTAACGCTGGTTGCTATGTGGCGCATTCCATTCTCTTTGCATGTCCAGGACATAAAAAAAATGAATAACGAATTTGAGAAAAAGTATGTGTTGGAAAATTTAAGGAAATAACAAGCAATATCTCGAAAACGGTTCACTCAACAAAAGAAATGTATATGACATAAGTTGTGTATTTTAACGCGATCTACATTTTTTGTGTAGTAACATTTTGTCTATCTCTTATGGTTTACCAGTTATGCAAAAGTCGTTCACAATGAAGAATACTTTTGGAGACATTCCCAGAAAATTCGAGATATACATTTCATTTCTCATAACATTATCTTAAACATATGATATTTTCATCAAAATCGTTAGAGCCATTTTTGAGAAAATTAAAATCTTCGAAAAATCTTCCATGTAAAGGGTAGTCTGGGGTGGGGGGATTTTCTTGAAAACCTTCGTGTCGCATCTCTGGAAGATACTGAACCTAAATACCAAGTTTGGTGCTTATCCGACTGTTCGTTTTTGAGTTATGCTGTTCACAGACACACAGACACAGACACACACACACACACAGACACACACACGGACATGTTTCCAAAAATGCTTTTTTGGATTCAGGAGGTCTCAAAACATGTATTTCCGGTGAAATCTCAGTATCGAATTTTTGGGTGGAATGCAATACTTCCCCTACTTACTATACGTAGTAGAGAAAGTAAAATGAATAACGAATTTGAGAAAAAGTATAAGTATTGGAAAATTTAAGGAAATAACCAGCAATATCTCGAAAACGGTTCACTCAACAAAAAAAAGTTATATGATATAAGTTGTGTATTATAACGCGATCTACATTTTTTGTGTAGTAAAATTTTGTCTATCTCTTATGGTTTACCAGTTATGCAAAAGTCGTTCATAATGAAGAATACTTTTGGAGACATTCCCAGAAATTTCGAGATATACATTTCATTTCTCATGACATTATCTTAAACATATGATATTTTTATCAAAATCGTTAGAGCCATTTTTGAGAAAATTAAAATTTTCGAAAACTGTTCCATGTAAAGGGTAGTCTGGGGTGGGGGGAATTTCTTGAAAATCTTCGTGTCTTATCTCTGGAAGATACTGAACGTAAATACCAAGTTTGGTGTTTATCCGACTGTTAGTTTTTGAGTTATGCTGTTCACAGACACACACACACAGACACACAGACACACACACACACATACAGACACACACACGGACATGTTTCCAAAAATGTTTTTTTTTTGGATTCAGGAGGTCTCAAAACATGTATTTCCGGTGAAATCTCGGTATCGAATTTTTGGGTGGAATGCAATACTTCCCCTACTTACTATACGTAGTAGAGAAAGTAAAAATGAGTAACGAATTTGAGAAAAAGTATAAGTATTGGAAAATTTAAGGGAATAACAAGCAATATCTCGAAAACAGTTCACTCAACAAAAAAAATGTATATGACATAAATTATGTATTTTAACGCGATCTACATTTTTTGTACAGTAAAAGTTTGTCTATCTCTTATGGTTTACCAGTTATGGAAAAGTCGTTCAGAATGAAGAACACTTTTGGAGACATTCCCAGAAAATTCGAGATATACATTTCATTTGTCATGCAAATACCTTAAACATATGATATTTTAATCAAAATCGTTAGAGCCATTTTTGAGAAAATTAAAATTTTCGAAAAATGTTCCATGTAAAGGGTAGTCTGGGGTGGGGGGATTTTCTTGAAAATCTTCGTGTCGCATCTCTGGAAGATACTGAACCTAAATACCAAGTTTGGTGTTTATCCGACTGTTCGTTTCTTAGTTATGCTGTTCACAGACACACAGACACACACACACACACACACACGGACATGTTTCCAAAAATGCTTTTTTTGGATTCAGGGAGTCTCAAAACATGTATTTCGGTGAAATCTCGGTATCGAATTTTTGGGTGGAATGCAATACTTCCCCTACTTACTATACGTAGTAGAGAAAGTAGAAATTGTGGGATAAGCAGTTTCTGAGATATCCGTTATTAAAGGTTGAATTGTTCATACTTCGTCACTTTAAGTCCTTTCAACATTCAGTTGTTTCTCGCGATGTCATGGAAACAGTATGGAATTTTAAGGCCAGCATACAGCGTCAGTTGTTAAACATTTGACTATCGCTGTTCTCTTTGTATCTATAACGAAATGTGTAATGTAGCTGTTTCTGTAAAGGTTTATTTGGATTAAAATGTGATAGGTAAGAAAATAGGCTTTAGTAAGAATTGTTTGTATGATCTTTAATAAGCGATAGAGGGCAGAGAATGTCATGTGAATGTAACACATCAGATTTTTAAAAAAATGCTCGGACACATCAAATTTAATATTTTGAAGGGAAAATTTTACAAAGAAGAAACAAGATATTCAGCTATTGTTGTATAGAGTGTAGTGTCATCGACAATAATTTTAAAGGGCAACATATGCTTCAGTTTTTCTGGAAGGTAGATCTTTATTTTCTTTGTTCAATAACCACCGGAATGCAATTTAATATCTCAAGAATATATTTAATTTTTACACACATTTTCTGTGTAATAACAACAAGTATTTTCTACTCCATGACGTTGTCAACGAAAGGTCAAAGATTTTCTCGCAGGTATATTCTTTTATGACTCCAACGTGTTCGTGTTCTAACATCCAAGATTTATAGATATCTTTTAGTTATTTAGGAATTTAATTTAGATGTTATCGTATGGCCTAGTCCGTCAGGAAGTACAGGACTGTTTAATAGTGAAAGATTGCATATGTTTTATTATAATATTTGAAGAAGTATGTTTCTGCTCCACGCTTTGGGAAGCCAACTTGAAGAAGTATTGTGCTTGGAGTTTATTTATTTACGTAATTTATTGTTACGTAAATTATTAGCCTCACGCTTGGGAAGCCAACTTGAAGTAGATGTGCCGTACGTATGGGTGCCAACTTGAAGAAAATTGTTTGTTCAACTTTTGTAGTTTATTGTTGTTGAAAACTTGAAGTAGATATTGTCTTTACGTTGTTTATTTATTTATTTCCACACTTGGAAAACCAATTTGAGAAAGTGTTCTGTTGTTGAGGTTTGCACCACGCTTTGGGCGACAATTTGAGGATGTATTTTTGTTGTAACACTCCAAGTTTAAAAATATTATTTTAACTTTGTTATTAAACTGCTTCTATAGATAGTATTTATGTTTGTTTTTGCCTCGGCTGCTTCAGTATTACTTTAGAGACACGTTTCTCTTAATCAGGGCGTGGTGCGACAATAATGTAGGCTTTACACAGTTTTTAAGTTTAAATTAACTTCTTTTTATTAATCCTTGACACAAATTAAATAGCACTACACTGATATGAAGAGCTGTGAGATTCTTTAATTTAAAACTTGCACTTTGTTAACGCGTATATTTAATTTTCGTTACACACGAATACGTAATATTTCTTTAGGGAGCACATCTTCCATCCGGTCACTATCAAGGTCTGCAGGCAACTGAACACATTTCAACCGTCCAAACACGTAAGCTCTGTATTTCAAGTCTGTGATTGGCTAATTTTAGTCCAATAAATACTTGCATTTAATTAAAGCTTTTTCTGGCTGTTGATTGGCTAATTTTAAACTGTCACAAAATTTACATTATCGTTGTTCTAATCATGACTAGTAACATTCAAACTCTCAAACTCATTATTGCCTTAAGGTTACCTCATTGTTAGCAACTTTAAACTTATTATTCTCACAGCTCTTACACTATTAAGTTACTTAATGCATTCAAATAATATTATTAAACATGTTTACATTAATATAAGCATATGCAATGACTGTTATATACATTTTTTTATATATTGTTACATACACATATTGCTTCAAGGCGGGCTGTTATTGAATTTACATATTATATAATTTAATTGAAATTATTCAAGTGTTAAAAATACTGTCTAATATTGGTATGTATAAAGTTAAAATCACATATCATTCAATCTCGCATTCATACTTCCAGACTCTAGGGAATGCTTCTAATGAAAGAGAAATTGCCCCGACCCAGCTGGAAGTTGAACTCGGGACCTCTGTACTGAGCACACACAGAGCAGTATAGGAATAAAACAGGTGTCCCTGGTGGTATAAAGAAGACAGGATTACCTTAGAGACGTGTCGTGTTACACAGAGTTTGTAACGGGAATGTTTACATATATGGGGTCGGTGTTAAGGAAATTAGAGGCGGCCACGATTCAATTACACCTCACGCTCCTCATTTGTTCCGACTTGAGTCCACGAGAAATCTCATTAGCCAGCAATACCCTTCTTCCAGCACTACGGTGCGCCGGCACGCTTTGTGCTGCTGGTGATTAGATCTGTCGCACAGAGAAGACCCCTAGTTGGCAGGGGTTGCACTTTCACCTTACTTTCTATCCTATTTACTTTCCTCCCTCAAATACTACGTAATAAATAATTACCATAAAAAGTACATATGTAAAAGCAATACTACCCAAATAAACAAAGCACTTAATATTTGTACGAGCTTTTTTACCTTCTCTACCTGCTATTAGGGCAGAAAACATATTTTAAGTAAAAGTATCTAACTGATTATCTTAAAAGCAACATCACATTTCTTTATTCGAAGGGGAAAACACTTATATTAGTCAAGTTATATATAGTGCATATTTTAAAGGTCAGCTCAATTGTTTTAAATGTCAACTTAATTTTTTAAATTAGATTTTGGTGTTAGATATAAAACCAAACAAGTTTATTGTGAAGTATTCTTTTTACTAAACCAACCACAATTTTATAAATAAATCTGATGTGATACATTCCCCATGAGTTTCTCTACCCTCTATTGTTTATTAGTCAGTATACAAACTATTGCTACTAAAACTTATTTTTTTATCCACCACATTTTAATCCAAATAAACCTTTGCAGAAATAGCTACGTTACACTTACGGATACAAAGAGAACAGCGATAGTCAAATGTTTAAGAACTGGACGCTATATGCTGGTCTTAAAATTCCATACTGTTTCCATGACATCGCGAGAAACAACTGAATGTTGAAAGGACTTTAAGAGAAGGCCCATGAAATGAACAATTGGAACCATTAATAACAGATGTCTCAATAACGATTTATATCACAAAAATAACTTATTCGAAATGAACTGTCTTAAAGACATCCACATTTCTTGTGTAGTACATTTTCGTCTATCGCTCAGCGTTTACCACTTATACACAGGTCCTCCCAAATGAAGAGTATTTCAAAGGTTATTCGCAGAAAACTCAAGAATTTATTTGTAATGTAAATATCTTTAATATGTGGTATTTTAATCAAAATAACTAGAGCCATTTTTTAGAAAATAAAACTTCTGAAAAATGTTCTATGTAAAGGGTAGCGCGGGGTGGGGAGTTTTCTTGAATATTTTCGTATCGCATCCTTGGAGGACAGTGAACTTAAGTACTAAATTTAGTAACTTTTCGTTTTTCAGTTTTACTGTTCACAGAGACTCACACACAGACAAAGACACAATGATATGCACACAAGGACCTGTATATGATCTTTTTATTTAGGATGCCTGAAAGCATATACTTCTGGTGATATCTCGACGTCGAATTTTTCGGTGGAATACAATACTTCCCCTGTTTACTCTACGTAGTAGCAAAATAAGAATTAAACAAGTCTTGTATTAATAGCAAAGCATTACAGTATTACATTGAAATACTTAATTTTATTTGTTAAGACTTAACAAAACATAAATGCAGTTTAAATACAGACATTACGTTGCTTTTCTTCTTTTTCTTTAGCGGATTACCCTTCTCACTGTATGACTTACAAGTCAATGCCTTGTGTCAGTAGCCTGTTGAGGAGCAAGCAAACTCTGGATCATAGCATATCCAGGATGAGTGATCAGACCAATGTCTTGGGTCAGTAACCTGTTGAGGAGCAAGCAAACTCTGGATCATAGCATATCCAGGATGAGTGATCAGACTAATGTCTTGGGTCAGTAGTCTGTCGAGGAGCAAGCAAACTCTGGATCATAGCATATCCAGGATGAGTGATCAGACCAATGTCTTGGGTCAGTAACCTGTTGAGGAGCAAGCAAACTCTGGATCATAGCATATCCAGGATGAGTGATCAGACCAATGTCTTGGGTCAGTAGTCTGTCGAGGAGCAAGCAAACTCTGGATCATAGCATATCCAGGATGAGTGATCAGACCAATGTCTTGGGTCAGTAACCTGTCGAGGAGCAAGCAAACTCTGAATCATAGCATATCCAGGATGAGTGATCAGACCAATGTCTTGGGTCAGTAACCTGTTGAGGAGCAAGCAAACTCTGGATCATAGCATATCCAGGATGAGTGATCAGACCAATGTCTTGGGTCAGTAACCTGTTGAGGAGCAAGCAAACTCTGGATCATAGCATATCCAGGATGAGTGATCAGACCAATGTCTTCGGTCAGTAACCTGTTGAGGAGCAAGCAAACTCTGGATCATAGCATATCCAGGATGAGTGATCAGACCAATGTCTTGGGTCAGTAACCTGTTGAGGAGCAAGCAAACTCTGGATCATAGCATATCCAGGATGAGTGATCAGACCAATGTCTTCGGTCAGTAACCTGTTGAGGAGCAAGCAAACTCTGGATCATAGCATATCCAGGATGAGTGATCAGACCAATGTCTTGGATCAGTAACCTGTTGAGGAGTAAGCAAACTCTGGATCATAGCATATACAGGATGAGTGATCAGACCAATGTCTTGGGTCAGTAACCTGTTGAGGAGCAAGCAAACTCTGGATCATAGCATATCCAGGATGAGTGATCAGACCAATGTCTTGGGTCAGTAACCTGTTGAGGAGCAAGCAAACTCTGGATCATAGCATATCCAGGATGAGTGATCAGACCAATGTCTTGGGTCAGTAACCTGTCGAGGAGCAAGCAAACTCTGGATCATAGCATATCCAGGATGAGTGATCAGACCAATGTCTTGGGTCAGTAGCCTGTCGAGGAGCAAGCAAACTCTGGATCATAGCATATCCAGGATGAGTGAGCAGTCCAGTGCCTGTTATGGCGGTGAAGAACTAGTGATGAAAGGGATGATAGGAAAATTCGCGTATCAAATTGTCCAGCCCAGCATTAGCCTAGCAACCGAGGAAAGCTACGAAGAATCCTTCTGTCATGTTGGTCGGCCAAGGGGGTTAAACCTCTTATATACACTACACCTTTTGACCAAGTAATTGCTTCAAATTAAGCAAGAAGGTTACAGCATTCAAATGTTCATTCGGGTAACATGATCGTGTCATGGAATGAAATGAACGTGGGGAGGGAAAGGGAGTATCAGAAACTTTCAATCATGTCCATTAGGTGACAGGAAGGGTCTAAACATGTAACATGAAATATATCGAAAACGAATAACGCCACGAAAATGTTTATTTGACACAAATTGTCAATTTTAATGAGCACTACATGTTTTATACATGAGGTTTCTGTCTGTCTGTTGATATTTCCTTGTTATACAACATTCAACAAAGGGAAATTAATCGTCATACAATAGTTAGTATATATGTTATTTATTATATATATACTTTAAGGATAGGATATTTTAATCAAAATGTTAGCGAAAATGCTTTCATGTAAAGGGTAGTTTGAGGTGAAGGAATTTTCTGGGAAATATTCGTGTCCAGCTTTAATACCAAGCTCACACAACGCGTACATTTCTCTGAAAACGCTTTTTTTTAGTTTAAGGAATCCTAAAACGCACGTTTCCGCTTAAATCTCTATTTCTGTTTGGAATACAATACCTACAGCTAATACTCCAAAACAATTTTCTTACCTGTACATAGAGTTTTAGTTTCTAATGCTAACCTGTATTTTTGTTATTCATAACGTTTTTATTATGTTTTCCTCTCCTTTATATAGGTACACGCACTTTTCCCCAGGTTCATTGTGTTTGGTATAACTTTCCCAACAAGAGGATGTAAGTAATTATTACTCACTGGTGCAAGAAGCTGCACTCCCTAGAGACATGAATATTGTGTCCGTTATTCTTCACTCAAAGTGTCGTAGAAAGGAAGTAAACAACACCCGCCTGCTTGTGTGTGTGTGTCCCTTTCTACGCAACTGCTGCATGTACGAAGTGACATTCCGTAAAAGCTCCTAGTCTGAACAGAGAGCCTTCTAAACGGTTACTACAATACTCGTAATCATTCATTTTACTAACATTATTGTATTATTCGTACCACAAATGGAGCGATCGGAATTTTAAGGTTATGCCTACATTTACGACCTTTGTAAGGGGAAACCCTACCACAAAGTATGTGAATATTGTAAAAAGATCGTTCGCATACCATTCTAAAAGCGGTTGGTTTATGGACTGAAAACAGTCTTTAAAGGCCAAGTCCAATTTTGTTTAGTGAAATACAACACTTTATAAATAGAATACAGTTTAATGAAACGTGCGATTCCGTTATGAATAAGAAGCACTGCAAGCAAAACTAAAATTTACTATTTTTTAAAAAACAATGCTTCAGACTCGTCAAACTTAAAATTTTGAAAGTAAAATTTTACAAAAAAAGAAACAAACTTTTCAATGATTATTGTACAGTATATGACGTCATCTATAAACGTTTTAAACGACAACATATCGTACTTTTATTTTTCTCCTGAAAAGTAGTTATCCAATTTAGTTCCACGGACAATATCGTACGAATGGTTTGGTTAAAAACTAAACTTCGTATTCAAGTTAAGTATTTTTCAAAGTTTAGACACGTAAAACTAGCCTTTCACGGGATAATTGTTGTTATTTTTTCAAAAGTAGCCCTAACGATTTTGACTAAAATACAATATATTTAAGGTATGAACATGATAAAATAAAATAATATCTTTAATTTTTTGTGAATAGTCTGTGAAGTCTTCATAATTCTAAATTATTTTGTATAGTTTTACTAAAGTGCTGTTGATATTCAGTTGCTTCTCGCGATGTCATGAGAAGAGAATGAAATTTCTAGATCAGCATATACCGACAAGTTTTTAAACATCTGACCACAAAATCAGTCTCATGTATATCCCTTGCACCTTCAACGAAATGGATAATGAAACTATTTCTGCTAAGGTTTATCTCGACTAACATGAAGTGAATGGAAAAATAAGGTTGCGTATTAAACGCTTGTAGAGCTTATGTAAAGGTAAACGATAGTGGGTAAAGAAAGTGATGTGGATCCAACACATCATATTTTTTAGTTATGCGGTTCAAATACATAGACATTGCACCAAAGTATGCCTTTTTCTGCACTTAGGTGACCTTAAAGTGTGTTATTTCCGGTGCTTCTCCGTACCATTGCTAAATCGCGGATTCAATTCTGTTTTATTTCAGACTCAAGTGGGTAGTATTTTAAACACAAAGACGAAGTTGCGCTAATCTGAACTTCTTATACATGTTAGTTAATAATACACACATAGCCGGGATTTGAACCTCAGATTCTTCCAGTCTCCGTCCGGTTGCTTTAACCACTGAGGAACATGCCGGCACGTCATTAAAGAACAATTAATTCCATTAATGGACCTAATAGTGGTTGAAACTATAAAGCCCGGGACTTAAGTACTTACAAAGAATGTAAGTCGCCATTGGGGTATGACATCTCAATAAAACTTGAGATCTCCTTGTGGTTTACCGGGAAACATGTTGGGAAATTTAATGTCGTACCGCCATATTGCCATGGTAGCTCAGTGGTTAGAGCAACCGGACGGAGACTGGAAGATCCGTGGTTCAAATCCCGGCTATGGCATTGAATTTTTCAGTCGTCTGATCCTACCTTCCCAACCTTGTCCAACACACGGCTTATGTGAAAGAACAATTAATTCCAATACACTATTTTGTGTATCCCATTATTTGAATAATCGCTTGTTCTCTATAAGATGTTTGTTTGTTTCTTTTTTCTGAGGCAGTATTTTTAACACTTAAATGATTTCAGTCAAATTATATAATATAAAATATAATAACAGCCCACCTTAAAGCAATATGTGTATAATTTAATATATAACGTGTATGTAACAGTCATTGTATTAATGTTTATATTAATATGTACATATTCAATAATGTTATGTGAATGTATTACGTAATTTAATAATGTAGGAGCTGTGAGAATAATAGGTTAAAAGTTGCTAACAATGAGGTAACCTTGAGACAATAATGAATTAGAAAGTTTAATAATGCTACTGGTAATTCTTGGAGCAACAACAATGAAATTTTTGAGACAGTTTATAAAATAGCCAATCAACAACCAGAAAAAAGCTTAAGTTAAATGAAGGTATTCTATTGGACTAGGATTAGCCAATCAGAAACTAAAATGGAGCAAAATTTACAAATTCAAAAGTCAGTTGTTTGTAGACAGTGTTCCTAACCAGACGCGAGATGTGTTCTCGAGAAGTTTAATACGTATTCAGTGTGAGACGAAAATAGTTTACGTGTTAAAAAGTGCAAGTAATTAATAAAATAATCTCACAGCTCTCTATATCAGTGAAGTGTTATTTAAATCGTGTCAAGCATTAATAAATGGAGTGAAGAAAAACTTAAAATCTGTGTAAGCCTACATTCTTCAGTCGCACCACTCCCTGCTAAGACATTCATGTCTCTAAAAAAATATAAATACTGACGCAGCCGTGGCAAACATAAATATATAATATTTAAAGAAACATTCAAATTACAAAGTTAATATTTTTAAATATTTTTGGGGCGAAGGCCACTGGGTACCTTACGTGCGGTTGCAATTACTTCACGTTCGGCTCCCCAACATTCGAAATATAATACATCTTCTTCAAACTGGCTTTCTTAAAACTGGCAACAAACCTTCTTCATTTCTCATTTCAACAAATGATGTGTAATAGTAACAAATGATGGTGAAATTGATTTTCGTAGTGAATGAAATTTTTAGAGACAATGCCTAAGTAACTGTTATACCTATTTCTCTAAAGAGCTTTAACAAAACATCTGTTTATGTAACAGGTGTGAGAGAAATTATGTGAGTAGAAAAAACAAACCTGGACCTCGCATTTTAGGACAAACGCCTATTTTTTATGATATGAAAAAGCTAAAACTAGGTAAATATCTTCAGTATTTATATAAAATATATGGAAATGGAAGGGGTTCTGTGCTGCCTAAAATGCCTCGTTTGATCATTAAATCCTATTTTAAAATTTCAAGGGTCCAAAAGTGCTTATTTTAGCATTTGTGCTGCTTCATTAATTTTTACACGCAGCAATGAAAGATCAAGTATTGATATCATGGGATTGGTTTGGTTCAAAGACTTTGTAATAGTTTGGTTGTAGGAGTGAGACATTTTGGAATAAAACTGGTTTATTTTAGATAGATTCATTCGTTTTATAGAAAGATAAACGGAATACTAGTCCCCTCTAAGTCCCTTTGTCATCTTTTGGTTTTGGTCGATGATTGAGTATTGCAGAACTCCCTTACAAATGGCTTAATTTAACTGTTGATATGCATACATTTGTAAGATTTCTCTGTTTCTTTTCAAATCTATTTCAAACAATTCGTTAATACTGCTGCCCTTAACAACATTTTCCTTCATGTCAGTTGTAGAGCTTTTAGGACACCATTATATATTATAGGGATAGTGCATTTCCACTCTCATCTACTCAGTTTTTGGAGGTGCTTTTTTGACTTTATAAGCTTATATTATGTATTACTAACTATAAATTCATAATTTAAACATAAAAACAATTTTCTAGCCATAATTATTTTAAATCTACTGTTTTTGTTAGTGTGTAATTTTTAATATGCACTAATTAATTGCATTTTTAAACTTTTAGAAAGTGGAAATACATTTTAGATACATGAAATGTAATATTTAGTTCGTGGAGACTGTATTTTTGGTGCCTAAAACTGTGTAATTTGAGAGCCTATTTAGTTACCTAAAATTTCGTTATTAAGGATCTAAAAATTCGAGGTCTACTTATAACAAACTGTTAGCATAAATATGCAGCAAGCCAACAAATTTAAAATCGATCTCTAATCTTGTTTTGTACTTCAAATTTAAAATTAGATGTTATTGATTCAGCTAGGAACGAAAGGTTTATAGTGAACAGAAGTATTACTAATTGTGATGTTATCATATGATGCCTGAAGTGAGTCGTTTCATCCTAATTCACATCACAATGGCGCCATTATCAACTGTTATTTTATATATACATTGGCTACTACATATAAGTGTTTGGACATTGAGACAAAACGTAATCGTTTCCATTGCCAACTCAAAAACGGCGGTGTTACAGAAGGCTTTAGAATTATGTGGGTTAAGAGGGAATTAGAATGGAAACGATTATACATGCATACGTTCCAACACACGTATTACGTCATTGTTGCTAAGTAACCATTATGTCAGTGGTGTTACAGAGGCGATATTGTGTATGACTTTGAGTCGTTTATACAATGCATAAATTGTGTGTGTAACATTTACCCAAAGGATTTGGTGGACTTGTGAGAGATCACACATGAACGAGACACAATGTACGTTTTTAAAGCAAGCACTGTTTTAATATTTTGCCGCTGCAGTCGCGATTTTGAGCTTCCACGGTCACTTCCTCCATACATTAGAAAGCCAGACGCAACTGTGAGCGATCTTCACTTTGTGTCTTCCTGTTGTTAGAGCGCTTCGAAATGTTCAAAACAATTGAACGACGCGTGACTATGAAGTCAGAGCAGTGACTCGTTTTTCTTTTTATGCGAGAAATGCTACGTCAGCAAATGTTTCGTGGGGAAACAAAGGTCATGAAAATGTACATGATGAGCCACGGAGAGGCCGACAGTCTGCGTTGCCGGGTAGTTTAGTACAAGCTTTGGAAGAAAACAAACATTCGGGAGCACAGACATTCACCATGTGCGCGTTGTCTCCATTTTCCATAAATTTCAAGGTCAGTCCTCTACAACATTGTGACAGAACGCTTAGGGTTTCGGAAATTCTGCTCAAGATGGGTGACCAAAAATCTTATTGCTGAGCCCAAGAACAAGCGATCTGCCGCTGCACTGATTTTTCTCACTCCTGGATTAAAGCAACAATCTATTAAGTGGAGGCACACAACATCCCCCGTGAAGAAGAAGTTCAAACAGACGATATCCACTAGCAAGATCATGTGCACGGTTTTCTGGGACAGACAAAGTGCTTTGCTTGTAGAATTCTTTCCCAGGAATACATCAACCAACAAAGACGTCTACTGTGAAACACTATGAAAGCTCCGTCGTGAAATACAGAACAAAAGGTGTGGGATGCTTTTGGTTCATGACAATGCCCGGCCATACACAGTTAAACAAACTCGAGATCTGTTACATCATTTGATTGGGAACAGTTGAACCACTCATTCTTCATGCCGGATTTGGTATACCAAGTGCTTTTTATTTGTTTCTTCATCTGAACAAACTCCTTGGTGGAAAACGTTTCACCGGCGATGAAGTTGTGAAACAAGAAGTGCAGACTTGGGTTTCCGCACAGGCGGTATCCTAAATCAATAAATTTAATTAATTTTAGTATCTACAATTCTTAAAGGTATTTGTCTTACTCGCTTTGTAAAATTAATGGTATGAATCATACTGAAGCTGAAAAGATAATTATAACATAATATTTAAACAAATTAAAATAAAATAACAGTATTACTTTTAATCTATATTTAAACAAAATTCTTGTCAATCATAAACCTTTAATTCTTTGATGAAGAATGGTTTCCCAAAAGGACAACTACCTGAATATCGGCGGTCACTATGTGGATAATTAGTGTAAGGTAAAGAACGATAATAAGATATTTGAAAAATAATGTTCTGTTTGCTTTTAAAAAATTATCGGTACTTACTTTAATAAACACACCTCGTAGATTTGTCGCCTATACTCGCCATCCTTTATGGTTTGTCCGTATTTTCTTGTGTTGCATATGACAAAGCATTAAATTCTATTGTATTATATTGTAACTTAAGATTGCAGACTCAATAGTATACAGTGCTATGATGGACCAGAGCTTATCTGTGTGTCTATCCTTCATTACGATCATGGCCCGCTTCACTGGGCTGTAACAAAATGCATAGCGTGCAGTGACCTCGTAACCAGAGTGTAAACATTCAGTACCGGGACGTAAAGTCGATTCCCTCACTTTAATTGTTTGCCTTATTCCCGTTGTATGGCTGTGTGATAAAGGTTTCCAATTTTTGTAACAGTTTTTGTTTATAGTGAATAGTAATATAGTGTAAAATATACACTAGAAATCGGTATATAGCCTATTAAATGGTGCTTTTGCCTTAATACGTGTTTATTGTGGTACAAAGAGGGCCAAAGAAAATTTCACTAGACCTAGAGCATTTATCGTTGTACGTGGCCTTGCAAAGTCATGGCCATTTCATTGGTTGCTTTAGGTCACGGTGCAAGGGTGCGCCACTCCTTCTGCTAAATAGTTGCACCAATAACCACAACAAAGTTTATAAAATGACGTAGAAAGGAAATGTATGTTTACGCTCTCGATCGTATTGGCTAAAAGAGAAAGAGGTAAAGTGAGTGCCTTCGGTTTGTTAAACAGACCTCTTATAGTGATTGGTAGCCCATATCTTATCGGCTAGTGCAGGACACGCCTTTGAAGGGGAAAACTTGATGAGCGTTCAGGTTAGCGAAATGTAGAATGTGTAGTGTGAGAAGATTTTGAGGGGGTGCAAATTAAAGCTTGAATGGTATTCATTAAATACATAGCAATACATTATAACAAAAAATAAACAGGAGTGTATTCTCACAGTGGCATCAATGCTTGTCGCTGCATAGAAGCAAACATAACTAAATAATAAAAAAATAAATCAGTATGTTTTCCGTCTAATTAAAACTATAATTGATTAATATACCTTTACTAGCATATTGCTGACCATAGGAATACAGCAGGATTATAGACAAATACAACCCAATTTTATTCGGTAACCCATATACATATTTACCTATCCCTAGTTTCTAAACATGATCAGTCAATTATAACAAAAGAGTAATTTGCATTCAGTAAACTATCTGCAGATATTTTACGGGGAGTGCCCACTTTCTGACGAGTATGTAGACCGTCTTCCCCACTTTCCTGAAACATTTCTATCCAGTAATTTACTATAAAAACACTTTTATGCACTGCCGTTACAATTGCTGTAACAGTGCGGCCAGCCTCCCACATACCCACGATACGTTCACAAGTAATTTTGTTAGTATACGGCATGACTGGTTCTGAGACAATAAACATGTTTCGTTTACAATAACACCAGAAAAAGTAAAGGCATAAACGTTGTTTTCCCCCTTATTGCTGTGTTATCAAGCCACCACGCTCTGCGATAGGTAAGGTGAAGGACACGCCTCAAAATACCCCAGAAAACGATACAAAATCCGCCGAAGAGTTTCTTTGGTGGGCTTTGCACCAGGAAGAATTTCAGCAAGAAGCAGTAGTAAAGGACTTTAAGGATTCTTATAAGACTGAACTCTCATTTATTTTACATGTAATTTTTGTATTTACTACACAACATATTTTACAGATTCTAAGTTTCATGTCATTGCAAAATTATTACACTTTGCTAGACGTGGGAAAGTTTTTACTGGTTTCAATTTTAGGAAGTTGTCGCTAAAGATCTGCTTTGAATATGAGTTACATAGATAGGTGTTTTGATGAGCGGCATGTTAATGGAATGTTACAATTTCAGTAATGCTATTCATTTTACTGAGTTTTTCAGCCGAAAGTTACGTCTCGCAAAAATTTTTACACCGTAACCCTTTTATAACGCCCAAGACTTGCAGTATCTTCCTTTCTTCCCCGCGTTCTTATTATTAGGCCTTCTTTTATTTGCATTGACTCCATCTCGGAGCCAATCAGCGAGCGGTATTAGTTCACTTGTTCAAAGCCTCCTGTAACACATCATTACTGTGGGCCGAGAATCCCTTCTCCAATTAGAACCATTTCAAGCGAGTCCTGTACCCTATAATCCTTCTCTGTCCGTCCGTTCGTCCGTCTTTTTTTCTGCCGCAGATCGATGTGTCTTCAAAAGGAAGGTTTAACACGAGTCTGTGCTGGCTGAGATACGTGTAATACTGGATTATCTGGCGTCTTCTTCAAAGAAATGTGTGCCTATATTTTACTAACCAAAACACAGGGTTCTTCAGAAAGGATCTGTGTCTGTGATATAAAGAGAACTTCTATATAAGTAAAACACTAAATCCATGTACAAGATCTGTGTATTACAATACAACATGCTGAAGTTGTTGTTACTCTATAAAAATGTTTGTAAAAAAAATCTGACGTGTTGCACTCACATGACTTTCTCTGCTCTTCTCAAACTATTTTTTCAAACGCTTATTCTCAATCTACTTCATGTTAATCGAGATATACATTTGCAGAAACTATCTTATTGCTAATTTTCTTGAGGTGCAAGGGGAATAAGCGATAGTCAAATGTTTTAAGAGCTGGTTGCTATGTGAAGCATTCCATTCTCTTTGTGTCCAGGACAAAGAAAACCAATAACGAATTCCCGTTTGAGAAAAAGCATAAGTATTGGAAAATTTAAACGGATAACAAGGAATATCTCGGAAATGGTTCCCTCACAGTTCACTCCAGTTTACTAGTTATGCAAAAGTCATTCAGAATAAGAGGAGTTTGGGGGACATTCACAGAAAATTCAAGATATACATTTCATTTGCTATTAAAGTATCTCAAGTATATGATATTTTAATCCAAATCGTTAGAGCCACTTTTCAGAAAATCAAAATGTTAAATAAATGCTTCATGTAAACGGTAGTCAGGGGTAGGATTTTTTTTTTGAAAATCATCGTGTCGAATCTTTGAAACATACAGAACCTAAATACCAAGTTTGGTATTTATCCGAGTTTTCAGTTTTGTGTCAGGCTATTCATACACAGACAGACATACAGACAGACATGTTTCCAAAACTAATTTATTTGCATTCACGGCACTTCAAAACGTGTATTTCCGATGAAATCTCGGTATCGAATTTTTAGGTGGAATGCAATACTTCCCCTGCTTACAATACGTAGTAGAGAAGGTAATAAGACAAAGTGTTGCCGCTAAACAGAAAACAGCAAAATTAAATACAATCGGACCTCTTAAAGCTGTACGAAACGTATGTGATAGTTATGTCAAAACCTTTTAATAACACTTATGTAAGAAAGTTTTATTGTATTTCCTTTGTATGCTGTATTGAAGTTAATTACCAGTGTATGTTAAATAATTGTATAAAGAGAGAAAATTGTGTACCATATAAGATCAGAAATTACTCAACTGACAAATTACTTAACAACTTAATTATTATTCTAGTTTTGAAAATGTTTAGCTAAGTCAACTGGTGGTAGAGAATCTTTATATTCACCAGTTTCACCCTCTATTTTGTTGAATATTAGTGTCAGAGGTTTCGTATTATGCGAACAGTATGTGGCCTTTACTTTGTTAAGTAACTACGGACCTAAGGGAGGGTACAAATATCATCTACGTCGCTGTCTAAAAATTTTCGGGTATATTGAGGGAGGTGGGATGTTATGAAGACACAATACACTGTAAAATAAGAGCAGTGAAGTACTGGCTGAGGCTGATGCAGGGGAATAACTCCACACTACGATCCAAATGTTATAAATACCAGCGAGAAAACTGTCTCCTAAGTTTTGGGCAACTGATTTGGAAAGGGATTTGAGGAGAATAGCCATGGGGTCAGTATGGCTAAGAGTTGAAAAAAATGACAAAAATATATGGAAAGTTGTAAAAAGAAGACTAGGATACACCATCCAACAGGAAATAGAATCGGATTGTAAAATTAAACCTTCTCTAAGTCTAGCAAATGAAATAAAATTGAACTGGGGTAAAGAGGCATATATACTTAACTTAGGAAGAAAGGAAAGATCAGGAATGGCATGGTTTAGACTGGGGGGCTGGAGGGCACAGGAAATGACTGACGATTCTGGCAGGAGAATCTGCCCATTCTGTGATTTGGATGAGGACTGGGTACATATTTTGTTGGAATCTGCTCAGTGGGAGAACCAGCGAACAATTAAACTCAAAGAAAAGTTCTTAAGTCCGTCAAGAAAGAGATTAGCATGTAGGGAGCTACTGGCTGACCAGAGGAACTGGCAAAACATGGGCAATTTCTTGGCTAAAGTGCGCGAAGCTAGGTCAAATTTGTTCAGTTAGACAAAGGTAATTTATCTCTATTTTAGTTTTTCTTGTTCTTTTTTGTTTCTTTTTCTGTTGTTTACTTTGTCACCATACTTGTATCCTAAATATGTATGTACGGTCAATGACCCATGCAATAAATACTTGTGAAATATATAAAAATTACTCGATCATTCTGATAATTGTTTCACCACCAAAGCATACTTAGAAACTATTTATTTTCGGGACTTAGAAGATTGTCGCGGGGAAATTCGAATATTTTCTTCTTCCGAGATTATTTAATGCAGTTAACGCATGCGTATTGAGTTAGTTGAGGAATTTAATGTTGTGTCTACATGCTACCATGGTAGCTCAGTTGGTTAGAGCACTCGGACGGAAACCGAGAAATTCGTGGTTCAAATCCCGGCTATGCCATTGAATGTTACACTCTGATTCTACCCTTCCAATACGTCCTCTATGTAAATGAGCAAAGTGGTGCTGTGGTAATCGCGCGAGTCGCATTCGAGAGCTTCCAGTTCGATTCCCAGTGACCGTTCATTCTGACCTATGGGTTTTTTGGGTTTTTTCCGGGTCGCCAGGCTAATGCTGTATTGGTTTCTGTCAGCCTCCGAATTTCCTGTCGCTCCATCCATCATTTCATTCACCCTGCACCCCATTAAGTGTGTTTCACTGCTTCGGTGCGGCGTGGTAGGGAAAAGGATGCTCTCTGTGGAACCTTCTCGGCTTTCGACTAGTGGCTGGGGTAAACGGGATGCCTATCCCACTGTAGGAACCCCGTCATTGCTGTTTTTCCCACCCGGTGTCTCTTTTCACCACCTGCTTCCTCCCGGAGACGCCGCCTTGCGTACCATATGCTCACTGGAGCAGTGCCGAGTCCCCTCCGATAATGAGACAAACATATTAGAAAACGTAATAGGTTGACATGTTGGAATGCGTGCAATTGTGTTGCCCAACAAATACAGTCGTCAAAAATAACCTCTCGTGAGTATTTCATCCCTTTTAGGCACCTAATTTGTATTTAAATACTCATTAGAAACACAAAGTGTTACTTGTGTTGTTTGATGAAACACAAAGCCCGAGGAGGAAGGCAGTGTTGTTTCTGTGAGATGCCGTCCCTCAGTTTAAATATGAAACACGAGAACAAGGTGAATATGAAAGTGACGTGGATTATCGAGGAGTTTACTCCTCAAGACTACAAAGGAATTCTTAAGGAGGACGTTCTTCTGTTGAAGCCTGCTTTAAGTTTTAAAATTATCCAACAAAAGTTAATTCATTTGTTATTGCTCTATGTTATACTGCTGATATCCTTACGTAGTAGATAGTTTTCGTGGACAGTTTTAAAAACGTTATTTTTCGTTTCTCTACTACTTACCTATAGTAATCGAGCAGGATGGCCCACATTTGGTAGGTCCAGGGTTCGATTCCCGCGGACGACCTTCCAGACCCATGAGTTTTTCGGGGGTTCCCCGGGTGTCTAGGAGAATGCTGAGAAGGTTCGTTACATCTCCATTCTCATTTCACTTCACCTTTCATCTGCTTCGTTTCTTTCAGAGCTGCCAGTGCATGGCAGCGGAAAAGGATGCTGTATGTAACTCTTCGTCTCCCGGAATGGGGGCGGTCTCTGAGACCCAAGCCCCCAGGGGTGGACAAGCCCCCAGGGAGGGGGAGCCGTTCGCACCAGCTGTCATCCGAGGGGTTTCAATCTGTAAAGTGTAGAGACCCTGCCCTCTACCTCCTATCACCTCACCCCTCCCTCCACGGGGGCTCCCCGTCAGCGATTCACATACAAAAATCTTTTAGATCCAGCTGTTAAGTCTCCCTTCTACATTAGTCCTAAGTCCTTCTCCTACATAGAGAATAAAGGAAGTATTGTATTCCATTAAAAAATTATATACCACGGAAATACACGTTCTGTGGCTCCAAGAATCCAAAAACACGTTTTAAGAAAAAGGACCTTGTGTGTCTGTCTGTGAACAGCTTAATTCAAAAACTAAAAGTCCTATAAATATGAAACTGTATGTAACACAAACATTTTCAAGAAAATCTCCCCCACTCCAGACTACCCTCTGATGCAAAAACGTTCACCATTTTTCTCAAAAATGCCTAAAACGACTTTTATAAAACACCATATGTTTAAGAGATTAGCTTGACAAAAGTTTAATTTTCTGGCAACAGGCTGTGAAGTGATATACTTGTGGATAAATAACTGGTAAGCTGCAGGAGAGGGACAAAATCTTACTTCACAAGAGATGTGTAACCTGTAATGTGACTTTAACTTGATTTACTAGAAGTAGATAGAAGGATAAGATTTTGCAAGAAGAGTTTGTAAGTGAATGTAACGCGTCACATTGTTTTATATGATATGCTTGGAAAATCAATCAATTCAGCATTTAAATTTCTTTAAAATAAAATTAAGTTTTATAACTACGGAGCAAGATGTCTCGTGTGAGGCTCATATTCCGGGGGCCCGGGTTATATTCCGTGGCCGCCCACTCTGATCATTCGTTTTTCGTGGCTTACCCTGGTTGATAAAGGCGAATGCTGGAGAGGTAGATTTTCTCTCTCCCTCATTTCCGCTTCATGTTGCAGGTTGACTGGGGGGCTTTGGTTCGATCTGTGTAAGGTAGATGGCGCAGAGGCTTGCGATTTGGAGCTTCTTCTCGGCCGTACTAGAGGGAAACTTCCACTGCTGGGTCATGTTTCCCCGGTCCCACTAGAGGGGCGTCCTCGAGCGACACTTCCGTGGCCGGGTGGTCAGGCCTGGAATTGTTAGGGAACTCTGCAAGTCTCATCGATTTGCCGGTCTTGCTCTGCAACCCACCCCTCGTTAACTAGCCCTATATTATACTTTATTTTGATTAACGAGAAGTAGATAGAAGAAGAATATTTTTCAAGAATAGTGAGTAGAAGAATGAGTAGAGAAAGTGATGTGAACGTAACACATAAGACATTTCTGTACCATATGGTGTGTAAATGTAAAGTTTGCATCTTTGAAAAAAACGTTTAATGTGTTATACTTGGGAAATGAATGCAAAATTAAATTTCTTTAAAATAAAACTGTTTTATAAATAGCAGGTATTATTAACTGATATTTTGTAAAAATGTTTCTTCTTCTTCCTCGTATTATTATAGTTGTTATTATTATTAAGCCTAAATAAAATGCCTTGTCTAAGCTTTATTCAGTGTTTATTTTGGTATTAAAACCAGTTTTAAACCTGGCATTACTGTCGCTTCTACAAACAAGGGCGTATTTTTCAATATAATTCATGTTAATTGTTCTAAATAATTACGGAAATATTTTCATTGTACATTTCGTAGTAGGTTTAAAACAGATACAGGAAATTGAAGTGTTAGTCAAATCTTTAAAAAGCGGGTCAGAATACTCCGTACTCTTTGCATGAAATCGCGAGAAACAAAAGCATGGTAATCTAGGACTTAAAAAAATTTAATATATTTAGAAATTTAAACCAGTAATAACGAACATTTCTTACGGTTTTTCCAATTATACTCAACAAACGAATATAGCAAGTATCATAAACGTATTGTTTCTTACACAAAATTATTAAAGTCATTTTTGAGAAAATAGAAAAAAAACTAAACATTAAAAAGTTAAAGCGGGGGGCAGGCGATTTTCTTGGAAATCTTTTCACATGGCTTTCTCTACTCTTGTACGAACTATTTTTACAAACGCTTATTCTCCATATGCTTCATGTTAATCGAGATGTCAATCTTATTGCTAATTTTCTTGTAGATGCAAGGGGAATTGATAGGCTTTAAGCGATAGTCAAATATTTTAAGAGCTGGTTGCTATGTGGAGTATTCCATTGTGTTTGCATTACTAGGACAAAAAAAATGAATAACGAATTTGAGAAAAAGTATAAGTATTGGAAAATCTAAGGGAATAACAAGCAATATCTCGAAAATGGTTCACTCAAAAAAAATGTACAAGGCATAAATTGTGTATTTTAATGCGTTCTACATTTGTTGTGTAGTAAAATTTTGTCTCTCTCTTATAGTTACCAGTTATGCAAAAGTCGTTCACAATGAAGAATACTTTTGGAGACATTCCCAGAAAATTCTAGTTATACAATTCATTTGCCATAAAAATATCTTAAACAATGATATGTTAATCAAAATCCTTAGAGCCATTTTTGAGAAAAATAAAATTTTCGAAAACTGTTCCATGTAAAGGGTAATCTGGGGTGGGGGATTTTCTTGAAAACCTTCGTGTCGCATCTCTGGAAGATACTGAACCTAAATACAAAGTTTGGTGTTTATCCGAGTGTTCGTTTCTGAGTTATGCTGTTCACAGACAGACACACACACGGACATGTTTCCAGAAATGTTTTTTTTTGGATTCAAGGGATCTCAAAACATGTATTTCCGGTGAAATATCGATATGGAAGAAATTGATATATCGCGCTCATTAAATTTCTTGGAATCCACAAAGCATATAGACGAGTAGATAGATCTACTGTGACTACTATCCTCAGGAGGAAGTAATGAAGTGAAGGAACTACAGCTCGGAGGCAGACAGGCCACAGACACACGCATAAGTCCATAACAGTCACATGCTGGAGGACCCGTCCCCTTCTGGAGCCTTCTAGAGAGGGTGGTGAACGACTCGTCAACCATGCAGCTATCTAATGTCCACGGGAAATACTCTTTCCTTTCAGCAAGCACCCGGCCGTCTGTCCTCCACCGCCATACGCCTTGAAACCTAGAAGTATACCTGAAAGTTGAGAAGGAAACGGAATGAAAGGGAAACGATAAAAAGGAAATCGTGGTAGATGAAAGGCCACTCCAGCATTCATCTACCGAACAGGAAAACCCAAGAAAAACCCTAGGTGAGATTGGACGGAAATTGCGGCAGTCACTTCCTGCCCAAAGTTGTGGTTCTTGTTGATGCCCGTTGCTCACGGCTTACCTTGCTGCATCCTCCATGTTGTCTCCAAATGTTCGCAGTGTGCTGGTTCTCTGCATTTTTATCCTCGGCTAGCTGCTGTAATTTTCTTTAAAACTAGGTGCGAGCATGGACTTATCCTTGATAAAGGAAGCGTCGATCTCGAGTGGTGGTAATAGGAGAAATAGACGTGCTTTGGTTACGAAAAAATGACACTGCAATTTCTTTTATTTAGCTACTTCACGCAGTACACAACACTGATATTGCCGCCGTTAAAATACTGTCCACCGCTGTTAAAACACGGCGCGGATATGACACGAAGTTTAAATATGCTTATTATCTCTTTACGAGTAGCGATTCTTAGGTGTGTTTCGAAAACTGTCTTCATTCACCTTTGGCGCGATATCTCAACATCCTGCAGCATCTCTCCCTGCCTGTAGTTTTGCAAAATGTTCCCTGACTATATGACAAATGACCCACACATGGCAAAATGCTAAAATGCAATGCCTCGAATTTGCTCCTAACAGATCCATTTATAGTCGCAGGCTTCTGGGGCTGCTTCCTTTCCTATTGGTCCATTTTTAGCGCCACTCGACGCGTCTCACTATTTCGTATAAACTTACAGGGATCTCATTGGTCCAAGTTTAACATAAATCGCGGCTTTTCCTAAATTTACCGTTAAGCTAGTTGTCTCTCTCACTTGGTCACGGCGAATTATCGTATAAAAGGACAAAGACTCTACACCCTCGCTGTATGAACAATGCCCCTGCGACCAGAGAGACATCGTAAAACTAGATTTTCTGCCTTCGAAGACACTGTTCCTGTAGCTAAAACATTTCGTCGTGGACAGTATTTTAACATTACGCTTAAATTATTTACATTAAACAATGTATAACTCTTCTAATATTAGTAACCTAAATACATACATATCGTTAAATCACCCTTCTTAAACTATACAAGCAGTATAAGAAAATGATATGTACATAGTATGATTTAACATAAATAAAAATTAATTAATAAAATTATCTATAATTACAGTTCTCGGGCTCGGCCTAGAGTTGCCGTTTCAAAATCGAACCAGACCTCCCTCATACCTTACCGCGAAGCCATCTAGCTCGGTAAGGCATATGCCAGGTGGCCCACACAAGCCGTCCTTGGTTGAAGTTAGTTTATACCGGATAGCGGCGAAGTCAAAAGGTTTGCCTAAGCAGAACTACAAAGGGGACTCCATACGACAGAGAGGAGACCGTTAAATGAAAGACCAATGCTTGAGAGTGAACGCTTTAACGACTATTACTGGTACTAGAGCTCATTCGGTAGAGAAACTGCCTGCTATATCAGGTGTTATGGGTTCGATTCCCGGCTGGGCTCCAGAAAGTTGTCTTTAAACGAAAGCACTTCACGGTATGCCCAGGTTCTGGTGTTTCAATATGAGAGTACATATGTGATTGTGGGGGGGGTTGTTGTTGGTTATTTAATAACCAATTCGCCCATTAACAAGAAGGATTGCACGTAAACCTGAGCACACGTGTTAAGTAATTTAGTTCCATGACACTTAATCTACAATCAGTACAACTATATAGTACCAATAGCTGCCGCAAGTTAACATTAAACAAAATTCTATTTTCCTTCTGCATGGAGTGATGCATTTCTTAATATCAACCTGAAAATATTCAGAACACAGTGTCGCTGCATTTTGGTGCGTCTCCACACTCATCGTATCCATATCTGTGTATTCGTTATTGGTTAACGTTACGTTTTTGTCTGAATGACCTGGCTTGAGCTGCAAGCAAGCGACCACGCGACTACGGAACTACTAAGTAAACACCTGCAGACAACAGCACTACCTTAGTGACCTGTCGCATTGTACCTCCACTGCGCCTTTGGACATTAGCGATGTGGCAACTTGTTTTGCACCTATGTATGCGGGAAGCATATAACTGCAAAGGACGACCTTGCTGGATAATTGAAGATACGTGATTAATTCGGAATATGGATCAATACATTTTGTCGTTTAAACTGTAAAAGCCCCATTGCTTTACGAAATTTGTATCCGCCTGCCGCGAGCACAGGGGATGCTGGAATTACTAGAGCCAGATAAAGGAGGCGGTCGAGGCTTTCTAAGATAAGCCACTGTATGTTAAATCGGTAAGCTTCTACACAACCGAGTTATGTACGTACTGGCTTGGTTTTCTATCAGTAGAACTCAGTGTCAGAGTTAAGCTCAAACTTCTGGGAAGAGAAATTTAAAATATTTCCTGAGCAATTTTATGTTCTTGCTTGCTGTAGAAAAAAAGCTTTTAACGGTTACGGTAAACCCCAAGTTGCCAAGTCGGAGCAAGTTATGAACACTAAAACTTGGACGTGATCTACGAAGCGCACACAACTACCAAACTCTAATGTGTGAATATGTGCATAAAGCGGGTAAAACTGGAGGGTGAGTACATCAATATTCTTATGGCAGATAAACACACTCTAAATTATATCCGCATTCACATCACTTTCTGTACTCTTCTACAAACCATTCTTCTCTCTGATTCTTGTTAATATACATCACACATCTACAAGGTATACGGAGGATGCAGAAGGCTTAAGTGATAGTCACATTTTTACTTTCTCTACTACGTATAGTAAGTAGGGGAAGTATGGCATTCCACTCAAAAATTCGATACCGAGATTTCATAGGAAATATATGTTTTAAGACTCCCTGAATTCAAAAAAAGCATTTTTGGAAACATGTCCGTGTGTGTGTCTGTGAACAGCATAACTCAGAAACGAACAGTCGGATAAACACCAAACTTGGTATTTAGGTTCAGTATCACCCAGAGATGCGACACGAAGGTTTTCAAGAAAATCCCCCCACCCCAGATTACCCTTTACATGGAACATTTTTCGAAAAGTTTAATTTTCTCAAAAATGGCTCTAACGATTTTGATTAAAGTATCATATGTTTAAGATATTTTGGGCGGCGCCGTGGCCGAGTGGTTAGACCGCTCGCCTCCCACCGAGGCGGCCCGGGTTCTATCCCAGGGACCTGCATGTGGGATTTGTGGTGGAGGAAGCGGCGTCTGGGCGCGTTTTCTCCGGGTTCTCCGGTTTCCCCCGCCATTCATTCCACCAACTGCTCCATCATCACCTTTCCTTTCATCCATTTCACCAACATTTCGTTTCATCTACTTCCTTCATCCCATACCAGGCATCGGGCTGATCACCCATCCTGGATGCTCTGATCCATGAGTGTCTGCTCCTCGACGGGCCTCTGACCCCAGGCACCCGCTTGTAAGTCCTGGGTGTGTAAGTCCTACATGAGAGGAGGGTAAACAGATAATGAATGAATGAATGTTTAAGATATTTTCATGACAAATGAAATGTATATCTCGAATTTTCTGGGAAGTCTCCAAAAGTATTCTTCATTGTGAACGGCTTTTGCATAACTGGTAAACCATAAGAGATAGACAAATTTTTACTACACAAAAAATGTAGATCGCGTTAAAATACACAATTTATGTGATATACATTTTTTTGTTGAGTGAACCATTTTCATGATATTGCTTATGATTCCCCTAAATTTTCCAATGCTTATACTTTTTCTCAAATGGGAATTCGTTATTAATTTTTGTTTGGGACATACAAAGATAATGAAATACTCCACATAGCAACCAGCTCTTAAAACATTTGACTATCGCTTAAAGCCTACCAATTCCTCTTGCATCTACAAGAAAATTAGCAATAAGATTGACATCTCGATTAACAGGAAGCATATGGAGAATAAGCGTTTGTAAAAATAGTTTGTACAAGAGTAGAGAAAGTCATGTGAGTGTAACACATCAGATTTTTTTTCTGATGGTCATACAAGGAGCAGGGAATTACAAAGCCATTTCATAGCGACCCACTTTTAAAAGATTTGAATATCGCTTTTGCCTACTGTATTCCCTCACCCCCATTTCTTGTATGTGTTTTTGCTTTCGGCAGTAAAGGACCAATTAGGATGACTGACGATAAATTAACGTGTTTTAACTGGATAGGTCATATCGGACGGTGAATGAACGAAAGGGCTGAAATGATGCCCCACATTCGTATTCTCGGGATAAGGAGAAACTTCGGAAAAATACTTATCCAAGTTATTCACCCTAACCCAGATTCCAACTCGGGGCCTGTTGAATGTGAGGCACATACAGTACTCCCACTCCATTTCCCTTGTACCTAAACGAAATGTGTAATGTGGCTATTTCTGCAAAGGTTTATCTCGATTAAAATGAAGACAAACTCTCGGAAGAATAGTTAGTGAAGCAATGAGTTATAGAAGGTCATGTAAATGTAACATCAGATGTTTTTTCTTGAGACGTCACGCAAAGAGTATGGAATTCAAAGTTAGCATACAACGTTTTCAGTTCATGTATCTCTTCAGTATCTACAAGGAAATGTATAATGGAATTATTTCTGCAAACGTTTATCACGATTAACATGAAGTAGATAGATAAGTAAGCGACAGTGAGTAGAGAAACTTACCTGAAAGTAACCATGTACTAAGTCCCATTACTCCCTATATATTACATAGATGTTAATAAATTATTTCTTGTTGTAGTTGTTGATATACGAGGACTGTCCCGGAAGTACCCGAACTAACAAAAAACTCACACACACACAAACGTTATTTCTCTACATAGTCTGCTTTCAGCTCGATACACTTTTCCCAGCGATGTTCAATAGCTTCGATACCCTGTTTATAGTGGGAACCGTCGAGTTCTGCAAAATAGCCATCAACTGCAGCTCCACCTCTTCATTGTTGGTACATCTTTTACCACCAAGCCATTTCTTCAACTTTGGAAACAGAAAATAATCAGAGGTGGCTAAGTCTGGCGAATAGGGTGCATGAGGAAGCAATTCGAACTTTAACTCATTGATTTTGGCCATGGCGATAATGGATGTGTGAACTGGTGCATCGTCTTGTTCAAACAGAACTTTCTTTTTCGCTAAATGCGGCCGTTTTTGCTTGATTTCATCATTCAAACGCTGCAATAAGTTTGTATGATACTCGCCATTGATTACTTTTCCTTTTTGAAGATAATCAATGAATATTATTCCACACACATTCCAAAACACCGACGCCATGACCTTGCCCCTTTCAATCTACTGTTTTGACTATTTCTTCGTCTCAAATTTGAAGTAATGGTCCCATGTTTCATCCATGGTTATGAATCGACGCAAAAGCTCGGCTTTTTTGCAGCGAAACATCGCCACACATTCGATTGAAACATCCTCACGACGTTGCTTTTGTTCTATTGTGAGTAAACGCGGCACCCATTTTGCGCATAGCTTTACCACGTCTAAATTTTCAGTCAGTATGCGATGTGCAGCACTTTTTGAAATGCCTACGATGTATGCTAGCTCGCGCACTTTCAGTCGATGGTCATCTAATACCATTTTGTGGATTTTCTTCACAATTTGTGGCGTGGACACCTCATTTGGTTGACCACTGCGATGTTCCTCTTGGCAGCTCGTACTGCCTGCCTTAAACTCTGCGCCCAATATTTTACTGTTGTAAACGAAGGAGCAGACTCCCCCAGAGTAGAATCTAGCTCAGCTTTAATATTAGTTGGACTAAGACCTTACAAAAGAAAGTATTGTATCACATATCTATGACCAGTTTTATCCATGTTTACAAATTCGCTGAGGGTGTTCACTATTAATGGCTGCCAAACAATTACTATACAAGGTAGTATAGTTAAACTTCAGCTTTATAAGGGTGGTACTTTCTACCATAGTCATTTGTTTGAAACAGCAACCGCTATATATACGTCAGGTCGGGTACTTCTGGGACTGCCCTAGTACATCTAAATCATGGCTGATGAGTCTACTTACACCACAGAGGAACGGATCGTAATGAGCACGTGGGCTCAAGAACAATCCCATACAGGAAAATCAACGAGAGATATCCAGCATGATTTCACTGTAAGGTTTCAGAAACCCTCCCCACCAAAACCTAAATCTTACGGTGGGAGAAAAAGCTCTTTGCAACTGGCTGCAGACTGGTGCCCAGACCACCAACATGACTGGAAACGCGTGTGGAGCCTGCAGCGTCTATCGAACTTTCGGCAAAAGGGAGTCCCATACTGGACGATTTGAAGTTAAAGGCATTTAAACCTTCGTCTGTAAACGAATTGAGTGATAATGACGTGCAAAAACATCATCAGGCTTGTGGGCGAATGCTCGATGTCTTTACAACTCTTCCTTCAGGGGGAAAAATTATTTTCTCGGACGAGTTTCCAACACATCACAGTGCAAAAACCAGAGAGATTTATTTCTGGTGTAAAGAAAACCCAAGTTTTTATGAAGACATGTCATGATCTGGACTGCAATGTCTGCAACTTGCTTGATAGGTCCATATTCCTTTGACGATGCTGTGAATCAAACTACACATTTCATCATGCTACATATCTGGTTTGTTCCACATCTGCAATATGGTTCTAGCAGGATGGAGCACCAGCCCATTATGCTATTGCTGTTAGAGAATATCCCAATGTGGTATTGGACGTGGTTCTGTCCATTTTGGGATGGACTTTATCGTTGGGCGCCGTATTGAGTCGGCTTCTTTGGGTGTTGTCTTCGTTGGGCGCCTTAGTGGGATGGACTTTATTGTGTGTTTTCCTTTTATGTACGGTATCGGTGTTTTTGTAGGGGGAAAAGGAAAGGTATCGGTCAGATGTCGGAAGAGCATGGATACAAGTAGGTTCTCTTGATCTCGGGTCGTGTTAACCGATGATATTTATATGGTTTTATTACGTTTTATTCTGACCTCCTTAAAACCATTCCCATAACCGATCCGTTCACACAAATATGTTTTATGTCCGATCACACAAATATATCGAACTATGCCATCGTCAAATCAAACTATAGCCACATGATACCCTGTGGTGTTTCACACGTCTGCTCACATCGAATTCTGGAGTACAAGTGCTTGCCTTTACCCTTCGGTTCGCATTCCTGAAAGTTTCTTAACCCTAACTTTCTGCCTTGTTTTGTTTCCCCCAACTCACACATGTGTCGTTACAATGGGCATGTTCAGCCCGCATTCCAATCCCCTAACGGTACGTTCATTTCCCGTCGTATACCTACTCTGTACAGTCTTATAAAGATATGTTATATGTTTCCACACTTTTCTAGGTGGTTCACAAATAGACTATGTATAATCGATATTATGGCTTCAACGTATCGTTTCAATTTGTCTGCACCTTTGGAGTGGCCACCCCGAAGGCCTGATCTGTCATCTTGAGACAATGCATTGTTGGGGTTCATTAAAACAGAAGGTTGCTGCCCTACGCTACGAGATGGTTGATGAAATTAAGGATGCTGCTCGACGTGCATTTACTGCCATGTTGAGGACAATTCTACTTCGTACATGGAGCAGAATCATACTTGTTATGAAAACGATGGTGTGCACCCTACACTCTGGAATGGTCACACTGCCTCGTCCTCCGCCATGCACCCACATTAATACAATGCGACACGCCATAGGGGGTAATGGGACTTTGTGATCACTCTGTAGGTAGAGCAGATATTGCATTGCATCTAAAAATTCGCTATCGAGATTTCATCGGAAATATACATTTTGAGGTCACCTGAATCCAAATAAAGCATTTTTAGAAAACTGTTTGTGTGTCTGTGAACTCAAAAAGTCGGATAAATACCAAACTTGTTATTTAAATTCAGTATCTTCCAAAGCTGCGACACCCAGGGTTTCAAGAAAAATTCCCCACCTCAAACTACCCTTTACATGGAACACTTTCCGAAATTCATATTCGCAATACTGGCTCTAACAATTTTGATTAAAATATCATATTGTAACGTATGGGTCAACACAAGTTAAATTATTTTCCTAAAAATTACTTTTCTTTAGAATTTGGTTGATGTGAAGCTTATTTCTTGCCTCGCATGGTGCAACACAGGATGCATGAGCTGGACATTCAGTGCTAGTCATATCCTTGTGATATTATGTGGGTTAATACCAACTCATAGAACAGAGGTTATCTCTCCATATATGGGCATGTCCTATGTGGAGGCGTCTATCGATGATATAAAACCCATTTCATAAACCTATGGGGATGGCAGTATTAATAGGAACAACCCAGGTGCTGCCGGAGGCGCTGCCCAGATCAACATTCACCTTTGGGTATGGCAACCAGCGTAACATCTGTTCAATGGCACTAGGTAACTAAAAACTTACTTTTCTTAAATACTTAATCCTAAAAATGCCTTGCTTGCTCACTATCTCTGTGTCTACTCGTTTATTATATTAAATCTGTTATCGTCTTTGTTATTTGTGTCTTGCTGTTTAGAGTTGATCACCAACCCTTAATCCTGCTACGCTACCAAATGCACGTCCTCAAGGCTCTTTAAATTAAAGGCGTGACAATATATTAAACATATTTACATCACAAATAAAATGTATATCTTGAATTTGAAGCTGGTAAAGTCATTCGGAAGGAATTTTTTATAATCTTGCATAACTGGTAAACGTTAAGCGACAGACGAGAACGTACTAGTCAGAACTGTACATCTCTTTAAAACACACAATTTATTTCAAATAGGTTTTTGGTGGCATCAGCCTTTTCCAAAATAACGGTTATTAATCGTTGGAATTGTTCAATACTTAGCCATTCAGTATGGAATTTTAAGGCCAGCATATTGTTACATCCTGCGGTTAGGGCCAAAAGGTTTCCAGAAAATTATTAAATTTAGTTCACCCCAGTACGTACATGCGGGGAGGCGTAACTCGCTAAAGCAAGAAGTCTGGGACCTTGTGTGTAGATTTAGATAAATGCGTGGGGTTTCACATCACACAGAAATATTGCATAACATACATTACCTGGAATTTGTTAACAAACGTTTGGCGACTCTACATTATGAACTAGGAAGAGAGGATGGAGGGAGATACCTCAAAGCCGTGGACCGATCACACGCACGTCTTGCTACAACGACCACTTTCACTCAAGTGAAGCCATTTATATCCCCCTCCAACAAAGTATAGGCAAGCCAGACAGGATTGGCGTCATACCAGACGATTTCAATAGAGCCCTCCCTTTGACGTGGTCCGCGCCAAAAGGAGGGATCGTTAAGCCGAAAAACTAAAGAAACCCAATAACTCTATGTCTAGTAGCAACAATGAAACACAACAGTGAGTCTGGTAATTACAATGAACTTACTGATATGCCACAATATAATGTTCACTTCTTAAACATTTGACTATCACTGTTCTATATGTGTATATAACGTAATTTACCCATTTCTGCAAAGGTTTATTTGGATTAAAATGAAGTAGATAGGAAAATAAACGTTCGTAAGAATAGTTTGTATACTCACTAATAAGCGATATGGGGTAGAGAAAGTCATGTGAATGTAACATGTGTTTTTAAATAGTATGTTATAATCTGCACAAAACGAGAAGTGATCTGGGGTGTGGCTAGATAACGCTGGTGAAAGTCTCTCACTCAACATCGCTGGAGCGAGGTTACCTAGTTCAAATGCTGCGCGATCTTGCTGTAGACTACGGTTCCACTATTTAAATTTCGCTGTTAAAAGTTGTTAAATACTCATCATTTACAGTATTGTAGCTGAGCAAGGCTAAACATTTTGAATCAGACTGTCCAAAAACCGTGTCTCTACGATGTTTGCTTCTTTAGTTATGTGTGAAAGCAGATATTTTATGAGGGTTGCTGAAAGACCTTGATCACTGAACACTACGATCAGCAGTATTGTGTTTACGTTCGGTCATGCAGGTCATTGGAATAATCCGTCGTTATTATTTCTACACACACATTTTTACTTTGTCTACTACGTATAGTACGTAGGGGAAGTATTGCATTCCACCCAAAAATTCCTTACCGAGATTTCACCGGAAATACATGTTTTGAGACCCCCTGAATCCAAAAAAAGCATCTTTGGAAACATGTCCGTGTGTGTGTCTGTCTGTGAACAGCATAACTCAGGAACGAACAGTCGGATAAACACCAAACTTGGTATTTAGGTTCAGTATCTTCCAGAGATGCGACACGAAGATTTTCAAGAACGTCCCCCCACCCTAGATTACCCTTTACATGGAACATTTTTCGAAAATTTTAATTTCCTCAAAAATGGCTCTAACGATTTTGATTAAAATATCATATGTTTAAGATATTTTTATAACAAATAAAATGCATATCTCGAATTTTCTAGGAATGTCGCCAAAAGTATTCTTCATTGTGAACGACTTTTGCATAACTGGTAAACCATAAGAGATAGACAAACGTTTACTACACAAAAAATCTGATGTATTACACTCACATGACTTTCTCTACTCTTGTACAAACTATTTTTACAAACGCTTATTCCCCATATGCTTCCTATTAATCGAGATATCGAGATGTTAATCTTATTGCTAATTTTCTTGTAGATACAAGGGGAATATGGTAGATTTTAAGCGATAGTCAAATATTTTAAGCGCTGGTTGCTATGTGGCGCATTTCATTCTCTTTGCACGTCCAGGACATAAAAAAAATGAATAACGAATTTGAGAAAAAGTATTGGAAAATTTAGGGGAATAACAAGCAATATCTCGAAAACGGTTCACTCAACAAAAAAACTGTATATGACATAAATTGTGTATTTTAACGCGATCTACATTTTTTGTGTAGTAAAATTTTGTCTATCTCTTATGGTTTACTAGTTATGCAAAAGTCGTTCACAATGAAGAACACTTTTGGAGACATTCCCAGAAAATTCGAGATATACATTTCATTTCTAATGGCAATGTCTTAAACATATAATATTTTAATCAAAATCGTTAGAGCCATTTTTGAGAAAATTAAAATTTTCGAAAAATGTTCCATGTAAAGGGTAGCCTGTGGTGGGGGATTTTCTTGAAAACCTTCGTGTCGCGTCTCTGGAAGATATTGAACCTAAATACCAAGTTTGGTGTTTATCCGACTGTTCGTTTCTGAGTTATGCTGTTCACAGACACACACACGGACATGTTTCCAAAAATGCTTTTTTTGGATTCAAGGGGTCTCAAAACATGTATTTCCGGTAAAATCTCGGTATCGAATTTTTGGGTGGAATACAATACTTCCCCTACTTACTATACGTAGTAGAGAAAGTAAAAATGTAGATCGCGTTAAAATACACAATTTATGTCATATACATTTTTTTGTTGAGTGAACCGTTTTCGTCATATTGCTTGTTATTCCCTTAAATTTTCCAATACTTATACTTTTTCTCAAATTCATTATTCATTTTTTTATCTTGTATATGCAAAGAGTATTAATCTGTGGCAAAGAGAATGGTGCTGCACCTAGCAACAAGCTATTAAGAGATAGGTATATGCTTAAAGGCTACTGTATTTCTATGTTGCCCTTGTAAATATATATATATATATATATATATATATTCCCCTTATATCTACAAGAAAATTAGCAATAAGATAGAGTTTGCAAATGTTTATCTCGATTAACATGAAGTAGATGGAGAATAAGCGTTTGTAAAAATAGTTTGTACAAGAGTAGAGAAAGTCATGTGAGTGTAACACATCAGATTTTTTTAATTTAGTTAACTATTTCGCTACATGTTAAGCGCCTTTTACGCTGTGTGTCCCTCTCTCGTCACACTCACAAACCATCTGCCAACGCAGCGCTCCCACTGGCGCTCCATTGTCTTGCTTCAGACTCCTTCTCGTTTTGTAGGGATTATAGTCTGCTGTTAGCAGTCGAGTTTACTGGAAAGTAAATTAAGTTTAGGTGATTTTGTTACTTAATTGACAGGTTGTGTATATAATTCATCTACAAACACAAAATAAAGTTTAAGAGTAGTTTATATAAAGCTTCATGCAGCACACAAAAGGAAACACATTTTGGAGAAACAGACACGTTTTCAAAATAAACACTGCACAGCAATTATTGTAAAGTGATATATTTTATTTTACAATTAACTTCTATAATAATACTCAACTTATGTATACACAAACACTCACACACGCTCGTGGGTATTTCCCTGATAACAGCATTGCCAACATTACACACTTAGCATAACTTCAGAACAGCTACAAAACATCTGAACATTAAAACAATAGATGTACATCGAAAAACCAAGAAATGTCAAACAACATAAGATAGATGTAAAAAGAGTATTAGTAAATTACATAGATATGGCTGAGAAGAAAAAGAAAACATTTAAGAGGATTTCAATTTGAAACACCATTCCGTTAGAATATTGATATACTTAATCAAGTTATGTTTTGTTTCTGTACTGGGGTCCTAGAAGATCAAACAGCTCGCTTCTTCTGGGTAGTTATGCTAAAAATAAAAATGCAATTTCGAAAACAGGATTTCATTCTTGTTAAAAAGAATGAACATATACTTATAATTTGGTGTTGTATTTGGTATAATTTCACATATTTTATAACCACTGATTGCATTTTCTTGTCCAGGAATTCCATAAACCTTCTTTGAAATTTGTATTTTTCTTTTGCAAGTGTGTAGGAGGTTGAAATAGAGGAGGATTCATGAATAAGCTCCTACAGGAACGGATTATGGAGAGAGATAACGAAGGGAGGGGCCTATAACGTTTTCAGATTGAACATCACTGCCCCCATATCCTCACGGGAAGTTTCGGACAGAAGATTACATGTCCACTCGGTCAATTTAAAACTGGCCGGCGGCTGAGAGACGGAGTTCGAATCTGGTACTTCCGTGAGCGCTTGGGAGGGCCAGGCCTTTTTTTCACAAGACTTCGTATATTCTTGTAGTAGTTATAATGGGGAACACAACTATAATCACAAAAGTATTCCAGAGTATAAGCGCTTTCATAATGCTTCAACACTGAATATTTGTAACCAAAACACACTTTATTGATTTATGGCCCTAAAGTGTAGTATGACTAAACCTTGTTGCAACGCTCTTACCTCAATAGTGGAGAGTTAGCTTGCTGTTCCTGAGGTTGTAAGTTCAAATTTCCGTGGAGCTACAGAACTTTCCCCTAACCTTCATTTTAAATACACGAGTAAAAATACGAGGGCCATCCATAAAGTAAAGAACGATTTGGCACAGCTAAATAATAACGAAAGATACCAACGACAAGCTTTATTCATAAAGTTACAGTATTATCAATGTAATCGCCATTTCTGTGAAGGCATTTATTGTAACGCGGTGCCAGTTTTCAATGCCGATGTTATACTCCTCTACCGACAAATACTGTCACTGTCTCTTTGAGGTTCAAAGGGGATATATTATACATATATAGAGGAATTGTACATATGAAAGGGGAACCATACATATAAGAATTGTACAGTAATAATTTAATTCACCAACATGTTAAAATATTCAACATCTAACATTTGTACAGAGCTGATTGTAAGAAACGGGCGAGCTAGCAAAAATTCCAAGAAACCATAAAGACCGCACCTGTCACCGAGCGGTACAACGCTACATGATGGCGCCTAAGCGCACGGATCTGAAGCCACACATTCTCATACACGTCAGGGTAACGCGGCCTGAGGGCCAATAGGAAACGTCGTTACATTTTCAAACGCAGAGGTGAGCGTCACTAGGCTCCCGTATAAAAGGGCAGGCAAAGCCTCAGAGCCCGCTCTTATTCTAAATCTAACTCATCGAGAAGTCATGTCGACACGAGGTGCTACAGATGCACGTGGGTGCACAAGGGTGGGAGTGCGTGTGCAGATAGCTAGCCTCCTGACTAACTTTAAGTGGTGGGATTATAATCATGGGAAAAGCTAGCCGCCCATAAGTATTCAAACTGTGAAATGAACTTCATTGATTAAGGGAGACTTGCAGTGTATTTTTAACTTGCCTCACCCACTAGAACCTGAGATTAATAATTAGTTATAGTTAGGAATGGAATACGCAAAAACCGACGAGCACCAATAGCCGAGGAAGAACAATACTTTAACAGGCAACAACGACCTAAGGATCGACGATTTCGCGCTACAAATAGCGCATAGCACCGTTTTCCGCTACAAATGGCGCCCAACGATTATTTCCCGCTACAAGGTCTTCATCGATTGGAAACACTTTTCCACCCAAAAAGTCCTTTAGTTTTGCAAACAAGTAAATATCCTGAATTATTTCATCAACATTTGCTTTGAACTCATCCTAATGAGTGATGGACTCCCACACTGGTTTTTGTCGTGCACACTAGTCCCTCATGGGTGGTTGCACCATTTCCTCACTGAAGACTCGTTCATTGCATTATCACCATACACATGCATTATATGCCTACAAATTTCTATTGGCCGAACATTCAAAACATGAATCACACTACGGACTGCACATTTGACGGGGTTTTCATTTGGCTCCGTCATTTGGATATGTTGTAGAACAGACAGGCGTGATCTCACAGCAACGAAACTCGACTCACACTGAAGTGGAGTAAGGAGCTGACTAGCATACATGCAATTCTGGTGGTGGGGGACCGGCACCGAGCGTGTTGTGCAATTGTTCTTTACTTTCTCGATGTTGGGTTTTTCATTTTAATATACAGGATGGACCATTTAAGTTGAGACTGTACAACATCTCCAAAACTAAGCGTTGTAGAAAAAAATGTCTTTAATAAGATTTGCTTGATATTATGAGGCAAAGTAAATGCCATTAGTCGTGTTTTGTTTGAACAATGTCATGATGGTCATTTTATGGTGAATTTAATTTTTTTAAATGGGAATATACCTTTTTTTATGTTGTTTTCTCACTCCTCACAAAAAGCTAAACAAAATTTGTATAAAGCACTTTGCAATTGTTGTTACACCAACGTAAATAACAACGAAAGTTCTGAATGGCTGTGTATGAAGAGCGTTGAGGGTTAGACTATATTTCGTATTGGGAACCAATATTTTTCATTTTGTTTCCTTATTCTTCTTCTTTCTCTGTTGAACCTCCTCTTATGTAGGACTTACGCCACCCAAGACTTACAGGCGGGTGCCTGGGGTCAAAGGCCCGTCGATGAGCAGACACACACTCATGGATCAGACAGAATATCCAGGATGGGTGATCAGCCCGGTGCCTGGTATGGTAGGAACGAAGTATATGAAACAAAATGACGGTGAAATGGATGAAAGGAAGGCGATGATGGAGCAGTTGGTGGAATGAATGGCGGGGGAAACCGGAGAACCCGGAGGAAACCCGCCCAGACGCCGCGTTGTCCACCACAAATCCCACATGCGGGTCCCTGGGATTGAACCCGGGCCGCCTCGGTGAGAGGCGAGCGGTCTAACCACTCGGCCACGGGCCGCCTGTTTCCTTATTCCTGATCATAAAATAAACAGCTTTTTATAAATAATTTTTCTAATGAGAAAACAACACACAGAATGTACGTTTGCATTTAAAAAAATTAAATTGACCCTAAAATGACCATCAACGTCTTCCAAACAAAACAGGACGACTAGTGGCATTTACTTCCCTCCATAATATCAAGCAAGTTTTATTTCAGACATTTCTTTCTACAACTGTTGTACAGTCTCAACTTAAATGATCCAACCTGTATGTGGCGTTTATTTAGTAACCCTTTATACCGTTAGATGGCAACTCTAGTATTAATTTATCGGTTGATAGAAGGTTTCATTCCCAGCCAATTGAACTTTATAACCACAAATTTCACAATTATTGTAATTGTAAAAGTTAAAGTATAACAATCCACTATGGAGAAACGAACTCGAGCTCCTTGCGTACAAGTTAAGTAGCTTAATCACTGCTTCACGCCAAGTACGGTGTGGAAGTAGGCCAAATCAGTGCATTGTGGCTTGTATTATAGCGGCACACAGAAGTGACTTTGAGGCAATATTTTATATCACAACGCTGTGAATGCCAGAGTGATTGTAGTGTAAATTAATATTAATGTATGTTAAGGATTTTAGATGTTTGTTAGCCATAAGTATTGTTAGGAAATAAGTTTACACGGCCTCACTGAAACTGACAATAGAAGTGGGTAACAATAAACAGAGGGGGTGAGTTGTTTATCACTAAGAAGAGACAAACAAATGACATCTTTTTTAGAAATGGAGAGAATATCTTCCCTAGAGTATATATGTTAGTAGCAGTGATTGGCTGACAAAACAGACGCTAATGTTGGCGCGATTTGGTAACCAATAGCAGCTCTATTATAATGTTTAGGTATTTCGAGGTGAAGGAGTATATATTCTCGAGCCATAAGCAAGTTTCGCGCAGTTCGGAAGAATCTCTCACGATGTACACGTCACGTAGTCCTGGAGAATCTCTCACGAGGTACACGTCACGTAGTCCTGAAGAATCTCTCACGAGGTACACGTCACAAAGTTAGTTACAAAATGTGAAGAACGCGAAGTAATTGGTACGCGGCAACTAAAACGACTGTAGTTACATTCGTAAATATCACAGTTTCAGTCAGGCGTGTATAAAGATTTAACATGTGAATTATTAATTAAGTGTGACGGCAATAAAAGTGTGGAAACAAATTTTTTTATCATTGCTATCTTTTAGTAACAACTCATTTCCGTTTACACGCCCTGCTTAGAGACACTTGCTCGACTGAGTTGTAATAGCTAGCCGGAGGACAAAGAACCTAAATTTAAAATAATAAAACAAGAGGCGCATTGTAAATAAGATAACACGAGCCAGTGAGAACTACGACAACTTTTTCAAAAAATGTAACTGGTCAAGAGACCGGCACTTTTAGTTTAACCGAGTATACTATGCTGTCCACCTTAAAACATATGAGTTAATAAAAACGTTTCTTATTAAAGCTCTATCTGATGGCAACATATTTGTCCCGTCACTGACACCACTTCCGATTATGTCTGACTGATGAAATTAAGCTTAAGTGAAAGTTTACATGTACTTCAGTTATACCTACACTGCCGTTTGTGAAAATTGCAACACCAAGAAAGAATTTACCGAATAACTTCAAACTTGGTGGAAATGTAGAAGAGTGTGCAAGCAATAAGTGATTAGGTTTGCAGAGAGATGGGGTACACGTAGGCCGAGCAGAGCCCTCTCGTGTCGGTCGACAAGGTTAGTGTTGCGCCCAGTGTAGTCAGTGCAGAGCTATTAAACAAGATGGAAACAATAAAGTGCCTCGTCGACGACAAAGGGAGCCATATCGGCATGTAAGTCAGTTCGAACGGGACAGAATAATCGGTCTCCGGAAAGCGGGTTTGTGATACCGAGACATTTCGGCTGGTACAGGGCATGCTGCTACGACAGTGATGCGTGTGTGGAAGCAGTGGATAGATGAAGGTCGTACGCAGCGAAGAGCGGATACTGGACCACGGGATGACCGTCATCTTGTCCGCATGGCCATAACGGACCGTACAGCTTCATCCACAGTGTTGACTCGACGCTGGAGCACTGCAACAGGTGTGAACTTGTCTGCATCAACGATTCGTCGTCTGCTGCAGGTTGGAGCGGTTGCATGCATGCCATTATGTCGGCTTCCATTGTCCAGACACCACAAGCTCCTCCGACTGCAATGGGCACGTGAACACTGTTACTGGGGTGCTGAGTTGCAAAATGATGTCTTTTCGGACGAGTCCCGCTTCAACGTGTCCTACAGTGATCGCCGCATACGTGTCCGACGGTACCGTGGTGAGCGCAACCTGGAGGGCTGCATTGTTGAGCAGCATAGAGGACAAACACCAGGTGTGATGGTTTGGGACGCCATTGGTTACAACAACCGATATCGCCTCCTACGAATTGAGAGCACTTTGAACAGCAACCGGTACCTAACGGTGGTTGTAGAGCCTGAGGTACTCTCCCTGCTTCAGGCATCACATTTCAACGGGACAATGCCCGGCCACATATTGCGAGGAATGTACAAGCCTTCTTTGAAGAGCGACGGGTACCATTGCTTCCCTGGCCTGCACGTTCGCCTGACATCTCGCCCATCGAACATGTCTGGTTATGGTTGGTCGACACCTGGTGCGTCACGGTCCTCCAGTAACCAGTGTCACGGATTTATGGGCTCGAGTACAAACTGAGTGGAGGGAAATCCCTCAGGAACTTATTCAGAACCTTTTTGATTCAATGCCACGGCGTATTGCAGCGCATGGAGGCCACACCAAATACTGAATATTAGGGCTCAAAGGTCATGTATAGATTTGAAAAGTTTATCATTTGTTACATGTCATATACCTAACCTGTGCTATTAAATTCATTGGTTTCCTTCTTAGTGTTGCAATTTTAACAAGCGACAGTGTATTCTTATGTCGAAAATTTTGATGTCCTATTTTCCAAAATAAATTATTGTTTCGGGTAGTCTGGTTCATCCTGTACTTAACCCATGTTTAATGCATATTTTTTATACGATCGATGGCGATTACGTTAATTGTAATGTTGTCGGCTAAGTTGCTTACCAACAGCTGGTTGAAGTATCAAAGTGGCTAGTTAATACCAACCTTCAAAACACTGTGCATGAATGTATATTCCATGACGAACTTTGTTTTCACATAGCAAATCGATAGAAGTCGAGCCATCTGGTGTTAGGAAAACATTAAGAAGCTGTTTTCATGTCGGAAATTGAAGAGGCAAAGTAAATAGGATGTGCTGCTTTTGTCCCTTATAAATACAAATGAAGGTACGATAGAGAATATAATACACTCAGAAACTGTTAGGAAGACAGTCATTCGGCTAGTTTCGCCTGGTGCGGTAATGTGAAAATCAATGTGATACCAAATTAACTATATATATATTAGGAAATAAAACACAAGCGAAGACAGAGTAAAGGCTGGGAAGCGTTTAATAAAAATGTGTCTGTATTCTATGTCTATAATAAATTTGTTTAACGGATTACCCTTCTCTTTTTAGGGCTTACACCTCCAAGATCTTACAAACTAATTAATGCCTTGTGTCAGTAGCTTATCGAGGAGCAAGCAAACTCTGGATCATAGCATATCCAGCATGGGTGATCAGTCTAATGCCTGGTACAGCGGTGAAGAAGAAAAAATGAAAGGAAAATTACCGGATCAAATTATCCAACCCAGCATTCGCATATCGACCGAAGAAAACCACGAAAAAAACCTTCAATCAGATTGTTCGGCCCCGGGGGTTTGAACCTGGGATCTCTCGAATGCGGCCCACAGAGGTTAACGCCTGGGCAATCCGCTTGGTATCTACAGGATGAGCCAAAAAACTACGAACCGGCTGCATGGTGTTTTTCTGTCCGCGTCCTCGGCGCTTGCTGCCGTCTGCCGCTATCACAAAAAGGCGCGGATGAAACCATACAACATTTTTAAAACCACTTTTAAAGGCTTTGCTTACTAACTTTATGAAAGGAGATACTGAAACTGGCCACCATCGTTGTCCATACATTTTTGGCATCTCTTTAGGAAACTATCCATCACTCGCCGTAGTTCACGTTGAGAAATGCTGGTAATTTACTGGCGGATATTTTGTTTTAATTCTTTAAGGGTATGTGCGTTTGTCTTGCATACTTTGTTTCAAGTTACTTTAGAGGGGGTTAGGTCGGGGGTCCGTAATGTCCACAAATCTGTACTAATAATTCTGTCGTCAAACATACTTTAAATTTTTCTCATCGAAGTATTGGCCGCATAAGCTGTTGCAGAATCTTGTTGAAAGAAGGCAAAATCACGCTCCCTGGCTGTTAATTCTCTAAAAAGGTGCAAAACGGGTACGGGTTTCAACTGTTGAATCGAAAAAATTGGCGAGTGATGGATAGTTTCCTAAAGGGGTGTCAAAAGTGTATGGACAACGACGGTGGCCAGTTTGAGTATTTCCTTTCATAAAGTTGGTAAGTAAAGTTTTTAAAGCTAGTTTTTAAAAATGTATGGTTTCATCCGCGCCTTTCTATGATAGCGACAGACGGCAACGAGCGCCGAGGACACGGACAGGAAAAACACCGCGCAGGCGCTTCGTAGTTTTTGGCTCTCCCTATATAATAGTAACAACATTAAAAGCTTATGACTGTGACATGAAAAACACCATAGGCTGCAAGTACGTTGGTTAGGTTGGCTGCAACGAATGCGGGAAGTCAGACTACCCAGACATGTCACGGTGTAGAGTAATTGCATTAAAAAGCATGATTATTTGCTGAGTGTTTGGATCCAGATGATGAGAAGTGAGGAAACGGCCTGTGTGTTAGTTCCAGGGCTTGTTGACCTGATTTTGTTTGAAGCTGAGGCAAGCCGAGGTTTTTATTGACATCTTTACTTGCCCAACCAAAGTTTTGTTACCACTAAGGAGGCAGTATTCCACTTCAAACGTGCACCTCGAAAAGCCTTTTGGATGCAGTTTACGCGGTCAGGTCGCGTACCAAAGGCATTTCTGTGCTGCCAAGCGAGAAAACGGACAAGAGGGGTGGGGGAGGTACTCTTTGTTAGAGCACTGCCTTTGTGCTGTTACCGTGAGCGATGGGTTTTGATAGAAGCATCGTCGGAAAAGAATTAGGAGTTTCGAGATTATCGATCCGTACCTACCAAACTCGCAAAATAAAACTCTATACGTTTTGTAGATTCTCAGTCAATTTAGCGTAACCATACTGAACCAGGCGCCTGCTCGGATGTATCCTGAAAATAACGATGGTGGTTCTGAAAGTCCTAAGTATCCCACAATTTTCGTCCTAAAGTGTCGAAATTTTTATCGAGATTGATCACATTTGTACCAAAGGGTTTGAAAATATAAGTAGGGGTTGATTTTTGAAGTTGTAACACATCCTATAATTTTCGCTGTGCCATATCTCAAGCGATATAGTTTTGTCTATAAGAGATCGATAATAAACAGCAAGCTCACCCTATAGATACTATATGAATAGAAAATAAGGAGGGTATATTTGGAGGTTGTAAGTTGGTAACCTTGATACTTGAGACTTGTATAATATAACTGTGCAATATGCCGACCAGAGGCCAAACGGTTACAGATATCTACATAAAGAATAGGGGTTGTGAGGAAAGTTATGATAATTCTCTTTGGGATATATAGTACCTATAATTGTAACCGAGCGAGGTGGTAACGTGTGCGACTCGCATTCCGGAGGTCCCGGGTTCATTCCACCGCCCACTCTGAGCCCAAGACTTTCCTGCCTCACATTTCCTGTACCTATCTGTTTCAGGGCTGTAGGACCAGGTGATGGTGGATGTTTCTTCCCTAGCGTTGTTGCGGGATTACTCAGTTATAACCCACCTCCGGGTACTCGGGTAGGTGATCCTTAGGGGGACCCCCGGAAGTTACGGACTTGTGGGTGGGCCGGGCGGCGGCAGATGCGTTCGATTTGGAAACGTTAGGCACCCCGTCCATGCTTGCAACCGTCGTCATCCGGATGTGTTCGTCCTTCGGGTCTCTTCCCTTATCCCTCCGAAGGGTCACGGTGGAAACAAAAAGGGCCGCTGTGGCTTACTTGCGGTGCGGTGCCCCATTTTCGTGAGCCCCTTCGTTCGCCCGTACCTTTACATTTACATTTTTACTTCCTCCACTACGTATAGAAAATAAGGGAAGTATTGTATTCCACCCAAAAATTCGATACCAAGATTTCACCGGAAATACATGTTTTGAGACCCCCTGAATCCAAAAAAGGCCGTTTTAGAAAAAGGTCCGGGTGTGTGTCAGTGTATCTACTTGTCTGTCTGTGAACAGCATAAATAAAATCCGCAAAAGTCGGATAAGTACCAAACTTTGCATTTTGGTTCAGTATCTTTCAAGGGTACGACAGGAAGGTTTTCAAGAAAAACTTACCACTCCCAATTACCCTTTGCATGGAAAATTTTTCAAATATTTTAATGTTATAAAAATGGTTCTAATGAGTTTGATTGTGTTATTATTATTTTAACGAGTTTTGTATTTTACCGTATACGAAGGCTATCTTTTTTCAACCTCTGATCGCGCAGGAGCGCAACCACACGAGCGGTGGAAACTGTTTGTGCATGGAGGGCGACTGCGCATGTCCCCCACTCAACCCTCAGCCACGGCCAACTTCACCATGCCATTGTGAGCCGAGTTTTTGGCACGAAAACGTGACCGCTGCGATTGACTCTTCCGCCAAATTGAGTTGCGTAGCGTTTATTGCGAGACATTACGACGACTGCATAGAGCCATACAGAACAAACGAAGAGGCAAGCTCACGTCTGGGGTTGTCTTGATTCATGACAATGCCCGCCCTCACAGTGCTCGTGTCACGCAGCAAATTCTTCAGGAATTTCGATAGGACGTTTTCGACCACCCGCCGTACAGCCCTGATTTGGCGCCGAGTGATTTTCACCTCTTCCCTGGACTGAAAAAAGTGGTTGGGAGAGCGAGTTCGAGAATGATGAAGTCCTTCAAACCAACTACCTATCTTAACTCACTGGCGATAACATACTGTGCAGAGGGGATCGAAAAGCTTGTCCACAGGTATGAAAAATGCCTCAACCTTAACGGCGATTATGTTGACAAGTAAACATATTTGTACCTAAAATTTGGTAATAAATTTATTTGCCTATGTACTCTTGTCTTTTAATTATGACACATCGAGGTTGAAAAAACAGCTCTCGTATTAAAGATGTTTACATGACAAATAAAATGTATATCTTGAGTTTTCTGGGAATAGTCTGTGAAGTCCTCTTCATTCGGAAGGAATTTTGTTTAATCTTGTATAACTGGTAAACGTTAAGCGATAGACCAAAATGTACTACAATGTGTAAAACAAACAATTTATTTCAAACAAGTGTCATAAGCCATTTCTGAGATATTCGTTATTGATGGTTTGAATTGTTCATTTCTTGGTAATTCTGTTGAAGTGCTTTCAACATTATGTTGCTTCTCGCGATGTCATGGAAAAAGTATTCAACAGTCGCTGTTCCCTTTCTATCCTTAACAGAATGTGTAATGTTGCTATGTCTGTAAAAGCTTATTTGGAGTATTAGTAGATATAAAAATAAGCTTCAGTAAGAATACGAGGGGCACTATTTATATTTTGAGCCTTGCAACCCTGAATGTTGTAGGTGACATCTGACGTTTCCAATTGAAAGTTTGATATTTTTTACCATAATCTACTTCAAACATTTTGTCAATACAGCGACATTTGGTTTGTTTACACTAACTTGAAAATTGTGTGTCAACAAAAATATATAATTAACTCGTGAAAATGTTCGTGCAATGATTTATTACGACTTTCGACGTGGATTATCAAGACAAGAGTGCATCGATCAAGTAACTTCCACATTTGGCGACGAAGCTCCATCCTTTGCCACTGTGAAACGCTGGTATAACGAATTTAATCGTGGCCGCCGTTCGCTCAATGATGAAGTTTCTGAAGGTCGTCCAAAATCACACATTGATGCTGTGCAAAAAGCTAATAATGAAAGATTGACATGCAACATATTGTGAGATTGAGGCCACCCTAGGCATTAGTTCCACCAGCATATATAAAATATTGCATGATTATTTAGCCGTGAAAAAGGTTTGCTCTCGTTGGATCCCACATAATTTGACGGAATCTCAAAAAGATGCTCGTGTCGATTGGTGTACAAAACTGCTCAAGAAATACAATGGCGGTGCCTCAAAAGACGTATATAAGATTGTAATAGATCACGAATCATGGATCTATGCGTATGAGCCGGAACGTAAACAGCAGTCGACTGTATGGGTGTTTCAAGCTGAAGCAAATCCAACAAAAGTTGTTCGCACTCGAAGCAAATGGTCGCCTGCTTTTTCAGCAAAACTGGCCATGTGGCAACAGTGCCTTTAGAGGAACGTAAAACGGTCAATGCCGAATGATACACAACCATTTGTTTGCCGGAAGTCTTCGGTGAAGTAAGGAAAACCAACAAGAAGTGTAGGATCGTTCTTCATCAAGACAATGCGAGCGCACACACATCTCGTCTAACAACAGAGTATTTGAAGGCTCAAAAAATCGAATTGATAGGTCCTGATTTGGCACCCAATGACTTCTTTTGGTTCCCGAACATCAAGAATAAGTTGCGTGGACAACGATTTTCGTTGGCAGAAGAAGCCGTTGATGCCTTCAAAAACCATGTTTTGGAGGTGTCGCAAGAAGACTGGAATAAATGCTTTGAAAAATGATTCAAACGGATGCAAAAGTGTATTGATCATAAAGGAGAATATTTTGAAAAACAATCAAGCAATTTTCAATCAGAAATTACTTTGTTTTAGTTATTAGGCTCAAAATATAGATAGTTCCCCTCGTAGCTAGTGTGCTCAGTAATAAATGATAGAGGGTAGACAAGGTCACGTGAATGTATAAAATCATATTATTTTCCTTTATTTTGTTCTCTGGATAGAGTTAAAGTTGTGGTATTTCACATCCAATCCAATATTGACCTGGCGACTTGGAGAAATGCACTCACTGCACACAAGATTTGTACTCACGACCTCGCAAATATTAGCTACAGATGCCACCCCATCTAACCCTGAGTTCTTTAACATCATTTCCAGCCAAACTCTTGATCTATTTTACTCAAAACGTTGTTACAAGAGAAGTAGGTTAATTGTTTAATTCTTGTAGATAAGTAAACATCGCTTTAGTCTTGTTGTTTGAAACTATCACGTCACTAGCAACCCAATGGTACTGTTACGTGCTTCATGAATCGCATTGCGGAAGCAATTTCTGTGGTTTTCCTTTGCTCTTGTTGCCTTCTGCATTAAACTTTTCTAGGAGAGGTTCCATTTCCTTTGATGTATGTATGTGCATCACACTAGGTAAGCTACAGGGTGTGCAATTTGTCTGGCTTCCACTTTCAGACATAAGAGGAACATTATTAACGGCGTCTTAACCATTTTAAATTTCAAATCAAATGTAAATGCACAAACAGCGAAACGTAAACTCATAAACGTTTCCAAAATGCCACATAAGTCATTAAATATATAAAACGAAATTATATACTGTAGCGGTCATCTCTGGCTGCTTGCACCGTCTTTGATAGGGCATGGCCTCATCGCTGGCTGGTTTGTGGTTTGGGTAGCCTATCAGCTTACCAAACTGACCAAATCTCCTATCGGGACGCTAGTAGAAATATCCATAATTACTCCTGCTTCCCTTCTGTCTTTGGTAAACTTCCTAGAAAACAGTGCTCAGGTATTTAAAGAAGTCTGTGTGCTAGCTCGTATAAGCAAACCCACACCAATCTCAACCCAACCATACGAGACCTAGGAACATATCATACAACAGCAGATAAGCACACACTGTCGCTGTTCGACAGAAAAATAACCCTCAACAGACATATCACAGATGACAATGCCGCCAGTTTAAACTATCTGAACAACCTAGTGCCACCATAAACTACCTCAGATGCCCGTAAGACCTCGGGGAGGACTACATGCCCCTTCCCAAGGCGGCCAGGGGTAAATGGGTAGTCCCAAAAAGACGACGACCAAGCGAGGCCAAGGCACATGAATTGGAAAAGAAAAAGAAAGAAAGAAAATACAAATAAAAATAGATAAAAATAACAAAAAATGTAAATAATAAGTAAAAATATTAAAGAATATAAATTGTTACAAACTGTTCATAATTAACAATATATATATATATATTTATATGTATATATATAAATGCAAACTGTAAATAACGCTATCCCTTGTACTTTTCCCTCCACCCATTGCATGTACCCTTGCCCAAGATTATTTTATGTTTCAGGACCAACAGCACTACGCTGAGGACAGCAAGACGACTCAACTCCCTCTCCAGTTGAAGCCAAAATCATCGGTAATGTACCTACATCATTAACTTAGCATGAAACCTTAATCCTGCTCCTTTAGCATGCTCATGAGTACCACCATTAACAATAGGTCCCTGGTCTGGGTATCTGCCAAGGACAGTACCTACTTCCCAATCTGTCTGTATGCAGGCATCTTTTTAGTAATTACCCACTAACCTTCGGTTTGCTTGGGCGGTACCAGACACCACCTTACCTTCGTTTTCCTTCCATCACTGTAGCGTAGCTAGTGAATGGTACGGGAGGGGATGTAGATCCCTTTCGGATGATCGCCACCTGATGTGGCGGAGGTGGGGCCACACCCAAAAAAGCTCAGGGTTCGATTCATTTCGGTTCTAAGTTTTCCCAGTGATTCTTGTAGCATGCGGGTAAGTAGCAGTTGTCTACTATGTGCAAGGAAAACCAAACGTTGATTAGAGAAAGCTCGGACCAACCCACAATCATCCTCTTCTTTTAACGTCGTTTTATGCTCTAAGCAATTTTGTGACGGTTACTTGGAGGTTCTTTGACGCCTATTGTGACGAAGCTGGGGCCCGCTTCAGGGATAGCGGGCGTGTTCTTCAGCGCTAGCCGCCGCATGAGTGATTGGGGAGAGAGGGATAGAGGGAGGCGTTCCTGACTATGGAAATACCTATAAGGCTAATCGGGAAGGACGGCAAAACACTGAGAATGATCTCCCTCAACCTGGGCGTCGTACAAAGCTTCCAGAAAGGCGGCTATATATAAACTTCGCGATAGTTGATGTTTTTACTCAGCAGGTTCTGCGAGCACCAGCTACGAGAGAAGAGGACTCCTGTGTTCGACGCTCCAGTGAGTGATCGTAGAAGATGCCGCTTTGTGCATGGTTTATGAAATGTTACGCGCAAGAAGAAAGTGAAAGGTGACTGGGGAAAAACTGGACCAACTGTGTATGTGATAAAGTGCGTCTTAGCCAGTTTGCCTCAATTACGTTATCGAGTTTTTGTAGCAATTGATTTATTCAAACATGCACTTCTGTGGTAATCGGATTTTTGCTCCGTAGATACAGTACACTTACAGATGCTATCTATAGGGCTGAATAGCTGTCATAGTTGTATAGACATATTCCTATACTATATATTCTTTCTCTTATTCTGTGGATGCAACTTTATGACCTGCCGAATACGATGCTCTTCAATCCCACATTAAGTAAATTTCAACCCTGCACGTGCAGCTAATAGTAGCTCCGCAACTAAAATGAGAATCTTACTTCACTGGCTTACAGTAAAACTTAGATAAAGCGTACTAATTGGGTCTGTGGGTTGTACGGATTAAAAAAGTTAAAGAACAAAGGAAATTTCAGCATTGTCATTGTACGGAGACTTTGTATGCGTGGCCGTATCATGGGGATTGCTAGCCCTGCACTGCACTGTCTCCTCTCCGTGTGCCGGCTAATCAGTTGGCACTAAGTCTATACTGTACAGAGGTTGATACGTTGTGTTTCGTGTTATACTGTGTGAGTACTGTTATAATGCTTGCCTAATTTAGCACACAGAATCTTCATGTATGATTCCTATGTGACAACAAGCTCTTGTAGAGAAGTGAGACAGATTCCCTGCTGTTATAATGCCAGCACACAGAATCTTCATGTATGATTCATATGTGACAACAAACTCTTGTAGAGAAGTGAGACAGATTCCCTGCTGTTATAATGTCAGCACACAGAATCTTCATGTATGATTGCTATGTGACAACAAACTCTTGTAGAGAAGTGAGACAGATTCCCTGCTGTTATAATGTCAGCACACAGAATCTTCATGTATGATTGCTATGTGACAACAAACTCTTGTAGAGAAGTGAGACAGATTCCCTGCTGTTATAATGTCAGCACACAGAATCTTCATGTATGATTCCTATGTGACAACAAACTCTTGTAGAGAAGTGAGACAGATTCCCTGCTGTTATAGTGTCAGCACACAGAATCTTCATGTATGATTTCTATGTGACAACAAACTCTTGTAGAGAAGTGGGACAGATTCCCTGCTGTTATAGTGTCAACACACAGAATCTTCATGTATGGTTGCTATGTGACAACAAACTCTTGTAGAAAAGTGAGACAGATTCCCTGCTGTTATAATGCCAGCACACAGAATCTTCATGTATGATTGCTATGTGACAACAAACTCTTGTAGAGAAGTGAGACAGATTCCCTGCTGTTATAATGCCAGTACACAGAATCTTCATGTATGGTTGCTATGTGACAACAAACTCTTGTAGAGAAGTGAGACAGATTCCCTGCTGTTATAATGCCGGCACACAGAATCTTCATGTATGATTGCTATGTGACAACAAACTCTTGTAGAGAAGTGAGACAGATTCCCTGCTGTTATAATGCCGGCACACAGAATCTTCATGTATGATTGCTATGTGACAACAAACTCTTGTAGAGAAGTGAGACAGATTCCCTGCTGTTCGTGCGCCTTACAGAGAACGGTTCGTAATCTTGTCAATAGATTTAGGCAAACGGGATCTATCCTTGATATGAAACCTCCACGTACATATAGAGGAAAACCTCGATGGCATCGAAGAAAAGTTAGAACAAGTCCAAAGAAATCTCTGAGAAAGTTTGCAGAGGAATCAGCAATTTCACAAACCTCGACTAAGAATACCATTAAGCTTTTAAAATTAAAACCCTATACAATAACTCCAGTTCAAGAATTGGGATAATGTGAGTAGAGTTAATTTCTGCAGTTGGGTGTTGGGTAATGTTAATGATCGCTCTATTGACCCGCAGGGTTTTATTTACATGGCCATGTTAACACACATTTTGTTAAAAGGTGTGAGAGATGTGTGGACATCATTTACATCTTCTATGACGAAGCGATGCGGTTATTGTAGTTATTACTTGCATGTGTTTAAATTGAGGGATATCCGACTCAAACAGTGTGCTTTCCAGTTCCGGGACAATTCCCATTAGGCCGGCCTCTCGTGCAAACGAAGGCTCTGTATATAAACAATTCTTCATTGTAAAGGACTCCTTATATTTAACTGATAAGGGTAATGTTAGAGGCGGCGCCGTGGCCGAGACTTTAGACGCTCGCCTCTCATCAAAGCGACCCGGTTTCAATTCTGGACTGGTTTTATCTCTGTTCTCCGGTTTCCCCCGCCGTGTTTCATTCCACCGGTGCTCCATCATCACCATTCCTATCACTCATCCACATCTATCATCCACTTCCTCGCTCTCATTCTGGGAGTGTGGTTGATCACGCACCCTGGTACCTCACTCTCTGATTCGTAGACTCTCTGTCCCCCGTCAGACATCTGCCCCGGCGCTGTCGTAAGTCCTGAGGAGCGTGAGTACTCGATTAGGGTGGGCGTTAAGGAAGCTAGACTGTGGCCCAGTTGGGCTGCATTGTGGTTTAGTTAAAGGTAATGTTAGAGATATAATATTTAATAATTTATATGAAATGAATTACCTAAGATAACTGAATTCAAAGCTTACCAGAATCTATTAATTAATCAAAAGCACCGGAAAAAACTTGTTTCCAAGTACAATAACAAATCTTGCTTATTTAGAGATTAAAGGTAAAGGTACGGACAAACGGAAGGGCCCCCACTACCGTGAGGCACCACAAGTACGCCGCAACGGCCCTTTGGCTTCTACCGCGACGCATTGTAGGGCGAGACCCGACCAGAGTCGTATAACGAAGGGAACAAACATGGTCTGGGTCCCTAACATTTCCAGTTCGAGAGAATCCAATCCCACCCACAAGCCCCCAACCCCCGGTGGTCTCCGATTCGGCAGTCCCGGCCGACGTCAGCGAAGAAACCTCCCCAAAGTGCACATCCCCCTCTCAGCCGCAACCTGCCGAACACCGTCTCCTGGTCCTCAACCCTGAAACAAATCACAATGAAGGAGATGATAGATACAGGAAATGAGGGGTAGGAAAGTCGTGATAGTTGATGAACCATCCAGTACTCGCCAGTCGACCGGGGGAACCACGAAAAACCAGTGGATAAGAGGGCCGTCACTGAGGATCAAACCCGGAACATTCCGAATGCGAGTCGCACGCGTACCACGGCGCCGTCTCGCTCGGTGATTTAGAGATTAAATTCACTCTCAATATTTTGAAAATGTATGAAATTGCTATTTTCATGACATGGGTATCTCATTAAATGATAATTTTAAGACTCGAAAATTAAATTTGGAAGCTCTTTAATTACAGTGGTTCTTAGCGTCCCATTCTATATTGGGCGTGAAAGACCGGTAATTTTGTTCAGAGGCCTCTTTATCAGGTTTGCCGTAAATCTACGACACGGGACCACCGGCTTTACTTCCCTTCCGAAGGAACACACGCCCGAAAAAATCCATCGCATTCCGCCGGGTTTGAACCCGCGACCTTGGATTTTAAGACTCGGAAGATGAGCAGCTCATTATGACGAAATAGTTCTGACACATTTTCCATACAAAAGCAGCATTAACAGAAATCTGGAGTTTCAATGTGTTACGTGGACAAAAATGAAGTGAAACTGAAACATAGAGGTTATAAATGGCAGTGTCCAAAGATGGGATGTCTTCTGGAATTGTCCTGGACTCGCACAAAAGCAAGCAGTAGACGTTGTAATACCCCAGTTGTTAGTAACAGAGTGATATGGAAACTGAACGTAAGATATTGCATTTCACATGTAAAGTAACATTTACACTGACTTAAAACATTGTGGCAATTTGAGAGAGAAAAACGTGTCAATAAATTTGTGTACTCCATTTGCATCAAATCTTGGCACACACGCACACACAACTTATTGCCGAATAGTCTAAACTTGTTGGTTGTTACATTTATAAATCCCTCAGCTGCACATCGAGAGAGGTTCGAGATTAAATGCAGTTTTCATTGACACAACGTTTGAAAAAACTTCAAAAACATTTCACAAGCGGGGCCGGTTTGTACATTGTGAAACAATATAACCATCTTCTCATTAGTTCGCTTGTTTCAACGTTCAGCCCCAGGAAGTTCCGTGCTGCTACCTGGCGAAAAATGGCAGAACCACAACAGCGGGAAGCAACCACCAGAAGCACTGCCATCTAATTGCACAACCTGGAAATAGAAAAATAATAACAATGTCATAGTTCATTTTAACATGGTTTGAAAAATATCAACACTGCTCAAAGACCTTATGTGTTATACTCAGATGAATTTCTCTATTCACTCTTCTACAAGCTATACTTAAAAAATCTATTCTCTACGCTTCGTTAAATATTAAACTTTATATTTATAATTTCATCACTTAGATGCAACCTGAAGATTTTCAAGAAAATACCCCAATCCAAACTATCCTTTATATGAAAAAACATATGTTAAAGACACTTTTCACGACAAATAAAATGTATATGTTGAATTTCTGGGAATAACCCGTGATGTCCTCTTTCTTCTGAATCACGTTTGCATAATCGGTAAACCGTAACATTAGCCAAACTTTTATTACACAAGAAAAATATAATCTCGTTGAAGCAGACAATTAATGTCAAATATAATTTTTGTAGCGTAAGCCATTTCTGAGATATTTTTTATTGGTTTGGATGTTCAAATGTCTCATACTTTCCTGAACTGAAATCGCTTTTTTCGTGTTAATGCGAAGAAAAAACGGAATTTCAAAACCTTCAAATTGGGCCGGTCCGAGAAGTTTGCGTCTGTAATGGTTTATATTCTTCTCGAGAGTGGTATCGGTATTTGTTTGTATCTGCCTCACTTTTCCGCTAAATTGGCGCTATTGTCGCGGATTTAGCTTGGCTAGCTCGCATTCGCCTTGTCTCGGGGAGTTGGTGTTGTCTTTCGACCGGTGTGCTCGAGTCCCGGGAGCAAGTTTTCTTCTGCGACGTGACGCCAATATTAGAACGTCTACAGGCTATCTGATTGCTTCTTCCGTTGCGGTTTCGCCTGTTACATTCTGCTTTCTTGTTGTCCTCGTAAGCGTTTTGATGATTTATAGCTAAGCAGTTTCACAAAACGACCCTGTAGACATCATTGTATTTTCGTAGCAGTGTAGTTACGAGTGCTATCTTTTTAGTTTCTCTACTACGTATAGTAAGTAGGGGAAGTATTGTATTCCACCCAAAAATTCAATACCGAAATTTCACCGGAAATACATGTTTTTAGGTCCCCTGAATCCAAAAAAAAGCATTTTTGGAAACATGTCCGTGTGTCTGTGTGTGTGCCTGTGAACAGCATAACTCAGAAACGAACAGTCGGATAAACACCAAACTTGGTATTTAGGTTCAGTATCTTCCAGAGATGCGACACAAGGGTTTTCCAGAAATTCCCCCCACGCCAGATTACCCTTTACATGGAGCATTTTTCGAAAATTTTAATTTTCTCAAAAACGGCTTTAACGATTTTGATTAAAATATCGTATGTTTAAGATATTTTCATGGCAAATGAAATGCATATCTTGAATTTCCTGGGAATGTCTCTAAAAGTATTGTTCATTGTGAACGACTTTTGCATAACTGGTAAACCATAAGAGATAAACAACGTTTTACTACACAACAAATGTAGATCGTGTAAAAATACACAATTTATGTCATATACATTTTTGTTGTTGAGTGAACCATTTTCGAGATATTGCTTGTTATTCCCTTGAATTTTCCAATACTTAATACTTTTTCTCAAATTCACTATTCACTTTTTTTATTTTCTGGACGTACAAAGAGAATGGAATACTCCACATAGCAACCAGCTCTTAAAATATTTGACTATCGCTTAAAACCTACCATATTCCCCTTGCATCTACAAGAAAATTAGCAATAAGCTTAACATCTCGATATCTCGAATAAACGTTTGTAAAAATGGTTTGTACAAGAGTAAGGAAAGTCATGTGAGTGTAACACATCAGATTTTTTCAACCTCCGATCGCGCAGGAGCGCAACCACACGAGCGGTGGAAACTGTTTGTGCGCGGAGGGCGACTACGCATGTCCCCCACTCAACCCTCAACCACAGCCAACTTCACCATGTCATTGTGAGCCTAATTTTTGGCACGGAAAATTGACCGCTGCGATTGACTCTCCCGCCAAATGTGAGTTGCGTACTGTTTATTGCGAGACATTACGACAATTGCGGAGAGATATACAGAACAAACGAAGAGGCAAGCTCACATCTGGGATTGTCTTGATTCCTGACAATTCCCGCCCAAAAAATTCTTCAGGAATTCCGATGGGACGTTTTCGACCACCCACCGTACAGCCCTGATTTGGCGCCGAGTGATTTTCACCTCTTCCCTGGACTGAAAATAGTGGCTGGGAGAGCGGAAGTTCGAGAATGATGAAGTCCTTCAAACCAACTACCTATCTTAACTCACTGGCGGTAACATACTGTCCAGAGGGGATCGAAAAGCTTGTCCACAGGTGTGACAAATGCCTCAACCTTAATGGCGATTATGTTGAAAAGTAAACACATTTGTACCTAACATTTGGTAATAAATTTATTTGCCCATGTACTCTTGCCTTTTAATTATGACCCATCGGAGGTTGGCCCGCATTCGACAGGTCCCGGGATCGATCCCAACCCACTCGACCTATGGGTGTTTTCCGGAGTTTTCCGGGTCGTCAGGCGAATACTGGAGTAGTTTATTTCATCCCCCAAATTTCCTGCCCCTCCATTTGGTTCCATTCTTTATTTCATTCAACATCGGCAATGGTGTTTTGGGCAGCGTGACAGAAACAATAGATGCTCTTTTTGACTCTCTCCGCCCCTCGGCTTTCGGCTGGCTGCCGGGATATCGGAACCCCCTTGAGGGGCATTGGACCCCTCTGTGTGGGGTGGCCCGTCTGTCCGTCTGCCGGGATGTCTCCGTCTATGCCTCTCGTGGGGCGTAGGTACAATATCCACTCGGGATCGGTGCCGGGTCCACTCCGTAGTGAATCACATCCTATCCTAGTTCTGAGTTATTTGTTTAAATTGTTTCACTGTTCGTGGGTTGTTAAGTTCTTTTAACGTTGTGCTTTATTCAGAGTGTATAATATCTGTGGCATATTTGAATTGTTATAATGCACGTGGTTCATTTTATTTATTGTAGTTTTGAACTTTAGTTTAAGAGTTGCGCTTTTTATGGTCTATTTAAATGGTTACAGTGCTCAGAGTTTATCTGGTAGATTATGGCATGAGTACTTTTGACCTCCGAGATAAACTGAAAACAAAGGGGAACTGTCAATGTTTGTTAGCAAAGTGTAGTTTGGAGAGCTGGGTTATGATACCTAGGTTGCTCTAGGTCGCAATCTTACTTTATGTTGCCAAAGCGCAGGCGTTGGGTAAACGTGTACTATATTCCACTTGCAAACCTTTATTTCCATCAGTGCATTTTCTTGAAGGGCGGCGCTGTGGCCGAGTGCTTAAAACACTCGCCCCTCACCAAGGAGCCCGGGTTCAATCCCAGGTAAACGCATGTGGAATTTGTAGTGGACAAAGTGGTTCCTGGGTGGGTTTTCTCCGAATTCCCCCGCCATTCATCACTCCACCGGTGCTCCATCTTCACCTTTCCTGTCGTTCATCTCTTGCACCTCATCTACTTCTTCGAGCTCATCCCAAGGGTTGGCCTGATCCCCCACTCTGGTTGTCACTCTCTGTTCCACAGCCCTTCAGCTCTCACGACAGGCATCTGACCACAGACGTTGGCGTGTGAGTCGTGGGAGGTGCATGTCCTACGAAGGGGATGGTAATAAGCGATTGCTTTGCTTTGCAGTTTCTTGAACTGTGGTTATTTAGTGTAAAGCTCATTGTTATATAGCGGAAATTGTATGTATTATGTCCAAATTCGCTCTCCCTATATATACAGAGGCAGACAAAAGCATTAAACAATTAAAAAACTCTGATGTGTTACACTCATATGACTTTCTCTACTCTTGTACAACCTATTTTAACAAACGCTTATTCTCCACATGCTTCATGTTAATCGAGATGTTAATCTTATTGCTAATTTTCTTGTAGTTGCAAGGGGAATTGCTAGGCTTTAAGCGATAGTCAAATGTTTTAAGATCTGGTTGCTATGTGGAGTATTCCATTCTCTTTGCATTACCAGGACAAAAAATGAATAACCAATTTGATAAAAAGTATAAGTATTGGAAAATTTAAGGGAATAACAAGCAATATCTCGATAATGGTTCACTCAACAACAAAAAATGTATACGACATAAATTGTGTATTTTAACGCGATCTACATTGTTTGTGTAGTAAAATTTTGTCTATCTCTTATGGTTTACCAGTTATGCAAAAGTCGTTCACAATGAAGAAAACTTTTAGAGACATTCCCAGAAAATTCGAGATATACATGTCATTTGTCATAAAAATGTCTTAAACATATAATATTTTAATCAAAATTGTTAAGGCCATTTTTGAGAAAATTAAAATGTTCGAAAAATGTTCCATGTAGAGGGTAGTTTGGGGTGGGGGGATTTTCTTGAAAACCTTCATGTCGCATTTCTGGAAGATACTGAACCTAAATACGAAGTTTGGTGTTTATCCGACTGTTCGTTTCTGAGTTATGCTGTTCACAGACACACACATACGGACATGTTTCCAAAAGTGCTTTTATTGGATTCAGGGTGTCTCAAAACATGTATTTCCGGTGAAATCTCGGTATCGAATTTTTGGGTGGAATACAATACTTCCCCTACTTACTATACGTAAGTAGTAATAGTCCCGGATGAGCCAATTGTTTTTAACGATAATCCTGCCGCTAGGGGCGCTAGTGTCGCTAGTGTCGCTGCGTGCGACGGCGGCGGCGGTAAGTTTGAAAAGCGCCCTGAGCGTTAGGATTATCGTTAAATCGGTTGGCTCATCCGGGACGAGTTGAAAGAATTGAGGAAGTGACGTGTAGTGTTTTGATTGGTTCGTTAATTTGGGGTGGGAGATGGAGGAAGGGAGATGGAGGAGTATGGAGGTCGCGTGATGGAGAGGAGCTGGGTGGCGAGGTGTTGTCTGTGCGGAGGTCGGTACTGAAAGAGGGGTAAAGATGGGGAGCGAGGGATAAAAAGTGTAACAGAAAGTGACGTGTGAAGTTGTGATTGGTGGGAGTAAGAAGTGATTTTATTGGTGGAAAGGAACAAATGAGAGTTGTTGATTGGTAGGAATAAGAGGGATTATGATTGGTGGAAAAGAAAAAGTTGTGGGAGTGGGGTATGTTGGAGGTGATGGGAAAGGTGAGTTTTGCTAGCAGCAAGATTTGCAAAAGCCTGTCTTGAACTGATCAGCAATTTTTGAACGTCGGATGGTAGTTTTCTTGAGTGGATAGAGAGATGGGGGCGATATGAGATGCGGTGGCGAAAATGGGAACTAGACAAGGTTGTTGAGACAAGAGGTTTAAGGACGAGGAAATTTGGAGGTTAGTGGTGAACACGGCGGTCGCAAGAGGTGGGGGTAAGGAGACGCGGTGGTGAGAATGGGAACTAAAAGAAGATGGCGGTAGCAAGAGGTTAGAAGAGTAGATTTTGAGGTTAAAATAGCGGGAACTAAAAATGGCGGAGGGTCTGCGACAAGGAGATGCGGTGAGAACTAAACAAGATGGCGGACGCAAGAGGTGGGAAAGGAGGTTTGAGGTTACAGTACCAAAACATGAAAGGATATATTCCTACGCCAAGCAGGTCCGAAAAATAATTATGCGTGTGTTACTTACCTGTTACCGGTGTGGATGCGTCACCAAAAGCGCGGCACGCGACGCGAAAAAATAAAAGCAAACTGTTTTTGAAAATGCTTAACCAGCTTTAAGATCAACCAACATCACTACGCACTGATATACCTAGGTTTTTAAAGCGGTACAGACACCCTTTGCAGAGGCGTAATTTAACTATACCAAAAACCTGGTACTGGACCATCGTGATGGTCGCTAGCGTACGTAGGAGCAGGGTTCTCAAGCCGGTCGAAAGCGGTCAAAAACGTGTACGACGTAGGTGTTCGCAGTAGCTGCTGTCGAGTCAACCGTCGAGGTGTGAATAAACGAGATCTGTTCTCGCCGGCAATTTGGTTCGGAGATGTGAGCAGCGGCGAGGTGTTGTCTGTGCGGAGGTCGGGACTGAAAGAGGGAAAAGATGGGGAGCGAGGGATAAAAAGTGTAACAGAAAGTGACGTGTGAAGTTGTGATTGGTGGGAATAAGAAGTGATTTTATTGGTGGAAAGGAGCAAATGAAAGTTGCTGATTGGTAAGAATAAGAGAGGTTATGATTGGTGGAAAGAAAAAGGAGTGGGGTATGTTGGAGGTGATGGGAAAGGTAAGTTTTGCTAGCAACAAGATTTGCAAAAGCCTGTCGTGAACTGATCAGCAATTTTTGAACGTTGGATGGTAGTTTTCTTGAGTGGATAGAGAGATGGGGCGATATGAGATGCGGTGGCGAAAATGGGAACTAAACAAGGTGGTTGAGACAAGAGGTTTAAGGACGAGGAAAGTTGGAGGTTAGTGGTGAACATGGCGGTCGCAAGAGGTGGGGGTAAGGAGATGCGGTGGTGAGAATGGGAACTAAAAGAAGATGGCGGTAGCAAGAGGTTAGAAGAGTAGATTTTGAGGTTAAAATAGCGGGAACTAAAAATGGCGGAGGGTTTGCGACAAGGAGATGCGGTGAGAACTAAACAAGATGGCGGACGCAAGAGGAGGGTAAGGAGGTTTGAGGTTACAGTACCAAAACACGAAAGGATATATTCCTACGCCAAGCAGGTCCGAAAAATAATTATGCGTGTGTTACTTACCTGTTACCGGTGTGGATGCGTCACCAAAAGCGCGGCACGCGAGGCGGAAAAATAAAAGCAAACTGTTTTTGAAAATGCTTAACCAGCTTTAAGATCAACCAACATCACTACGCACTGATATACCTAGGTTTTTAAAGCGGTACAGACACCCTTTGCAGAGGCGTAATTTAACTATACCAAAACCTGGTACTGGACCATCGTGATGGTCGCTAGCGTACGTAGGAGCAGGGTTCTCAAGCCGGTCGAAAGCGGTCAAAAACGTGTACGACGTAGGTGTTGGCAGTAGCTGCTGCCGAGGCAACCGTCGAGGTGCGAATGAACGAGATCTGTTCTTGCAAGCAATCTGGTTGAGAGATGAGAGGCGCGGTGGTAAAAATGTGAACTAAATAAGATGGCGGAGGCACGAAGTTGAGGTTAAGGAGCGGCGAGGCGTTGACTGTGCGGCGGTTGGGGTCTGAAAGAGGGGGAAAGATGGCGAACGAGGGATAAAAAGTATAACAGAAAGTGACGTGTGAAGTTGTGATTGGTGGGAATAAGAAGTGACGTTATTGGTGGAAAGGAACAAATGAAAGTTGCTGATTGGCGAGAATAAGAGAGATTATGATTGGTGGAAAGAAAAAAGGTGTGGGAGTGGGGTATGTTGGAGGTGATGGAAAAGGTGAGTTTTGCTACCAACAACATTTGCAAAAGCCTATGCAGAACTCATCAGCAATTTTAAATAACTAGTGTTTCGGGGGTTTTCTCTGGTTGGTAGACGAATGCAAGCTGTTTCTACCATACTTATATTATTCGTCTTTTTCCTTTTTTTTTTTAAAATGACTAGTTTTTTTTTTTTTTTTTTTTTTTTTTTTTTTTGGGAGTTTTCTGCGGATGGTAAACAAATGCAAGCTCTTTCTGCTTTTTCATAGGTTTTCCCTGGTTGGTAGGCGTGATCGGTAAGCGTTAGAATACTCTTAGAGCTTTTTTCAGGTTTTTTAGCGGTTGTCCCTGGCCGGTAGGCAAATGATAAAGTTTTTCTATAACGTCGTCGTTTTGGCTTGTGGCGCACGGATACTAGGCACGTACTCGCGCGCGCGCGCGCGCGCACACACACACACACACACACACTAAAATAGTAGCGTATAAAAAAAAAACTGATGTGTTACACTCACATGACTTTCTCTACTCTTGTACAATCTAATTGGTAGCTTTTAAGCGATAGTCAAATATTTTAACGCTGGTTGCTATGTGGCGAATTCCATTCTGTTTGCATGTTCAGGACATAAAAAAAATGAATAAACGAATTTGAGAAAAAGTATAAGTATTGGAAAATTTAAGGAAATAACAAGCAATATCTCGAAAACGGTTCCCTCAACAAAAGAAACGTATATGACATAAGTTGTGTATTTTAACGCGATCTACATTTTTTGTGTAGTAAAATTTTGTCTATCTCTTATGGTTTACCAGTTATGCAAAAGTCGTTCACAATGAAGAATATTTTTGGAGACATTCCCAGAAAATTCGAGATATACATTTTATTTGACATGACAATATCTTAAACATATGATGTTTTAATCAAAATCGTTAGAGCCGTTTTTGAGAAAATTAAAATTTTCGAAAAATGTTCCATGTAAAGGGTAGTCTGGGGTGGGGGGATTTTCTTGAAAACCTTCATGTCGTATCTCTGGAAGATACTGAACCTAAATACCAAGTTTGGTGTTTATCCGACTGTTCGTTTTTGAGTTATGCTGTTCACAGACACACAGACACACAGACAGACACACACACGGACATGTTTCCAAAAATGCTTTTTTTTTTTTTTTTTTCTGGATTCAGTGATTCTCAAAACATGTATTTCGAGTGAAATCTCGGTATCGAATTTTTGGGTGGAATGCAATACTTCCCCTACTTACTATACGTAGTAGAGAAAGTAAAAATGAATAACGCATTTGAGAAAAAGTATAAGTATTGGAAAATTTAAAGGAAATAACAAGCAATATCTCGAAAAACGGTTCACTCAACAAAATAAATGTATATGGCATAAGTTGTGTATTTTAACGCGATCTACATTTTTTGTGTAGTAAAATTTTGTCTATCTCTTATGGTTTACCAGTTATGCAAAAGTCGTTCACAATGAAGAATATTTTTGGAGACATTCCCAGAAAATTCGAGATATACATTTTATTTGACATGACAATATCTTAAACATATGATGTTTTAATCAAAATCGTTAGAGCCGTTTTTGAGAAAATTAAAATTTTCGAAAAATGTTCCATGTAAAGGGTAGTCTGGGGTGGGGGGATTTTCTTGAAAACCTTCATGTCGTATCTCTGGAAGATACTGAACCTAAATACCAAGTTTGGTGTTTATCCGACTGTTCGTTTTTGAGTTATGCTGTTCACAGACACACAGACACACAGACAGACACACACACGGACATGTTTCCAAAAATGCTTTTTTTTTTTTTTTTTTTCTGGATTCAGTGATTCTCAAAACATGTATTTCGAGTGAAATCTCGGTATCGAATTTTTGGGTGGAATGCAATACTTCCCCTACTTACTATACGTAGTAGAGAAAGTAAAAATGAATAACGCATTTGAGAAAAAGTATAAGTATTGGAAAATTTAAAGGAAATAACAAGCAATATCTCGAAAAACGGTTCACTCAACAAAATAAATGTATATGGCATAAGTTGTGTATTTTAACGCGATCTACATTTTTTGTGTAGCAAACTTTTGTCTATCTCTTACGGTTTATCAGTTATGAAAAAGTCGTTCACAATGAAGAATTCTTTTGGAGACATTCCCAGAAAATTCGAGATATACATTTCATTTCTCTCGACATTATCTTAAATATATGATATTTTCATCAAAATCGTTAGAGCCATTTTTTAATACAAAGAGAACGGGATTTCACAAGTGAAACAGTACTGTGATAACGATACCACTGAAACAAAAAAAAAAATCTGATGTGTAACACTCACATGACTTTCTCAACTCTTGTACAAAGTATTTTTACAAACGCTTATTCCCCATCTAGTTCATGTTAATCGAGATAAACATTTGCAAAATCTATTTTATTGCTAATTTTCTTGTATAAAAAAAAAATCTGATGTGTAACACTCACATGACGTTCTCTACTCTTGTACAAAGTATTTTTACAAACGCTTATGCTCCATCTAGTTCATGTTAATCGAGATAAACATTTGCAAACTCTATTTTATTGCTAATTTTCTTGTAGATGTAGGGGAAAATATATTTACAAGGGGAATATAGAAAAACAGTAGCCTTTAAGCACATACATATCTCTTAATAGCTGGTTGCTATGTGCAACACCATTCTTTTTGCCACAGATTAATACTGTTTGCATATCAAAGACAAAAAAAAATGAATAACGAAGTCCCATTTGAGAAAATAAATATTGGAAAATTAACAAACAATATCTCGAAAACGGTTCACTCAACAACAAAAATGTATATTACATAAGATGTGTATTTTAACGCGATCTACATTTTTTGTGTAGTAAAATTTTGTCTATCTCTTACGGTTTTTCAGTTATGAAAAAGACGTTCACAATGAAGAATACTTTTGGAGACATTCCCAGAAAATTCGAGATATACATTTCATTTCTCACGACATTATATTAAACATACGATATTTTTCATCAAAATCGTTAGAGCCATTTTTTTTTAATACAAAGAGAACGGGATTTCACAAGTGAAACAGTACTGTGATAACGATACCAACAAAACTAATTATTATTCACCCACTGAAACACATAAAAAAAATCTGATGTGTAACACTCACATGACTTTTCTCATCTCTTGTACAAAGTATTTTTACAAACGCTTATTCCCCATCTAGTTCATGTTAATCGAGATAAACATTTGCAAACTCTGTTTTATTGCTAATTTTGTTGTAGATGTAGGGAAAATATATTTACAAGGGGAATATAGAAAAACAGTAGCCTTTAAGCACATACATATCTCTTAATAGCTGGTTGCTATGTGCAACACCATTCTTTTTGCCACAGATTAATACTGTTTGCATATCAAAGACAAAAAAAAATGAATAACGAAGTCCCATTTGAGAAAATAAATATTGGAAAATTAACAAACAATATCTCGAAAACGGTTCACTCAACAACAAAAATGTATATTACATAAGATGTGTATTTTAACGCGATCTACATTTTTTGTGTAGTAAAATTTTGTCTATCTCTTACGGTTTTTCAGTTATGAAAAAGACGTTCACAATGAAGAATACTTTTGGAGACATTCCCAGATAAATTCGAGATATACATTTCATTTCTCACGACATTATATTAAACATACGATATTTTTCATCAAAATCGTTAGAGCCATTTTTTTTAATACAAAGAGAACGGGATTTCACAAGTGAAACAGTACTGTGATAACGATACCAACAAAACTAATTATTATTCACCCACTGAAACACATAAAAAAAATCTGATGTGTAACACTCACATGACTTTTCTCATCTCTTGTACAAAGTATTTTTACAAACGCTTATTCCCCATCTAGTTCATGTTAATCGAGATAAACATTTGCAAACTCTGTTTTATTGCTAATTTTGTTGTAGATGTAGGGAAAATATATTTACAAGGGGAATATAGAAAAACAGTAGCCTTTAAGCACATACATATCTCTTAATAGCTGGTTGCTATGTGCAGTACCATTCTTTTTGCCACAGATTAATACTCTTTGCATATCAAAGACAAAAAAAAAATGAATAACGAATTCCCATTTGAGAAAATAACTATTGGAAAATTTAAGTAAATAACAAGCAATATCTCGAAAACGGTTCACTCAACAATAAAGATGTATATGACATAAGTTGTGTATTTTAACGCGATCTACATACTTTCGTACTCACCTATAAGATATAGAGGGTAGAGGTCGTACGAACGTAGCACTTTGAGAATCTATATTCAACAGTTGGTGTTACTCCTTAGAAAGGAAGTATCTGCTGATTTTTATTTAATTCTTTACATTTTACATAACACGTATGCACTGGCACAGCACAAAAGCACTACACACAATACTCAGTTTTAATATTTGCACTAATAACATCAGGAATAACTGAAGTCTGCAAACAGTCATTTCCCATGGGCAGCCTTACGTACAGAAAACGTGTGTGGCTGATCTATGCGTAAAAAGAGCCTGAGAGCGGATGTACGTCAGCGGTAAAATCTTTTAAATGCATTTTTATTGGCGATGGTAGAAAACGTGCAGTGGTGGATCGTGAAAATTCATATAAATGGATGTATCACCTCATAATAAGCCTCTATATACCAAGAATATTGAGTTTTTAAAAAGTCAGCAACTGTACCTGTGTTTCTATACGTGAACGTCAGATGGCAGCTTCGATACGTGTCCACGGAGACCTTAGTGCTAGGCAACTGTACCTCTGTTTCTATACGTGAACGGCAGATTGCAGCTTCGATACGTGTCCACGGAGACCTTAGTGCTAGGCAACTGTACCTCTGTTTCTATACGTGAACGGCAGATTGCAGCTTCGATACGTGTCCACGGAGACCTTAGTGCTAGGCAACTGCACCTCTGTTTCTATACGTGAACGGCAGATTGCAGCTTCGATACGTGTCCACGGAGACCTTAGCGCTAGGCAACTGCACCTCTGTTTCTATACGTGAACGGCAGATTGCAGCTTCGATACGTGTCCACGGAGACCTTAGTGCTAGGCAACTGTACCTCTGTTTCTATACGTGAACGGCAGATTGCAGCTTCGATACGTGTCCACGGAGACCTTAGTGCTAGGCAACTGTACCTCTGTTTGTATACGTGAACGGCAGATTGCAGCTTCGATACGTGTCCACGGAGACCTTAGTGCTAGGCAACTGCACCTCTGTTTCTATACGTGAACGGCAGATTGCAGCTTCGATACGTATCCACGGAGACCTTAGTGCTAGGCAACTGCACCTCTGTTTCTATACGTGAACGGCAGATTGCAGCTTCAATACGTGTCCACGGAGACCTTAGTGCTAGGCAACTGTACCTCTGTTTCTATACGTGAACGGGAGATTGCAGCTTCGATACGTGTCCACGGAGACCTTGGTGCTAGGCAACTGCACCTCTGTTTCTATACGTGAACGTCAAATTGCAGCTTCGATACGTGTCCACGGAGACCTTAGTGCTAGGCAACTGCACCTCTGTTTCTATACGTGAACGGCAGATTGCAGCTTCGATACGTATCCACGGGGACCTTAGTGCTAGGGAACTGCACCTCTGTTTGTATACGTGAACGGCAGATTGCAGCTTCAATACGTGTACACGGAGACCTTAGTGCTAGGCAGCTGTACCTCTGTTTCTATACGTGAACGGCAGATTGCAGCTTCGATACGTGTCCACGGAGATCTTAGTGCTAGGCAGCTATACCTGTTTCTATACGTGAACGTCAGATTGCAGCTTCGATACGTGTTCACGGAGACCTTAGTGCTAGGCAACTGTACCTGTGTTTCTATACGTGTCCACGGAGACCTTAGTGCTAGACAACTGTACCTCTGTTTCTATACGTGAACGGCAGATTGCAGCTTCAATACGTGTCCACGGAGACCTTAGTGCTAGTGCTAGGCAACTATACCTCTGTTTCTATACGTGAACGGCAGATTGCAGGTTCGATACGTGTCCACGGAGATCTTAGTGCTAGGCAACTATACCTGTTTCTATACGTGAACGGCAGATTGCAGCTTCGATACGTGTCCACGGAGACCTTAGTGCTAGGCAACTGTACCTGTGTTTCTATACGTGAACGTCAGATGGCAGCTTCGATACGTGTCCACGGAGACCTTAGTGTTAGGCAACTGTACCTCTGTTTCTATACGTGAACGGCAGATTGCAGCTTCGATACGTGTCCACGGAGACCTTTCGCTTCAGGTGACAAAATAACACTAGGCACTTGTGTGCCGTGGTGTAAGCCGCAATCACGGTATTGGTAGCGTGGATCTCCTTGGGGCTCTCCTCGGAGTTACCTCAACACCACGTACATGACCTGGTTCGTCACGGGTACGCAGGTCTGCACTACCACTTCCTCGGCGTTGAGCAGGCCCAGGAGGCGATCGTACCGGTACACCAGCTAGCACGTGGACATGTTATCGCGCGGTGGTGTTGCGTGTGCGAGGTATGGAAACTCAAGGACGCAAAACATGCACGACCGAGGGTTAAAAAGCAGAACAAGTAGTGACGTGGAGCGTTGTGATTGGTGTAAATAAGACGATCTCTGATAGGTGGACAAATTGAAATAACGTGATGTGATAGGCGAAAATAAAATCAAAGGTGATTGGATGAAAAATGACGAGAAGGAATTAGCGGTGAATTTGTGAACTAAGATGGCGAAGATTTTTTTTTTTTTTAAAAAAAAGGATAATATAAGTACGGCAACTGTAACGGTTTACGGCAAACGCGCGCCGCGCAATGCGTCACGCCGGGCATCTTGCTCAATATGATTTTTGTTTTATTGCCCGGGCGTGACGCATTGCGCGGCGCGCGTTTGCCGTAAACCGTTACAGTTGCCGTACTTATATTATCCTTTTTTTTAAAAAAAAAAAAAATCTTCGCCATCTTAGTTCACAAATTCACCGCTAATTCCTTCTCGTCATTTTTCATCCAATCACCTTTGATTTTATTTTCGCCTATCACATCACGTTATTTCAATTTGTCCACCTATCAGAGATCGTCTTATTTACACCAATCACAACGCTCCACGTCACTACTTGTTCTGCTTTTTAACCCTCGGTCGTGCATGTTTTGCGTCCTTGAGTTTCCATACCTCGCACACGCAACACCACCGCGCGATAACATGTCCACGTGCTAGCTGGTGTACCGGTACGATCGCCTCCTGGGCCTGCTCAACGCCGAGGAAGTGGTAGTGCAGACCTGCGTACCCGTGACGAACCAGGTCATGTACGTGGTGTTGAGGTAACTCCGAGGAGAGCCCCAAGGAGATCCACGCTACCAATACCGTGATTGCGGCTTACACCACGGCACACAAGTGCCTAGTGTTATTTTGTCACCTGAAGCGAAAGGTCTCCGTGGACACGTATCGAAGCTGCAATCTGCCGTTCACGTATAGAAACAGAGGTACAGTTGCCTAACACTAAGGTCTCCGTGGACACGTATCGAAGCTGCCATCTGACGTTCACGTATAGAAACACAGGTACAGTTGCCTAGCACTAAGGTCTCCGTGGACACGTATCGAAGCTGCAATCTGCCGTTCACGTATAGAAACAGGTATAGTTGCCTAGCACTAAGATCTCCGTGGACACGTATCGAACCTGCAATCTGCCGTTCACGTATAGAAACAGAGGTATAGTTGCCTAGCACTAGCACTAAGGTCTCCGTGGACACGTATTGAAGCTGCAATCTGCCGTTCACGTATAGAAACAGAGGTACAGTTGTCTAGCACTAAGGTCTCCGTGGACACGTATAGAAACACAGGTACAGTTGCCTAGCACTAAGGTCTCCGTGAACACGTATCGAAGCTGCAATCTGACGTTCACGTATAGAAACAGGTATAGCTGCCTAGCACTAAGATCTCCGTGGACACGTATCGAAGCTGCAATCTGCCGTTCACGTATAGAAACAGAGGTACAGCTGCCTAGCACTAAGGTCTCCGTGTACACGTATTGAAGCTGCAATCTGCCGTTCACGTATACAAACAGAGGTGCAGTTCCCTAGCACTAAGGTCCCCGTGGATACGTATCGAAGCTGCAATCTGCCGTTCACGTATAGAAACAGAGGTGCAGTTGCCTAGCACTAAGGTCTCCGTGGACACGTATCGAAGCTGCAATTTGACGTTCACGTATAGAAACAGAGGTGCAGTTGCCTAGCACCAAGGTCTCCGTGGACACGTATCGAAGCTGCAATCTCCCGTTCACGTATAGAAACAGAGGTACAGTTGCCTAGCACTAAGGTCTCCGTGGACACGTATTGAAGCTGCAATCTGCCGTTCACGTATAGAAACAGAGGTGCAGTTGCCTAGCACTAAGGTCTCCGTGGATACGTATCGAAGCTGCAATCTGCCGTTCACGTATAGAAACAGAGGTGCAGTTGCCTAGCACTAAGGTCTCCGTGGACACGTATCGAAGCTGCAATCTGCCGTTCACGTATACAAACAGAGGTACAGTTGCCTAGCACTAAGGTCTCCGTGGACACGTATCGAAGCTGCAATCTGCCGTTCACGTATAGAAACAGAGGTACAGTTGCCTAGCACTAAGGTCTCCGTGGACACGTATCGAAGCTGCAATCTGCCGTTCACGTATAGAAACAGAGGTGCAGTTGCCTAGCGCTAAGGTCTCCGTGGACACGTATCGAAGCTGCAATCTGCCGTTCACGTATAGAAACAGAGGTGCAGTTGCCTAGCACTAAGGTCTCCGTGGACACGTATCGAAGCTGCAATCTGCCGTTCACGTATAGAAACAGAGGTACAGTTGCCTAGCACTAAGGTCTCCGTGGACACGTATCGAAGCTGCAATCTGCCGTTCACGTATAGAAACAGAGGTACAGTTGCCTAGCACTAAGGTCTCCGTGGACACGTATCGAAGCTGCCATCTGACGTTCACGTATAGAAACACAGGTACAGTTGCTGACTTTTTAAAAACTCAATATTCTTGGTATATAGAGGCTTATTATGAGGTGATACATCCATTTATATGAATTTTCACGATCCACCACTGCACGTTTTCTACCATCGCCAATAAAAATGCATTTAAAAGATTTTACCGCTGACGTACATCCGCTCTCAGGCTCTTTTTACGCATAGATCAGCCACACACGTTTTCTGTACGTAAGGCTGCCCATGGGAAATGACTGTTTGCAGACTTCAGTTATTCCTGATGTTATTAGTGCAAATATTAAAACTGAGTATTGTGTGTAGTGCTTTTGTGCTGTGCCAGTGCATACGTGTTATGTAAAATGTAAAGAATTAAATAAAAATCAGCAGATACTTCCTTTCTAAGGAGTAACACCAACTGTTGAATATAGATTCTCAAAGTGCTACGTTCGTACGACCTCTACCCTCTATATCTTATAGGTGAGTACGAAAGTATGTAGATCGCGTTAAAATACACAACTTATGTCATATACATCTTTATTGTTGAGTGAACCGTTTTCGAGATATTGCTTGTTATTTACTTAAATTTTCCAATAGTTATTTTCTCAAATGGGAATTCGTTATTCATTTTTTTTTTGTCTTTGATATGCAAAGAGTATTAATCTGTGGCAAAAAGAATGGTACTGCACATAGCAACCAGCTATTAAGAGATATGTATGTGCTTAAAGGCTACTGTTTTTCTATATTCCCCTTGTAAATATATTTTCCCTACATCTACAACAAAATTAGCAATAAAACAGAGTTTGCAAATGTTTATCTCGATTAACATGAACTAGATGGGGAATAAGCGTTTGTAAAAATACTTTGTACAAGAGATGAGAAAAGTCATGTGAGTGTTACACATCAGATTTTTTTTATGTGTTTCAGTGGGTGAATAATAATTAGTTTTGTTGGTATCGTTATCACAGTACTGTTTCACTTGTGAAATCCCGTTCTCTTTGTATTAAAAAAAATGGCTCTAACGATTTTGATGAAAAATATCGTATGTTTAATATAATGTCGTGAGAAATGAAATGTATATCTCGAATTTATCTGGGAATGTCTCCAAAAGTATTCTTCATTGTGAACGTCTTTTTCATAACTGAAAAACCGTAAGAGATAGACAAAATTTTACTACACAAAAAATGTAGATCGCGTTAAAATACACATCTTATGTAATATACATTTTTGTTGTTGAGTGAACCGTTTTCGAGATATTGTTTGTTAATTTTCCAATATTTATTTTCTCAAATGGGACTTCGTTATTCATTTTTTTTTGTCTTTGATATGCAAACAGTATTAATCTGTGGCAAAAAGAATGGTGTTGCACATAGCAACCAGCTATTAAGAGATATGTATGTGCTTAAAGGCTACTGTTTTTCTATATTCCCCTTGTAAATATATTTTCCCTACATCTACAACAAAATTAGCAATAAAACAGAGTTTGCAAATGTTTATCTCGATTAACATGAACTAGATGGGGAATAAGCGTTTGTAAAAATACTTTGTACAAGAGATGAGAAAAGTCATGTGAGTGTTACACATCAGATTTTTTTTATGTGTTTCAGTGGGTGAATAATAATTAGTTTTGTTGGTATCGTTATCACAGTACTGTTTCACTTGTGAAATCCCGTTCTCTTTGTATTAAAAAAAATGGCTCTAACGATTTTGATGAAAAATATCGTATGTTTAATATAATGTCGTGAGAAATGAAATGTATATCTCGAATTTTCTGGGAATGTCTCCAAAAGTATTCTTCATTGTGAACGTCTTTTTCATAACTGAAAAACCGTAAGAGATAGACAAAATTTTACTACACAAAAAATGTAGATCGCGTTAAAATACACATCTTATGTAATATACATTTTTGTTGTTGAGTGAACCGTTTTCGAGATATTGTTTGTTAATTTTCCAATATTTATTTTCTCAAATGGGACTTCGTTATTCATTTTTTTTTGTCTTTGATATGCAAACAGTATTAATCTGTGGCAAAAAGAATGGTGTTGCACATAGCAACCAGCTATTAAGAGATATGTATGTGCTTAAAGGCTACTGTTTTTCTATATTCCCCTTGTAAATATATTTTCCCCTACATCTACAAGAAAATTAGCAATAAAATAGAGTTTGCAAATGTTTATCTCGATTAACATGAACTAGATGGAGCATAAGCGTTTGTAAAAATACTTTGTACAAGAGTAGAGAACGTCATGTGAGTGTTACACATCAGATTTTTTTTTTATACAAGAAAATTAGCAATAAAATAGATTTTGCAAATGTTTATCTCGATTAACATGAACTAGATGGGGAATAAGCGTTTGTAAAAATACTTTGTACAAGAGTTGAGAAAGTCATGTGAGTGTTACACATCAGATTTTTTTTTTTGTTTCAGTGGTATCGTTATCACAGTACTGTTTCACTTGTGAAATCCCGTTCTCTTTGTATTAAAAAATGGCTCTAACGATTTTGATGAAAATATCATATATTTAAGATAATGTCGAGAGAAATGAAATGTATATCTCGAATTTTCTGGGAATGTCTCCAAAAGAATTCTTCATTGTGAACGACTTTTTCATAACTGATAAACCGTAAGAGATAGACAAAAGTTTGCTACACAAAAAATGTAGATCGCGTTAAAATACACAACTTATGCCATATACATTTATTTTGTTGAGTGAACCGTTTTTCGAGATATTGCTTGTTATTTCCTTTAAATTTTCCAATACTTATACTTTTTCTCAAATGCGTTATTCATTTTTACTTTCTCTACTACGTATAGTAAGTAGGGGAAGTATTGCATTCCACCCAAAAATTCGATACCGAGATTTCACTCGAAATACATGTTTTGAGAATCACTGAATCCAGAAAAAAAAAAAAAAAAAAGCATTTTTGGAAACATGTCCGTGTGTGTGTCTGTCTGTGTGTCTGTGTGTCTGTGAACAGCATAACTCAAAAACGAACAGTCGGATAAACACCAAACTTGGTATTTAGGTTCAGTATCTTCCAGAGATACGACATGAAGGTTTTCAAGAAAATCCCCCCACCCCAGACTACCCTTTACATGGAACATTTTTCGAAAATTTTAATTTTCTCAAAAACGGCTCTAACGATTTTGATTAAAACATCATATGTTTAAGATATTGTCATGTCAAATAAAATGTATATCTCGAATTTTCTGGGAATGTCTCCAAAAATATTCTTCATTGTGAACGACTTTTGCATAACTGGTAAACCATAAGAGATAGACAAAATTTTACTACACAAAAAATGTAGATCGCGTTAAAATACACAACTTATGCCATATACATTTATTTTGTTGAGTGAACCGTTTTTCGAGATATTGCTTGTTATTTCCTTTAAATTTTCCAATACTTATACTTTTTCTCAAATGCGTTATTCATTTTTACTTTCTCTACTACGTATAGTAAGTAGGGGAAGTATTGCATTCCACCCAAAAATTCGATACCGAGATTTCACTCGAAATACATGTTTTGAGAATCACTGAATCCAGAAAAAAAAAAAAAAAAAAGCATTTTTGGAAACATGTCCGTGTGTGTGTCTGTCTGTGTGTCTGTGTGTCTGTGAACAGCATAACTCAAAAACGAACAGTCGGATAAACACCAAACTTGGTATTTAGGTTCAGTATCTTCCAGAGATACGACATGAAGGTTTTCAAGAAAATCCCCCCACCCCAGACTACCCTTTACATGGAACATTTTTCGAAAATTTTAATTTTCTCAAAAACGGCTCTAACGATTTTGATTAAAACATCATATGTTTAAGATATTGTCATGTCAAATAAAATGTATATCTCGAATTTTCTGGGAATGTCTCCAAAAATATTCTTCATTGTGAACGACTTTTGCATAACTGGTAAACCATAAGAGATAGACAAAATTTTACTACACAAAAAATGTAGATCGCGTTAAAATACACAACTTATGTCATATACGTTTCTTTTGTTGAGGGAACCGTTTTCGAGATATTGCTTGTTATTTCCTTAAATTTTCCAATACTTATACTTTTTCTCAAATTCGTTTATTCATTTTTTTTATGTCCTGAACATGCAAACAGAATGGAATTCGCCACATAGCAACCAGCGTTAAAATATTTGACTATCGCTTAAAAGCTACCAATTAGATTGTACAAGAGTAGAGAAAGTCATGTGAGTGTAACACATCAGTTTTTTTTTTATACGCTACTATTTTAGTGTGTGTGTGTGTGTGTGTGTGTGTGCGCGCGCGCGCGCGCGCGAGTACGTGCCTAGTATCCGTGCGCCACAAGCCAAAACGACGACGTTATAGAAAAACTTTATCATTTGCCTACCGGCCAGGGACAACCGCTAAAAAACCTGAAAAAAGCTCTAAGAGTATTCTAACGCTTACCGATCACGCCTACCAACCAGGGAAAACCTATGAAAAAGCAGAAAGAGCTTGCATTTGTTTACCATCCGCAGAAAACTCCCAAAAAAAAAAAAAAAAAAAAAAAAAAAAAAAACTAGTCATTTTAAAAAAAAAAAGGAAAAAGACGAATAATATAAGTATGGTAGAAACAGCTTGCATTCGTCTACCAACCAGAGAAAACCCCCGAAACACTAGTTATTTAAAATTGCTGATGAGTTCTGCATAGGCTTTTGCAAATGTTGTTGGTAGCAAAACTCACCTTTTCCATCACCTCCAACATACCCCACTCCCACACCTTTTTTCTTTCCACCAATCATAATCTCTCTTATTCTCGCCAATCAGCAACTTTCATTTGTTCCTTTCCACCAATAACGTCACTTCTTATTCCCACCAATCACAACTTCACACGTCACTTTCTGTTATACTTTTTATCCCTCGTTCGCCATCTTTCCCCCTCTTTCAGACCCCAACCGCCGCACAGTCAACGCCTCGCCGCTCCTTAACCTCAACTTCGTGCCTCCGCCATCTTATTTAGTTCACATTTTTACCACCGCGCCTCTCATCTCTCAACCAGATTGCTTGCAAGAACAGATCTCGTTCATTCGCACCTCGACGGTTGCCTCGGCAGCAGCTACTGCCAACACCTACGTCGTACACGTTTTTGACCGCTTTCGACCGGCTTGAGAACCCTGCTCCTACGTACGCTAGCGACCATCACGATGGTCCAGTACCAGGTTTTGGTATAGTTAAATTACGCCTCTGCAAAGGGTGTCTGTACCGCTTTAAAAACCTAGGTATATCAGTGCGTAGTGATGTTGGTTGATCTTAAAGCTGGTTAAGCATTTTCAAAAACAGTTTGCTTTTATTTTTCCGCCTCGCGTGCCGCGCTTTTGGTGACGCATCCACACCGGTAACAGGTAAGTAACACACGCATAATTATTTTTCGGACCTGCTTGGCGTAGGAATATATCCTTTCGTGTTTTGGTACTGTAACCTCAAACCTCCTTACCCTCCTCTTGCGTCCGCCATCTTGTTTAGTTCTCACCGCATCTCCTTGTCGCAAACCCTCCGCCATTTTTAGTTCCCGCTATTTTAACCTCAAAATCTACTCTTCTAACCTCTTGCTACCGCCATCTTCTTTTAGTTCCCATTCTCACCACCGCATCTCCTTACCCCCACCTCTTGCGACCGCCATGTTCACCACTAACCTCCAACTTTCCTCGTCCTTAAACCTCTTGTCTCAACCACCTTGTTTAGTTCCCATTTTCGCCACCGCATCTCATATCGCCCCATCTCTCTATCCACTCAAGAAAACTACCATCCAACGTTCAAAAATTGCTGATCAGTTCACGACAGGCTTTTGCAAATCTTGTTGCTAGCAAAACTTACCTTTCCCATCACCTCCAACATACCCCACTCCTTTTTCTTTCCACCAATCATAACCTCTCTTATTCTTACCAATCAGCAACTTTCATTTGCTCCTTTCCACCAATAAAATCACTTCTTATTCCCACCAATCACAACTTCACACGTCACTTTCTGTTACACTTTTTATCCCTCGCTCCCCATCTTTTCCCTCTTTCAGTCCCGACCTCCGCACAGACAACACCTCGCCGCTGCTCACATCTCCGAACCAAATTGCCGGCGAGAACAGATCTCGTTTATTCACACCTCGACGGTTGACTCGACAGCAGCTACTGCGAACACCTACGTCGTACACGTTTTTGACCGCTTTCGACCGGCTTGAGAACCCTGCTCCTACGTACGCTAGCGACCATCACGATGGTCCAGTACCAGGTTTTTGGTATAGTTAAATTACGCCTCTGCAAAGGGTGTCTGTACCGCTTTAAAAACCTAGGTATATCAGTGCGTAGTGATGTTGGTTGATCTTAAAGCTGGTTAAGCATTTTCAAAAACAGTTTGCTTTTATTTTTTCGCGTCGCGTGCCGCGCTTTTGGTGACGCATCCACACCGGTAACAGGTAAGTAACACACGCATAATTATTTTTCGGACCTGCTTGGCGTAGGAATATATCCTTTCATGTTTTGGTACTGTAACCTCAAACCTCCTTTCCCACCTCTTGCGTCCGCCATCTTGTTTAGTTCTCACCGCATCTCCTTGTCGCAGACCCTCCGCCATTTTTAGTTCCCGCTATTTTAACCTCAAAATCTACTCTTCTAACCTCTTGCTACCGCCATCTTCTTTTAGTTCCCATTCTCACCACCGCGTCTCCTTACCCCCACCTCTTGCGACCGCCGTGTTCACCACTAACCTCCAAATTTCCTCGTCCTTAAACCTCTTGTCTCAACAACCTTGTCTAGTTCCCATTTTCGCCACCGCATCTCATATCGCCCCCATCTCTCTATCCACTCAAGAAAACTACCATCCGACGTTCAAAAATTGCTGATCAGTTCAAGACAGGCTTTTGCAAATCTTGCTGCTAGCAAAACTCACCTTTCCCATCACCTCCAACATACCCCACTCCCACAACTTTTTCTTTTCCACCAATCATAATCCCTCTTATTCCTACCAATCAACAACTCTCATTTGTTCCTTTCCACCAATAAAATCACTTCTTACTCCCACCAATCACAACTTCACACGTCACTTTCTGTTACACTTTTTATCCCTCGCTCCCCATCTTTACCCCTCTTTCAGTACCGACCTCCGCACAGACAACACCTCGCCACCCAGCTCCTCTCCATCACGCGACCTCCATACTCCTCCATCTCCCTTCCTCCATCTCCCACCCCAAATTAACGAACCAATCAAAACACTACACGTCACTTCCTCAATTCTTTCAACTCGTCCCGGATGAGCCAACCGATTTAACGATAATCCTAACGCTCAGGGCGCTTTTCAAACTTACCGCCGCCGCCGTCGCACGCAGCGACACTAGCGACACTAGCGCCCCTAGCGGCAGGATTATCGTTAAAAACAATTGGCTCATCCGGGACTATTACTACTTACGTAGTAGAGAAAGTAAAAATTTCTAGCAGCCAAATTAATGGAGTTAAAATTCAGCTTTCAATACACAAAAACAACAAATTGTATTACATTTTACGTGTTGTCGCGTTTTTCGAATCCTTCATTTTATTAGTTTTATAATGTTTTGAAAATTGCACCTATTTTGCGCCGTATTCATCTGTGGTGTTTACAAAATTATTCTACATGTATTTATTACTGAAATTTTTGTGCATACTGTTTCATATTTTCATCGACGTATTATTTAAACTAGTGGAGAATCACATTTGTAAACTTGTAAAATTTGAGGAGCTAATGAGAAACATCAGAAAAAATGTTGAGAATCCCTGACTTTGACATTTTATTCTTTCTGCAAATGAAAATCCATTTTCACCGCAGAAATCACGTATCACGCAAACATCACTCTATTTAATGCTTGAACAGTAATTCTGCAAACACTATGTACACAAAACTTGAAAATTTGATGTATTTCTTCATATAATTGTAAAACTAATAATATGCAGGATATTGAAAGCTAACAAAACAAGTAATACTACTATACCATTTGTTCTATTTGTTAAAAATGAGAAGTTTAACTACAATAATTTAACTACTAGAAATTTTTAAAATTGAATAGGGGTTCTTCCGCCTGTATATTTTTGTTTGCTTTTATGTTGTTGCTTACCAGGATAAATGTATGAAACCAGCCAAGGCTTTGAAATTAAAACACAGTCTCTCTGACTTGAATGCGTTGTATCAGGTGGCCCAAACAAGCCGTCCTTTGCAATTTTGTGTTTCCCGCATACATAGGTGCAATAATAGTTGCCGCATAACTGATGTTCAAAGGGGCAGTGCAAGTCAATGGGACAGGTCACTGAGGTAGTGCTGCTGTCTGTAGGTGTTTACGTGGTAGTTTCGTAGTGCTAAGCGTCGCGTGGTCGCCTGTTTGCAGTTCAAGTCAGGGCATTCAGACAAAAAGGTAACGTTCACAAATAACGAATACACGGAGCCGCACCAAGATGCAGCTAAGCCTCGAAGTCTGTGTTCTGAACATTTACAGACGTGGCATCTGTCTTATGCGCACTTCTTAGTTTTCTAGGCACAAAGATGACATTAAGAAATGATGGATTCATTCCAGGTAGAGTTAGAGCGGGCATGCTTTGCACATGGTTATTATGAATGACGTACTAATAGAAAGTAATTTAATTCAAATCAGCTTTAAGGGTACATAAATATAATAAAAATAGTATTTTGTTAACTTTGCGGCACCACTTGGTGTCATATTATTGCACTGATTGTAGATTAACTGTCATGGAACTAAATGCCTTAACACGTGTGCTCTGGTTTGCGTGCAATTCTGAATTCCTGTTAATGGGCGAATTCGTTATTAAATAACCGAAAACACACAACGTAGATACTCTCACTAACGTGCTAACATTCAGACAACAGACTGTGGGCATACCGTGAAATGTTTTTGTTTAAAGACAACTTTCTGGAGCCTAGCCGGGAATCGAACCCGGAACACTTCATATATCGCGCAGCTTCTCTAAGAAGCAGTTCTGGGACCAGTTATAGTAGTTAAAGTGTCCGTTTTCAAGCATTGGTGTTTCATTTAGTGGTTGCCTCTCTGTCGGCATACAGTCCCCTTTGCAGTTCTGCTTAGGCAAACCTTTTGACTTCGTCGCTATCCGGTATAAACTAACTTCAACTAAGGACGGCTTGTGTGTGCCGTCTGGTATATATTTTCTGGGGGACAGTTAATTACCTCGCATTGGGTTTGCTGTCCTTGATCCGAATTCATTCCACTATTCGGCACCTTCATGCATTATATGAATAAAGCACAAAGTAGGTAGTGTAACATGGCGACCGGCTTTGAAAAGTTTTGACTATCGCTTTAGCCCACTGTAATGATTGTACATCTCGATTAAGAAGAAGTAGTTAGAAAAAAAATTGTATCTAGCAATTTGTAGAATAGATATGAAGTTAGTAGAGATGCATCCGTAGGGCTGTACGGAAGATGCGGCTATAGCCAACTCGAGTCACGTTTACTGAAATACGAACTTCGCTGCTTCCTCTCGCGCTATTGATAAATGGAACTTAAGTAGCAACAATATCTGTCATATATGAAAACGGAAAACGGGCTGAAAGAAGTTGGCCCTCTACCAGATAGTTTGTGTGTTCTTTTCTTGGCATCGGGTCGGGGAAGTTGTAAAAATGCAAAAATGCAAGCGGCCCTTTCTCTTAATTTATTGTTTGCCCCGCCTGGATCTTAATGGGCCTTCGCTAATAAAGGAAAAACCTTTGTTTATTTACGCTTCACTAACTTTGCCCATTGTGTTCATTTAGTCAAGGGAAACCAAAGCTTTACTACCGTTTTTACGTCTTACGAGATAACCTGTTCTCAAGATACCAGATATATCCATTACTTGAACATTCTTCTAGCCTCGTTAAGTTATCTTTACATCATTTTGTCTTAGTTACAACCTTCAAATATTTATTCCTTGTATTTTTACTTCTCTTGTGATAAGTGAACCATTGTTGATTGTTACATTCACATCCTTCTCTACCCTCTATCGTTTATTAGTTGGTATACAAATTATTTTTACGAAACTTTATTTTCCTCCCTACTTTTTAGTCACAATAAACCTTTACAGAAATAACTACATTACACACTTCCTTATAGACACAAAGAGAACAGCGATAGTCAAATGTTTAACAGCTGGACGCTATATGCTGGCCTTATAATTCCATACTGTTTCCATGACATCGCGAGAAACAACTGATTGTTGACACCACTTGAAAATAATGACTAAGCATTGAACAATTCGAATCACTGATATCTCGGAAATGGCTTATGCCACAAAAAAAGTTTTCGCTTAACGTTTTACCGGTTGTACAAAATTCCTGCTGAATGAGGAGGACCTCACAGGCTATTCACAGAAAATTCAACATATACATTTTATTTGTCATGTAAATATCTTTAATATATAGTATTTTAATCAAAATCATTAGAGGCATTTTTAGAGAATCAAAACTTTCTAAAAACCTTCCATGTAAAGGGTAGTTGGGATGGGGGATTTTTTTGTGTCGTATCTTTGGACGCTACTGAATTTGAATACAAAATTTGGTTTTTATCGACCTTTCGTTTTTGAGTTATGCTGTTCACAGACACATACACACCTTTTTTCAAAAGACTTTTTTGAATTCAAGGTGCCTCAAGTTGTCCTCCGTGGTGTAATGGTTACCATGCTAGCCTCCAGTTCCCGTGGTCGCTGGTTCAAACCTGGTGGAAGGCGATTGATTTTTTCAGGCGTAAAAATCCTTAGCATGGCTTCCTTCGGAAGGGAAGTAAAGCCGGTGGCCCCGTGTCGTAGATTTATGGCACGTAAAAGTACCTCAAGCCTGATAAAAAGGCCTCTGAGCAAAATTACCTGTCTTTCGCGCCCAATATAGAATGGGACGCTTAGCAGTTTAAGAGCATCCATAAATAAAAAAGTGTCTGAAAACATGTATTTACGGTGAAATCTCGGTATCCAATTTTTGGGTGAAATACAATACTTTACCTATGTATGTGGTTGAGAAAGTAAGAATGGATCGTCATGCAATGACTTTGAAATTCCATGTTGTGTGCATGACCACGCGAATAGCTGACTTATTACTTGAAAGAAAGTGTAAGTATTTAAAAATTCAGACCAATAACAAAAACTATCTCAGAAATTCTTAACGGTATAAGATTTTTCTTTGAATAATTATGTGCTTTAAAGAAATTTACTTATTACTTTCTCTACCAAGTGCATAGGAAGAGGAGGGTTAATTATTGTATTTCACCCAAAATTTCGAAATTTCATGGAAAATACGTTTTTCGGGACTCCCTCACCACCAAAAGCGCTTTTAGAAAACAATTCATGCGTATGTGACTGCGAACACCATAACTCCAAAACAATTCTATAAATACAAAAGTTGGTATTTAAGTTTAGTATATTCCAAAGATACAACACAAGTGTTTTAAAAAAAATCCTCTATACCAAAATACCTTCTACATAGAACATTTTGATTTTCTCAAAAATACCTACAACGCTTTTGATTAAAATACCATATGTTTAAAATATTGTGGCGTATTAGTAGGTAATTTTCATGCCAGACACATTATTGCGTCGCATTGGCAACAGCAGTGTTGGAGTAATTTAGTATTTCTTTCGGCTTGTGTTTGAATTTCCGTCTGGCATGACACTCTCCAGCTAGCGAGGGGGGGCACAGATGTTAGCGTTAATTTCTTTGTGTGTGAGCGTCAGTCTAAGAATTGGTGTGTAAGATGTAGGTTGTGTGTATGTGTGAGGCAGCTCCCCTCAATCCTGTATTTTCCCTGTGTATAATGTTGGGCCACAAATTACTTTATTATTAAATAACAGGTAATGTGAATGATGTAAATTTTGTGTAATTTTGTTACAAAACCCCACGCCTGCATCGGAATGTGAACATCAAGGTCCTGGTCTTATTGCAGTTGCTGTGCTTCGTTTCCCCATGTGCGTGTTGGGGTGATTAAAATGTAATAATTTGTTGGAAACCTTTTGGTCCTCACCCCAACATGTAACAATATTCTCATGACAAATTTAATGTATAGGTATCTTGAATTTTCTGGGAATATCCTGTAAAATCCTCTTCATTCTGAATGACTTTTTGTATAGCTGGTAAACCGTAAGGGATAGACAAAATATTACTACATATAAAAAGGGTAGATCTCGTTAAAACACACAATTTACATCAAACGTTTTTGTCGTTAAGCATTTCCGAGATAATCCTTGTTATTAGTTTCAATTTTCAACTCAGGAGGAAAAGTTATTAGTTTGTTTCCCACAAAGAAATATGTAATAAAACCATTGCTACAAATGTTTATCTTGATCAATATGAAGTAGATATAAGAATAAGGTTTCGAAAGAATGAGTAGAGACAGTAATGTGAATGAACACGTTATGATATGGGAGTTGGTAGAGAAAGTGATGCAGTTGGCACGCCACTGTTGGAACAAGGTGTGTTGTTACCATGGAGATGCGGTCTCCTATACACAAGCACATTTTTCTCGCTCCTCCCCCTGCATCCTAACGTAGAAATGCCCCGCGGGCCACCTTCCCACAAGAATCTATCTATCTCCTATCGATGTTCCATCCTCTCAGATTGCGCAGAGATGCCTGTCGTACTTGTGCTGCATTGTTTCTCCTGTCACTTTCTCCACAGAAACAGTTCCATTACACATTTCGTTGTAAGGTACAGGGTCGCCGTGTTCTGGCTTTTAAATTACACACTCTTTCTATGGGACGCGAGAAACAAATGAATGGTCACTATTAAAAAAATATGATGTGTTATATTCACATTACTTTCTCTACCCTTTATTGTTTATTACTGGGTATACCAATTATTGCTACGAACGTTTATTTACCTATCTACATAATTTTCATTGGAAATGTCCGATGCCACAAAGAGTTATTTGAAATAAATTATGTGTTTTAAAGAGATCTATCGTGATAAATTGGGGGGTATGTTTTTATCTAACGCATAAAGTTTAACAGTTACACCAGATTACAGAAAATTCCTTGTGAGGACTTCACAAACTATTCCCAGAGAATTCAAGATATACATTGTATTAGCCATATAATATCTTTAATATATTGTTACTCAACGCTGTGCCCCAAGGTTATCAGCAGAAACCAGAATATTCTGGAAGTTTCTTTCCCCCGCCTCCAGAACGTGACTCCAGAAAGTTCTAGAATGTTCTGTGGAAGATTCCATTGGTTATATAAGCGAGCGATCTCGCCAGTCGGCCGGTCAGTGAGCGAACGAAATAGCCAGTGCGGTTCTGATGCGACGAAAAGTGTTGTTCTCCGAGTGAGATTGTGAAGACTGTCGTACGCAGGAGAGACTGTAGAAGTCCAGCGAGTGAACCGCCCGGAAGAAGAAGGTACGTCACGAAGAAAGTGAAATGATGAGGAAACTGAACTAGCTCACGTGTCCCAGTGAAAGTTGAATACGATAAAATAGTGACAGTGAGAACTGAAAGAAGTGACATCCGAAAAACTGGACTGTCACAATATGGTATTTTAATTATATAATTGTTAAAATTAAGTTTTTTTATGGACGAATTGCTGTCGTCCTTAGCGTCGCATTCTATATTGGGCGTGAAAGACCGGTAATTTTGCGCAGAGGCCTCTTTATCATGTTTGAGGTTCTTTTACGTGCCGTAAATCTACGACACGGAGCCACCGGCTTTACTTCCCTTCGAAAGAAAGCCATGCTAAGGATTTTTACGTCCAAAAAGATACATCGCCCTCTGCCGGGTTTGAACTCGCGACCTCGGGAACTCGAGTCTAGCATGGTAACCACTACACTACGGAGGACGACAATTATTATAGTTGTTGGAGTCATGCTTTAGAAAATATAAAATTTCAAAAAAAAACTTCCATGAAGAGGGTAGTTTGCGGCAGGGGGGGGGAGTTTCCTTGAAACCTTTGTGCCGCATCTTTGGCAGATATTGAACATAAATATCAAGTTTGGTGTTTATTCGACTTTTTCTTTTGGAGTTCTTCTGTTTACACACACATGGGCATTTTTATAAAAATATTTTGTTTTAGTGCACGGGTCTTAAAACATGTATTTCCCGTGAAATATCGATAGTGTCGAATTTGTGGTAAAATCAATAACTTCTCCACCTGCTATGTACGTGGTAGAGAAAGTAGGAAGTCAAGTGATATCTCAAAAATGGCCGATGCCACAAAAATTTATATGAAATGAATTGTGTGTTTTAAACAGACCTGTAATTTTTGTGTAAGAATTTTTTCTCTATCTCTTATAGTACCACTTATACAAAATTCATTCTGAGCTAAGACGACTTCAGAGGCTATTCGTAGAAAATTCAAGATATACATTTCATTTGTCACGTAAATATGTTAAACATACGCTATATTGTAGCATCCCAGGGCTGAGAATGAACCCCAAGTATCGGACTGAGGCAACACTCGGGAAAGTGTGAAATCAGGGCACGTAGTAAATCTAGATTAACTCAACTCGACAGCCGATACAGAACGAATTTTTTTTATAACTTGTGAATAAGAAACCACACAAGTGATAATCACAGTTACTTACCGACTTTAGAACAGAATAAAGTGTTCAAGACATGGGCAGTAGCATTATCTGGAGTACTCATTCTCACTGTTCACCCCCCCCCCCCCCAAGCGATTGCTCTAAGTTACGTTCTCCGTGTAGCATTCGGTATTTCCCGGGTCGATACTATACTAAGCAAAAGAGTTAATGGTTTTTGTGAAAATAAAATAATAACGAAAATATTTTCAAATAAGAGTACTTGGGGGCGAGAAAATTGTCCTGCAAATTTTTGCATGCATCTTAAATACCAAGTTTGGTGCTGAAACGAGTTTTTGTGTTGCAGTTATGTTGCTCACACACAAAACTTTTTCTAATTTTTGTTTTAGTTTCAAGGCATCATATCTACTTATTATAGTGATACCGTAATTACTGACGGGAAGATATAAATAATTAAATGAAGAAATAATCGCAATTTCCGTATATTAAGTCAATATCTAATTCAACAAGCTTGAGTTGAAAAGTTTTGTCCGGAAAGAAAAAGGTAATTAGCAAGTCATGCAAGGAAGACATTAGTAGTAGCCGAGTTGAGAACGCGTTAACATGAAGCTCCTTTGAATTCAGTTAGAGTTAGGCTCAATACATTTGCAAAGTCGCGTAGACAAGAAGTCTATAAAGTAGAAAGGGAATTAAATTCTGAGATTTGGAGAGGTTCCGAATAGAAGCATAGTTAGAGTTTTAAGATTGGACCGAGGGAGAAGTAACATTGCTGGGGTTAGCGATAGGTAAATGGAGCTTAGATTAAGAAAGATCCTGCATTCTAAATAAGATTCGCCCGTGATTTTAGTTTCATTCTGAAGTTACATACCACATAGTGACGCGCTTGAGTGAGAAGGATTTACCGGCTATTGGGAGGGATCGTCCCGAACAACATTTCTGCGACTTATGGCAAATTATTGTTATAGAAGTAATTAATTCTTTAATACATCAATCGGCAACTCTTCTCAAACTCTTCTCAACATTAAAATTTCTCAGCTAACTAAACTGGTGTTATCCTTTCACAATACACTCACGCACACTCTGAGATAAAGAACTACAAGAGCTACAAGATGACATTATAAAACTCATCAACACTGTAGGTAACATTAAATGTCCTAAAAATCTGATGTGTTTCACTCACATAACTTTCTCTACTCTTGTACAAACTATTTTTACAAACGCATATTCTCCATATGCTTCATGTTAATCGAGATGTTAATCTTATTGCTAATTTTCTTGTAGATGCAAGGGGAATTGGTAGGCTTTAAGCGATAGTCAAATGTTTTAAGAGCTGGTTGCTATGTGGAGTATTCCATTCTCTTTGTATGTCCAAGACATAAAAAACGAATAACGAATTCCCATTTGAGAAAAAGTATAAGAATAACGAGCTCTACATTTTTGTGTAGTAAAATTTTGTCTATCTCTTACGGTTTACCAGTTATGTGAAAGTTATTTATATTGAAGAGGACTTTTGGGAACATTACCAGAAAACTCTAGATATACATGTCATTTGCTGTGCAAATATCTTAAACATGTTGTATTTTAATCAAAATCGTTGGAGGCATTTTTGAGAAAATCAAAATTTTCGAAAAATGCTCCATATAAAGAGTAGTCTGCGTTGGGGGATTTTCTTGAAAATCTTCGTGTCGCATCCACAGAAGATACTAAACTCAAATACCAAGTTTGGTAGTTATCTGACTTTTCGTATTTGAGTTATGCTGTGCACAGACATAGACAGACACACATACGGACATGTTTACAAAAATGGTTTATTTGGATTCAGGACACCTCAAAACATGTTTTTCCGGTGAAATTTCGTTATCGAATTTTTTGTTGGAGTGCAATACTTTCCTACTTACTATATGTAGAGTACAGAAAGGAAAAATAAATTAACACATAATAATAATAATAATAATAATAATAATAATAATAATAATAATAATAATAATAATAATTATAACAGAATATAAATATATGTAACATTTCAGGACAATATAGTATAAGTGAGAATGTTTTTTGTTTTTGTTTTGGCATTATACTTAGCGATATTATCAGGCACAGTGAACAAGGCATTTGTAGTGAGCGTAAAGGAACGCTAACCAAAATATGAGTCTACACTGATCTCAGACGAGCAAGGGTTAGTGGCGATACCAAGAGACCCATAACGTAAATACATCGTACAAATTCGCATATATACGTTGACATGTATTGAGACGACGATAAATATATTTAAAATAGTGTATTACAAGTAGGATTTCATCATGTGTGTAGGATAATCTTGAAACCTCCTAAACAGGTTTTGGTAACCCTTTCACCATTAAACATACCTGTTTTTCGAACGGACATAGGCTATGAGATAATGTTTTTAGCACTTAAATGATTTTAGTCTAATTATATACTATATAAATAAATAAAAGCCCGCCTAAAAGCAATATGTATATAAAACAATATATAAAAATTATATATTACAGTGTTTATATATGTTTATATTATTGTATGCATATGTAATGTTGTTATGTAAATGTATTACATGATTTAATAATGTAGGAGTTGTGAGAATAATAGGTTAAAAGTTGCTAACAATGAGGTAACATTGAGGCAATAATGAATTAGAAGGTTTAAATGATACTTGCGATTCTTGGAAGCAATAATGTAATTTTTGTGACAGTTTATAAATAGCCAATCAACAACCAAATAAAGCTTTAGTTAAATGAAGGTATTCTATTGGAGTAGGATTAGCCAATCAGAAACTGAAATATAGCAAAATTTACAAATTAGAAGTCAGTTACTTGTAGACAGTGTTCCTAACCGGACGCGAGATGCGTCCTCGAGAAATTTAATACGTATTCGTGTGAGACAAGAATAGTTTACGTGTTAAAAAGTGCAAGTAATTAATAAAAAACTCTCACAGCTCTCTCTCTATATATCAGTGAAGTGTTATTTAAATAGCGTCAAGCACTAATAAAAGGAGTGAAGTAAAATTATAATCTGTGTAAGCCTACATTCTTAAGTCGCACCACTCCCTGCTAAGACATTCATGTCTCTAAAAAAATATAAATACTGACGCAGCCGAGGAAAAAATAAATATATAATATTTAAAGAACCAGTCAAAAATTACAAAGTTAATATCTTTTTAAACAATTTTTTTTGGGCAAAGGCCACCGGAAAGTACATTTGAGGCGAAGCCTACCGGAAACTTTTTACCATACGTGCGGTTGCAACTACTTCAAGTTCGGCTCCCCAACTGTCGAACTACAATACAACTCCTACAACAAAATAACTTCTTCAGCTATAAACCACGTTCAAATTCCAAATCCAAAAATAAAGAGATAAAAAGCGTTTACAACCCCTGGATATTAAAGTTAGGAGCGCACACGAAGACGGATCGGAGTAAGCCACTGCGCAGAGAGAGAGAGAGATAGTACACTATCTCTTTCAATAATTATCGCCTGCTCAACCTGCTCTCTCCCGCCTGCATGTGTGTTCCCGGCTCTAGATTACGAACATGTTGAAGTCATACTTTAACTTTCATTGAGATTGTCCTAGAGTAGAAAATAGTTTTTATTCCACAGGGAACGTGAATAAAATAAAATTAAGGCAAATCGTGGACATATTTTATTCCACAATTTAGTAGCTGAGAAAACACAAATCGGATCTGCTTATAACGGCACGATATGTATGTGATACTTCTATCAAAACCTTTTAATAGCCCTTAAGTAAGGAAGTTTTGCTGTATTTTCTCTGTATGTTATAATCAAGTTCATTACCAACGTATGCTAAATAATTACACAATGAGAGAAAATTGTGTCAAGCGTAGCATCAGAAATTACTCAACGTATTAACAACTGAGATTATTATGTTGTCTACGCCGTAAATAGTAAGTAGGGAAGGTATTGCGGTCCACTCAAAACTCAAAAAGAAGAAATTCGGATAAATTCCAAACTTGGTATTTAGGTTTAGTACCTTCCAAAGATGCGACACCAGGATTTTCATGAAAATCCCCCACTTAAAACCGCCCTTTTGAATGAAACGTCTTTAAAAGTTTTTTATTTTCTAAAACATGACTAACGATTTTGATTGATATACAATATATTAAAAATAGACACAACACATGACAAATAAGATGTATATGTTGAAGTTTCTGGGAATACTTATTCTGTGAAGTCCTCTTCATTCAGTACGAATTTTGTATAATCTCGTATAACTGGTAAACGTTAAACGTAAAACACAAGAAATGTGGATCTCTTTAAAACACACAATTTATTTCAAATTACTTTTTATGTGGCATTAGCCATTTCCGAGATATTCGTTATTAATTGTTTGCTTTGTTCAATATTTGTCATTCTTTTCAATTCCCGTCGATTTTCAGTTGTTTCTCGCGATGTCATGGAAACAGTAAGGAATTTTAAGGCAGCAAATAGCGTCCAGTTGTTAAACATTTGACTATCGCTGTTCTCTTTGTATCTATAACGAAATCCGTAATGTAGTTATTTCTGCATTAAAATGTAGTAGATAGAAAAATAAGCTTTAGTATGAATAGTTTGTATTCCCACTAACAAACAATAGAGGGTAGAGAAAGTCATGTGAGTGTATTACTTCAGATTTTTCTTGGTGGTTGCATTTCCAAAGCTTTGAACGGGGTGAGCTGGGAGTGAGGCGTGTTCATATTGACAGTTTTGCCCTCTATTCTGTTTAATGTGAAAGCTATATAACAGTTATATTATTAAATAACTACGGACAAAAGAGAAGATAGAAACTTAATTGTATCTATTATGATTACCTAAAAATTACTCCACCATTCTGATGATTGTTTCACACCAAGGGATACTTGCAGGCTATACAACATTTCCAGAACTTGGAAGACTGTCGGCGTGAGGTTAAGGAAATCAGAAATATATCCACCGGTATGTCATACACATTTACGTGTATATTAGGGAATTTCTAAGTCATAAACGGGGGATTCACCAGAAAAATCTTGTAAACAACTTGCAGAAGGAGGTAAACGAAATTACTTAAACATCCATTCCGTGTAGGACAGCAGTAAAAGACACTGTGAATCTCTCGGTCAAAGGTCCGACTTGCATGAAGCGGAACAAGGCAAATTTTCCGGCTGCTATACGTTATTTCGTGCCATAAAACCCGAAAGGATTTAAGCGATTTCTCCCGGGAGAGGCTTGAGAATTCCACCAAGCAATTTATGTTAAGACTGTCGAGGACCGAGAAAAAGAAACTTTCCTGTCAACTGGACATGGAGAGTAACGCTGATTTGTTATGTCTCAGCTTCTTGTTCCTCTTTCTCCGCTACTTTCCTTTAGCCGTGCATTGCTACAATATTCTGTTTTCACCTTGCCTGCTTATTGTTATTATTATAAACATTACATTTTTGGTATTGAGGCCTCTTTAGATTTCACATATTTACTGTGAATTAAAACGTAGCCTTTACCTTCTCTACTACCAGTAGCGTCCCAGGGCAGGGAAGCAACCCCGAGTATTGTACTGAGGCAACAATCAGGAACCTGTTAATGTTATATTACGTGGTACATATAGGTTAACAGAACGCTGATGTCTCACAGCGTAGGATACTTAAGCCGACCGAATTGATGTCACAGGGTTATACCATCACGACACATTAAACAGAACGTCTCCACGCTGGTCGTGGTCACGACGAGTATTTGTTTAACTTTTAAATAAGAAGCAATTTCACCAGCAGCCAGGTATATAATAAGCTGAGTTAGTAGCATACTTACCACCCTAAGCGATTTCTCTATTTCTAAGTTACATCCCCCGTGTAGCATTCGGTATTTCCCAAGTCTTTACAATATCTATATATTATAATAGAGGAAGTATTGTATTCACCGGCCAAATACGAAAATTAGGATACATATCTTACGTGATGTATAAGTCCAGCACATTCACACCCTAAACTACTCTTTACATGGAAAATATTTAGTTATTTTTTATTTTCCCAAAAATTGATCGTAATGATTAAGATTAAAATAGGACATGTTTAAGACATTTACATGACAAATAAAATGCAAATGTTGAATTTTCTGGAAATATATTGTGATGTGTTCTTCATTCTGATGAAATAGACAAAATCTTACCACATAAATAATGTACATCTCATCGAAGCACACAATTTATGAGAAATGAATTTTTCTGTGACGTTGGTGGTGTTATGGTTTGGTCGTGTTTTTCCTGGAGGGGGCTTGCACCCCTTGTTGTTTTCCGTGGCACGATCACAGCGCAGAACTACATTGATATTTTAAGCACCTTCTTGCTTCCTACTGTTGAAGAGCAATTCGGAGATGGCGATTGCATGTTTCAACACGATCGAGCACCTGTTCATACTACACGGGCTGTGGCGGAGTGGTTACACGACAATAAAATCCCTGTAACCGACTGGCCTGCACAGAGTCCTGACTTGAATCCTATAGAACACGTTTCGGATGTTTTGGAACGCCGACTTCGTGCCAGGCCTCACCGCCTACATCGATACCTCTCCTCAGTTCCGCACTCCGTGAAGAATGGGTTGCCATTCCCCAAGAAACCTTCCAGCACCTGATTGAAAGTATGCCTGCGAGAGTGAACGCTGTAATCAAGGCTAAGGATGGGCCAACACCATATTGACTTCCAGCATTACCGATGGAGGGCGCCACGAACTTGTACGTCATTTTCAGCCAGGTGTCCGGATACTTTTGATCACGTAGTGTATGTACATAGATGGCCATGACGTAGCAGTTCAACAAACAGAAGACAAGAGTTTAAATGTGTGACAATCGATCCTGTGTTATATTTGTTTCTTTAATTGCCATTTTTCAAATACTGCAGATGTGTGTGTAATCAAACAGTGTCAAAACCTCTTAATAAGCTTTATTCTAATTCTATAGATGTATGTACTGAAGTTTCTGGATGTTTGAAACTTCTAATAACCTGATGTGAGAAATTTTGGTTTACTTGCTTTCTATTTATGTTGTAATCAAGTTCGTCGGCAAGGCTGTACAGAGAGAAAACTGCCAGCATTAGAAACTGATATTTTATATCTGAGAAGATTATGTTTCTCGATGGTCGCAGATTATGTGTATTTTCCAAAGAGCTTAACTCGGTGATCTGGGAGTGCGGAATCTTACTTCACTGTATATGTTAAGGGTTTCTGCATTATGTGAACATTGAGTACCTTTTGTTATTAAACAACTATGGGAGTAAGAAGAAGGTACAAAGGTTTAAAATTTAACCTACTATAATTATATGAAAGGTTACTCGACCATTCCCACCGATGATTGTTCCACCGCCAAAGTATATGTATAGGCATTTCCAGAACTTGGAGGACTGTTGGGGGGAGGTTGAGGAAATCAGACGTTCCGCCGATATTTCACATTCTTTTTCTTGAATATAAAGGGATTTTTACTTTCTCTACCACGCACATTGTAGGTAGAGGAGGTACTGAATTCCACCCAAAAATTCGATATCAAGATTTCACCGGAAATACGTGTTTTGAGGCCCTATAAATTTAAATAAAACATTTCTGGAAGCATATTTGTGTGTGCATGTGTATATGTGAGCAGCATAACTCAAAAACGAAAAATGAGAAATACCAAATTTGGTATTCAGGTTTTGTATCTTCCAAGGATGCGACACAAGGATTTTCAAGAAAATCCTCCAACCCAATTACACTTTACACACAACATTTTTCGAATATTTTGATCTTTTAAAAATAGCTTTAACGATTTTGATGAAAATACAATACTTTAAAGATACTTACATGACAAATAAAATGTTTATCTTGAATTTTATGAAATAACAGCCTGTGAAGTCCTCTTCATTTTGAAGGAACTTTGCATAATCTTGTATAACTGGTAAATGCCAAGCGATAGACGAAAACGTACTACATAAAAATGGAGATCTCTTTAAAACAGAACTTACTTCTTTTTTTTTATTTGTGGACGCTAATTAACTGCTGCGGTCCTTAGCATCCCATTCTATATTGGGCGTGAAAGACTGGTAATTTTGCTCAGAGGTCTCTTTATCAGGCTTGAGGTTCTTTCACGTTCCGTAAATCTACGACATATGACCACCGGCTTTACTTCCCTTCCGAAGGAAGCCTTGTCACGGATTTTTACGCCCGAAAAAGATCCATCGCCCTCCGCCGAGGTTGAACCCGCGACCTCGGGAACTATAGGTTAGCATGGTAACAACTACACCACGGAGGACGACACAATTTATTTCCAATAAGTATTTTTAACATAAATCATTTCTGAGATATCCGTTACTAATGGATCGAATTGTTCATTACTTGTTATTCTCTTAAATTCCCTTCAACATTCAGTTGTTTCTCGCGATGTCATGGAAACAGTATGGAATTTTAAAGCCAGCATATAGCGTCCAGTTGTTAAAAATTTGACTATCGCTGTACTCTTTGTATATATAACGAAATGTGTAATGTAGCTGTTTCTGTAAAGATTTATTTGGATTAAAAGGTAGTATACAGAAAAATAAGCTTGAATAAGAATAGCATGTGTGCTGTATTAATATACGATAGAGGGAGAGAAAGTCATGTGAATGTATTATATCAGATTCTTTTATCTATTTTTAGAAATGGGTGCGTCTATACGAAATTAAAATTTTAAGGGTAAAGGGGAGGTTTTGCCCTAAAATTTTACACATCATTGTACAATAATTTCAAAAAGCACGGGGGAGGTAAATATAATTTATTCGAGTTTAAAAAGCTACGTGTTCGACGTCGGGCAGCAAACAACTAGTCACTTGAAGAGAACGTTATGTCACGTGACATTTGTTTTTAATGCACAACTAAAACAAAGAAGTATTGTGCAACCAGCTCTCTGTGGAAAGTATTACAAAGGATTACAATGTTGTAACGTAACCACAAAGTGCAGGCGCCTTGTTTCAGTAATTGCACTGGTAACGTTCGCCACAGGATTATAGCGCTCATGCTGTAACTAGGGCAAACTAGAGCCTCTCAGCTATTCGTAACTTGCTTCATATTAATGTTTACAAACACACATTTTCCTTTAAGGCAACCCTCTTGTAGTTAGAAACGTCAATATTTAGTTTTCTGATAATTTCCAGTCTATAGAAACATACTCCGTGCTATTCTGGTCATCATTAACTACTACGCAGCAGAATGTTGACCTATTCCAAGGTCGTAAACACAAAATAATGGCAGGTGAAGCTTTATAACTGATTTTCTGAGACAAAACCTTTTCCACATTTTTCAGTACATAAAATGTTTCACGTGAGTAGTAATAGTCCCGGATGAGCCAATTGTTTTAACGATAATCCTGCCGCTAGGGGCGCTGGTGTCGCTAGTGTCGCTGCGTGCGACGGCTGCGGCGGTAAGTTTGAAAAGCGCCCTGAGCGTTAGGATTATCGTTAAATCGGTTGGCTCATCCGGGACGAGTTGAAAGAATTGAGGAAGTGACGTGTAGTGTTTTGATTGGTTCGTTAATTTGGGGTGGGAGATGGAGGAAGGGAGATGGAGGAGTATGGAGGTCGCGTGATGGAGAGGAGCTGGGTGGCGAGGTGTTGTCTGTGCGGAGGTCGGTACTGAAATGGGGGAAAAGATGGGTAGCGAGGGATAAAAAGTGTAACAGAAAGTGACGTGTGAAGTTGTGATTGGTGGGAATAAGAAGTGATTTTATTGGTGGAAAGGAGCAAATGAGAGTTGTTGATTGGTAAGAATAAGAGGGATTATGATTGGTGGAAAGAAAAAGGTGTGGGAGTGGGGTATGTTGGAGGTGATGGGAAAGGTGAGTTTTGCTAGCAGCAAGATTTGCAAAAGCCTGTCTTGAACTGATCAGCAATTTTTGAACGTCGGATGGTAGTTTTCTTGAGTGGATAGAGAGATGGGGGCGATATGAGATGCGGTGGCGAAAATGGGAACTAGACAAGGTTGTTGAGACAAGAGGTTTAAGGACGAGGAAATTTGGAGGTTAGTGGTGAACACGGCGGTCGCAAGAGGTGGGGGTAAGGAGACGCAGTGGTGAGAATGGGAACTAAAAGAAGATGGGGGTAGCAAGAGTTTTAGAAGAGTAGATTTTGAGGTTAAAATAGTGGGAACTAAAAATGGCGGAGGGTCTGCGACAAGGAGATGCGGTGAGAACTAAACAAGATGGCGGTCGCAAGAGGAGGGTAAGGAGATTTGAGGTTACAGTACGAAAACACGAAAGGATATATTCCTACGCCAAGCAGGTCCGAAAAATAATTATGCGTGTGGTACTTACCTGTTACCGGTGTGGATGCGTCACCAAAAGCGCGGCACGCGAGGCGGAAAAATAAAAGCAAACTGTTTTTGAAAATGCTTAACCAGCTTTAAGATCAACCAACATCACTACGCACTGATATACCTAGGTTTTTAAAGCGGTACAGACACCCTTTGCAGAGGCGTAATTTAACTATACCAAAAACCTGGTACTGGACCATCGTGATGGTCGCTAGCGTACGTAGGAGCAGGGTTCTCATAGCCGGTCGAAAGCGGTCAAAAACGTGTACGACGTAGGTGTTGACAGTAGCTGCTGTCGAGTCAACGGTCGAGGTGTGAATAAACAAGATCTGTTCTCGCCGGCAATTTGGTTCGGAGATGTGAGCAGCGGCGAGGTGTTGTCTGTGCGGAGGTCGGGACTGAAAGAGGGAAAAGATGGGGAGCGAGGGATAAAAAGTGTAACAGAAAGTGACGTGTGAAGTTGTGATTGGTGGGAATAAGAAGTGATTTTATTGGTGGAAAGGAGCAAATGAAAGTTGTTGATTGGTAAGAATAAGAGAGGTTATGATTGGTGGAAAGAAAAAGGAGTGGGGTATGTTGGAGGTGATGGGAAAGGTAAGTTTTGCTAGCAACAAGATTTGCAAAAGCCTGTCGTGAACTGATCAGCAATTTTTTGAACGTTGGATGGTAGTTTTCTTGAGTGGATAGAGAGATGGGGCGATATGAGATGCGGTGGCGAAAATGGGAACTAAACAAGGTGGTTGAGACAAGAGGTTTAAGGACGAGGAAATTTGGAGGTTAGTGGTGAACATGGCGGTCGCAAGAGGTGGGGGTAAGGAGACGCGGTGGTGAGAATGGGAACTAAAAGAAGATGGCGGTAGCAAGAGGTTAGAAGAGTAGATTTTGAGGTTAAAATAGCGGGAACTAAAAATGGCGGAGGGTCTGCGACAAGGAGATGCGGTGAGAACTAAACAAGATGGCGGACGCAAGAGGTGGGTAAGGAGGTTTGAGGTTACAGTACCAAAACACGAAAGGATATATTCCTACGCCAAGCAGGTCCGAAAAATAATTATGCGTGTGTTACTTACCTGTTACCGGTGTGGATGCGTCACCAAAAGCGCGGCACGCGAGACGGAAAAATAAAAGCAAACTGTTTTTGAAAATGCTTAACCAGCTTTAAGATCAACCAACATCACTACGCACTGATATACCTAGGTTTTTAAAGCGGTACAGACACCCTTTGCAGAGGCGTAATTTAACTATACCAAAAACCTGGTACTGGACCATCGTGATGGTCGCTAGCGTACGTAGGAGCAGGGTTCTCATAGCCGGTCGAAAGCGGTCAAAAACGTGTACGACGTAGGTGTTGGCAGTAGCTGCTGCCGAGGCAACCGTCGAGGTGCGAATGAACGAGATCTGTTCTTGCAGGCAATCTGGTTGAGAGATGAGAGGCGCGGTGGTAAAAATGTGAACTAAATAAGATGGCGGAGGCACGAAGTTGAGGTTAAGGAGCGGCGAGGTGTTGACTGTGCGGTGGTTGGGGTCTGAAAGAGGGGGAAAGATGGCGAACGAGGGATAAAAAGTATAACAGAAAGTGACGTGTGAAGTTGTCATTGGTGGGAATAAGAAGTGATGTTATTGGTGGAAAGGAACAAATGAAAGTTGCTGATTGGCGAGAATAAGAGAGATTATGATTGGTGGAAAGAAAAAAAGGTGTGGGAGTGGGGTATGTTGGAGGTGATGGAAAAGGCAAGTTTTGCTACCAACAACATTTGCAAAAGCCTATCCAGAACTCATCAGCAATTTTAAATAACTAGTGTTTCGGGGGTTTTCTCTGGTTGGTAGACGAATGCAAGCTGTTTGTACCATACTTATATTATTCGTCTTTTTCCTTTTTTTTTTTAAAATGACTAGTTTTTTTTTTTTTTGGGGGGAGTTTTCTGCGGATGGTAAACAAATGCAAGCTCTTTCTGCTTTTTCATAGGTTTTCCCTGGTTGGTAGGCGTTTTCTGTACTGGTTGACGAAGGCGTTTCTAATTTTGGAGGTTTTCTCAGGTTTTTAGCGGTTGTCCCTGCCCGGTAGGCAAATGATGAAGTTTTACCTTGTCGGCGCACGGATACTAGGCACGTACTGGCGCGCACACACACACACACACACACAGAGAGACAGACAGACACACAGACAGGCACACACACACGGACATGTTTCCAAAAATGCTTTTTTTTTTTTTTTTTTTTTGATTCAAGAGGTCTCAAAACGTGTATTTCCGGTGAAATCTCGGCATCGAATTTTTGGGCGGAATGCAATACTTCCCCTACTTACTATACGTAGTAGAGAAAGTAAAAAAGTATTGAAAAATTTAAGGAAATAACAAGCAATACCTCAAAAGTGTACTATCTTGTTTTGACGGGTTTTCCAGATCGGTAAGCGTTAGAATACTCTTAGAGCTTTTTTCAGGTTTTTTAGCGGTTGTCCCTGGCCGGTAGGCAAATGATAAAGTTTTTCTATAACGTCGTCGTTTTGGCTTGTGGCGCACGGATACTAGGCACGTACTGGCGCGCGCGCACACACACACACACACACACTAAAATAGTAGCGTATAAAAAAAAACTGATGTGTTACACTCACATGACTTTCTCTACTCTTGTACAATCTAATTGGTAGCTTTTAAGCGATAGTCAAATATTTTAACGCTGGTTGCTATGTGGCGAATTCCATTCTGTTTGCATGTTCAGGACATAAAAAAAATGAATAAACGAATTTGAGAAAAAGTATAAGTATTGGAAAATTTAAGGAAATAACAAGCAATATCTCGAAAACGGTTCACTCAACAAAAGAAACGTATATGACATAAGTTGTGTATTTTAACGCGATCTACATTTTTTGTGTAGTAAAATTTTGTCTATCTCTTATGGTTTACCAGTTATGCAAAAAAGTCGTTCACAATGAAGAATATTTTTGGAGACATTCCCAGAAAATTCGAGATATACATTTTATTTGACATGACAATATCTTAAACATATGATGTTTTAATCAAAATCGTTAGAGCCGTTTTTGAGAAAATTAAAATTTTCGAAAAATGTTCCATGTAAAGGGTAGTCTGGGGTGGGGGGATTTTCTTGAAAACCTTCGTGTCGCATCTCTGGAAGATACTGAACCTAAATACCAAGTTTGGTGTTTATCCGACTGTTCGTTTTTGAGTTATGCTGTTCACAGACACACAGACACACAGACACACAGACAGACACACACACGGACATGTTTCCAAAAATGCTTTTTTTTTTTTGGATTCAGAGATTCTCAAAACATGTATTTGCAGTGAAATCTCTAGAACGAATTTTTGGGTGGAATGCAATACTTCCCCTATTTACTATACGTAGTAGAGAAAGTAAAAATGAATAACGCATTTGAGAAAAAGTATAAGTATTGGAAAATTTAAGGAAATAACAAGCAATATCTCGAAAATGGTTCACTCAACTAAAAAAAAATGTATATGACATAAATTGTGTATTTTAACGCGATCTACATTTTTTGTGTAGTAAAATTTTGGCTATCTCTTATGGTTTACCAGTTATGCATACTGAACCTAAATACCAAGTTTGGTGTTTATCCGACTGTTCGTTTTTGAGTTATGCTGTTCACAGACACACAGACAGACAGACACACAGACACACAGACACACAGACAGACACACACACGGACATGTTTCCAAAAATGCTTTTTTTTTTCTGGATTCAGTGATTCTCAAAACATGTATTTCCAGTGAAATCTCGGTATCGAATTTTTGGGTGGAATGCAATACTTCCCCTACTTACTATACGTAGTAGAGAAAGTAAAAATGAATAACGCATTTGAGAAAAAGTATAAGTATTGGAAAATTTAAAGGAAATAACAAGCAATATCTCGAAAAACGGTTCACTCAACAAAATAAATGTATATGGCATAAGTTGTGTATTTTAACGCGATCTACATTTTTTGTGTAGCAAACTTTTGTCTATCTCTTACGGTTTATCAGTTATGAAAAAGTCGTTCACAATGAAGAATTCTTTTGGAGACATTCCCAGAAAATTCGAGATATACATTTCATTTCTCTCGACATTATCTTAAATATATGATATTTTCATCAAAATCGTTAGAGCCATTTTTTAATACAAAGAGAACGGGATTTCACAAGTGAAACAGTACTGTGATAACGATACCACTGAAACAAAAAAAAAATCTGATGTGTAACACTCACATGACTTTCTCAACTCTTGTACAAAGTATTTTTACAAACGCTTATTCCCCATCTAGTTCATGTTAATCGAGATAAACATTTGCAAAATCTATTTTATTGCTAATTTTCTTGTATAAAAAAAAATCTGATGTGTAACACTCACATGACGTTCTCTACTCTTGTACAAAGTATTTTTACAAACGCTTATGCTCCATCTAGTTCATGTTAATCGAGATAAACATTTGCAAACTCTATTTTATTGCTAATTTTCTTGTAGATGTAGGGGAAAATATATTTACAAGGGGAATATAGAAAAACAGTAGCCTTTAAGCACATACATATCTCTTAATAGCTGGTTGCTATGTGCAGCACCATTCTTTTTGCCACAGATTAATACTGTTTGCATATCAAAGACAAAAAAAAATGAATAACGAAGTCCCATTTGAGAAAATAAATATTGGAAAATTAACAAACAATATCTCGAAAACGGTTCACTCAACAACAAAAATGTATATTACATAAGATGTGTATTTTAACGCGATCTACATTTTTTGTGTAGTAAAATTTTGTCTATCTCTTACGGTTTTTCAGTTATGAAAAAGACGTTCACAATGAAGAATACTTTTGGAGACATTCCCAGAAAATTCGAGATATACATTTCATTTCTCACGACATTATATTAAACATACGATATTTTTCATCAAAATCGTTAGAGCCATTTTTTTTAATACAAAGAGAACGGGATTTCACAAGTGAAACAGTACTGTGATAACGATACCAACAAAACTAATTATTATTCACCCACTGAAACACATAAAAAAAATCTGATGTGTAACACTCACATGACTTTTCTCATCTCTTGTACAAAGTATTTTTACAAACGCTTATTCCCCATCTAGTTCATGTTAATCGAGATAAACATTTGCAAACTCTATTTTATTGCTAATTTTCTTGTAGATGTAGGTAAAATATATTTACAAGGGGAATATAGAAAAACAGTAGCCTTTAAGCACATACATATCTCTTAATAGCTGGTTGCTATGTGCAGTACCATTCTTTTTGCCACAGATTAATACTCTTTGCATATCAAAGACAAAAAAAAAATGAATAACGAATTCCCATTTGAGAAAATAACTATTGGAAAATTTAAGTAAATAACAAGCAATATCTCGAAAACGGTTCACTCAACAATAAAGATGTATATGACATAAGTTGTGTATTTTAACGCGATCTACATACTTTCGTACTCACCTATAAGATATAGAGGGTAGAGGTCGTACGAACGTAGCACTTTGAGAATTTATATTCAACAGTTGGTGTTACTCCTTAGAAAGGAAGTATCTGCTGATTTTTATTTAATTCTTTACATTTTACATAACACGTATGCACTGGCACAACACAAAAGCACTACACACGATACTCAGTTTTAATATTTGCACTAATAACATCAGGAATAACTGAAGTCTGCAAACAGTCATTTCCCATGTGCAGCCTTACGTACAGAGAACGTGTGTGGCTGATCTATGTGCAAAAAGAGCCTGAGAGCGGATATACGTCAGCGGTAAAATCTTTTAAATGCATTTTTATTGGCGATGGTAGAAATCGTGCAGTGGTGGATCGTGAAAATTCATATAAATGGATGTATCACCTCATAATAAGCCTCTATATACCAAGAATATTGAGTTTTTAAAAAGTCAGCAACTGTACCTGTGTTTCTATACGTGAACGTCAGATGGCAGCTTCGATACGTGTCCACGGAGACCTTAGTGCTAGGCAACTGTACCTCTGTTTCTATACGTGAACGGCAGATTGCAGCTTCGATACGTGTCCACGGAGACCTTAGTGCTAGGCAACTGTACCTCTGTTTCTATACGTGAACGGTAGATTGCAGCTTCGATACGTGTCCACGGAGACCTTAGTGCTAGGCAACTGCACCTCTGTTTCTATACGTGAACGGCAGATTGCAGCTTCGATACGTGTCCACGGAGACCTTAGCGCTAGGCAACTGCACCTCTGTTTCTATACGTGAACGGCAGATTGCAGCTTCGATACGTGTCCACGGAGACCTTAGTGCTAGGCAACTGTACCTCTGTTTCTATACGTGAACGGCAGATTGCAGCTTCGATACGTGTCCACGGAGACCTTAGTGCTAGGCAACTGTACCTCTGTTTCTATACGTGAACGGCAGATTGCAGCTTCGATACGTGTCCACGGAGACCTTAGTGCTAGGCAACTGCACCTCTGTTTCTATACGTGAACGGCAGATTGCAGCTTCGATACGTATCCACGGAGACCTTAGTGCTAGGCAACTGCACCTCTGTTTCTATACGTGAACGGCAGATTGCAGCTTCAATACGTGTCCACGGAGACCTTAGTGCTAGGCAACTGTACCTCTGTTTCTATACGTGAACGGGAGATTGCAGCTTCGATACGTGTCCACGGAGACCTTAGTGCTAGGCAACTGCACCTCTGTTTCTATACGTGAACGTCAGATTGCAGCTTCGATACGTGTCCACGGAGACCTTAGTGCTAGGCAACTGCACCTCTGTTTCTATACGTGAACGGCAGATTGCAGCTTCGATACGTATCCACGGGGACCTTAGTGCTAGGGAACTGCACCTCTGTTTCTATACGTGAACGGCAGATTGCAGCTTCAATACGTGTCCACGGAGACCTTAGTGCTAGGCAGCTGTACCTCTGTTTCTATACGTGAACGGCAGATTGCAGCTTCGATACGTGTCCACGGAGATCTTAGTGCTAGGCAGCTATACCTGTTTCTATACGTCAACGGCAGATTGCAGCTTCGATACGTGTTCACGGAGACCTTAGTGCTAGGCAACTGTACCTGTGTTTCTATACGTGTCCACGGAGACCTTAGTGCTAGACAACTGTACCTCTGTTTCTATACGTGAACGGCAGATTGCAGCTTCAATACGTGTCCACGGAGACCTTAGTGCTAGTGCTAGGCAACTATACCTCTGTTTCTATACGTGAACGGCAGATTGCAGGTTCGATACGTGTCCACGGAGATCTTAGGGCTAGGCAACTATACCTGTTTCTATACGTGAACGGCAGATTGCAGCTTCGATACGTGTCCACGGAGACCTTAGTGCTAGGCAACTGTACCTGTGTTTCTATACGTGAACGTCAGATGGCAGCTTCGATACGTGTCCACGGAGACCTTAGTGTTAGGCAACTGTACCTCTGTTTCTATACGTGAACGGCAGATTGCAGCTTCGATACGTGTCCACGGAGACCTTTCGCTTCAGGTGACAAAATAACACAAGGCACTTGTGTGCCGTGGTGTAAGCCGCAATCACGGTATTGGTAGCGTGGATCTCCTAGGGGCTCTCCTCGGAGTTACCTCAACACCACGTACATGACCTGGTTCGTCACGGGTACGCAGGTCTGCACTACCACTTCCTCGGCGTTGAGCAGGCCCAGGAGGCGATCGTACCGGTACACCAGCTAGCACGTGGACATGTTATCGCGCTGTGGTGTTGCGTGTGCGAGGTATGGAAACTCAAGGACGCAAAACATGCACGACCGAGGGTTAAAAAGCAGAACAAGTAGTGACGTGGAGCGTTGTGATTGGTGTAAATAAGACGATCTCTGATAGGTGGACAAATTGAAATAACGTGATGTGATAGGCGAAAATAAAATCAAAGGTGATTGGATGAAAAATGACGAGAAGGAATTAGCGGTGAATTTGTGAACTAAGATGGCGAAGATTTTTTTTTTAAAAAAAAAGGATAATATAAGTACGGCAACTGTAACGGTTTACGGCAAACGCGCGCCGCGCAATGCGTCACGCCGGGCATCTTGCTCAATATGATTTTTGTTTTATTGCCCGGGCGTGACGCATTGCGCGGCGCGCGTTTGCCGTAAACCGTTACAGTTGCCGTACTTATATTATCCTTTTTTTTAAAAAAAAAAATCTTCGCCATCTTAGTTCACAAATTCACCGCTAATTCCTTCTCGTCATTTTTCATCCAATCACCTTTGATTTTATTTTCGCCTATCACATCACGTTATTTCAATTTGTCCACCTATCAGAGATCGTCTTATTTACACCAATCACAACGCTCCACGTCACTACTTGTTCTGCTTTTTAACCCTCGGTCGTGCATGTTTTGCGTCTTGTGTTTCCATACCTCGCACACGCAACACCACAGCGCGATAACATGTCCACGTGCTAGCTGGTGTACCGGTACGATCGCCTCCTGGGCCTGCTCAACGCCGAGGAAGTGGTAGTGCAGACCTGCGTACCCGTGACGAACCAGGTCATGTACGTGGTGTTGAGGTAACTCCGAGGAGAGCCCCAAGGAGATCCACGCTACCAATACCGTGATTGCGGCTTACACCACGGCACACAAGTGCCTAGTGTTATTTTGTCACCTGAAGCGAAAGGTCTCCGTGGACACGTATCGAAGCTGCAATCTGCCGTTCACGTATAGAAACAGAGGTACAGTTGCCTAACACTAAGGTCTCCGTGGACACGTATCGAAGCTGCCATCTGACGTTCACGTATAGAAACACAGGTACAGTTGCCTAGCACTAAGGTCTCCGTGGACACGTATCGAAGCTGCAATCTGCCGTTCACGTATAGAAACAGGTATAGTTGCCTAGCACTAAGATCTCCGTGGACACGTATCGAACATGCAATCTGCCGTTCACGTATAGAAACAGAGGTATAGTTGCCTAGCACTAGCACTAAGGTCTCCGTGGACACGTATTGAAGCTGCAATCTGCCGTTCACGTATAGAAACAGAGGTACAGTTGTCTAGCACTAAGGTCTCCGTGGACACGTATAGAAACACAGGTACAGTTGCCTAGCACTAAGGTCTCCGTGAACACGTATCGAAGCTGCAATCTGCCGTTGACGTATAGAAACAGGTATAGCTGCCTAGCACTAAGATCTCCGTGGACACGTATCGAAGCTGCAATCTGCCGTTCACGTATAGAAACAGAGGTACAGCTGCCTAGCACTAAGGTCTCCGTGGACACGTATTGAAGCTGCAATCTGCCGTTCACGTATAGAAACAGAGGTGCAGTTCCCTAGCACTAAGGTCCCCGTGGATACGTATCGAAGCTGCAATCTGCCGTTCACGTATAGAAACAGAGGTGCAGTTGCCTAGCACTAAGGTCTCCGTGGACACGTATCGAAGCTGCAATCTGACGTTCACGTATAGAAACAGAGGTGCAGTTGCCTAGCACTAAGGTCTCCGTGGACACGTATCGAAGCTGCAATCTCCCGTTCACGTATAGAAACAGAGGTACAGTTGCCTAGCACTAAGGTCTCCGTGGACACGTATTGAAGCTGCAATCTGCCGTTCACGTATAGAAACAGAGGTGCAGTTGCCTAGCACTAAGGTCTCCGTGGATACGTATCGAAGCTGCAATCTGCCGTTCACGTATAGAAACAGAGGTGCAGTTGCCTAGCACTAAGGTCTCCGTGGACACGTATCGAAGCTGCAATCTGCCGTTCACGTATAGAAACAGAGGTACAGTTGCCTAGCACTAAGGTCTCCGTGGACACGTATCGAAGCTGCAATCTGCCGTTCACGTATAGAAACAGAGGTACAGTTGCCTAGCACTAAGGTCTCCGTGGACACGTATCGAAGCTGCAATCTGCCGTTCACGTATAGAAACAGAGGTGCAGTTGCCTAGCGCTAAGGTCTCCGTGGACACGTATCGAAGCTGCAATCTGCCGTTCACGTATAGAAACAGAGGTGCAGTTGCCTAGCACTAAGGTCTCCGTGGACACGTATCGAAGCTGCAATCTACCGTTCACGTATAGAAACAGAGGTACAGTTGCCTAGCACTAAGGTCTCCGTGGACACGTATCGAAGCTGCAATCTGCCGTTCACGTATAGAAACAGAGGTACAGTTGCCTAGCACTAAGGTCTCCGTGGACACGTATCGAAGCTGCCATCTGACGTTCACGTATAGAAACACAGGTACAGTTGCTGACTTTTTAAAAACTCAATATTCTTGGTATATAGAGGCTTATTATGAGGTGATACATCCATTTATATGAATTTTCACGATCCACCACTGCACGATTTCTACCATCGCCAATAAAAATGCATTTAAAAGATTTTACCGCTGACGTACATCCGCTCTCAGGCTCTTTTTACACATAGATCAGCCACACACGTTCTCTGTACGTAAGGCTGCACATGGGAAATGACTGTTTGCAGACTTCAGTTATTCCTGATGTTATTAGTGCAAATATTAAAACTGAGTATCGTGTGTAGTGCTTTTGTGTTGTGCCAGTGCATACGTGTTATGTAAAATGTAAAGAATTAAATAAAAATCAGCAGATACTTCCTTTCTAAGGAGTAACACCAACTGTTGAATATAAATTCTCAAAGTGCTACGTTCGTACGACCTCTACCCTCTATATCTTATAGGTGAGTACGAAAGTATGTAGATCGCGTTAAAATACACAACTTATGTCATATACATCTTTATTGTTGAGTGAACCGTTTTCGAGATATTGCTTGTTATTTACTTAAATTTTCCAATAGTTATTTTCTCAAATGGGAATTCGTTATTCATTTTTTTTTTTTGTCTTTGATATGCAAAGAGTATTAATCTGTGGCAAAAAGAATGGTACTGCACATAGCAACCAGCTATTAAGAGATATGTATGTGCTTAAAGGCTACTGTTTTTCTATATTCCCCTTGTAAATATATTTTCCCTACATCTACAAGAAAATTAGCAATAAAATAGAGTTTGCAAATGTTTATCTCGATTAACATGAACTAGATGGGGAATAAGCGTTTGTAAAAATACTTTGTACAAGAGATGAGAAAAGTCATGTGAGTGTTACACATCAGATTTTTTTTATGTGTTTCAGTGGGTGAATAATAATTAGTTTTGTTGGTATCGTTATCACAGTACTGTTTCACTTGTGAAATCCCGTTCTCTTTGTATTAAAAAAAATGGCTCTAACGATTTTGATGAAAAATATCGTATGTTTAATATAATGTCGTGAGAAATGAAATGTATATCTCGAATTTTCTGGGAATGTCTCCAAAAGTATTCTTCATTGTGAACGTCTTTTTCATAACTGAAAAACCGTAAGAGATAGACAAAATTTTACTACACAAAAAATGTAGATCGCGTTAAAATACACATCTTATGTAATATACATTTTTGTTGTTGAGTGAACCGTTTTCGAGATATTGTTTGTTAATTTTCCAATATTTATTTTCTCAAATGGGACTTCGTTATTCATTTTTTTTTGTCTTTGATATGCAAACAGTATTAATCTGTGGCAAAAAGAATGGTGCTGCACATAGCAACCAGCTATTAAGAGATATGTATGTGCTTAAAGGCTACTGTTTTTCTATATTCCCCTTGTAAATATATTTTCCCCTACATCTACAAGAAAATTAGCAATAAAATAGAGTTTGCAAATGTTTATCTCGATTAACATGAACTAGATGGAGCATAAGCGTTTGTAAAAATACTTTGTACAAGAGTAGAGAACGTCATGTGAGTGTTACACATCAGATTTTTTTTTTATACAAGAAAATTAGCAATAAAATAGATTTTGCAAATGTTTATCTCGATTAACATGAACTAGATGGGGAATAAGCGTTTGTAAAAATACTTTGTACAAGAGTTGAGAAAGTCATGTGAGTGTTACACATCAGATTTTTTTTTTTTGTTTCAGTGGTATCGTTATCACAGTACTGTTTCACTTGTGAAATCCCGTTCTCTTTGTATTAAAAAATGGCTCTAACGATTTTGATGAAAATATCATATATTTAAGATAATGTCGAGAGAAATGAAATGTATATCTCGAATTTTCTGGGAATGTCTCCAAAAGAATTCTTCATTGTGAACGACTTTTTCATAACTGATAAACCGTAAGAGATAGACAAAAGTTTGCTACACAAAAAATGTAGATCGCGTTAAAATACACAACTTATGCCATATACATTTATTTTGTTGAGTGAACCGTTTTTCGAGATATTGCTTGTTATTTCCTTTAAATTTTCCAATACTTATACTTTTTCTCAAATGCGTTATTCATTTTTACTTTCTCTACTACGTATAGTAAGTAGGGGAAGAATTGCATTCCACCCAAAAATTCGATACCGAGATTTCACTGGAAATACATGTTTTGAGAATCACTGAATCCAGAAAAAAAAAGCATTTTTGGAAACATGTCCGTGTGTGTGTCTGTCTGTGTGTCTGTGTGTCTGTGTGTCTGTCTGTCTGTGTGTCTGTGAACAGCATAACTCAAAAACGAACAGTCGGATAAACACCAAACTTGGTATTTAGGTTCAGTATGCATAACTGGTAAACCATAAGAGATAGCCAAAATTTTACTACACAAAAAATGTAGATCGCGTTAAAATACACAACTTATGTCATATACGTTTCTTTTGTTGAGTGAACCGTTTTCGAGATATTGCTTGTTATTTCCTTAAATTTTCCAATACTTATACTTTTTCTCAAATGCGTTATTCATTTTTACTTTCTCTACTACGTATAGTAAATAGGGGAAGTATTGCATTCCACCCAAAAATTCGTTACCGAGATTTCACTGGAAATACATGTTTTGAGAATCTCTGAATCCAAAAAAAAAAAAGCATTTTTGGAAACATGTCCGTGTGTGTGTCTGTCTGTGTGTCTGTGTGTCTGTGTGTCTGTGAACAGCATAACTCAAAAACGAACAGTCGGATAAACACCAAACTTGGTATTTAGGTTCAGTATCTTCCAGAGATGCGACACGAAGGTTTTCAAGAAAATCCCCCCACCCCAGACTACCCTTTACATGGAACATTTTTCGAAAATTTTAATTTTCTCAAAAACGGCTCTAACGATTTTGATTAAAACATCATATGTTTAAGATATTGTCATGTCAAATAAAATGTATATCTCGAATTTTCTGGGAATGTCTCCAAAAATATTCTTCATTGTGAACGACTTTTTTGCATAACTGGTAAACCATAAGAGATAGACAAAATTTTACTACACAAAAAATGTAGATCGCGTTAAAATACACAACTTATGTCATATACGTTTCTTTTGTTGAGTGAACCGTTTTCGAGATATTGCTTGTTATTTCCTTAAATTTTCCAATACTTATACTTTTTCTCAAATTCGTTTATTCATTTTTTTTATGTCCTGAACATGCAAACAGAATGGAATTCGCCACATAGCAACCAGCGTTAAAATATTTGACTATCGCTTAAAAGCTACCAATTAGATTGTACAAGAGTAGAGAAAGTCATGTGAGTGTAACACATCAGTTTTTTTTTATACGCTACTATTTTAGTGTGTGTGTGTGTGTGTGTGTGCGCGCGCGCCAGTACGTGCCTAGTATCCGTGCGCCACAAGCCAAAACGACGACGTTATAGAAAAACTTTATCATTTGCCTACCGGCCAGGGACAACCGCTAAAAAACCTGAAAAAAGCTCTAAGAGTATTCTAACGCTTACCGATCTGGAAAACCCGTCAAAACAAGATAGTACACTTTTGAGGTATTGCTTGTTATTTCCTTAAATTTTTCAATACTTTTTTACTTTCTCTACTACGTATAGTAAGTAGGGGAAGTATTGCATTCCGCCCAAAAATTCGATACCGAGATTTCACCGGAAATACACGTTTTGAGACCTCCTGAATCAAAAAAAAAAAAAAAAAAAGCATTTTTGGAAACATGTCCGTGTGTGTGTGCCTGTCTGTGTGTCTGTCTGTCTCTCTGTGTGTGTGTAAGTGTGTGTGTGTGTGCGCGCCAGTACGTGCCTAGTATCCGTGCGCCGACAAGGTAAAACTTCATCATTTGCCTACCGGGCAGGGACAACCGCTAAAAACCTGAGAAAACCTCCAAAATTAGAAACGCCTTCGTCAACCAGTACAGAAAACGCCTACCAACCAGGGAAAACCTATGAAAAAGCAGAAAGAGCTTGCATTTGTTTACCATCCGCAGAAAACTCCCAAAAAAAAAAAAAAAAAACTAGTCATTTTAAAAAAAAAAAGGAAAAAGACGAATAATATAAGTATGGTACAAACAGCTTGCATTCGTCTACCAACCAGAGAAAACCCCCGAAACACTAGTTATTTAAAATTGCTGATGAGTTCTGGATAGGCTTTTGCAAATGTTGTTGGTAGCAAAACTTGCCTTTTCCATCACCTCCAACATACCCCACTCCCACACCTTTTTTTCTTTCCACCAATCATAATCTCTCTTATTCTCGCCAATCAGCAACTTTCATTTGTTCCTTTCCACCAATAACATCACTTCTTATTCCCACCAATGACAACTTCACACGTCACTTTCTGTTATACTTTTTATCCCTCGTTCGCCATCTTTCCCCCTCTTTCAGACCCCAACCACCGCACAGTCAACACCTCGCCGCTCCTTAACCTCAACTTCGTGCCTCCGCCATCTTATTTAGTTCACATTTTTACCACCGCGCCTCTCATCTCTCAACCAGATTGCCTGCAAGAACAGATCTCGTTCATTCGCACCTCGACGGTTGCCTCGGCAGCAGCTACTGCCAACACCTACGTCGTACACGTTTTTGACCGCTTTCGACCGGCTATGAGAACCCTGCTCCTACGTACGCTAGCGACCATCACGATGGTCCAGTACCAGGTTTTTGGTATAGTTAAATTACGCCTCTGCAAAGGGTGTCTGTACCGCTTTAAAAACCTAGGTATATCAGTGCGTAGTGATGTTGGTTGATCTTAAAGCTGGTTAAGCATTTTCAAAAACAGTTTGCTTTTATTTTTCCGTCTCGCGTGCCGCGCTTTTGGTGACGCATCCACACCGGTAACAGGTAAGTAACACACGCATAATTATTTTTCGGACCTGCTTGGCGTAGGAATATATCCTTTCGTGTTTTGGTACTGTAACCTCAAACCTCCTTACCCACCTCTTGCGTCCGCCATCTTGTTTAGTTCTCACCGCATCTCCTTGTCGCAGACCCTCCGCCATTTTTAGTTCCCGCTATTTTAACCTCAAAATCTACTCTTCTAACCTCTTGCTACCGCCATCTTCTTTTAGTTCCCATTCTCACCACCGCGTCTCCTTACCCCCACCTCTTGCGACCGCCATGTTCACCACTAACCTCCAAATTTCCTCGTCCTTAAACCTCTTGTCTCAACCACCTTGTTTAGTTCCCATTTTCGCCACCGCATCTCATATCGCCCCATCTCTCTATCCACTCAAGAAAACTACCATCCAACGTTCAAAAAATTGCTGATCAGTTCACGACAGGCTTTTGCAAATCTTGTTGCTAGCAAAACTTACCTTTCCCATCACCTCCAACATACCCCACTCCTTTTTCTTTCCACCAATCATAACCTCTCTTATTCTTACCAATCAACAACTTTCATTTGCTCCTTTCCACCAATAAAATCACTTCTTATTCCCACCAATCACAACTTCACACGTCACTTTCTGTTACACTTTTTATCCCTCGCTCCCCATCTTTTCCCTCTTTCAGTCCCGACCTCCGCACAGACAACACCTCGCCGCTGCTCACATCTCCGAACCAAATTGCCGGCGAGAACAGATCTTGTTTATTCACACCTCGACCGTTGACTCGACAGCAGCTACTGTCAACACCTACGTCGTACACGTTTTTGACCGCTTTCGACCGGCTATGAGAACCCTGCTCCTACGTACGCTAGCGACCATCACGATGGTCCAGTACCAGGTTTTTGGTATAGTTAAATTACGCCTCTGCAAAGGGTGTCTGTACCGCTTTAAAAACCTAGGTATATCAGTGCGTAGTGATGTTGGTTGATCTTAAAGCTGGTTAAGCATTTTCAAAAACAGTTTGCTTTTATTTTTCCGCCTCGCGTGCCGCGCTTTTGGTGACGCATCCACACCGGTAACAGGTAAGTACCACACGCATAATTATTTTTCGGACCTGCTTGGCGTAGGAATATATCCTTTCGTGTTTTCGTACTGTAACCTCAAATCTCCTTACCCTCCTCTTGCGACCGCCATCTTGTTTAGTTCTCACCGCATCTCCTTGTCGCAGACCCTCCGCCATTTTTAGTTCCCACTATTTTAACCTCAAAATCTACTCTTCTAAAACTCTTGCTACCCCCATCTTCTTTTAGTTCCCATTCTCACCACTGCGTCTCCTTACCCCCACCTCTTGCGACCGCCGTGTTCACCACTAACCTCCAAATTTCCTCGTCCTTAAACCTCTTGTCTCAACAACCTTGTCTAGTTCCCATTTTCGCCACCGCATCTCATATCGCCCCCATCTCTCTATCCACTCAAGAAAACTACCATCCGACGTTCAAAAATTGCTGATCAGTTCAAGACAGGCTTTTGCAAATCTTGCTGCTAGCAAAACTCACCTTTCCCATCACCTCCAACATACCCCACTCCCACACCTTTTTCTTTCCACCAATCATAATCCCTCTTATTCTTACCAATCAACAACTCTCATTTGCTCCTTTCCACCAATAAAATCACTTCTTATTCCCACCAATCACAACTTCACACGTCACTTTCTGTTACACTTTTTATCCCTCGCTACCCATCTTTTCCCCCATTTCAGTACCGACCTCCGCACAGACAACACCTCGCCACCCAGCTCCTCTCCATCACGCGACCTCCATACTCCTCCATCTCCCTTCCTCCATCTCCCACCCCAAATTAACGAACCAATCAAAACACTACACGTCACTTCCTCAATTCTTTCAACTCGTCCCGGATGAGCCAACCGATTTAACGATAATCCTAACGCTCAGGGCGCTTTTCAAACTTACCGCCGCAGCCGTCGCACGCAGCGACACTAGCGACACCAGCGCCCCTAGCGGCAGGATTATCGTTAAAACAATTGGCTCATCCGGGACTATTACTACTCACGTGATGCAATTTTTCACCACTGTTACTGAAACATGCAAGCTATGCACATAAAACATATATAGAGAGGTTCACATGACACTTTTTTACTTTCCCTACCATTTACTTACAGCGAGTAGATGAAGTATGACATTGCACCGAAAATTCGATACCAGTTTTCACCGCAAATACGTGTTTTGCGCACCCCTGAACCAAAAAACATTTTTAGAAAAAGGATGCCCTTGTGTGTAGCATAACTCAAAAACGAAATGTCGATTAAATCCGAAAAGCTAAGCTGCATACAAAAATGCGACAGGAATATTTCCAGAAAACCCCCCACCCTAAACTACTCTTAAATACAACATTTTTCAAAACCTTTGGAATGCCTATAACGTTTTTATTTAAATCCTTTTAAGTCGTCTTATTTCAAAAGAAATCCGTATAATCTTGTATAATTGTTAAACCACAAGAGAGAGAAAGAGAGAAAGAGAGAGAGAGTGAGAGAGACAGAGACAATCTCTTACTATAAAACAAATGCAGATCTGTTAAAAGCATACAACTCATTTTAATTCTTTACTTTCTCTACTACGTATAGTAAGTAGGGGAAGTATTGTATTCCACCCAAAAATTCGATACCGAGATTTCACCGGAAATATATGTTCTGAGACCCCCTGAATCCAAAAAAAGTATTTTTGGAAACATGTCCGTGTGTGTGTCTGTGGTCTGTGTGTGTGTGTCTGTGAACAGTATAACTCAGAAACGAACAGTCGGATAAACACCAAACTTGGTATTTAGGTTCAATATCTTCCAGAGATGTGACACGAAGGTTTTCAAGAAAATTCCCCACCCCAGATTACCCTTTACATGGAACATTCTTCCAAAATTTTAATTTTCTCAAACATGCCTCTAACGATTTTGATTAAAATATCATATGTTTAAGATATTTTTATGACAAATGAAATGTATATCTTGAATTTTCTGGGAATGTCTCCAAAAGTATTCTTTATTGTGAACGACTTTTGCATAACTGGTAAACCATAAGAGATGACAAAATTTTACTACACAAAAAATGTAGATCGCGTTAAAATACAGAATTTATGTCATATACATTTTTTTGTTGGGTGAACCATTTTCGAGATATTGGTTGTTATTCCCTTAAAGTTTCCAATACTTATACTTTTTCTCAAATTCGTTATTCATTTTTTTGTCCTGGTAATGCAAACAGAATGGAATACTCCACATAGCAACCAGCTCTTAAAACATTTGAATATCCCTTAAAACCTACCAATTCTCCTTGCATCTACAAGAAAAAAGCAATAAGATTAACATCTCGATTAACATGAAGCATATGGAGAATAAGCGTTTGTAAAAATAGTTTGTACAAGAGTAGAGAAAGACATGTGAGTGTAACACATCAGCTTTTTTTTCTTTACAGATTTAACTATTTCCAAGATATTCCTTGTTAATGATCTAATTTTTCAAACACTTATACTTTTCTCTAATCGTAAGTTGTTAATGTTTTTCCTTAATTAGTTTTCTCCGAGTACTGTAAATAGAAGGGAATTTCAAGCTCTTAAAAGATTTGAATATTGCTTCAGGCTGCCGTATTCCCCTTATCCCCTTGCACCTAATATATACAATAAAACTATTTCTGGAAATGTTTTTCTCTTGTCTTGTATTGTTCGATACAGATTTTCGTCATTGCTCCGTACACCCCTCAGCCTTGGGTTTATTGCTACCTGTATCATTTTAAAGTCAATTCATTATACCTGTACTCTTTACCAAGGAATGCAGTTTCATGGCAGATATGTTTCAATTCTTCTGCTTCTAAAATCATTTTCCCAAAAGCAATGTATCTCCAATAAGCCAAAGCCTCAAATGTCGTGCTTTTCGGTGCCAAACAAATTCCCATTCGGCCGGCCACGTGCCCAAATGAAGCATCTATGTTATTGTTTATTCAAAACAATGTAGCTTCTACACTATGTGATCAAAAGTATCCGGACACCCCCACAAATATACGTTTTTCATCTTAGGTGCATTGTGCTGCCGGCTACTGCCCGGTACTCATTATCCGCGACCTCAGTAGTCATTAGACATCGTGAAATAGCAGAATGGGACGCCCCGTGGAACTCACGGACTTCGAACGTGGTCAGGTGATTGAGTGTCACTTGTGTCAGAAGTCTGTACGCGAGAATTCCACACTCCTAAACATCCCTAGGTCCACTGTTTCTGATGTGATAGTGAAGGGACATGTACAGCACAAAAATGTACAGGACGACCTCGTCTGTTGACTGACAGAGACCGCCGACATTTGAAGAGGGTCGTAAAAAGTATTAGACAGACATCTATCCAGACATCACACAGGAATTCCAAACTGCATCAGGATCCACTCCAAGTACTATGACAGTTAGGCGTGAGGTGAGAAACCTCGGATTCCATAGTCGAGCGGCTGCTCATAAGCCACACGTCACGCAGGAAAATGCCAAAACAACGCCTCGCCTGGTGTAAGGAGCGTCAACATTACACGATTGAACAGCGGCAAAAGGTTGTGTGGAGTGACGAATCACGGTATACAATGTGGTGATCCGATGGCAGAGTGTGGGTATGGCGAATGCCTGGTGAACGTCATCTGCCAGCGTGTGTAGTGCCAACAGTGAAATTCGGAGGTGGTGTGGTCGTGTTTTTCCTGGAGGAGGCTTGCACTCCTTGTTGTTTTGCGTGGCACGATCACAGCGCAGACCTACATTGATATTTTAAGCAACTTCTTGCTTCCCACGGACGAAGAGCAATTCGGGGATGGCGATTGCATCTGTAATGGACTGGCCTGCACAGAGTTCTGACTTGAATCCTATAGAGCACCTTTGGGATGTTTTGGAATGCCGACTTCGTGCCTGGCCTCACCGACCTACATCGATACCTCTCCTCAGTTCCGTGAAGAATGGGCTGCCATTCCCCAAGAAACCTTCCAGCACCTGATTGAAAGTATGTCTGCGAGAGTGAACGCTGTCATCAAGGCTAAGGGTTGGCCAACACCATATTGACTTCTAGCACTACCGATGGAGGGCGCCACGAACTTGTACGTCATTTTCAGTCAGATGTCCGGATACTTTTGATCACGTAGTGTATATAGCAACATAATAAATCAGATGGGGTAAATTATAAACTGGCAAGCAGCGTATTACTTTCTATACGACGTTACTGATAGGTAGAGAAGGCATTACTTCCACCCAAAAATTCTATATCAATATTTCACCGAAAATGCATGTTTTGACATCCCTAAATAAAAAAATAGAAGAGCATAACGCAAAAACAAAAATCGGATTAACATGAAAATTGTCATTTAAGTTCAGTACTTTCCAAAGGTGCGACCTGCAGGTTTTCAAGAAAATTCCCCTAGTCCAAACTAATCCTTACATAGAAATATTTTTGTTTTCTAATTGCTCTAACTGTTTTGATTAAAATATCATATATTACAGATAATTATGTGAAAAATAAAATGTACATCTTCAACTTTCTGGGAACAGCCTATGAAGTCCTCTTCATTTGAAAGGAATTTTGTATAATCTTGTATAACTGACAAAGCTTAAGCGATAGAAGAAAATGTACTGCACAAGAAATGTAGATCTATTCAAAACATACAATTTATTTCAAATAACTTTTTTGTTGTATCAGCAATTTCCGAGATATCTGTTTTTAAATGTTCGAATTACTCAAAACTTAGCCATTGTTTTAAAAAGTTCTGTCAACATTCACTTGTTTCTCGCGATGTCATGGAAACAGTATGGAGTTTTAAGGCAGCATATAGCGTTCAGTTGTTAAACATTTGACTATCGCTGTTCTCTATAACGAAATGTGTAATGTAACTGTTTCTGTAAAGGTTTATTTGGATTAAAATGTAGTAGACAGAAAAATAAGCTTAGTAAGAATAGTTTGTATACCACTAATAAATAATAGAGTGTAGAGAAAGTCATTGTATGTATCACATTAGATTTTCTTTCTCACAACTTCAGGTAAGCAGGGATGTTATGTAGAAATGTTGATGTTTCCTTAATCATGGAGGTTTTACTGCCACATATTATAGGCTAATCGGTGTCAGGTAATGTAAATCACTATTTGAAAATTCACTCATATAGAATATAAGAAAGTTTTATTATTGGTGTACAAGTGCCTGAAACCAAGAATGATAAAAGACTAGCTTTCACTATAATATAAAGAACAGTTTGCACTTGATTTGAAAATAGGTTCCGTTAAAATCACAGGGATGCTCAGAGGGAAGATTCTTAATGAATTACAAGGAAGATCGTTGAATAGAATGGTCTGCTGGAAATAATATTCCAAGCAAAGTATCTAGGCTTGGCTAATACAAATACACAGGTCAGCGCTTACGACGAACTTCAGCAACTCCGCTGCAGCAAGTAATACTGTTGCTGAACGATATTTAGAAGGCAGTTGGAATTCTTTCTACATTACTTTTATTAATAAGATCATCCATTTGTAAGAACATAAATCAGCATATTATGCACCACCATCAGGGGCTTGTTTAACCATAATTTCTTTCTCAGTCCCAATTAATTATAGTTAACTATGTGTTCTCTTATTGAAGATGTTTATGCCGAGCACGATTGTGTTAATTAATGTATGAGAATAATTAAATGTTTAGTTTTTGTATCACAACATTTTCGTTAACTTACATAAATTGAATACATTAAAACAGCTTGTTTTTGTTACATTACCATGTTAATTGCTCTACGCTCACAACGTAAAAATTCTAATGACACGGAATATATTAGCAATTTTGTAACATATATGGCGTCTAAGCAATAAATATTCAACAACAAACTAGTGTGCCATAATAAACAATTGAACAGATATTGCTAAAATGTCTATCCTTGTATCTACTTGTTATACTTCGTGTTTATTGCAATAGTAGTAGTTATTCAGATGTTAGATATGTTAATAGTGATCGACCCTAGGGTTCAGCCTTCTTAATTTCTCTATCACGTACATAGTAGGTAGAGAAGGTATTACATTCCATCAAATTTCGATACCAGGATTTCACAGAAACTACATGTTTTGAGACCTCCTCTATCCAAAAAAATCTGATGTGTTACACTCACATGACTTTCTCTACTCTTGTACAAACTATTTTTACAAACGCTTATTCTCCATATGCTTCATGTTAATCGAGATGTTAATCTTATTGCTAATTTTCTTGTAGATGCAAGGGGAATTGCTAGGCTTTAAGCGATAGTCAAATGTTTTAAGAGTTGGTTGCTATGTGGAGTATTCCATTCTCTTTGTATGTCCAGGACATATAAAAGCGAATAACGAATTCACATTTCAGAAAAACTGTAAGTATTGGAAAATTTAAGGGAATAACAAGCAATATCTCGAAAATGGTTCACTCAACAAAAAAAATGTATATAACATAAATTGTGTGTTTTAACGCGATCTACATTTTTTTTGCAGTACAATTTTGTCTATCTCTTATGGTTTACCAGTTATGCAAAAGTCGTTCACAATGAAGAATACTTTTGGAGACATTCCCAGAAAATTCAAGATATACATTTTATTTGTCATGAAAATATATTAAATATATGATATTTTAAAAAATCGTTAGTCATTTTTGAGAAAATTAAAATGTTCCATGTAAAGGGTAGTCTGGGGTGGGGGGATTTTCTTGAAAACCTTCGTGTCGCATCTCTGGAAGATACTGAACCTAAATACCAAGTTTGTTGTTTATCCGACTGTTCGTTTCTGAGTTATGCTGTTCACAGACAGACACACGGAGATGTTTCCAAAAATGCTTTATATGCATTCAGTGCACCTCAAAACATGTATTTGCTGTTAAATCTTGGTATCGAATTTTTGGGTGGAATGCAATACTTCCCCTACTTACTATACGTAGTAGAGAAAGTAGAAATATTCAGTTAGTTTTAGTAATTATGTATCATCTCCAATCTAAGTCGACAGCTGTGAGTTATATTCTTATGAGCCTTAACACGAATAGCACTTTCATTTTTAAACATTTAATTGGAGATTTCAAAACTCCAGCGGTGCAACATACTTGTTTGAAAGGAGCCATGCATGGTTGCTATGGCAACGCCGCGTGTAAGTTGTGTAAATACTGCAGTTTTAATTGGTGGCTAATATTTGAGATTAAGAAAGCGCGCGCGGTGTCTACATATTAGTTACATGAATGCTGCTATTGAGAGCGATGATGATCAACTTTCTGCAGAGTTAGTTCCCTTTCACGCCGGCTGCATTAAGAGTGGAATTTAGTTAATTAGGAGATCCAGCAACGCTTTGATCTCTACAGCCTTAATTTTCCCTCTCCTTTTTTACACTCTTTTCTCTTCGTTTTTCTGCTTCGTAGATCACCAACCTCCGCCATGCGAGGTGTAACTAATTCTCAGCAACTTCAAGAAAATGTACTTTCTTCCATCGAACATCACAGAAAGCCTCCCTACAGGGTGTTACAAAACTGTTGAATGTGTCCTGACGAAATATACAAACAGGAGTGGGCATGGTGGGCGCTACTGGTAGGAGGGAATAAGCAAATTTCAGATGAAAACCAGATACCTCAAGTCTATAAAGGGGTGTAAACAAAACCAAGTAGGCATTTCAGTAATCGACAAAAAAGCAAACAATACCAAAACATCTTTTGCTTACATTCACATACTCACTCTTCTACAACAATTATTCTTCTATGTACCTACTTCTTGTTAATCGAGATAAACCTCCATACAGGTTCACAGATTTCCTTGTATATATAAGAAGAATACAGTAGGCTAAAGCGATTGTTAGCTTCTTAAAATGCGAGTCGCTATGTGATGGTTTTTAAAATGCTATAGTCTTTCCATGACAACGTGAGGAACAACTGAATAGTGAAACCGCTTTAAAAATGACCAAAGTATTCAAAAATTTAAACCAATAATAACGCATCTCTGGGAAATGGTGCCTACGTCACAAAAAGGTATTTTGAAACAAATTTTGTTTTAAAGAGATCTATATTTTTCCTGTGATGTTCTTTTTTGTATCTCAACGTTTACTAATTATACAAAATTTCTTCAGAATGAATAGTTCTTCATAGGCTACTCATAAAAAATGCAAGATATAGACTTTTTTGTGATGTGAATGTATTAAATATGTGATATTTTAAATCAAGAGCCAGTTTTGAAAAAATAAAAAATTGAAGAATGTTCCATGTAAATGGTAGTCTGGGGTGCGGGATTTTCTGGAAAATATTCATGCCGCATCCTTGGAAGATACTAAACTCAAATACCAAGTTTGGTATTTATCCAACTCACGTTTTTGAGTTTGCTGTTCACAGACACACACACGGACATGTTTTCAAAAAACCTCTGTTTGGATTCAGAGGCCTCAAAACATGTATTTCCGGTGAAATCTAGGTATCCAATTTTTGGGCAGAATGCAGTACGTCCCCTACTTACTATGTGTAGTAAAGAAATCAAAACTTGGATAACATTTAAATGACATTTCTGTTTATTTAATGTGAAAGTTTCTGATAATAGGTTCTTGGAAGATCTTGTTAATCAAATGTGTTCTTTAATGCTATTGTTTTGTCATATCTATTGTTTCATAATGTTTCAACTTATGTAAAAGTATCTCAAACTTTTGTGTAATTTTTCACACTTAACACTTTTTTTTACAATCTGTACATCTGTAGAGTTTGAAGATTGTATCAAGGGAGGTTGTGGGGGAGGCTAAGATAATAAATACAAAATCTGCTGAAATTTCATTTTCATTTCTGAATATTAGTGAATTTTTGTCCATCATTATGACTTGCATGCGAGTTTTATGATATTAGAATTCTAAAAGGTAATGGAGAGAAATCAGCATAAAAAATATTCCAGATCGTTGTACAATAAGTTAATGAAGAGTGCAGAGAGTGACTTTAAATAAATTGTCATTCGAGATATAAAAAACCACTTGTTCTACTTTGGGCATGACAACTATTAACAACACAGCTTCATATTATAGCTGTGAAAACAAATAAAACCAGTAAAGCTATGCATCCGAACTCGGTGTCACCTTTTCACATCGTCTCCAATATCTGATTCTGCTGCCAGCTGCTTCAGTGGTTGGCTACGAGAACTTTCTCTCAGGGTATGCGTAAGCGTAGTGTGAAAGGATGACACCAGTTTAGTTAGCCGAGAAATGTTAATGCTTGCTAAAATGTTCAGTTTCGGAAGAGTCCCCTTGAATTTACGAATTAATTACTTCTATAACAATAATTAAGCGAAGCGTCAGTTGGCATGAGACGCAGAAGTATTCACGGAATGATCCCTCGTGATAGCATCTAAATCTTACTCATTCAAGTGCGTCACTACGCGCTGCACAACTTAAAATAAAACTGTCACACGCGTATGATCACAAGGATCGTCTTCAAACGATTATGTGAATAAGTATAAAAAACGAGTGTGATTTAGACTGTACGCCTTTATTAACTCAAAATCCATCTACCAACGTTATTTCTCGCCTGGGCCAATCTTAAGACTCCCACGTATGCGTATCTTACCTTGTTACTATGCGGAACCTCCCCGAATCTAATTTACCTTTCTCTTTTATAGTATTTCAGTCTACTTGACTATGCAAACGTATACCCCCGCCGTTGAAACATTGCACTTGACAGCTAGCGAATAAGTTGGTACACTCGCAAAAAAACAGATGCAAAGCTTTAACTGTTAGACTTCCTAAACCAATCACAAGGCAGCATTTCGGGTGGTCTATGAAAAAGCGGAAGCGGAACTGGAAGTGTCTCTGTAGCTGGATGTAGCTATTTCCAACCACGTGTTTCAATTTGTGAATCTCTAGCACGTGTGTCGAATTGTTCTTTGCAAGCTAATATTGTTCATTGTTATTTATATTTGTGGTTACTTTTGGTGTTCATTTATACACAGATGTATATATATTTATTTATTTATTTATATTTCATTCATATTGCGAGGGTAATCCAGAAAGTCCCAGACGTTTTGAAATAAACAACTAACAAAATGGAAATATCAACCTTTATCATCTACATTTGAAAGGTACACTCTTAAGCTATTTTTCTACATAATCGCCATTCAAATTGAGGCATTTGTCATACCGTAGCACAAGTTTTTCAATACCCTCTCTGTAGAAATCTGCCGCCTGCGACTTCAACCACTGGTTTACACCGGCATGCAGTTCAGCGTCAGTATCAAAGCATCAATTTGATGCACCAAACTCCGTGAAATTTGTGGAAAATGTTCCGAAAGTTCTGTAATCGTGAAGCGATGATTTTCACGAATTTTGTCATTGATTTGCATTGACAGTTTATCAGTAATAAGGGTTGGCCTACCACTGCGTTCCTTGCCGTGAACATTGGTACGGACATTTTTAAAATCAATGCACCATTGCCTGACTCGGTTTTCACTCATTATTCCCTGCCTGTAAACATCACAAGGTTGACAATAAATTTCAATTGGTTTGTTCTTTTTATCCAACCGCACTTCACAAGTGGCGGGATTTTCTATTGCAGCGCACATTTTAACAACTCACAAAGAGCACAGTAAGGAAGGCACAGTCCTCACGCTATCACAGCTGGATGCGTACTGAATGTAGGAACGTTCTGACTCCAAAATGGCGGGTCTAGCCTTTCTCATCGCCACGATAGGCCGAAACGTCTGGGTCTTTCTGAACTGCACTCGTATTTATACAAGATTTGAAGTGTGATATTGTCTAAAAAACTACGCCGATCACCGAGTGATGATTCACGAAGTGGAAATCCTTCGCGCCGAGATGTGCCACTTATTCAGGCATTGGAACTGTTAAGAAGGACCCGGGAGTACGTGAAGGTTCATGGGCATCCCTCTATTCCTGCTGATAAACCCGTACAATGAACTGCAGCAGCTCTAGGACTAATCACGAGAACTGTTATTTAGAAGGGAGTGAAACTCCAAGAGAAAGAGGACAAAATTCCTGAACCATCTGGAATACTGCGTGAGTGAAAATAAATTTATCGCAGCTTATAATTTGTTTTATTTCTCCTCATTGTAGCAGGCACGTTTACATTATTTTGTTTCTGTATTGTCAAAAGTGCTAATTTATTCTACATACTTTGCAATGTTTATGCTGAGTTATTTTCAATTAATAACAACAACAACAATAATAATAATAATACGAAATAGTTATTATAAATGAGGTTGCTACTTACGTACACCTTTTGTATGCGGCTAAAACACGATAGAAAGAACAATCAAATCAACTGTTGTTGTTTACTAACCACTCTGGCAACATCGCAACAACAATATAACCAACGTTACGCGAAGCCACACGAAGTGTCAAGTGCAAAGATTAAACGGCGGGGGTATAGTGTACTTTATAACGTAACTGCATTCCAGGAATCTTTATACCTAACGCGTTCGCTACTCGGCTGTTACCAATGACTTTGCTTAACATGACACCCTAATGACTTTTTCTCCGGACAAATCTTTTCAATTCAGGTTTATTACAATATACATTAATTTAATATCCGGAAATACCGAGCAGAATGGCTCAGGCGGTAAAGTCTGTGGCCCGCATTCGGGAGATCCCGGGTTCAAATCCTGTGGGCCGACCAATCTGTCTGAGATTTGTTCATGGTTTTCCTTAGTCGTCCAGGTAAATACCGGATTGAATATTTAATACCACAACCCAAAGTTCCACCTTAAATCTAAAACAATAGTAAAATGAAATATAAGTGGTAATAGCGAATGCTATGTCATCTACCCGCAGACAATGTAAGCAGTTAGACTGGACGGCACCCTAACGCCACGGCATGAAGCAGGTGGTTACAGGGATGAGACCTAGAAGGCTAACTGTCCGCCTTTATATGGGGGCGGCGGTTGGACTGGACGGCACCCACAGCACGAAGCAGAAGATTCGGTAGCTGTGATCTAGGGTCTCTGCGACACGTGACGGAGCGGATAGTTTCAGGGATGAGACCTAGAAGACTAACTGTCCATCACATATCGTTCTAAGAGTTAAAGCGACGTAAAATAAAATGGAGTAAAAATAATATACGGAAATTATTTATTGTAATTACCTTATTTAAGTATTTATATCTTCATGTCAAAAATTACAGTATCAGACGTTAAGTTAGCCATAGCACGTATTTGAATACTGCTGCATGTAGTGTTGGATTTTTGGTAAGACTTATGCGGGAGATACACTGACATTTTAAACATTCAAGGTAGTAGACACCCTGTACGTTAACATTAAAATTTGCATAGTATTATGCGGTAAGCTTCCTAGATGTGGTTCAAATGTCAGAGGTATCTGTTAAGAAACAGTGTTACCCTAAAAAAAGACAGCTGACCGTTTCAGCAAAGTAACCGTTCGTCACCCACCTACACCCTGGGAATATGTAGAGGAAGGAACAGAATATCTCGAATGAAACAGCAATAAGGGTGTTGCAGGTGAATGTACACTCGTCCGGGCAGAACACGCGTTTGGACACCTTCTCTCACAGGAAATCACACAGTGTTACTATTTCCGTTCCTTTTGTTCCGCTTCTGTCTGTCTGTCTGGGGATCGTAACATAACAAACACGTGCGATCGCAGCTGATCAATAATGAACCAGGATGAGAATAGCATATAAATACTCCCCAAACACACACGGGCTTCGTATCAAAAACATAAATATTGCAACATAAAAACAAGATCTTATGTGCTGCGTTCACATGTCTATCTCTACAAACTGTTCTTTCTAAGTCTTATTCTTCTGTCTACTTCTTGTTAATCCAGATAAACTCTCATTACACATTTACACAGTAAATACGAAACATAACATTTTAAAGGTAAATGTCACGTAGGAGCCTCCGAAAACGGGGAAGAGGCCTTAATGACCATTTTTGCTACCAACATGACCTCTGGGAGGGATGAGGAGAGAGACCCGAAGGGCGACCAGATGGCGACGAGCGCAGGTATGAACGGGGTCCCTAACGTTTTCAGATTGAACACATCCTGTGGCGCCCGCGCCTACTCTCAAGCAATTAACCCTCGGCAGTCTCCTATCAAGAGGAGCCCACTCGGGGGGAGAGACTTAACTCAGCACTCCGCACAGCGACACTGGCGAACAAACCTCTACAAAGTACAAGCATCTTTGAAGCGCAATTCGCTGAACACCGTCGCCAGGTCCTATAAAGCTAAAACAGATGATAACAAAAGTCGTGGTAAGAAGATGAACCACCTCAGCATTCTCCTACCGACCCGGGGAAACCACGAAAAGCCCATGGGCCAGAGTGGGCGGTTATTGGGACCTCGCGAATGCCGGCCACAGAAGTAACCACCAGAGTCATCCCGCTCGGTGAACACAGTATTTCAGTTCAGGACCTTCCAAAGATGTGGCACGAACATTTTCAAGAAAATCCCTTAACACCAAAATATCCTTTACACGAAAATATTTTTGTTATTTTTTCTTTTCTCATAATTGGCTCCAACGAGTTTTATTAGAGTATCGCATCTTTAAGGCATTTGCACTTCAAATAAAATGTATATATTGAATTTTCTACAAATAGCCCGTGAAGTCTCCATTCTGAAAAAAAATATCTTGTATAGATAGAGGTAGCCAAAAAACGTACTGCAGCAAACATGTAGGTCCCTTTATAACATGCAATTTAATTCCAGAAATGTTTTGTGGCATTAACCATTTTCGGAATATCCGTTATTATTGCTTTTGATTTCACAACACTTTGTCATGTTTTTAAAGTGATGTCACTATTCAATTGTTTCTCGCGAAGTTGTGGAATTTCGAGGCGAGCATGTAGCGATGGGGTTTCCTGTATCTACAACGAAATGTGCAGTGAAACTTTATCTCGACTAACATGAAGTGGATGTAAAAGAAATGTAAAAATAAGCGACAGTGGTTAGATACAGTCATGTGAGGTAACAAATCAGTTTTTCTTACAGAGATAAATGAGTATTTAATCGGTTTCAAATTCTTATAACCTTTTACCTCTACCAGGAGTTGGTTTTAATTGGGCACGGTGTGAAATAGATTTTGGATGCGGCCAGCGCCCCTGTCGGATACTCGGAGAACCAGACTTGCCCCCCCCCCACCACCTTGTACGCTGAGTGATGATCCTGCCCTCCCTAACCTCGATATTTTACCAAGCCTTTTCCCCATCTGCTATCTGACACCCCCAAACAACCCCCAATTCGTTTTGAAATATCTTCCCTCCATTGGTGGAAACCGCTTGGGCTATTTGATTTCCTCGACAGACGTGCGGATGCGCTGAAAAATGGGCGGCGTTTTATTGGCCACTGTGGTGGTCATTGGTTCAATTCCTGTGCCATAAAACTGCTGCCTTGGGGGATCAAGAGCCTCTGGCACTAAAGATAACCTCTCTTGAAAACACAAGGCTGTGATCCTCTTACGAGTTAGAGTACCTGCAGCATGTGCATGGTGACTATCGATTCCAAAATCGATATGTGGTTGGTTTAGTGTGCAATAAGCAATAAACATCTAATGTGTTAATTTCTCTTCCCTATACCGCTTATTAGTTGGTATACTAACTACTCTTCTAAAGCTTATTTTTCTATCTACTACATTTTAATTCAAATAAACCTTTGCAGAAACAGCTACATTACACATTTCGTTATAGATACAAAGGGAACAGCGATAGTCAAATGTTTAACAACTGGACGCTATACGCTGCCTTATAATTCCATACTGTTTCCATGACATCGCGAGAAACAACTGAAAATCTACAAGACTTCAAAGGAATGACAACGTGTGAACAGTTCAAACCTTGAATAACGGATATTTCGGAAATGAGTTATGTCAATAAAGTGTGGTTTCTTTTAAAGAGGTCTACATTTTTTGTATAATACGAGGGCCGTCCCAGACCCGACCTAACAAAGAAAACACAATCATTTTGAGAAAAAGCACCTTTATTTCTCTACATAGTCTCCTTTCAGCTCGATACACTTTTCCCAGCGATGTTCAATAGCTTCGATACCCTGTTTATAGTGGGAACCATCGATTTCTGCGAAACAGCCATCAACTGCAGACTGCAGCTCTTCTCTGCTGGCAAATCTTTTAGCACCAACCTATTTCTTCAACTTTGGAAATCGAAAATAATCAGAGGGGGCTAAATCTGTCGAATAGGGTGTATGAGGTAGCAATTCAAACGTTAACTCATTGATTTTGGTCATGGTGATAATGGCTGTGTGAATTGGAGGATTGTCCTGATGAAACAGGACAATCCTGTATATTTTCCACTAAATGAGGCCACTTTTGCTTGATTTCATCATTCAAACGCTGCAATAAGTCTGCATAATACTCGCCATTGATTGCTTTTCCTTTTTGAAGATAATCAATGAAAATTATCCCACGCGCATCCCAAAAAACTAACGCCATGGCTGTGCCTGCAAATGGAACTGTCTCACTTTCCTTAGAGCCGATTCTCCCCTTTTAATCCACTGTTTTGACTGTTCCTTCGTCTCAGGTGTGAAGTAATGAACCCATGTTTCATCCATGGTTATGAATCGACACAGAAAAGCTCGACTTTATTGCAGCAAAACATCGCCAAACACTCGACTGAAACATCCTCACGATGCTGCTTTTGTTCCATTGTGAGTAAACGTGGCACCCTCTTGCGCACAGCTTTCTCATGTCCAAATTTTCACTTTTTGAAATGCCTGCGATGTCTGCTAGCTCGCGCACTTTCAGTCGACGGTCATCCAATACCATTTTGTGGGTTTTCTTCACAATTTCTGGAGTCGTCACCTTATTTGGTCGACCACTGCGATGTTCGTCTTGGCAGCTCGTACGGCCTCGCTTAAACTCTGCCACCCAATATTTTACTGCTGTAAACGAAGGAGCAGACTCCCCCAGAGTAGAATCCAGCTGAGCTTTAATATTAGTTGGACTAAGATCTTTCAAATGAAAGTATTGTATCACATAACGATGGCCAGTTTTATCCATGTTTACAACTTCGCTGAGAGAGTTCACTATTAATGACTGCCAAACAATTACTAACAACGTAGCATCGTCAAACTTCAGAATTAAGCTTTATAAGGGTGGTACTTTCTACCATAGTCATTTATTTGGAACAACAACCGCTATCTATACGTGAGGTCATGTATTTCTGGGACTGCCCTCGTACGTTTTCGGTTTACGTTTACCAGCAGGTGGAGCATGTAGGATGTGTGTATCGGAGATGGACATCTCTCCACTGCGACCAGCTTGAGGTCGTATGCCCACAGAGACGCATAGAAGTCCCTAATACTTCCAGGTTGAAACACTCGCTCACCGTTAGAGGCGAAGAATCCTACCCTGGCATTCACGGGAAGAAATCTTTGCAATGTTATCTCTACGACAGCGTCAGCACCGCAGGACACTCCTGAAAGATTAGAGGGAGAGAGATGAAATGAAAGAAAATGGGGAGGGGAAGGAGAAATCGCGGTAGAATACACACCTCGGCATTCGCCTAGGCGACCAGAGGAAAACCATTGTCAGGGTGGGCGGCCACCGTGGATCAAACCGGGATCTCTCAAATGCGGGCTACAGACGTTGCCGTTCGTAACGTTTAACAATTGTACAATTTTATACAAAATTCCTTTCGAATGAAGAAGACTTCACAGGCTATTCCCAGAAAGATACACTTTGTAATGTAAATATCTTTAATATATGGTGTTTAATTAAAATTACTAGCTATTTTTCGAAAATAAAACATTTAGAAGAATATTCCATGTAAAGGGTAGTTAAAGGTGGACATCTTTGTGTCGGCACTTTGGAAGATACTGAACTTAAATATAAGTTTGATATTGAGTCATGCCGTTCACAGACCTCTTTCATTCAGGGAGTCTCAAATTACATAGGTATTTGTGGTGAAATCTTGACATCGAACGTTGGGTGGGATACAATACTTCTAAGTACGTACAAAAAGTAAAAATCTTATGTGCATCAGTTACACGATACCCTGTAAGTACTATTAATCATTTATTCTAGGAGCTACATTACAAATTTCCCCAGCAATGTTGGACTTATTACTATTGTCTGTTAATTATAATAGCTTTTTTCGGTACACATTTTACTGTAGGCAGACACACAATAACCCGTTTTGTGTACATTAGCCTTCAAATTTTATTACTATTTGCATAAACTCATGAAACATAGAATATCTGATTTGGTACATTCACACCATATTCTCTACCGATAACAAATTCATATACACTGCCGTTTGTGAAAATTGCAACACCAAGAAAGAAACGCATGAATTTAATAGCACAGGTTAGGTACATGACAAGTAACAAATGATAAACTTTTCAAATCTATACGTGACCTTGGAGCCCTAATATTCAGTATTTGGTGTGGCCTTTATGTGCTGCCATTAGAGCTGCTATACGCCATGGCATTGAATCAAAAAGGTTCTGAATAAGTTCCTCAGGGACTTACCTGCACGCAGTTTGTACACGAGCCAAAAAATCCGTGACACTGGTTACTGGAGGACCGAGACGCACCATGTGCCGACCAACCAAATCCCAGACATGTTCGATGGGTGACATGTCAGGCGAACGTGCAGGCCAGGGAAGCAATGGTACCCGTCGCTCTTCGAAGAAGGCTTGTACATTCCTCGCAATATGTCATTGTCTTTTTGAAATGTAGCCTGAAGCAGAGGGAGTACCTCAGGCTCTACAACCACCGTTAGGTACCGGTTGCTGTAAAAAGTGCCCTCAATTCGTAGGAGGCGAGATCGGTTGTTGTAACCAATGCGCCCCAAACCATCATACCTGGTGTTGATCCGCTGTGCCGTTCAACAATGCAGCCCTCCTGGTTGCGCTCACCACGGTACCACCGGACACGTATGCAGCCATCACTGTAGGATACGTTGAAGCGGGACTCGTCCGAAAAGATTACATTTTGCCACTCAGCTCACCAGTGACGGTATTCACGCGCCCATTGCAGTTGGAGGAGCTTGTGGTTTCTGGACAATGGAAGCCGACGTAATGGCATGCATGCAACCAGTCTAAGCTGCAGCAGACGGCGACGAACCGTTGATGCAGACAAGTTCACACCTGTTGCACTGCTCCAGCGTTCGGTCCGTTGTGGCCATGCGGACAAAATAAAGGTCATCCCGTGCTGTGATCATGTTCCGTGGCCCAGTATCCGCTCTTCGCTGCGTACGAACTTCATCTATCCACTGCGTCAAAGGGAGGCATACTGGCACTCACTTTACTGTTTTCACCTTCTTTGACACGTCTGCACTGACTACACTGGGCGCAACACTGACCTTATCGGACCGACACGAGAGGGCTCTGCTCGGGCTACGTGTACCCCATCTCTCTACAAACCTAATCACTTATTGCTTGCACACTCTTCTGCACTTCTGTCAAATTTGGAGTTATTCGGAAACTTCCTTCTTGGTGTTGCAATTTTCACAAACGGCAGTGTATATAAGGTCTTTCAGAACTCACTCCGCAGCCCAAAAATGCCAGAAATATTAAAATATTTGAGGTGGAAAAAAATAAAATCACATATTCGGCAAAAAAATGGTATTTTGTTTCTTTTTTCATTCCACAGTTACTATGATTGTCATTTTGTTGAATGAAATATAAATACTACAGGAATTTGTAAGTTGCAGACATGGATCTTTTAGTAAATGTTAGAATACAGGTGGTTCAATGCTATTATGAAAACAATAGGAGTTTTTCTTAAGGTCTGAGGAAATTTAGAAACATTTGAGAGGAGGCCCATGTTACATTCGGAATTATGGGGGATTTGATAAGAAAATTTGAGAAAATTAGATCTGTTGCTGAAGAAATCCGGAAGACCAAGGTCACTGTTGCTAATTTTTCCAGGCAGTAGCAGAGTTTGGAGAATTCTAAGATGCCAACGTTTGCACCAAAAGAAAGTGACAAGCGGGAAATATATGATGTGCTAGCAGAGATTCAGATGATTGGTTTGACGTTTTCTGAACAGACGAATGGAGTCAACACTGTAACTGTAGAGTATAGACAGAAAATCACCCTCAGAATTAAATTCAACAAGATCTTCGTGATTTTTAAGTTAGTGTATGTCGTGGCTCTACTTCAGGTTCATTACTGGACCATATTTCTTCGAAGAAGACCATAGTGGAATATGACAGTAAACGGGGAGCCTACTACAGATGTTACAGAACTATACGGAAAACATAATCTTCATGCAAGATGGTACTACGCCCCATATCTACATCCTCTTTAAAACAATTAATTACACAGATCTTTGGCGATCGTGTCACTTTCCAGCAATAAAATCTCCGTCCGGCTGACGTTTGGTTGTGGTGTTATTTTAAAGAACGGGTTTTCCTGACTTATTCAACAACTCCACTACAACTAACAGATGCCATCTCGCAAGAAATTACCAATATTACAAAAAAATCATCTGCAGAATGCTGTTCATGGCGTGTCGCAGAAAAAACTATGTATCTGAACAACAGAACCGCGCACATCTTCCCAATATTTTGTAAAACCCCATTGTTTGCCCAATGTGTAGTATTTATTTGTTTATTTTCTCAAAAGTGGTCCAAACCATTTTCACTGAAATACCGTGTGTTTAGGCTACAAGACGTATTTCTAAAGTAAGTACCCTTCTAATACTTTGCCGCTGCAGTTGCGATTTTGAGCATGAGCGATCAGTTCCTCCATTCATTAGGAAGCGAGACGTAGATGTGAGCAATTGTACTTTCTGTTTTCCTGTTGTTAGAGTGTTTCGAAATGTTCAAAACGACACGCCTATTGTGAGGGCAGAACAATGATTCGTTTTTTGAATGCGAGAAACATTACGCCAGAAAACATTCATCGTCAATCGTGTGAGGTTTGTGCCCGACCACATACAGGCAAACAAACTCAAGGTCTCATTGCATCATTTGATTGGGAACAATTCCACCACCCTCCCTAGAGTCCGGATTCGGCACCAAGCGATTCTTTCATCTATTTCTTCAAAGAAATTCCTTGGCGGAAAACATTTCAACGAAGATGATGTTGTAAAACAAGAAGTGCAGTATTGGTTTTCATCACAGGTGGTATCATTCTTTGACGAGCACATACAAAAACTGGTTTCTCGTTGCGACAATTGCCTGAATAACGGCGGTGACTATGTACAGAAGTAGTGTTAGGTAATGAATGATAATAAAGTATTTGGAAAATAATGTTCTGTTAGTTTTTAAAAAATTATTGGTACTTTCAAAGCACGCCTTGTATTTACACGACAAAATTTATGTACATATACGAGTATTATGAATTTTCTAGTAGTAGTTTGTGAAGTTCCGTTTGACTGAATTTTGCATAAGTAGAAAACTTGCCATCCCCATATATGACCTTATGACCCTCGGCTGAGGTAGAGGCATCCATTGGGCGGAGACCGTTACCTCCGACGGTAATTGGTGATAAGGATGGCCGTGAAATGAGATGATCCACAGCTCCGAACCACATTCGGTCTTGAGGATACTCCACATGAACCCGGAAACCTCAGTACCAGAGCCGGAAAAGAAACCACTGCGCTACTTCGCAGGGAAATGTTGAACTCATTAAAGTACAATGTACGAATCAAATTTTTGGGTAGCGTTAGCCGTTCGGAAACCATTAAATGTTGTAAGTATACACTTTTCCCAAATCGAGTGGTTTACCTAACGGACATGCTCGAAAGTTTGCGATCCTTAAGAGTAGAAATAGGAATAGGTGCGAATGGGGACTTACCACGTCGACCTACAAGATCTTTTGTGCCTAAGTCCCTGAGGGACGCTCCCGGAAGGGAGCGGCGAGGTGATAGGAGACAGAGCAGAGGGTAGGTTCCCTTTGAAACTCCCAAGATGACAGCCGGAACAACCGGCTCCCCTTTACCCCTGCAGGCTTTTACATCTCGGTGGAGGCCGGGACTTCCAAACCGCCCCCATTCCGGGGGGCAAAAGGTTACATAAAGCATCCTTTTCCCCTGCCATGCAACGCCGAGACTCCACTAGACACTTGAAACCCTGAAACACACAAAGCAGATGAAAGGTGAAGTGAAATGGAGGGACAGGAAATTCGGGGGATGCAATGATCCTTCCCAGCATTCTCCTAGCGACGCGCGGAAGCCGAAAAAACCATTGGTCAGGAAAGTCAGCCACGGGAATCGAACACACGACCTCAGACGACACCGCCTGAGGCATCCCGCTCGGTTTACAATTCTTTCTTGTGTTCTATTGCAAGAGTTTCTTTGCAGGAGTAAATACTTGAATTGATGTTGTAACTCGGCATTTCTTGCTTTTTACTTTCTCTACTACATGTAGTAAGTAGGGGAATTATTGTATTCCACCCAAAAATTCGATACCAAGATTTCACTGGAAATATATGTTTTGAGGCTCCCTGGATCCAAAACATCTGATTTGTTACACTCACATGACTTTCTCTACTCTTGTACAAACTATTCATACAAACACTTATTCTCCATCTACTTCATGTTAATCGAGATAAACATTTGCAGACTCTATCTTATTGCTAATTTTCTTGTAGATGTAAGGGGAATATATATTTACAAGGGCAATATAGAAATACTGTAGCCTTTAAGCACATACATATCTCTTAATAGTTGGCTGCTAGGTGCAGCACCATTCACTTTGCCACAGATTAATACTCTTTGCATATCCAAGACAAAAAAATGAATAACGAATTCCCATTTGAGAAAATAAGTATTGAAAAATTTAAGGGAATAACAAGTAATATCTCGAAAATGGTTCACTCAACAACAAAAAATGTATATGACATAAATTGTGTATTTTAACGCGATCTACATTTTTAGTGTAGTAACATTTTGTCTATGTCTTATGGTTTACGAGTTATTCAAACGTCGTTCACAATAAAGAATACTTTTGGAGACATTCCCAGGAAATTCGAGATATACATTTTATTTGTCATAAAAATATCTTAAACATATGGTATTTTAATCAAAATCGTTAGAGCCATTTTTGAGAAAATTAAAATTTTCGAAAAATCTTCCACGTAATGGTACTCTGGGGTGGAAGGATTTTCTTGAAAACCTTCGTGTCGCATCCTTGGAAGATACTGAACCTAAATACCAAGTTTGGTGTTTATCCGACTGTTCGTTTCTGAGTTATGCTGTTCACAGACACACATTCACAGACACACAGACACACACACGGACATGTTTCCAAAAATGCTTTTTTTGGATTCAGTGAGTCTCAAAACATGTATTTCCGGTGAAATCTCGGTATCGAATTTTTGGGTGGAATACAATAGTTCCCCTACTTACTATACGTAGTAGAGAAAGTAAAAAAACTTTTTTGGAAACATGTCCGTGTCTGTGTGTCTGTGAACAGTATAACTCAAAAACGAACAGTCGGAAAAACACCAAACTTGGTATTTAGGTTCAGTATCTTCCAAAAATGCGACACGAAGGTTTACAAGAAAATCTCCCCACCCCAGATTACTCTTTACATAGAACACTTTTCGAAAATTTTAATTTTCTCAAAAATGGTTTTAACAATTTTGATTAAAATATCATATGTTTAAGATATTTTCATGACAAATGAAGTGTATATCTCGAATTTTCTGGGAATGTCTCCAAAAGTATTCTTCATTGTGAACGACTTTTGCATAACTGGTAAACCATAAGAGATAGACAAAATTTTACTACACAAAAAAGTAGATCGCGTTAAAATACACAATTTATGTCATATACATTTTATTATTGAGTGAACCACTTTCCTACCATATTCCCCTTGCATCTACAAGAAAATTAGCAATAAGATTAACATGAAGCATATGGAGAATAAGCGTTTGTAAAAATAGTTTGTACAAGAGTAGAGAAAGTCATGTGAGTGTATCATATCGGATACTCAGTCGTTTATTCAGTCAGGATATTAAATTGAAAGCAAGGTATATAATAAAAGAGAACTGAGAGGATTGGAATTATGAAGAATGAACGTTACCGCCCCTATTTGAGCAATCAATCAGGTATATTTGTCTACAGATTTGTCCGTCTTTACGATGTTACACGCGAGGTATCGGGAGCCACAAAGTCGAGTACTCTGGCCATGTTCTGTAGTGTGCTTTTAGTGGTTGTGAAACAAAATGTGTGGAAAAAGGAGGTAATAACAATAGCATACTTACCAACTTATACAGTTTCCACGTGGAATGTACTGAAGGGGAGGCCTTTTAACGACTTTGTGAACAGATTTTAACAGCAGACATGATAAAACATTAAATTCTATTGTATTATATTGTAACTTAAGATTACAGACTGAATGGTATACGAGGGCGATACTGAACATTTTTATAAGCTCATGTTTCTAAAACCAAATGAAATTTGTTTATATTTTAAAGCTACACACTAATGGTTTGCGAGTTGACTCCCGTGTAGTTTCTTCAACTTACTGTAACAGTTTGTTAATTATCATCATTTAAAGATTCAGTGTTCATCCAAATATGAATTTGACTACAGTAATTCCGGGATATATTTTTTTACGGTTTTAAATCATCATTAACGTATACACAATGTGAAGATCGTCTTAGAAATGCATTTGGCGAAGAAGCCCTATTTAAGCCAACAAGAACTGCTGTTACTGATGCGAATATTGCCGCTGTTCGAGCACTGCTTGAAGAAGATCGACGGACATCTTGTGAATTTATTCGAGCACATTGGGCATTGGTATCAGTCAAGTCCGAAAAACATTTTACATCAGCAGTTAGAGTTCAGAGAACTTTGTTGTCGATGGATTCCACATTAACTGACTCCCAATCAAAAATAACAACGCACTGATTGGTGCCGAAAAACTCTGGAAAAATACAAGGCAGCGCTTAAAATTTAGTTTGGAATATGTTAATGGTGATAAATCTTAGGTTTATTATTATGATCCTGAAAAGAAAAGTCAATCAGCTCAATGGGGTTTTCAAACAGAACTCAAGTCTACAAAAGTCCTTGAATTCGCAGTGTTGGTAAGAAGATGGTTGCTAGCTTTTTATGAAAGCAGTTAGACTGAACGGCACCCTAACGCCATCTGCCTGGCACGTGTGGAAGCAAAGGTACAGTTGCTTAACTCACGCCTCTGTGAACAGTGTCGAGTCTGCCATCTGCTCGTCACAAAGCAGAGGTACGGTTGTTGTACATATGCCTCTGTGAACACGTGTCGAGTCTGCCATCTGCTCGTCACAAAGCAGAGGTACGGTTGTTGTACATATGCCTCTGTGGACATGTGTCGAGTCTGCCATCTGCTCGTCACAAAGCAGAGGTACGGTTGTTGTACATATGCCTCTGTGGACATGTGTCGAGATTGCCATCTGCCTGTCACAAAGCAGAGGTACGGTTGTTGTACATATGCCTCTGTGGACATGTGTCGAGATTGCCATCTGCCTGTCACAAAGCAGAGGTACGGTTGTTGTACATATGCCTCTGTGGACATGTGTCGAGATTGCCATCTGCCTGTCACAAAGCAGAGGTACGGTTGTTGTACATATGCCTCTGTGGACATGTGTCGAGATTGCCATCTGCCTGTCACAAAGCAGAGGTACGGTTGTTGTACATATGCCTCTGTGGACACGTGTCGAGATTGCCATCTGCCTGTCACAAAGCAGAGGTACGGTTATTGTACATATGCCTCTGTGGACATGTGTCGAGATTGCCATCTGCCTGTCACAAAGCAGAGGTACGGTTGTTGTACATATGCCTCTGTGGACATGTGTCGAGATTGCCATCTGCCTGTCACAAAGCAGAGGTACGGTTGTTGTACATATGCCTCTGTGGACATGTGTCGAGACTGTATCTCCTAACAGATCCGTCGTGATCTCTGTGGACACGTGACGAAGCAAGATGTTATGGTGCAGAGATGAGACCTAGAAGACTAACTGTCCGCCACACACCGAGCCACGAGGTATCTCCTAACAGATCCGACGGGATATGATCACGTAGTTAAAGCGAAACGCAAAAAATAATAAGTAGAAACAAAATGGATAAATTCTCGTTCCTTCCAGCTTCGCAGTCTAAACCATCTCTTTACTTTGTTCCTAAGGGAAGTATGTATGTCTCTTTACACCAATTCAATTTTATTTCATTGCCTATAATTAGGGAAGGATTAATTTTAGAATAAGATTCAGTTTTCTGTCGGATGATACCCATTAGTCTTCTTTTGACACGTTCACATATATATTTCTCGTTTATTTCACCTACTGACTAATCTTCTCAAATCCCTTTACGTTCAGGGATTGTACAGAGAAACACAAATAAATTGTAAAAGCAGTGGTTTAACCAAGAGGGATAATTGCCACATGCCACGTGATATCGCGGCCTCATTATCGTGCCGAGTCTAGGTGGCGCTAATATTACGTCTTTTGTGTTGTTGAAACAGAAAACCAATTACCGCATGGCGGCGCTAGTGTCAGAAACAACAACGGCCGGATGTCGACAATTGCGCTATCTGGTCTTATTGCACTTTCGTAACAGCTGGACGTGGACCGGCCATGTTAATAGCGGCTTAAAACAATTGCCAATACAACCACTTGCTAAAATTATGGTGCCATTTCAAGGGAACAGAGAAACACAGGCAGCAATCAATAAAACACCAGAGAGGTTTAAATTTATAAACCATTAAGTCAGCATCGAATTCCTACGGTTCTAACAGGATGTAACCTCAAACCATTTTGATAATTCTTTCACCATAGAAATCACTGGTTTCCCGATGGGCATAGGCTACAAGACACTTGATTTCAACTCCTACATTGCTAAAAATACTAAAATATTACATCTGGTGTATTATATTCGCATTACGTTGTCTACTCACTCTCCTACAAAATATTCCTACAAAAGATTGCCATTCTAAATCCTGTTAACCGAGACAAACTTCCATTAAATATTTCGTTGAAACACAAGGTAGGTAAAGCGACAGTCAGTTTTTACTTTATCACTACGTAGAGTATGTACTGGAAGTATTGTATTCCAACAAAAATTTAGATATAAGGGATTTCACTGAAAACATACACTTTGAGGAATCCTGAGCCAAAAAGAAGGTCCCTGTGTGTGTTTGTCTGTGAGCAGTATAAGTCAAAAACGAAAGCTAGGATGAATAGCAATTTAGTATTTAAGTTCAGTATCTTCCAAGAATTGGATACGAAGATTTTCAAGAGAATTCCCCACCCCAAATTGCCCTTTACATTGAACATTTTTAAATGCTTGATTTTTTAAAAAACATAGCTCAATAGATTTTTATTTAAATAGCACATATTAAAGATATTTACCTGACAAATGAAATGTGTCTGTTTAAAACACAATTTACTTCAAATAAACTTTTGAGTTACGCCGTTTACGAGGTATCCGGTGTTAATGATTGGAATGTTCAATACTTTGTCATTCTTTCGTACTATCGATTTCCAGTTGTTTCTCGCGATGTCATGGAAACAGTATGAATTTTAAGGTAGCATATAGCGTCCAGTTGTTAAACATTTGACTATCGCTGTTCTCTTTGTATCTATAACGAAATGTATAATGTAGCTATTTCTGTAAAGGTTTATTTAGATTAAAATGAAGTAGATAGAAAAATAAACTTAAGTATGAATAGTTTTATACCCACTAATAAGTGATGAGGGTAGAGAAATTCATGTAAATGTAACACATAAGAGTTTTAAGAGAATGGCTTTGCATGATCGCAAGAAAAACGAATAGCGCCTTATGGCTCGAAAAAGGTTTTAAGTGGTATTTGAGAATACGTCGCATATTGATAATTTGGCAAAAAAAATGTCTCTCACATAAGTTGAGTGCTTTAAGGAGATATAAGTTGTTTAAAAGTCATTCAGAATTAAATGTCATTTGCAGGCTATTCGCAAAAAATTCAAGATAGACATTTTATTTGTAATGTACATATCTTCAATAGAGGGTATTTTAATCAAAATCTTTAGAGCTGTTTTGAGATAAATTGTTGCATCTCAACGGTAGTATGGATTGGGGTGGATTTCCTTGAAAATATTTGTGTCACATCCTTGGAAAGGAGCTTAAATATCAAGTTTGGTATTTAACCAACTTTACGCCTTTAAGTTATGCTGTAAACGCCCATACAAACACACTACTGACCTCCTCTAAAGTGCTAAATTTTCATTTATTCAGAGGACCTCAAAGCATGTATTTCCGTTGAAATCCGGGTGCTGCATTTTTGGGTGCAATGTAAGTGTTGGTCTACTTACCATAGGTAAGAAGTAGATAAAGTAACAAAATACTTGACATAAATGCCGTGTTATACCTTCATTTTCTGTGTAGTAACACTTTGTCTATATCTCACGGTTATATAAGCCATTCAAAATGAAGAGGACTTCACAGAGTATAGCCAGAAAATTCAAGATATACTTTTATTTAAATGTAATCATCTAAAACATATGATATTGTGACCGCGCGCGCGAAGTTACCGGCAGGCCGCCGGTGAGCATATCCCGGCCTGGCCGTTGAGAACAATAGCCCGAACAAAACAGAAGCTCACTTCCCGTAGTTTGAGTAATTACTGCTCCAGAAGATGCCTTAGGGTAGGTTCTAGTAACCTCCCCTTCGAGAATGTTTCAGTTTGTATCGGGGATCTATATAAGGGCCTGTTCTGCCCAGGGGGAGTTAAGTACGAAGTTAAGTGCAGTCAAGAAGTCGAAGCGACAATTTAAATTGGTCCTAAAATGACCATCATAACGTCCTCTAAATAAAACACGACTAATGTCATTTACCTTCCCCCATAATATCAAGCAATTTTTATTAAAGACATTTCTTTCTACAACGCTTAGTTTTGGAGATATTGTGCAGTCTGAACTTAAATGTTCCACCCTGTAAACAGAATGTTTCAAAAATAGAGGGCATACATTCAGGTACGCATTCTCCATTTGTAGACAATAAAAAAGTCCATTACAACATGCGTACGAAAAAAATCTTGGTTTCTGAGTTATATGGTCGTGTGCACCATTCTCGATCAAGATTTTACCGTATTAAAACATGGACTTTACCGCGGTGAACGGCCATTTGTGATGCATCGACGCCGGTAAAAGTTTATCGCCAATGAATACATCCTGATATAACTACTTTAATGTAGTTTGTAGGTTTTAATGCTTTAAGGCCTTTTGTGAGACAAGTGCCTGACCCAAGACATAACGAAATCACGGCGTTCATATCAGTATTATATTATTCCAAGCATAGTTCCAAGAACAAGGCAGAAATAAGGAGAGATATAGGTATCCGTTAGCCTTAAGAGATCAGTACGAAGTCTGAAATCTGAAGTCATCTTCGTGGTGTCGGGGAAGCGTGAGCGCCTCCTCTACAAGAGGTTCCGCGTTCAAGTCTTGTTTGGGTATAATATATTTGTTTATTTCTTTTTTCTGCTTGTCTTTCAGGAATGTCGGCTAAGCTAACTGAATTTAGTCAGTGTGGAAAGAAAGAAAGCCAAAGTCTATAATACTTCAGTATATTTTTCTAATCAATTGTAAGGCCAGTTTTTCCCACGTGTCCATCTTAAAGTTATTGCTTATATCTCTGTACTTTCTAACTTTTCTTAAGACCTGATGTTAAATTTAAGAACATAGTAGAGAAACTTGGGTTTGCTGTTGCTTTCCTCCATTGCACGATGAACTACATTCATGCACCTCAGTAAAGAGGTAGAACAAGTGAAAAACAAACACATGATGTGTATCCGCGTGCGCTCGGTAGAGTTTGCCTGCGCTCAACCAAGATGACCGCCTGCCAGGTAACCACGGTTACCTAAACTGCCTTGAACATTGGTGCACCACGTGTGATGATTACCCGGTCAAATTCTTACCGCGGTGAAGAGTTTGTTTAACGAGGATGGTGCACACGGCCAGTAATCTTCAAAACTGTGATGTTCACTGGAACTTTTCTTCCCACAACTGCTAACCGTGACAGAAGATACTAACAGGACACTCTGACAGTTCATTCCGAGGCGAAAGGTTAATTGAGAGTTGTGTTTGGCGTTCGACTGAGCGATGCGATCAGGAGCCGGCAGAAATGCACTTCATGTACGGTAAGGTGGGCGGCAACGCTGCACTGGCTCGTCGTTTGTACAAGAGAGAGGATGTCCAGATATTTGAACTTCCCCATCTCCTCCAGCCAGATGTAGAGGAGGAGATTCTTGATTCTGTGTACACGAAGGTTAGCGTTGCACGTAAATGTTCCTCATACGACTGTCTGGAGACTGTTCTTATAATCTGCAACATTTACAGGCCCTGTCACCAGCAGATTACCCTACTCGATTGAAGTTCTACCAGTGGTTCTTGTAGCACTGTGCTACAAATCCGAACTTTCCTGCCTTAGTATTATTTAGCACAGTTCACACGAAATGGCATTACAAATTTTCACAATCAGCATGTATGGGCACATGAAAACCCACATGCAATTGTTCAGTCTCATGACCAAGTGCGGGTCACTCTCACCATGTGGGCCGGTATCATTGGTGATCAGTTAGTTGGAACCCATGTACTTGTGAACAGACTTAAGGGGCAGTCGTATAGAAACTTCCTGGAAAACAGCACACCTCATTTGTATGAAGACACTCCACTGAGCATTCGTCAACAAGCTCACTTCTTCCATGTTGGTGCTCCTGCACATTTCAGTCCTACCGCTCGCCGTACTTGGATCAAAGGTTTCCTGATCGGTGGATAGGTAGAGGTGGCCCAATTGCTTGGCCAACACTCTCGCCTGATTTGAACCCTGATTTCTACTTGTGGCGCTATTTAAAAGTGTTGGTGTAATCGTCTCAATTCCTGACATGGAATCGAATTGTTGCACGTTATGACGAAATGCGCAATACTTCTGGAATTTGGGGTCGTGTTCACACGGCCATCAGACGTCGATGTGAGCCCAGTGGCTGTAGGTGGACACTTTGAACATCTTCTGTAAAGAAAACTACCTGCAGTAAGAAATACGATCCGGTGAATATCACTGTTTTTCTGAACCTATGTTGTAATGGACTATTTTACTTTCTCTACTACGTATAGTAAGTAGGGGAAGTATTGAATTCCACCCAAAAATTCGATACCGATATTTCACAGTAAATACATGTTGTGAGGTACACTGAATGCATATAAAGCATTTTTGGAAACATGTCCGTGTGTGTCTGTGAACAGCATAACTCAGAAACGAACAGTCGGATAAACACCAAACTTGGTATTTAGGTTCAGCATCTTCCAGAGATGCGACACGAAGGTTTTCAAGAAAATCCCCCCACCCCAGATTACCCTTTACATGGAAAATTTTTCGAAAATTTTAATTTTCTCAAAAATGGCTCTAAGATTTTCAATAAAATACCATAAGTTTAAGACGTTTTTATGACAAATGAATTGTATATCTCGAATTTTCTGGGAATGTCTCCAAAAGTATTCTTCACTGTGAACGACGTTTGCATAACTGCATAAATTTTCCAATACGTTTTCTCAAATAGGAATTCGTTATTCGTTTTTTATGTCCTGGACACACAAACAGAATGGAATACTTCACATAGCAACCAGCTCTTAAAACATTTGACTATCGCTTAAAACCTACCATATTCCCCTTTCATCTACAAGAAAATTAGCAATAAGATTAACATCTCGATTAACATGAAGCTTATGGAGAATAGGCGTTTGTAGAAATAGTTTGTACAAGAGTAGATAAAGTCATGTGAGTGTAACACATCAGATTTTTATTGTCTACATATCGAGAATGCACATCTGGAATTACGACCTCTATTTTTGAAACACTCTGTATATATCATACTTTTTATTTGAATTTGCAGGCAATCCATTTATAAGTATGTTAAAAGGTTTGTCTTTTGTATCGTATGAGCCATGAAATTTAGAACGATGGTGTTCAAATATATAATAAAACAAGTTGTAAGTTTTTGCGAGTTACCTGCTCCATGGTGTCCATTTTAAGGGAAATAAACCGTGTATATATAGGCACTTATTTATTTTCATGGAGCTTTTACACGGAATAGATGCGTTTGTATGATACGTATGATGTTTTCTCTCCAAACACCTCCAGAAAGGTTACATTTTCGCCCTTTATAGGACACTAAAAATATTTTTGAAAACTAAGCAATTAGTATCTGTGTTTCAAAAATATACGATGCTATCCATGGGCTTGTAGCAAAGGGAAAACAATAGCAGATATCTTATAGGGTGTGTGGATTATTTTTATAACAAGCGTTCGGATCCCCGCACATTTGGGCAAAATAACATAAAAAACAAGTTAGCCGCCAAACGACCCAATAGCGCGGGGGGGGGGGAGGAGACAGGGAGTTTTATATAAAATATGTGCTGCAAAGGGAACTAACTAAACTGTATGTTTATATGTACGCTCTGCGGATTGCAGTATACGCTGAAAAGATTCGTGGTTCTCAAACAGTGGCACTCAAACATTTGTCTGCACAACCGCTTTGGTTAAGGTAATTGCCAAAAAAATAACATTTCTACCTTCTTTGTGCAGAATTATTAATTATAATTTGCTCTTTAATATAATATATTTTATTATTATTATTATTATTATTATTATTATTATTATTATTATTATTATTATTATTGGCACGTACTTTTATTTTAAATATGGAACTACAACTGCCACAGTGAATGCTGCAACACTTCACAGAAAAATCTGATGTGTTGCACTCACATGACCTTCTCTACTCTTGTAACTATTTTTACAAACGCTCATTCTCCATATGCTTCATGTTAATCGAGATGTTAATCTTATTGCTAATTTTCTTGTAGGTGCAAGGGGAATATGGTAGGCTTTAAGTGATAGTCAAATGTTTTAAGAGCTGGTTGCTATGTGGAGCATTCCATTCTCTTTGTATGTCCAGGACATAAAAAAGCGAATAAGGAATCCCCATTTGAGAAAAAAATATAAGTATTGGAAAATTCAAACAAACAACAAGGAATATCTCTGACATGGTTCACTCCACCAAAAAAATGTATATGGCGTGCATTTTATGGTCCACCAGTTATGCGAAGGTCATTTAGAGCGAAGGGGACTTTTTATTTGCCATGAGGATATCTTAAACGTATATTTTAATCAAAATCGTTGGAGGCATTTTTGCGAAAATCAAAATTTTCAAAAAATGTTGCCTGTAAAGGGTTGTCTAGGCTGGGGGGTGTTTTTTCTTTAAAATCTTCGTGTCACATCCTTTGAAGACAGTAAACTCAAATACTAAGTTTGGTATTTATCCGACTTTTTATTTTTGAGTTACGCTGTTCACAGACAACAGGCAGACACACACACGGCCATGTTTCCAAAAATTATTTATTTTGATTTAGGGCAGCTAAAACATGCATTTCGGGTGAAAGCTCGGCATCAATTTTTGGGTGAAATGTAATACTTCCCCTACTTACTATAAGTAATAGAGTAAGTAAAAAATGACGTTAAATTCGCATGAATTCCACTACCCTCTGTTGCTTAAAGCGATATACAAAGTATTCGCAGGAAGGTTTATTTTTCGATACATAGGTTATTCAAAAATAAGCAACAGACTTTAAATATTTATTTCTAATGAATGACAATAAATAGCAATATATATGAAACATCATTGAATAGAGGAAAGTTCAAAGTTTTAAGCCCCACCTATTAGTTTCACTCAGTGCCTACAGGGGCGCTGTGTTTGTTTACGAGAAAATGACAACGTCACAGGAAAAGTCGTTTTGTGTGCTTCATTATGCAAAGAGTGAATCCATTGTTTCGTTGCAGCGTGCATTTCAACAAAGAGCCACCTCGTCATAAAAAATTTACAATTGATACAATAAATTCGTAGAAGATGGTTGCGTATGGTCGTCCTTGCACAAAATATGGTGCTCAGTTAGAACACATAAAATAAAATTTTGAACTTTTCTCTATTCAGTGATGTATCGCATTAGTGCCACCTATTCTCGTTCATTAGAAATAAATATGTAAAGTCTGTTCCTTCTTTTTGAATAACCCTGTAGTTCATTTTAATCGACATAGACCTTTTCGGAAACAGCTACATTACACATTTCGAAGTAGATTGAAATAGTATTTTCTGCTATATTTAACAGTATGTTACTTGTTTATTGTAATTTCTTTATTGTACGAGGGCCACTATTTATATTTTGAGCCTAATAATTAAAACAAAGTAATTTCTCATTGAAAACTACTTTATTGTTTTTCAAAATATTCTCCTTTATGATCAATACACTTTTGCATCCGTTTGAACCATTTTTCAAAGCATTTATTCCACTCTTCTTGAGACACCTCCAAAACATGGTTTTTGAGGGCATCAACGGCTTCTTCTGCGAACGAAAATCGTTGTTCACGCAATTTATTCTTGATGTTCGGGAATAAAAAGAAGTTATTGGGTGTCAAATCAGGACTGTATGCCGGATGACCCATCAATTCGATTTTTTGAGTCTTCAAATACACTGACGAGATTGTTAGACGAGATGTGTGTGCGCTCGCATTGTCTTGATGAAGAACGATCCTACGGTTCTTGTTTGTCTTCCTTACTTCACCGAAGACTTCCGGCAAACAAATGGCTGTGTACCATTCGGCATTGACTGTTTTACGTTCCTCTAAAGGCAATGTTGCCAAATGCCCAGTTTTTCTGAAAAAGCAGGCGACCATTTGCTTCGAAGTGCTTCAAGTGCGAACAACTTTTGTTGGATTTGCTTCATCTTGAAACACCCATACAGTTGACTGCTGTTTACGTTCCGGCTCAAACGCATAGATCCATGATTCGTCACCTGTTAAATCTTATATAGTCTTTTGAGGCACCGCCATTGTATTTCTTGAGCATTTTTGTACACCAATCGACACGAGCATCTTTTTGAGATTGCGTCAAATTATGTGGGATCCAGCGAGAGCAAATCTTTTTCACGGCTAAATAACCATGAGATATTTTATATATGCTAGTGGAACTAATGCCTAGGGTTGCCTCAATCTCACAATATGTCGCATGACGATCTTTCATTATTAGTGTTTGCACAGCATCAATGTTTTCTGGCACAACAACTGATTTTGCACGAACTTCATCATTGAGTGAACGGCGGCCACGATTAAATTCGTTATACCAGCGTTTCACAGTGGCAAAGGATGGAGCTTTGTCGCAAGTGTGGAAGTTAGTTGATCGATGCACTCTTGTCTTGATAATCCACGTCGAAAATCGTAATAAATCATTGCACGAACATTTTCACGAGTTAATTCCATGTTTTTGTTCACACACAATTTTCAAGTTAGTGTAAACAAAACAAATGACGCTCTATTGACAAAATGTTTGAAGTAGATTATGATCAAAAATGTCAAACCTTTATTTGGAAACGTTAGATAGCACCTACAACATTCAGGGTTGCCAAGTCTCAAAATATAAATAGTGCCCCTCGTATTAATTACAGCAACATCAAGGTATAATTATATAATTTCATAAATAAGTTATATGCATTTTATTTAATATTTTGTTGGATATGTTTTACGAATGTACAAGACGCATGGTATTTTCCACTTCTACGCATAAACCCAGTAAAGCACATACAAAGGCGAGGGGAAAGTTTCAGTACAAACAAAGATCTTTTTATTAAAGCGTAGTGCCATAAAGACGTATTCCACCGACTCCTAAGGAACCCCAAAATAAACGGGAAACAGCGGATTCTTACATGTTTTTATATCACGTGACTCAATGAGGACGAATCAGCAAATTGAAAACACCCTCCAAATCTTCTCAAACTTCTAACTCGAGGTTCTAACTAACCAATGAAAAGAATTCATAGAGAAATTGAAACCTCCGAGGATCCAGACTATATAAGCTACGGGAGAAACAATAAATTTACTCGCCTAGTGAATTCCGTCGTGTGACGAACCTGCATCATTCCATGGTAAAACTACGAGCCAAAAGTGACAAAGAACTAACAAAATAAAAGTGTAAGATCGTGTTTGCGAGGATATTAAGCTGTGTAAAAGTTTTGTTACAAGGTAAATTCAGCTCTACTATACATTTACACGTAAGTTCTTCACTGACCATCATTATTAATCTTAAAAGTGGAAATGTGTCACAATAACAAGCGACCAGTACTGTAAATACCAAACTTAATAAGAATTTGTTTTTAAAATGATCTAGTTATCATTGAATGCTTCAGATACATTCAATTGGTGCCTTCAAATATTCTTTCTTACGCACCATACATTTGAGATCTCCATTACCAGACCCATGCTAATGTATAAGCAAATTCCGACAGCAGCCGAGGCCAACAACAAAGTCGAGTAGAAACATTCTTCCACCACTTCATAGAGAATATCAGTGCCAAGAAGACTCAAGACTCATAATTCGTTCGGTCACACAAACAACCGCTGTAAGATACAGAGGGAGCAGCGATAGTCTAATGTTTAAGAACTGGATACTACACTGGTGTGCAAAACCTAAGGACGAGATGGGTAAAGTAACATAACAAATGAACTACTTGGTGGAAGTAGGTGAGGGAGGTCTCTCACACGTACACAGAAAGCTGGACGTCACATGGCGTGAGTGTAGCGAGCTTATAGTGCCAAATGGGTCTGGTCCCGCAACACGGGGCAGTTGATGAAACAGGACAAGACGTGTGTGGCAATAGCGAGTTGTTACGGTGCACTGTTGTGGTGTTCTTCATTGTAACATGGCCCGTAGACACCATTTGGGTTACTTCACACGAGAAAGGAATCATCGGGAAACTGGAAGAAGGGCGAAGTGTGACGAGTGTTGCTCAGGAGTTTGGAATTGCTCACAGCATTGTTTCACGGGCATGGGGAACCTTCTAAACCACAGGCACTGCTGTCCCAAGGAGAGGTGGTTGTCGACCACGCTCAACTACAGCAGCAGGTGACCGCTACGTTGTGCAACAGACAAGAAGGGATCCATGCCAAACAGCGGGTGCAATTGCAACCACACTTAACAGGACAGCTAGGCATGCAATCTCACGATACACAGTGGCACGGCGACTACACAGAGGTGGTCTCTTTGCCCGTCGGACGGTACGTTGTGTTCCATTGACATCCGCACATCGGCGGCACCGTTTACGATGGTCCAAAGAGCATCAAAATTGGACAAACGAGGAATGGGGTCACGTGCTCTTCTCGGATGAGAGCAGAATCAGTCTAAGTAGTGATTCTCGACGTACCCTCATCTGACGAGAGGTGGGAACACGTAATGAACCCAGGAACATCCTTGAACATGATCGTTTTGGTGGTCCAGGTGTTATGGTTTGGGGAGGCATAATGTGTCATGGGCGCACCGACCTCCAAATCTTTGAATACATTACGCTGACTGGTCAACGATTTGTGATACTGTACTCCTTCCCTATGTGCGTCTTTTCAGGGGTGCAGTCCTCCCTGACTTCATTTTTATGGATGAGAATGCGCGACCGCATCGAACAGTGCAGGTGGAGGATCTCTTGGAACGAGAGGATATTCGGCGAATGGACTGGCCTGCCCGTTCCCCCGATTTAAATCCCATCGAACACGTGTGGGATGCTTTGTGGAGACGCATTGCAGCATATCCACATGCTCCAACGACCATCCAACAGTTGACAACAGCGCTGGTGGAGGAATGGAACGCCCTACCACAAGAACTGCTTACCAACCTTGTGGCCAGCATGGGCGGACGATGCAGAGCATGTATTGCTGTCCGTGGTGATAATACACCCTTTTAAGCACCATGTATCTGTTTCTGTAAATCTAGAGAGCCATCATATGTCGTATTGACTTTAGTGCAGCTTATGGTCTATGAATAAAAGTGGCATTTCTGTTCATCTCGTTGCATATTTCGTTTAGTTGCCCACTATAGGAGTTCCTCTATGTATGATTCAAGTTTCATCGAGCTATGTCAGTGTCACAGCATACGAAGATTACTTTCGTCCTGAGGTTTTGCACACCAGTGTATGTGCTGGTCTTAAAATTCCGTGCCAGCATATAGTACATTTGACTATCGCTGTTCCCTTTGTATCCATAACGAAATGTGCAATGTAGCTATTTCGAGAAAGTTTATCTCGATTAACAAGAAGTAGATATAAAATGATTATATATAATAAATATAAATTACATAATTATAAGAATGGTTTCTAGAAGAGTGAGTGCAAAAATTCGTGTTAATGCCGCGTATCAGATGTTTTGAGTTACGCCGTTTACACACTCACACACACACACACACACACAAATAAAAAGACGTTTTCTAAAAATACTGTTTTGGATTCAAAGGATCTGAAAACATCAAACTTTGGTGAAATATAACATATAAAGTTTTTATGAAATATAACACTATAGATAAGTGGAGAGAAAGTAACACAGAAATCTGTAATGTTTGAACGGTGTATCACATTCTTATTACAGAAGAACATTTGGTCTTGCAGTTGCTATTGGTAGATGTTATAAGAAACCCCCGGCGGACAAGTCTGTACTGCTTGAGATTGCCAAGGCTCGCACCCTGGGGTAAAGTAGGTTACCGTGTAGGAGAACACAGAAATTTGCTATATTAATTAAACAGGCATCATTAACAATTTTAAAGATCCACTATTGCTCCTCCTTAACTAATGAAACTCTCGTGAAGGTATCTATTAAAAATGTTCCGCAAATACCAAATATCTTTTTGGAAACAGGGATCCTGATGGGATATATCTCATATCATGATGCTTCATCTGTGTGTTTCTCATGTTGATAATATACTGGGACCCACACAAATGATCTTAGTTGCCTAGTGCTCTTTCTGTACCATCTACTTGAGTAACATTTTGGTAGCCTTGATCACGTGGTCACCTTCCTGCTCCATTTACTTGAATACCTTGTTGAGAGATGGTCTTCGTTATGTATGGCCTTTCCTGAACCTCTGCTTGTTTAACTCGTTGATGAATTGTCTCAATGGTGTAGTCGCTTCCTGCACTATCTTGCTTGTGTAGCTTGACGATAAATAGTTTTAGTTTCACGTGGCTTTCCTGCGCCATCTGCTTGAGTAACTTATTGATAGATGCTCTCAGTTGTGTAGTGGCCTTTCTTTTACAATCTGTTGGTGTAACTTGTTGATAAACGGTTTTAATTGCGCAGTTTCTTTTCTGTACCACGTTATCTTATTTAACACAGGTTTCCGTCATTGCTCCGGACGCACTTTAGCCTTGGATTTATTGTGCTATCTGTATCGTTTTAAAGCCAATACATTATGCCTGCACCCTTTACCAAGGAATACAGTCTCATAACAGATATGGTTAGCAATTCTTTCTTTCTCTGTTTAACCTCCTCTTATGTATGACTTACACCCCCCAGGACTTACAGGCGGGTGCCTGGGGTCAGAGCCCGTCGAGGAGCAGACAGGGATGGGTGGTCAGCCCGATGCCTGGTATGGAAGGAAGGAAGTAGATGAAACGAAATGTTGGTGAAATGAATGAAAGAAAAGGTGATGATGGAGCAGTTGGTGGAATGAATGGCGGGGGAAACCGGAGAAAACCCGCCCAGACGCCGCTTTGTCCACCACAAATCCCATATGCGGGTCCCTGGGATTGAATCCGGGCCGCCTTGGTGAGAGACGAGCGGTCTAACTACTCGGCCACGGCGCCGCCCTGGTTTCAAATTCTTCTGGTTCTAAAACATTTTCCAAAAAGCAGTATATCTCCTGTGAGGCTTTTGCATGTAATCTGCTGGGTTGTTTCAGCTTGCAAAATCCGCAATCTAAGTTACCCTGAAACACTCCCATTGTGTTAAGCGGCTTTTTCATACGAACATGTCCTGTGAGAAACACAATAATTGTTCTCAGCTGAAGTCTGTTACACTTAAGTAAGCTTCAGCTCTTTTCTTACATGGTTTTCTAATAAATAGTTTACCGTGTTTGTTTCCTGGAGCTTTAAGCCAGGTTTTATCATGTTCTACTTCGGACCAGTTCTTCGTAGTCTCTCTTACTAAACAACCAGATGTTCCTAGAGTCGAATCTGGCTCAATAAATTGTGAAGCTGCTCCTTGTCTTGCAAGTTCATCAGGTTTATCATTTTCCTCTATGCCACTATGAACTGGTACCCAGATGAGTTAAACTTCATTCTGTTCTACCAAGCTTGCGGGCATTTTTAGCATTTTAAAACCAGTCCTATGCTACCTTATGACTACTTAAAGCCTTAAGTGCAGCCTGGTTATCTAAGAAGATAAGGATCTGTTTGCCAGTGTAAGCTCTCCTTATGTTTTCATGTAGGCATTGAATAATAGCATAAATTTCTGTTATAAAACAGTAGCATATACGTCTAAAGGAAAAAAAAAACTTTTTGCACCTTGGTCTTATGCCATACATTCCGGATCCTGTTCCGGAACCATCCTTCGAGCCACATCAAAGATTTCTCAGGAGTTTTCTGTTTTATTCGTCCACGTCCAGGATCAATAATGACCCGAGGTTCTTTATGAAAATCTAATTGGAATTATATATTCTGACAGCATTTCTAAAGTTGCATCTCCTATGTATATCCTAATTCTTATCAAACCTGAGTCTATTTCAGTAGGTCTCAATTACTTAGCGTGTTCCAGTTTATAAAGTGGTCTCCATTACAACTAAATTCAGTGCTGCAGTAGGATTATGTACCACCTGCTTGACTGACTTGTCGTCAAATGGATTTAGTTGCCCAGTCGCTTTCCTGTACCATCTGCTTGTGTAACTTGTTGATAAATGGTTTTAGCTTCACAGTCGCTTTCCTGTATCACCTGCTTGCGTAACTTGTGGATAAATGGTTTTAGTTTCACAGTCGCTTTCCTGTACCACCTGCTTGTGTAACTTGTTGATAAATGGTTTTAGCTTCACAGTCGCTTTCCTGTATCACCTTCTTGCGTAACTTGTGGATAAATGGTTTTAGTTTCACAGTCGCTTTCCTGTACCACCTGCTTGTGTAACTTGTCGATAAATGGTTTTAGTTTCACAGTCGCTTTCCTGTACCACCTGCTTGTGTAACTTGTCGATAAATGGTTTTAGTTTCACAGTCGCTTTCCTGTACCACCTGCTTGTGTAACTTGTCGATAAATAGTTTTAGTTTCACAGTCGCTTTCCTGTACCACCTGCTTGTGTAACTTGTCGATAAATGGTTTTAGTTTCACAGTCGCTTTCCTGTACCACCTGCTTGTGTAACTTGTCGATAAATAGTTTTAGTTTCACAGTCGCTTTCCTGTACCACCTGCTTGTGTAACTTGTCGATAAATAGTTTTAGTTTCACAGTCGCTTTCCTGTACCACCTGCTTGTGTAACTTGTCGATAAATGGTTTTAGTTTCACAGTCGCTTTCCTGTACCACCTGCTTGTGTAACTTGTTGATAAATGGTTTTAGTTTCACAGTCGCTTTCCTGTACCACCTGCTTGTGTAACTTGTTGATAAATGGTTTTAGTTTCACAGTCGCTTTCCTGCATCGTATATTTTATTTTTGTTATTTTTGCTCTGTAGTAAGCGGTACGTGTTGGTAAGGTATTCAATATCCAATCTGACTGAGGGAAATCACAGTTAAATTCCCTTGCGTGGGATTTGAAGCCGGGAATGCTGGTCATCTAAATTAATAAACAAAGAGTAACATGTTATTACCCGCACGATAAAACAGGTGACGGTATCTTGACTCAGAAACCGTTACTGTCCTACTAACAAAAGACTGTGCCGTCGATAAACACAAAAGGCAGCGCAGCAATAAGTTTGGAAAACATGAAACATCTTCCGCTTCATGACGTCAGGCTTTGTTGTCTTGCACGGTCTGTTGGACACGCCATTGTCGGCCATATTTATTTATTCATCCCTCCTCTCCCCAGTTTCCGGGATCCTGCCGATTTATTGCGATTCCGGTAATGTGGAGGAATATCGAAAAATTCTTCTACCTTTGTTTTCATCTTCTGCCGCAAAGAACTTGCGTTCTTTTCTTATTTATGGCTCATAAATTGTAGATTTTATTTCCATGGCACTTAAAATCGAAAATAAACGCTACTTACATGGAAAACAGAAGCCATCTAATTCTTATATGAATTTGAGATTATAGCTCTTTTGTTTCCGTAGTAAAAAAAACTACTTTATAAATTCTAACAACTTTGCAGATATTCTTTAAGGGATTTTTTCCCATAAACGAATGCTTCAGTAGAGTTTGTTTGACCAATGAGACTCAGGTTCGACTATTTCGTGATGGGATAGGACCAGATCTGTATTCTCTTACTTCTGCCGTTTTCATTTCTTCTCGGTGTGTTGAATCACGAGGTAATATTAGGAAGAGTGACCTCCTTAATTTAAATTTGATGACCGAATTTTTCAGTTTTATTGGTTTGTGGCAAAGGTTTAAACAAATTAATAACTATATATATATATATATATATATTAAACAACGCAGTGGGACACCTCGCTTACTGCGACCTGCCACAGAGACACGCGGAAGTTACAGGCTCGAAGACTCGTCCCAAAGCTGGAACTTCCTAAAGAGGGCGATGAACGACCCATCGACCAAGCAGCCACGCGGAGTACTCTTTCCTTTGAGCAAGCATCTACGCCATTTTTCCAGCACCGCACACGTCAAGAAACCTAGAAGCATGAGAAGGAAATGGAATGGAAAGGAAACTGTGATAGATGGGAAACCACCCAAGCATTCGCTTACAGAACCAGGGAAATTCACGAAAAAACCAGGGGAACACTGGAGGACCGACGGGAATCTAACCCGAGACTTCCTGAGTGTAAGCCCCACACGTTAACGCGGAACCATCTCGATCGGTTTTACACATGTATATACTGTGACGAAGCTAGCCGCCGATGCGTGACCTCCAACGCAATGCGAGCCGGCAGTGAAGTATTCCAGGAAGACCTAGACGTAATGTGATCATTTTGGATCTTTCTGTTATTCTCGGGCTCTGCAGAACATTCAGCAGCCGTATAGAAGCGAGCGCTCTCGCGGCAGTGAAGTAGTAGGAGCGGTAGTCGAGTTGCGCCTAGAGTGCGGCGACAGTGACGTTTCTCCGAGCGAATTGGTAACGACTGTTGTGATATCGGAGAGAGCTACTGCGGAGCGACGGGTTGTGGAGGTCTTGTGTTCGATTCCGGAACAAAGTGAACCATCCGGCGTAAAGAGGCTATGTCACAAAGGAAGAAATAAACAAAGGAGAATAGAACAGTTCACCTTAGTGAAGATATTGAGCGGGATGGCCTACGCGCTTACGTCTGTGGCCCGCATTCGGGAGGTCGTGGGTTCGATTTCCGTGGCCGACCTTACTGACCCACTGGTTTTTTCGGGGATTTTCCGGGTCACCAGGCGAATGCTAGGAATGATTCTCACGTCCCCGAATTTCCTGTCCGTCTATTTCATCTCCATTCTCATTTAATCTTTCATCCGCTTGTATCTTTCAGCATTGGATGTGTCGGCGATGGTGTTTCGGTGCAGCGTAGCAGGGGAAAAGGATGCTATTTGCGACTCTCGCCGTCCCTCGGCCTTCGGCTGGCTGCCGGGGGTATCCGAACTCCCTGAGAGGCGTTGGACCCCTCTGCGGGGTGTGTCCCTGGTCCGCCTATCCGTCTGCCGGGGTGTCTACCTGGAAAAGTTACTGATCCTACCACTCCTGTGCCGTCGCTCCTGGTTTCGGCCGCCCGATGTCTCCTCTCACCTCATTCTTCCGCCCGGGGACGCCTCCTAGTGGGGCGTAGGTACAATATCCCCTATGTGCATCAGTGTCCTCCGTAGCGAATCCAATCCCAGTGAAGGTATAAAAATGAGACAGCGGCAGTAAGAACTAAGAAAAGCGACAGTTGGTAAGCTAGACAAAGTAAACATATATATAATGATATTGTTTACAGGAGTTAAAAATAAATTAAGTCTCAAACATTTAAATGTCTGTTTTTGGTATGTATATGGTATACATAAGGGTAAGTGGCTTATTACAAAACCCAGAAAAAAAATTTAGTACATTTAATACATGGATGATTGCATACTATTTTTTTCGTCGATGGATGAAATTATACTAATTGTTATGTTATCTGCTTAATTGCTCATTAACAACTGCTTGTATTATCAAAATTATTGGTCAACACAGTTTTAAAAATACTGCATATGAATGCCGGTTCCATGGCAACTTTCTACTCAAACAGCACATAGATCGAAGTCGAGACATCGAATACCTTTGCCTGGTATTAGGAAGACATTAATAAATTACTATCGGTGGAAATTAAACAGGCATTGTAAATAGGATGTGCTGCTTTGGTAGCTGAAAAATCCAAATCAAGGTACAATAGGCTATTCAAAAAGTGGTTAAAAGAAGACAATTCGGCTAGTTACGCCTGGTGTGCTAACATGAAAATCCACATGATGCGTAAATTAGATAAATATTCAGAAATAAAAACATACCTGAAACAGAGGAAGACTGAAATTAAAGTATTTCACTAGATTTAGAATATATTCTATATTTAGAGCAATAAAATAATTAAACGTTTATGTCTGTGACAGAAGTAGGCTAAAGTATGTATCACATATTCATACAAAAAAAAATTGGCTCAATTTGCGTGCATCCCTCCTTAAAAAGTTATCATTCCGCACACGGACCTCTTTGTCTCTCCCTCTCCTTTCTCTACGAGTACCGATCCTGCCGCACACGCACACTCGGACAATTTAAAACTGCCCGGGTATATCCGTGAGCATTCGGTACAATCAGGCTTTGTTCACAAGCCTGCGTGTATTCTTGTAGTAGCTATAATGGGGAATACACTATAATCACAAAAGCCTTCCGAGAAAATAATTCATATACGTGATTTCAAACAGATATTTCAGAGTGTATACTGAATATTTCTAACAAAAACACACTTCTCAAGTGGAGTGTCGCTAAAGTTACATTGCCACGCTTCTGCAGTACTCTTAGCTCAGCGGCAGAGAGCAGCTTGTTGATCTTGAGGTTTGCAAGTTCAAATCTCCGTGGAGCTACTCAACCTTTTATCCTTTTTATTTTAATTACATAGGTAAAATATAACAATTTACTTCATTTTTGTATATCTGACGCTTATTTGATAATCCGTCATACCGATAGATGGCAATCATGACATTAACTTATTGGTCGAGAGGAGGTTTCATGATCAATTTAATTTTATAACCAAATTTCAGCATTATTTTGGATATATTTGTAAGTAAAATGAAATAATACAATCAATACTATTTAAATATATACAGTAAATATATTACAGATACATAGACATGGCTTTCTCTAACCTCTATCTTTATTAGTAGCTATGCAGATTATTTTTACTAAGGCTTATTGTTCTATCTATTTCATTTTAGTCCAAATAAACCTTTGCAGAAATACCTATATCACACATTTCGTTATAGATACAAAGAAAACAGCTGATCTGAAGCTATATGCTTGCCTTAAAACTCCATTCTGTTTCAATGCAATCGCGAGAAATAACTGAATGTTGACAGGACTTTAAAAGGATGACCAAGTAATGAACAATTCAAAGAATTAATTACGTATATCTCAGAAATGGATTATGGCACATAAAAAACTTATTTTAAATAAATTATATGTTTTAAAGAGATCTAAATTTTGGTGTAGTACCTACGCTTCTGGGTATACCTTAACGTTTACCATTTATGAAAGATTATACCAAACTCCTTCCGAATGAAGAGGAATTCATAGGCTATTCTCAAAAAAACTCAAGATATACATTTTGTTTGTCATATAAATATCTTTAATATATGGTGTTTTAATCAAAATCGGTAGAGCCATTTTTTTAGAAAATCAAAAATTTCTAAAATTGTTCCATGTAAAGGGGAGTTTGGGTGCGAATGGCTTTCTTGCAAATCTTCTTGTCGCATCTTTGGAAGATACTGGACCTAAATCGCAAGTTTGGTGTTTATCCGACTTTTAATTTTTTTATTCATTCTGAAACGGCAACTCTAGGCCGAGCCCAAGAACTGTAATTACAGATAATTTATTAATTAACTTTTATTGATGTTAAATCGTACTATGTAAATATCTTTATCTCATACTGCTTGTATATTTTAAGAAGGGTGATTTAACGTTATGTATCTATCTAGGTTACTAATATTAGTAGAGTTATAAATGCTTTAATGTAAATAATTTAAGCGCTAGGTTAAAATACTGTCCACGATGGAATGTTTTAGCTACAGGAATAGTGCTTTCGAAGGCAGAAAACCTAGTTTTATTACCTCTCTTCAGTCGCAGTGCTATTATTCCTACAGCGAGGGTGTAGAGCCTTTGTCCCATTATTGGATAATTCGCCGTGACCAAGTGAGCGAGAAAGACAACCTAACGGTAAATGTAGGAAAAGCCGCGATTTATATTAAATTTGGACCAATGAGATCACTGAAAGTTTATTCGAAATAGTTAGACGCGTCGAGTCGCGCTAAAAATGGACCAATAGGAAAGGAAGCAACCTCAGAAGCCTGAGACTATAAATGGATCTGTTTGGGGAAAATTCGGGGCAGTTTTTGGTAATGTGTGGTCAGGGAGAGATGCTGCAGGATGGGTGAGATATCGCGCCAAAAAGGGAATCAAGTCAGCTTTGTCATGTCAAGTTAGCATTGCATTTTATTAGACAGTTTTGTCATGTGTGGTCAGGGAGAGATGCTGCAGGATGTGTGAGATATCGCGCCAAAACAGGGAATCCAAATAGTTTTAGCAACACACCGAAGATCCGTTACTCTGAAAGCGACAATAAGAATAGTTATATTTCGTGCCATATCCACGCCATAGTTTAACAGCGGTGGACAGTATTTTACAGCGGCAATACCAGTTTTGTATACTACGAGTGTTAATTAAATAAAAAGAAACGGCAGTGTCATCTTTTCATAAACAAAGCAACTCTATGTCTTCCTATATCACCACCCGAGATCTACGTTTTCCTTTACCGAGGATAAGTCCATGCTCCCATATAGTTTAAGGAAAATTACTGCAGCTAGCCGAGGATAAATTGAAGAGAACCAACACGCTGAGAACTTCTGGAATCAACGGGAGAAGCATCAAGGTAAGCTACAGCAACGGATGAGGAGGTGATCGCCGCAAACTGGCGCCATAACGTGGAGCTCGAAGGGAAGAACGACACGAACGGAGGACTAGGAAACAACGAACAGACAAGAATCTTCAGAGGAAAGGGGCACAGCAGAACAAAATTACAACGCGAACTTCTAGTCTACCTACGTGGGACAACAAAACAGCTGAGAACATCGCTGCTAGAACTTCATCAGGATTCGAACCCGGAACGCATCAGTTATCATGGAAAAAAATACAGGTTAGAACATTTATTCAAAAAGAAACAAAAAGGCATGCAGAGTAGTGATTCAGTTTTGTGAACACATGTTATTGAGAGGGGGTAAAGTCATTACTAGGGAGGTAGAACTTACTAACGGAACCATGAGTAGGTCAAGGGAAGATTTGAAAGAACTGGATGGGGAGGCTATAGTCAGCATAACAACAGATGGGTGCAGCAGAGGTAGAAGTTAGGCTGGAAAGGCAATCACCGATTGAGCAGGTCATTGACGCAGGTCAAAACCAGCTGCTAATATTGCTTCAACATTTGAGCACAAAGATAGACGAGATGGGTAAGGAGTCAAAAAGAAATTTAAGTGAACAGAGTAAAAAGTTAGAAAGCATAGTAGATGAGCAGAGTAAGAATTTAGAAAGCATATTCAATGAACATAGTAAGAACTTAGAAAGCATATTCAGTGAACATAGTAAGAACTTAGAAAGCATATTCAATGAACATAGTAAAAAGTCAGAAAGCATAGTAGATGAGCGGGGTAAGATCTTAAGTGAACATAGTAAGGACTTAGAAAGAATCGTAAGGGAACAAGATAAGAATTTAGAAGGGAAATCAAATAAGAAGAGTAAAGACTTAGAAAGAATCGTAAATGAGCAGAGTAAAGGCTTAGAAAAAATCGTAAGGGAACAAGATAAGAATGTAGAAGGGGAATCAAATGAGCAGAGTAAGGACTTAGAAAGAATCGTAAAGGAGCAGAGTAAGGACTTAGAAAGAAAATTGAGTGAACAGAAAAAGGATTTCGAAGGGAAATTAAGTAAGCAGAATAAGGACTTAGAAAGAAACTTAAGTGAACAAGATAAGAATGTGGAGGGGAAATTAGTTGAGATGATGAAGGGGAAGTTAATAGAAACACTTGAAGGGAAATTACTACAGATACTAGAAACTAAAGATCCGAAAACACTAACGGGAGAAGAGACGTTAAAGAAAGCTTTTGAAAGAATGTTAAAAAGGGCGCAGAAAAGAAAGCAGGAATTTAAAACAAGGAAGCGAAAGAAAGGGTTGATCGAACTTGGAGAATTAGTATGGATATTAAAAAAAAATCCAGCATTCAAATTAAAAAAAAAAAGACATAATATCATTGATCCTGACTCTACAGTGCCTGGAAAGGAGAGCTTTCACATGTGAATTAATGAGTTATCTTAAGCAGTTGTGGAGAATATTTTTTGCATTACTAAAGAGACTTGAGTATTAAATGCTCATTAGTGATAGTGAAGAAGAACAAGAAACACCTTTGCCATTAATATGTTTCAGTTTCTTTCTGCTTGAATAAGTTTGTCTTAAGGTTGAAACAGCTTTTATTGTCAGAATATTTATTTTTTTTTGATATTTAGCAATATTTGTAAATTATTAATTGGTTGGTATGCTAGCAATATGCTGACAGTTTTCTTTAAACATATAAATTAGTTTTATTAATTATAAAAAAAAAAGGTATCATAGAATGGAAAATTTATTTAAAGGTCCATACAGGGTGATTAACATTTTTGGCTCGGATACATTTGAGTTACAAGAAATAAAGAATTCCAAGATCGTAGGGAGATATCATAAACAGTTGCTCAAACCATACAAATGTTTAGAGAATGAGAAGGGTGAAGAATGTAATGAAAAGAATCAGGTTAGTGTTACTCGAAACGAGGTAGCAACCCTGTGAACAAATAGTAAAGGTAATACACCCGATAAATAAGGAGGTAAAGAAATAAATAAATGCATAATAATTATGTACCAATATGTATGTAAATAGATTTAATTTTAGAATTTAAATTGGGTATTAGAGTATTTGTTTGCGTCACAAGTTATTCGTGTGCGGGAAATGTATTGTGTATAAGAATGTCTCTCGGAAACCTGTTTTTAAAAGGGAGAGTGTAGAGTGAATGACCCAAATGTAAACACCACTGGTTTGGCAGAACCCTTGTGAAGGAACAGGTATAGCGAAGGGTCTCTGTCAACAAAACAAAACAACAAAGGCCATAATCAGAGGAATTATTCTGGAAAAGAAAATTGTATCAAGTGCTGAAAAATTTATTCTTTTCCAGAACAGGGCAATTTGAAACGGCAACTCTAGGCCGAGCCCAAGAACTGTAATTACAGATAATTTATTAATTAACTTTTATTGATGTTAAATCGTACTATGTAAATATCTTTATCTCATACTGCTTGTATATTTTAAGAAGGGTGATTTAACGTTATGTATCTATCTAGGTTACTAATATTAGTAGAGTTATAAATGCTTTAATGTAAATAATTTAAGCGCTAGGTTAAAATAATGTCCACGATGGAATGTTTTAGCTACAGGAATAGTGCTTTCGAAGGCAGAAAACATAGTTTTATTACCTCCCTTCAGTCGCAGTGCTATTATTCCTACAGCGAGGGTGTAGAGCCTTTGTCCCATTATTGGATAATTCGCCGTGACCAAGTGAGCGAGAAAGACAACCTAACGGTAAATGTAGGAAAAGCCGCGATTTATATTAAATTTGGACCAATGAGATCACTGAAAGTTTATTCGAAATAGTTAGACGCGTCGAGTCGCGCTAAAAATGGACCAATAGGAAAGGAAGCAACCTCAGAAGCCTGAGACTATAAATGGATCTGTTTGGGGAAAATTCGGGGCAGTTTTTGGTAATGTGTGGTCAGGGAGAGATGCTGCAGGATGGGTGAGATATCGCGCCAAAAAGGGAATCAAGTCAGCTTTGTCATGTCAAGTTAGCATTGCATTTTATTAGACAGTTTTGTCATGTGTGGTCAGGGAGAGATGCTGCAGGATGTGTGAGATATCGCGCCAAAACAGGGAATCCAAATAGTTTTAGCAACACACCGAAGATCCGTTACTCTGAAAGCGACAATAAGAATAGTTATATTTCGTGCCATATCCACGCCATAGTTTAACAGCGGTGGACAGTATTTTACAGCGGCAATACCAGTTTTGTATACTACGAGTGTTAATTAAATAAAAAGAAACGGCAGTGTCATCTTTTCATAAACAAAGCAACTCTATGTCTTCCAATATCACCACCCGAGATCTACGTTTTCCTTTACCGAGGATAAGTCCATGCTCCCATATAGTTTAAGGAAAATTACTGCAGCTAGCCGAGGATAAATTGAAGAGAACCAACACGCTGAGAACTTCTGGAATCAACGGGAGAAGCATCAAGGTAAGCTACAGCAACGGATGAGGAGGTGATCGCCGCAATTCTCTTCACATACACACAATCATTTTTCTTAAAAGTTCTTTTTTTGGATATATGTGGCCTCAAAACGTGTAGTTCCGGTGAAATCTCGATATCGAATTTTTGGGTGGAATGCAATACCTTCTCTACCTATTAGGTATGTGGTAGAGAGAAAATCTGATGTGATACATCCACATGACCTTCTCCACCCTCTCTCTTTATTAGTCGATATACAAATCATTCTTCTAAAGCTTATTTCTCTATTTACTACATTTAATCCAGATAAACCTTTACAAAAACAGCTACATTACACATTTCGTTATAGAGAACAGCGATAGTCAAATGTTGAACAACTGCACGCTATATGCTGGTCTTAAAATTCCATACTGTTTCCATGACATCGCGAGAAACAAATGAAAATCGATGGCACTTTAAAGGAATGACAAGTGTTAAACAATTAGAACCATTAATAACGAATATCTCAGAAACGCCTTACGATACAAAAAAACTTATTTTAAGTAAATTGTGTGTTTTAAGGATATCTACGTTTATGGTTCGCTACGTTTTGGTCTATCACTTAACGTTTACCAGTTATTCAAGATTACATAAAGCTCCTTCCGAATGAAGGGGACTTTCTAGTCTATTCCCAGAAAATTCAAGATGTACATTTCATTTGTAATGTAAATATCTTTCATATAAGGTGTTTAAACAAAATCGTTACAGCCATTTTTTAGAAAATTAGAATTTTCGCAAAATGTTCCATGTAAAGTGTAGTCGGGGGTGGGGTATTTTCTTGAAAAACTTTCTGTCGTATTCTTGAAATATACTAAATTCAAACGCCAAGTTTGGTGTTTATATGACCTTTTTTGGAGTTCACAGACAGACACACACACACACATACACACGTATATGTGTGCAAAAATTCTTTATTTTGATTCAGGGTGCCTCAAATTATGTATTGCCGGTACAATCCCTGTATCGAATTTCTGAGTGGAATGCAATACTTCCCTTATTTACTATACGTAGAGAAGAAAGTAGTAAAAATTAAAGGTAACAATTGACTAAGGAGAATCGCACTCGAGCTGATTGCGTAGAAGTTAAGTAACTTAACCACTGCTCCAGGCAAGTACGGCGTGGAGTAAGACTGTCATTGCCTTGTGGCTTGTATTATAGAGTTAGTTAAAGAGGCGCACAGAAAGTGACGGTTGTGAACTCCGCGCTCATTCGAAAGAACTTTGAATAGATTTCACTGTTCTCTACACCGGCCACTTTGCTCGAGCGTACGTCATGATGGATGGTAAGTTAATGATTCTTACACTCACATGACGTTCTCTACTCTTGTACAAACTATTTTATTTTCCATCCACTTCATGTTAATCGAGATGAACATTTGCAGCAACTATCTTATTGCTAATTTTCTTGTAGATGCAAGGGGAATATGGTAGGTTTTAAGCGATAGTCAAAACATTTTGCTATGTGCAGTATTCCATTTTTTGCATGTCCAGGACATAAAAAAAATGAATGACGAATTCCCATTTGAGAAAAAGTATAAGTATTGGAAAATGCAAACAAATAACAAGGAATGTCTCAGAAATGGTTCACTCCACACAAAACAGATGTAGATATATGACATAAATTGTGTGTTTTAACGTGCTTTACATTTTTGGAGCTGAAACATTTTGTCTATCTCTTACCGTTTAGCGGTTATGAAAAAATCATTCAGAATAAAGAGGACTTTTAGGGACACTCCCAGAAAATTCAAGACGTACATTTTATTGTTCATGAAAATATCTTGAACATATACTATTTTAATCAAAATTATTAGAGCCATTTTTGAGAAAATAAAAATTTTAGAAAAATGTTCCACGTAGAGGATACTCTGGGTTGGGCGATTTTTTTTAAAATCTTTGTGTCGCATCTTTGAAAGATAATGAACCTAGTTACCAAGATTGGTATTTATCAGACCTTGATTTTTGACTTATGCTGTTCGCAGACACACACACACATACACACGGATCTTTTTCTAATTTTTTTTTGATTCAGGGCACCTCAATACATGTATTTCCAGTGATATTGGTATCGAATTTTTGGGTGGAATACAATACCTCCCCTACTTACTATACGTAGTAGAGAAAGTAAAAACGAGATCGCGCAAAAACGTTATTAAATTGTGTTTCTTGGAATGAGAATACTGAGTGATAAAATTCTAGTAATGCCATCGTTTGGAATATTATTCAGAGATTTAAATGCCTCTGTGTGCTAGAATTCTTCAGTATTAATCACGAAGCTGCATATTTGTGTATTGTAGTGTAAAACTGAACACCCACACTAGCAGTATAACAACCAGATAAACGTAAAAGAAACTGATTGTATATTCGAATTTGCATAACAGAAAACCCAATTTAGAAGCGTTATGTCAAATTAGATAGAAGTGACATTGCCGCAAATTATTCTAACACCCTATCTGGAATTAAAAATAACCAATGCGGAAGAATAGATGTCAGTTTTTACAGTCGTGCATTGGAAAATTTGAGTGCCACTAATTAATTCGGTCATTTGTTTTTAAACAAAATGGCTGTCGTACGTGCGTGAAATTAATTTGTGGCCGTCCGCCAATCTGGGGTTTAATTTGGGGTTAGGACCGCATTTTTATTCTGGCCTTGCCTTTGATAGCGTATGACCATATCGAGGTTACCATGGTTTGGCAAGGCATTTCATTGATGGCGATACTCTCGTTTCTAATGGCGGTGTCGTTAATACAACTAGCAAGCTTTATGTCTTTCTCTACCCATTCTTCCAAAATACTATTCATAGAAAAATCTTATGCGCTACATTCACACTACTTTCTCTATCATTATTAGTGCTTATACAAACTACTTTTGCGAAAGATTATTTTCCTATCTACTACATTTTAATCCAAATAAACCTTTACAGAAACAGCTACATTACACATTTCGTTATAGATACAAAGAGAACAGCGATAGTCAAATGTTTAACAACTGGACGCTATATGCTGGCCTTAAAATTCCATACTGTTTCCATGACATCACGAGAAACATCTGAAAATCGATGGGGTGTTAAAAGAATGACAGGTATTGAACAATTCCAACCTTTAATAACGAATATCTTGGAACCGGCTGGTGCCACAAAGGAGGTTTTATTAACAATTGAAGCAGCATACAGTACTAGCCAAGGGAAAACTAATACAACAACTCATTAATGTAATAAGACATCTAATTCATAGCTTCTCAGCGTCAACACATCAACAATTTCTTTCTTTAATATTTTTTGTTTTATGTGTTATGTATTTTCTTTAATAATATTGTACGTTAAATAATTAAGAGTATGTTAAAAACACATATATTCATAATACACACATGGTAGAGAATACATGTTGTTTGTCATCTTTAATATAAGTATTTTAATAAAAATCCTTAGTCATCTTTTATAAAATAAAAAATTTCGAAAAATGTTCCATGCATAGGCTAGTTTGGGGTAGGGGATTTTTTTAAAGTCTTCGTGTCGTTTCTTTAGAAGGTATTGAAAAATAATACCATGTTTGGTATTTATACGATTTCTTGTTACTTTCTCTACTACGTATAGTAAGTAGGGGAAGTATTGTATTCCACCCAAAAAGTCGATACCGAGATTTCAACGGAAATAATATGTTTTGAGACCCCTGAATCCAAAAAAAGCATTTTTGGAAACATGACCTATGTATGTCTGTGTGTCTGTATGTGTGTGTCAGTGTGTGTCTGTGTACAGCATAACTCAGAAACGAACAGTCGGATAAACACCAAACTTGGTATTTAGGTTCAGTATCTTCCACAGATGCGACACGAAGGTTTTCAAGAAAATTTCCCCACCCCAGATTGCCCTTTACATGGGACATTTTTCGAAAATTTTAATTTTCTCAAAAATGACTCACGATTTTGATTAAAATATCATATGTTTATATAATATATAAAATGTATATCTCGAATTTTCTGGGAATGTCTCCAAAAGTATTCTTCATTGTGAACGACTTTTGCATAACTGGTAAACCATAAGAGATAGAGAAAATTTTACTGCACAAAAAATGTAGATCGCGTTAAAATATATAATTTATGTCATATACATTTTTTTGTTGAGTGAACCATTTTCGAGATATTGCTTGTTATTCCCTTAAATTTTTCAATATTTTCTCAAATGGGAATTCGTTACTCATTTTTTTGTCTTGGATATGCAAAGAGTATTAATCTGTGGGAAAGCGAACGGTGCTGCACCTAGCAACCAGCTATTAAGAGATATGTATGTGCTTAAAGGCTACTGTATTTCTATATTGCCCTTGTAAATATATATTCCCCTTACATCTACAAGAAAATTAACAATAAGATAGAGTCTGCAAATGTTTATATCGATTAACATGAAATAGATGGAGAATAAGCGTTTATAAAAATAGTTTGTACAAGAGTAGAGAAAGTCATGTGAGTGTAACACATCAGATTTTTTTGTCGTGGTAATACAAAGAGAATGGAATGCTCCACATAGCAACCAGCTCTTAAAATATTTGACTATTGCTAAAAGCCTAGTAATTCCCCTTGCATCTACAAGAAAATTATTAACAAGATTAACATCTCGATATCTCGATTAACATGAAGAATAAACGTTTGTAAAAATAGTTTGTACAAGAGTAAAGAAATTCATGTGAGTGTAACACATCGGAATTATTTTTAAGTTATGCTGCTCACAAACACACACCACGAATCTTTTTCTAAAAATGCTTTTTTTTTTTTTTGCATTCATGGTGCCTCAAAACATGTATTTATGGTAAAATCTCGGTATCGAAGTTTGGGTGGAATTCAATACATTGTCTACCTACTGTGTACGTGGTAGAGAAATTAGATATGCTTATTCTTCTATCTGCTTCGTGTTAGTCCGGATAAACACTTTTAGAAATGGTTTCATTATACATTTCGTTATGGATACAAGGGCTTAAGAGGTGGTGAAAGCTTTTAAGAACGGGTCGCTATGTGATGTTGAAATTCCGTTCTATTTGTGTGAGCACGAGAAATAAATAAATAAAATTCTGATGTGTTACACTCACATGACTTTCCCTACTCTTGTACAAATTATTCTTACAAACTCTTATTCTCCAACTATTTCATATTAATCGAGATAAAAATTTGCAGAAACGATCTTTTGACATGCAAAGAGAATTACATTTTACACATAGCGTACTATGTTCCCCTTGTTTTGTATTTGCAAGGGCAATATAGAAATACAGTAGCCTTTAAGCATAGACATATCTCTTAATAGTTGGTTGTTAGGTGCAGCACCATTCCCTTTGCCAGAGATTAATACTCTTTGCATATCCAAGACAAAATAATGAATAACGAATTGCAATTTGAGAAAATAAGTATTGAAAAATTTATGGGAATAACAAGCAATATCTCGAAAATGGTTCACTCAACAAAAAAAATGTATACGACATAAATTGTGTATTTTAACGCGATCTACATTTTTTGTATAGTAAAAGTTTGTCTATCTCTTATGCCTTACCAGTTATGCAAAAGTCGTTCACAATAAAGAATGCTTTTGGAGACACTCACGGAAAGTTCAAGATATACATTTTATTTGTCATGAAAATATCTTAAACATATGATATTTTAATCAAAATCGTTAGAGCCATTTTTGAGAAAATTAAAATTTTCGAAAAATGTTGCATGTAAAGGGTAATCTGGGGTGGGGAAATTTTCTTGAAAACCTTCGTGTCGTATCTCTGGAAGATACTGAACCTAATACCAAGGTTTGGTGTTTATCCGACTGTTCGTTTTTGAGTTATGCTGTTCACAGATACACACACACGGACATGTTTCCGAAAGTGCTTTTTTGGATTCAGGGGGTCTCAAAACATATATTTCCGGTGAAATCTCGGTATCGAATTTTTGGGTGGAATACAATACTTCCCCTACTTACAATACGTAGTAGACAAAGTAAAAACGAATAACAATTTATCAGCTGAAAGAACTATATAGTTTGACGGTTATAGTTTGTGATAAATCTAACTATATTGTTCGAGATATTCAGTACAAAAATTGTTTTAAATCCATGAAACTGGGGGTATAAACCTTGCGAGTCATTTTCCGGATGCTTATCAAAGCAGAGGGCTAGTTCGTATGGGTTTTTTTAGAGGAAATGTTCACCTCAGGTTCATGGAAAGTTCTACACGTGTGGATTATGCAAATCGCTTACGTCAGTGCTGTCTAAAGCACTAGTCAGCATACTCCTCGGGTATTTCAACTTAAGAGTTTTTGATGTCCCACTCTCTTCCTACTAGACACGTGCTAAAAGGATTCTGCGATACTGTCTTTCAATCTTTAATCTAATCTTCAGCTACGCGCAAGACCTCCGGAACATAGAAATCCCATCCTTCTGCGCAAAGTCTCTCGTAGCCTCATCATTAGTACACGTGTTTATAGTGAAGAGTAGAACTGTAGATAATTAAGCTAAATTTGGAACCAAAGTTACACGTCAATAATGTGACGCCCTTCACTACTGGTCCTTCTCGGCCATCCCTCTGCTAATCTTTGTTTTCCCGCCTGGAAACCTGAGTTACGTCCTCGTCTAGATCCAACCAGTAAAGACGCCGTGGAGTGGTCATAATATCTCGGAAATGGTTAATGCTACAAAAAATTATAAATCGGTACTTTAACCAGATCATTTAGTGTTGTGTACAGTCTATCTTTTATACAAATATCATTCAGAATGAAGACTAATTCACAGGTTATTTGGAGAAAATTCAACATATATGTTTTGTCATTAAATATATTCAACATAATGTGTAATTTGGGGTTGTATGTGGATTACTGTCGTATATGAGCTTCTTTTTGAGATGTATTCTTTAGTTTTATCAGGGCGTGGTACAGAAAGTGAAGTTAATTTATATCATACGTGTATATTTACCACCCCATTATTAAAAGCGAATTTAATGCTGAAAACAAACATAACATTTAATATAAATAATTATGCATTAATTATATTTATAATCGTGTCACTACTGAATACCTAAATTGTATGCCGTTAACTCATTCCTTCTCCAAAGTCATTCATGTTACGTCTTTTTGGTAAAACCGTATGTTTTACGTAGACACCAATAAACACAAACTGAATATCAATGCAAAAACGGTATATAAACGCAAAAATACATTAATATCAGCACATTAACTAATATGAACCATTTCATTCTTTAATCAAAGGGGAAAATATTTTAAAGTACTTTTTATAATAATGTGTTATCAAAGGGTTATGTGAATTTAGAATTTGTTATTGAATTAAGTGTTCTAAAATTTAATTCTTATTTTAAAAATATTTTAAATTATTATTTAATTTGGAAAGGTAGAATCAGATGACTGAAAAATTCAATGCCATAGCCGGAATTTGAACCAAGGATCTCCCGGTCTCCGTCCGTGGTTCAAATCCCGGCTATGGCATTGAATTTTTCAGCCATCTGATTCTACCTTTCCAACCCTGTCCAACACACGGCTTGTGAGAAAGAACAATTAATTATATTATTTAATTTGTTTCAGATAAATTGTATGCTTCACTAAAAACTGTACTTTTAACGATAGTAAGATTTTGCCTCTTTCTTACAGTTTACCAAGTTTATAAAAGACATTTGGAATGAAGAGGATTTAAAGGCTATTCGTAAAAAAATGTTACCAACTGTTAGAGGTTTTTTTTTTTAGAAAATCAAAACTAACGAGAACTTGCCAGGTAAAGGGTAGTTTGAGGTGGGGATTGAGGCAGTATTTTTAACACTTAATGATTTCAGTCTAATTATATAATATATAAATTCAATAACAGCCCGTTTTAAAGCAATATGTGTATGTAACAATATATAAAAATGCATGTAACAGTCATTGTATTAATGTTTATATTAATATGTGAATGTATTACGTAATTTAATAACGTAGGAGCTGTGAGAATAATAGGTTAAAAGTTGCTAACAATGAGGTAACCTTGAGTCAATAATGAATTAGAGAGTTTAATAATGCTACTGGTAATTCTTGGAGCAACAATAATGTAATTTTTGAGACAGTTTATAAAATAGCCAATCAACAACCAGAAAAAGCTTTATTTAAATGAAGGTATTCTATTGGACTAGGATTAGCCAATCAGAAACTAAAATGGAGCAAAATTTACAAATTCAGAAGTCAGTTGCTTGCAGACAATGTTACTAACCAGACGCGAGATGTGTCCTCGAGAAATTTAATACATATTTTGTGAGAGACAAAAATAGTTTACGTGTTAAAAAGTGCAAGTAATTAATAAAAAATCTCACACCTCTCTCTGTATCAGTGAAATGTTATTTAAATCGTCTCAAGGATTAATAAAAGGAGTGAAGTAAAATTATAATCTGTGTAAGCCTACATTCTTGTCGCATCAGAACCCTGCTAAGAGAAACATGTCTCTAACAAAAATACTGACGCAGCCGAGGCAAACATAAATATATAATATTTAAAGAAATAGTCAAATTACAAAGTTAATGTTTTTAAACTTGGGGCAAATGCCACCGGGTACCATACGTGCGGTTGCAACTACTTCAAGCTCGGCTCCCCAACAGTCGAAATATAATACATCTTCTTCAAACTGGCTTACCATACGTAGCAGCAAACAAACCTTCTTTAAATTGACGCCCTAAGCGTGGTGCAAACAACGTAATAATAATAATAATTATAATAATTATAATAATAATAATAATAATAATAATAATAATAATAATAATAATAATAATAATAATAATAATAATACTTCTTCAGGATATTTTCTTGAAATTCTTCATGCCGCATTCTTGAAAGACGGTGAACTTAAATATCAGGTTTGGTATTTATCCGCATTTCGTTTTTTAATTATGCTGCTCACTTACACACACCTTTTTCTAATTGTTTTTATTCAGGGAAGCTCAAAACGTGTATTTTCAATGAAATCTCGGTATCGAAATACAATAATTCCTCTATTAAGTATAGATAAGTAGCAGTAGAGAATGCAAAAAGTCAACAAATTTTGCACTCGACGAGTTGCATCATACATGCCTATAGATAGACGAGTGCTCTATACGTCATAAATTGGAAATTCACTGAGAAGAGACAAAGTAATACAATAAGATACAATCATAGAGAGAGAGAGAGGGTGTAGGTATAAAGAAACTTCAGAAAGTTTTGAGAACAGAAAGTAGTTTGTGAGATGCAATTTATGCAAGTCAGGGAAATTCTAACCAGAAGAACAATTAGAACATTTAATGTAAAGCTGAGCTGTGCGGGATGACTGGAAGATCGTGGGTTCAAATGCAAAGTATTGTCAAGTAAATACCGGATTGGATATTCCATACATGAGTGCAACTTCCACCCATTGCAAACAGAAAAGCAGGAAAACAGCTACGCAACTAAAACCATCTATCTGGCACACACTAAACGGAGAGTTTCAAAGGACAAATGGCTAACCTTCATGATATGATCTAAGTGTTAAATAATAAACAAATAAATGTGGAATTAAATCTATTAACTGAGTGAAAACATAATCGTATTTTAAAAGCAGAGGGAAAGTCAACATGTGGACTTAATGTACAAGTTAAAATTAGAGGACTAGAAAAAAGGTGTTATAAACGGGGGAGGATTTCAGCAATTGAGACCACTAAGACTCCGGGAAGAGCGCGAGAGTACAAAGGCCGCCAGATCTGATGGCGGTAGGTGGGGTACATAACGTTTCCATAATTAACGTCTCCTATACTCAGACAGTTCGGACAGGAGGTTACACGTCGGAGAAAGAACAGTTCTGTTCTTAAAGCACATTCACCGCATACGCCGCACATCACCGACCACCGCGCCTTATTCTCATACCGTGCAACATTAAGTGAGGGGCAGGAAAGTTTGTGCTACAATATAATCCACCCTAGCGGCCTGGGAAAACCCAAAATCGGGGAATCGAACCCCTTACTCACCTAGTGATGACTCCCGTGTGCCCAGCACGGAGGCGAGTCTAGGCTTCTCTTCCTCCAGCTGAACAGCCACCTCTGAACGGTACAGACTGAACATGGTGGCCACGCACTGCAGCCGTATCTTGCCGTACTGGAACATTCCGCCGTCTATCTCCAGCTCGAGCCCGATCAGAGTCACCTGTCGCTTCCTGGGCTGCTCCGGGTGTTCCTTGACGAGTCGCTTGTAGCTCGCGTTGTACTGCAAACACAAACACACATATACTCTTGTATAATCCTTACGTTACGCAAACATACTTTCATATAGGATATTTTTTCCAAATTATGCAAAAATTGCTTAGCTACACACAAAATGAGGAAACAGCATTCAAATGTTTATTTGTGGTAATGCAACGGGCTCTTGCAAAGGAAAGATAAAAGAAGAATGGAAAACTTTATAGAAAATCCGTCACAGGACGCAATTATGAAAGTAGAATATTTCGACGGTGGCTAAAAAATAATAATCTGTTACATTCACATAAAACTCTCACCCAGTGTCGTATAATTTTATCTGTTCTACAAAGTACTAAAGTTTATTCTTCCATCTACTTCATGTTGATCGAGATAAACGTTAGCATAAATAGTTCAATTACACTTTTTGTTGTAAGTACGAGAGGAGACTGGAGTGATAGTCAAATGTTTAAAAATTAGGCCACTGGCTTTGAAGTTACAAAGCATGACCATCATAAAGAACTTCGGGAAATATACGAAGTATTTGAAAATTCAAACAGCAACAACGAATGGCTCTGAAATGTTTTTTCCCCTGTTTGTTTCATTTGTTTAACACTCTTTGACATGAGAAACAACTTACTAATGCTGCTTTTACTCTCTGAACTTTTGGGTCTTTAATGTTGTTTTTTACTTTCTCTACTACGTATAGTAAGTAGGGGAAGTATTGTATTCCACCCAAAAAGTCGATACCGAGATTTCAACGGAAATAATATGTTTTGAGACCCCTGAATCCAAAAAAAGCATTTTTGGAAACATGACCTATGTATGTCTGTGTGTCTGTATGTGTGTGTCAGTGTGTGTCTGTGAACAGCATAACTCAGAAACTAACAGTCGGATAAACACCAAACTTGGTATTTAGGTTCAGTATCTTCCAGAGATGCGACACGAAGGTTTTCAAGAAAATACCGCCACCCCAGTTTACCCTTTACATGGAATATTTTTAGAAAATTTTTAATTTTCTCAAAAATGGCTCTAACGATTTTGATTAAAATATCATATGTTTAAGATATTTTCATTACAAATAAAATGTATATCTTGAATTTTCTGGGAATGTCTCCAAAAGCATTCTTCATTGTGAACGACTTTTGCATAACTGGTAAACCATAAGAGATAAACAAAATTTTACTGCACAAAAAATGTAGATCGCGTTAAAATATACAATTTATGTCATTTACATTTTTTTGTTGAGTGAACCATTTACGAGATATTGCTTGTTATTCCCTTAAAATTTTCAATACTTGTACTTTTTCTCAAATGGGAATTCGTTATTCATTTTTTTGTCTTGGATATGCAAAGAGTATTAATCTGTGGCAAAGGGAATGGTGCTGCACCTAGCAACCAGCTATTAAGAGATATGTTTATACTTAAAGGCTACTGTATTTCTAAATTGCCCTTGCAATTACAAAACAAGGGGAACATAGTACGCCTTAAGCGATAGTCAAATATTTTTAGAACTGGTCGCTATGTGTAAAATGTAATTCTCTTTGCATGTCAAAACATCGTTTATGCAAATGTTTATCTCGATTAATATGAAATAGATGGAGAGTAAGAGTTTGTAAAAATAGTTTGTACAAGAGTAGGGAAAGTCATGTGAGTGTAACACATCAGATTTTTTCATTAAGTTTTACGATGAACATACATCCACACCCACATTCATATTACCAGACTAATCGAGAATAGGAAATAAATTCTGGTTAAAGGAAAACTCCCCGCCCCAATCGAGAATGGAACTAGGGACCTCTGTATTCAAAAGCCAAAACACTGACTACTCGATCACAGAGGCACCATGGCCTAAAAGTAGAAGTTTCTAACACAGAGTACACGAGGTAACCAACCAACTGAAACCAACTTTGGTTTCAAGTCCAATCACATGGTAATTACCCTTTGTGTTTGCACATGTTTAATAACTCGACGTGGTTTGATTAGATTTTACTTTTCATTATGTTTTTTTACATGACTAATTTCTCATAGTGCTCGCATTATCTGTTCACAATACAAATCGTCATACTTCAATTTATCGCAATTCGTTATAGAGTTAATCTATATGTCATATTATCAGCTTTCTTTGATCTAAAACGCTATTCTTTTATCTAACCTACATAAACATTAAAAGGCAGAAATTATGAATTCAGAAGAAACTGAAATGGAAGTGAAATTACAGAAGCAGTAGAAAGAATAGCACTAGAAGCACTTACCCAAAAATTCCAGAAATCATCAATGTGATATAGCAATTAATCGCTTCATTGCTTGGTCTAAGGCAAAACCTGGTGAAAATAATTTTAACGTCATTCCTCTTATTTCAAGAAACGCGTTCTAAACGTGCTCTCTGTTAGTTTCAGGAATTAATATAAAATTTTGATATTAAAGAAATCTAAAAAATAGTATATGCCACACATGTTAAAAGTGATTTTACCGCTTGTATCATACTATACTACTGCTTGACATGAATTCTTCTTTAAAGATATATATGTTCTTTCTGTTGTAAGACTTTGTCTAATTATTGTGGTTTACCATTTAAACCGAATTACTCAAAAGTCATTCAGAGTGAAAGCGATTTTATAGGCTACTTACAAAAAATTTCGGATACAGATTCTTATTTTGATAAGGGAAATGCGTTAAGCATATGAGGTTTAATCAAAATCGCCAGTCTCATTTTTTGAGACGATAACAATAGCCAAAATATTTCCATATAGTTTGGGATGGCAGAGTTTCTTGTCATGTTACATATTTGGGTGATGGTAATTTTAAATATCAAATTTTGTATTTTTTCTATCCCACACCAAGCGGCATGGATGGGTCGGTAACATATGTGGCCCGCATTTTGTACCAATCAGACGAAGGTTTCTTCGGACGCTAGGAGAATGCTGGGTTCGATAATTTTAGCCGCGAATTATCCTATCATCACCACATTGCAATTTCTTCTACTTCACCGCCATACCAGACATTGAGCTGATTACCCATCCTGGATGTGCTATGATTCAGAGTTTGGTTGCTCCTCTACAGACATTGGCTTGTAAGTCCTTGGGGGCGTAACTCCTACAAAGATCAGGGTAATCCGTTAAAGAAGAAGATTTATCTCCATTTTTATTACTTTCCCTACTATGTATAGCAAGTAGGGGAAGTATTGTATTCCACCCAAAAATTCGATACCGAGATTTCACAGGAAATACATGTTTTGAGATCCCCTGATTCCAAAAAAAGCATTTTTGGAAACCTGTCCTTGTGTGCGTCTGTGTGTGTGTCTGTGTGTGTGTGTGTCTGTGAACAGCATAACTCAGAAACGAACAGTCGGATAAACACCAAACTTGGTATTTAGGTTCAGTATCTTCCAAAGATGCGACACGAAGTTTTTCAAGAAAATCCCCCACCCCAGATTACCCTTTACATGGAAGATTTTTCGAAAATTTTAATTTTCTCAAAAATGGCTCTAATGATTTTGATTAAAATATATGTTTAAGACATTTTTATGACAAATAAAATGCATATATTGAATTTCCTGGGAATGTCTCCAAAAGTGTTCTTCATTGTGAACGACTTTTGCATAACTGGTAAACCATAACATATAGACAAAATTTTACTGCACAAAAAATGTAGATCGCGTTAACATACACAATTTATGTCATATACATTTTTTTTGTTGAGTGATCCATTTGCTTGTCATTCCCTTAAATTTTCCAATACTTATATGCTTTTTCTCAAATTCGTTATTCGTTTTTTTATGTCCTGGACATACAAAGAGAATGGAATGCTCCGCATAGCAACCAGCTCTTAAAACATTTGACTATCGCTTAAAGTCTACTAATTCCCCTTGCATCTACAAGAAAATTAGCAATAAGATTAACATCTCGATTAACATGAAGTAGATGGAGAATAAGCGTTTGTAAAAATAGTTTGTACAAGAGTAGAGAAAGTCATGTGAGTGTAACACATGAGATTTATGTTCAAGGGACCTCAAAACATGTTTCCGTTGAAGTGTATGGTATTTTTGGATGAAGTACAATATTTCCTCTACCTAACGTAGGTAAGTGGTAAATAAATTAAAATACGTTGAGAAACCAGTTGGGTAAGAGCATGATCTTATTGTACATTTCGCCATCACTGTTTGGATGCAGCAGGCGTGATAAGCAAGGTGATGCTGGGAAGACTAAATCATTGTGTCTGCAAGTGACGCAGGTAATCAAACAATGCGAGGCCACCATCCATCATCACCAGTTCCCTTTGTTATAACTAGCTCAGCGCATGCGCATGTCCCGTTCTAAAAATGACGAAAAAAATAATTATGTAGAATGTATCCAAAATTGATGCTTGGAAGCAATAAAATAGGAAATTTCAGATGTTACCATCCGAGTTACCACAATCAGATCAGAACTACCAATTATAGTAGTCCACCAAGGTTGCCTTTGTGGTCAGCGTGCTGGCTTCTCAACCTGGGAGATGCGCTCTCGGTTTCTGGCTGGGGCGGGGAATGTTTATATAACGAGAACCATTGTCTATCCTCCACAGCTGATTGTATGAATGTGTTTTCATATAAAGGTTAAAAAAAACGTTTAAAGAGTAGGTAAAATCACAATCAGTTGTTTCTCAAATCAAAGCCTTCGATATCACCATAAAAGTTAAAGGGAGCTACAGAAATGAAACAATTAAAACAACGAATCCCAGGTATCAAGATGAGGCAACATTCATGAAAGTATTAGGGTACATGGTGAATATAGATTAACAGAACACTGACGCCTCACAGAGTAGAACATTTAAGGTGATGGAATTGAAGGAGCAAACACCCGATACAGAACGTCTCCACGCCGATCGTGGTCATGAGTATTTTTATAACTTATTAAAGAAACAACAGCCAGATATGTAGTAAGCTGAGGTACTTGCAGGTATTAGAATAAAGGGCTCAACTCATGGGCAGTAGTGTAGGGGTGTACAATAAAGGAGCACACCTCAGGCACTGGGCCCTACGTCAGATCAGTTGTAGCTACCAGCCCTCAGAAAGAAGGCATGAAATGAAGGAACCACGTGAGGCTACAAGCCAAAGGAAGACAGGCCACAGAGACGCGTGGAAGTCCTTAAGAGTTCCAGGCTCGAAGACCAGCCTCTAGCTGCCTAGAGAGAGCGATGAACGACCCATGAAGCAGCCCTCTACAGTCCAAGGGAAATACCTTTTCCTCTGAGCAAGTACATCGACCAGCACCGCCATACATCACGAAACCTAGAAGAACACCTAAAAGATAAGAAGAAAACGGAAGGAAAGGGAAATGGTAGTAGATGAGAAACCAAACCAGCATTGACCTACCACCAGGGAAACCACGAAAATCCAAGGTCAGAGTGGGAGCTGATGTGAATCGAACACGAGAGCTCCCAAATGCGAGCCTCCACCCCTCTAAGCTACATCCCCCTAGTAGCATTCGTATTTCCAGGAGCGTTATAATTATTTATTAGGAATATGTAACACATTAAGTCGATATAAATACTGCCAAAATGCTAAATTTTATTTGCGTTCTGTTTAATACCAAAGCAACCACATCACCGCGTACTGTAACATTAGTACCAACTGCTTAATTATGAAACAATGCCTAACCTCAAAAACTAGGCGTAATTTTTACCTTAGCAGAATAAAAATGTAAACTCGCTGGAGGAATAACGTTTTCTAACTTCTCTCCCTTACACCCATGGCAGTGGAGTATTTCACTCAAAGATTTAGTACCCAGATATGCGTTTTGAGGTACTGGGTCTAAATAAGGGCATTTTGTGAGAAATTTGGTTGTGTGTGTGTGAGTATGTAACTAAAACGTATAAAGGATTTACAAAGTCCCTGTACTTGAATACGAACACACTGAAGTTATAAAAGAACATATTTGCGAAGAAGGCCATGACTTTTAGTTGAGGAATGCCATGGAATAGAAAAAAGATGTTACTCCACAGAACATGTATGCAAAATAAGACAAATCCTACCAATACTTCACTCCAAACAATATAAACGGTCACGAGTTAGTAAACAGAAGACGCAGAAAAACAATAGAGAATCGAATCTGTTTATAACACTGCAATATCCATGCGATACCAAAGCTAAAATATTTTAATAACTCTCATTTAAGAAAGTTTTGTTTGTTTCCTTTGCATTTGCGTTGTAATCAGCAGTATTAATAGGGCTTGCTAAATAATAACTTGTATAAATTATAACTATAAAATAATTTATGTTTGTATAAACTGAAAGCGGTGAAATCAAACCATAATATTTTTCTCGATGTTCGCAGACTACGTGTGCTTAACTTGGTGGCCTGGGAGTGCGGAATCTACATATTCACCAGCTTCACCTTTATTTTGTTCTACATGCTAAGGGTTTCTGTGTTATGTAACTTTTATGTTATTAAGGAACTAAGGAACCAAAGAGAAGGCACAAAGGTTTAAAATTTCATATAGTGTAATTATACAACCATTTCGAGCGATGATTGTTCCACCCCTAAAGGTTGTTTATAGGGTCTGCAGCACCTCTAGAACTTGAGGACTGTGAAGGTCACGGAAGTCAGAAGTTTCGCCAATTTTTCACATTGTTTGTGTGAATATTATGACATTTTTCATCTGTTATTGTAGACCTCGGATTTTTAGACTCTTAAAAATGTATTTTAGGCACCTAAAATAGGTTCTCAAATTATAAACATCTGATGTATTGCACTCACATGACTTTCCCTACTCTTGTGAAAATTATTTTTACAAACACTTATTCTCCATCTACTTTGTATGTCCAGGAAACACACACACACACACACACACACACACACACACACACACACACAAATCCCATTTGAGGACAAGTATTGGAAAATTAAAACAAATAAAAAGCAACAACTTGGAAGTGGTTCCCTCCACAAAAAAATTATATGACATAAATTGTATGTTTTAACTTACTCTACATTTCTTGTGTAGTAAACTTTTGCCTATCTCTTACGGTTTACCAGTTATGCGAGTCATTCAAAATGAAGAGTACTTCTGGGGACATTTCCAGAAAATTCAAGATATACATTTCATTTGCCATGAAAATATTTTAAATATATGATATTTTAATCAAAATGTTTAGAACCACTTCCATGTAAAGGGTAATCTGGGGTGGGAAGAGTTTCTTGAAAATATTTGTATCACGTCTTTGGAAGGTGCTAAACTCAAATACCAAGGTTGGTATTTATCCAACTTTTCGTTCTTGTATTATGCTGTTCACAGACAGATACAAAATGCTTTACTGGGATTCAGGACAGCTCAAAACATGTATTTACAGTGAAATATCGGTATCGAATTTTTGGATGGAATACAATAGTTTGTCGCAGTTCTCAAGGCTTGTGTTATCTTATTTGTTGGGCGCCTCGTGTTTTATTATTTTAAATTTGGGGTTCTTTGTCCTCCGGCTAGCTATTATAACTCAGTCGAGCAAGTGTCTCTAAGCTGGGTGTGTAAACGGAAAGGAGTTGTTACTAAAAGATAACACTGATAAAAAATTTGTTTCTACACCTTTATTGCCGTCACGCTTAATTAATAATTGACATATTTAATCTTTATACACGCCTGACTGAAACTGTGATATTTCCAAATGTAACTACAGTCGTTATTGTTGTCGCGCACCAATTACTTCGCGTACTTTACATTTTTGTAATTAACTCTGCGACGTGCACCTCGTGAGAGATTCTTCAGAACTGTGTGACACTTGCTTATGGCTCGAGAATATATACTCCTTCACCTCGAATTGCGTAAACATTATAATATAGCTCCTAATGGTTACCAAATCGCGCCCACTTTAGCGTCTTTTTCGTCAGCCAATCACTACTACTAACATATATGCTCTAGGGAAGAGATTCCCTCCATTTCTAAAATAGGCACGCTACCCTGACGTCATTTGTTTACCTCTTCTTAGTTATAAACAAGTCACCCCCTCGGTTTATTGTTACCCACTTCTATTGTCAGTTTCAGTGAGGCCGTGTAAACTTATTTCCTAACAATACTTATGGCTAACAAACATCTAAAATCCTGTACATACAATAATATTAATTTACACTACAATCACTCTGGCATTCACAGCATGTTATGATATAAAATATTGCCTCAACTTCCCCTATTTACTTTATTTAGTGGAAAAAGGCATTTAGTGTAAAATCGGAGGTGTAGACTTATTAGGAATTACGATTTTAAGGGATCTAACATCATAGAGCAATTATTCCGTACCAATGAAATAGACGATAATGGTAAGAGATGGCCATGTGCATCACTAATTTGCCACTTCCCGGCTCTGTAAACAGTTCTGCCAGGACTAATAACCCAGACGTTCCTGTCCGCTACACTCGATGACGACCATGCACCTCGACGTCTTGTCAGATCTGTTTCTCTGCATGAATAACTCCCCTCGGATCTTTTGATCCTGCCACAGTATTTTCCTTTCTCTCCCATTATCGTGCGTTGCCTTCGCCCGTCTTTCTTCTTCTCTTTCCAATATTACTCCTTCCCTTCATAATCTTCCTTTAGGCCTTTTTTACAGTTTCACAGCAAATTTTCTCTCCATCGCTGCCTGATTGATCTTTCTTGCGCTGGATTTTTATCCCCGTTCATTCCTTAGAGTCGCTTTGGTGCGTAATACTGGCGTTCTCAACTCCTACAGCATTATTTACCCTGTAATTAACAGTTGCATTTCACTGGTATATAGCAGTAACACGATTTACTGCTCCTATTTGTACATAACATACAGTCTTACCTTCTATACTGCAATGACATTCCACCAAAGAAATCAATACCGAGATTTCACCGGAAATACATGTTTTGAGGCCCCTGAATCCAAAAAAATCATGTTCAGAAAAAGGTCCGTGTCCAAAGATGGGACACAAAGTTTTCAAGAAAATACTCACACTCCAAACTTGATGTAGTTGTTGCTCCACTTATGGATACTAATTTGAAGCGGTTTTAGACCACACACGTAATGGATGCCAATTTTAGGGAGATTGTTTCTAGGAGTGTTCGCCCCACGTACGTTACAAACTTTCCGGTGGCCTTCGCCCCGCATTTACTTTTCCGGTGGCCTTCGCCCCACGTATAAGAACCAACTTTTTTATTTTAATGTCTATTTAAAAAATATATATATATATGTATATACCTCGGCTGCGTTACTAGTATTTCGTAGAGCACGTATCTCTTAGCAGGGCTGGTACGGCTAAAGAACAAGGCTTACACAAATTAAAATTGTATTGTACTTTGTTTATTAATCCTTCACACGATTAAATAACACTTCACTGATGTATCCTACTGTACAGCTGTGAGATTATTGTTATTTGCATTTTTAACAGGTAAACTTTATATTATTCTCACCGCAATAAATTTTTTGTCTCACACTGAACACGTACCGAGGAAACTGCTTGGGTACTCTTCCTTATAGAGTCTGCCGCCTGAATCTGTACATTTCCTGTATTTCAAGTCTCTGATTGGCTAAGCCTACTCCAATAGAATACTTTTATTTAACTTAAGCTTTTTCTAGTTTTTGATTGGCTATTTATAAACTGTTTTAAATATTACATTATTACTGTTCCAAGAATTATTAGTAGCCTTTTTAAACTTTATAATTTATTATTGTTTCAAGGTCACCTCATTGTTAGCAACTTTCGGCTTCTACTTTGTAATTGTGTTTGCTACGGAAGGCAGCTTGCTTCTATTCTCACAGCTCCTATATTGTTGAACTACGTAATACATTCACATAAGATTATTATACATGTACATAATAATATAAACATAACACAATGATTGTAATATACACTTTATATATTATTACATACATATATCGCTTTAAGGTGAGCTGTTGTTGTTTTTAAATTATATAATTAGACCAATATTTTTTTAATTTTTTTATTTTCTAAAAAACGGCTCTAACGATTTTGATTAAAATACCATATATTAAAAATATTTACATGACAAACAAAATTTATATCTTGGGTTTTCTGGGTATAGCCTTAGAAGTCATCTTCATTCTGAAGCACATTTATATAATGTTGTACAACTGCTAAACATTAAGCGATAGACGAAAACGTAATACACAGAAAAATTATATCTCCTTAGGGCACACAATTTACTTCAAATAATCTTTTCGTGGCACAAGCCTTTTCCAACATATCTGTTATTAACGGTTCGAATTGTTCAATACCTTGTCATTCCCTTAAGCTCCTATCAACATTCAGTTGTTTCTCGCGATGTCATGGAAACAGTATGGAATTTTAAGACCAGCATATAGCGTCCAGTTGTTAAACATTTGACTATCGCTGTTCTCTTTGTATCTATAACGAAATGTGTAATGTAGCTGTTTCTGTAAAGGTTTATCTCGATTAAAATGTGGTAGATAAAAAAACAGACTTGGTAGGAATATTTTGCTCACGCATTAATAAACGGTAGAGTGCAGAGAAAGTCATGTGAATGGAACACATCAGAATTTTTATTGCATTCCATTAAAAAATCAATACCAAGATGTCACCGGAACACATGTTTTGATTTCCCCTGAACACAAACAATTAAAAAATGTTCCAGATATATGCGTGTATGTGAATAACATAACTCAAAAACGAAAGGTGGATTAAATACAAAATTTGGTATTTCAGTTCTACATCTTCTAAGGATACGACAAGAAAATAAAACATTTTGTTGTTGTAGACGTCTCGCCTGAATTTCGTCCCACAGAAGTTCTTTTACATGCTAGTAAATCTACTGACATGGAGGTGTTGCTTTTAAGCACACTTAGAAGCCATATGTCTGCGCCGGTTTCAACCCGCGATCTTGGAATGGGAAGACCAGCACCTAACCAACTGAGTCACCCACGCCGACTAAACGTGAGAGAGTCTTACTATACAAAAATGTTGATCTCGTTAAAGCACACAATTTCTGTAATTTAACAATTTTAGTGGCGTTAACCATTTGCAACACATTCTTGGTTTTCGGATTGAATTTTTAAATTCTTACACTTTTCTAAGAGGAAAATTGTTATTTGTCTTTTTCTCCTGGTCATGCAATGAGAATGGAATTTCAAAGTCATCACATAGCGACACGCTCTTAAAATATTTTAACTATCGCTATAGTTATACCTACAAGGAAATATATAATAAGACAATTTCTGCAAATGTTTCATCTCAACATGAAGTAGATAGAAGAATAAGCTCTTGTATCAATAGTTTGTGGAAGAATATCGTGAGACCGTAAGTTTTGTCAGAAAGATATAAATAACTAAACAAAGAAATGATAGTAAGATAGACAATAATTCCAATGAATAATCTCGCACATTAAATCAATGTATAATGTAATAAGCTTGAGTTAAAAGATTTGTCCGGAAAGAAAGAGGTAATTAGCGAGCTATGCTAAGAAAAGTCATTAGTAACAGCGTGAGGAACGAAAGCATTAGCAAAGATTCTTTGAAGGTAGTTCTGAGTTAAGTTCAGTACGTTTGAGCAGTTACGTAGGGAGAAATTCTGGAAAAGAGAAGTGAAAGGTACTTCTGGGAGTTTAGTCAGGCCTCCATAACAACAAGGTAAGAGACGCAAACGAAGGGTTTTGAAAATTGGCCCGTTTTAGGAGCGATGTTAGTAGGGGTAGTTCTAATGTAGACAGGGCTTGAGTCAAGAAGTAGCCGTGCAATTCTAATCACAAACACATTCGTTTGTGCACACACTGCTTTCGTTCACACCTTCGTCACTTTGGATACTGATAACACCCGTGTGTTATTTTATGCGTCCAGTGACGTGCTGTGAGTTAGATTTAGCGGTAGCGGCGAGGGGTTTTGCGACTCACAGCAAGTTACGCTTATAGTTTCTTTTATTGATAAAATTGATACTGCAGAAGTTAGCAGGTATAACAATTCAATTGTTATAGTTTCGAGTTCTTCAAACGGTCGGCAACTCGCTTCAATAGCTCAAGTATTAGATTACATTCAATTTCTCAGTTAATTTAAACTGTGTTATCCTTTCACAATACGCCCACGCGTACACTATGAAAGTTTTCATAGCTCTACCACTGGAGCAGCTGGCGTACGAGACAACAGAAGGAGCTACGAAGCAGCTAAAGTGAACTGCTTGAAAATGTTTTATAAATTCAGATAACGTATGACATTATCAATCGGACTTTTTTATTAAGGTGATCTCAGCGTCAGTATTATTCTGATGCAGACTGTGACGATTACAATTATGAAGCGTTTGTAAGAGACCATGTTTACTGTACCAGAACAAGGAGACTGAAGAGAAGTGAGTGAGTGAATGTCTGTAAGAGAAAAAGGATAGAGACGAGGCCCCGATAATTTGTCAGCAGCAAAAGAAGACGAGAAAGGAGTATATCATTCCGTATTCCGTCTTCATCCACTTCTCTTTTGGGAAGATGGGAAAAGTGTTGTAACTGACATTTCGGGAAAATTGGAAGCAAGTTTTTAAAGGGGAGGCATTGGCAACGCTTTTATAATGCAGAACAAGTTATGTCGTGGAGGTGGTGGTCGTGTGCCAATGTCACTGCTTGCTTGCTTGCACGACGTCAAGTTAAATATGTGACATTCCGAACATGACCACTTGCTGCGTTGTTGCCAGGGTGGGCCCAGGTAAAATAAACGGTGATTGACATTCTTCATGAGAATTGGTAATATAATCCATTTAGCGTTAAATGTAAAAGAGAAAACGTATGTGTCATATTCACATTACCTTCTCTACCCGTTCTTTTGCAAATTATTTTTATAGGCACTTATTTTTCCATCTACATCTTGTTAATCGAGATAATATTTGCATGACAACGAGAATAAACCTAATAAACTTGAAATATCAAACCAATTTATTTGGCATTAATTGTGTGCTTTAACATCTATTTTTTTTCGAAGAACTTGTCTATCTCTTACGGTGTACCATTATATAGAGGTAATTTCGAATGAAGTGGAATTCACTAGAATATCTACAGAAAATGCAAGATATTGTCTGTTCAGAGTCTTTTGAGAGATATGCAACTCGCGAGGCGGCACGGTAGCTAGCACAAAGTCCCCCACACGAACCCGAACGCGACTAACTGGTTTTCTACCTGCACTTATCGCTGTCTCAAAAGACTCTGGACAGACCATATACATTTTATTTATCATGTAAATATTTTAGATACATTCTAGTTACATAAAAACGTTTAGTGAATGGTCTGAGAAAAAAAAATACACTTTTTCCTATGTAAAGGCTCGTTTTGGATGGGAAAATTTTCTTAAAAATCTTTTTGTCACATCCTGAAAGATGCTGAATTGAATTACCAAGTTTGGTATTTAACCGAATTTTCACTGTTGAGTTATGCTGCTCACAGACACACACACACGAACAGGAACACATTTTTATTCATGGAATCTCAAAACGTGTATTTCCGGTATATTCTCGCTATCTAATTACTTTCTGTAGCACGTACATAGGTAGAGAAGGTATTGTACCCATCCAAAAATTCGATACCAAGATTTCACTGGAAATACATGTTTTGAGGCCCCTGGATCCAAAAAAGCACTATTAGAAAAATCTGATGTGTTACACTCACATGACTTTCTCTACTCTTGTACAAACTATTTTTACAAACGCTTATTCTCCATAGGCTTCATGTTAATCGAGATGTTAATCTTATTGCTAATTTTCTTGTAGATGCAAGGGGAATTGCTAGGCTTTTAGCGATAGTCAAATATTTTAAGAGCTGGTTGCTATGTGGAGCATTCCATTCTCTTTGTATGTCCAGGAAATAAAAAAACTAATAAGGAATTCCCATTTGAGGAAAAGTATTGGGAAATTTAAGGGAATAACAAGCAATATCTCGAAAATGATTCACTTAACAAAAAAATATATATGACATAAATTGTGTATTTTACCGCGATCTACATTTTTTGTGTAGTAAAATTTTGTCTATCTCTTATGGTTTACCAGTTATGCAAAAGTCGTTCACAATGAAGAATACTTTTGGAGACATTCCCAGAAAATTCCAAATATACAATTGTTCATTTGTCATTAAAATATCTTAAACATATGATATTTTAATCAAAATCGTTAAAGCCATTTTTGAGAAAATTAAAATTTTCGAAAAATGTTCCATGTAAAGGGTAATCTGGGGTGGGGGATTTTCTTGAAAACCTTCGTGTCGCATCTCTGGAAAATACTGAACCTAAATACCAAGTTTGGTGTTTATCCGACTGTTCGTTTCTGAGTTATGCTGTTCATAGACACACACACGGACATGTTTCCAAAAATGCTTTTTTTTTGGATTCAGGGAGTCTCAAAACATGTATTTCCGGTGAAGTCTGGTATGGAATTTTTGGGTGGAATACAATACTTCCCCTACTTACTATACGTAGTAGATAAAGTAAAAATTAAATTGAGTTTTATTTATGAACGCTCTTTAACTGCAGTGGTCCTTAGCGTCCTATTCTACAGAGTGAGCCAAAAGACTCCGGGCCGTCAGCGCGGTGTTTTTCCTGTCCGCGTCTTCGGCGCTCGTTGCCGTCTACCGCTATTATATAAAGGCGCGGATGAAATTATACAACATTTTTAAAACTACTTTTAATGGATTTACTTATCAACTTTATGAAAGGAGATGCTCAAACTGGCCACCGTCGTTGTCCTTAAATTTTTGACACCTCTTTAGGAAACTATCCATCACTCGCCGTAGTTCATGTTGAGAAATTTCCTGATGGATAGTTTGTTTTAATTCTTCTAGGTGTGTGGGTTTGTCTTGTATACTTTAGGTTTTGTTACCCCGGAGGGGTATTTTATGAACAATATTACCTGCTGCGCGGTGTTTCGACTGGGCGTGAGGAAATATGATAAAAACATGATAACGCATGCTTCTATAAACAAAGTCACGCTATTGTGGTTTTGCTATGCAGTATTGAGTTGACGGTGATGCGATGTTCTTCAGTTATTACGAGTTATTTATTATTTTGTCCTGTACGTAGTCACAAAGTATATTATAGCTCAGTATATGTTTTCTACTGCACAGCGTGTATTTATTTATGATTGGTATGTGTTAACTCGGTCAGCTCGCCAAGTGAAAGTACGATTTGCAGAAAGATCTCCAGGTGTAAAGGTTCCAGGGTGTACAACAATGCATGAACTTTACAGTAAATTTCAGGCCACAGGAGGTGTTCAGGCTAAGAAATCTAAAGGACGGCGTACGGTTATTACAGAAGAAACATTAGACCACATCAGTCGTCGTTTGGAAAGTTCCCCCCAAAAATTTCATGATGGATAGTTTCCTAAAGAGGTGCCAAAAATATATGGACAAAGACGGCGGCCAGTTTCAGCATTTCCTTTCATAAAGTTGGTAAGTAAAGCCTTTAAAAGTAGTTTTAAAAATGTTGTCTGGTTTCATTCGCGCCTTTCTATGATAGCGGCAGACGGCAACGAGCACCGAGGACGCGGACAGGAAAAACACTGCGCAGGTGGTTCGGAGTCATTTGGCTCACCCTGTATATGGGTGTGAAAGACCGGTAGCTTTGCTCAGAATCAGGCTTGAGGTGCTTTTACATTCCGTAAATCTATGACACGGAACCATCGGCTTTAGTTCGCTTTCAAAGGAAGCCACGCTAGGGATTTTTACGCCGAGAAAATCCATCGTCCTCCGCCGGGTTTGAAACCGCGACCTCGGAAACTAAAGAATAACGTAGTAACCACTACACCGCGGAGGATATTATTTGTATCTATAACGAAATGTGTGATGTAACTATTTCTGCAAATGCTTATCTCGATTAAAGTGAAGTAGATAGGAAAATAAACTTTCGTAAGAATAATTTGTATACCTATAATAGAGAAAGTCAGGTGAATGTAGCATATACGATTTTGTTGGGTGGAATACAATACTTCTCCGCGTATTTGTACAAACTTTTCTCCCCAGCTGCGAGTTAGTTTTTCGAATGCAGTACTTTACAAGCTACAACGCGCTACGAGGTTAAAAAGCGCGATAGGTATTGGAGGTTCTAAAGCGACCATTTTCGTTTTCCGTCCTTACAGGTATAAAAGTTTGATGTGGAGAATGCGCTGTTGTGGTTACATTTTTTAATGTAATTTGTATTCATGGGGCACACAGCACAAACAATTTCCTGTAACATACACGTGACGATGATTTCACAAGTAATGCGTTATTCCGATGCAAATTGCAGCTTTAGAATGGCGGTGTTGTTTTGTTGGCATCACTGCACGTGTTGATGGAAGTTACCATGATGCCTTGTATATGTGTATACAGAGGGCGCAGCACAAAAACCAATACGTTTTCGTGACACCGTACTCGACGATTATGGCGAAAATTAATTAAATATAACGCATCTTGCAAGGAAATACGGTATTCTATTCAAAATTCGACATTAAAATTTCATCGAAAGTACATATTTGAAAATCCCTGAAACAATAAAAGTAGAATTTTATTTAAAAATATGATCTGTTACAATCACAAGGGTTTCCCTACCCATCATAATTATTACTTTCTCTTCTGCGTATAGTAAGTAGGGGAAGTATTGCATTCCACTCAAAAATTCGATACCGAGATTTCACCGGAAATATATGTTTTGAGGCATCCTGAATCCAAAAATATCTGATGTGTTACACTCACATGACTTTCTCTACTCTTGCACAAAATATTTTTACAAACGCTTATTCTCCATAGGCTTCATGTTAATCGAGATGTTAATCTTATTGCTAATTTTCTTGTAGATGCAAGGGGAATTGGTAGGCTTTAAGCGATAGTCAAATGTTTTAAGAGCTGGTTGCTATGTGGCGCATTCCATTCTCTTTGCATTACCAGGACAAAAAAGTGAATAACGCATTCCCATTTGAGAAAAATTATAAGTATTGAAAGATTTAAGGGAATAACAAGCAATATCTCGAAAATGGTTCGCTCAATAACAAAAATGTATATAACATAAATTGTGTATTTTAACGCGATCTACATTTTTGTAGTAAAATTCTGTCTATCTCTTATGGTTTACCAGTTATACAAAAGTCGTTCATAATGAAGAATACATTAGGAGACATTCCCAGAAAATTCGAGATATACATTTCATTTGTCATGAAAATATCTTAAACATATATAATTTTAATCAAAATCGTTTGAGCCATTTTTGAGAAAATTTTCGAAAAATATTCCATGTAAAGGGTAGTCTGGGGTGAGGAATTTTCTTGCAAACCTTCGTGTCGCATCTCTGGAAGATACTGAACCTAAATACCAAGTTTGTTCGTTTCTGAGTTGTGCTGTTCACCGACACACACACACACGGACATGTTTCCAAAAATGCTTTTTTTGGATTCAGGGTGTCTCAAAACATGTATTTCCGGTGAAATCTCGGTATCGAATTTTTGGGTGGAATACAATACTTCCCCTACTTCGATACGTAGTGAAGAAAGCAAAAATATGATCTATCACAGTCACATGACTTTCTCTACCCAATATCATATTATTTTCTCTTCTGCGTATAGTAAGTAGGGGAAGTATTGCATTCCATCCAGAAATTCGATACCGAGGATTCACCGGAAATACATATTTTGAGGTCCCCTAAATCCAAATAACACATTTTTAGAAGTTTAGTTCAGCATACTCAAGGATGGAACACAAAGATTTTCAAAGGAATCCCCTACCACCAATTACCATTTACATGGAACATATTTCCGACAATTTTGACTCAAATATCATATAGTAAAGATATTTAGATGACAAATCAAATTTATGTCTTCATTTTTCTGGGAATAGCATTTAAAGTCCTCTGCATTCATAAGATATTTTACACAGTCCAGTCAAAATTTTGTCCTCTATATTAGTAGCACTACAACTTAAAAATAAATGATTTAATGGCATTGTTACAAGTTAGCGTGGTAGCGGAGTTGCTATTCTAAACACATTTCTTTGTGTAGTTCCCTACATCAACCAATAAATATGGAATGGGGTGTAAATGAAAACAGAACTGCAGTGATAGCTCTTTATGAGTGTGGTAAGAAACCTACTGAAATTTGTTTACCTTATATGATCAAAAGTATTCGGACACCCCCACAAACATACATTTTTCATCTTAGATGTATTGTGCTGCCACCTACTGCCTGCTTCTCATTATCCGCGACCTCAGTAGTCATTAGACATCGTGAAACAGAAGAATGGGATGGTCCGTGGAAGTCACGGACTTCAGAAGTCTGTACGCGAGATTTCCACACTTCTAAACATCCCTAAGTGCACTGTTTCTCATGTGATAGTGAAGGGACATGTACAGCACAATAGTGTACAGGTCGACCTCGTCTGTTGACTGACAGAGACCGCCGACGTTTGAAGAGGGTCGTAAAGAGTAATAGGCAGACATCTATCCAGACCATCACACAGGAATTCCAAACTGCATCAGGATCCACTCCAAATACTATGACGGCCGTGAGGTGAAAAACCTTGGATTCCATAGTCGAGCGGTTGCTCATAAGCCAAACATCACGCAGGAAAATGCCAAACGAAGTAAGGAGCGTCAACATTACACGATTGAACAGTGGCAAAACGTTGTGTGGAGTGACGAATCACGGTACACAATGTGGCGATCCGATGACAGGGTGTGGGTATGGCGAATGCCCGGTGAACGGCATCTGCCAGCGTGTGTAGTGCCAACAGTGAAATTCGGAGGTGGTGGTGTTATAGTGAGGTCGTGTTTTTCCTGGAGGGGGCTTGCACCCCTTGTTATTTTGCGTGGCACGATTACAGCGCAGACCTACATTGATATTTTAAGCACCTTCTTGCTTCCCACTGTTGAAGAGCAATTTGGGGATGGCAATTGCACCTGTTCATACTGCACGGGCTGTGGCGGAGTGGTTACACGACAATAACATCCTTGTAAATGGACTGGCCTGCACAGAGTCCTGACTTGAATCCTATAGAACACCTTTGGGATGTTTTGGAACGCCGACTTTGTGCCAGGCCTCACCGACCTACATCGATACCTCTCCTCAGTTCCGCACTCCGTGAAGAATGGGCTGCCATTCCCCAAGAAACTTTCCAGCACCTGACTGAAAGTATGGCTGCGAGAGTGAACGCTGTCATCAAGGCTAAGGGTGGGCCAACCCCATATTGACTTCCAGCATTACCGATGGAGGGCGCCACGAACTTCTACGTCATTTTCAGCCAGGTGTCCAGATACTTTTGATCACGTAGTGTATGCTGAATCTTCCTCTATTAAAGGCTTCCAAGATCTGGCAGGCCACGTATCATAAGGACTTCAGGAGTGGTCAAAACAGTAAGAGAACCAATACGTCGAAACCCACTCCGGAAGCAAAAAATAATGGCCCGAGAGTTTATCCGCCAAATTCTTGTCTCGGATTATTAGAGAAGACCTTCTTGTGAGAGCTTATTGACGGTCAGTGGGACGTTTATTAACCTCAAACTTAGAAGATCAGGTACGAAAGATCAAAGAGGCTCTCACAGTGGCATGCTCAGAATGTTCATGAAAATGTCCTCTTCACAGATGAGAAAATTTTCACAGTGGTGGAGAAATACAATAAGTAAAAATATAAAATATATGCACGGAGATCAGAGGAAGCTAAAATATCAGTTCCCCGTGTCCAGAAAGGGCACCACCCAGCATCAGTGATGGTTTGGTGGGGCGTGTCACATCAAGGAGTAACATCTCTCCATTTCTGCAAACAAGGGGTAAAAACAGGAGTCAGACGGTACCAAGAGGACATGCTAGAGAGAGTTGTGAGACCCTTGAACACCATACTCTTCAATGGAAGCCATTGGACCTTTTAGCAAGAGCTAACTCAAGCATGGCTTAGAGACAGAAGACTGGCCCTCTGGCAGTCCAGACCTGAACCCACTGGACTATAGACGTTGGAATATATTGGAGAGTAAGGCCTGTGCTAAACCTCACTCCAGTTTGGAATCTCTAACGCGAGATCTCGTAAAGGCAGAGCAAGAAAGTCCTCTAGATGTCATCCATGCTGCAGTAGCAGACTGGTCTAACAGTTTAAGGTCCTGTGTATCATTTTGAATGACTTATAGTGCAAGAAATATTCATTTGTCACTGAATTAAAATGTACATATTATTTCTGTTTGTATTTTATTTTAAGACATATCGCTGCTTAACCATAGGACAGAACTTATGAGTGGACCGTGTATATAATCTTATACAACTGGTATACGCTAAACGATAGACGAAAACGTACCACACAAAAATGTAGCTCTATGTAAAATACACAATTTATTTCTCATAAGTTTTTCTGTGGCATAAGCCGTTTCTGACATATCCGTTATTATACGTTGGAATTGCTCATTAATTCCTCATTCTTTAATTCCTTTCAACATTCAGTTGTTTCTCGCGATGTCATGGAAACAATAAGGAATTTTAAGGCAGCATATAGCGTCCAGTTGTTAAACATTTGACTATCGCTGTTCTCTTTGTATATATAACGAAATGTGTAATGTAGCTATTTCTGTAAAGGTTTATTTGGATTAAAATGTAGTAGACAGAAAAATAAGCTTTAGTAAGAATAGTTTTTATGCTCAATAATAAACGATAGAGGGTAGAGAAAGTCATGCGAATGTACCACATCAGATTTTTTAATTTAATTTTTTAAGTTTTCCTGGCTTGGTCTACTTCGGTGCAAAGGTTCAAAAACAAGTAATTTTTCTGCACACGAGTGCATCACAGAAACAACTCGACATTTGTAAACAAATTAGTTGTGTTATTTTAAAGCAGATATTTTTCACGATTGGAATAAACTCGACATAAAAATGAACTTCTGTTATGAAAAGTGCATGTGACGTATCAAGTTTATATTTTTAACGAGTAGATAAGGTCACCTGAACTTCTCATTACAACACCAGCATAAATTCGTTTAAATATGACAAATGTGTGACCTGCTGCTTTTAAAAATACTACTGTTACACAACCTCGGTGTGAAATGGGTTTGAATAATACCGCTGCAGTTTAACTGTGACGTATCCTCATCCGTTGTGCCCTGTTTACAAATACAGCAGTACTCAAGCGTGTAATTTGACTTAACGAACGTTAAAAGTGTAGCTACGTGGTTAAAAACTGCATGTGTTTAATAATCTTCGTTCCCTTTAAATAATGACACAAACTGTTTGAAAAATCAACGTGTAAAGTGGCAAAATTTATCAAATGGCAAAACTCTGGCATTATATGTCGTATTGATATGCCGAACGTTCGTTTTGTGTGTGTGTACATGATCGCTTGCACTGTAGTATGCTTTATCCGCTGTGAATTTCAAGTGTTCGTGCTGTAAGGACTAGAGTTTGTCCATTGTGCATCTCAAAAGCGAAAGCTTATTCAAACACCTGTGTTATGAATGAGCTCCTTTAGAGTATTCTTATTATTTTTCCTTTCTTGTCTTCTTATTAGTCCACTTAAATACGTATTGAAGCTTCACGCTTGAATAAACAATTTGTATGCACGATACATACGCAAAAATCTGATGTGATGCATTTACATGACCTTCTCTACCCTCCATCTTTTTTAATGAGTGTACAAACTATTTTTACTAAACCTTATTTTTCTATCTACTACATTTTAATCCAAATAAACCTTTACAGAAATAGCTACATTACACATTTTGTTATAGATACAAAGAGAACAGCGATAGTCAAATGTTTAACAACTGGACGCTATATGCTGGCCTTAAAATTCCATGCTGTTCCCATGACATCGCGAGAAACAACTGAATGTTGAAAGGACTTGTACTGAACAATTCGAAGCTTTAATAACGGGTGGCTTATGACACAAAAAACATTCGAAAAAATTTGTGTGTTTTAAATACATCTACATTTTTTGTGTAGTATGTTTTCGTCTATTCCTTAACGTTTGCCAGTTATACACGATTATACAAAATTCCTCCCGAATGAAGAGCACTTCACAGGCCGTTCCCAGAAAATTCAAGATATACATTTTATTTGCCATGTAAATATCTTTAATATATGGTATTTTAATCAAAATCGTTAGAGCCATTTTTTAAAAAATCAAAATTTCCCAAAAATCTGTCATGCAAAGAGCAGTTGGTGTGTAGGGGATTTTGTTGAAAATCTTCTTGTCGTATCTTTGGGAGGCACTGACGACATTTCTTTTTTGGATTATGCTGTTCACAGACACACATGGGCATGTTTCCAAAAATACTTTATTTCAAGTTAGGGGACCTCAAAACATGTATTTCCGTGAAATTGTAGTATCGAATTTTGGCTTGGAACGCAATACTTAAGATGCTTATATGTGCAATAAAATTTATTGAGAAACTTATTGTTTCACGTATGGACGCCAATTTCAAGAAATGATTTGTTACGTTACTTGCACCACACTTTGGGCGTCAATTTGAGGTAGTTTGTATTGAAGGAGTTTCATTTATTTCAACTGTTGGGGAGCCGAACTTGTAGCAGTTGCAACCACACGTATGGTAAACAGTTTCCGGGGGCCTTCGCCGCAAATTTAAAAATATTAACTTTGTAATTTGACTGCTTCTTTAGATATTATATATTTATGTTTGCCTCGGCTGCGTCAGTATTTATTTTAGAGACATGGATGTCTTAGCAGGGCGTGATGCGACTAAGAATGTAGGCTTATACAAATTTTAAGTTTTAAATTCACTCCTTTTTATTAATCCTTGACACAAATTAAATAGCACTTCACTGATATCGAGAGCTGTGAGATTCTTTTAGTTAATACTTGCTCCTTTTAATACGTATATTATTTTCGTCTCACACGAATACCTATTTAATTTCTCGAGGACCCACCTCGCGTCTGGTTATGAGCACTGTTTGGAGGCAACTGAATAGCTTTCAACAGTCTAAACTCGTAAATTTATGTGTTTCAAGTCTCTGATTGGCTAATCCTACTCCGATAGAATACCTGTATTTAACTAAAGCTTCTTCTGGTTGTTGATTGGCTATTTTATAAACTGTCACTAAAATTACATTATTGTTACTCCAAGAATCACAAGTAGTACTGTTAAACTTTCTTACTCATTATTGACTCAAGGTTACCTCATTGTTACCTCATTTTTAGCAACCTTTAAGGGATTATTCTCACAGCTCCAACATTATTAAATTGCCTAATACATCCACATAACATTATTATACATGTATACAATAATATAAACATATGTAATGACTGTTACATACATTTTACAAATTATTACATACACATATTGCTTCAAGGCTGAATTTACATATTATATAATTAGACTGAAATTATTTAAGTGTTAAAAATACTGCCTCAGTATATGTTAAATTTTTGGGAAATGGTCTATGAAGACCTCCTGAAGTTTTGTTTAAACTTGTATGATAGTAAACGTTAAGTGATAGACGAAAACGTACAACAGAAGAATTGTAAATGTGTTTAAAAGGTACAATTTATTTAAAATAATGTTTTGGGTAAAATCAGCCATTTCCGGGATATCCGGTATTAATGTTGAGATTTGTTCAATTGTTTGTCATTCTTTTCAGTTCCAAGATTTTCAGTTGTTTCTCGCGATGTCATGGAAACAGTGTGGAATTTTAAGGCCAGCATATAGCGTACAGTTGTTAAACATTTGACTATCGCTGTTCCCTTTGTGTCTACAATTTATATACTTATTAATAAACAATAGAGGGTAGAGAAAGTTATGTCAACATAAAACATCTGATTTTTTTTAAATAATAATTTGTTTGGATTTTATTTATTGTTTACCAAAAAAAACCAGGAAAGTTTGTATTTGATTTACCGTATCCGTCCTTCCGAAACGTGCACTATATATTGCTACTCGTAAAGCAAGCATTACTACCCATGTTTATTTTGTTATGTTTTATCACCGGCCTGTAATGAAATATACTAAAGTTTGTTTCCAGTTATCACATTCATTACAGCTACTTAAATTATTTTCAGAATCTACCAGACTTGCAGCATTAAAGTTTCATTTCAAATGTAATATGATATATCTAACGAGTCGTTAACTTCTCTGTGAATAGAAGACGGAATCAAAGGGCTTAACTAATGAGCATTGATGAAAGAGAGAGTTAAAACTTTGATCCGTTGAAGTACTTGACTGTCTGTCGTTCACATTTCTAAGTACATTCTGCCTTGAAGCCACTAGTTCGACATTGGCACACGATTTATTCTGCATAAATCCGGTTGGATAAATTTATAGCTAAGTCGTTTGAACTTTAGAATTGTAATAGTTGTTCATGACACAAGTGGTAAACGTGGAGTTTTGTTCTGCGAGTAGGAATTCTTGAGCGAAATAGAAACATATTTTAACACGTGTAGCATATACTATTTTAGGCAGCGCTCGAATTTGTAAAACATCAATGTTGAATTGATGCCTAAAACTAGTAGAGGTCACGTGTAGAACACGTTCATGAAACAAGAGAAATGATGTTAAAATAGCGAAATGTCCTATGTCTTTCTGATTCGCTAGCAGTCATTTTCAGTGAAATTATTGTCAACACGTTTTGCCTTGCACCAGGAAATGAAGCGATTAAATGCTATATCATATTACTTTCTGGACTTTTTTGGGTAAGTACTTCTAGTGTTATTATTTCTTCTGCTTCTGTAATTGCATTTTCATTTCAGTTTCTTCTGAATTCATAATTACCGCCGTTTAATGTTTATGTAAGTTATACTAAATATAGAATAACATTCTAGATAGGCAAGGCTGTCAATTGTGGCAGCAATTTGTATCACAATAATGTAAATGCCAGTGATTGTAGTGTAAATAAGCATTATTGTATTACATTGATTTGAGATGTTTGTTAATTATAAGCATTGTTAGGAAATAAGTTTACACGGCCTCACTGAAACTGACAATAGGAGCGGGTAACAATGAGCGAGGGGGTGAGTTGTTTATCAATTACTAGAGACAAGCAAATGACGGCAGATTGGCGCGCTTTTCTTAGAAATGGAGGGAATTTCTTCCCTAGAGTATATGTTTTCGTAATTTTTGATTGTATATAAAAATAGACGCTAATGTTGGCGCGTTTTATTAACCAATAGCAGCTCGGTTATAATCTTTAGGCATATCGGGGTGTGAGAGTATAAAAAGCTAAAGCCAGAGGCAAGTATTGCCCAGTTCAACAAAATCATCCACGAGTTACACGTCGCTGAGTCCAACAGATTCATTCAGAAGTTAAACGTCGCTTAGTTCATCAGAATCGTTCACGCGTTATACATCGCGCAATTTTACAAAATCTCTCGCGTTGTAAAGTTTGTTATAAATGTGAAATACGCGAATTAATAATGTGCAGTAAATAAGTGATTATAGTGATATTAGAAAATATAACAGTTTCAGTCTGGCGTGTATCAAGAGTCAATATGTGAAATTGAATAATGTGTGACGACAATAAAAGTGTAAAAACAAATTATTTTATCAGTGTTATCTTTCAGTAACAAATCCTTTCCGTTTACACACCCTGTTCAAGAGATGTGCTCGACCAAGAAATAATAGCTAGCCGGAGGACATTGAACCCAAATTTAAAAATAGTAATACAATAACAGGCGCTCAGCAAAAAGATAACACGAAGTGACCGCGACAAATTGGCTCCGAAACGTGGGGCTAACAAATATTCCACTTCAAATTGGCTCCCATATGTCGTGCAGATAAACATGAAGCTTCTTCCAACTACCTAAAAATAAACCACTGCACAATATAAGGTATAGGTTAACTGTACAACGAATTGAGATTAATTAAGTATGACGATTTGTACTGTGAACACATATTGCAAGTGCCATGAATAATTAATCGTGTAAAAACATAATGAAAAGTAGCATGTAATCAAACCAAGCCGAGTTATTAAACATGTGCAAATACAAAATGTAACTGTCATGTGGTGGACTTGAAACAAATGTTGGTCACAATGAAGATTATCGCACCAGTGCGACAAGCTAAAGCTTGCAGCTTGTGTGAACTGTGTTAAAATTTCTACTTTTAGGCCATACTGTCTAAAAAATCAATTTAAAATGTTCCCATATACTATTTTTAGACAGCTCCAATATTAAATTACAAAGTAATTTGTGTGAAAATACACGAAAACCCTGTTTAGCCGAATCGGCGGAGAAGGAAAAAACAAAATTTGATGTGTTACACTCACATGACTTTGTGTACTCTTGTACAAACTATTTTTACAAACGCTTATTCTCCATATGCTTCATGTTAATCGAGATGTCAATCTTATTGCTAATTTTCTTGTAGATGCAAGGGGAATTGGTAGACTTTAAGCGATAGTCAAATGTTTTAAGAGCTGGTTGCTATGTGGCGCATTCCATTCTCTTTGTATGCCCAGGCCATAAAAAATGAATAACGAATTCCCATTTGAGAAAAAGTATTGGAAAATTTAAGGGAATAGCAAGCAATATCTCGAAAATGGTTCACTCAACAACAACAAAATTATATGACATAAATTGTGTATTTTAAAGCGATCTACATTTTATGTTTAGTAAACTTTTGTCTATCTCTTATGGTTACCAGTTATGCAAAAGTCGTTCACAATGAAGAATACTTTTGGAGACATTCCCAGAAAATTCGAGATATACATTTTATTTGTCATGAAAATATCTTAAACATATGATATTTTAATCAAAATCGTTAGAGTCATTTTTGAGAAAATTAAAATTTTCGAAAAATGTTCCATGTAAATGGCAATCTGGGGTGGGGGGATTTTCTTGAAAACCTTCGTGTCGCATCTCTGGAAGATACTGAACCTAAATACCAAGTTTGGTGTTTATCCGACTGTTCGTTTCTGAGTTATGCTGTTCACAGACACACAGACAAACACAGACACACACACACACACACACACACACACACACCACACACACACACACAGACACACACACGGACATGTTTCCAAAAATGCTTTTTTTGGATTCAGGAGGTCTCAAAACATGTATTTCCGGTGAAATCTCGGTATCGAATTTTTGGGTGGAATGCAATACTTCCCCTACTTACTATACGTAGTAGAGAAAGTAAAAATCTGATGTGATATATTCGCATGGCCTTCTCTACCCACTATGTTTATTAACGCCTATACAAACCTTTCTCACTAAGCCTTATTTTTCTATCTACTACATTTTAAATGGGGTAGAGAAATTGATGTGAATGTAACACATAGATCTTTTTTTCTGGTGGTCATGCAAAACTTTGATATGAAAGTCCGAATTTACAGGGATCCGCTTTTTAAACATTTAACTATCATTCCATTCTCCTACATCCCTTTTGTACGTATAATGAAGATGCAGTAAATAGAAGAATAAAAAGAAAAAATAATGTTACTGTAACACTTCATTCCTTTTTTCTCATATGAAATTTAATAGCACTAATCTGTAATTTAGTTTCAAGTCTGGAAACAGTATTATTGCAAGCGATTGCTTAACGATCATTTACGTGGAATAAAGGTCGGATTTGGAGAACAAAACCGCACGCTGTGACGTCTACCATAATTACACGTCTTATGACAGAAGATGTCCTCGTATTCTCCATCCGCCTATTCAGACTACTTTCCTTTCTTGTTGGCAATCCGCTTTTCTTCAGTAATAGGACGAGAGCTCTTGTCAGACCATTATCTTCCTGTCAATGCCAGAGGCTCGTCCCTAAGAACCAATATACCTACCTGGTGGTCATCCATGTTAATGTCCTCGCAGGTATCGCTTATATCCCATAATAGTACTTCTAGTTAAGGGGACAAGTAGTCTGAACACATGGAAATTATGTCTTAAGAGTGTTAAATTACCACTGCTCTTAAAGTTCTCAATGGTTATTCCTGAAATTTCTATGAATTATTCTATAAACCTCGAAAATTGTTTCAAGTGGCTATTTGCATTAATAGCTCATGTAGTTGAATCCGTAAAATTATTTCATTCAGCAGAAAAAATAATAAAATTTACTCTTAAAATATGTGAATTCATGTACCTTTTTCTCTGATACTACTTGCAATACAGAATCACACTTTGGCATGCTTGTTCCTAGTTTAATCAGCGATCTTCTGAACCTAAATTATTTAATTATGTGTAGCAATTCACTAGAAATTGAAAAAAAACTATTTGCACAGTCAAAAAAGCAAAAATGTAGAAAACTTGCAAAGTTGTTGCTTTCTTAATATCACTAATACACATTATAAAATTACGATTGTGGTTCAGAAAGTTTAACTATGTGTTGTATACATGTACTGAAATTTTCAGCTCTCTACCTTTCATACTTTCTGAGAAAAAGGTAGGTACATAAGTATCCAAAAATGCTGTTTTGAGAAAACTGAATTTAAAGTTTGAACATTAAAATTCTGACACACTTCAGTACATTCCAGGGTCATAATCATCTGCACCTTCATTCCTGGATTGCTTCCCTTCTGATTGCCTTCTCTTGGTCCTGGCCTTTTTACTTTCTCTACTACGTATAGTAAGTAGGAGAGGTATTGTATTCCACCCACAAATTCGATACCGAGATTTCACCGGAAATACATGTTTTGAGACCCCCTGAATCCAAAAAAAGCATTTTTGGAAACATGTCTGTGTGTGTGAACAGCATAATTTAGAAACGAACAGTCGGATAAACACCAAACTTGTTATTTAGGTTCATTATCTTCCATAGATGCGACACGAAGGCTTTCAAGAAAATCCCCCCCACCCCAGATTACCCTTTAACCATTTCCGAGATATTCCTTGTTATTAGTTTGAATTTTCATACTATACTTATGCAAATGGAAGTTTTTCGCTTCTTCTTCTGGCCATGCAAAGGGAACGGAATTTTAAAGCTATAACGTAGCGACCAGGTCTTAAAAGATTTGACTATCACTTAGGCCCACTGTATTCCCTTATTTCCACAGTACCTAGAAGGAATGTGTAATAAAACCGTGTCTACAAATGTTTATATCGATTAATATGGAGGAGATAGAAGAATAAACCTTTGTAAGAATGGCTAGAGAAAGTAATGTGAATGCAATACATAAGATATTTTTAAAAAACAGTGATTCTCCCTCAGTCTCTTGTATGTTTCTGTACGGAGGAACTACGGCTAAACGTATAGCTATGAAAAACAAAGAAGCCGTGTGCTTGTTACACATGTTGGTCGATCTGCTCCAGTTGTTTTGATGACCTGACTGTTTGCAATTCTAAAGTCCGTGTTTTGGATGCAGATTTGCATTCTGTGGTGTGTACAGATCATCAACATCTGCTGTTGGCTCACAGATCATGTTTGGTTTATGTGCAGTTCCAGCAGCTGCTCGTAGATGGCCATAGTGACTTCAACTATCAAAAGTAACTCCTTTGTTTTGTTTGATTTCAACTTTGGTTTGAATAAGAATAGGAGTTTTTATGAAATTAACCTTTCGTGTTTAAAAATGTTTGTGAGCATTTAGTAACTCTTAACTATTTTTGGTTACTTCTACTGTGTTAAAATTACAGCAGTAGCACAACCTGCATTTACTTGTATTTATAACTTGGGCATGTCCAGCCCCTAAACCAGGAAACAGCAAAATGCTGGCTGTAAGTACTTCCCCCTCCCCATGGGAGTGGTCATTCAAAATTTAAAATATACAATCCATTTGGAATAACTGACACCAGTGGAGCGGCGGATGAATGCTTCTCCTGAAACGGCAACCGGTGAGGAGCCTATACCGCCTATCCAACCACTCCTAAAAGCCCAAAATTACCATCCTGCCAGAATTAACTGTTCTTCCACACAAGCCGTGTGCTGCACAAGGTTGCAATCAGACGACTGAAATATTCAATGCCATAGCCGGGATTTGAACTTCGGAGAGTGAGCGAGAATATTTACACGAGATATGCTGCCTGTTTGAGAGCAGAAGGTCAACATTTCTAGTACCTATTATAAGGTAAGGATTTTAGTCCGCCTCTGCCGGCGTAATTTCCCCGGCGACTGCCGTCTGTCTCGCACAGTAGAGAGAGGCCACGAGTGGGTTCGAATATAATTTAACTACCCTATAGATAACAGGGTACAGTGATAGTCAAATGTTTAAGAACTGGACACTATATGCTAGCTTTGAAATTCCATACTGTTTCCATGACATCGCGAGAAACAACTGAATGTTGAAAGGATTTTAAGAGAATTACCAAGAAATGAACAATTCGAACCCTTAATAACGGTTATATCGAAAATGGCGATGCCACAAAAAATTTTATTTGAAATAAATTGTGTATTTTAAAGAGATCTACATTATTTTGTGTAGTGCGTCTTCCTCTGTCGCTTAACTTTATCAGTTATACAAGATTCAATCAGAATGAAGAGGACTTCACGTGTTATTCCCAGAAAATTTTTGATATACATTTTATTTTTTAATGTAAATATCTTAAACATATAGCAGTTTAGTTAAAATCGTTAGAGCCATTTTGAGAAAATTAAGTATTTCGAAAGATATTCTATGTAAATGGTAGTTGGGGTGGGGGATTTTCTTTAAAACCTTACTGAACCTTAATACCAAGTAAAATAATAAATACAAATACTAATGCAAAGGTTTATCTTGATTAAAATAGGGTAGAGGGGAAAATAAACCTTCATAAGAATAATTTGTATACTCAGATATAAACGATACAGGATAGAGAGAATCATGTGATTGTATCACATCAGATTTTTGTCGTGGTCATGCTAGGAACATGAAGCTTGAAAAGAATCATATAGCAAGCCACTTTTAAAATACTTAGCTATCGTTTAAACCCGCAGTATTTCTTCTGTAACCTACAACCAAATGTGAAGTGCAAATGTTAATCTCGATTAACATAAAGTAAATATAAGAATTAGCTTTTGTAAGAATAAGAAGGGTAGGTATAGAAAGTAATATGAATGTAACACATAGGATATTTTCTTTTTGGCATTTTTATTTCGCTTGTGGTTTCCAAGTTATACAAGGTTATACAAATTTCAATCCGAAAATTTTACAGGCTTTGTCATATTTTAATCAAAAGCATTTAAATTATTCTTTATGAAACCAAATTAATGATACCTAGTTTGGTATTCATAAACATTTCGCTTTTGAGCTGCGCAGCAACCATTTTCTAAAAATGCTTCTAATAATGGGTAGAGAAACTCGTATAATTGTTGCACATCAGGCTTCTAGTTGGTGGCATATAGCAATTCATTCTTTAAAATATATTCAGATAGCACTGGACTTTTAACTAAGCATCCCAGCGCGCAGAAAATGGAATTTAAATGTTTTCCCCTCCCCTCCGGTATATATACGCGTACATGATATTAATATGTTTTATAGGCTATAAAACATGTAGACAGGTGAATAGTGAATGTCACAGAGAGGGGGATGGAATATATATTAGCTTAAGGGGGAGTCCACGAGCTGTGGAGGGTTGTCAACGAGCCTTTTAAATCATATCTAGGGGAGGAATCGTTCGGAGGCAATTCGTAAGGCAATGGTCTCTTTAAACGGTGAAACATCCACCGTACAGCCCAGAAATAGGTCCTCTCACTAGAGAGACCTACACTGTCACGTCATTCAATAGCAGTGTAATGCTTATTTACGCCACAAGGAACGTTTTACTTTCTCTACTACTTGCCTATAACAAGTAGAAGAAGTATTATATTCCACCAAAAGTTAGATACTCAGATTTCTCCGGAAATACACATTTAACTCCCGAAAAAATAATAAAACAAACATGCTTAGAAAGAAGGTCAGTGTATGTGTGTGATCTGCATAACACAAAAACGAAAAGTAGGCACGGCGTCTTCCAAAAATGCGACACAAAGATTTTCAGGTAAACTTCCCCACTAGAAACTTCACTTTACATGCAAATTTTTCATTATTGTTTATTTTCCGAAAAACAGCTATATCGATTTTCATTAAATTAGCATAGTTTTAAGATATTTGTATGACAAATGAAATGTGTATCTTGAATTTTTCTGGGAGTAGCCTGTTGAAATCTTCTCATTCTGAATGAGCTTTGTATAATTGGTAAACCGAAATGACAAAGTCTGACGGATTTATTCCGGTTTCTCCATCATCACCACCATTTCATATCATCTCCTTCCTTGTTGTTATACCTACAACTCGGAATGTTCGGGTCACCCATCCTGTTTGTTCTCTCAGATCCAAAGTCTGTGCTCCCCGAAAGGTGTCTGACCCCAGGCTTGGGTTCCTGGAGAGTGTAAGCCCTAACAACGGGGAGGGCAAACAAAGAAAGAAGAAGAAGATAAACTGTAAGGGATAGATAAAATCTTACCTACTATATAAAAATGTAGATCTCCTTAAAGCCCAAAGTTTATGTCAAATAGTTTTCGGAGCTACCTATTTTCGAGAAAGTGTTAGTAATTGGTTTGAATTTTCAAACAGATATACTTTTTTTCAAATGTTAAGCTGTTGTTACTTTTTTCTTGACATGCAAAGAGCATGGAATTTCTAAGTCACAAAAGTAGGTACGGAGGTGGATTTAGTACCTCGTCCTATATGATCCTTTGTGCCTAAGCCCCAGACGGGGTTTCCCCGGGAGGGAAGGGTGAGGTGAGGGGAAACAGAGAGTAGGTGTGCAGGGCAGAGGACAGGGTCCCTACCTTTTACAGATTGCAACTTCCCGAATGGCAGCTGGTGCAACCGGCTTTCCTACACCCTGCAGGCCAGCACATCCCGGGGAACGAAGGTTACATAGAGCATCCTTTTTCCCTGCCATGCAACGCCGAGATTCCCGCCGACACTTTCAACACCAAAACAGTCCAAGCAGATGAAAGGTGAAGTAAATGAGAACGGAGTTGAAATGGAGGGACAGAAACCTTCGCGGTATTCACCTAGCAACCCGGGGAAACCCCCAAAAATCCATGGATTAGAAAGATAGGCTGCGGGAATCTTGCCCCGACGTTACCGTCTGAGCCACCCCGCTCGGTTACTAAGTCATAACCAGGCATAAGAATTCTTAGTTAGCTTCAAATTATCTACACTCAAACCACTATCATGATAAAGAATGCAAAACAATAGCGACTAAGGCTTATTGACAGATAGGTAAAAAGCAGTCCGAGTGCTGTCTGTAAACGCCAAGAGACTGGATGAGGGTTAGATTGGCATAGAAATTTCTAAACATAGCGATCACATAGCGATCTGTTCTTTAAAAGTCTTCTATCGATTTACCCTACTGTATATGTACAACCAAATGTGTAAATGAAGGACAAGTTTGTGAAACAATAAGTATAGAAAGATATATGAATGCAACACATTAGATATTTTATTTAAATGAATGCAGGAATCGGCGGTGTAACTCATTTACATTCTTGCCCAATGACTTTGTCGTCTCAGACTACAATCTCCGCCTAATAACTGGGTTAACTCGTAATTTTCCTACAGACTCTCCGCAGTCTCCTATATATCGTGTACTGCTAGTATTATGGTGTCTTCGATCTCACAAACACTGCATTTTTGTAAAAACATCAAGATTGTAAAGCGCGACATAATGGTTTTTTAGTGTGTTACAACGCAATCGACGGCTTTCGCAGGAGTTTGGCTTCATATATCACGTCAGCTAAGGGAGTGAAATTAGGGATAGAGATATGGACTAGAAATGGAGTGGTATTTCAGTGCTGCGTCCAAGTCTAGGCCTACTGAGTCCACTAAACCTCTGAGAGGAAGGGATGAAGGATCGGTAACGGGGTTCTTAACCTTTTCAGAGTAAAGATTCCCGACAGACCCATCGATACTCTTTCTATCCTAACGTAAGGAAAGAAACAGTTCTCTCCTCAAAGTAAAGACGAATGCATGGAAAAACGTGCGGATTCTTCTGTCTTTTTACTTTCTCTACTACGAATAGTAAGTAGGGGAAGTATTGTATTCCACCCAAAAATTGATACCGAGATTTCACCGGAAATACATGTTTTGAGACCCCTGAATCCAAAAAGAGCATTTTTCGAAACATGTCCGTGTGTGTGTCTGTGTGTCTGTGAACAGCATAACTCAGAAACGAACAGTCGGATAAACACCAAACTTTGTATTTAGGTTCAGTATCTTCCAGAGATGCGACACGAAGGTTTTCAAGAAAATCCCCCACCCCAGATTACCCTTAACAGGTAACATTTTACGAAAATTTTAATTTTCTCAAAAATGGCTCTAACGATTTTGATTAAAATATCATATGTGTAAGATATTTTCATGACAAATGAAATGTATATCTCGAATTTTCTGGGAATGTCTCCAAAAGTATTCTTCATTGTGAACGACTTTTGCATAACTGGTAAACCATAAGAGGTAGACAAAATTTTACTACACAAAAAATGTAGATCGTCTTAAAAAACACAATTTATGTCATATACATTTTTTTGTGTGTGTGAACCATTTTGAGATATTGCTTGTTATTCCCTTAAATTTTCCAATACGTATTGTTTTTTTCAAATTCGTTATTCATTTTTTTGTCCTGGTAATGCAAAGAGAATGGAATACTCCACATAGCAACCAGCTCTTAAAATATTTGACTATCGCTTAAAACCTACCATATTCCCCTTGCATCTACAAGAAAATTAGCAATAAGATTGACATCTCGATTAACATGAAGCATATGGAGAATAAGCGTTGTAAAAATAGTTTGTAAAAGGGGAGAGAAAGTCATGTGAGTGTAACACATCAGATTTTTATATACATACATACTGTTTTCTTTATTTAATGTTGATAGCACGCCATGAATGGAGGTCAGAGCTAGATGAACGGCGAGTATGGAAACGTTTCGCTTGATAGGCTGGAAGGCAAGCTTCACGACGACTGTATGAGTCCGTCTCGTATTGGTTTGATGTCAAACGTCTGGCATTTAAACACTAACCTATGAATGCAGTAAGACAAACTTCAAGTGGAGTGCTAGAACCAGATAAGGGGCGTGGTTTAGTATTTCCTAAACCACTGTGCAATTATATCGACACGATTGTATTCCACTCTACTGTACATCCACGTATAAGCCGCACATCACCGTCCACCACGTCTAACCCTACAAGATAAGGGAAGTAATGGACAGGAAGCGCGTAGTACTAAATGGTTCACCTAATGGAAAGTGAAATCAGACGGCTGAAAAATTCAATGCCAACACTGGGATTTGAACCACGGATCTTCCGGTTTCCATCCGGTTGCTGTAACCACTGAGTTATAATGGCAACGCGCCGGTATGGTGCCCCATTTAATGTCATACCGGCATATTGGTATGATAGCTCAGTGGTTAGAGCAACCGGACGGAAACCGGGAGATCCGTGGTTCAAATCCTGGCGATAGCATTAAATTTTTCTGTCGTCTGATTCTACATTTCAACACACGGCTTGTCTGGAAGAACAATTAATTCCAAATCACTAATGTTTGGGGAAAACGCACATTAACCTGCCTCTCGCTCCAACAGCAACACCGCTGCAGCGCGCGGGCGGACGGCGTTGCACTTGTGAATGTAGTTATTAATTACTGACCGCGTCCTAAAGAAGCAGGCATGTCATCGACAGTTAATTTGGAGACACAGTGATGATGATCGCCCTCTCGCGGGCGAAGTCTTGTTGAGGTTGGATCGATGTGACCGTGTTCCTGGGGGTTGGAAAGAGCCTGGATCTGACAGCAGTGGAGACTCCATTTATCTTACAGCGGTGGTGGGTTTCTCTGAGGACAATAGGGAACACGCGGTAATAATGGTACCACCCACATGACCTTAGGGCAGAAACATTAGTAAACAATACCTAACCTTTTCTTTAATTAAGGGCCTCGGGGACACACATCTTCACCAGATGTTAACGCATGAGTACACTACCAAAACAAATTTGGCATAATATTCTTTGTATTCCGATATTAATTGTAAAATGGCATTATAAGTATTACAGAGGTCAGCGAGGACACCTTCACTTTCTCTACTACGTATAGTAAGTAGGGGAAGTATTGTATTCCACTCAAAAATTCGATACCGAGATTTCACCGGAAATATATGTTTTGAGACCCCCTGAATCCAAATAAAGCATTTTTGGAAACATATCCGTGTGTGTCTCTGTGTGCCTGTCTGTGAACAGCATAACTCAATAACAAAAGTCGGATAAATACCAAACTTGGTATTTAAATTCAACATCTTCCAAGGATGCTACAAGAACATTTTTACCCCCACCAAAAGTACGTTTTACATGGAACATTTTTCTAAAATTATGAAAATGGCTCTAATGATTCTGATTAAAGCATCATGTGTTTAAGATATTTCATAGCAAATAAAATGTAAATCCTTGTGTGAAAGATTAATAAAACGAAGTTAAATACCAATATAACTTTTGTAAGCCTTCATTCTTTAGCCGCACCACCTCTGCTAAGAGATATGTGTTTCTGCAAATTACTACTGACGCAGCCGAGGCAAACATACATATATAATATAAAAATAAAAAAGTTACAAAGTTATTTTTTTTAAAAGTGGAGCAAAGGCCACCGGAATAGTGAACGCAAGGGGAAGGTCCCCGGAAACTTTTCCCATACGTTATGTAACTACTTCAAGTTTTGGCTTCCTAACAGTGGTACTACAGTACACCTTCTTCAAGTACTACAGGATAAAAAGTTGATTCTATAGTTTTATTCCAATTTTTCATATACGCAGTCACTTAATTCCGATGTGTGGAAAATTATATAAGCATTTTATTACACTATACATTCAATATATTGAAGAGATAACCTTGAACACTAGATAGGCAAAAAATGCTTTGAGTCTAATAATTTTCACCCCTCTGTACAAGAAAATTGGCAATAAGATTAACATCTCGATATCTCGATTAACATGAACCATATGGATAATAAGCGTTTGTAAAATACGTTTTACAAGAGTGGAGAAGGTCATATAAGTGCAAACTTTTTGTTTTTATTATGTGCTATTTTGCGCTTTTGTCCAATATGAATTTTTACTTTCTCTAGCACTTTACTATCTATAGTAATTAGAAGAAGTATTGCATTTCACCCAAAAATTCGATATCATGATTTCACCGAAAATAAGTCTTTTGAAATCACTTATATTCACATTTTTCCTCTACTCGCGCTCCTACAAACAATTCTTACAAAGGCCCATTCTTCTGTCTACTTCTTGTTAATGGAGCTAACATTTACAGATTTCGTTATAGATATAAGAAGAATACAGTAGGCTAAAGCGATAGTCATGTTTTTAAAAAGCTTCTTGCTATGTGATGTCTTCGAAATTCCATACTCTTTGCAACACCACGAGGAATATCGAATAGAGACTTACCATTTGAAAAAGTATAATTATTTGAAAATTCAAAATCTCGAAAATGGTTAAAGCCACTCAAAGAGATATGTGGTATAAATTGTGTGTTTTAACAAGATCTACATTTTTGTGCAGTAAGATTTTATCTATCTCTTACGGTTTACCAGTTATACAACAGTCATTCAGAATGAGCAGGACATCATCGACTATTCATAGAAAATTCAAGATAAACATTCTAGTTGTCATGAAAATAGCCTAAATAATGTAACGTATGTGGTAGATTGTCGCGTCGGACACATTATTGGTGTGTATAATAATATTGTTGAACTAATTATTTCGTTTGTAACTTAGAATTCTTGTCCGGCGCGGCATAGTTCCCTCCAATTCCTAGTCAAAGGGGGGTGAAGGCGAGTTGAGTGAAGAGCCTCTTTGTCTGAATGCGCGGCGTCGCCAGTAGAGCGTCAGTCTAATGTAGGTCTTCCCAGTGTGTGGTTTGTATGTAGCGTGCGTGTGTGCGTGTGCCTGTAACCTTTTGTGTATAATGTAGAGCACCTTATTAATTATAATAAACCAGAATTAAATGTGAATTTATATGTGTTATTTATAAATATCCCACCCCCACGTTAGCTTTGTGCAGCAAGTTCTTGGTATCTCTCGTTTGCCTCTGCTGTTACGTCACCCACTGTTTATGCCGGTGTAACTAATTTTAATATTTTAGCTGCAAACCTTTTGGCTCCACCCCGATGTGTATAACAATATATGGACAAAATCGTTAAGAGCTATTTTCGAGAAAAATAGCAAAATATAGTCCATATAAACGGTAGTTTGGATTGAGGGGGTTTTCTTGAAAATCTTTGTTTTTCATTCTTGGAAGATGTTGAACTTTCATGCCTAATTTCGTATCTGACCAAATTTTATGCGTTGTGCTATTCACAAACACACGTATTTCTAATAATGCTTTGGTTTTATTCAGGGCGTGTCAAAACGTGTATTTCCGGTAAAATCTGGTACCGAGTTTGCGGTTGAAATGCTAGAGAAAGGAAAAAGACATTTTCAGAAAAAGTGTGTGTAAATAAATTGTGTGTTTTAGAGCAACCTACATTTTTATGTAGTGCGTTTTTATCTATCGCTTAACGTTTACCGGTTATAACAGATTACATAAAATTCTTTACGAATGATGAAGACTTCACAGGCTATCCCTACAAAATTTAAGATATAAATTTTACTTATCGTGTAAATACGGCGGCACCGTGGCCGAGTGATTAGACCGGAGGCGGCCCGGGTTCAATCCCAGGGACTTGCATGTGAGATTTGTGGTGGACAAAACGGCGTCCCCGGTTTTCCCCGCCATTCATTCCACCAACTGCTCCATCATCGGCTTTCCTTTCATCCATTTCACCATCATTTCGTTTCATCTACTTCCTTCCTCCCATACCAGGCATCGGGCTGATCACCCATTCTGGATATTCTGTCTGATCCATGAGTGTGTGCTCCTCGACGGGCATCTGACCCCAGGCACCCGCCTGTAAGTCCTACATACGAGGAGATTAAACAGAGAATGAAGAAGAAGAACTGTGAATATCTTTAATATAAATGATTAGAGCCAGTTTTTAGAAAACAATAAATTTCGAGAATTTTTCATTGTGAAGCGAATTATCTTGAAAATCCTCGTGTCGCATCTTTGCAAGATGCTGAACTTAAATACCACGTTTGGTATTTATCCGATATTTCGTTTTTGAGTTATGATGTTCACAGATGCACAAACACGCCACACGCACACACGCCATTTCTAAAAGTGCTTTTTTGGATTCAGGGGTCTTAAAACATGTATTTCTGGTGAAACCTCGGTATGGAATTTTTAGGTGGAATGCAATACATTTGCTACTTACTAAGTACGTGGTAAACAAAGTAAAACTAACCTCTAAATGGCAATAAATTTAGTCAACATGTTGTATAATTAATAAAATAATCCTATACTCTTAATAAAGTAATGTATAAAAGTAGATTAGCGAACTTAGAAGGCCTTCGTCTATATTCTGTAACAATTTCAGTTAAATAGTATGTAGGACATTTGAAATTACTAGCTGATTAAAGTATTTATTGTTTAATTTGAAAGCGTTTCCAGACGAACATTTATCACGGATACAAGACAGTGTTAATAAGAGAGGTAACGAAGCGCCCTCCTCCTAGTTAACTTATCATCACATTGAACTCGAAGAAGCTTGTGGAAAGATCGATATCATTATTCAACAAGTTTTCTCATCAGTTATAACCTCTTGGGTATAATTCAGCTCTCTCCGGCCAGAAGACATAGTTTCACCTGCTGGATATCCCTATAGACTTGCATCCACGTCACTCTGATTGCCGAAAGCTGCGACTTTTATTTAGTGACAATGTGTTGAGTGTTCGATCTCCGGTTTTCTCTGCCTCTTTCCTAAGCCGAAGGTAGAAAGTGCTGTTTCAATTCAAGTATACATTCCATGGCTTGGAATAGATAAAAGATCTGATTATTACATTCACATGATCTTCTCTCTATCGTTACCAAGCGGGATGGCTCAAGTGATTACGTCTGTGGCCCACATTCGGAAGGTCCCGGGATCACGACCGGCCACTCTGGCCCTTGAGTTTTTCATGGTTTCCCCGGGTCGCCAGGCGTATGTTGGGGTGGTTCATCTTCTGCCACGACTCTCCTTTCTCTCATTTCCTGTACCCATCATCTTCTTGTCATCTGTTTCAAGGTTGTAGGACCAGGCACCTGTTCGGCGAGGTGCGCTCTGTAAAGGTTTATTCCCTGCCGTTCAGTTAGGTCTCTCCTCAGCGTGGGGTTCCGTTCCGAGGGGACCCTGGAGGTTGGTGGCTTGTAGGCAGGAACCGTGCGGTGTAGGATATGTTCTATCTGAAAACGTTAGGGACCCCGCCTATTCTAGCGCCTAATTGCAACCGGATCTTGTCGACCTTCCCTCGCTAGTAGGCATAGCAATTATTCTTACCAGATTTTATTTTCCCATGTATTTCATTTTAATCCATATAAACCTTTCCGAAAACAGCTACAAAGGAATAGCGATAATCAAATGTTTTAGAAGTGGACGCTATATGCTGACCTTAAAATTCCATACTGTTTCCACGACAACCGAGAAACAACTGAAAATCGACAGGACTTAAAAGAATTTCTAAGTATTGTACAATTCGAACCATTAATAACAGATATCTCAGAAATAGCTTATGCTACAAAATGTTGTTTAAAATAAATTGTGTGTTTTAAAGGGATCTACATGTTTTATGTAGTACGTTAACATTTACCAGTTATACAAGATTATATAATATTCCTTCTGAATGAAGAGGACTTCACAGGCTATTGCCACAAAATTCAAGATATACATTTTATTTTTCATGTGAATACATTTAATATACGCTATTTTAATCAAAATCGTTAGTCGTTTTTTAGAAACTCAAAAATGTCAGAACAATGTTGCATATAATAAATGGTAGATTGCGGTGGGGGATTCGTGTCGCATTTTTAGAAGGTATTTAACCTAAATAGCAAGTTTGGTATTCATACGACTTTTAATTTTTGAGTTATGCTATTCACGAACAGACAAACGCACGGGCATTTTTATAAAAATGTTTTTTTGGGATTTAGGTGAACTCAAAATATATTTCTGTAAAATCACATCTAATTTTTGGGTGAAATACATTACTTCCCTACTTACTATACGTAACAGAGAAAGTAAAAGTCTTATGCGTTATTTCTAAGTGTGTGACAAACAGTTATTTTCGAGTAACGGTTATAACTGTCACAGTTACAGTGCGTTAAGGTCAAGTGTAACGTTTACCAGTGAAAATTAACTTGGTCACCACGTTCGCAGTCACTTTTTTGTATGCTTCAGTATAAACAATGTCGATACAGACTTACTTTGCTATTTTTGAGGTAGTATTTTTAACACTTAAATGATTTTAGTCAAATAATATAATATGTAAATTCAATAACAGCCCGCCTTGAAACAATGTGTGTATGTAATAATTTGTAAAATGTATATAGCAGTCATTGCATATGCTCATATTATTGTATACATGTTCAATAATGTATGCTAATGTAACACGTAATTTAATAATGTAGGAGCTGTGAGAATAATAAGTTAAAAGTTGCTAACGATAAGGTAACAATGAGGTAACCTTGATGCAATAATAAGTTTGAGAGTTTAAAAATCTACTGCGATTCTTGGAAGCAATAATGCAATTTTAGTCGCAGTTTATAAAATAGCCAATCAACAACCAGAAAAAGCTTTAGTTAAATGAAGGTATTCTATTGGAGTAGGATTAGCCAATCAGAGACTTGAAATACATAAATTTACTAGTTTAGGCGCTTGAAATCAGTTCAGTTGCCTGCAGACAGTGATTGTAACCGGATGCAAGATGCGTCCTCGAGAGATTTAATATGTATTCGTGTAAGACGAAAATAGTTTACATGTTAAACAGTGCAAGTATTTAATAATAAAAAGAATCTCACACCTCTCTCTCTATATCAGTGAAGTTTTATTTAAATCGTGTCAAGCATTAATAAAATTCTTGTCGCAACACAACCCTGCAAAGATATCCATGTCTCTAAAATAAATACTGACACAGCCGAGGCAAACATAAATATATAATATTTAAAGAAACAGTCAAATTACAAAGTTAATATTTTTAAATTTTTTTATGAAGGCTACTGGGTACCATACGTGAAGTTGCAACTACTACAAGTTCGGCTCCCCAACAGTTGAACTATAATACAACTCCTTCAATACATCATCTTCAAATCGGCTTTTCCATACGTGAAACAAACATTTCTCATTTTATGCAATGTAAAAATAATTTTCTCTAGTTGGGCCAATACTTTGATTTTTATAATGGTTTGTAATCGCAAAATGCATTCACATTTGCTTCTAAATTCCTGAACACACGTACACACACACCAAGACGCATTCCTCCATGTTGCCTTCTCCCTATTGGCTAAGCTATTCGTACCATAAGTGCGCCTCTCTAAGCATGTACAGATGGAAACAGCCGCGACTAAATGAAAAAAAAGTCATGCAAATTTAGATCGGAAGCATGAAGTTATACAATATTAATAAATAATATTAAAATTACCATTACGGTGTGTTTAGTAATGAGGCAGCCCCTTCAACTCGAGGATTGATTCAGGAAATACTCATTTAACCCTGTCGTATGCCTGTTGGTCTCTCATTCTTCTTTGACACGCAAGGTTAAAGGCGTAAATATCCATGATAATAAATACAAGGTAGCGGAAACTGTGGACACACGACTTCACACTACTTTTCAAATTCGAAACATGGGGAAGTTTCACGTTCCTTTAAGCAATCTTAGAAGGTAGACATGCTGAAATTGTGCAACCCTGGGTCTTGATTCACCACGTACGTATCCCTGTTTGAACTTGGTGGCCTGCGCATATTTTGCTACTAATCACCGCTAATTATGTATTCATAAACATTGTCCGCGATGTATAAGAATCTCGTGCACCTATTATCGAATGTGAATCTTAAACATCGTCCTCCGTGCTCTAGGAGTACCTACCATGGTAGTAGGACATCTAGTTCCCGAGGTCACGGGTTCAATCGCAGCGGAGGGGGATGGATTTTTTCGGGTGTAAAAGTCCTTCGGAAGGGAAGTAAAGCCGGTGGTCCCGTGTCGTAGATTTACTGCACGTAAAAGAACCTCAAGCCTGATAAACAGGCCTCTGAGCAAAACTTTCCAGTCTTTGACGCCCAATATAAAATGGGACGCTAAGAACCACAGTAGTTAAAGAGCGAAGGTAAATAAAACTCAATTTCAACCATCTTAAATGCAATTCAGTGTTGAATTACCTGTCATCTGTGGCCTGTGACCTGTAGCGATAAGCAACGCGCTGTAATAAATATGTACTTACAACTCCGTGTGAGGATGACTCAAGTTGTAAACGAGCTGAGGTAACTTCTTCCCAATAAGCGATATCAATGTAGCGAATGATGTCACCCAGGCTCGATAACCGTCGCATTACTTTAGTAACCGTTAACGCGATAACCATTATTGAGTAACTAGCTACTTTTTATTCGTTACTTTGGTAACAGTTATTGTGTAACTAGCTTTATATGTTTTGTTACTTTGTATTCCTTACAACGCAACCGTTGCGTTATTTTCTGTCCATCCCTAGTAACTTCGCATCACTACCTACGTCATGTTAATCGAGATGATTTTTTTCATAAATACTATTGTTACGTATTTCGTTATACGCACTGTCGAGTGCACAGAAACGTGCCGATGACTTTGGTTTCCTATAGTCTTGTTTATTTAAGTTGGTAGAATCTTATCATCTGTGTTCCACATCAGAAAATCTCTTATTGGTTTCAATTAAAGTCCGATACACAAACACACACGCATTAACCTATGAAAAAAGATCAGACCTAGATGAGCGGCGAAAGGGGAGGAGCATTTCTTCATATTCACCAGCTTTACCTCTACGTCGTTGTATATTGATGTTAGGGGTTTCTGCATTATGCGAAAACTGTGTAGTTCGTACGTTATAACATATCTACAGGGTAAAGACAAGGTACAGAAGTTTAACATTTTAACTGCCGCGATTATCTAAAATCATTTGATATCTTTATAGATTTTTTAACACATAAAGATACTTACAGACTACACAACATTTCCAGAACTTGGAAGACTGTCGGGGGAAGGTTAAGAATATGAATCAGAAATACCACATCCATTGATATTTCATACACATTTATGTATGTGAATATTGTAAAAGCCCTTCGTGAGTTTCTATGCACAACCGGGAAATTGCATCAGGTTTCAAAAAGTGTTATAAGGGACACACTACGTACTGGGGACGACATTTCACTGATCTGTCTTGCCGAAGAGTATTTATTGACCACGTGAGTGAGTCAGTACTCCCGTCTCCTCGCATGAGCAGGAACTACGTGTCTACTCTAAGTTTGGGCCCCATCCTAACTCAGTATACTTTTAACAAGAGCCTCAAGTCCTACCAGATTGTACCCAGGTAAGTCACGGAAATGTAAACTTAAGCTCTTGCACCTCAGGCCCTAGAGTCCACAACCCTTAATTTAATTCACTTGATAAAATGATCCAGTAGATAGCTTTTTATAGGGCCTTCCTTATTTCACACATCCCTAGCTTCCCAACGGCATCCCTCAACCACGGTACCGACCGTACCTTCAATCTGAAATTACTACTACCCACTTGTTTTCAGCCTCAAGGGTCTCTACAATATCAGAGAATTCTTCGTCCATTAAGAATAAAACAGAAACTTACGAAATTAGAGTTATAAATTGTAAAGGGAAGGATTCAGTGTACAAATCTTCCAGTTCATTGTACAATAATTTCATAAATAATACGGAGGGAGATAATCAAATAAATTAAATTGTCCAAAAATCCATCTGTGCAACGCTGGATTAGACAGGTATGTAGTATTATGCTATATCTGAATTAAGAACAATATTTGTCTATCAATAGGGACATGTGACCCAGGGAGGTGGGCATCAACCGAGTGACTCTTCCACCCCCGAGGGTTTTTCCTTTGAACCGGCGCCTCATAATTTTAATCCACCCCCCATTGCAGGGGTGGAAGTAGATACGCCCCTCACGCGCGTCAACCTCAAATGGGGAAGACTACCGAACAACCTCGGTAGAGCCGACAGCACTCTAGCGGACTATAAACACGGGACCGGGACCGGGTCCGCCTACGCAGAGACCACACCCTCGCATGACCCAGGATTGCTCGTGGGCCCTTTCTATTAGGGGCGGTGCCTATTATATATACCGTCCCTCCTATATGGTCGAGTTTAGGCTAGGACTGGTCCTGTCCACCCTTCCAAAAACAGGGACGGAAGCGGATACTCCACTTACGCGCGTCAGGCCAGCAGGGCGAACCCTACTGGGGGAGACTACCGAACAACCTTGGTGGGGCCGACAGTTTCTAGCAACCATCTGCCAGCTATCCCTCATGGCTGGTGCCGGAGAACCTCGAGGCTTCTCACAACCCCGCCTGGGCGGATAAACCAGCCAAGCGTACCCAATCTCCCATGGGAACCACTGCCCCGCCGAATCCAACCCAATCCGAACAAGTCCCCTGCGGGAGGGGCTCGAATGTTCGACCCGGCGTACTTCTAGTAATGTCAGAAGTACCACGAGTGCTAGGGGTCCGCAGCGCCCACACCACGGCAGCTGAAGGGTTAGGAACCCCCCCTTACGGGGATTCTAGCGGACGGACATGCCTATTGTAACACTAAGTCTTCACATCACAAGTCTTTTTCTCTTTTCTTCGAGTATTGAGCTCACGCCAAAAGTTCACAAAATGCGTACATTAACATTTTATGCTGATGATGTACCAAAAACATTGAGCACACCACAACGAATATTTGGGAAACGTCTAAAATCTTATTTTGCAGAAAGTGCATCTTACAATGAGTATTATGTCCATTATTTAGTTGGTCTTTGTGTAACTCTTATAATATTGCTAATTTACACCATTAAATGAAAATCCAAAACAAAATACAGGGTATTCCCGGCTGCAAATTCAATATATATTGGAAAGGTAGAATCAGATGACTGAACGGAGACCGGGAGATCCGTGGTTCAAATCCCGACTATGGCATTGAATTTTTCAGTCATCTGATTCTACCTTTACAGCCCTGTTCAACACACGGCTTGTGTGAAAGAACAATTAATTTCAATATATATTGTTTCGCACGTAAATATCTTAAACACACAACATTTTAACAAAGGCGCTATAGCTGTTTTAAAGAAAATAAATACTGCACGTAGTTTCTGTAGGCCGGGCCTCGTCCTTCAGCGCTAGCCGGCTGGTTGGCTGGAGTAATGGAGAGGTAGGAGCTCACAGCCGACGTAAATTCCAGAGAAGCAATCCAGATGCGAGGAGATATTTCCTGATGTGTTATACTTCTCCCGCAAACTTTCCAGAAAGCTCTTACAACTATTAAAAGGAGCATGTTCGTAAGCTAGTGAGGTAGTTGTGACAGTAGAGAAGTTCTGTGTTCGGCAGTTACTAAGCGAGTGGATGAGAGAAGAGGAACCCTGTGTTTGACAGTTACCGAGCGATCGGATGGGATAAGAGGAGTCCTGTGTTCGACAGTTGCTAAGCGAGTGAATGAGAGAAGAGGAACCCTGTGTTTGACAGTTACCGAGAGATCGGATGGGATAAGAGGAGTCCTGTGTTCGACAGTTACTAAGCGAGTGGATGAGAGAAGAGGAACCCTGTGTTTGACAGTTACCGAGCGAGCGGATGGGATAAGAGGAGTCCTGTGTTCGACAGTTACTAAGCGAGTGGATGAGAGAAGAGGAACCCTGTGTTTGACAGTTACTAAGCGAGCGGATGGGATAAGAGGAGTCCTGTGTTCGACAGTTACCAAGCGAGGGATGAGAGAAGAGGAACCCTGTGTTTGACAGTTACCGAGCGAGCGGATGGGATAAGAGAAGTCCTGTGTTTGAGAGTTACTAAGCGAGTGGATGAGAGAAGAGGAACCATGTGTTTGACAGTTACCGAGCGAGCGGATGGGATAAGAGGAGTCCTGTGTTCGACAGTTACTAAGCGAGTGAATGAGAGAAGAGGAGCCCTGTGTTTGACAGTTACCGAGCGAGCGGATGGGATAAGAGGAGTCCTGTGTTCTACACTTCAGTGAGTGAAGAGGAAGGAAGAAGGGACTCCTTCGCGCGGATTAATTACACCGATATGAGCAAAAAATTAATTAAGTCACAATATTAATAAAATGCTCTCTATTTCCACAAATGTTTGTGACAGTCATCGCCTTGTATCTTGAAATATTACAGAGTTAGACAATTAAATAGGAATATTGATATTTACCAAAGTTCTCGTCCTTGAATTTAATTGTTTACAGACATTTTCCCAACAGGAGACACATGTAGATCTTTTTTCTAAAACTACTTATTTCCATTGAGGGTACCTCAAAATGCGCATTCCTGGTTAAACCTCGATGTTTCATTTTCGGATGAAATACAGTACTTATTTTCCCTTGTTTACGAAAACAGTAAAGTAATCCGTTTTATAGCTGAGTTCGATTCCTGTCGGGACGACCACTCTGATCTAAGGTTTTTTATAGTTTTGCCAGGTCGGTAGGCGAATGCTGGGTTGGTACCTCTTCTATCACGAATTTCCTCTATCTATCATTTCCTTTCACATGTTTCAGGGTTGTAAACCCAGGTGATAGCGATTGGCGCGTTGTGGAGAGATGGTGGGCTCACGTCGGCGTGAGGATTTATGTTATTCTGGAACTGTTAGGGACCCCGTTCTTGCTAGGGCGTATCACGGTTCGTATCTGGTCGACCTTACGGTCTACTCTTCATCTCTTCCTCCCCCAGGAGCCACGTAAGATACAATGGGCCTATGAGATGGCCTGCGTGCCGTGCTAAGTTACAGAGGCTGGGAGCGCCAATCCTAATCTTAAGGCGTTTCACATTACGTTACTCTTCAAAAAGCTGTGCTTTAGTCGAGGCGCGATACTGACCACTTGCCGCTGTTGGAGTGAACAAGTGGCGGGAACCGGTGGCTCGTTTGGTCAGCGTCTCAGTGGAACTGACATATTGATGGTACAACTCTGATTATATAAGGAAGCTGTTTATCACGAGTGCGCATCAAACACGATAGATGTCTCTAGATACGAAATGAGATAAGTGGAAGAGAATAAACAGAAATCAATAATTCAGAAGTAGCAGGAAGACTTTGAATATTGCAAGATGAAATACCAGGCTGTGTTAACTTTAGCGAGGCTGTCTCTTCCAGGCGCCCCATGCATTTTTGATTTTCCAATAACACGCTCTTGTTCTGTCTCCTCTCTTCTGATTATTCAATTCCTCATCCTCTATCACATGACATCATCGCATCTGCTACTTTTTATTTTAATGATCGAGACGCTACCAGGTCACCGCTACAGCAAGTAACTGTTTCTATTCTCGTGTATCACTTTTATATCTTCACGTCTGCTCCCTCAGTTATCAGATAAATAAATACTGATATTGAGTATCAGGACCGAAAGTTCCACCTACAGAAAACAGAAATAATACAATAGGAATAAAAGTATATGATACAGGAAGGCGATTACATAACTAAGGCCATCTAGAATACACTGACTCAAGTGATCCAACAAACTACAGTTCTCGTCGCGACGTGGCTAATAAATTAAAGCGGGAAATTCACATTACTTTTTGTACCCACTCTTCTACAAACCATTTTTATAAAAGCTTTTTCTTTTGTTTATTTCTTGTTAAATGAGACATACTTTCATTATACATTTCGTTGTAATTATAATAAGAATACAGCGATAGTTACATTTTTATAAAGCACATCATTATGTGACGACTTTGAAATTTCATGTTCCCTTGCATGACCACGAGAGAAACTATTGGCGACTTACAAACTGAAAAAACTTACAGGTATTGGAAAATTCAAACCAATAACAAAGAATATCTCGGAAATGGTTAATGCGTATGTTTGTTTGTATAGTAACATTTTCTCTGTCTCTTACGGTTTACCAAATATACGGGGGTCACTCTGAAAGTTTTGAGAATGGGCAACAGTGAGTAGCGGTAAGCCAAAGCAGCTCTTCCTAACTTCAGATTGAAGTTCAGATAGCAACATGCGCAAGTCTGGACGCGCTCCAACAATGTGCATCGTCAGCACTGCGCGCTGATTTTCTATGACTTTAAAGTCGATTTAGGGGAGAAATAATGCCTTGAAAGACTGCATCGTGCATTTAGGGATCTTTGTCCTTCGCAATTCACTATTTATCGATGGTGTACAGAGGTTACAAGAGGAAGGGACTCCCTCGAAGATGAAGACCGAGCCGGCTACAGCAACAATGGATGAGAATATGATGAAATCAGAGTGCATGTGCGGGAAGATCGTCCTTACACATATGTTCAGATTCAGAAGCCCTAAATATTAGATCGGTGTCAGTGAGAACAATCCTGAGAGATAACCTTGACGTCAGGAAGCTCTGGACCCCATCACCTCACAAATGAGCAGAAGCAAGTACGTGTGCAATGGTGCCAGAAATTGATTGAAAAATTCAATGGAGGAAGATCGAAAAACATATTTAACATTGTAACAAGTGACAAAGATGGATTTACCAGTATGATCCAGAAACTAAACGACATTCATCGGTGTTGGTCTTCCCATGAGAAGATTCCTCAACAAAATTGAAGCAAACGAGAAGTCTTAGCAAGAAGATGATCCGTTCCTTCTTCTCAGCAAGTGCCATATTGTGACGATGCCGCTTAAGAGACAAAAGACTGTAACTGTCAGATGGTAGACCACCAAATGTCTGAAACAAGTGTTCGTGAACTGAGAAAAAAAGCGTCCTAACACTGGTCTGCGTGGAACTTTGTCGCTCTATGACAATGTCTCTGCTCACACTGCACAAGAAATACCCAATTTCTGAAGGAGTCAGATATTTGTCCCATCCACCGTACAGTCCAGATCCGGCCACACGCAAATTTTTTATATTCCCCAAAATGAAAGAAACAATGTCAATGAAACCGCAGTAGCTGCTTACGAAGAATGTATTTGCACCCTCTCCAAAGAAGAATGGCGTTCAGCATTTGAAAAATCCGATGTGTTACACTTTCTCTACTCTTGTACAAACTATTTTTACAAACGCTTATTCTGCATATGCTTCATGTTAATCGAGATGTTAATCTTATTGCTAATTTTCTTGTAGATGCAAGGGGAATATGGTAGGTTTTAAGCGATAGTCAAATATTTATAGGAGCTGGTTGTTATGTGGAGTATTCCATTCTCTTTGCATGTCCAGGACCAAAAAAACAAAAACAAACAAACAAAACAAGAATAACGAATTCCCATTTGAGAAAAAGTATAAGTATTGGAAAATTTAAGGGATTAACAAGCAATATCTCGAAAAAGGTTCACTCAACAACAAAAATGTATATGACATAAATTGTGTATTTTAACACGATTTACATTTTTCGTGCAGTAAAACTTTGTCTATCTTTTATAGTTTACCAGTTATGCAAAAGTCGTTCAAAATGAAGAATACTTTTGGAAATATTCCACAAAAAATACGAGATATACGTTTTATTTGTCATGAAAATATCTTAAACATATGATATTTTAATCAAAATCGTTAGAGCCATTTTTGAGAAAATTAAAATGTTCCACAAATGTTCCATGTAAACGGTAATCTAGGAAGAGGGGATTTTCTTGAAAACCTTCGTGTCGCATCTCTGGTAGATACTGAACCTAAATACCAAGTTTGGTGTTTATCCGACTGTTCGTTTCTGAGTTATGCTGTTCACAGTCACACACACACACACACGGACGTGTTTCCAAAAATGTTTTTTTTGGATTCAGGGGTCTCAAAACATGTATGTCCGGTGAAATCTCCGTATAGAATTTTCGGGTGGAATACAATACGTAGTAGAGAAAGTAAAAATGGTTTGAAAGCATTAGACGGTGTATAGAATGCAATGTAGAATATTTTAAAAAGATGCGTCCATTCTCAAAACTTTTAGAGTGATCCTATGTACAAAATTCATTCAGAATGAAGAGGACTTCACAGGCTATTCGCAGAAAATTCAACATATACATTTTAAATATGAAAATATTTAGATATATGTTAGTTTAATAAACATCGTTAGAGTCATTTTGCGAAAATTAAAAATAAGGGAAGTTGTTCCATGTAAAGTGTAGTTTGTAGTGGTGGAGTTTTCTTGAATATCTTCGTGTCGCATGATTCGAAGATGCCAAGTTTGATGTTAAGAGATTTTCCTATTTTGAGTTATGCTCTTCACACACATATATACACATACATACGCATCTTTTTCTAAAAACGCTTTTTCGTTTAAGGGGATCTCAAAACATAAATCTCTGATGAATCCTCGGTATCTAAATGCAGTACCTTCTCTATATACAAGGGCGGATCAAAAAACAACGCACGATAATTTTTTCTGCCTTGGTTACAGCCTGAATGTTGCAATTTCACACAGATACAGTTTGAAGTTTTCACTACAAAGGGTTATTTTTTGTCACGTGCAGCTCTAACGAGAGAAGCGTGAATTACGCAACAAAGATGACGCGCATGTTACTGTCGTCCACTTGTGAAGAGCAGAGAGGCGTGGTTAGATATTTGTGGACCAAAGGGCATAAACCGAGTGATATTCGCAGGGACATTCGCTTCGTGTCCGTAGCAATGTTTCCAGGTGGTGTGCATTCTTCTTAGAAGTCCGTGTGAACCTTAGTGATTCGCCACGCTCCGGGAGGCCGGTAACAGCTACAACCCCGCAGAATGTCAGAGGCATTGAGGCGGTAATTTTGAACGACCAGCGTGTGCAACTGCGAACCTTATCGCAACAATTCAATATTTCCTATGGTGCAGTGTACGGTATTGTTCATGAAACGTTGACATTTCGTAAAGTTAGTTCTCGCTGGGTACCTAAGAACCTGACAGACAACCACAAGCGCCAGCAAATGATGACGAGCTTGCATCACTAACGCGGTACACCGCAGAAGGGCATGACTTTTTGAAAGGAATCGTCACTGGTGATGAGTCATGGGCATACCACTACACGCCCGAAACCAAGCAGGCAGGTATGGAGTGGAACCATGTTGATTCCCCAGTGAAAAAAAAAATTTAAAGTGACTCAATCTGCTAGGAAAGTGCTTGTGACGGTGTTCTGGGATATGCATGGTGTTGTATTGGTCGACTTTGCTGAACACGGAACTACTGTAAATGCTGCAGTCTACATGAAAACTTTGGTGAAGTTGCGTCGTGCCCTTCGTGACAAACGCCACAACATGAATGCTGACGATGTCAAAATTATTCATTACAATGCTCGCCCCCATGTTGTAGCTGCTGTTCGTCAGAAAATCACCAAATTTGGTTGGGAGGTGCTCTAGCATCCAACATACAGTCCGGAACTTGCACCGTCGGGCTTTCATCTCTTTGGACCCATGAAGAAATTCCTGGCCGGTCAACGCTTTGCGTCAGATCCGGAAGTGAAATCAGCAGTCCGCAGATGGCTATACTCCAAGGAAACGGACTCCTACGTACAGGACATATTGAAACTGGTGTCACGACGGGAGAAATGTGTTGAGAAACTTGATTACTATGTCGAAAAGTAGGTAAAAGATGTAAGTTCGTTTATGATTTTTTTTGTTGTTGTTTAAACTATTAAACTTTTTGTAAAAAAAATATTCATTACTTTTTGATTCGCCCTCGCACCAGGTAGATGTTAGAGAAACTAAGAATTACTAATGCTGTGTTGTTATTGAAGAAAAGAAATGTTCGTAATGAAGGATCGTGTGTTACATTCGCATGATTTTCTCAACCAACTATCGTTTATTTTTAATTACCTTCTATCAAATATTCCTACAAAAGATTATTTTTCTATCTACTTCATACTAATCAAGATAAACGTTTAAAGAAAAACTTTCATTACACGCGTTTTGCAGATACAAGAGGATAAGGAAAACAAATCGATGCTCACATGTTTAAAAGCGAATAGATATGTGCAGGACTTGAAATTCCATACTTTTTTCATGACAGTGAGAGAAACACCTGAATAGCGAACCACTTTAAAAATAAGAATTACAGTAGTCTGCATTTTCAAACTTTTTGTTAGATGATTTCTTAAAATTAGGTGTTCTTGAATCGAGTTTTTATGCTGCTTCCAGAAATAACTTCCGTTTTTTTTTCTATCACGTCAGGTTTTTACACAAAATAAGAAGTAATGTTTTGACTATTTATTAATGAGCGTATAAAGGTATTCAAATACCATTTCACACAAGGTAAGTTTTTGTTTAAGAAACATTTTAAGAATACTCTCAAGAACTCCCCGAATTTATTTCATGACTACATTTTAACAAAGCAAGAAGCCAAAGTGTTTCATTTAATTTATTTCAAACTTTCTCTTCTTTGACTTCCTTGCAGATCCTTGAAGATGACTGTCCCTCCTCAACATCCAACAGTAGTCGGCCATCATAGTTAATTCCATCTCCCCTGGTACCTCCTCTCCATTTCCTTAATATCTTGGTGAAAAAGTTCACCCTGCTCTTCATTATAATGTCCCAGATTTTCTGGAAAGTAGTCGATATGTGAATGCAGAAAATGCACCTTTACACTCATGTTACAACCCATCTTTTTGAAATTTTACAACATTGTTTTGACATTGGCCTTATAGATAGGATTTTTGTTATTGCCTAAGAAGTTTTCAGTAACTGATCGGAAGGCGGTCCAAGCTTCTATTTCTCTCTCATTCATTATCTTCTCAAAATCTTCATCGTTCATCAATGTCTTTATTTGAGGACCAACAAAAATTCCAGCCTTTAATTCGTTTTGTGTAATGAAGGGAAATTTCTTGGAAAGGTACCTGAAGCAGGGTTCATTCTGTGGTAGAGCCCTTACAAATTGCTTCATCAAGCCCAATTTTATGTGTAGTGGCAGAAGCAATATCTTTATGTCTCTATATTTTTGAAGTGAAATTGTGTAAAAACTGTACGTGATAGAAAAAAAACTAAAAGCATTTCTGAAATCAGCATAAAAAGTGAGTCAGAATCACTTATTAGTTTTCAGTCATCCGATATGCAAACTAGTGTATTGAAGAATTCAAACCAATAATAACGTATATGTCTTAAAGATATCTACATTTATTTAAAGCACGTCCTGTTCTATCTCTTACGGTTTACCAGTCGTACAGAATTACACAAAATTCCTGTCGAATAAAGAATCATTCATCAAATAAGTTCCAGAGACTATTCCAGAACAAATTCAAAATGTTTACACTTATTCACGTTTAAATATCTTGGCAATTTTGTTTCATTTTTCAGAAAATCGAAAACTTTGAAAAACCTTCTATGTGAAGGGTAGTTTGGAGAGGGGTCTCGTGTCGTATTTTGGAATGTATATGTGTGTGTATTGTCACGCCAGACACATTATTGCGTTGTTGGCGGTTGGGGTTTTGAAGTTCGTCTGCCGTGTCGATCCACCAACTTCTAGCTGGTGATCCTAGCTAGCGATGGAGAGTGGAGGAAGTGAGCGTTACTTCTTTGTGTGTTGTGTGGTTAGCGTCACTTATGTCGAGTGTTGGGTCTGAAAGGTTGTATGTAATTGTGTGATGTAGCCTCCTGTGTGTAGCATCTCCCTTCAATTTCTTCCTTTTTATCTTTTGTGTGTGATGTACGGGCACCGTGATTATACTGAATAAACCACAGGTAATGTGATTAATGTGAAATTCTGTGTATTTTTATAACTATCCCACGCCTGCTCTGGAATGTGTAGTTAAAGTTTCTGGTCCTCTTGCTACCTCTGATGCTATGCCTCCCAATGTGTATGTTGGGGTAACTAAAATTTAATATCTATCTGAAACCCTTTTGGTCTCAACCCGGTATATAACATTTTCTTTGGAAAATAATGAACCTAAATATCAAGTTTGTCCGTCTTCCGACCTTTGTGTTATACTGTTCACACACAGCTTTTTCTAATTCTTTTTTTCCGAGTCGTCAAACATGTCCGCTGAAACCTTTGAGTGGAGTGCCTACAAAATGTAGTCGAATTTACGGAAACGTGCCGATGCTTGTGGTTTCCATAGTATTTTTAATGTTGGCAGAATGTACTTATCATCCATGTTATACACCAGAAAATCTCTAATTGGTTTAAATACAAGTCCGACACACAAGCATTAGCTTATAAATAAATGTCAGGCCTAGCTGAGCGTCCAAAGGAGAGGAGTGTCTATAAGACATGACTCTCAACTATTGTGTGAGCCCGTCTCGTATTGGTTTGATGTCAAATGTCTGTCAACCTAACATTAATCTATGAACACAGTAAGACAAACATTGAGTTGAGTGTTAGAACCAGGTACGAGGCGTGGTTTAGTATTTCCTAGACCACTGCATTATATCGACGCGATTCTATGTTCTCTACTGTACGTATTAGAGAAATTAAAAATTACTCATGCAAAGTTGTTATTGGAGGAAAAGAAATATTCACAACAGAAATAGCTGATAGGCATTGTCAGAAAGTGTAGGCTTCTTTTTTATATACATTTGTAAATAATTGTACCGTAAAACCGTACTTGAGTGTAATAACCTTCGCACCTCTGTATATAAAGTAGAAACGCCACTCACAGAAATTGTTATGCCGCAGGTGTATTACTTTGTTTCACATTAAGGCCCGAGGCAATTGACCACAAAGGGACCGAGCGTACCTGGTCCCACGTTTAATGCAAAAGATAAACGCAAGAATGAAAAGTGGTCGCTCAGTCCGTCCGTCTGTCCGTCTGTCACACGCTAAAGGCTGGAAGTGACGTCACCATGTTCATTATTTATGTTGCGTAGTTAATCTCCCGCACCGACAACAGAGGGCAGCACCATAAACAACAAATGTCCCCCCAACTGGTGTGAATATGTTAACAAGCGAGTGCTGTAATTGCGCACGCGCGCCGCTTCGTTACTGTTAACTCGGTTACAGAAATAAAAACTGGCTCGCTCGTGCGTGTGCAAGGAGGTTTATAGCTTCACAAAAGATACAAAGTGAAGAGAGATTTGTTGGTAATGGTGTTGTATAGGGTGTTCACCTCTATTTGTAGCCATAAATGTAAAGCCAGCAACAATTTTTACATTCTCCACTACTTACTATAAGAAGTATTGAATTACACCCAAAAATCTTATACCTAGACACGTTGGCAATACACGTTTGGAAGTCCTATTAATAAAAAAACGTTTTAGAAATACGCTCGTGTGCCATTGAAAAGCATAACCTAAAACAAAAAGATCGACACAAAGGCTTTAAAGGTAATCCCCCCGACCCAAACTACCCTTTACATGGGGAAGCTTTTAGTTATTTTTATTTTCTGAAAAAGCCTCTAACGATTTTTATTAAAATAACATAGTTTAAGATACTTACATGACAAATAAAATGTATGTATCTTGAATTTTCTGGGAATAGCCTTTGAAGTCCTCTTTATTTTTAATGACTTCCTTAGACAGCATGGCCTGAAACTTCTAACACAGTGCACACGCACTAAAGCCTTTAGATTATCGCACTAGTGACCAACCTTGGTGTCAAGTGCAAAAACATGGCAATTACCTTTGTATTTGCACGTGTTTAATAACTCGACTTGGGTTGATTAGGTTTTACTTTTCATTGTGTCTTTCTAAATGATTAATTTCTCATGCGTTCGCATTATCTGTTCAAAATACAAATCGCCATACTTCAATTTAACACAAAACGTTGTAGAGTTAACTTGTACGTTATATTGGTAGCTTTCTATTTTCTTTAATCTAAAACGTTACTCTTTTACCTACTGTAACCTACATAAAGATTAAATGGCGGAAATTGAGAATTCAGAAGAAACTGAAATGGAAGTGAAATTACAGAAGCAACAGAAAGAATAACACTAGAAGTACTTGCCCAAAAAAATCCAGAAAGCAACATGATATAACATTTAATCGCTTCCTTGCCCGGTGTAAGGTAAAACAAGTTGAAAATAATTTCACTGAAAACGACTGCTAGCGAATCAACAATACAACAAAACATCTCCCTTTGTTAACGTCATTTCTCTTGATTCAAGAACCGCGTTCTAAACCTGATCTCTGTTAGTTTCAGGAACCAATATAGTATTATTGATATTTTACAAACTCGAGTGCTGTCTTAAAAGTAGTATATACCACACGTGTTAAAAGTCGTTTTATTTGGCCTTCGTTTCGTAAACATTCCCAATTACAAAATGAAACCCTCTTTTACACTTTTTATCATTATCTACTATTGTATAACTAGTAAACCGTAAGAGATAGGCAAGCTATTACAACACAAAAAATGTAGATCTTGAATTTCCTGGGGATTGCCTGTGAAGTCCCCTTCTGTAGGAAGAAATTTTGTACTGTCTTATACAAGTGCTAAACGTTAAGGGATGGACGAAACCGTACTGCACAGGAAATGCTCTTTAAAACACGCAATTAACTTAAAATAAGTTTTTTGTGGTATAAGCCATTTCTGAGATACCCATCATTCGAATTCATTCACTTAGTTATTTCAACATTCAATTGTTTCTCGCGATGTCATGGAAACAGTATGGAATTTTAAGGCCAGCATATAGCGTCCAGTTGTTAAACAGTTGACTGTCGCTGTTCTCTTTGTATCTATCTCGAAATGTGTAATGTAGTTATTTCTGCAACCGTTGGATCACATTAAAATGTAGTAGATAGAAAAAAAAATCTTATGTGTTGTACTCATATGACAATCTCTACCCTTATACAAACTATTTTTACAAACGCTTATTCTCCATCTACTTCATGTTAATCGAGATAAACATTTGCAGCATCTTATTGCTAATTTTCTTGTAGATGCAAGGGGAATATGGTTGGCTTTAAGCGATAGTCAAATGTTTTAAGAGCTGGTTGATATGTGGCGTATTCCATTCTCTTTGTATGTCCAGGACATAAAAAAACGAATAACGAATTCCCATTTGAGAAAAAGTTTAAGTATTGGAAAATTCAAACAAATAACAAAGAATATCTCGGAAATGGTTCACTGCAAAAAAAATGTACATGGCATCCTAGGCTGTTCTCAAAAAAATCAAAATATACATTTTTATTTGTCATGTAAATATCTATAATATGTGATATTTTAATCAAAATACTCAAGAGGCATTTTTGAGAAAATCAAAATTTTCGAAAAATATTCCATATAAGGGGTAGTCTGGGGTAGGGTGATTTTCTTTAAAATCTTCGTGTCGCATCTTCGCAAAATACTAAACTCAAATAACCAAGTTTGGTATTTATTCCACTTTTCCGTTTTTGAGTTACCCTCTTCACAGACAGACACAGAGACACACACCACACACATGTTTCCAAAAATGCTTTATTTGGATTCAGGGGACATCAAAACATGTATTTCCTGTGAAATCTCTGTATCGATTTTTTGGGTGGAATGCAATACTTCTCCTACTTACTATACTAGTAGAGAAAAGTAAAAACGGTCAACCTCGGCTATGCGTGTCTGAACTTTTCACAAGTTGGAGTGAGTCATCTAGAAGTTCGCGTTTCTTTTCCTTCCAGCTCAAAAGCTTGTTATCAGGAATAAACATTTGAATACCGTTTACGTATGTTGCGACTAAATAACCTTTGCTTAGTCTGGAACCATTGTTGTTGGGAGAAAACCATGTGAATGTTTCACCTCACACTTCTTTACCCTGAAGTATTACATATCAGATACATATGAGGTGTAATTTTACTTTTATAGATAACATTACAGTATTTTGTACAGTAATTTTGAATCTTGGGGTTAGCATAACCTATTTAATCGCAGGTTGACCAACAATCCTGAACTTATTAGCAAGCCGGGTTATGTATGCAAATTAAGTGTTCTCAGTTAAGGGGTTATACGAACTCGCACGCGTGCGAGTCAATTATAAAAGCGAATAACAATATTGCGCTGCAATCATTAGCATGTTTTATACAACCCTGCCATTATAAGCAGGCCGTTTCTGAATTTAATGTAATACATAATTGGTTTATTATGGCACTCGTGCCAATAATACCGAAGACCTAATATAGCAATTCCAAATTGCCGTGGTTTATTGAGGAAAGTTGAGACCATTTTGTGATACTGTTTTCTGTGAGAAACGAAAATGCAGAAACCTCAGTATATTATTAAATATACAATAATTAAGATCTAAAATTTAAGCTACTTCACAGGCCGTAACATCTGCTCACTTCTCTCCCAGGAAGGGAACGTCTTGTTTATCGGTTCAACACACCAGGCAATAACAAATGAAACGTAGAGAGGAGGCTCTCGCTTATGTCACCTATGGATGTCGCGTTATTTCATGTTTCATTTCTTACAATTCATAATGGTTACACAAACACCTGTCCAATTCGTGCATAATCATAAAGATGATCCAACTATTGTATTAGTTGCTATTAAATACTAGAATATTCGCTAACTTTAATGACACATTTCAATTCCAGAACGATGAATACTTATTAATATAACTGGTAAAGCATAACACATGGATAAAATTTTACTAACATAAAAAATATATAATCTGTTACACTCCCATTACTTTCTCTACCCCTATTATTTATCATGGGTATAACAACTATTCATAGGAAAGCCTACTTTTCTATCTTCAAGATAAACCTGTGTAGAAATAGCTACTTTACACATTTCCTCATAGATACAAAGGGACAAGTGATGGTCAATGTTTAACAACTGTACGCTATATGCTGGAATATTAAAATTCCATACTGTTTCCATGACTTCGCTAACAACATCTGAAAATCAGCACTTTAAAAGAAAAAGCATTGAGCAATTCGAATCATTAATAAGAATAACTCAGAAATGGCTTATGCCACAAAAAGTTATTTGATATAAGTTGTGACTTTTTTGCGTAGTACGTTTTCGTCTATTGCTAAATGCTTATCAGATATACAAGATTATACAAAATTCCTTCCCAATGAAGATAACTTCAAAGACTATTCCCATAAAATTCAAGATGTACATTTTGTCACGTAAATATCTGTAATTAGAGTCATTTTTGCTAAAATAAATTTCGAAAAATGTTCCATATAAAGAGTGGTTGGTGTGGGTGGAGTTTCTTAAATCTTAGTTTCGCATCTTTGAAACATATTAAACTTAATTGTCAAGTTTGGTATCTATCCGAATTTTCGTTGTTGAGTTATGCTGTTCAGACACACTTGACACTCACGCGCGCGAACCGTTTTCTAGAAACTTTTTTTTCGGAATCACGGAGTCTCTAATCTACCTGGTGAAATCTCGGTATCAAATTTTTGGTTGGAATACATTACCTTCTCTACCTGTTATATATGTAGTAGAGACGGTAAAAAGAACTCATTAAAATGTACAATATATCCAAAGTTGTTTGTATCATTAACCAATTCGAAGATGTTATACTCTTATTCGTTTGAATTTTAAAATATTCTATACTTTTTAAGTGCTAAGTGACCATTATTTTGTTTCTCTCACACAAAGGTTTTGGAATTCTTCAAAGCCAGTTTCTAGCAACCAGCTTTTGAACATTTGACTTTCACTTCAGTCTCCCGTATCCCTCTTGTACCTACAAAAGAATATATAATGAAACTATTCCTGTAAATGGAAAGGTAGAACCTGTCTTAAAAATCCAATGCCACAGTCGGGATTTGAACCATGGATCTTCCTGTTTTCGACGCACGATTTATGTGAAAGAACAGTTACTTACCTTTGATTGACCTAATAGTTGGTTAAACCATGAACTAAAGGTACAGGGAGAGCCAAAATACTACGAACTGTCTGCGCGGTGATTTTCTTGTCAGCGCCCTCGGCGCTCGATACCGTCAGCCGCTATCATAGAAAGGTGCGGATGAAACCATGTAACATTTTTACTTTCTCTACTACGTATAGTAAGTAGGGGAAGTATTGCATTCCACCCAAAAATTCGATACCGAGATTTCACCGGAAATACATGTTTTGAGACCTCCTGAATCCAAAAAAAGCATTTTTGGAAACATGTCCGTGTGTGTGTCTGTGTGTGTGTGTGTCTGTGTGTGTGTCTGTGTGTGTGTGTGTGTCTGTGTGTGTGTCTGTGAACAGCATAACTCAAAAACTAACAGTCGGATAAACACCAAACTTGGTATTTACGTTCAGTATCTTCCAGGGATGCGACACGAAGATTTTCAAGAAAATCCCCCCACCCCAGACTACCCTTTACATGGAACATTTTTCGAAAATTTTAATTTTCTCAAAAATGGCTCTAACGATTTTGATGAAAATATCATATGTTTAAGATAATGTCATGAGAAATGAAATGTATATCTCGAAATTTCTGGGAATGTCTCCAAAAGTATTCTTCATTATGAACGACTTTTGCATAACTGGTAAACCATAAGAGATAGACAAAATTTTACTACACATAAAATGTAGATCGCGTTAAAATACACAACTTATATCATATACATTTTTTTTGTTGAGCGAACCGTTTTCGAGATATTGCTTGTTATTTCCTTAAATTTTCCAATACTTATACTTTTTCTCAAATTCGTTATTCATTTTTTTATGTCCTGGACATGCAAGGGAATGGAATGCGCCACATAGCAACCAGCGATAAAATATTTGACTATCGCTTAAAAGCTACCATATTCCCCTTGCATCTACAAGAAAATTACAAATAAGATTGACATCTCGATATCTCGATTAATATGAAGCATATGGAGAATAGGCGTTTGTAAAAATAGATTGTACAAGAGTAGAGAAAGTCATGTGAGTGTAACACATCAGATTTTTAAAACTGCTTTTAAAGGCTTTACTTGCCAACTTTATGAAAGAGGCTGAAACTGACCACAGTCGTTGTTCATACATTTTTGGCACCTCTTTAGGAAGCTATCCATCACTCGCCATAGAACACGTTGAGAAATGCCGGCAACTTCCTGCCGGATATTTTGTTTTAATTCTTCCAGGGTGTGTGGGTTTGTCTTTTACACTTTGTTTTAAGTTACCCCAGAGATAGAAATCGCAGCGGGTTAGGTCGGGGGACCAATGGGGTCACAAATCCCTACTAATAATTCTGTCCTAAAAACACTCTTTCAATCGTCCTCATCGAAATATTTGTGGTATGAGCTGTTGCAGAGTTTTGTTGAAAAAAGGAAAAATCAGTCCCTGTCTGTTGATTCTATAAAACCAGGGAGCAAAATTGCATTCACGTATGCACGGGCTTCAACTATTGGCACGAATAAAATTGGTGTCAAAATTTATGGACAACAACAGTGGCCAGTTTCAACATCTTTCATAAAGTTGTTAAGTAAAGCCTTTAAAAGTAGTTTTAAAAATTTTGTATAGTTTCATCCGCGCCTTTCTATGATAGCAGCAGACGGCAATCAGCGCCGAGGACGCGGACAGGAAAAACACCGCGTAGCCGCTTCGTAGTTTTTTGGCTCCCTCTGTACTAACGATACTGTAAGTCGCCATTGGGGTATGTGATCCCAAAATGAATTTGAGATCTGCTTGTGGTTTACAGGGAAAGTGCGAGTCGGATGCAGAATTTAGTGACGTGCCGGGATGTTGCTGTGGTAGCTTAGTTGGTAAGAGAAACAGCGGGAAACCGGAAGATCCGTGGTTCAAATCCCCGTCATGTCATTGAAATTTTCAGACTGATTTTACCTTTCCAACTTTGTCCTACACACAGCTTGTGTGAAACAACAATTTATTAGTGTTTATGTAAATGTTTATCATATAAACGAAATCTGACGTGTTACACTCACATGACTTTCTCTACTCTTGTAAAAACTATTTTTACAAAGTCTTATTTCCATCTATTTCATATTAATCGAGATAAACATTTGCAGAAACGATCTTTTGACATGGAAAGAGAACTACATTTTTCACATAGCGACCAGTTCTAAAAATATTTGACTATCGCTTAAGGCGTACTATGTTCCCCTTGTTTTGTATTTGCAAGGGCAATATAGAAATACAGTAGCCTTTAAGCATAGACATATCTCTTAATAGCTGGTTGTTAGGTGCAGCACCATTCTCTTTGCCACAGATTAATGCTCTTTGCATATCCAGGACAAAAAATCTGATGAGTTACACTCACATAACTTTCTCTACTCTTGTACAAACTATTTTTACAAACGCTTATTCTCCATCTACTTCGTGTTAATCGAGACAAACATTTGCAAACTCTATCTTATTGCTAATTTTCTTGTAGATGTAAGGGGAATATATATTTACAAGGGCAATGTAGAAAAATCTGATGTGTTACACTCACATGACTTTCTCTACTCTTGTACAATCTATTTTTACAAACGCCTATTCTCCGTATACTTCATATTAATCGAGATATCGAGATGTCAATCTTATTGGTAATTTTCTTGTAGATGCAAGGGGAATATGGTAGTTTTTAAGCGATAGTCAAATATTTTATCACTGGTTGCTATGTGGCGCATTCCATTCTCTTTGCATGTCCAGGACATAAAAAAATGAATAACGAATTTGAGAAAAAGTATAAGTATTGGAAAATTTAAGGAAATAACAAGCAATATCTCGAAAACGGTTCACTCAACAAAAAAAACGTATATGATATAAGTTGTGTATTTTAACGCGATCTACATTTTTGTGTAGTAAAATTTTGTGTATCTCTTATGGTTTACCAGTTATGCAAAAGTCGTTCATAATGAAGAATACTTTTGGAGACATTCCTATAAATTTCGAGATATACATTTCATTTCTCATGACATTATCTTAAACATATGATATTTTCATCAAAATCGTTAGAGCCATTTTTGAGAAAATTAAAATTTTCGAAAAATGTTCCATGTAAAGGGTAGTCTGGGGTGGGGGGATTTTCTTGAAAACCTTCGTGTCGCATCTCTGGAAGATACTGAACGTAAATACCAAGTTTGGTGTTTATCCGACTCTTCGTTTTTGAGTTATGCTGTTCACAGACACACACACACAGACACACACACAGACACACACAGACGGACATGTTTCCAAAAATGCTTATTTTGGATTCAGGAGGTCTCAAAACATATATTTCCGGTGAAATCTCGGTATCGAATATTTGGGTGGAATACAATACTTCCCCTACTTACTATACGTAGTAGAGAATGTAATAAGCTTTCGTAAGAATAGTTTGTAAAAGAGTGGGTGGAGAAAGTCATGTGAATGTAACGCACGAGATTTTGATTCCTGCTATCACGACATTAAGGTGTGTTTCTAGTGAAACTTCGATGGGATACAATACTTTCTTGGCAGTAGAGAATGCAATGAGATGGGTTCTCCTGCATTTATTAAACGTATCTTGTTTATCACGCGAGCCATCAGGTAGCTGTGACGTGTGTTTTATGTGTTTGCTTTGATAGTCCGCAGTTATTTACACGGATTCCGAACCGCACAAAATTTGGACTGCCTCTTCACTCTGATGCTTCTAAAAGAGATTTACGCTTTTTATCGGTTGTGTATATATATGTGAAAACAAATTATTTTCTGGCTGTTGTGGCTTTTCGTCGCTGGCATAAAGCTTAATAAATGGCATTTTTATTTAAATAAATGCAAATAAAAATAAAACATCGCCCGATACATGTCCACAGCTTTTTGTATATGACTACGTGAGCGAATATCGCCCTTTATGGATACGAGGACAATTACTGTAATAACAAAGGAAGGTTCACCTGGTTGGTTAATACCTTCTCGACCAGCAGAAAGTGAGTCACACGCTGCAGGATGCGGACTCTCACAATAGGAGAGGATAGGACTAGAGGCGGAGAGGGAAGTAGCACCCAGACCAAGAGGCACGACAGACACAGCTCAAGTTCCCTACCATTTATAAATTTGAACTCCCTGCAGCAGGCCCCCCTCAACCCACGGGCTTACACAACTCCTGGGTGGCCCGAGACCCGGGGACCGCCCGCAGTCCGGGACGAAGGTTTCCTCAGATTAACCTTTTCCCCTGCCATGCACAAGCCAAGACCTCTGCCGACACTTGCAACCCCGAAAGAAATCAAGCAGATGAAATGAGAATTGAGATGAAATTGAGGGACAGGAAATTCGAGGAATGTAACTATACTTCCCAGCGTTCCCCTGGTGATCCCGAAAAAACCCATGTGTCAAAAAGGTCGGGCACGGGAATCGAACCCATGACCTCCCGAATGCGGGCCACACATACCACTCAGAAGACTCTCACAATAATAATAACTTCCGCCAAATGCTTCACTCTGCTTTCTTTCCAATTATGTAGTAGTTACGTGTTAGATTCCAGTGTACAGTAAAATTCAATCGCCAACTGCTAATTTAAGTTGATACACAATTTGTTGTACCCTCACATTGCTACACTTCTTAATTACTGTAGTAAGGCGACTATAAATAATGCAATTAATAGAAATTGAGAAAAAAGTCTGACGTGTCACATTCACAGGACATTTTCTACTCTCTCCGTCGCTTATTAGTGGGTATACAGGTAAATTCTTACCAAAGTTTATTTTCCTATATACTTTATCTTAATTGAGGTAAACCTTTACAGAAATAGCTACATTACACATTTCGTTATAGATACAAAGAGAACAGCGATAGTCAAATGTTTAACAACTGGACGCTATATGCTGGCCTTAAAATTCCATACTCTTTCCATGACATCGCGAGAAACAACTGAATGTTGAAAGGACTTCAAAAGAGGGCTACGTATTGAACAATTCGAGCAATTAATAACAGATATCCCGTAATTAGCTGATGCCACAAAAAGGTTACTTGAAATAAATTCTGTATTTCAAATAAATCTACATTTTTGTGTAGTACGTTTTCGTCTATCGCTTAATGTTTGCCAATTATACAAAACTCCTTTCAAATGAAGTACACTTCACAGGCTATTTACAGAAAATTCAAGACATATATTTTATTTTTCATGTAAATATCTTTAATATATAGTGTTGTATTCAAAATGGTTAGAATATTTATTTTTGGATTGTCAAATATTTCTATGTAAGGGTTGGTTGGAGTGGAAAGATTTTGAGATTTTTCTTGAAAACTTTGGTGTCGCATATTTGGAAGTTACTGAACTTAAATGCCAAGTTTGGTTTACCTGATTTTTCTTTTTTGAGTTATGCTGTTCATAGGCACAGGCGCCAGCACGCGCACGCACACACACATACACACCATGGTCTTTTTCTAAAAATATTTTATTCAGGGGCCTTAAAGCATGCATTTTTGGGTGAAAGCTCGATATCGAATTTTGGGATGAAATGCAATACCTTCTCTAGTTAATAATGCACATGATAGAGAATTGTAAAAACCGATGTTTTGCATTCTTATGGCTGCATATTCTTCTGCAAAAAAATTCTTACAAACACTTATTCTTTTATCTACTTCTCGTTAATGGCGATAAACTTTCATTACAGAATTCGTTGCAAGCATAAGAAGAATAATATAAGCCAAAGTGATATTCAGATTTTTATAAAGCGGGTCGTGGCTAAGTGATTGCTTTAAAATTCCACTTTTTGGCATCACTACGAGAGAAAACAATCAGCGACATGTCACTTGAAAAATGTATTTGTATTAGAAAATACAAATTAATAACAAAGAATATCCTGGAAATGGCAAACGCTAAAAGAATAGTTATTTGGCATAAATTCCGAGCCTTGTAGAATATTTTTGTGTAATCAGATTTTGTCCATTCATACCGTTCACCAGTTATACTAAAGTCATTCAGAATAAACATGACTTCACAGGCTATTTCCAGAAAGTTCTGGATATACATTTTATTTCTTATAGAAATATCTTCAACATATGGTAGTTTAATAAAAAACCTTAGTGAAATTCTTTTATATGTAAAACGATAGTTTATGGGGACGAAAGCAATATTTCAATACTTGCACAGCAATGTGTAAGTGAAAGTAAAAAGGTTGTGAAAAATGTTTTTATACAAACTATTTTTAAAAGTCGAGTGTCCATTACAGTACAGTTTTAAATATTTCCGAAACTGGCAAATAAAAGGACTAATGAAAATATGTGTAAACAATAAAGATAAAAATCTGAGTGTTACACTCACATAAATTTCTCTACTCTTGTACAAACTATTTTTATAAACGCTTATTCTCCATATGCTTCATGTTAATCGAGATGTTAATCTTATTGCTAATTTTCTTGTAGATGCAAGGGGAATATGGTAGGTTTTAAGCGACAGTCAAATATTTAAAGAGCTGGTTGCTATGTGGAGCATTCCATTCTTTTTGCATTGCCAGGACAAAAAAAATCAATAACCAATTCCTATTTGAGAAAAAGTATAAGTATTGGAAAATATTTTAGAGAGTAACAAGCAATATCTGGAAAATGGTTCACTCAACAAAAAAAAATGTATATGACCTAAATTGTGCATTTTAACCCGATCTACATTTTTTTTGTAGTAAAATTTTGTCTATCTCTTATGGTTTACCAGTTATGCAAAAGTCGTTCACAATGAAGAATACTTTTGGAGACATTACCAGAAAATTCGAGATATACATTTTATTTTTCATGAAAGTATCTTAAATATATGATATTTTAATCAAAATCATTAGAGCCATTTTTGAGAAAATTAAAATTTTCTAAAAATCTTCCATGTAAAGGGTAATCTGTGGTGGGGGGATTTTCTTGAAAACCTTCGTGTCGCATCTCTGGAAGATGCTGAACCTAAATACCAAGTTTGGTGTTTATCGAACTGTTCGTTTCTGAGTTATGCTGTTCACAGACACACAGACACACACGGACATGTTTCCAAAAAGGCTTTTTTTGGATTCAGGGGTCTCAAAACATGTATTTCCGGTGAAATATCGGTATCAAATTTTTGGGTGGAATACAATACTTGCCCTACTTACTGTACGTAGTAGAGAAAGTAAAAATGTTTCACCAGAAATATATATATATATATGTTTTGAGGCCCCCTGAATCCAAAAGAAACAGTTTTATATAAAGGTGCATCTGTGTGTATCTGTGAACATCATAACTAAAGAACGATATCTTCCAAATATGCGACATGAAAATCCCCCACTCCAAACTACACTTTACTGGAGCACTTTTCAAATTATTGATTTTCTAAAAAGTGGCTATACCGATTTTGATTAAAATACTATATATTAAAGATATTTACATTACCAGCGAACTGCATTTCTTCAATTTTCTGGGAATAGCCTGTGAAGTCCTGTTTATTCGTAAGGAATTTTATATAACTGTCAAACGTTAAGCGATAAACGAAAACGTACTGCACAAAAAATGTAGATCTCTTTCAAACACACAATTTATTTAAAATATATCCTGTGTGACATAAGTCATTTCTGAGGCATCCGTTATTAATGGAAGTCCTGTCGATTTTCAGTTGTTTCATGGAAACTATGGAATTTTAAGGCCAACGTACGGCGTCCAGTTCTTAGACACTTGACTGTCGCTGTTCCCTTTGTGTCTACAAAGTGTGTAATGCAGCTATTACTACAAAGGTTTATTTGGATTAAAATTTAGTAGATAGAAAAATACACTTTGGTAAGAATAATTTGTATAGCCACTAATAAACAATGGAGGCAGAGAAAGCATGCGACTGTAACACACTAATACTTTTTCTTGAAGAGTTACATCCATTTTCACAGATGAATTGTCTAAAAATAGATTTGCTATTCAGAGATCCAGAATGTATGGTTATGTTTAAATAAAGGCACTTACCATCTTGCCGTTGATGAACCAGGTTAAGTTGGTGGGAGGTGTTGATGCAGGGGACGTGCAGTTGGCACGAAGTGTCTCCCCCACAGAGTATCTCTGCTTCTCTGCCGTTACCTTGGGGTCGCTCTCAGGCAGGTCTGAAAACAACGTATAGCAAAGTATATACCACCTGACTGTGAACTCATGCAAGCCTTCAGAATCTACAGTTGACCGAAGCAAAAGTAAATACTTGCAGAATGAATCCTACATTCATATGTGAGGTAAACCAAATATACATTGATTCTGTTTACCTCATTTAAATGGATAACATATTTAAACGATGTTTTTGGACAATGTAACTGCGTGTTGCTTTATACGTGCAGTCGAGTGCACAGAAAAACGTGCCGATGTTTTTGGTTTCTTTATTAAATGTTGTCAAAAACACACGACCATGAGCAAAATAAATAGAAATAAACATGGATGGTATAGCAACGCGACAACGCAACAAAGATCATGTCTGGCATATACTTACCCAGGTGAACCAACACCCTACAGTACCCAAGAACTTCAAGCGGCATTTAGCAATAATAGAAATCTCACATGACTTTCTCTGCTCACTCCTCTACAAACTATTCTTACAAAGGCTTCTTCTTCTCCTAATTCTTGTTAATTAGATAAACTTCCGTTACACATTTCGTTCTAGCCGTAAGGAGAATGCTCTTTGCTTGACCACGAGAAAAAAACGAATAGCGACTTGCCACTTGAAAAATGTAAAAGCACATGAAAATTTAAAACAATTAAAAAGAATATTCTGGAAATGGTTAATGCTACAAAAATTATTTGACGTAAATTGTATGCTTCTACGTGATAGAGAACTTTTATATATTTGATAGGACTTTGTCTATCTCTCACGACTTATCAATTATACACAAGTCATTCAGAATGTACAGGAATACACCGGCTATTCCTAGAATATTCAAAGTGTACATTTTATTTGCCAGGAAAATATTTTAAATATATGGTATTCTAATAAAAAGCGTTAGAACAATATTTTCCATGTAAAGGGTAGTTGGGTGTGGAGTTCCTTTGAAAAGCTTCATGTCGCATCCTTGGAATATGCTAACATTAAACACCAAACTTCGTGTATGACAGACTTTTCGTTATATGTTTGCACACACACAGACCTTGAATTCAGGGGGCCTCAAAACATAATTTCCACTGAAATCTTGGTATACAGTTTTTGAGTGAAATGTCTGCTACGTAGAACAGAATGAACGTAAACGTGTCGATGCTTCTAGTTTCCTCTAGTGGTTTTGTTTATTTAATGTTGGCAGAATCTACTTATCATCTGTGTTCAGCACCAGCCACTCACTTATTAGTTTCAATTCAAGTCCAACACACACCTATGAACAAAGGTCAGACCTAAGTGAGCCGCGAGTATGGAAACATTTCACCTGAGTGGTTGAACGACATGCTTCACAACGACTGTATGAGTCCGTCTCGTATTAGTTTGATGCCATAAGTCTCACTCAAACATTAACCTATGGATACAGTGAGACAAACATTAAGTGGTGTGCTGGAGCCGGGTAAGGGGCGTGGTTCAGTATTTCCTAGACCACTGTGCATTATATCGGCACCATTCCATGAACTCGACGGTGCAATATCAACTTGTATTACTGCATACGAGGGGCACTATTTATATTTTGAGCCTAATAATTAAAAAAAAGTAATTTCTTATTGAAAACTGCTCTATTGTTTTTCAAAATATTCTCCTCTATGATCAATACACTTTTGCATCCGTTTGAACCATTTTTCAAAGCATTTATTCCAGTCTTCTTGAGACACCTCCAAAACAGGTTTTTTGAAGCCATCAACGGCTTCTTCTGCCAACGAAAATCGTTGTCCACGCAATCTATTCTTGATGTTCGGGAACAAAAAGAAGCCATTGGTTGCCAAATCAGGACTGTATGGCGGATGACCCATCAATTCGATTTTTTGAGCCTTGAAATACTCTGTTGTTAGACGAGATGTGTGTGCGCTCGCACTATCTTGATGAAGAACGATCCTACGGTTCTTGTTGGTTTTCCTTACTTCACCGAAGACTTCCGGCAAACAAATGGTTGTGTACCATTCGGCATTGACCGTTTTACGTTCCTCTAAAGGCAATGTTGCCTAATGCCCAGTTTTGCTGAAAAACCAGGCGACCATTTGCTTCGAAGTGCTTCGAGTGCGAACAACTTTTGTTGGATTTGCTTCATCTTGAAACACCCATACAGTCGACTGCTGTTTACGTTCCGGCTCACACGCATAGATCCATGATTCGTCACCTGTTACAATCTTATATACGGCTTTTAAGGCACCGCGATTGTATTTCTTGAGCATTTTTGTACACCAGTCGACACGAGCATCTTTTTGAGATTGCGCCAAATTATGTGGGATCCAACGAGAGCAAACCTTTTTCACGGCTAAACAATCATGCAATATTTTATATATGCTGGTGGAACTAATGCCTAGGGTTGCCTCAATCTCACAATATGTCTCATGACGATCTGTCATTATTAGTTTTTGCACAGCATCAATGTTTTCTGGCACAACAACTGATTTTGGACGACCTTCACGAACTTCATCATTGAGCGAACGGCGGCCACGATTAAATTCGTTATACCAGCGTTTCACAGTCGCAAAGGATGGAACTTCGTCGGCAAATGTGGAAGTTAGTTGATCGATGCACTCTTGTCTTGATAATCCACGTCGAAAGTCGTAATAAATCATTGAACAAGTTAATTCCATGTTTATGTTGACACAATTTTCAAGTTAGTGCAAACAAAACCAATGACGCTAATTGACAAAATGTTTGAAGAAGACTATGGTCAAAAATGCCAAACTTTCCATTGAAAGCGTCAGATGGCAGCTACAACATTCAAGGTTGCCAAGGCTCAAAATATAAATAGTGCCCCTCGTTTTAAGTTAGATATCTATCTGAACGTTTTATATTAATGGTTATTCCTTTAGCTCCCTTAACAATTTTACTGCTTCATCTCCTGGTTTTTTTATACTTTAAGGCAATTTGTATTCTTACAGAAAGAGATATTTTATTTAGTGGTAAAAAATACTGTGCTCGAACTGCTGCGAAATAAAGAAAAGAACAGTTTTTAAACTGTATGTAGTTTTTCTTTCTCTACTACTTATATATAGAAAGACGAGAAATATTGTATTGCATACAAAAATTGGACACAGATTTCACCGGAAATACAAGTTTTGAGACCATTGAAGCCAAAATAAGTATTTTAGAAAAATATCCATGTGTGTGTGCTTATACAGTATGACTCAAAAACGAAAATTCTATTAAACACCAAACTTCCAAGGATGCGACACGAAGGTTTTTGAAGAAAATCTCCTCACTCTAAAATATGCTTTACATGGAATATTATTAGTTATTGTTTGCTTTCTCATAATGGGCCTAACGATTCTGGTTAAAATATCGCACATTTAAGATGAAGTAGAATATTTGTTGGTAGTTGGAAGATGCTTCATGTTTATCTCCCCCACGTATGGGAGCCAATTTGTCGCGGTCACTCGTGTTATCTATTTCTGAGCGCCTGTTATTGTTTTACTACTTTGAATGTTGGGTTCATTGTCCTCCGGCTAGCTATTATTACTACTCAGTCGAGCATATCTCTTGAACAGGGTGTGTAAACGAAAAGGATTTGTTACTGAAAGATAACCCATATAAAAGAATTTGTTTTTACACTTTTATTACCGTCACAATTAATTAATTTCACATATTGACTCTTGATACACGCCAGACTGAAACTGTTATATTTTCTAATATCACTATAATCACTTATTTGCTGCACATTATTAATTCGCGTATTTCACATTTATAACAAACTTTACAACGCGAGAGATTCTGTAGAACTGGGCGACGTATAACCTTTGTATGATTCTGTTGGACTGGACAACATATTACCCGCGAGTGATTCTGTTGGACTGAACGTTACCCGTCTCTTGGCTTCATAATTTATACTCCCTCACCCCGATATGCCTAAACATTATAACAGAGCTGCTATTGGTTAATAAAACGCGCCAACATTAGCGTCTATTTTAATATCCAATCAAAATTACGAACACATATGCTCTAGGGAGGAAATTCCCTCCATTTCTAAAGAAAAGCGCGCTACTCTGACGTCATTTGCTTGCCTCTTCTAATTAATAAACAACTCACCCCTCGCTCATTGCTGCCCGCTCTTATTGTCAGTTTCAGTGAGGCCGTGTAAACTTATTTCCTAACAATGCTGATAATTAACAAACATCTCAAATCATTGTCATACAATAATGCTTATTTACACTACAATCACTCTGGCATTTACATTGTTGTGATATAAAATACTGCCACAAAGACAGTTTCATAACAAATAAATTGCATGTATATCTTAAATTTTCTATGCATGACTTTTGTGTAATTGGTAAACCGTAAGAAATAGAGAAAATCTTACTACACCAAAAATTCAGATTTAAAACACACTGTTCATTAGAAATAGTTCCAGAAACCTTTTTTATTGCTTTGAAACTTCAACGCATGCTCTTTTCAAATCGTAAGTCGCTATTCGTTTTCCTAGTGGTCATTTAAACAGCATTCAATTTAAATGTCATCGCATAAATTTTTAAACACTTTTTACTTTTTCTACTAGTATAGCAAGTAGGGGAAGTATTGTATTCCACCCAAAAATTCGATACCGAGATTTCACCAGAAATGTATGTTTTGAGACCCCCTGAATCCAAAAATAAATTACTGGAAACATGTCCGTGTGTGTGTGTGTCTGTGAACAGCATAACTTAGAAACGAACAGTCGGATAAACATCAAACTTGGTATTTAGGTTCAGTATCTTCCAGAGATGCGACACGAAGGTTTTAAAGAAAATCCCCCCACCCCAAATTACCCTTAACATGGAACATTTTTCGAAAATTTTAATTTTCTCAGAAATGACTCTAACGATTTTGATTAAAATATCATATGTTTAGATATTTTCATGACAAATAAAATGTATATCTTGAATTTTCTGTGAATGTCTCCAAAAGTATTCTTCATTGTGAACGACTTTTGCATAACTGGTAAACCATAAGAGATAGACAAAATTTTACTACACAAAAATGTAGATCGTGTTAAAATACACAATTTATGTCATATACATTTTTTTTTGTTGAGTGAACAATTTTCATTACTTCTTCTCAAATGGGAATTCGTTATTTATTTTTTATGTCCTGGACATACAAAGAGAATGGAATACCCCACATAGCAACCAGCTCTTCAACATTTGACTATCGCTTAAAGTCTACCAATTTCCCTTGTAGTTGCAAGAAAATTAGCAATAAGATTAACATATCGATTAACATGAAGCATATGGAGAATAAGCGTTTGTAAAAATAGTTTGTACAAGAGTAGAGAAAGTCATGTGAGTGTAACACATCAGATTTTTTAAAAACACTCACTGTCGCTTTTTCTACTGTATCGTTTAACGAAATGTTTAAATATATAATGAAAGTTTAATTGGATTAAATGGAAAAAAATGTGATGTGTTACACTCCCATGACTTTCTCTACCCTCTATCGTTTATTAGTGTGTATACAAACTATTGTTAATAAAGTTTATTTTTCCATCTGCTACATTTAAGTCTAAATAAACCTTTACAGAAATAGCTACATTACACATTTGGTTATAGATACAAAGAGAACAGCGATAGTCAAATGTTTAAGAACTGGACGCTATTCCATATTGTTTCCATGCAATCGTGAGAAACAGCTGATTTTTTACAGAACTTTAAAAGAATGTCCAAGTATTGAATAATTCGAATGATTAATAAGGATATCTCGGAAATGGCTTATGCTACAGAAAAGGCTATTTGAACTAAATTGTGTGTTTTAAAGAGATCTACATTTCTTGAGCAGTTCGTTTTCGTCTATTGCTTAACGTTTACCAGATATTCAAGGTTATACAAAATTCTTTTTGAATGAAAAAGACTTCATAGGCTATTTCCAGAAAATTCAGTTTATTCGTAATGCAAATATACTTAATATGCGGTATTTTAATGAAAATCGTTAGAGCCATTTTTGCGAAAATAAAACATTTCGAAAAATCTTCTATGTAAAGGGTAGTTGGAGTTTGGGGATTTTCTTGAAAATCTTCGTGTCGCATGTTTGGTAGATACTGAACTTAAATACTAAGTTTGTTATTCATCCTGACAGACACACACACCACACACAGACGGACTATTTTCTAAAAATGTTTTTTTTATGTATTCAGGGGGCCTCAAAACATATATTTCCGGTGAAGTACTGACATCGAATTTTTGGGTGGCATATAATACTTCCCCTACCTACTATGCGTGATAAAGAACTAATTAGCTTTCGTAAGAATGGATTGTATATAAAATAAGGGATAGTGGGTAGAGAAAGTCATGTGAATGTAGCATGTACCATATTGTTTAATTAGCACAACAGAAAAAGTAGCTCTATTACTATCGAAACATCGCACAACGGGTAGAGAAAGTCATGTGAATGTAGCACGTACCATATTGTTTAATTAGCACAACAGAAAAAGTAGCTCTATTACTAACGAAACATCGCACAACGTATGAGTTGCATAGAGTGGAGAAAGGGACGCAATGAATGTTGTTTCCACGTCATGCGGCGGCTCCCACTTGAGCATAGCGACGTGTTTTGTTTACTCACGGCAGCGTTAGTGTTTGCAGTGCCATTAAGCTGGACATTATCTCGCCTCTTCACCATTGACAAGCACACTGGTGTTAGTGCTAGTGCAACTTTCATCTCGTCTGAGGTTTAATTTGCTCCCCTTCTCTATTCACTGTTGTGCTAACTACTCTTACTAAAGCTTTTTACCTTCTCTGTCAGGTAATAGATACGTAAATTAATTAATTAATTTGTAATTATGAGGCGGTATTTTTAACACTTAAATGATATCAGTCTAATTATGTAATATAAAATATAATAACAGCTCGCCTTAAAGCAATATGTGTATGTAATAATTTATAGAGTGTATGTAACAGTCATTTATATAATTATGTACATGTATAAAAATGTTATGTGAATATATTACGTAGTTTTAACAATGTAGGAGCTGTGAGAATAGAAGCCGAAACCTGGTAACAATGAGGTAACTTTGAGACAACAATAAATTAGAAAGTTTAATAATGCTACTAATAATTCTTGGAACAATAATGTAATATTTAAAACAGTTTAAAAATAGCCAATCAAAAACTAGAAAAACCTTTAAGTATTCTGTTGGAGTAGAATTAGCCAATCAGAGACTTGAAATAGAGTAAACGTACGAATTTAGGCGGTAGACGCTACAAGGCAGCGTTCCCGAGCAGTTCGATTTTATACGTATTCAGTGTGAGACATGAAAATGCATTACGGCGTGAATAATATAACGTTCACGTGTTAAAAAGCAACTAAACAATGATCTCTCAGCTCTAAAGTGTGATATATCAGTGAAGTGTTATTTAATCGTGTGAAGGATTAATATTGGGAGTGAATTAAAAATTATAATTTGTGTAAGCCTTCATTATTTAGCCGTACCAGCCCTGCTAAGAGATACGTGTTTCTGCAAATTACTACTGACGCAGCCGAGGCAAACATACATAATATTTAAATAAACATTAAAAATACAAAGTTGATTTTTAAACGTGGGGGCGAAGGCCACCGGAAAGTTTGTATCGTATGTGGGGCTACAATAAAACTTCCCCTTACCTAATACTGGTTAACTACAGAGCCTGGGATTACAAGTACTTACAAGTCGCCATTGGAGTATGTTATATCAAAATGAATTTGAAAACATTTTTAAGTTCACCGGGAAAAATACGAGTCAGTTGGTGAATTTAAAGTCGTGCCACGGTTGCTCAGTTGGTTAGAGCAGCAGCACAGTAAGCCGTAGTATACATTTTTACTTTCTCTACTACGAATAGTAAGTAGGGAAAGTGTTATATTCCACCCAAAAATTCTATAACGAAATTTAACCGGAAATGCATCCTCTGAGGCCCCCTGAATCAAAAAAAGGTTAGATAAACGTCCGTGTCTGTGTGTGTGTGTGTGGGTGTGTGGGTCTGTGAACAGTATAACTCAAAATATTCGTGTCACACATTTGGATTATACCAAACTTGGTATTTAGGTTTAGTACAATCCAAATATGTGACACGAAGATTTTCAAGAAACTCCCCGCCAACAAACAACCCTTTATATGGAACATTTTTGAAACTTTTTATTTTCTAAAATTGTCTGTAATGATTTGCATTCGTTATTAGTGGTTCACTTGTTCAAAACTTGTCATTCTTCTAACGTCCTGTCAACATTCAGGTGTTTCTTGCGGTGTCATGGAAACAGTTACAAACATGGAAATTCATGAGATAAACACTAGACAAAAGAGTAACATCCATCATCCCAGTGCAAAGCTTTCTTGCTTCCAGAAAGGTGTATATTACGAGACCATAAAAATATTTAACACTCTCCTTAATTATCTTAAGGGAAAAGTTGACAATTTCAGTGTCTTTAAAACTGCTGTTAAAGAGTACCTATGCTCAAAAGCATATTATTCTGTACAAGATTATCTGATTGACAAATTATCCTGATGATAATACTTATATAGCTCTGTAAGTGGTATTAGTAAATATTAATGACAATTGCCAGTCATATTTGATACCTGCTCTAGAATTAATGAAGCTATTTAAATGTACGTATATTAAGAACTGACAGGAAATGCTATGCATTACAAATCAAATAGAACAAAATGATCAGACGAACAAAGGTAAAATCCTAGTGAATGTTAAAATAACTGTTCTTGCCTATATGTATGTTAACCTTATAACAGTAAGGAGGTATTCAACTCTGTACAAAATTACACTTGTTTTACTTCATTTTGTATATAATATGTCTTTATTTTATTTTAAAAGTTCTGTATACTATGTAATATTTATGTATATATGTAACTTTATTTACATTTCCTTGACACGCATATAGTATGTGTATTTTATTTCAAATGTTCCATATTCTGTGTAATATTTATGTTTATATGTAATTTTTGTACATTTCCTTGACATGTTCTATGTTCACAAGCCTTTACGGCTGCTAGTGAACTCACAGAATACAATCTAATCTAATCAGTATTGAATTTTAAGGCCAGCATATAATGTCCAGTTCTTAAACATTTGACTCTCGCTGTTCCGTTTGTATCTATAACGAAATGTGTAATGTGCAATGGTTTATATACCCAATAATAAGTTATATAGGCTAAGGAAAGTCATGTGAATGTAACACATCAGATTTTTTAAGTCTGATTCCACCATTCCAATTTCTTAAGAATAGTTTGTAAAGAGTGTATAGAGAAGGTCGTATGAATGTGACACATGAGTGGGTAAATAGAAGAATATTCCTTTGTATGGATAAATGGCAATACGCCCAGAAAACGCATCAGTGTTGCACTTTCCATTTTTCTATGCCTCCTTTAGTGTAGCAAGTTGTCGGCGATGTTTTGGATTCCTGCGGGTCACAGACAGTTGAAATTACAAGCTACCCGTTATTTGTGCAGGGGGTTGGAAATATAACCCTTGCGCCGCGCCCTCAACCTGAGTCAATATTTGCATTGCGTGAGACTACGGTCCCTGTAAATGGCGGGAGGATGGCTGACTCTGGCCAATGTCATAATTAATTCCCCACGTGTTTAGAAAACTATCGGTAAATTCCGTAGCGTTTGTTTGAAAAACTAGCAGGTATTTTTGCGTTACTGCGTTCTTTTCTTTTGCTCAGACCTATCATTTAATACACATTGTTTACAATCCTGAAAGTACAAGTGGGCTTGGGTCAAATTAATCCATATTATTGGCCTTTTATGGCCATAAAGGTTGTCCAGAAACAATGCCATCTACTGAAACGTTGCAGAAGTATTTGACCCCACTCTAATTTGTATTTAAGGGGATACTACTGCAAACATTACTAAAAAATGATATTATTATGTTTTGTGCAGTCTTATCGATTAATTAGATACATCTTTTATAATTTATATATTAATATTTTTTACTTTCTCTACTACCTATATAATTGGGAAGGTATTGTATTTCACACAAAAATTTCATACCGCGATTTCACCAGAAATACTTGTTTTGAGGCCCCTTGAATAAAGAAACCATTTTTAGAAAAAGGTTCGTATGAGTGTGTGTTAACACCATAACTCAAAAACGAAAACATGGATAAATACTAAGCTTAGTATTTAGGTCTAGTACCTCCCAAGGATGCAACACGAAGATTTTCAAGGAAATGCTCCCGCCACATTACCCTTTATGTGGAACATTTTTAGAAAAAATTTTGATTTTCTAAAAAATTGTGATAACCCTTTTGATTAAAATACAATATATTAGAGATATTTACATTTCAAATAAAATATCTATGTTAAATTTACTAAGAGTAGCCTCCTCTTAGTTTGGAGGAAATTTTGTATAAACTTGTATAACTTATAAACGCTAAGCGATAGACGAAAACGTACTACACAAAAAAATTTAGAACTCTTCAACCGCACCATTTATTTCTATATATATATATATATATATATATATATATATATATTAGCCTTTTTCCAAGATATCGCTTATTAATGGTTCGAATTGTTCAATACTTAGCCATTATTTTAAAGTCCTGTCAACATTCAGTTGTTTCTAGCGATGTCATGGAAACATTATGGAATTTTAAGGCCAGCATATAGCGTCCAGTTGTTAAACATTTGACTATCGCTGTTCTCTTTCTATCTATAACGAAATGTGTAATGTAGCTGTTTCTGCAAAGGTTCAACTTCATTAAAATGTAGTAGACAGAAAAATAAACTTTCGTAACAATAATTTGTATACTTATACGGTAGAGAAAGCCCTATGAATGTAACATCAGATTTGTAATAATGGTACTGCGTGTGTCATTTTGTACTGCGACTTGTACGCCACTTTGTAGGGAAAAAATCCTACTTCCACTTTGGAGTAGAGAGATATACTGTTCTTATCTTTTAGGGGAAGTTTTGTTCTACAAATTGGTACTACTGTTAAGTACGACTGCTTCTGTGTACTCAAGTGATGTGTTTTCTTTGTTCTAAAATATATTCAAGTTTGTTCTCTCCATTTTTTCTTTGAACAGCTTTTTCGGTTAATGACTATTGTTTTTATTGGGTGGAAGTTCATTTATATGCCACCTTTAACATCTAGGTCATGTTGGCGGCTTTTGCCTTTGGAATAATTTCAATGGTGGTCACTCGTTTACTGTTTCTGTTCATCTTGGGGTTGTCTTGAAATTCACACACACACACATTCATATTCTCTTTGATACTTCCAGCCACCGGGACCTCTATATTTGGAGGCTAACATGCTAACCATTAGACCACAGAGGCCGTCGAATGTCATTCTTTGGTATAAATCACCAGTGTTTACATTCTCTACTTCGTATCCCTGAATCCAAAAAAAAACATTTTTGGAAAAATGTCCGTGTGTGTGTGTCTCTGTGTGAGTGTGTGTCTGTCTGTCTGTCTGTCTGTGAACAGCATAACTCAGAAACGAACAGTTGGATAAACACCAAACTTGGTATTTAGTTTCAGTATCTTCCAGAGATGCGACACGAAGGTTTTCAAGAAAATCCCCCACCCCAGATTACCCTTAACATGGAACACTTTTCGAAAATTTTTATTTTCTCAAAAATGGCTCTAACGATTTTGATTAAAATATAATATATTTAAGATACTTTCTTGACAAAATGTATATCTTGAATTTTCTGGGAATGTCTACAAAAGTATTCTTCATTGTGAACGACGTTTGCATAACTGGTAAACCATAAGAGATAGACAAAATTTTACTGCACAAAAGATGTAGATCGCGTTAAAATACACAATTTATGTCATATACATTTCTTTTGTTGAGTGAACCATTTTCGAGATATTGCTTGTTATTCCCTTAAATTTTTCAATACTTATTTTCTCAAATGGGATTTCGTTATTCATTTTTTTGTCTTGGATATACAAAGAATATTAATCTGTGGCAAAGAGAATGGTGCTGCACCTAGCAACCAGCTATTAAGATATATGTCTATGCTTAAAGGCTACTGTATTTCTATATTGCCCTTACAAATACATAACAAGGAGAACATAGTACGCCTTAAGCGATAGTCAAATGTTTTTACAACTGGTCGCTATGTGTAAAATGTAATTATCTTGGTATGTCAAAATATCGTTTATGCAAATGTTTATCTGGATTAATATGAAATAGATTTAGAATAAGAGTTTGTAAAATAGTTTTTACAAGAGTAGAGAAAGTCGTGTGAGTGTAACACATCAGATTTTTTCGGAAAGTGTTGAAGATAGCTATCTTAAAGTTTAGAATAATATAAATGGTGTTGTAGATCTCCTTCGGTGTTAATAGCATGACTGGTTACTCTTTAGAAACCTCATGTGGTACATTCACATGACTTTCTCTACATTCTGTCTTTATTAGTGAGTAAAACAAATGATTCATACAGGTTATATTTTTTATCTACTTCATTTTAATTGAGATGAATCTTTGAAGGAATGGCTACATTACACATTTCGTTATAAATACAAAGAGAACAGCGATAGTCAAATGTTTAACAACTGGACGCTATATGCTGCCTTAAAGTTCCATACTGTTTCCATGACATCGCGAGAAACAACTGATAATTCGAACCATTAATAGCGTATATCTCGGAAAAGGCTAATGCCACAAAAAATGTTATTTGAAATAAACTATGTTTTTTTAAAGAGATCTACATTTCTTGTGTAGTAGGTTTTCGTCTATCGCTTAACGTTTGCCAGTTATACAAGATTATAAAAAATTTCGACTGAATGAAGAGGACTTCATAGGCTATTCCCAGAAAATTCAAGATATACATTTTATTTGTCATGTAAATATATTTAATATACCTATGGTACTTTAATCAAATTAGTTAGAGCCATTTTTTAAAAAAATAAGAAATTCCGAAAAAATGTTCTTTGTAAGGGGTAGTGTGGAATGGGGCATTTTCTCGAAAATCATAGGGTTGCATCTTTGGAAGGTATTGGAACTAATCAGAAAGTTTGATGTTTATCCGGCAGTGCTTTTGAGTTATAATAGACACACATATGTTTAGATTAGATTAGACTGGATTGCATTCTGTGAGTTCACTAGCAGCTATAAAGGCTTGTGAACGTAGAACATGTCAAGGAAATGTACAAAAATTACATATTAACATAAATATTACACAGAATATAGAACATTTAAAATAAAATAAAGACATATTATATACAAAATGAAATAAACCAGGTGTAATGTTGTGCAAAATCGAATACCTCCCTACCGTTATAAGGCTAATATTACACTTATAGACAAGAACAGTTATTTTAACTTTCACTAGGCTTGTAGTTTTGTTCGTCTCATCATTTTGTTCTATTTGATTTGTAATGCATAGCATTTACTGTTATGTACACACGAACCATTTCTAAAATGCCTATTTTTAGTTCAGGGACCTTCAAAGCGCATATTTCCGGTGAAATCTCGGTATTGAATTTTTGGATGGAATACAATACTTCCCCTACTTACTATACGTAGTGAAGAAAGAAAAAAGTTAATCAAAAGGTGGTATAATGGGGAAAATAATCCTGACCTTTTTAATAAACAAACGTATTGTATAAAGGTAGTTCACTGAACTTTAAAAACATACATCTACATCCTGTTAACATTTCAGTCTGATATCTTAAATAATTTCCGCAACAATGATTCATGAATTTATCAGATTTAACATTGGTGATATAGGACGTTTAATGCCCCTTAAAGCCCCCTGTATTTATCTGGCAATGGATATGATGACGTTACATACCAAAAATCAGTGAATGTGATAATCCTAATTTTCATTCATCCTGATATAAGTTCGTCACTTATTCCGGTTAGTGAAAAAGGCATTTATAAAAAAACTGATGTGTTACACTCACATGACTTTCTCTACTCTTGTACAAACCATTATTACAAACTCCTACTCTCCATCTATTTCATATTAATCGAGATAAACATTTGCAGAAACAATATTTTGACATGCAAAGAGAATTACATTTTACACATAGCGACAAGTACTAAAAATATTTGACTATCGCTAAAGGCGTACTATGTTCCCCTTGTTTTGTATTTGCAAGGGCAGTATAGAAATACAATAGCCTTTAAGCATAGACTAATAGACTCTTAATAGCTGATTGCTAAGTGCAGCACCATTCTCTTTGCCACAGATTAATACTCTTTGCATATCCAAGACAAAAAAATTAATAACGAATTCCCATTTCAGAAAAAGTATTGGAAAATTTAAGGGAATAACAAGCAATAGCTCGAAAATAGTTCACTCAACAAAAAAAATGTATATGACATAAATTGTGTATTTTAACGCGATCTACATCTTTTGTGCAGTAAAATTTTGTCTATCTCTTATGGTTTACCAGTTATGCAAAAGTCGTTCACAATGAAGAATACTTTTGGAGACATTCGCACAAAATTCGAGATATATATTTCATTTGTCATGAAAATATCTTACTCATATGATATTTTAATCAAAATCGCTAGAGCCATTTTTGAGAAAATTAAAATTTTCGAAAAATCTTCCATGTAAAAGGATAATCTGGGTTGGGGGTATTTTCTTGAAAACCTTAGTGTCGCATCTCTGGAGGATACTGAACCTAAATATCAAGTTTGGTGTTTATCCGACTGTTCGTTTCTGAGTTATGCTGTTCACAGACACACACACAAGGACATGTTTCAAAAATGCTTTTTTTGGATTCAGGGGGTCTCAAAACGTATATTTCCGGTGAAATTACGGTATCGAATTTTTGGGTGGAAATCAATACTTCCCCTACTTACTACACGTAGTAGAGAAAGTAAAAAAAGCAATTAAATGTCGTTCATACATGTATGCACTGGGTCTTTGGTATAATACTTGATTGCTCGCACGGTGTTGTGTATAAGAGCCAAATACGGCTTGCTTCCCCACACCCCGCACTCTCGACAGGCTTTTTGTCCTTCATTTGCCACGTAGTCAATAGTCCACTTTCATTTGCAAAGATGGGAACTCAGTTTTCTTTAGAACAACGTGTATTTGTATGTAAATGTTATTTTAAATACGAATCGGCTCGTCGCGTTCGTGAAGAAATGCCTCGTTCCAGAACTTCAATTCAGGATCTTGTGAATAAATTAGAGACTATTGCTTCAGTGCAGAACAAGAAGTACAGCCGAAGACGTACAGTGTTAACAAAAGAAACATTAGAAGTAGTTAGCGAAGATATTGAACGTTTGCCACGCAAATCACTGTCGAAGTTAGCATAAGTCGAGGTTTCAATGCACATACAGCATTTGCTATGAGGTAAGTGTTAATTTTGTTATATACAGGAGTCCCACTTAAATACCAATAAAATAAATGATTATAGCTGAGAGTGTATAAGCAAAATATAAGTAGTTTTGATAGTGCAGATCTTAGAATTTGTGTAACAAGGTTGCTAAAAAGTTGGAACATAGCATAACAATAATATAACTCTGTTATTGAGAAATAAATAACAAAAATAAAATAAATAGTTGTAACTCAGTATGAAAAGTTATCTAATTTAAACTGTTAACATTTTCTATTAGCTAAAAAGCTTCAATTTTAACATGACAACCATTTGTAGCACGGTAGATGTCGAGTTTGCTGTCCGCCTCTCTTCAGGTATTCCTCAGCAGATCAATTGTGACATTTTGAATGGCCACGCAAATTCTGAGTTTCAAATCATCCAGGTCAGGCACTGGTGTGTCGTCCTCCGTGGAATAGTGGTTACCATACTAGGCTCTAGTTCCCCGTAAGGGGAGGGTTCCGACCGCTTCAGCTGCCCTGGTGCGGGTGCTACGGACCCTGAGTACTCGTGGAACTTCTGACGTTACTAGAAGTACGCTGGGCCGAACATTCGAGTCCCTGCCGTTGGGGAGCTGTTTGGATTGGGTTGGACTCGGCGGGGCAGTGGTCCCCATACCCATGGGAGATTGAGTTGTGAGACACCCCGATGTTCTCCGGCACCAACCATGAGGGAGAGTTGGTAGACGGCATTCTAGATTGCCGTTGTCCCCACAGTGGTTTACGGTAGTGCCCCGTTTCGGGATGACGCCCGTAAGTGGCGTATCCACTTCTATCCTCGCGTAAGCGGGGGGGCGGCTTTTTAGACTCAAGGTGCTGGCCTCATGAAAAACCCCCAAGGTTGGAGAGCCACTCGGCTGGCGCTAGCCTTGGGTTCAGGAGGGGGCTTGGGCTAAGGTTCTTGCCCTAGTAGACCTTCGTTCAACCGTTCCCGAGGTTGCGGGTTCAAACCCGGGGGAGAGCGATGGATTTTTTCGGGCGTAAAAATCCTTAGCATAGCTTCCTTCAGTAGGGAAGTAAAGCCGGTGGTCCCGTGTCGTACATTTACGGCACGTAAAAGAATCTCAAGCCTGATAAAGAGGCCTGTGAGTAAAATTACCGGTATTTCACGCCCAGTATAAAACGGGACGCGTCCATAAAAAAAACTGAATTACATTTACTGTTTAGCCACTGGTGTTCTGTAAACTTGATCCTTGACGAGCCCCCATAGTAAAAAGTCCATAGGTGATATATCCTGGGACTTTGGCGGCCAAGCGATTGTCTCGGATCCTCTGCGAATCCAGTGTCTGGGTAAAGTGTCATTCAGAAACTTCCGTACCTCATGTGCGAAGTGAGGAGGAGCGCCATCTGGCTGATAAATGGTTCTTGCAGGAAGTTGTGAGACGACATACAACTCCAACATATCTGGCCAGTCACTGTAGGTTCAGCAAAAGAGGAGGGACCTATCACACGATCTTTCATTAAACCGCACCAGACATTAACTCTGGGTGCATCAGGTTCACGTTGAAATACAATAGAAGGATTCTCACTCCCCCAGATTCTGCAATTGTGTCTCTTAACTTTGCCTGATACGTGGAAAGTTGACTCGTCAAGAAATAGATGTGATCTAAGTAAAAGATGCCCAAAACACTCGCAACAAAATTTAGGCTCTTATTACTTTCTCTACTACATATAGTAAGTAGGGGAAGTATTGTATTCCACCCAAAAATTCGATACCGAAATTTCACCGGAAATACATATTTTGAGACCCCCTGAATCCAAAAAAAGCATTTTTAGAAACATGTCCCTGTGTGTGTGTGTGTGTGTCTGTGAACAGCATAACTCAGAAACGAACAGTCGGATAAACACCAAACTTGATATTTAGGTTCAGTATCTCTCAGAGATGCGACACAAAGGTTTTCAAGAAAATCCCTCCACCCCAGATTACCCTTTACATGGAACATTTTTCGAAAATTTTAATTTTCCCAAAAATGGCTCTAACTACTTTGATTAAAATATCACATGTTTAAGATATTTTAATGACAAATGAAATGTATATCTGAAATTTTCTGGGAATGTCTCCAAAAGTATTCTTTATAGTGAACGAATTTTGCATAACTGGTAAACCATAAGAGAGAGATAAAATTTTACTACACAAAAAATTTAGATCGCGTTAAAACACACAACTTATGTCATTTACGTTTTTTTCTTTTTTTTTTGTTGGGTGAACCATTTTCGAGATATTGCTTGTTATTCCCTTAAATTTTCCAATACTTATACTTTTTCTACAATTCGTTATTCAATTTTTTTGTCCTGGTAATGGAAAGAGAATGGAGTACTCCACATAGCAACCAGCTCTTAAAACATTTGACTATCGCTTAAAGCCTACCAATTCCCCTTGCACCTACAAGAAAATTAGCAATAAGATTAACATCTCAATATCTCGATTGACATGAAGCATATGGAGAATAAGCGTTTGTAAAAATAGTTTGTACAAGAGTAGGGAAAGTCATGTGAGTGTAACACATCAGATTTTTTTTCATCGTGCTTTATGTTTTGTGTGATTTGAATTTTATATGCTTGAAGACATAGGCTTTTGTGTACAGCGTTGTGAACACTACTGCGAGGAATCTGGAGTTGTAAATTGCTTTTCGGGTTGATATTCCTGGGCTTTTTGCAAAGCAGGTTCCTATGAGTTCAATGTTCTCTTCAGAAACTCTTTACTTAGCATGCTTGACAACAAGTATCGTGTTTGCTTCAAATTTGCATCCCAGGCCATTATTGTCTTACAGTCAGGAATGGGATCATGCCCCTTGAAGGTTGCATTCCTGAACAGACTTTGTTTCTGCTAACCAAAGAAACACGAGACTTTCTGCTGAACAGTCCTTGTGGATAGTTTCACAGAATCAGCAGTTTGCTGTTATTTATTTATTTCCTTAATAGACTGTATATAATTACTCTTAAAGAAAGTAGCAACGCCCCCAGGATATCTCCCCCTTCTATCTCTCCCTTCTGAACCACTATAAACACCTTGGAATTCACTTATGTACACAGTTTCATTGTTTTTAGCCATGTCTCTGCTAACCCAATTATGTCCAAGTTATTTACCAAGTTCAAAAATTTACCATAGCCTGTTTTCCCCTCAAATCTTCCACATTACAAAACCCCACTGACAGCTGGGCATCTTCATTCTATTTGTATGTTGTTTGTTCTTACCTACTATTCCTAGTGAGCTGGTTCTCCCTATCCTTTGTGATCTACGGGCTGGTTGCACTGACCCCCTCCCTCCGGGAGAGGGTGCATAATGTAAATAAAGTACAATGTAATTTTTGGAAGCGCATTCTAGGGTTGGGGAGGGGTACTTCAAACTACGGAGTTCTTCGTGAGGTAGGATGCTGGGAAGATGCTGTATTTGCTGAACTAAATGTAGTTAGGTACTGGCTGCGAATAATTAAAGGTGATCAAACAACTCTGAGAGCAATACGTTGTAGTTATCAAGTGAACAACACAGAGCATCCAAAATGGTGGGCGGCGGGGTTACAACGAGAATTATAAAAAATTGGTTTTAACGGTATCTGGCAAAGGGATAAGGAAAATACACACAGTGCCGTGAAAAAAGTCAAAAGACGACTGTGTATATAAACAGGCAAAAAAAGAGTCTGAATGTAGACAAAGATCAACATTGGAGCTACAAAATGAAATAAAAACTAGGTGGAGTAAGGCAACATATATTTTGGAATTAGGTATAAAACAGAGGACTGGAACAGCATGGCTTAAGTTGGGAGGGTGGAAAGCTCGCAAGATTGTTGACGATGCTGGCAGGAGGATTTGCCCATTATGCGGGGAACAAGAAGACTGGACGCATATTTTGGCAGCATGCGTGCAGACGGAGAGTATTAGGAAAAAATTATTATCGGAAGTCTTTTTGGCTTCCAACAGACGGAGGACAGCATGCTGTGGCTTGAGCAGCCAAAACTGGCCAAGCTTGGGCACATACTTAATGGAAGTACGTGTACTAAGAGATAAGGTGTTTATGTAAATTTTCTTAAAATATATGTGGTGCTTGAGCACTTGCGTTTGATTCAGAGTGTTTTTCAATTTTATAGGTATGTATATAATGTGGTGATTATAAACATAGTTGTTTCTGGTTGATTCTACAAGTCACGTATACAGACCAGGTGTTTTTCTAGAGAGCATGTACGGTCTTATGAACCCATGCGGCTGTGTTATGCCTTTAATGTAATACTAAGTACTTAATAAATACCTCTACTACTACTACTATTACTATTTATTTATTTATTTCTGAAAGTCACAACTCCATGGCAGCCATTGTTACACAAACTGCAAGATCTGCACTACCAAATCTGACTAGATTTATTTCTCTTTGGCTTATGCATTCCCAGTTATAATCATTTATTTTATTGGTGTTTAAAGTGGGACACCCTGTATTGTGTACAGGTTTACGGGAATACAGATTTAAGAAGCGAAGACAGGCTGCTGGTACGGCCGACTTCGGATGTCCTGCTACCCAGACGCAAAACCCCATGCAAGCGGTTAATAACTGTTTAAATGGGTAGTGTAGTAAATAAGGGATAACTGTAAAATCGTATGGTTTTTACAATCAGATTTTTTTAAGCAAATGAAAACCCTTTACGTTTTGATTTCCCTGGGTATTAACAATAAGGCATTCAGCTGAAAATTGCAAGTTGGTGGTTTTCTGCCATCATGGTGAAACATGGCGATATAATAATAACAACAACGGTAATCTCATTATCGGTTTAATACTTTGGGATTTTGTAACATCATTTGGGAATAAAGAGCTGTAATGCGTCCAACCTAACTCCTAGGGAAATCATTATGATGACACCAGCGTCTGTTCTGTTATATTATAACATTGCTATACTGTTTCACAGTACGACACTTTATTGCAGAAGCTATGTCAATTTGTTTTATTATGGCTATACAACCGTTTACTAGCGGCTGAGGCAACAGTAAAGTGTTTTTTCCTGTAACTATGTTTTACTAACCCTCTTACTACGATCACTTTACAACTTAACATTTTAAAGTGTAATGCTTTATTGTTGACAAGCGGTTTATGCCACAAAAGGCTAAACTATACCAATAGTAAAAAGACAGAAATTGTTTGTGTATGCAGTGTAATCTCAAAAACCACTCAAGTGATTTTGATAATTCTTTCACTATTGAAAAGTCTAAGTCTTTCTGAAGGGCATGGTCTATAAAGCATCTAATTTCATTTCATAAATTACTAAAACATTAAAAGTATTTACAAAGCCCTTGTATTTGAATACGAGCACGTTACGAAGAAGGCCTTGACTTTAGTTGAGAATGCCATGGAGTAGAAAATCGTTGTTACTTCACATAAAACGCAGGTAAAATAAAACACTTCCGCGGATATTTGATTCCAGACAATATATGTAGATGGTCAGATTTAGTAATTAAGACACAGCAAAAGAACACTTCAGAATCTTCCTATGCCAATATATTTTAATAACCTCATGTAAGAACGTTTTGCTCTATTTTTTGTGTGTTATAATCAAGATGAATGTTGTATAATTTTATAAACAGAGAAAAGTATGTCCAGCTGGCATTAGAAGTCAATCGATCGATTTTTCACAAGAACAACTGAGACGATTATTTTTCTCGATGGTGGCATGTGGCGTGTATGTATTGTCATGCCAGACACATTATTGCGTCGTTGGCGACACTCTCTAGCTGGCGATCCCTAGTTACCGGTGGGGAGTGGGGGTAGTATGCGTTATTTCCTTTGTGTGTTGTGTGTTACCGTCACTTCTGGTCGAGTGTGTGGTATGTAAGGTCTATGTGAACTGTGTGAATGTAACCGCGCGTGTGTATAGCATCTCCCTTCAATTTCTTCCTTTTCATCTTGTGTGTGATGTAGGGGTACCGTGATTATATTCAATAAACGACAGGTAGTTTGAAATCCTGTGTATTTTATGATAACTATCCCACGCCCGCTCTGGAATGTGTTGTTATAATTTCTGGTCCTCTCGCTACCTCTAATGTTTATGCTGGGGTAACTAAAATTTAATATCTAATTGCAAACCTTTTGGCCTCACCCCGGTATGTGACAATATTCACCAGCTTCACCTCTAATTCGTTGAATGTGTTAAGGTTTCTGTACAGGGTTGTTCATAAGTCAGTGTCACATTTGGAAAACGTCTTGTGCATGAATTACGAGACGTGAGATTCCGAATAATGTACGTATGTAAACATAAACTCCCCAAGTTTGTGTCACGTGAACCGCACATGTTGCGGTTGGCCGCTAGGTTGCAGGAGTATACAAAATGGCGTTCACAGTTAACGAGAGAGCGTTTTGCGTGATACAACTTGCGAAAACAGAAGTTACTGTGACTGTTCAGCGGCGATTTTGCGCTTATTTTCACAAGGATGCTCCAGATTGCAGGACCATCAAGAGGTGATATGAAACGTTCAAGCACACTGGTTGTCTGTGTCCACCTAAACGACCGGGACTGTCAGACGTCTCCGTTGCAGGTGTTCCTGAGTTGTTTGCATGCAGCCCTCAGAAATCGACAAATCGTGCAAGTCTGCCGCTGGGAATGTCTCAGTCGACTGTGTGACGGATTCTTCACAAACAACTGAAGGTGAAACTGTACAAACTGGAACTCCTGCAGGCGCTCACAGATGGTGACACAATTTGCTATCGACATGCAGGCTGCAATGGCAGATGATGATGATTTTGGTGACAGATTCGACTTCAGCGACGAAACAACTTTTCACTTGTCGGGGAGAGTGAACCGTCACAGCATGTGCATTTGAGGAACCCAACAACCACATGTGACATTCGAGCATGTGCGCTACTCCCCAAAGATTGTGTTCTGCGCCCGTCAAAGGACAAGGTTTACGGGCCCTTTTTCTTTGCCTAATCCACAGTGACTGGCATCACTTATCTGGACATGCTAGAACAATGGCTTATGCCGCAACTGACAGACAGAGGTGACTTCGTTTTCCAACAGGACGGGGCCCCACTCCACTTCCATTGACTCATGTGCGCGTGCCTGAACCAGAACTTACTGCGCCATTGGATTGGACGAAATGCTGACAATGACGTCGCATTGTTTCAGTGGCCGCTCAAATCCCCGGACTTAACACCATGTGGTTTCTTTCTCTGGGATATGTGAAGGATAGGGTGGTCATTCCACCACTTCCAGCTGACTTGAAGGACCTACGAGATCGCATTACAGCAGGGATAGCAACGATCGACTGTGAGGGTGTGGGGGGGGGAATTGGACTATCCCCTGGATGTAACCAGAGACGCACACATTGAACACTTGTAAGGTATACCAAACAAACTTTGGGAGATTGCCTTTCATTTGGCATATCATTCACACTGATATGTCAACAAACTTCCAAAATGTGACATTGACTTATGAATAACTCTGTATTATGTGAAAACTATGCAGCTTTTGTGCTATTAAATAGAGGGTGCACCTAAAGTAATTATCTAAAAAATCATTCAACCATTCGTACAAATGATTGTTTCACTTAGATACTACGGACATTTCCTGAACTTGGAAGACTGTCAGGAGGAAGTTAAGGAAGTCAGACGTTTCGCCGATGTTTCGTATCCTTTAGCGTGAATATCAGGGGAATTTCCATCCTTTATTAGGCATAGCTTAGGATGTACGAAATTACAATTATAAGGGTAGAGGGAAGGATTCGCCATAAAAATCGTCTATATCTGGGTCTCCAAACTTTCCAACCTTGGACCCCTACTGATTACTCCAGTAAGTGGAAGGGCCAAAACTGCTTTAATTTTCCTGACATTATCTATAATTTCTAGAGTAGTCGCCGAGTAAGCGCCCTGAGTGAGCACACGTTTGCTAAATTCGCTAGTTAAATTACTATTGTCAATGGAAAATTACAATTACATAAATCCCATTAATATTTTTTACAAGTGGTCACTGTTTCATTCACGTTAATTTAGCTTTTCCGTTCCTGATTGATTTTCAGGATAAAAATCATATGTGTGATTTAGAATATATATAGGTTCTTTCAACAATAGTGCCCTATTTTTTAAATTAAATAAAACACGTTATATAAATGATAGAGGTTTATTTCTTTTTTTATTTTGGAACATAATTAATGTCATCACGTGTGGAAGAGAACATCACTTAAGTGACCATCGCGACTTCGTTGGGTTGCGCGTATACAGTTGACCCAATTTTCAATGACAGAAGAACGTAAATTAGGTCCAGCTTCACGAATAACACGCGTGATGTTATTCAGAAGATCATTTACTGTTTCTGGCTTGTTGACATAAACTCCAGATTTAACATAGCCCCACAAGAAGTAATCCAACGTCGTTAAATCACATGACGTCGGGGGCCAGTTAACATCACCACCACGGGAAATGACGAAACCTCTGAATATCTCCTTCAAAAGATAGATTGTTTCGAGAGCAGTATGACATGTGGCACCATCTTGCTGGAACCAGATATTTTGATATCCGTACCATCCAATTGAGGCCAAAAATAGTCCCTTATAAGAGTCCGGTATCTTTCTCCATTGACAGATAGAGCTTCTCCATCTTCATCTTGGAAAAAACATGGACCAATGATTCCACCATACCAAAAACCACACCTCACAGTAACCTTTTGGGGATGAAGTGGTCGTTCTTGAATCTGCATTGGATTGTAATTGCTCCCATAGCGGCAATTTTGTTTGTTAACACAACCATCCATCCAAAACTGGGCTTCGTCGAGGAAGATGATTTTTCGACAAAAATCCGGGTCAGCTTCCAAATGCTCCATAGCCCAGTCAGCGAATACACGGCACAACCTATGGTCTTTGGGTTTTAGTTCTTGAATTAATACCATTTTGTAAGCATGAAACTTCAAGTCCAGATGCAGAATTCACCAAGTTGTGGTCGGCGAAAGCCCCAATCCTTGCGCTCGACGAGCAATTGATTTGTTTCCGTTCTCGCGTACACTCTCACTCTCAAGTTTTCGTTGGAGCGCTTACGTCGATTACGTACAGGCATTCTTTGATCGCTGAAAGAACCACTTCTTTCAAATTTATCGATCAAACGCCGAATCGTTCTCTCGCAGGGACGATTATGCACACCGTAAACTTCACGCAACACACGGAAGGTTTGGCGAACAGATGATCCACTTTGATAATAAATTTTCACAATTTCTACGCGTTGTTGAATGCTGTAACGTTCCATGGCTATTTGTCAATAACAACTGTAACCAATGAAAAACATGACTGTTGTAACTCAATAACAATGGCAGCTATCAGATGTTAAAGATATGACACTCTTGTTGAAAGACCCTAATTCTAAACATCGGTATACATACATATATGATACTACGGAGGGTGAAACCGCGGGGTGTTCACTAGCTTATAATGTTAATGGGATTTATTTCAATTATTTGTTAGCTTATTAAGCTTAAGTTAAATTTTCTGTGTATTATACCTGTCATTAAGCTTTACCTAGCAAGTAAATAAAACCGCGTTATTATCATTCTGTGTTTTTTTATCCAACTTATCGCAGCAACAATAACAACATTAATCCATTAGCTGTCGCAAGCCATATTGATGACACTGGCGGGCCGGATTTGGCCGGTGGGCCGTAGTTTGAAGACCTATGGTCTAGATCGTTGTACAGTATTTCATAAAGAACGGGAGGAGGTATATTAAATCGCCATTTGAGTTTAAAAGATTACCCGTACAGCACCAGATAGAATATAAATTCGATATTTTAATACCTTCTAAAGGCTTTGTGTATTAGTCGTTCTCTACATCTCATGTTTTGTTAAGTGTAGACTGTCAAAAAATTATGTTTTTAGATATTTTGTGCAGTCTTATTAATTGTTATTTTCTCTTTAATTTGAGCATGTTTTAAGTACAATATGTTACTGAATTGTACAATGATGTACTCTGAATTCTGTACCACTTAACCGAAAACGAAAGCATAACTCCTACACACTTGGAGAAGTTTTGCTACAAAAATTGGTACTACTGTTAGGTGTAGCATCTTATGTTTGCTCAAGTCATGTGGTTTCTCTCTTTTTAAATGTATGCGAGTTTGTTTTCTCGTTTATGCATTAAAAAGCATTTTCTGTGAATGAAAATGGTATAATATGGCCCGTTTTCTCAGAAACAGTTGAGAATAGAGGGCGATCCCAGAAGTACCCGACCTGATGTATAGATAATGGTTGTTGTTGCAAACAAATGACTTTGATAGAAAGTACCAACCTTATAAAGCTAAAGTCTGAAGTTTTACGATGCTACATTGTTTAGTAATTTTTTGGCAGCCACCAATAGTGAACTCTCTCAGCGAATTTGTAAACATGGATAAAACTGGCCATCGTTATGTGATACAACACTTTCATTTGAAAGGTCTTAGTCCAACTAATATTAAAGCTGAGCTAGATTCTACTCTGGGAGAGTCTGCTCCTTCGTTTACAACAGTAAAATATTGGGTGGCAGAGTTTAAGCGAGGCCGTACAAGCTGCCAAGACGAACATCGCAGTGGTCGACCACATGAGGTGACCACGCCAGAAATTGTGAAGAAACTCCACAAAATAGTATTGGATGGCCGTCAACTGAAAGTGCGTGAGCTAGCATACATTGTAGGCATTTCAAAAAGTGCTGTAAATCGCACACTAACTGAAATTTATACATGAGAAAGCTATGTGAAAGATGGGTGTCGCGTTTACTCCCAATGGAACAAAAGCAGCGTTGTAAGGATGTTTCAGTCGAGTGTTTGGCGATGTTTTACTGCAAAAAACCAAGTATTTGCGTCGATTTATAACCATGGATGAAACGTGGGTCCATCACTTCACACCTAAGACGAAGGAACAGTCAAAACAGTGGATTGAAAGGGGAGAATGGGCTCCAAAGAAGGTGAGACAGTTCCATTTGCAGGCAAGGTCACGGCGTCAGTTTATTGGAATGCGTGTGGAATAATTTTCATTGATTATATTGAAAACGGAAAAACAAACAATGGGAAGTATTATACAACCTTATTGCAGCGTTTGAATGATGAAATCACGCTAAAGCGGCCGCATTTAGCGAAAAAGAAAGTTCTGTTTCATCAAGACAATGCACCAGTTCACACATCCATTATCGCCATGGCCAAAATCAATAAGTTAAAGTTCGAATTGCTTCCTCATGCACACTATTCGCCAGACTTGGCCCCCTCTGATTATTTTCTATTTCCAAAGTTGAAGAAATGGCTTTGTGCTAAAATATTTGCCAACAGTGAAGAAGTGGAGTTTGCAGTTGATGGCTGTTTTGCAGAACTAGATGGTTCTCGGTATAAGCAGGGTATCGAAGCTGTTGAACATCGCTGGGAAAAGTGTATCGAGCTGAAAGGAGACTATGTAGAGAAATAAAGATGTTTTTTTTCCTAAAAGTTTTTGTTTTCTTTGTTAGTCGGATACCTCTGGGACAGCCCTCGTAGCTACACTAAATGTTAGGATGCATAAAAGAACGCCTTAAGTGCTGCTATGAATCCAGGTTGGTATAATTAAAAATAATCCTAACTCCATTGATTAATAAACCTGTGTATAAAAGCATATCATTGAACTATATCGTATCATCTATATTCTATAAAACTTTCAGTCTGAAACCTTCAAGTTTCTGAAATAGTAGACCACAAATTTAGCAGATTTAATATTTCCGGCATAGGAGTTTTAGTATACAGTTAGGAGACTTCAGATATATAATTCCAGTCAAATCTCAAAATTGTGACTTTGTCCAGTTTTCACTCTCACTTCACTAATGTGATCTAGTTCAATTTTTCCTGTGACAGTCCCTTCTTCGAATAGTTCACTCACTGGGGAATCGAACAGAATACGTCTCTAATCTCTCGCGAACGCAACACTACTATACATCACAACGTTACTTGTAGAAGCGCACTTGGTGTCGCATCAGAAACGCACTCACCAGCTAGCAGAGTAACTCACTCATACGCGGGAATGCCCGCTTATAATAGCCGCTGGAATTTCCCACACAGTTTTAGAATGTTTTCAGGAGGAGGAGAGAAAGAATCTTTGAAGAATCCGGTTATCTACTGATGGAGAATCTGGTGTTTACGCTGGGTGAAAGCGCTACTGTGTCTACTTATCTCTATTTATCTCTACAAATGTCCGGTCGGTCGGCGCCAAACTCTCGATAAGCCTTGAGTCATAGGCACTACGTCACAATGTGAAAGTTCTTTGTGGAATACGAAGTAGAGAAAACACGTGAACGTTTACAAGGTAACTCCTCTTAATGAAAAAAAAAAAACACTTTCAGTTACAATATTTCTCACTTATAATACAGTACTCGTACCAATATTTTATGGAGCATTTGCATAAATGAATGTAGCGATCGGTTTTCGCATGTAAAAATGAGATGAGAGTGAACGGATTTATTTTGCTAAAAGTAATATTAGATAGCTAGAGGAAATACTAATACGCTCCGGGGGTCAAATATGGTAAAGCTCGAAATGTTACTGTTTTCATTAATAATTAGTTGTGAAAATGAATAACCCTCAAGCCATTGAGGCATAAGACTGTGATCATAAAGTAATGATATCTGTGTAGTGGTATTTTCCAAGCGTTGATAAAACAAACGTTACAGCACTAGAGAGATGTGTGGCTGTTAAATGTTGTTAATTTATACATCATGTTTGCTCCATAACTTAGGTCCGTTTTAATGTTTCTGTAAGTCTAGTGGTCGCTTTGGTTGTAATGGATATAAAATTAAGGGTATTTAAGATAAATAACCACCGAACCGAGGGGTAAACACTGAAACCTTGCTACCTGATATACCCAATTGATAACGTATGCGACTCCCATACGGAGGTCCCGGGTTCGATCCTCGGCAACCGGGAACTTTAACCCAAGGGGATATCGTGGATATCTCGAATCGGCAGGTGAATGCTTTGGTGGTTTCTTCTCTGCCACCGTTTCCTTTTCAGCTTTCAGGTGTTCGTGGCGGGCAGATGGCGCGGATGCCTTCAAATGAAAGAGTATAGCCCGTGGACACTAGAGGGCTGCTTGGTTGATGGGTCGTGCATTGCCCTCTCTCCAGGATGGGAGGGGTTTTCGACGAGCTTGGAAATATTAGGGACTTCTACGCGTCTCTGTGGCATGTCTGTCTTCGGCCTGTAGCCCTCCGTGCTTCCTTCACTTCAGCCTTTCCTCCTGAGGGGGTGGTAACCGCAATAAATCACCTATACCCAATTGACTGCGAGAGAAAACAAATATTCGTTTTTATTATTTCCACTTACATTAGTAACTAGGAAAAGTATTGTATTCCACCCAGAAATTCTATATCCAGATATCTGTCATCAGAAATATATGTTTTGAGACCCTCAGAATACAAAAATGGTATTTTTACAAGGCGGTGCGTGTTTGAACAGCATAACCCCAAAATGTTCTATAAATTCCAAAGTAGTAGTAGTTGTTGCTGTTGTTGTTCGACAATGGCACTGGGGATTAATTGATCTGCATCATTTTCCCTTTGGCTTCCCAATATAAAGTCTGTAAGTTATCACTTTTAAGGTCTTTGCATTTGGAGAGATGTTGTTTGTTCAGCATGACATCATCTTCACAGAGAGTGCACTTGGATGTAGGTAGGCATCCTATCTTGTAGAGGTGTTCTGCGAGGCAATCGTGGCCAGTTGCCATCCTAAATAAGAGCACTGCAGTCTTCTTTGGCATTTTTCGTATATCAACTCTATCTTTAATATTCTTATAATCTTTATCCTTTAATTTATCTTCTTCATTAAGCCTCTGCTGTCTTTTAAAATGTTGTTTAATGTTATTTATTTCTATTTGTCCTACAGGTTTGTATTGCACCTTTCTTTGCTAATTGATCCGCATGTTCATTGTCCAAAAGTCCGACATGAGCTGGGTCCTAGCTCCCTTGTCTCATGTCAATTAGAGTGACATGATTTATAGTTTCAACTGCTTTAATTAGGCTTCTTATTTCTTGTTGTTTTATTATTGTAATTTACTATCCCATCTATGACTGATTTTGAGTCTGATAAGATGACTATTTTTACTTTCTCTACTACGTATAGTAAGTAGGGGAAGTATTGTATTCCACCCAAAAATTCGATACCGAGATTTCAACGGAAATATATGTTTTGAGGCTCCCTGATTCCAAAAAAATCACTTTTGGAAACATGTCCGTGTGTGTGTGTCTGCATGTGTGTGTATGTGTCTGTCTGTGAACAGCATAATTGAGAAACGAACAGTCGGATAAACACCAAACTTGGTATTTAGGTTCAGTATCTTCCAGAGATGCAACACGAAGGTTTTCAAAAAACTCCCTCCACCCCAGATTACGCTTTACAGGGAAAATGTTTTGAAAATATTAATTTTCTGAAAAATGGCTCTAACGATTTTGATTAAAATATCATATGTTTAAGACATTTTCATGACAAATAAAATATATATCTTGAATTTTCTGGGAATGTCTCCAAAAGTATTCTTCATTGTGAACGACTTTTGCATAACTGCTAAACCATAAGAGATAGACAAACTGTTACTACACAAAAGATGTAGATGGCGTTAAAATACACAATTTATGTCATATACATTTTTTTTGAGTGGACCATTTTCGAGATATTGCTTGTTATTGCCTTAAATTTTCCAATACTTATACTTCTTCTCAAATGGGAATTCGTTATTAATATTTTTGTCTTGGATATGCAAGGAGTATTAATCTGTGGAAAAGAGTATGGTGTTGCACATAGCAACCAGCTATTAAGAAATGTGTCTATACTTAAAGGCTACTGTATTTCTATATTGCCCTTGCAAATACAAAACAAGGGGAACATAATAAGACTTAAGCGATATTCCAATATTTTTAGTACTGGTCGCTATGTGTAAAATGCATTCTCTTTCCATGTTAAGAGCATAAAAAAATACTTTATGGGACTAAGAGAAATGAGAACGTAATAACAGTCAAAATAATATATTTGTAATACAAGCAAGGATACCGAAAACCAAAACATAGAGCAAGATGTGATTATATACGAACGGAAGTACTGATGTGTGCAAGGTGCTTTTATAAACGAGTGGAAGTGCCCTCGGATAAGGCTAAAAGTGAGGCAGCACGTGATTCCAGAAAAGCAGTAAACTAGAAGAAAAAACTCTGATGTGATACATTCACATTACCTTCCCTAACCACTATCGTTTATTAGTGGGTATACAAAGTATTTTCACTTAAACTTATTACTTTCTCTAATACGTATAGTAAGTAGAAATATTGAGATTTCACCTAAAATACATGTTTTGAAGCCCCACAATGCAATAAAAGCATTTTTTAAAAAAAGGCCCGTGTATGTGTCTGTGAACAGCGTAACTCCAAAACGAAAAGCCTGATAAATACGAAAGTTAATATTTAGGTTCAGTATCTTTAAAAGATGCGACACGAAGATTTTCACAAAAATCCCCCATTCCAGACTACCCTTTACATGGAACATTTTCGAAGCTTTTTTTTCTGAGAAATGACGCTAATGATTTTGATCAAAATATCATATTTTAAGACACTTTCATGGCAAATGAAAGGCATGTCTAGAATTTTCTGGGAATGTCCCCAAAAGTCGTCTTCATTCTGAATGAATTTTGCACTAGTATACCGTAAGAAATAGACAACATTTTACCACAAAGCATACAATATATGTCATATACATTTTTTGTGTGCAGTGAACCATTTCCGACATATTCCTTGTTATTTTTTTGAATTTTCCAATAATTAACACTTTTTCTCAAATGGGAATTCGTTATTCGTTTTATTTTTCTTTCTTTTCTTTTTACTTTCTCTACTACGTATAGTAGTAGGGGAAGTATTGTATTCCATCCAAAAATTCGATACCGAGATTTCACCGGAAATACATGTTTTGAGACCCCCTTAATAAAAAAACAGTTTTGGAAACATGTCCGTGTGTGTGACTGTGTGTGTGTCTGTGAAACAGCATAACTCAGAAACGAACAGTCGGATAACCACCAAACTTGGTATTTAGGTTCAGTATCTTCCAGAGATGCGAAACCAAGGTTTTAAAGAAAATCCCCCCACCCCAAACTACCATTTACATGGGACATTTTTCGAAAATTTTAATTTTCTCAAAAATGGCACTAACGATTTTGATTAAAATAAATGTTCAAGATATTTTTATGACAAATAAATTTATATCTCGAATTTTCTGGGAATGTCTCCAAAAGTATTCTTCATTGTGAACGACTTCTGCATAACTGGTAAACTATACCAGATAGACAGAATTTTACTACACAAAAAATGTAGATCGCGTTAAAATACACAATTTATGTCATACACATTTTTTTTGTTGAGTGTACCATTTTCGAGATATTGCTTGTTATTCCCTTAAATTTTTCAACACTTATTTTCTCAAATGGGAATTCGTTATTCATTTTTTTGTCTTGTATATGCAAAGAGTATTAATCTGAGGCAAGGACAATGGTGCTGTACATAGCAACCAGCTATTAAGAGATATGTGTATGCTTAAAGGCCACTGCAAATACAAAACAAGGGGAACATAGTACGCCTTAAGCGATAGTCAAATATTTTTAGAACTGGTCGCTATGTGTAAAATATAATTCTCTTTGCATGTCAAAAGATCGTTTCTGCAAATGTTTATCTCGATTAATATGAAATAGATGGAGAATACGATTTTGTAAAAATAGTTTTTACAAGAGTAGAGAAAGTCATGTGAGTGTAACACATCAGATTTTTTATGTCCTGGTAACACAAAGAGAATAGAATGCGCCACATAGCAACCAGCTCTTAAAATATTTGACTATCGCTTAAAGCCTACCAATTCCCCTTGATCTACAAGAAAATTAGCAATAAGATTAACATGAAGCATATGGAGAATTAGCGTTTGTAAAACTAGTTTGTAGAAGAGTAGAGAAATCATGTGAGTGTAACACATCAGATTTTTTGTTTTATGGATGGTCTATATAAAATGCTGGTGTTAGAGCTATTAATTCTCCATCATAGTGGTTTGACGTTTCATCTAATGATAAACGCCAAAGTTGGTATTTAGATTTAGCATCTTTCAAGGATGCGACTCTAAGATTTTCAAGAAGATCCCTCAACCTAAACTACCATTTAGATGGAACACTTTTCGATATTGTGAATTTTTTGAAACAAGGCTGTAATGATTTTCATGACAAATAAAATGTAATCTTGAATTTTCTGGGAATGCCTGTCAATTCCGCTTCAATGGCAACGAATTTCTTGCACTTAAATGAGCGAGATGGCTCCGGGATGACATTTGAGGCTCGCATTCGGGAGGTTCCGGGTTCGATTCCCGTCGACCGCCCAAACTGATCTTAGGTCTTTCGTGGTAGGCGACGGTTTCTTTCATTTCGTTTCCTTCTTATCTTTCAGGTGTGCTTCTAGGTTTTGTGGCATGTGACGGTGTGGAACAGACGCCTGCTCAAAGGAAAGAGTTCTCCCCGTGGACACTAGAGCGCTGTTTGGTCAGTAAGTCAATCATTACCCTGTCTAGGCAGCTCTAGCAGTGAGACAGATCTTCTAGCCTGAATCTGTTACGGCGCTCCGCGCGTCTCTCTAGCCTGTAGCCTCCTGTGGCTCCTTCAGCTCATCCCTTTCTTGCGAGGGAAGTTAGCCACAACATATCTATATAGCTCGCAGTGCGCGAGGTGTGCCCCTCTGTTGTATAAACTATGGATATCATACTCTATATATACAACTAGTAAACTATAAAACATAGAACAAGAATTTATTACACAAAAATATAGATATCCTAAAACCGCTTTTGTGGCATTAACCTTTTCCGGGATATTCCTTGTTTTTGTGCTTAAATTTCCCAATACTTTATCATACATTTTTTTAAATACTAAGTCGTAATTTAGATGTTTCTCGTAGTAATGTAAACAGCACCAAATTCCAAAACCCAACATATAGCCATCCGCATTTTAATGCAAGCCTATGGTGAAAGTTTCAAAATTCGTAATTCTTAAAAATTATTTTGAAATTTTAACCACAAGCTTGGAAGCTTATCCTTTAATTGAGAACAAAGTTTAATGCAGTTTGTGCAGATACTTTAGGTAGTTATTGTTTACATAAATACTGTTAATTATACAAAATGTATACTGAAAGGGGATATCACACACACACACACACCTATATATACATAGACATATAAATAAATACTAAACAAGACTTGTACATAATAATATAATTCACCAAGAAAGGTGTTAGAATATTTAGCAACCAAGAATTGTACAAAAGCAGATTGTAACTGATGCAGTAATTTGTATCACAAATTACTTAAATGTAAATAATGATTGTAATATGAATATGCATTTTTATGTGACATTGATTTGAGATGTTTGTTGACTGTAATTATTGTTGAGAAGTAAGTTTATACGGCCTTACTGAAACTGACAATAATAGCGTGCAATAATGCAGCGAGGGGGTGAGCTGTTTATCATTATTGGAAACGAGGAAGTTACGTAATGTTGGCGCGTTTTTCTTTTAGAATCTTCTGGAACATTTCCCTAGAGCATATGTATTCATAATTTTCATTGGATATAAAAATAGACGCTAATGTTGGCGCGTTTTATTAGCCAATTGCAGCTCAGTTATAATCTTTAGGCATATCGGGGTGTATGAGTATAAACAGCCAAGTCAGAGGTAGATCGCTCTCAGTTCATCGAAAATATTTGTAAAGTACACGTCGCCTTCAGTCACTCAGTTCATCGAAAATATTTGTAAAGTACACGTCGCCTTCAGTCAGTCAGTTCGTCGAAAGTATTTGTACGGCACACGCCGGATATCAATTTGCAGGTTACGCGTAACAGAGTTATGAAAAATCTCAAGTGTGATAAAGTTAATTATACAAAAAGTTGAAGTACGTGAATTAAGAAATATCAGTAATGAAGTTATTATAACAGTTTCAGTTTGGCGAGTGTCAAGATCAATGTGTAAATGTGATAGTAAATGTGTTCGACAATAAAAGTGTAAAACAAATTCTTTCATCAGTGTTATTTTAGGATAAGAGACTCCCTTCCATTTACACAACCTGTATAAAGAGAAGTGCTTGACCAAAAAGATCGTAGCTAGCCGGAGGACAGAGAACCAAAATTAAATAAAATAACAGTAGCATCGTTTCAAACGAACATTAATACTGCCGCAAATTGCTAACACCAGATGGAGCTAACAAGCCTAACAAATGAATCACGTCACAAGATGGCTTCACCGCGTGAAGTAAACACACATACACAAACATTATAAATTTACCATCGCAAATTGGCTACCAGAACGTGGGGCTACAATAATGTTAAATAAATATAAAGAACATTAAACCTCTTTCAAATTGGCTCCCAAACGTGGGGCTAACAAACAAACCATAAACCACTCTCAAATTGGCTCCCAAATGCGGGGCTCAATAAATAAATAAATATAACATAAATACCGCCGCATAACTTAGATAAGGAAGAGACGGGCGAGCTAGCTAATTCCAGGTGAAAGATAACTCTAGGTAGAGCCCACCTTTCACCAAGCTAATGAGCAAGGAACTTGAAGCAATAAGGAGAAATATAAAGAGACAGATATAGAAAGGAAGGAGACAGAGATACTGAATCTGCTTCCGGCGCGTCACTGGGACGCGTATGCGCAAAACTTTGTAGCAGAATATTCTCATACATAATAAGGTAACCGGTCTGGGACCAATTAGAAATGTCGTTACATTTTGAGACGCGGAGGTGAGCGTCACTATATTTGGGTATAAAAAGGGGAAGAAAGCCCCAGATTTTTGCTCTCTTACAGAATCTCGTCAACACACAGCGATACTCTCTGGACGACGGATGCAGGTGTGTGCATATGGGTGGGAAGCGTGTACAGTTAAATTAGCATTCTAATTTATTATAATGGTGGGAATTGTTAAAATGGGAAAAGCTAGCCGCTCATAAGTATTTATTTGATAATAACCACATTGTAAGGTAAATGCAGTGTATTTTATTTCGCCTCACCTACGAAAACCCCGAGACCAGTGAAATTAGCTAGATGCGTATGATTAGGAATGGAGAAAAGAGCAGCGATAGTCGGAGATAAGAACACTACAGCAGAGGAAATCAACCAGAGGAACAACGCTTTCCAGTTACAATACAAACGTCAAATTATTTAAATAGCTGCAATAAAATGTTTGCTGAAATTAGCTAAGGTTACTGCTAAGACTCAAATCAACCCTTTTTCCATGTGTGTTTAACTATAGACAAAGCGTTTTTTTTCTGTTCTATGGAAAACTACCCCCAAATTTTCATTTTACAATTTATATGTTATTATATGGAAACCCTTCACATATTTTAAAAAAAGAGCTTTCTAGAGCAACATAAGAGAGGTTACACTCGTAAACAGCTCCTACCTTCTAGATAGCCAGGCTGCACTTAAGGCTCCAAAGTAGCCATAAGGTAACATCAGGACTGGTTTTAAACTGCCTAAACATGCTCACAAGCTTAACAGAACAGAATGAAGTTCTACTCATCTGGGTGCCGGGTCATAATGGCATAGAGCTTCACAATTTATTGGGTCAGAGCCGACTCTAGGAACATCTCAACATTTACTAAGAGAGGCTATGAAGAACTAGTACGCAGTAGAACATGATAACATCTGGCTTAAAACTCCAGGAAACAAACATGGTAAATCATTTATTAGACAACCATGTAAGAAACGAGCTGAAAGCTTGGTTAATTGTAACAGACTGAGAACAATTATTGCATCTCTCACAGGACATGCTTCTGTGAAAAAGTTTTTAGAAAAAGAAGAATTTGAAACCACGTCTGTTATGAGACTGTATTCCTTGGTAAAGGATGCAGGGATAATGAATTGACTTTAAAACAATACAGGTAGCACAACAAGCCCAAGTCTGAAGTGGTCCGGAGCCATGACGGAAATATGTATCGTATAAGACAAGAACAAACTTTTTGAAGCTCTTTGTCTATGTTCTATATGTCTAGCTTGCAAAATTCAGAAAATCAGGTTTATAGATTCACATGACACTGTTTTGTGTTTCTGGCATTGATATAGGGTTACGAGATGCTCCATTAAGGCATAATATGTTGGTACAGGCTCTAAATTATTAGAAAATAGAAAAACAAAAAATATGTTAAATTCACATGAATTTCAGTACGCTCTATCTTTATTATTGAGTATACAAATTACTCTTACTAAAACTTATTTTTATATCTACTTCCTTTTAATATAAATAAACCTTTGCATAAATAGCTACATTACACATTTCGTTATAAATACAAAGAGAACAGCGATAATCAAATGTTTAAGAACTGAACGCTATATGCTAGCCTTAAACTTCCATAATGTTTCCATGACATCGCGAGAAACAACTGAAAATCGATGGGACTTAAACAAAAAGTCTGATATGTTACACTCACCTGACTTTCTCTACTCTTGTACAAACTATTTTTACAAACGCTTATTCTCCATCTACTTCATGTTAATCGAGATGTTAATCTTATTGCTAATTTTCTTGTAGGTGCAAGGGGAATATGGTAGACTTTAAGCGATAGTCAAATATTTTAAGAGCTGGTTGCTATGTGGCGCATTCCATTCTCTTTGCAATTCCAGGACATAAAAAATGAATAACGAATTTGAGAAAAAGTATAAGTATTGGAAAATTTAAGGGAATACCAAGCAATACCTGGAAAAAGGTTCACTCAACAACAAAACTGTATATGACATAAATTGTGTATTTTAACGCGATCTACATTTTTTGTGTAGTATACCTTTGTCTATCTCTTATGGTTTACCAGTTATGAAAAAGTCGTTCACAATGAAGAATACTTTTCGAGACATTCCCAGAAAATTCAAAATACACATTTTATTTGTCATGAAAATATCTTAAACATATGATATTTTAATCAAAATCGTTAGAGCCATTTCTGAGAAAATTAAAGTTTTCGAAAAATGTTCCATGTAAAGGGCAATCCGGGTTGGGGGGATTTTCTTGAAAACCTTCATGTCGCATCTCTGGAAGATACTGAACCTAAATACCAAGTTTGGTGTTTATCCGACTGTTCGTTTCTGAGTTATGCTGTTCACAGACAGACACACACACACACAGACAGACACACAGGCACACACACGGACATGTTTCCAAAAATGCTTTTTTTGGATTCAGGAGGACTCAAAACATATATTTCCGGTGAAATCTTGGTATCGAATTTTTGGGTGGAATACAATACTTCCTCTACTCTTACTATACGTAGTAGAGAAAGTAAAAAGTTGATCCTTTAAGAACGGATATCTCATAAACTACTTATGCCACAAAAAGCTTATTTGAAACAAATTGTGTGTTTTAAAGAGATCATCATTCTTTGTGCAGTACGTTCTCGTCTATCGCTTAAAGTTTACTAGTTGTACAAGATTATACAAAATTCCTTCCGAATAAAGAAAACTTCCTAAGCTATTCCCAGAAAATGAAAGATATACATTCCATTTTTCGTGTAAATATCTCTCATATGTGGTGTTTTAATCAAAATACTTAGAGCCATTTCTTTTATAAAATCTTCGTGTCGCATCTTTGGTTTTTATTGGATTTTTCATTTTTCAATTATGTTGTTCACAGACACACCAGCGGATCATTTTTCTAAAAATTGTTTGTGGATGCAGGGGACCTAAAAACATGTATTTTTGTGGGTTAAAGGCCATGGCTTCTCTACCTATTATCGAACGGTATAGAAAATAAAACGTGTGAAATTTTGAATTTTCAACCAAAACCTCATCACAGAGTTCACGTAAACATTTTATGTAACTACAAGGAAATCTATGATCAAACTGTTTCTGTAAACACGTACCACTATTAGTATGAAGTAGATAGAAAAATAATCTTTTGTAGGAGACGGGGTAGAAAAGGTCATGTGATTTGAACTTCGGTTCTTCTTTTATGTCCGTTCAGTATGATTTACAAATGAGAGCAGAAGAGTATCGACGTATTGGTTTATGCTACACAGAACACATAAGAAAGAAAGATAATGTGGAAGTAGGCAGTGCAGGTAGCATCAACCCCTGCAGACTCATAACCACACCCCCACCCTCCTTTGTGTGTATGTGCAAGGGATGAAATTCCTGGAGAACGCACTGGATTCTCTGGAATTTGTATTGGCCCTCTAAACCCCTGGCTTGCTGCAACCCTAATTTCATTTCGCAATTGTTCACTCTTGTTTGTAGCCTACCCTAACCAACTTTAATATTCCACGTGCCAACTTTAGCTTCTGTGCCTGCATTACTGCGTTTGGGGCAGTGGCAATGGTCACGTAAAACATAATATCTTTAAAAATCTGATGTGCTGCGTTCACATGACTTTCTTTACTCACTTCTCTGCGAACCATTCTTACAAAACTTTACACATGACGTATGAGAAACCATTGAAATTCCATTCTCTTTGCATCACCACTACAAAAAAATCTTATGTGACACATTCACATCACCTTCTCTACCCTGTGTCGTTTATTAGTGAGTATACAAACTGTTATTACTCAAGCTTTTACAAATAAACCTTTACAGAAACAGCTAGATCACACATTTCGATAGTCAAATGTTTAACAACTGGACGCTATATGCTGGCCTTAAAATTCCATACTGTTTCCATGACATCGCGAGAAACAACTGAATGTTGACAGGACTTTAAACAATGACCAAGTAATGAACATTTCGAACCTTTAGTAACGGATATCTCAGAAATGGCTTATGCCCCAAAAGCTTATTTTAAATAAACTGCGTGTTTTAAAGATAACTACATTTATTTTGCAGTACGTTATCATCTATTGCTTAACGTTTACCAGTTATACAACATTATACAAAATTTCTCCGAGTGAAGGGGACCTCACAGGCTATTCCACAAAATTCAAAATACACATTTTATACGTCGTGCAAATATCTTTAATATATGGTGTGTAATAGAAATCGTTAGAGCCACTTTTAAGAAAATCAAACGTTTCGAGAAATGTTTCATGTAAAGGATAGATTGAGGTGGGGGGATTTTTTTGAAAATCTTCGTGGACCTTTTTCTAAAAATACTCTTTTTGAATTCAGGGTGCCTAAAAACATGTATTTACGGTGAAATCTCGTTATTCAATTTTTGGGTGGATTGCAATACCTTCTCTACCTACTATGTACTGGTAGAGATAGTAAAAGCAATAATGGTTTACCACTTGAAAATGGTATAAGTTTTGAAAATTCAAACCAACAACAAAGAATATCTCCGAAGTTGTTAGCGCTACAATAAATCTGACAAATTGAGATCTACATTTTGCCAAATAAGATTTTGTCTATCTGTTACGGTTTACTAATCACATGTCATTCAGAATGAACAGGACTTCACAGGCTATTTCCAGAAAATTCAACATATACGTTTTATATGTTCATATTAACAACTTAAATATATGGTATTGTGACGTAAGGCCGAATCCCTGCCTATACCGAGATGACGAGGGCGGGGACGTATCTCAGGGCATCGAGAGAGTTATAGGTTGCGGGGGGCTGGTAGGTTTGTGAAAAGGGTGACACTATTAGACATGTAATTCTGACTAAAAGAGAGTGTTTAATTGTTCTAATAGCTAATCTAAACTATATTGCAAGAGGGAGAGAGCTAGACAGATTTTGGGTTTGCCTGGTTGATGGATGGATTTCTGCGTTCCAACTTTGTCGTGCCTAGGGCCTATATCGAAGTTATAAACTAGCAGGAAATAAATTTAAAGATCCGACGTCACAGAGTCCTGTTGGGCAAATCATAGACAGAACCTCAGTCATAAAACAAACTCTAAGTTTAAATATCCAGTATGCTGAGTAGTGCTTTAGACAGCGGTGACGTAAGCGGGTGTCAACATGATTTACATAATCCACCCACCTGCGGAATATTTAATGATCCTGAGCTTATCATTCCCCTAAAAATGATACGATGTAACTAACCCCTGCTTGGATAAGCATCCGTGAAATGACTCGAGATTTCACCGGAAATATATGTTTTGATATATTTTAATTTTCTCAAAAATGACTATAAGGATTTTAATTAAAATATCATATATTTAAGATATTTTCATGACAAATAAAATGTATATCTTGAATTTTCTGGGAATGTCTCCAAAACTATTCTTCATTGTGAACGACTTTTGCATAACTGGTAAACCATAAGAGATAGACAAAATTTTACTACACAATGTAGATCGCGTTAAAATACACAATTTATGTCATATACATGTTTTTTGTTGAGTGAACCATTTTCCAGATAACGTCCTGGACATACAATGAGAATGGAATGTTCCACATCGCAACCAGCTCTTAAAATATTTGACTACCATATTCCTCTTACATCTACAAGAAAATTAGCAATACGATAACATCTCGATTAACATGAAGCATATGTAGAATAAGTGTTTGTAAAAATAGTTTGTACAAGAGTAGAGAAAGTTATGTGAGTGTAAAACATCAGATTTTTTTAGTACACGCTGTCTAAAACAGCTGCTTGTCAGATTGTTATCACGCCGAACAATAGTACTTTAGCGGCGTAATAAACAAAATCCAAATGACAGTGACCAGGCGTTCCTACCAAGTTTCACAGAGTTTTAAGCAAAAAATTTGATCATAAAAAATAAATATAAGCCAACGTTGTTTTTAGTGTTATTCATAAACTTGTGTACAATCTGCAATGTGTTCCTTCTCATGCTGCAGCCGAGATTGATCTGATTCAATGTTTCCGGCTTGGACTGAAATTTCCTCCGGATTTTCACCCATATTTTATAGTCAAAGCTTGTTGTTTAGAAATGAGAGTTGAGAATAAGCACTGGCACCTACATCCGTGTCTGGTACTGTTGTGGACAGAACTTCCTAGGAAGCGTTGATACGGTTCATAGCGTAGGATTCAGGTACCTGTGAGGCTACATCATTTAATATAATTTAGAGAGCTACTGTGTACACAAAAACTTTACTAGGACTAATCCAGTATTTAGTCTGCTACAGCCCTATTTTGCGCACTTGATACATAGACAGCTATTTTGGTCGACCACACTATAATACGCTGATTGCGCGTGACGTAACTCAACTATTACCGCATCCATTATACTTCAGCGTCTCATGATGTTAATCGTGCGGCGGCGCAGCTCCCCTATCACCAACAGCTTTTAACACCTTAGCAGCAGGTAAATTTCACAAATTGTATAATCAACAATGCGTATTTGAAATGTGTGTTGTTTTTATGCTAAAATCAAATAAGCATTAACCTAACTTCAAACATTCCGCTGGGATTCATTATCGAGATAACAACGAAATGTAAGCATTTAAAATAAAGTAAATTCTGTTTGTTGTAATTTTAATATTACAATAAATTTTGTCATTTGCCTTGATTAAATATGTGTTGCTTTCAGGTTACCTGCAAAAAATCAATAAATACTGCGTGGATTCAACAGTGCTGACACCTCGCAAACATGGTGAAGGTCCTGCTACCAGTGCTGCCATCCGATCAATTAACAAGGTAAGGTCTTTTTGTAAGCACTCATTTTTAAATTATGGTGTGGTGAACCAAAAACAGTCGCATGCAACTTGACCATAAAGCGGCAATTAAGATACTCGTATGAAAATGATAAAACTAGCCAAAGCATAGTTGAATCTTCATTATCACCATTATAGTCCTGTTGCATAATACACTAATTAAACACGTGCTGTATTTTTGCACACACGTGAAGGCCCGCGCGTAAAGAATACGCTATGTGGAGCAGATGGAAATAACTCAATTTGCAGTTGGAGGCTAACCCAGGCAGTAAGCGCTAACTTAATCAAGCACCCTTCCCAACTTAATTATGTTAATAGAGGAAGAGTTAGTTGTAGGGCACTTTCACATGCGTGATACTTAGTTCAAACGTTTCTTATTGGCTCCTCAAACACCTTTTGCCTCGTTAGGGCCAGTGCACGGCCTGTCAATTACTAATAAATGTGTGCTTCAAAATCCTTGATCAACAAGAAGAAAAATCTAAAGGGTTACATTCACATGGCTGTCTCTACCCATTACAAATTCACATACGCGGAGTTCGCGCCACTTGCATATAGTAGATACAGGAAGTATTGCATTCCTCCCCAAAGTTCAATACGAACATTTCACTACAAATACATGTTTTGAGGTTCCCTGAATAAAAAAAATTACTTTCTCTATCATGTACACAGTAGGTAGAGAAGGTATTACATTCTACTCAAAAATTCAATACCGATATTTCACCAGAAATACATTTTAGGCCCCCCTAAAGTATTTTTAGAAAAGGGTCCGTGTGTGTGTGTGTGTGTTTGTCTGTGAACAGCATAACTCGAAAACGAATAGTCAGATAATATCAAACTTGGTATTTAACCTCGCTATCTTTCAAAGATGCAACACGAAGATTTTCATGAAAATCGCCTCTCCACAACTATTACATGGAACACTTTTCAAAAGTTTGATTTTCTATAAATGGCTCTAACGATTTTGATTAAAACGTCATATATTAAAGATATTTAAATGAAAAATAAAAGTATCTCTTGAATTTTCTTGTAACAGCCTGATACAACACGATACGCATTGTTACATACAGCAAAACTAACAACTGAGGTCAGAACCATGGCACTTCCACCATACAGCCCTGATCTAGCACCTTGTTACTTCTTTTTGTTTCCAAAAGTTAAACATAAATTGCGTGGAATCACTTTTTCGTCATCAGATGAAGCAGTGGAACATTATAAACACCTGGTTTCTGAAATGTCTCAGGAAGAGTGGCATCGATGTTAAAGGAGAATATTTTGAAAAAACAATAAAATAATTTGCATTTTTTAAAACTAATGCTTGTGTGACTTTCTAAAAATGTTCAGTGTCACCTTCCTATATTGCTGCACATACACACACTTTGTGCTGGTGAATTAAGGGCATGGGTGCCTAAATATAAGCATAATGTGATGCAGATAAGACAAAGGAAAGTACATCCGTGTTGCCAACATAAACATGGCTGAAATTAAGCATATAATAACTAAAATATTCTCGTAGGACATTAGATAAAACATGGTCATGACATTTTGAAACACCCAAATATACATTATTGTTCTAACATCACAACAGATGCAGAGAATCACAGTAGGTTACATATATGTAGCAAAACAGATAATTAGGAGGTATATTTCAGCCAGATGAGTATGTGTGTCACTCACGATCTCTTGCGGAGGCGATTGATACTGCGTGATGACTTGAGATATTCTAGATCTGGATAAGCGACTCCATGCACATGCAGTGAATGATGTCACCAAGCCTCGGTAATGTTATTGGGTAACTAGTTACCTTGTATTCGTTACTTTTGTAACCTTTAACGGGATAACTAGTTACTTTGTATTCGTTACTTTTGTAACCGTTATTGAGTAAATAGTTACTTTGTATTCGTTACTTTTGTAACCGTTATTGAGTAACTAGTTACTTTGTATTCGTTACTTTTGTAACCGTTATTGGGTAACTAGTTACCTTGTATTCGTTACTTTTGTAACCTTTAACGGGATAACTAGTTACTTTGTATTCGTTACTTTTGTAACCGTTATTGAGTAACTAGTTACTTTGTATTCGTTACTTTTGTAACCTCTATTGAGTAACTAGTTACTTTGTATTCGTTACTTTGGTAACCGTTATTGGGTAACTAGTTACTTTGTAATCGTTACTTTTGTAACCTCTATTGAGTAACTAGTTACTTTGTATTCGTTACTTTTGTAACCGTTATTGGATAACTAGTTACCTTGTATTCCTTACTTTTGTAACCTTTAACGGGATAACTAGTTACTTTGTATTCGTTACTTTTGTAACCGTTATTGAGTAACTAGTTACTTTGTATTCGTTACTTTTGTAACCGTTATTGGGTAACTAGTTACCTTGTATTCGTTACTTTTGTAACCGTTATTGAGTAACTAGTTACTTTGTATTCGTTACTTTTGTAACCGTTATTGGGTAACTAGTTACCTTGTATTCGTTACTTTTGTAACAGTTATTGGGTAACTAGTTACTTTGTATTCGTTACTTTTGTAATCGTTATTGAGTAACTAGTTATCTTGTATTCGTTACTTTGGTAACCGTTATTGAGTAACTAGTTACTTTGTAATCGTTACTTTTGTAACCGTTATTGGGTAACTAGTTACTTTGTATTCGTTACTTTTTTAACCGTTATTGGGTAACTATTTAACTTGTATTCGTTACTTTTGTAACCTTTAACGGGATAACTAGTTACTTTGTATTCGTTACTTTTGTAACCGTTATTGAGTAACTAGTTACTTTGTATTCGTTACTTTTGTAACCGTTATTGGGTAACTAGTTACCTTGTATTCGCTACTTTTGTAACCGTTATTGAGTAACTAGTTACTTTGTATTCGTTACTTTTGTAACCGTTATTGGGTAACTAGTTACGTTGTATTCGTTACTTTTGTAACCTTTAACGGGATAACTAGTTACTTTGTATTCGTTACTTTTGTAACCGTTATTGATTAAATAGTTACTTTGTATTCGTTACTTTTGTAACCGTTATTGAGTAACTAGTTACTTTGTATTCGTTACTTTTGTAACCGTTATTGAGTAACTAGTTACTTTGTATTCGTTACTTTTGTAACCGTTATTGGGTAACTAGTTACCTTGTATTCGTTACTTTTGTAACCTTTAACGGGATAACTAGTTACTTTGTATTCGTTACTTTTGTAACCGTTATTGAGTAAATAGTTACTTTGTATTCGTTACTTTTGTAACCGTTATTGAGTAACTAGTTACTTTGTATTGGTTACTTTGTAACCGTTATTGAGTAACTAGTTACTTTGTATTCGTTACTGTTGTAACCGTTATTGGGTAACTAGTTACTTTGTATTCGTTACTTTTGTAACCTTTAATGGGTAACTAGTTACTGTGTATTCGTTACTTTTGTAACCGTTATTGAGTAACTAGTTACTTTGTATTCGTTACTTTTGTGACCGTTGATGGGTAACTAGTTACTTTTTACTCGTTAATTTTGTGACCGTTAATGTGTAATAGTTACTTTGTACTCGTTACTTTCGTCACCGTTATTGGGTAACTGGTTATTTTGTATTCGTTACTTTCGTAACCGTTATTAGGTAACTAGTTACTTTGTGTTCGTTACTTTTTAACCGTTATGAGGTAACTAGTTGCTTTGTATTCCTTACTTTCTAACCGTTATTCATCAACTGGTTACTTTGTATTATTTACTTTTTAACCGTTATTCATTAACTAGTTACTTGTATTCGTTACTTTCATAAGTGCATAACCGTTGATTGGTAACGAGTTGCTTTATATTCGTTACTTTTGTAACCGTAAGATAAAGATAATCGTTGCGGTATTTTTTGTCCATTCGTAATCTATCTTGATTTGCATTTGATTTTAAATGTTTTATGCAGTGCTATAATTTATTTGAATGCTAAAACCTAGGACATGCGTAGCGTTGTTTTACTTAGGCTTGTTCTCATAACAGAAGCAAGACCTATGTATTTGCATACGCAAGGAAGGAATACCTCAGCAAAAGGAAGACAAAACAAAACACATTCGTCGCATCTCGCGAAATAAACAAATTTGGTAGACAACCGTGAAATGACTACATAATGGCTGATGAAACCTTATGTTGCTATTCCACAACACAAATACAAAATAAATATGTTAGATTGCGCTAGCCCTTAGGCCACACAAAATTGCGTTTTCATCTCTTGTTCTGTCCACAAATGGAAAGTAAACTGGGTTAAGCCAAGATTGCCTCGGTATGAAATCTAGTTTCATTCTTTCCGAAGGAATGACCTAATTCTTTTGTTTCAGACGTAAGACAAATATTTCTCTCAGAGTGGAACTAATCTTTCAAAAGTAGCGTTCGTCTTTGTCTTGCCTGCTGCCTTTTAAGAGGCCATTCAGTGTTCTGTTGTTTCCACCAACATGAGAAGGATTTGCGGGATAAAGTCGTCCGACAGATGGCATTCATCTCTCTCAACAAATTTAAATGTAAATAATGAAAGAAAATGTACTGTTGGCTCTCGGAACTTTACAACTTCTTCCGGACTCATAAAAAATGTGGGGCGCTTAACCCCTACAACATTATCACTACACTACGTAGAAATGTAAACAGTGTGGAAAATGTAACTTTACGGTCCACTAGTTCCACGTGTTTACAACATGCCTCAATAAAGATAGAAAGTTTCACACTCGCAGTCTCTTACACTATAATGCACTGAGCGAGGTGGCCCGGTGGTAACGCGTGAGCCTCGCATTCTGGAGGTTCCGCGTTCGTTTTCCGGCGACCGCCCACTAGAACTCATGGATTCTTGTGGTTTCCCGGGTCGGGAGGCGAATGCTGTTGTGGTTCGTCTTCTACCCGAATTTCTTGTCCTTCATTTTCTGTACCCATCATTTCCTTCATCGTCATATGCTTAGGGGCTGTGTGACCAAGCGACGGTATTTGGCGTATTGCGGTTGAGCAGTCATTGTGAGCTTAAGAGGTTTCTTCCTGACGTCGATCGGGACTGCTCAGTTAGGACCCACCTCGGAGTACTTTCAGGCGGGCGCCCCTTCGAGGGACCCTCGGGTTAGGGCTTGTGGCAGGACTTGGGCAACGTTGGGTGCGTTCAAACTGGAACCGTTAGGGGCCCCGTCCATGCTTGCGCACGTCGTCATCCGGATCTGGTCGCCTTCGGGTCTCTCCCCTCATTCCCCCTCCCAGTATTCACGATAGAAGAACAAAGGGCCATAGTGATGTATTTGTAGTTACGCGGTCCCTCCGTTAGTGTGTATCATTACCTTACCACGAAATGCAATCAAGCGAGGGATTGACAACAGCCATATGGGGAGATTTTGAAAGTCGTGAACAGTCAATAATTTTCGCTCATTGTTCTTCTTCTTTGGAAAATTACCCTACTTTCTGTAGAACTTACATCCCCAGGGACTTACACTCCAAAGTCTTGTGTCAGTAGCCTGTCGAGGAGCAAGAAAACTCTGGATCATAGATATCCAGGATGGATGATCAGTCCAATGTCTTGTGTCGACTGTTGAGGAGCAAGCAAACTCTGTATCATAGATATCCAGGATGGATAATCAGTCCAATGTCTTGTGTCGACAGTTGAGGAGCAAGCAAACTCTGGATCATAGATATCCAAGATGGATGATCAGTCCAATGTCTTGTGTCGACTGTTGAGGAGAAAGCAAACTCTGGATCATAGATATCTAGGATGGATGATCAGTCCAATGTCTTGTGTCGACTGTTGAGGAGCAAGAAAACTCTGGATCATAGATATCCAGGATGGATGATCAGTCCAATGTCTTTTGTCGACTGTTGAGGAGCAAGAAAACGCTGGATCATAGATATCCAGGATGGATGATCAGTCCAATGTCTTGTGTCGACTGTTGAGGAGCAAGCAAACTCTGGATCATAGATATCCAAGATGGATGATCAGTCCAATGTCTTGTGTCGACTGTTGAGGAGAAAGAAAACTCTGGATCATAGATATCTAGGATGGATAATCAGTCCAATGTATTGTGTCGACTGTTGAGAAGCAAGCAAACTCTGTATCATAGATATCCAAGATGGATAATCAGTCCAATGTCTTGTGTCGACTGTTGAGAAGCAAGCAAACTCTGTATCATAGATATCCAAGATGGATGATCAGTCCAATGTCTTGTGTCGACTGTTGAGAAGCAAGCAAACTCTGTATCATAGATATCCAAGATGGATAATCAGTCCAATGTCTTGTGTCGACAGTTGAGGAGCAAGCAAACTCTGGATCATAGATATCCAAGATGCATGATCAGTCCAATGTCTTGTGTCGACAGTTGAGGAGCAAGCAAACTCTGGATCATAGATATCCAAGATGGATGATCAGTCCAATGTCTTGTGTCGACTGTTGAGGAGAAAGCAAACTCTGGATCATAGATATCTAGGATGGATAATCAGTCCAATGTCTTGTGTCGACTGTTGAGAAGCAAGCAAACTCTGTATCATAGATATCCAAGATGGATAATCAGTCCAATGTCTTGTGTCAACTGTTGAGAAGCAAGCAAACTCTGTATCATAGATATCCAAGATGGATGATCAGTCCAATGTCTTGTGTCGACTGTTGAGAAGCAAGCAAACTCTGTATCATAGATATCCAAGATGGATAATCAGTCCAATGTCTTGTGTCGACAGTTGAGGAGCAAGCAAACTCTGGATCATAGATATCCAAGATGCATGATCAGTCCAATGTCTTGTGTCGACAGTTGAGGAGCAAGCAAACTCTGTATCATAGATATCCAAGATGGATGATCAGTCCAACGCCTGGCATGGCAGTGAAGAAGAAGGAAATGAAATATAGTGATGAAAGCGATGATGAGAAAGCTCGCAGATCTAACTGTTGAACCTAGCATTTGCCTAGCGACAGAGGAAAACCGCGAAAAAACCTTCAGTCAGTTTGGTCTGCCCCGGGGTCTTGAACTCGGGACCTCTCGAATGCGACTCGCTAACGTTACCACGGCGCGACCTCGCTTGGTTAATATTGCTCAAATGTAGAAGATATGAGTCAGAAATTTTTGGAACTCTAAGCTATCGTACAATTTTCGCCAACTCTTACAGCTTAAACGCAAAACTTGGTATCCTGATTGGCCGAGCAGAATTATAGTTTGCTCTATAAGGATTTGGAAATAGAGGTAAGAGTATTTGTAAAAATGTCCAGATATTACAGAGCTTTTACGTAAAAACCTGCGGGTGCTTTGATTCTCGGCAGCTGGGCATGTCGCGGCCGCCAGAAAATGTACTTCAACTTCGGTCTTGAATTATGCATAAAAGCTTACGTCACAGAATCTGTTGGAAACGTTATACCCCTTTGGCTAACCAGACATTCTCTCGGGAAAACAAACTCAAAGTGACATGGTTACGTTCGGTCACTGCAATGTTTCTGATTTATTTATTATAGTTTCCGTTAGTCCCTGCTTTGTTTTGCAGACACTATCCTTCAGGTAACAGGGGGCTTCTGCTGCTGTAAGAGCAATTGAGACCACTCCTATGATTTCTCTTTTTCTGAAAGCCCTTGGTGGTCAAAATTTATTTCTGTATCTATTGTCATCTCGTAAGAAACCGGAGCGATAATACGCCTTGCGATACTTGCAGGGAAAAGAGCGGGAAGCGTCGCTCGCAGCCGCCGAGAATCAAAACACCGCGCGTGCGGGAGAGTTTTTACGTGAAAGCTCTGTATATGATATAAATAAAGTTTTAGCAGTTCTTGAGTCCTATCTTATCTTCGTGAAAGGAGAGGACTTGTCATCGGTCAAAGCGAGGTGGCGTCCCTAGTAGAAAGGAGAAGTGGGAGGAGAAACTGGGCGGCCGGATCCAGGAGCAACGGTACAGCAATGATAGGGTCCCTAGGTTTCTAGAAGTAGTCACCCGGGCAGACGGACAGGCAGATCGGGGACCCCGCCTCCGCACAGAGGAGTTCGGCGCCCCTCAAGGGGCTTTGGACATCCCGGGATCCAGCTGAAAGCTCTGCCACGTTACACCGAAACATCTACGTTGATACTTTCGAGTCTCAAAGAGACCAACCGGCCAAAGGATCATTGAAGTGATGATTGGAACAAAATGGAGAAACAGGAAATTCGGGGGCTGAAGGAAACCACTCCAATATTCGCCTGATGATCCGGGAAGCCATGGGTCAGATTGGGCGGTCGCTGGGGGAATCGAAACCGTGAGCTTCCGGATGCAGGTCACAGACGTTACCGCCTAAGTCATCTCGCTCGGTCCTTTAAGTCCAGTTGCGCAATATTTTCACCGGCTGACGATGGTTAAATTGTGCAGATTTAAAGATAAGGGTCCGGTAGTTTCTGAGAGCTGTAAGGTAGCCTACATTTTGGTTTGGGTCCTATAATATACGTGTACAAAGTTTGTTCTAGATAGGCGAAAGATGCAAAGTTTCACGATAGCTTTTAATATGTTTTCCAGATTCTAAAACCCAAAAACAAAGTGTAGAAAATTCAGAAGTAAATTTGTTAATAAAAGACGATATACAGCTCCCTTCTGCAATAACTGAGTTTTAAATCAACCCATGACCTCCCGGGCGACAGACGTAACTGCCTGAACCATCCCGCTCTTATTTTAACCAACCTTCTTTTTATGAAACCATTTTTTCAAAAGTTGATCTCGAGTAATATAAAATACCTGTAGACAAATAATAAGGTTTCATAAGAATAATTTGCAGAAGAACGCATAGAGAAAGCCATGTGAATGTAACAGCCCGAGGCTTTTGTGTCGAATGCTGTATTTCCTGTAACTACTATTAGCAGGTGCTATAAAGATACGATTCTTTTTTTCTTGTATCTTGTGTGTAGGAAAGGAAATATTACTGCATTTGAAAGCATGGCTAATAGCGTATGTTGTTATTTCACTCATCAATACCCTTAAATTTCGCCACACCCTTCCTTAATGGAAGTCTTAGTGCAAGATTTGTGTAGCCACCCATTGCGAATTCTTATGTTTGTAAGACGCGAGCATTCTAATCCGGCGGCATTGGAACTGGCCTGTATATCTTCGGCCCACTTGATGCGGACAATGTTGCCAACTGTCTCCAACAAGATGTATGCGATTTAATCAGCCGCGGTGTCAAGAAAGCTAAGAGAAAAAGGAGTGTCGTGTGAGATACTTCCCTTCCATTCTCGCCCGTGACCGCCTGGCACGTTATTTACAACCGTGTCGATATCCCAGAGTGTTACTCCCTGAAACATAACCTCTTCTACCCACTTCATGTTTACACAAATAGTTTCACTACAGAAAATGTACGATCTCATTGATAACTTATACACAAACAGAAATCAAACTTCAATCAATATTTTAAAGCATTATGCTCAAAAATTAATAACTGATATGTTTTCTCCTACAGTCATTTTTACTTTCTCTACTACGTATAGTAAGTAGGGGAAGTATTGCATTTCACCCAAACATTTGATTCCGAGATTTCACCGGAAATACATTTTTTGAGACCCCTGAATTCAAAAAAAGCATTTTTGGAAACAAGTCCGTGTGTGTGTGTGTCTGCGAACAGCATAACTTAGAAACGAACAGTCGGATAAACACCAAACTTGGTATTTAGGATCAGTATCGTCCAGAGATGCGACACGAAGGTTTTCAAGAAAATTCCCCCACCACAGATTACTCTTAACATGGAAAATTTTTCGAAAATTTTAATTTTCTCAAAAATGACTCACGATTTTAATTAAAATACCATATATTTAACATACTTTCATGACAAATAAAATGTATATCTTGAATTTTCTGGGAATGTCTCCAAAAGTGCTCTTCATTGTGAGCGAAATTTGCATAACTGGTAAACCATAAGAGATAGACAAAATGTTACTACACAAAAAATGTAGATCGCGTTAAAATACACAATTTATGTCACATACATTTTTGTTTTGCTGAGTGTACCATTTTCAAGATATTGCTTGTTATTCCCTTAAATTTTCTCAAATGGGAATTCGTTATTCATTTTTTTTGTCCTGGTAATGCAAACATAATGGAACACTCCACATAGCAACGACCTCTTAAAATATTTTACTATCGCATAAAGCCTTGCATCTACAAGAAAATTAGCAATAAGATTAACATCTCGATATTTCGATTAACATGAAGCATATGGAGAATAAGCGTTTATAAAAATAGCTAGTACAAGATTAGAGAAAGTCATGTGAGTGTAACACATCAGATTGTTAACCCTAAAATCTCTGCTTAGATTACACTACGTGTCTAGAAAACCTATTCTCATGCATTTTCCTGTTCACTATTGCCGATTGGTACAAATGGTGATATTTGGTGATCTGCGAATTCAAAATATTAAACAAGCATGTTAAACGAAATAAAAATTTGCAGAAACTATCTTATTGCTACTTTTCTTGTAGGTACACGCGGAATATGGTAGTATTTAAGCAATAGCCAAATGTTTTAAGAGCTGGTGGAGCTATGTGGAGCATTCCATTCTCTTTGTATTACCTGAACAAAAAAAATGAATAACGAATTCCCATTTGAGAAAAGTATAATCATTGGAAAATGCAAACAAATAATAAAAATTATTATGTGTTACACTCACATGGCTTTCTCTACTCTTGTACAAACTATTTTTACAAATGCTTATTCTCCATGTGCTTCATGTTAATCGAGGTGTTAATCCTATTGCTAATTTGCTTGTAGATGAAGGTATATGTTAGGTTTTAAGCGATAGTCAAATATTTTAACTGCTGGTTGCTATGTGGCGCATTCCATACTCTTTGCATGTCCTGGACATAAAAAAATGAATAACGAATTTGAGAAAAAGTATAAGTATTGGAAAATTTAAGGCAATAACAAGCAATATCTCGAAAATGGTTCCCTCAACAAAAAATGTATAGGTTGTGTATTTTAACGCGATCTACATTTTTTGTGTAGTAAAACTTAGTTTATGTCTTATGGTTTACCAGTTATGCAAAAGTTGTTCACAATGAAGAATACTTTTGGAGACCTTCCCAGAGAATTCGAGATATACATTTCATTTGTCATGAAAATATCTTAAACATATTATATTTTAATCAAAATCGTTAGAGCCATTTGAAAGAAAATTAAAACTTTCGAAAAATGTTTCATGTAAAGGGTAATCTGGGGTGGGGGGATTTTCTTGAAAACCTTCGTGTCGCATCTCTGGAAGATACTGAACCTAAATACCAAGTTTGGTGTTTATCCAACTGTTCATTTCTGAGTTATGCTGTTCACAGACACACACGGACATGTTTCCAAAAATGCTTTTTTTGGATTCAGGGGGTCTCAAAACATATATTTCCGATGAAATTTCGCTATCGAATTTTTGGGTGGAATACAATACTTCCCCTACTTACTATACGTAGTAGAGAAAGTAAGAATATCTGAAACCACAAAAAATGTATACCACATAAATTTAATGTTTTAACGAGCTCTAAACTTTTGTAGAAGATGTTGTCTATCTCTTACGGTTTACCAGTTATGCAAATGTCATTCAGAAAGAAGAGGACTTTAGGAGAATTCCCAGAAAATTCAAGCTATACATTATATTTGTTATCAAAATATCTTAAACATACGATATTTTAATCATAGTCGTTAGAGCGTTTTTGAGAAAATAGAAATTTTCGAAAAATATTCTATGTAAACGGTAGTGTTGGGTGGGAGAATTTTCTTGAAAATTCTCGTGTCGCGCCTTTGAAAGACACTAAATCTAAATATCTAATTTCGTATTTATCCAACTCTTCGTTTTTGGGTTATGCTTTTCACAGACACACACACCGACCTTCTCCTAAAAGTTATCATTTTTATTCAGGGTGCCTCGAAACTTGTATTTCCGGCGAAATCTTGGTATGGAATTTTTTGGTTGAAAGTAATAATTCACCTACTTACTATACGTAGTACAGAAAGTAAAAATGTACTGTGATATATTCATATGACCTTCTCTGCCCTCTGTCATTTACTAGTGCGTATACTATCTATTCTCACTGAAGCTTATTTTTATATCTATTTCATTTTAATATAGCTACATTTCGTTATAGATACAAAGAGAAGCGACAGTCAAATGTTTAACAAATGGACGCTATATGCTGGCCTTAAAAGTCCATACTGTTTCCATGACATCGCGAAAAGCAACTGAATGTTGATAGAACTTTAATATAATCACCAAGTAATGTACGATTCAAACCATTAATAACGGATATCTCAGAAATATACTATTCCACAAGAAAACATATTTAAATAAATTGTGTATTTTAAAGAGATCTACATTTTTTGTGAGTACGTTTTCGTCTATCGCTTAACGTTTATCAGTTATATAAGGTTACAAACATTTCTTATGACTGAAGAGGGCTTCACAGGCTATACCCAGAAAATTCAAGATATACCTTTTATTTGTCATATACTAATAGATCGTGATACAAGAGTCAAAAGGGGGGTTTTATTTGTCGAGGAGAAGTGTTTGCGAAACGAAGGCCATAGGCCCTGGTTTCGAAATCCTGTGAGCAAAATAAAAACCACTTTTAGCACGTGTGGTATATACTGTTTTTCAGACAGCGCTTGAATTTGTAGAATATCAATTAAATAATATTATATTGGTTCCTGAAACTAAGATAAACCACATTTAGAACGAGATCAACTCACGTGTATAGCGAGACTCTTTAAACAAGAGAAATGACGAGATCAACTGATACATTTTTTTTTGATTCGCTATGAGGTAGTATTTTTAACACTTAAATGATTTTAGTCAAATTATATAAAAAGTGTATATTACAGTCATTACATATGTTTATATTATTCTATACATGTGTAATAATGCTATGTGAATTTATTACGCAATTTAATAACGTAGGAGCTGTAAGAATAATAGGTTAAACGTTGCTAACTATGAGGGAACAATGTGGTAACCTTGAGGCAATAATGAATTTTAAACAATGCTACTTGTGATTCTTGGAAGCAATAATGTAATTTTTGTGACAGTTTATAAAATAGCCAATCAACAACTAGAAAAGCTTTAGTTAAATGAAGGTATTCTATTGGACTAGGATTAAGCAATCAGAAACTAAAATATAGCAAAATTTACAAATACAGAAGTCAGTTGCTGGTAGACAGCGCTCATAACTGGACGTGTTGGTTGTAGACATTGTTCCTTTTTTTTTTTTTTTTTTTTTTTTAAAGATCCGTTGTTGTACCTAGTTTATGCTACTGTGTTTTACTGTTTTCATATCGCTTAATTCCGCAACAAACATAATACACACAAGCACCCATGTCCGCGGCGGGACTCGAACTCGCGACCCTCAGCTTGGCGGTGCGCGGAGCGCGGAGCGACCACGGCTACGAGAGCCGGCAGCCTAACCACACGCGAGATGCGTCCTCGAGAAGTTTAATACATATTCGCGTGAGACGAAAATAGTTTTAAGTGTTAAAAAGCGCAAGTAATTAATAAAAGAATCTCACAGCTCTCTATATCAGTGAAGTGTTATTTAAATCGTATCACGCATTAATAAATGGAGTGAAGAAAAACTTAAAATCTGTGTAAGTCTACATTCTTCAGAAGCACCACTCCCCAAAAATAAATACTGACGCAGCCGAGGCAAACATAAATATATAATATTTAAAGAAATAGTCAAAATTATAAAGTTAATATTTTTTTAAACTTGGGGCAAAGGCCACCTAAAAGTACATTTGGGACGTAAGCTACCGGAAACTTTTTACCATACGTGCGGTTGGAACAATTTCAAACTGGCTCCCAAAGCGTGGTGCTAAAAATAACAATACAACAAACATGTCATTCTCAGTGAAATTGATGTCAACATGTTTTGCCTTACACCAGGCAATGACGTGATTAAATGTTATATCATATTACTTTCTGGACTTTTTTGGGTAGGCACTTCTAGTGTTATTGTTTCTCCTGCTTCTGTAATTTCACCTGCCTCTTTCACTTCAATTGTTCCTCAATTCCTAATTTAATCTTTATGTAGGCTACACTAGACAAAAGAATAACGTTTTAGATCAAAGAAAGCACAAGGATGCCACTATAAGCTATACATTAACTCTACGACGAATTGTGATAAATTGAAGTATGACGACGTTTGTTTCGTGAACAGATAAAGCGAGCGCCATGAGAAATTAATCATGTAAAAAAGATATAATGAAAATTAATACTTAATCAAATGAAGTCGTCTTATTAAACATGTGCAAATGCAAACGGTAACTGCCCTGTGGTTAGACGAAATCAAAATTGGACACAATGGAGTGGTATAAAAATTTTACCGCACTAATGTGATAATGTACAGTATTTTAATCGAAATCGTTACAGCAATTTGTGGTAAAATAAAAACCAGTCAACATATGGGATACTTTGGGTTGGAGGATGGATGTTTCTGAGATTACCTTGAACACCTATATATTTATCTCAGTATCTAATATTTTCACCGATTATTAGTTTTATTTATAAAGGCTTGCATTACATTCAATAGTTTTCTATCAGCCTGGAAATCGCCAGCAAGCTCGCAGCGCAAAACCTCGCATACGAAATGCGATAGAGACAAACAAAAACGCGGAGTAGGTTTTGTTCCTTGTGATCAGAACTTCTCGCACGTACATCAGACTCCCAACATAATTCAAGTCCTTCGCAAAAAACATCGCTCGGACTCTACCTTTTGAAATATGTTACAACTCCTGTTAGTAGCTTTAGTCTGCAATAAGCGTTTAATCATTTACTCGACTCGCTCTCACTCTCTCTGATCCTACATCACTTTTATTAGTGTTGCTTTACACTAGGGAACCTCATGTGTAACAATCTCACGTCACTTTATAATTATCATAATTAATTTTTGTCAATCGCGAAAGATAACTAAATAATTTGAAAAGCATATGTGTTCTCCAAGCGGGATTTAAAGCAAGCTATAAACAAAGGTTCAGAGTAATTTAAACTGACGTCACAAATCTTGTTACATTCATATTACTTTTTCTACCCTCTACTGCTTATTAGCGGAAATTATTCTTACTAAACTTTATCTTTCTATCTACTACATTTTAATCCTAATAAACCTTTGCAGAAACAGCTACATTACACATTTCGTTATAGATACAAAGAGAATAGTGATAGTCAAATGTTTAACAACTGGACGCTATATGCTGGCCTTAAAATTCGATACTATTTCCATGGCATCGTGGGGAAGTACTTTAAAAGAATGAAAAAGTATTGAAGAATACGAAACATTAATAAAGGATATCTCGAAAATGGTTTATGCCACAAAATGTTATTTTAAATAAGTTGTGAGCTTTAAAGAGATCTACAGTATTTGTAGATGCAAAAATAGTCATCTTATGAGACTTAAAGTCAGCCATATAAGGAATAGTAAATTATAATAATAAAACAACAAGAAATATTAAAGAAATAAGAAGCCTAATTAAAGCAGTTTAAACTAGAAATCATGTCACTCTACAATGGATCCCAGCTCATGTTGGACTTTTGGACAATGAACATGCGGATCAATTAGCAAAGAAAAGTGCAATACAACAAATAAAACCTGTAGGACAAATAGAAATAAATAAGCAATTAAATAACATTAAAAAACATTTCAAAAAAACAGCAGAGACTTGATGAAGAAGATAAATTAAAGGATAAAGATTATAAGAATATTAAAGATAGAGTTGATATACAAAAAATGCCAAGGAAGACTGCAGTGGCCTTATTTAGGATGGCAGCTGGACACGATTGCCTTGCAGAACACCTCTACAAGATAGGATGCCTACCTACACCCAAGTGCACTCTCTGTGAAGAAGATGTCATCCTGAACAAACAACATCTCGCCTTAAAAGTGACAACCTACAGACTTTATATTGGGAAGCCAGAGGGAAAATGATGCAGATCAATTAATTCCCAGTGTCATTGGTGAACAACAACAACAATATTTGTTCAGTACGCTTTAGTCTATTGTTTAACATTTAGCAGTTATAAAGATTATATAAAAGTCCTTCAAAATGAGCAACACTTCACAGGGTATTCAGGATGTGTTTCATTTGTAATATAGATACCTTTAATATGTAGTAGTTTAAACAAAATCGTTAAGAGCCATTTTTTGGAAAAATCACACATTTCAAACAATCTTCCATATAACGGGTACTTTTGAGTGAGGGATTCGCTTGAAGATCGCGTCGCATCTTTGGAAGATACTGATCTTAAATAGAAAGTCTCATATTTATTCGACTTTTTTAAGCTTTTGAGTTATGCTGTTCATATACACACACAAGTTTTTTTTTAAAAATACCTTTTCTGGATTCAGGAGCTATCAAATCATGTATCTAGATATCGACATTTTTGGTATTGTATATGTGGTAGAGAAAGTAAAAATACAATGCATTACATTCACATTGCTTTCTATGTCCACTCTCGTGCAATCTATGAATACCACGGCTTGCTTTTCTATCTACTTCATGTTAATATACATAAACGTTTACAGAAGTAGCTTCATTATATTTTTCGTTGTGGCTAAAAGGGGCATACCTAGACGGAAGTGATATTCAAATGTTTATAAACCTGTTAGATACATTGTAAGAATTCATGCGAACCAGATGTATAGAGAATTAGTCCTTGAAAAATACTGCAATATTTGTATTGTAAATTTTTTTCAAAATTCATTCAGAATGAAGCGGAATTCACGAACTCTTAGCAGAAAATTCAGCATATGCTTTCTATTAATTATGAAATCATCTTAAACATAATATACTCTTTCAATTAAAATCGATAGAGTAATTTTTATAAAATAAAAGATAAACAATTTTTAATGTAAAGGATAATTTAGGGTGCGGATAATTCTTGAAAATATTTTTGTCACATCCTTGAAACCTTTTAACGTCCTTTAAGATATCGGAAGATGAATGAATGAAATCTGTGAAATAAATGGTCAAATTTACCCGACTCCATAGTCCTTTCAGGCTAACGGAAAACCCCGTAAAAACCCGTATCCAAATAACTTAATCTGATATTCGAAATCGGGATCTCTTGTGCGTGAATATTCGACACTGCATTATGAGTTGCCATAATTAGGAATCAGCGCTTTGGAGAAACCCCTGATGTATAGGCAACTTCTCTGCCTGTGCTATGAAGCTGGTGATCTATATCAGAGCTCTAACCTCTCACAGTAGAGTATATGGTTCCGCGTCACAATCAAGCGAGAGAAGTTGCCGATACTTCAGCGGTTTACACACCAAATCTGATTCTAAACATCTTGATGAAGAAGCAGAATAAAAAACCGAGCGGGATGGCTCAGGTGGTAACGTATATGGTCCGCATTAGGGAGGTCCCGGGTTCAAATACTATGGGCCGATCAATCTCCCTGTGTTCTTTCGTGGTTTCCCTCAATCGCCAAGTTAAATACCGAATTGGATATTTAATACCATGAACCAAAGTTCCACCTTAAGGTTAAAACAATATTAAATTTAAAACTCTAATGTGATTCATTTATATTACTTTCTCTACCCTCCATCATTTATTAGTGGGTATGCAAACTACTTTTACAACAGCATATTACTTTCTCTACTACGTATAGTAAGTAGGGGAAGTATTGTATTCCACCCAAAAATTCGATACCGAGATTTCACCGGAAATCTCCCCTGAATCCAAAAAAAGCATTTTTGGAAACATGTCCGTGTGTGTGTCTGTGAACGGCATAACTCAGAAACGAACAGTCGGATAAACACCAAACTTGCTATTTAGGTTCAGTATCTTCCAGAGATGCGACACGAAGGTTTTCAAGAAAATTCCCCTACCCCAGATTACCCTTTACATGGAAATTTTTTCGAAAATTTTAATTTTCTCAAAAATGGCTCTAACGAGCTTGATTAAAATATCATATGTTTAAGATATTTTCATGAGAAATAAAATGTATATAATGAATGTTCTGGGAATGTCTCCAAAAGTATTCTTCATTGTGAACGACTTTTGCATAACTGGTAAACCATAAGAGATAGACAAAATACTACACAAAAAATGTAGATCGCGTTAAAATACACAATTTATGTCATATACATTTTTTTTGAGTGAACCATTTTCGAGATATTGCTTATTATTCCCTTAAATTTTCCAATACTTATTTTCTCAAATGGGAATTCGTTATACATTTTTTTGTTTTGGATATTCAAAGAGTATTAATCTGTGGCAAAGAGAATGGTGCTGCACCTAGCAACCAGCTATTAAGAGATATGTATGTGCTTAAATGCTACTGTATTTCTATATTGCCCTTGTAAATATATATTCCCCTTACATCTACAAGAAAATTAGCAATAAGATAGAGTCTGTAAATGTTTATCTTGATTAAAATGAAGTATATGGAAAATATGCGTTTTTAAATATAGTTTGTACAAGAGTAGAGAAACTTATGTGAGTGTAACACATCGATTTTTTTTCTATTCCACTACATTTTGATCCAAATAAACCTTTACAGAAACAGCTACATTACACATTTCGTTATAGATACAAAGAGAACAGCGATAGTCAAATGTTTAACAACTGGACGCTATATGCTGGCCTTAAAATTCCATACTGTTACCATGACATTGCGAGAAACAACTGAAAATCGATGGGACTTTAAAAGAATGACAGGTATTGAACAATTCGAAACTTTAATAAAGGATATCTCAGAAATAACGTAAGTCAAAAAAAAGTTGTTTGAAATAAATTGTGTGTTTTAAAAGGATCTACTTTTTTTGTTGTGATACGGTTTTGTCTGCCGCTTAACGTTTACAAGATTATAAAAAATCCTTCCGAATGAAGAGGACTTTCTAGACTATTCCTAGAAAATTCAAGACATACATTTTATTTGTCATGTAAATACGTTCATATATGATATTTTAAACAAAATCGTTAGTCTTTTTTTAGAAAATAGAAATTTTTGGAAAATGTTTCATGTAAAGGGTACTTTTGGTTTGGGTATTCTCTTGAAAACCTTCGTGGGGCACCTTTGTATTTATTCGACTTTTCATTTTGAATTATTTTGTTCACAGATACACACAGACCTTTTTCAAAAAATGCAATTCTTGGATTTAGGAGCCTCAAAATCTTATTTCCGCTGAAATATAGATATCGAATTTTTTGGTAGAATGCAATGCCTTCATTAGGTACGTATTGTGTATGCAATTCGTTACATTCGCATAACCTTCTCTGCTCTCTCTCCTACAAATTATAGTTACGTCTTGCTTTTTTACTTCATGTTAATAGACTAAACGCTTGCAGAAAAAGTTTCGTTATATATTTCGTTGTAGGTGCAAGGGGCATACGGAGACGAATGTGATATTCAGATGTTCATGAAGCTGGTATATATATATATATATATATATATATATATATATATATATATATATATTGGCATTGAACTTGCATACTCTGTATGAATTCATGCGAAACAAAAGAATAGTAAATTATTGAAAATTCCTTCAGAATGAGGCGGCCTTCACGGACTCTTTGCATGAAACTCAACATACACATTTTATTACTTATGAAATCATCCTAAGCATAATCCTCTTTTAATCCAAATCGTTAGAGGAATTTTTGATAAAATAAAAGATAACGAACCGTTTTCAATGAAAAGGATGGTTTCGGATGGGAGAATTTTTTTAAAATAATATTTCTTTATGCTTTTTTAACGTAAATACAAAGTTTGGTAACTATCCGATCTTTTATAGTATGTACACTTTAACGTCCTTTAAGATGATATCGGACGATGAATGAATGAAATGTGGGAAATGAATGGTCAAATGTACCCGGCTACATAATCCTTTCAGGATAAGGGAAAACCGCGTAAAAACCAGTATCCAAATAACTTAACCTAAGATTCGAAATCGGAACCTCTTGTACGTGAGTATTCCACACTGCATTATAAGTGAATTGCCATAATTAGGAATCAAGCGCTTTGTAGAATCCCCTGATGTATAGGCAACTTCTCTGCCTGTGCTATGAAGCTGGCGATCTATATCACAGCTCTAACAGTAGAGTATACGGTTCCGCGTCACAACCAAGCGAGAGAAGTTGCCGATACTTCAGGGGTTTACACACCAAATCTGATTCTAAACATCTTGAACAATAAGAATGAAAACTCAGGCGGTAATGTCTGTGGTCTGCATTAGGGAGGTTCAGAGTTCAAATTCAATGGTTCGAGCAATCTCACTTTGTTCCTTCGTGGTTTCCCCCAGTCGCCAAGGTAAATAGTGGATTGAATATTTAATACCACATCACAAAGTTTCACAGTAAAACAATAGTCAAAATGAAAATAGGTGGTAGTAGCGAACTTACTGCCATTCATCCACAGATAATAAGAGCAGGTAGATTGGACAGCATCTTCCGGGCACGCGTAGAAGTAGATACGGTTGCCTAGCACTAAGGCCTCTGTGGACACGTGACGAAGCAAGATGGTATGTTATGGTATATGGATGAGACCTAGAAAGCTAACGGTCTGCCACAACGAGCCACCAGGTATCTCCTAACAGATCCGTCGCAATATGTCCACGTAGTTAAAGCAACGTAAAATATATAGCGAGAAAAAATGAAAAATAAACACGTGCAAACATAATATTATGTTCTTGCTTTAAGTGAGCACATTTATACACGTTAATCTCAACTATCTATTATGAATGCATGATGATTTATTTCTTTGTTGGTTTCTATTGTAGACAAATGCACGCCGTTGTGCCGGTTCCAAATAAATGTGGACAGGTAGCTTTTGACAAAAAGCGAAAAATACTTAGAATTAGATATTGTAACCAGAAATATTATTTTAATTCTCTTTTCCTTGTCTTTATATTAGATGTGTTTTAGCAATTGCTAAGGCAACTATATCTGCAACAACGAGCTAACAGCTAAATAAAACAGACAAATGACAAACTAAATACCAGCGCTCCTTCTTTTTTATCATATTTTAATGTTTATTCATAATCATAAAAATCAGTTTTATTGCCGGTTCTCAAAACATCGTATGTAAGTTGTACAGATATAACAAAGAGTTGCATAATGCCCCAAAAAAGCTTATAAGATAAAAAATGCATTTTTAGAAAAAGATCCGTGTGTGTGTGTTTCTGAACAGCGAAATCAAAAATAAAAAGGCAGTTAAATAGTAATTTTATATTAAGTTCAGCATCCCCTAAGGATGCGAAAGGAAGATTTTTTAGTAAATTTTCCCGACCCAAACTACTGGAAATTTTTTGTTAGTTTTGATTTTCTCAAAAATGGTCTAATGATTATTATTAAAACACCATATTATGGCTTTGTCCAGTTTTGAAACGGTCATTTTTCTCAGTTATCACTGTCACTGTTTCGTTTTTATGTACTTCACCTTCGCTGGCAGTTTACTTCACGAATATCACTTTCCTTTCTTCGTATCGTGCCTCCTCACGGTTCACTTCACCTGGGAGTCGAACACAGGACCTTCACAAACCGTCGCTCCGCAGTAGCACTCGCTGCACGTCACCAACTCGCTCACTCAGTGACTCAACTCAGCTCTCTCGCACTGACTGCCTCTCGCGAGAGCGCTTGCTTATATTCATAGTATATTTCCCCAAGGTTCTCGAGCGTTCTAGAATTATTTTTGACACACTTATTGGAGAAGTGGGACAGAAATAGCTTATAGAAGGTTCTGTTTATCCGCCGATAACACGCTCGGTGTTTACGCTAGCAAGCCGGCCATTATGTTTGTTTACTTCGACCACCCGGCGCCTCTCTCCGGATAAACTTGCGCAGTAGCCGCTGCCTCACAATATGTTTAAGAACATTTGCATCATACATAAAATGATTATCCTGCATTTTCGGAAGTCTGTGAAGTTCTCTTCATTGTATATGACTTTTGCATAATTGGTAAACCGTAAGAGATAGACAAAATCTTACTACGCCCAGAAAAAAAAAATTAAAGATCTCGATAAAACACATTATTTGTTTGAATTTTCCAATACTTACACTTTTCTCAAGCGAAAAATTTCTATTAGTGTTTTTCTGGTGATCTTACAAAGACAACGGAATTTCAAATCACATCACATGGCGACCAGCTCTTAAAAGATTTAACTATCGCTTAAACTTACTTATTTCCATTTCACCTATAACCAAACATGTAATAAAACCAGTTCAACAAATATTTATCTGGATTAATATGAATTATATAGAAGGATAAGCTTTTGTAACAATATTTTGTTAAATGGATAGAGAAAATTATATGAATGTAACACTCTTTCCCCTTGTTTCTCCTTTGATATGACAACAAATACCTAAAACATTTCGCGCAAAAGTAGTTTAGAGTTGGGAAATTTTGTAGAAATCTGACTGTTGCATCGTTCAAAGATACTAGACTTTAATTTTTGAGATCCAACACACACACATACGGACCGTTTATTAAAATTCTCTTTTTTGAACAAATAGCTTCAAAACATGTATTTCTGATGACATATATTTACCAAATTTACAAATGGAGTACAAGCATCCCCCACCTGATATACACAAGCGGTAGAGAAAGTAGAAATGCTCTTTGGTTTCGGATAACCTCAAAATGCGCATGTTTTTGACGTGACAGAAAAGCTCTCTGTATTGTTTTCTCTTTTTTTGGTGTGTGAATTAGCATTCGAAACTTCCCTGTTTTCTACATCTGGTCCCAAGATGACACGAATCGTCTGACAGAAAAGCATGCCATCGTTTTAATTTTGTGTAGCGCGCACTCCCTCGACCAAAAGTACAAGCTCAGAGCAAAGCGCTACTCTGTTTATTCTGCAAACAGGAGATACAGCGCAATCCTGGTCTTACTGTGCATTAATTATGTTCAAAGAGAGTCACTTTGCTTGGCGAATACTTTTCTGATACGGAAGCTCTTAGCATTTCAATGTATCTAGTAAAGATTAACATTTGAAGTGTCGTGAATCAGCAATCCTTTATCTAACGAGACAAAGATAATTATGTGCTCAAGCCAAAATTAATAATAGTTAATTTGATGAGGGGGATATTGAAAAACTTTACAATATCATGTGTCTGAAAACCTATGAAATTTCTTTATATTTGACTGCTATTTTCTAACGTTCTGCAAGTTGATTGCCGTGTAGATTGTTAGATTTTCTCTAATAGATTGTTAAACACCAACTTAAAAATCTAATATGTTACACTCACATGACTTTCTCCACTCTTTTACAAACTATTTTTACAAACGCTTATTCTCCATAGGTTTTAAGCGATAGTCAAATGTTTTAAGAGCTGGTTGCTATGAGGCGCATTCCATTCTCTTTGTATGTCCAGGACATAAAAAAATCTGATGTGTTACACTCACATGACTTTCACTACTCTTGTACAAACTATTTTTACAAACGCTTATTCTCCATATACTTCATGTTAATCGAGATGTTAATCTTATTGCTAATTTTCTTTTAGATGCAAGGGGAATTGTTAGGCTTTAAGCGATAGTCAAATATTTTAAGAGCTGGTTGCTATGTGGAGTATTCCATTCTCTTTGTATTACCAGGACATAAAAAAATAAATAAAAAATTTGAGAAAAAGTATAAGTATTGGAAAATTTAAGGGAATAACAAGCAATATCTCGAAAAAAGATTCACTCAACAAAAAAAATGTATATGACATAAATTGTGTATTTTAACGCTATCTACATTTTTGGTGTAGTAAAATTTTGTCTATCTCTTATGGTTTACCAGTTATGCAACAGTCGTTCACAATGAAGAATACTTTTGGAGACATTCCCAGAAAATTCAAGATATACATTTTATTTGTCATGAAAATATCTTAAACATACGATATTTTAATCAAAATCGTTAGAGCCATTTTTGAGAAAATGAAAATTTTCGAAAAATGTTCTATGTAAAGGGTAATCTGGGGTGGGGGGATTTTCTTGAAAACCTTTGCGTGCCATCTCTGGAAGATACTGAACCTAAATACCAAGTTTGGTGTTTATCCGACTGTTCGTTTCTGAGTTATGCTGTTCATACACACAGACACACAGTCAGACAGACACACACACGGACATGTTTCCAAAAATGCTTTCTTTTGGATTCAGGGGGTCTCAAAATGTGTATTTCCGGTGAAATCTCGGTATCGGATTTTTGGGTGAATACAATACTTCCCCTACTTACTATACGTAGTAGAGAAAGTAAAAATGAGTAACGAATTTGAGAAAAAGTATAAGAATTGGAAAATGTAAGGGAATAACAAGCAATACCTCGAAAATGGTTCACCCAACAAAAAAATGTATATGACATAAATTGTGTATTTTAACGCGATCTACATTTGTTGTGTAGTAAAATTTTGTCCATCTCTTATGGTTTACCAGTTATGCAAAAGTCGTTCACAATAAAGAATACTTTTGGAGACATTCCCAGAAAATTCGAGATATATATCTCATTTGTCATGAAAATATCTTAAACATATGATATTTTAATCAAAATCGTTAAGAGCCATTTTTGAGAAAACTAAAATTTTCGAAAAATGTTCCATGTAAAGGGTAATCTGGGGTGGGGAGATTTTCTTCAAAACCTTCGTGTCGTATCTATGGAAGACACTGAACCTAAATACCAAGTTTGGCGTATATCCGACTGTTCGTTTCTGGGTTATGCTGTTCACAGACACACACACGGACATATTTCCAAATAAAAATTTTTGGGTTCAGGGGTCTCAAAACATGTATTTCCGGCGAAATCTCGGTATCGATTTTTTGGGTGGAATACTATATGTAGTAGAGAGAGTAAACATATTTATTATTACAAACAGTCCACAAGTTTTAAATTTTGAAATTCCGCCATTGGATGACATCAGTCGCCTTCTGGTTTAACCACAGAAGAAATAAGATGGATATAGAGTCCATCCTACTTCAATGTCTCCAGCATACCAAGAGAGGGCAGCACAGCAGCCTTCTGGTTCACATTTCGTAGTTACAGAAACTACAAACCTGAGGTCCTCCCATTCGACTTCATGGTTTCTACACATTTTGTGTTTTGGAGTGTGAGTTTAGTCGACTTTCAAATCGCTGATGATGAGGCCTTAGCAGCCTGGAAACGATCGTCCATCCTTTGATCATCATGATATAAGTGAAGGCTTTTAACATTATTTCGACTCATAATTTTAATCAATTGACACTTCGCTGTTAATACTGTCCCAATTGCAACAAAGAATAACTTAACAACTGTATCTGGATGCCCTAAAGGTCAGTACCGAGCTCTTGTCATTTCTTTTTGTTTCCAAAAATGAAAGATAAAATGCCTGGGATCACTTTTTCGTCATCAGATGAAGCAGTAAAACATTATAAAAAAATCTGATGTGTTACACTCACATGACTTTCTCTACTCTTGTACAATCTATTTTTACAAACGCCTATTCTCCATATGCTTCATGTTAATCGAGATATCGAGATGTCAATCTTATTGGTAATTTTCTTGTAGATGCAAGGGGAATATGGTAGCTTTTAAGCGATAGTCAAATATTTTAACGCTGGTTGCTATGTAGCGCATTCCATTCTCTTTGCATGTCCAGGCAATCAAAAAATGAATAACGAATTTGAGAAGTATAAGTATTGGAAAATTTAAGGAAATAACAAGCAATATCTCGAAAACGGTTCACTCAACAAAAGAAATGTATATGACATAAGTTGTGTATTTTAATGCGATCTACATTTTTTGTGTAGTAAAATTTTGTCTATCTCTTATGGTTTACCAGTTATGCAAAAGTCGTTCACAATGAAGAATACTTTTGGAGATATTCCCAGAAAATTTAAGATATCTTTTATTCGTCATAAAAATATCTCAAACATATGACATTTTAATCAAAATCGTTAGAGCCATTTTTGAGTGAACTAAAATTTTCGAAAAATCTTCCATGTAAAGGGTAATCTGTGGTGGGGGGATTTTCTTGAAAACCTTCGTGTCGCATCTCTGGAAGATACTGAACCTAAATACCAAGTTTGGTGTTTATCCGACTGTTAGTTTCTGAGTTATGCTGTTCACAGTCACACACACACACACAGACATGTTTCCAAAAATGCTTTTTTTGGATTCAGGGGGTCTCAAAACATGTATTTCCGGTGAAATCTCGGTATGGAATTTTTGGGTGGAATACAATACTTCCCCTACTTACTATACGTAGTAGAGAAAGTAACAACTGGTTTCTGAAATGCTCCAGGAAGAGTGGCATCATTGCTTAAAAGACTGCGTTCATCTAATGCAAAAATGTACTGATATTAAAGAGGAATATTTTGGAAAACAATAAAATCATTTAAAGCTTTTAAAACTAATTCCGGTTTTCTAAACATTTTCATTGTCGCCCTCTAGTGTGTAGTAATTGGAGTTAATAGTCAGGAAAACAAAACTTAAAACATTTGAAAATAATTGTAAATCTATTGATCCCGGTAACGAATAAAACTTCGATATGTTACTTTCACATAACTTTTTCCAATTACTTCACGTTAATCGAGATAAACGTTATCATAAATAGCTTCACTACACCTTTCGTTATAGATATAAGAGAGATACATGAAGTCGATACGAAGGCATATGTTTAAAAGGTGAACTAGGTGTCGCCGCTTTAACGCTCAATCCCCGGTGACCACCCACACAGACACATGGGTTTTTGTGGTTTGGCCTGGTTGGCAGGCGAATGCTGGGTTGGTTCCTCTTGTACCACGACTCTCCTGTCCCTCATATTTGTACCCATGATGTTCCATATATTCTCTGTTTCAGGGTTGTAGGACCAGATGACGGTGTCGGCGGGTTGCGGCTGGACGCTTTGTAGAGATTTCTTCCCTGGCGTTGCTGCGGGCCTGCCTCCGAGTGGGCCCCATCAGGGGAGGACCACCGGAGGTTAGAAGGCTTGTGGGTGGGCCCGGGTGGCAGCGAATGCACTCGAACTGAAACGTTAGGAACCCCATCCATGCTTGCACCCGTCCTCATCCGGATCTGGTCACTCTTCGAGCCTCTTCCGGTCATTCCTCCCTCTCAGGGATCACGGTAGAAGCAAATAGGGCTGTTGCAACCTATTTGCGGTGCCCTGCACCGGTTTCAGGGCTCCTCCGTCCGTCCGTACCTTTACCATTTGTTTATAAGCGGGTCACTATGTGCTGGTGTTGAAATCTATACACTTTCCATGACATCGCCATAAATTATTACACAGAGTGGTACTTTAAAAAATACAATGTGTTGAAAAATCAAAACAAAGACAAAGAATGATTAAAAATATGATTAATGTGACAGATAAACACACCTTAAATATGTTAGATTTAAGGACATGTACATTTTACGTGTTTTACCTAACGATAATATATTACGGTTTACTTCACAAGTTATTCCCAGAAAACTAAACATACAGATTTGTTTTGTCACGTAGATATCTTAAGCATATGGTTATTACTTTCTCTACTACGTACAGTAAATAGGGTAAGTATTGTATTCCACCCAAAAATTCGATACCGAGATTTCACCGAAAATACATGTTTTGAGACCCCCTTGAATCCAAAAAAAGTATTTTTGGAAACATGTTCGTGTGTGTGTGTCCGTGAACAGCATAACTCAGAAACAACAGCCGAATAAACACCAAACTTGGTATTTAGGTTCAGTATCTTCCAGAGATGCGTCACGAAGGTTTTCAAGAAAATCCCTCCACCCCAGATTACACTTTACATGGAACATTTTTCGAACATTTTAATTTTTTCAGAAATGGCTCTAACGATTTTGATTAAAATATCATATATTTAAGATATTTTCATGACAAATAAAATGTATATCTTGAATTTTCTGTGAATGTCTCCAAAAGTATTGTTCATTGTGAACGACTTTTGCATAACTGGTAAACCATAAGAGATAGACAAAATGTTACTACACAAAAAATGTAGATTGCGTTAAAATACACAATTTATGTGATATACATTTTTTTGTTGTTGAGTGAACCATTTTCGAGATATTGCTTGTTATTCCTTTAAATTTTCCAATACTTATACTTTTTCTCAAATTCGTTATTCATTTTACTTTCTCTACTACGTATAGTAAGTAGGGGAAGTATTGTATTCCATACAAAATTTCGATACCGAGATTTCACCGGAAATACATGTTTTGAGACTCACTGAATCCAAAAAAAGCATTTTTGGAAACATGTCCGTGTGTGTGTCTGTCTGTGTGTCTGTCTGTGTGTCTGTCTGTGTGTCTGTGTGTCTGTGAACAGCATAACTCAAAAACGAAGAGTCGGATAAACACCAAACTTGGTATTTAGGTTCAGTATTTTCAGAGATGCGACACGAAGGTTTTCAAGAAAATCCCCCCACCCCAGACTACCCTTTACATGGAACATTTTTCGAAAATTTTAATTTTCTCAAAAACGGCTCTAACGATTTTGATTAAAATATCATATGTTTAAGATATTGTCATGGCAAATAAAATGTATAACTCGAATTTTCTGGGAATGTCTCCAAAAGTATTCTTCATTATGAACGACTTTTTCATAACTGGTAAACCATAAGAGATAGACAAAATTTTACTACACGAAAAATGTAGATCGCGTTAAAATACATAATTTATGTCATATACATTTCTTTTGTTGAGTGAAGCGTTTGCGAGATATAGCTTGTTATTCCCTTAAATTTTCCAATACTTATACTTTTCCTCAACTTCGTTATTCATTTTTTTTATGTTCTGGACATGCAAAAAGAATGGAATGCGCCACATAGCAAACCAGCGTTAAAATATTTGACTATCGCTTAAAACCTACCATATTCCCCTTGCATCTACAAGAAAATTATCAATAAGATTGACATCTCGATATCTCCATTAACATGAAGCATACGGAGAATAAGCGTTTGTAAAAATAGTTTGTACAAGAGTAGAGAAAGTCATGTGAATGTAACACATCAGATTTTTTTTATGTCCTGGACATGCAAAGAGAATGAAATGCGCCACATAGCAACCAGCTCTTAAAACATTTGACTATCGCTTAAAGCCTGACAATTCCCCTTGCATCTACAAGAAAATTATCAATAAGATTGACATCTCAATATCTCCATTAACATGAAGCATACGGAGAATAAGCGTTTGTAAAAATAGTTTGTACAAGAGTAGAGAAAGTCATGTGAATGTAACACATCAGATTTTTTTTATGTCCTGGACATGCAAAGAGAATGGAATGCGCCACATAGCAACCAGCTCTTAAAATATTTGACTATCGCTTAAAACCTAGCAATTCCCCTTGCATCTACAAGAAAATTAGCAATAAGATTAACATCTCGATTAGCATGAAGCATATGGAGAATAAGTGTTTGTAAAAATAGTTCTACAAGAGTAGAGAAAGTCATGTGAGTGTAACACATCAGATGTTTTGGATGTTTTTGTTTATTGTTGATGCTATGAAGCTCAAAATATAGACTAGAAATCTGTCTTATAGCCTATGAAGTAGTTTTTTGCTTTAATACGTGTTTGTTGTGATACCAAAAGGATATTCAGAAACAAGCAATACTACCAGGTCCTCAAGAATTGTTATAAAACGGAATTTCCATTTATTTTACATGGAATTTTAGCGGTCAACATTTTATGTAGTTTAAATGTCACGTCATCGCAACATTATCACGCTTAGCTGAACGAGGAAAAGTTGTATTGGTTTCAGTTTTATGAAGTTGGTAAGTATGCCTTCTTCTTGTTACCACTTTTTATGAATATACCACCTATCTTTCTAGGAGTGATCAGAAACTAATGTTACAAAGCCTGCAGTGAAACGACTACAATTTTTTTCGTTCAACTAATACAGCCAACTGATAGGAAATACATTAGGTTATTACTTTCTCTACTACGTATAGTAGGTAGGGGAAGTATTGTATTCCACCCAAAAATTCGATACCGAGATTTCACCGGAAATACATGTTTTGAGACCCCCTGCATCCAAAAAAAGCATTTTTGGAAACATGTCCGTGTGTGTGTCCGTCTGTGTGTCTGTGTGTCTGTGTGTCTGTGAACAGCATAACTCAAAAACGAAGAGTCGGATAAACACCAAACTTGGTATTTATGTTCAGTATCTTTCAGAGATGTGACACGAAAGTTTTCAAGAAACCACCCCAGACTACCCTTTACATAGAACATTGTTCGAAAATTTTAATTTTCTCAAAAACGGCTCTAACGATTTTGATTAAAATATCATATGTTTAAGATATTGTCATGACAAATAAAATGTATATCTCAAATTTTCTGGGAATGTCTTCAAAAGTATTCTTCATTGTGAACGACTTTTTCATAACTGGTAAACCATAAGAGATAGACAAAATTTTACTACACAAAAAATGTAGATCGCGTTAAAATCCACAATTTATGTCATACATTTCTTTTGTTGAGTGAACCGTTTGCGAGATATTGCTTGTTATTTCCTTAAATTTTCCAATACTTATACTTTTTCTCAAATTCGTTATTCATTTTTTTATGTCCTGGACATGCAAAGAGAATGGAATGCGCCACATAGCAACCAGCGTTAAAATATTTGACTATCGCTTAAAACCTACCATATTCCCCTTGCATCTACAAGAAAATTATCAATAAGATTCACATCTGATATCTCTATTAACATGAAGCATATGGAGAATAAGCGTTTGTAAAAATAGTTTGTACAAGAGTAGAGAAAGTCATGTGAGTGTAACACATCAGATTTTTTTGACATGGTCTCCATATCGATATATATCGATTAGACACTAAATTGAATTTCATTCATGGACGCTCTTTAACTGCTGTGGTCCTTAGCGTTCCATTCCATATTGGGCGTGAAAGACCGTAATTTTGCTCAGAGGCCTCTTTATCAGGCTTGAGGTTCCTTTACGTGCCGTAAATCTACGACATGGGAGCACCGGCTTTACTTCCCTTCCGAAGGAAGCCATGCTAAGGATTTTTACATCCGAAAAAATCCATCGCTCTCAGCCGAGTTTGAACCCACTACCTTGGTAAGTAGAGGCTACCATGGTAGTGTCTACACCAAGGAGGACGACGCTGTGTTGTCGCGAAGTGTTTCACCTCCTCGTCTGAAGCGACTCGTCGGTCTCCAGGTGCTCCTTCAAGTGGGGAAAAAGGTGAAAGTCACCTGGAGTGAGGTCCGCTGTAGGGAGGGTGGTCGATGATGTCCCAGTGAAACTGCTTTAACAGCGTGATGGTCTTCTGGGCTGTATGAGGTCGCGCGTTGTCATGAAGGATGATGGCATCTTCGGTGAGAAGCTCTGGTCGTTTCTCCCTTATTACTTCGCGCAATCGTGTCAAGGTCTTGTAGTATCTGTCAGCGGTAATTTCCAAAAACTCCACGAGTATGATACCCGCGTGTCTAAAAAATACTGTGGCCATCACCTTCCATGGAGATAGCTCACCTTAAACTTCTTTATCTTTAGAGAGGGCTTATGCTGGGGGTATAGTCGTAGAGGCATGTTTCGTCACCCCTGACAATGTGGTGAGGAAAACTGTTCCCTTCCGTGGAGAACCGTTGCAAAAGTTGTAGACTGGACCCTATGCGCTTCCCCTTGTATTGGTATGACACATTTCAAACTTTCTAGTACTGCAGAGTATCGTGAACAATGTCACGAACGCTTGCCAATGACATTATCATTGCCATATGCCGTAACATGATCTTCCTGTTGTCCTGAATCAGCTCCTCCACGCGAGGTGTGTTCACATCTGTTGATGCCGTGCTGGTCGGCTACTGCGATCCTCTTCGGTGACGTTTTCTCTACCGGCCGCAAACTCTCAACACCATTCTGCTACATGCTGACGAGACATTACAGTCTCTCCATAAACCTCTTCCAGCTTCCGGTGAATTTCAGCCGCGGTTACATGTTTCGGCTACAGAAATCGAATAATGGACCGGATTTCTTCGCGAGACAAGTTTTCCAAACTAGTCGCCGTTTATGTTTCCTGCAACTAGCGCTGTTGGTGGCGGGTGGCTAAAACTCTGCACAGTTGTCAATTGCTTGTATTAGAATTACCGCACACTACTAATTCCTCTATACCGGATGAAACTCTAGGAACATCGGCCTTTAACCTTAGTTCCGGATCACCCCTCGTACCCTGATTTCGATTTATTGCGAGACAAAGAAGCACATTCTGTTTGTCATGTCTCTTCAGTTTGCGTCATGATGGCAACTTCTTAATGTTTTCCTAATACCAGCGGAAGTAATCGATGTAACGACTTCAATTGATGTCACGTTTATTTGAGTATAAAGCTGGTCATGGAAATGGCATTCATAGGCAGTGTTTTTAAGGTTTGCATTGACCGCCATTTTAATTCTTCAACCAGCTGTTAATGATGAACAAGTGAAAATAGATTACAATTAATCAGACAGATGGAATATACGTATAATAGAATCTCGATTTCGTCTCGTATTTTCAATCTTTTCCTCTATTCTCTTATAAATCACTTACCATCCTTATATCGTAATATGCTATTTACGTTTCTGTTATGACGGTGTTTGGCAGAAAATGGAAATTCAGACGGCATCAACATTGCTACAATAATTTCCGTAGTTAATATTATTTTTGTAGTATTTCATCGCGTATTTTAATTTCTGTTAGAGAATTGCCAATTAAAGCACAAAAATGTGTGCAATAAATGATGCCACTCCTGCAATTATCGCAGTTTATTTTATTTTCCCCTCTAACTGTTATGTTTATTTTATAATTAATTTTCGTTTTAAATTCCTCGGATTGTATTTCATTTTTATCATTAGGGAATTCACATCCGTGCATGTAGCTAATGTATTAAAATATAGACACTTGCTTTCAATGTATGCTCCATGTAATTAAAATTAATTAAAATATTTTATATATTTAAAAACATAATATTTTTGTCGTCAGTTCAAATTAATGAACTCTAACCAGTGGGTTTTGATATGTTGTGAAATTTCTTTAAGGGCCTAGCTGGAGGTTTTAAACAGGTGACTGTCGGCATGCTACCAAATGTGTGTTTATTATAATGTTATATTATTCAATTAATATAAAATGGACATAATATGTTTTGTTATTCCAAACGTTCCCCAACTGGCATTTTAGCTTGTACATATGCCAGGCAATTATGAAACCACCCTATGGCTATTTTAAACATTTTTATGGTTGCACTTGGTAGATAGGTATAGTATTCTATTCCACTAGCAACTCTATATAGATATTTCATTGAAACAGCATATTTTTGGTCCCTTAATAAAAAAAATCCGGATGTGCTACCTTTACACGAATTTTTCTATCCATTCCTCAACCGCTTATTCATCTATCTACTTTATATTAATCGAGATCAGCATTTGCGAAAATTGCCTTATTGCATATTTCCTTGTAGGTACACTCGCTTCCATTTATGCCGTCCCCGCAGCTCTGGGAGGTATCCTACCGGCCTTCACATGTGAGGATGTATAGCAAGGAGAAGGTGTGTGTGTGTGTCTGTTTAACTTTTCACGCCTGCAGTGGCGTCCTGTTTTACGTACACGGTTCTAGATTATTCGGATGTGAATATATAACTTTGAGCAATAGCTTTACTCGTCATAACATAATAATAACCATATTAAAATAATATACAACTAAAGAAAACCATGTTTTGCGCAATTACCCCATGAAAAGTGTACCATAAAATTTTTAAGCCTGAAACTCAAAGCTACCGCATGTAGTCGAGTGGCGAGACGCGAAAGGCGCTGCGTCAGATGGCATTCAACCTCGAGCCATTGCCCGGAAAATAGTTGAGTTGTAGCGAGGACGTTCAACTGAATAATGACATAGTGGCGCGTCTAGCCAGTTTTTGTGTATAAATCCCAGGCTCTATGCCTCATGGTAGTGAGAGCCCACGTCGGTCTGATTCTTGAACGACCACATGTTGTTTTAGAATGTGAGAATCAACGAGCGCCATGCATCATCAACCTCCACGACAGGTAACACACTTCTTCATTCACTTATTTGTAAGCTCATTTCCGGCCTCGTGCTATACTTTATAATAAATTATATTTTGTACAAGTGTGGGGGCTATCATGCAATTGTTCAGGATGCCCTTGGTCATACCTGCGGCCTTTCCCTTAGCAAGTACTGTAGAGTATAGAAAATCTTTAAGACCTTCCTCATCTTGGGTTTCCTTCCTTCTTCAACAAATCGCTCTGCACGATCTCCTTAGTTAGAAGTAGCATGTGTCGTAGACGCACGGATCTGCCGCCATAGGTTGGGGCTAGTCAGACCCCCTGGAATGCTCTCAGCTACCCCTCCAGTTACCTGTGACATTTAGTGACACTCAATCCCTTCCAATCCCTTTTACTTAACCCTCATTCGGCCTGTGACATCTGGTGTAGTCGCCAGATCATAGAAACCAACAACCATCCTTTCATCTCCCTTCTTACCGTGACATTTGGTGGATGCGCATCTTTGAGCGTACGCCTTTACGTTCGAAACATCTCTTTATTTTAACCCTGACAACTTGGTGGGAGGCGCCGGTTTGTTGAGCGCCTCTCCCTTCGAAACCCTTAATACCGTCTCTTATTTTATCTGTGACAACTTGGTGGAGTCGCGGGGTGATCGTGGTGGGGTAGTTACCCTTGTGACCAGTTGCGGCAACCACCAAACTATCCGCGATAGGTATTTTAATGATAATATAATGTAAAACTGAAGTAATTATAGTTTTTACTCTCAGAGGACATATTTAATAATCTGTCCAATCTCGTTCTTGACTAGCACCTGGTTTAGCCGTTGGAAGAACTCTGATTCTAAAAGCATAAATTCCCACATTTCACGACAGTGTTCCCAGATAGTGACGAGTGACTCACTGCCCATGCACTTAAACTGAAAACTTTAAGAAAATGACAAAGTGTTGAAAACACTTGCTAATATCTCGAAAATTGCTGATGCAAGAGAAAAATATTTGAAGTGTTACACTCACATGACTTTCTCTACTCTTGTACAAACTATTTATACAGACCCTTATTCTCCATCTACTTCATGTTAATCGAGATAAGCACATACATATCTCTTAATAGCTGGTTGCTAGGTGCAGCACCATTCCCTTTGCCACATATTAATACTCTTTGCATATCCAAGACAAAAAATGAATAAGGAATTCCCATTTGAGAAAATAAGTATTGAAAAATTTAAGGGAATAACAAGCAGTATCTCGAAAATGGTCCACTCATCAACAAAAATGTATATGACATAAATTATGTATTTTAACGCGATCTACATTTTTTGTGCAGTAAAATTTTGTCTATCTCTTATGGTTTACCAGTTATGCAAAAGTCGTTCACAATAAAGAATACTTTTGGAGACTTTCCCAGAAAATTCGAGATATACATTTTATTTGTCATGAAAATATCTTAAACATATGATATTTTAATCAAGCTCGTTAGAGCCATTTTTGAGAAAATTAAAATTTTCGAAAAATGCTCCATGTAAAGGGTAATCTGGGGTATAAGGGATTGTCTTGAAAACCTTTGTGTCGCATTTTCTCAAAAATGGCTCTAACGATTTTGATTAAAATATCATATTTGTAAGATATTTTCATGACAAATGAAATGTATATCTTGAATTTTCTGGGAATGTCTCCAAAAGTATTCTTCATTGTGAACGACGTTTGCATAACTGGTAGACCATAAGAGTTAGACAAAATTTTTACTACACAAAAAATGTATATCGCGTTAAAATACACAATTTATGTCATATACACTTTTTTGTTGAATGAACCATTTTCGAGATATTGCTTGTTATTCCCTTAAATTTTTCAATACTTATGGGAATTCTTTATTCATTTTTTGTCTTGGATATGCAAAGAGTATTAATCTGTGGCAAAGGGAATGGTGTTGCACATAGCAACCAGCTATTAAAAGTAATGTCGATGCTTAAAGGCTACTGTATTTCTATATTGCCCTTGCAAATACAAAACAAGGGGAACATAGTACGCTTTAAGCGATAGTCAAATATTTTTAGAACTGGTCGCTATGTGTAAAATGTAATTCTCTTTGCATGTCAGAAGATCGTTTCTGCAAATGTTTATCTCGATTAATATGAAATAGATGGAGAATAAGAGTTTGTAAAAATACTTTGTACAAGAGTAGTGAAAGTCATATGAGTTTAACACATCAGAATTTTTGGATTCAGGGGCCTCAAAATATGTATTTCCGGTGAAATATCCGTATCGAATTTTCGGGTGGAATACAATACTTCGCTACTTACTATACGTAGTAGAAAAAGTAAAAATATATCAGACATTTTTGCATCTAAAGTGCGTCATGTCACATCCCTGGAAGATACTAAAGCTAAAGAGAAAGTGTTACATTTCGTTTCCGAGTTATGCGGTTCACAGATACCCACTAGAGAAAGTAAGAGAACTACAAAGCAAGAATTGCACTTTGTAATATCTGCTAAAAGGCGAGACCTTGCCGAGATGATTATCATGACAACAATGGCTATTGTGCGTGACGACAAGAAAAGAAGAAGCCGATTTTAAAATTGGGAGATACTGGCGTAAAATCCAATTGAAGGAATCTTTTCAGTGCAGGACTAAATCTTGATCCCCCTCGAAGGAAGCCTGTTGTCGAGAAGAAGAGAGATAAATGTATGTTACCAAACAGACAGCTGTGATCCCGGTCCCTTCGGATGGTGACGTTCTGATAAATCAAGTCCTGACATCGCATCCATTCTTCTTTACATCTGTTCACTATTCCCGCCTATGGGGATCTGCCCTACATTCTCCACACACCAAGCTTACACCTTATATAATACCATTGTTTACAGTATGATGTGTTACATTCACACCACTTTCTCTGTTCACTGCTCTACAAACTATTATTACAAAAGCTTATTTCTATATCTATTTTATTCTACTTCACAAACCTTTACAGAAACAGCTATATTACACATTTCGTTATAGATACAAAGAGAACAGTGATAGTCAAATGTTTAACAACTGGACGCTATATGCTGCCTTAAAATTCCATTCTGTTTCCATGACATCGCGAAAAACAACTGAATGTTGACCGGACTTTAAAAGAATGACTGAGTATTGAAACGTTTGAACCATTAACGACGGCTTATGCCACAAAAAACGTATTTGAAATAAACTGTGTGTTTTAAAGAGATCTACAATTTTTGTTAGTACGTTTTCGTCTGTCACTTAACGTTTACCAGTTATATAAAACTATACAAAATTCCTTCTGAATGAAGAGGACTTTCACAAACTAGTCCTAGAAAATTCAAGATATACATTTTATTTGTCATGTACATATCTTTAATATATGGTATTTTAATAAAAATCGTTAGAGCAGATTCTAGAAAATAAAACATTTTTCAACAATGTTTCATGTAAGGGTAGTTTTCTTGGGAATCTCCTTGTCGCATCTTTGGAACATACTGAACTTGAATTCTGAGGCAGTATTTTTAACACTTAAATAATTTCAGTCTAATTATATAATATGTAAATTCAATAACAGCCCGCCTTGAAGCAATATGTGTATGTAATAATTTGTAAAATGTATGTAACAGTCATTGCGTATGCTTATATTACTGTATACTATTATATCCATGAGCAATAATGTTATGTGAATGCATTACGTAATTTAATAATGTAGGAGCTGTGAGAATAATAGGTTCAAGGTTGCTAATAATGAGGTAACCTTGAGTCAATAATGAGTAAAGACGTTTGACAGTACTACTTGTGATTCTTGGAGTAACAATAATGTAATTTTAGTGACAGTTCATGAAATAGCTAATCAACAACCAGAAAAAGCTTTAGTTAAATGAAGGTATTCTATTGGAGTAAGATTAGCCAATCAGAAACTGAAAATGAGAAAATTTTACAAATTTAGAGTTCAGTTGCTGGCAGGCAGCATTACTAACCAGACGCAAAAAAAGTGTCCTCAAGAAATATAATATGTATTCGTGTGAGACGAAAATACGTTTACGTGTTAAAAAAGTGTAATTAATTAATAAAAAGAATCTTACAGGTCTCTATATCAGTGAAGTGTTATTTAAATCGTGTCAAGCATTAATAAAAGGACTGAAGTAAAATTATAATCTGTGTAAGCCTACATTCTTGTCGCATCACAACCCTGCTAAGAGAAACGTGTCTTTAACAATAATACTGACGCAGCCAAGGCAAACATAAATATATAATATTTAAAGAAACAGTCAAATTACAAAGTTAGTATTTTTTTAAACTTGGGGCAAAGGCCACCTGAAAGTACATTTTTTGGGGGCGAAGGCTACCGGAAACTGTTTACCATACGTGCGGTTGCAACTACTTCAAGTTTTTGGCTCCACAACAGTTAAAATATAATACAGCTCTTTCAATACAAACTACTTCAAAATTTACGCCCAAAGCGTGTTGCAAACAAGTTAAAAGAAAACACGTTCTTCAAATAGGCTTCCATACGTGAGACAATAAAATACGTTCTTCAATTCCAAGTTTGGAATTTATCCGACTTCTCCTTTTTAAGTTATGCTATTCATAGACACACACACACACACAAACACACAAACACACACGCGCGGACATTTTTCTAAAAATATTTTTTTTTTTATGGGTTAGGGTCCCAAAAATATATATATATTGGTGACATTTCAATATCGAATTTTTGAGTGGAATACAATATCTGCTCTACTTACTTCAAATACGATGTTGAGAAAGTAAAACACTATAATTCTTACACATGTTGTAGTAGAGAAGTAAATTTTATGACATATTTTAGGAGAATGTTTGCTCTACAAGTTGGTACTACTTTCTTTGTTTTAAGGCATGCGGTTTCTTTCTTTGCAACTATATTCGAGTATGTTTTCTCCATGTTTGTTTTGAGCAGCTTCTTCTGTGAATGACATTTTCTCATATAAATGACGTGTTTTCTCAGAAAATGTTGAAGATGTGCAATTTTGAACGATAAAAGCAACCTTTACGTACCGTTGTGGATTTAATTTGGTGTTAATAGTATAACTGGTTATTTAATAGTAGACAGCGCTCGAATTTGTAAAATATCAATATTACCTTGATTCTTCAAACAAGAGAAATAACGTTAAAAAAGCGAGATGTTTTGTTGATTCACTAGCACTCATTTTCAGTGAAATTATTTTCAACGTGTTTTGCCTGGCACCAGACAATGAAGCAATTAAATGCTATATCACATTGCTTTCTGAATTCTTTGTGTAAGTACTTCTAGTGGTATTCTTTCTGCTGCTTCTGTAATTTCACTTCCATTTCAGTGTCTTCTGAATTAATAATTTCCGCCGTTTAATCTTTATGTGGGTTACAGTAGGTAAAAGAATAACGTTTCAGATCAAACTAAATAGAAAGCTGCCAATATAACATATATGTTAACTCTACAACGCATTGCGATAAATTGAAGTATGACGATTTGTATTGTGAACAGATAATGCGAGCGCCATCAGAAATTAATCATGTAAAGAGACATAATGAAAAGTAAAACCTAATCAATTCAAGTCGAGTTATTGAACATGTGCAAATGCAAAAGGTAATTGTCGTGTGATTGGACTTGAAACCAAAGTTGGTCACAAAGAAGATTATCGCACTAGTATCATAATATAAAGCCATTATTCCGTGTGCACTGTGTTAGAATTTCTAATTATAGGCCTTGCTGTCTAAAAGCATTATTTGTAATACACTGTAATCAAACGGCATTATAATTAGGAAAATAATCCTATTTTGCTTAATAAACAATAAATGTTTATTGTATAAAACTAGATCATTGAGCTTACAAGGCAGGCATCTACGTCCTGTAAACTTTTAGTTAAATAGTTTCTGAGATAACCGTGCATAGATTTAGCAGATTTAACACGAGGGTAGGACTATTCATCTCACCTTAAGAAGTATTTGACATCAATTACTTGTTTTTATTTAATAAAATTCTATCTATCCCTCATGGTGTTATAATTATATAAAGTTTAGCCCAAATAAACAGGAATTTGACTTTTTAAAGAAAATTCAAGAAATAGATTCCTCATTATATTCCGTAGAAATTACGAAAATGATAAAACCAAAACGATAAATCCGTAGCGATAACTTGGTTAACGATAAACCGTAAGATGTTTCCTTCTGTTTCATTTGTTGAAAGTGTTATGGGGTAGCAAACATTAAATCACCCCCAGTGTAACAAGCGTGCTTGTATCCCTTGTTTAAACACACGCGTGTTTCTTGGACGATACTTGAACACGAATCACAAAGCGAGGGACACCGGAAGTAATAAGGGAAAGAGCCGACAGTCAAGTGTTTGCCCAGCACCCTGCACCTCAATATGAATACATTAGCAGCGACCTCTTCAGCTTCTAATGGTTTCTTCTTTACAGGGTGTCTCGTAATTTTCCTGGCCATGTCAGGTTTATTTTGTGCTTCCTCCAGTAGAACTTTTCCTAGCATTTTATCACAAATTTAGCTTTGCAAAAATCCGAACTGATACATCCACGCCATCGATTCTATTCCCTCTCCGTGTGCCGGCTAATCAGTTGATGCGAAATCTAGAGATGATAGCTTGTGAGACCACGTTTTACAGTGTTATAGTGTGTTAGTGTCATAATGATGCCAAAAGATCGTATACTTTAACACACAGAATCTTACTGTATGACTCCTATGTGACAACAAACTCTTGATGAGAAGTGAAACAGATTCCCTGCTGTTCGTGCGCCGCACAGAGAAACGGTTCGTAATCTTGTGAATAGGTTTAGGGAAACAGTATCTATAATTGATAAGAAACCGCCGTCTTCTTATAGAGGAAAAGCTCTATGACATCGGAGTCAATTTAGAACAATTCCAATGAAATCTCTGAGAAAGCCTGCATAGGAATTTCACAAGCCTCGGCTTGGAATGCCACTAAACTTTTAAGATTAAAACGCTATAGGATAACTGTGGTTCAAGAATTACGATAATGTGAGAAGAGTTAATTTGTGCTGCTGGGCGTTCGATAATGCTAATGATCGCTCTATACCCGCATGGTTTTATTTATATGGTTTTGAAGAATTAATGAGTGTTAATACAAAATTTCTTAAAAGGTGTGAGAGATGTGTGGACATAATTTATACAATAATTTTTTTCTGTTTTGGTATTGTAGCTAGAATGTTGCAATTTAACACAGATATAGTTTGGAGTATTAACTGCAGAGAGTATTTTTTGTTTCATGTGCAGCTCTAGCGAGAGAAGCGTGAACTATGCAACAAGGATGACGCGCATGTTACTGTTGTTCACGTGTGAAGAGCAGAGAGGTGAGATTCGATATTTGTGGGCCAAAGGCTATAAACAGAGTGATATTCACAGGGACATGCGTGGTGTGTATGGGGATGATTGTATGGACCGTAGCAATGTCTCCAGGTGGTGTGTATTCTTCCTAGAGGCCCGTATGAATCTTAATGATTCGCCCTGCTTCGAGAGGCCGGTAACAGCTGCAACCCCGCAGAATGTCAGGGCATTGAGGCGACAACTTTGAGTGACCGGCGTGTGCAACTGCGAACCTTATCACAACAGATCAACATTTCCTATGGTGCAGTGTATTATATTGTTCATGACACGTTGACATTTCGTAAGGTTAGTGCTCGCTGGTTCCCTAAGAACCTGACAGACATCACAAGGGCCAGTGAATGATGAGCTTGGATCACCTAACGCGGTACACCGCAGAAGAGTATGACTTTCTGAAAGGAATCGTCGCTGGTGATGAGTCGTGGGCATACCACTACACGCTCGAAACCAAGCAGGCAAGTATGGAGTGGAAACATGCTGGTTCCCCAGTGAAGAAAACATTAAAAGTCACTCAATCTGCTAGGAAAGTGCTTGTGACGGTGTTCTGGGGTATGCATGCTGTTGTATTGGTGGACTTTGCTGAACACGGAACTACTTGAACGCTACAGCCTACATAAAAACTTTGGTGAAGCTGCGTCGTGCCCTTCGTGACAAACACCACAACATGAATGCTGACGATGACAATGCTTGCCCCCATGTTGCTGCTGCTGCTGCTGTTCGTCAGAAAAGCACCAAATTTGGTTGGGAGGTGCTGCAGCATCCACCATACACTCCGAACCTTGCGCCGTCGGACTTTCATCTGTTTGGTCCCATCAAGAAGTTCCTGGCCGGCCAACGCTTTGCGACAGATGCGGAAGTGAAATCAGCCGTCCACAGATGGCTATACTCCAAGGAAACGGACTTCTACGAACAGGGCATATTGAAACTGGTATAAGATGGGAGAAATGTGTTGAGAAACTTGGTGACTATGTCGAAAAGTAGGTAAAAGTGTAAGTTCATTTGTGATTTCTTTTGTTTTAACTATTAAACCTCTTTTTTAAAAAAAAGCTATTGTGCGTTACTTTTCGAACCGCCCTCGTAGTTATAATTTGCATGCGCTTGAATTTATGGGAGTATAAGTATCTGACTCAGCGTGCTTCAGGTACCAAGAAAATTCCCATTATGCATCAACGCGACTAAACGAAGATTCGGTATATTATGTCTAAAGTCTGTCTTTTCCAGCAACTTCAGCAAAACTCAAAATCAAGGCAATACTTTCCCCTCGGCGACCCGGCGTGTTCTAGACATGTATTTATGTTCCGGCTTCGGACTTAGAAATCGACCTTACAGCCTAGTTAACTACTTCTAAGCATGAAGGTGTGCATACTTACAGGCGACGTGCATGTATTTGCCAACCATTCCCGTGTCGAATGTTGGAGCGTCTGCGGAGACTTCACAACGGTACTTTCCAGCGAGTTCCAACTGAACATCTTGTAACACAACCTGGTTCGCTCCTGATCTGCTCACCTGTAACATCAAAGTTATCAATAATAATATACAACACTTGGTGTTATTGAGTTACAGAAATTATATTTGTTCAACAAATTAATTTTCATATTTCTATGTATCTATAGACCTGTCAAAGAGATGTCTTGTAACACCCAAATAGGAAGATTGGGAAGTATCTAAGCAGTGTGTTGAATTTCAGAAAATTCTGTGGGCCTTGGGGTCTTTTTAATCATATAAGTCGTCGGGTCCGGAAGGATTATTGCCAGTTATACTGCAACAGACGGGGGTTGTACTAATGCGACACTTGTTCAGGCTCTTTAGAGTAAGTCTGGCCACAGGACATATTCCAAGTGCTTGGCAGACTCTGGGAGTAGTCTTCATCCCAAATCTGGGAAAATTTAACCATACCCTGGTCGATGATGCAAGACCAAAGAGTGTAGACACATTGTTGTATCGTTGGTGGCAGTATTGTCGGGGTAATTCTTTCGGTTTTGGGTTTGAACTTCGTCTGGCTGGCGATCCTGGCCAAAGGTGGAAAGAGTGGGGGAAGTGAGCGTTACTTCTTTGTGTGTTGTGTGGTGAGCGTCACTTTTGGTCGAGTGTTGAGTCCGACAGATTGTATGTGAATTGTGTGAATGTAGCCGCGTGTGTGTACCATCTCCCTTCAATTTCTTCCTTTTTATCTTTTGTGTGTGATGTAGCGGCACCGTGCTTATACTGAATAAACCATAGGTAATGTGATTAATATGAAACTCTGTGTATTTTCTTATAACTATCCCACGCCTGCTCTGGAATGTGTAGTTTAACCCTTTTATGACCAAATTATCTTTCCTTCGTTATTTTTAAAATCTTGTTCAGGTTTTTGGGTAAGGGAGTAGCTCCTAAATCAGGATATGATTTTATTTTTCTTGTTTCAATCTTTGAAAAATATTTAGTGAGACATTATATGTGTCCCACTGGACTTCTAAGGAGGATTTTTGCACTTGCGATGAGGATTTTAAGTAAAGATTACACTGCTTTTTATGAAAAATATTGCTTTACTCTAAGCTATTTTAATATAAAATACAATGGTGGGGGTGAGGGTCTACTTCCGATAAAATTTTTCAAAAATTCCGAAAACATGACAAAATCCTAAAATAGCATGTACCTTGCGAACAAGCCATCAACCAGACTGTTACACGCTGATACTTTTCTAAAGCGGAGTAAAATCACAGGCTAGAACAATAGAAATAAAAATACAGCACTACTCCTAAACCAGCATTATAAAAATGAGAGAACAAATCTGGTGCAGCAGCAAGATTCGACCCTAGTATCTTGAGTTTTATTCTCAGCCACTTTACCCATTACGTTATGCAAACACATTTAGGTAAACAGGCACAAAATGCTGTACTCAACACTTGCATACAAGAAGCCAAATATTCATAATAGTAAGAAACATAATGTAGTGATTTATGTTCCACAGGTAATAAACTTACAGACTTTGTTGTCTTTAGCATATTGTGTTAAAAATTAAGTTTTTAAACTAAATTTGAGGTTATACAATTCATTTTTGCAGTAGTTATCAAATAATATAAATTTAAATGGAGCAAATATGTCCCATTGGCCATGACGTCGTTCATCATGCAACTCTTAGGGTTAAAAACTAAGTATTTGTTGTAAGAAGACATTTACACACAAGACGCTTACAGAAACCTATGAGATATATGTGAAAATCTCCTATTTACGCAATTAATACACTAACATTGCTTATCTCAAAGAAAAATTGGGGAAAATGTCGAAAAAGCTGCTAAAAACCAATAACTTACACAACACAAACTCTTAACATCAAACAATCAACATATTGTTCGGTGTGAAAAACCGTAAACAGAGCTACAACTATTTCAAGCAGTTAATAGGCTTCCAGGATGTGGCAAAGGTGGGATATATGAATCCCACTGGCCATGAGATGCAAAAAAACCGAAGTGGGATACATAAGTCCCGCTGGTCATGAAAGGGTTAAGTTTCTGGTCCTCTTGCTACCTCTGCAACTATGCCTCCCTATGTATATGCCAGGGTAACTAAAATGTAATATCTAGCTGCAAACCTTTTGGTCTCACTCCAGTATATAACAATAGTGTAATATATTTTCTATTAAAGATGTTAGAAAAAAATTTGATTTCTATATAAGGGAGGTGAGGTTAACATTGGTCCCACTACACCGAAACCTACATGCGAGACAGCCCCTCGTCGCTTGGTTGGGAAGATAGAAAAGACATTACATTTCCAAGAGATTGCTCTAGGAACATAGTTATTTATCGAAGGAGTTGCAACACGTCCTTCGAAGCTACGTATAAGACTGCGGAAAGGCATGGAGTAGATACCACTCTGTGTAGATGGATTAACGCCATGCTAAAAGCCGCAGAGTTGTGGCTACCGTCTTAGATGGAAGTATGATGGTTAACGCCACAAGAGGTTGTCCACAATGGGGAATGCTGTCCCCGTTATTTGCAACCTCTTAGTTAATGACCTCATTGAGCAGTTAAATAGTAGCGGGTTATATTGTCAAGGGTATGCTGATGATTTGGTCATCCTGTTGCTTGGCAAATATGGTGCCAAAAACAGGATTTTGGAGACAATCCCAAGAAGACTCTAGTGGTACCATTTACAAAGAAAGGTAACTCAGAAACATAGCTTAAATTATTTGGTGAAATATTGCCATTGAAAGGACAAGTGAGGTATCTAGGACAAATACTAGATTCTGGACTCACTTGGAATCCGCGCTTTAAAACAACACAGCAAATAATTAGTACCAAAATTGTAGTACTAAGTACCAAAGGGACGTATGGTAGAAGCTGGGGTTTATGTCCCAGATGTATCCACTTACCACCATAGTGAAGCTCATAATTAGTTATGGGTCATTGGTCTGCTGGAAAAAGACTGAGCAGGTAGGGGCTGACAAGGAACTGGGGAAGGTACAGGGAATAGCCTATCTAGCCATAACAAGTAGAATTGACAGCACGCCTACAGCCGGAATGGAAACATTGCTTAGTTCGTTGAACCTAAGGGTTAAAATGGAGGCAATTGCTGCAACATATAGATTAAAGATTGGGGCAACTGGAAATCTCCGGGATATCTAGGACATCATACCAGAATATCAGAGGACGTGGGAATAAATCCAGCTGCAGCTCAGTGTTATAACTGAAGGTAGAGAGCATGGGAGGCTAATCATCAGCACCGATCAGGGGACATTGTGTGGTTCACTGACGTAACAGGAGCTGACATATATGGAAGAAAGCCCAAGCTGGAGAAGCGGAAGGTATCCTTTGGGAGCCTTGACCACGGTATTCCAGGTAAAATTATAAACAATCTGGGCTGTGTGAAAATGTGCTACGTGAGTTGTAGTATCAGAATATACTCAGATAGCCAAGTGTCATTGCGGGCAGTATCACTTCACGAGATCAAAAATCGTTAAGGGATGTAAAGAGACCCTAGGAGGACTAGAGAAATGCGATAGACTTACCCTTACACGGGTCCCTGGCCATACTGGAGTAATTGGAAATGAAAATGCAGACAGGCTCGCTAAAATAGGAGTGCAGGCCCCATTTATAGAACCAGACCCGGTCTTGATATTAGCAAATTAATGGTAACGACAAATCTATTAGACTGGATTCAAAGACAGCGTGTAGAATACTGGAAACATGTCCAGAAACAAAGGCATGGGAAGTTAATGATACAACAGCTATGTATTAGAAGGAGTACTGCAGTCCTTAAATGAAGTACGAAGTAGATGTGGCTCATACTGGGCCTGATGACTGATAATGGAAATTTTAAAAAACAACCTGCAGACAATGGTGTAGAGGAGGCATTGAAATTAATATTCCATTATAAAGCTCTGGAAGCGAAAACACAGTCCATTTGGAACTCTTGATCCAAATGAGATAATATCTGATAAAATCCTAATTAATGAACTCCTGAAACTTATTAAAGTTTAGGGAGAAAAGCGCACAACAAACCTAACGTTTCAATGTGCACAAGTAGGGGTGTGTCCCTCCTGTTCATCGTTTTGTGAAAAGTATAATCTAATTTAACTAACTCTTTAAGAAATCTATTTTCCAAAAAATATGCTGCGTTACGTTCACACGACTTTCTCTAAACCTATCCTTATTAGAGTATACAAACTAGCCTTACTAAAACTTAACTTTATATCCAATTCCTTTTAATCCAAATAACCTTTTTGCAGAAATAACTGCATTACTGATTTCGTTATAGATATAAAGGGTACAGCGATAGTCAAATGTTTAAGTACTGGACGCTATTTGCTGCCTTAAAATTCCATACTGTTTCCATGACATCGCGAGAAACAACTGAATGCTGACACAACTTAAAGAGAATGACCAAGAAATTAACAACTCGAGCCTTTAATAACGGATATCTCAGAAATGGTTTATGCTACAGAAGAACTTATTTTGAATAAATTGTGTGCTTTAAAGGGATCTACATTTTTTGTGTAGTATGTTTGCGTCTATCGCTTAAGATTTGCCACTTATACAAGGTTATACAAAATTTCTTCCAAATGAAGTGGACTTCACAGGCTATTTCCACAAAATTCAAGATATACATTTAATTTATTATGCGAAATCTTCAATACATGTACTTTAATAAAAATTTTCAACGCCATTGTTTAGAAAATGAAAATTTTCGAAATATCTTCCACGTGAAGGGTAGTCTGTGGTGGTGGATATTGTTGAAAGTCTTCGTGTCGTATCTTTGAAAGATACTGCACCTAAATAACAAGTTTTGTATTTATTCTGAGTTTTAATTTTTCAGTTATGCTGTTCACAGACACACACACACACATGAATCTTTTTCTAGAAATCTGATGTGTTACACTCACATGACTTTCTCTACTCTCGTACAAACCATTTTTACAAACGCTTATTCCCATATGCTTCATGTTAATCAAGATGTTAATCTTATTGCTAAACTTCTTGTAGATGCAAGGGGAATTGGTAGGTTTTAAGCGATAGTCAAATGTTTTAAGAGCTGGTTGCTATGTGGAGTATTCCATTCTGTTTCCATTACCAGGACAGAAAAAATATGTGTTACACTCACATGACCTTCTCTACTCTTGTACAAACTATTTTTACAAACTCTTATTCTCCATCTATTTCATATTAATCGAGATAAACATTTGCAGAAACGATCTTTTGACATGCAAAGAGAATTACATTTTACACATAGCGACCAGTTCTAAAAATATTTGACTATCGCTTAAGGCGTACACTTGTTTTGTATTTGCAAGGGCAATATAGAAATACAGTAGCCTTTAAGCATAGACATATCTCTTAATAGCTGGTTGCTAGGTGCAGCACCATTCCCTTTGCCACAGATTAATACTCTTTGCATATCCAAGACAAAAAAATGAATAAAAAATTCCCATTTGAGAAAAAAAGTATTCAAAAATTAAGGGAATAACAAGCAATATCTCGAAGATGGTTCACTCAACAACAAAAATATATATGACATGAATTGTGTATTTTAACGCGATCTACATTTTTTGTGCAGTATCATTTTGTCCATCTCTTATGGTTTACCAGTTATGCAAAAGTCGTTCACAATGAATAGTACTTTTGGAGACATTCCTGAAAATTCAAGATATACGTTTTATTTGTCATGAAAATATCTTAAACATATATGATATTTTAATCAAAATCGTTAGAGCAATTTTTGAGAAAATTTAAATTTTCGAAAAATGTTCCATGTAAAGGGTATTCTGGGGTGGGGGGATTTTCTTGAAAACCTTCGTGTCGCATCTCTAGAAGATACTGAACCTAAATACCAAGTTGGGTGTTTATCCGACTGTTCGTTTCTGAGTTATGCTGTTCACAGACACACACACAAACACACAGACACACACGGACATGTTTCCAAAAATGCTGTTTTTGGATTCAGGGGGTCTCAAAACATATATTTCCGTTGAAATCTCGGTATCGAATTTTTGAGTGGAATACAATACTTCCCCTACTTACTATACGTAGTAGAGAAAGTAAAAATGCTTTATTAGGATTCGGGTGTCCCAAAACGTGTATTTTTTGTGAAATCTGGGTATAGAATTTTTAGGTGGAATCAATTCTTCCTCCTTTTATGCGTAGTACAGAAAGTAACAATGGTAATACATAAAGACACTACAGAAAGATATCTTAATAATGAAAAACAAACATATACTCGTAATACATTGGGGAAAAAATCTTATTGGTAGTTTAATTACATGGATAAATTCACTAGTGTTGAAAACAAATGTAGAGTCATCCAATGCTTCCTTTTGTTCTTGAGGAACTATGTGTTTTAGTCTATAAGGTTCTAAATGTTTGCAATCAAATATATGTTTTTGTGTAAAGGTTACTTTACCATGGTTACAGAGAGTGACTTGAGTTGTAGTTTGGAGGTGTTCACGTGGCAGTTGCGAATGATTATCTCGTCCTTTCTGTTCTTTACGTAGAGTTCTTTGCTGCTGAATGCTGAGTTCCGAATTTCCGAGTTTATTCGGGCAGTTTTTCATTCATTCAGTATTCCAAGATTTCTTGTTTCAACTGTTCATATGTTTTAAGATCCGCATGAGAAATGGATTTCGTTATAGAGCTTCTTGATTTATTCAGTTATTTGTACCTTGTTTTCATAACTTCAGATGCTTTCAATTACACTGCGTGAATCTGTACAAATTAGTAAGCTTGATTCTTTAGAATTCTTAATTATTTCGAAAGCTTTTCTAATTGCGAAGGCCTTGTAGCGGGAAAACGTGGTTCCTCTGGTTGGTGCGCTCTTCTACAGTGTTCTTGTCTACGGCTGCGGCTGCTAATTTCTCCATTCCTAATAATTACCTATCTAACTAATTTCACTGGTCCCAGCGTTTTCGTAGGCGAGGCAAATTAAAATACACTGCATTTCCCTTAAAGATGTGGTTTATTATCAAATAAATACTTTTGGGTGACTAGCTTTTACCACTGTAACAATTCCCAACATCATAGTAATAATAATAATAATAATAATAATAATAATAATAATAATTAAGCACCTAATCCAGCTGCACACGCTTCCCACCCCTGTGCACACACGCGCATCTGTCGTCCAGAGAGTGTCACTCTATACGAGAGTGAAAATCTGGGGCTTTCTTTCCCCTTTTATACCTAAGCCTGGTGACGCTCACCTCCGCGCCTCAAAATGTAACCACATTTCTAATTGGTCCCAGACCGGTTGCATTATTTTGTATGAAAATATTCTGCTCTAAAGTTTTTCGCATACGCATCCCAGTGACACGTCCGGAAAAAGATTCAGTATCTCTGTCTCTCTCCTTTCTCTATCTGTCTCTTTCTATCTCTCTTATTGCTTCAAGTTCCTTGCTCTTAGCTTGGTGAAAGGTGGGTTCTGCCTAGAATTATATTTTACCTGGAATTAGCTAGCTTGCTCGTTCCTTACTTACCTAAGTTTAATTCTGCTTTTTACATTTCTTGGCTGCTAAATATTCTAACATCTACCTTACAAAGGAAGACCGAGCATATGTCTTTTAGCTTGTATTTTATTACGTCATCATTGTACACAATTGCACATCCTGAACCGCCTGACGAACGGGATACATCCTGTATTACTTGATGACATCTGAATTTATCCAATGATTCACTGAAGAGAGCTGTATAAATGCAAGCGTTATTTTCCTTTTTATGATTAGCCATTAGAGTCTTGTTGATTTTGCCATGGTGGTTCTTTTTGGGATTCTTTTTGGAATTGTTTTCGTGAGACGTACATTGATTTCTTAGATAAGTATTTAGACGATGATATAAAGATTTGGGATATGTTTTCTTCTCATATAGCTAGTAAAATGTCGGTTGGAGGAAACATTTTTACACACATGATTTTAGGGATAAATTAAAGGTAAACTTTCGTCTTCCAACCTGCAGTGCCCCTTAGTTGGCTTTCTGCAAGGATGCTAATAAGTGGACTAGTTCTGTGGGCTCCAACAGCAATCCGCAAGCCTATTTAAAGAAGTAAGAAGATGGTTCCTGGCTGAATCGTGGACAATGGCTCGGTAGTCTAGCTTCCATCGAATTAAAGCATTATGGGTGGATATAATCACAGTTTTATCGTCATCTCAGTTATTATTAGACAGAGCCTTTATTATCCTGAGTCTGGGTAGACTTTCTGTTCCAAATTTGTTGAGATTTAAGGGATATTTTTTCAAAATGAAGTTAAATTAATTACCTGACCAGATTTGAAATCTTGGTGGTTTAGAGATTACTTTGTTATACATTTTAGATGGAATTACAGCATTCTGATGCATCTTCACTCCGTCTAAATGAAACTCCCTATTTACATGTACACAGGTAGAGCAAGTAGTGGGCCTGACGGGATTTGTACACAACTGAAAAGGAGAGATAGTTTTATTTTCTGGTTACGACAAGTAGAGATTAAAACCCTGGGGTTGAAGGTGAAAGTTTGTATAAACGGAGCGTAGCGAGAAGAGGAAAAAACAGAACAGAGATTTTCGGGTTACGTCATGCATGGCCTACTTCAACACTCCAGGGACAAGAGCTTCTCCCAGAACACTAATTACCATGAGGTACTCGCCGAATTAAACTTCTCCAGTACACAATCATTGCTATCCTGTTCATAGGCAGAATTATGCATGTTTTCGAGGATACTGTTTTTTTATCCAAGGGTGGAAAGTTGAAGTTTCTGCACTCCCTGAGTTTTGTATTTTTTCCTCGGAGGTTAATAAAGTGTATTTAATGTTCCAAATGTTGATATGTGCATTTATTGTTGCAGACGTGCAATATAATCTAATTAGGTATAGTGGAATTTTATCATTTAAATATTTTCGTCTTTAATTCTCTTTATCTGTTAACATTTACTTACGATTTAATTCATGCAGCATTTAAATATAAGTCTTTCGGCGCAAGCAGCTGTTTCACCTTCAGTTCTTCACTGACTCGGTCAACATTGTCAGGCGTGACCAATCGATCAGCAGGTCGCAGAGACTAACGTTGACATTAATTAATTCTATTTTCGCATAAATATTTCTATTATTCACTATAATAGGTTGTTGCAAGTGAAAACATGCGACCTCGTGCAGTAAACATTCACTTACCGCACTTGTGTCGCAATATACTACTACCGCAACTGCAGATGCATGCCTTGCACTCAATTCTTGAGTAAAGGTGAAACAAATTTTGAAGTAAACCCTGGAATTTATTTCGGCTTCCTAATGGAAATATAAAGCCATGTCTTATTTTTCTACTTGTACATAAGTATTGTGTTCCAAACAAATGTCCAGTATCGAAGTCTCACTAAATACATGTTTAGAGACCCCGTTAGTAAAACTTCTAATGCGTTACATTCACATGAAATTCCCCAACGTTTATTTTATACAGCTTGTACAACCCATGTTTACGAAAGCTGTCTACCTACTTCAATTTAATCGAGATAAACGTTTGCACAAATAATTTTGTTACCTATTTTATTGTAGGTACAAGGGGGGTAGAAGTGATAGTCAAATGTTTAAAAACGGGGCGCCATATGCTAGCTTTAAAATTCAGTGAGAAGGAACTGAATAGCGACAACACTGTAAAATGATAAAGCATTGACAGTTTTAAGCCAATAATAATGGATATCTCGGAAATGGTTGATGCCACAAAAAGTTATGAAATTAGTTGTGTGTTTTAAAAAGATCTATATTTTTTGAGCAAAAGTAAATTTTGTCTATGTTCTATGGTTTATCCATTATACAAAATTCTTTCCGAATGAAGGGAACTTCCCAGATAATTCAAGATGAACATTTTATTTGTCATGTAACTATCTTAAATACATGTATTTTAATCAAGATAGATAGGAGCCATTTTCAGAATAACAAATATCTAAATATTTTCCGTGTAACAGTAGTTTGAAATAGGGAAATTTTCTTGAAAATCTTAGTGTAGCATCCTCAAAAGATGCTGAACCTGAATATTAAGCTTCGTATTAATCCGACACTTTGTTTCTGACAGGCTCTGACAGGCTTTGTTTGGATTCAAGGGGTAAGAAAACATCTATTTCGGTAGAATCTCTTGATCGAATTTTTTGTTGGAATACAAAACAATAAAATACAGTACCTCCTCAATAGAATTTCCCAATCCAAGGCCACCAAGTTAACCTCTTCGGAAAGACACATAGTCCGCGAACATCGAGAAAAATAATATTATTATCAATTGATCGGATGACAGGTTTCTAGTGTAAACAATTATATGGCACACCCTGCTACCCAAATTGTTTACAGAAAAAACACAAATGAAATAAAGCAAATCTTTCTTACATGAGGCTTATTAGAAAGTTTTGATACTGTTTCATTACACACAGAACTCTGCAGTATTTCATAAATGTCAATTAACGAAATAAATATAACATACGATTCCTACCATTATAAACAGAATCGATTGTTGCATTTTGCTTTCTCTACTACGTGGAGTAAGTAGGGGAATTATTGTATTCCACCCAAAATTTAATACTGAAATTTCACCAGAAATACAGGTTTGGGGGTGCACTGGATCCAAAAAAATAGCATTTTCAGAAAAAGGTACGTGTGTGTGTCTGTTAACGGCACAACTCAAAAACGAAAAGTTGGATAAACACCAAACTTGCTATTTAGGTTCAGTATCTTTCAAAGAAGCGATACAAAGATTTTCAAGAAAATTTTCCCACCCTATACTACTCTTTACATAGAACATTTTTAGAAAATTTTGATTTTCCCAAAAATGGCTGTAACAATTTTGTTTAAAGTATCATATGCTTAAGATATTTTCATAGCAAATGAAATGAATATCATGAACTTTCTGGGAATGTCCACGAAAGCTACTCTTTATTCTGAATGACTTTTGCATAACTGGTAAAGTGTAAGAGAAAGATAAAATTTTTCTACACAAAAAATTGACGCAGTAATTTGTATCACAAAAATGTAAATGTCAGAGTGATTGTAGTGTGAATATGCATTGTTGTGTGACATTGATTTGAGATGTTTGTTGATTGTAAGCATTGTCGAGAAGTGGGTTTATACGGCCTTACTGAAACTGACAATAATAGCGTGCAATAATGTAGCGAGGGGGTGAGCTGTTTATCATTATTAGAGACGAGCAAATGACGTCAGAGTGACGTGTTTTTCTTAGAATTTTCGGGAACATTTTCCCCAGAGCATATGTTTTCGTAATTTTCATTGGATATAAATATAGACGCTAATGTTGGCGCGTTTTATTAATCAATAGCAGCTCGGTTATAATCTTTAGGCATATTGGGGCGAGGAAGTATAAATCCAGTGCCAGGGTCCAGTTTCACGGAGCCCAACAGAAGCATTCGCGTATAAGACATCGATGAGTTCAACGGAGGCATTCATGGAGTATGCGTCGCACGAAGTTCATCAAGGTTACGCGCAGTAAATTTATGAAAAATCTCTCGTGTCGTAAAGTTAATTACACAAAAAGTTGAAGTACGCGAATTAATAATGTGCAGTAAATAAGTTATTATAACAGTTTCAGTTTGGCGAGTGTCAAGATTAATAGGTGAAAGTGAATAATAATATGTTACGACAATAAAAGTGTAAAACAAATTCTTTTATCAGTGTTATCTTTGGGCAAAAACTCCTTTCCGTTTACAAACCTTGTACAAGATAAGTGCTTGACCGAGAAATCATAGCTAGCCGGAGGACAGTGAACCCAAAAATTAAATATAATAACAGGCGCTTAGCAAAAGATAACACGAAGTGACCGCGACAAATTGTATTCCATACGTGCGGCAGATAAACAGCAGCATCTTTAAACTACCAACATTAATACCACTACATATTGTTTCCCCAATGTGGGGCGAACAACAGTAATACCGCCACAAAATGTAGCTCTTGTCAAATCACACGATTTATGTCATATACACTTTTCTTTTTTTGTCGTGTGAACCATTTCCGAGATATTCATTGTTATTTGCTTGAATTTTCCAATACTTATGCTTTCGGAATTCATTATTCGGTTTTTTTATGTGCTGGACATACAAAGAGAATGAAATGCTCCACATAGCAACTTAAAACATTTGACTATCGCTTAAAACCTACCGTATTCCTCTTACATCTAAAAGAAAATTAGCAATAAAATTAACATGAAGTAGATGAGAATAAGCGTTTGTAAAAATAGTATGTACAAGTGTAGAAAGACTCATGTGAGTGTAACACGTCAGATTGTTTAATCTTGTGCTTAATGTACTAAGTATAATCTGAAACTAACAAAGTTAAATTACCTATACTGCAAATATTCCTTCTGAAAATACAAACGCAATGATAGTTTATTTACATTTGCAGCATGTTGGTATGCCCATCCTCAACTAAATCATACCGCTCAACCCTCAGAAGGTTTCGCTATTTCATAACTTCAGCAATATCGCGCTTGTATTGCGAGTATATTTATCTCCATTTGCTCTTCTTCCTGTTGCCCGCCAGTCGCCATGGTAACTATGTTGCTCAAAACGCTTCGTTAAGATCCGTCACGGACCACGCAATTTATAGTTGTTTAATAATTTCCACTACCATCTACTGGCATTTTTCTCAAATATGGCAAAACTCAGGCTGAATTTGAAAACACTGCTTCTCTCTGAAGGAAGTTATTGTTTTCTAGTCAATGGCCGTTTCAACGAAGGCTTTGCAAATATTTGTTTTTGTATTTTAGTAATTTATACAATGAAATAAATAGATGTCTAGTAGTCATCACCGTCAGAAAGAACAGGGGTTTTCAGTGGTAAAAGAGTTATCTTTATCCCTTCAGTTGTTTTTGAGGTTATCCTACACACACACGTTTTCTCTCATTATAGTATTAGTGTAGCTAGGAGAACTGCGATCTTGTTCACAATACCACTGTCCTCCAAACCGAAGTTTATTCAACTGAAATCGGTATCAAAGTGAATCTAAAAAGGACCATAAAGGCGACGACTTTGAGATTTCCTCTGTAAGTCAGGCAGCACTTAAACAATTGCAGCCTACCAGATAATATCCAAGTTAACTGCCTAACAGACTTTATATACTTGGCAAAAGGCAACCAGGTTACTCTTCGGTGGGTGCCTGGACATAAGGGAATCGTAAGCAATTAAGGGAGCTGCTAAAATCATTTACTAGACCAGAACCAGTTCTTGGCATTTCTTTAAATGGTTCTTTGCATTGCCCACCACAGTCAATGGGTTCAAACAGAGAGATATGAGCGAACGATGAGTAAATTAACCTCCTACCTTACTGAAGATGTACTAAAATTCATTAGATACAACATATCTACATAGAATGCGAATCCTTAAACAAGGACCAGTAAGTAGGCTATGCAATGAAGAAGACAACAACTGTTTTTAATATAATATTTAAATGCAAAGTCTTAAATACAACCCACTGGTACTGTAAACCCAGAGGAAGATTTGCTACCAGAATTTAGTTAAAAATCTACTCCCCCTTATTAAAGGAACAGTGTAAAAATAGAGAATAACACGGTAAATCTGAAAGGTTTCAGTGTTAAGGGAAGGTATGACCCACCTCTATCTTTGATAGAAGGATGAAAATTAGATGTATAATTTGAAGAAATACTATGAAACAGGAATATTAGAGCTGATATGAGTGTTACAGATCAATTTTTTACATTCTCTACTTACGTACATTAAGTTCGGGAAATAGTGTATTCCACCCAAAAATTCGAAACCGAGATTTCTCTTTAAATATATGCCTTGCGGTGCTCTGTGTACAAAAAACCTCTTTTGGGAAAACGTCCGTATGTCTGTGTCTATGTGTTTGGCTGTGAACAGTATAACTCATAAACAAAAAGCAGGATAAATACCAAACTTCGTATTTAGGTTCACTATCTTCCGAAGATACGACACGAAAACTTCAATAAAACCCCCCAACTATCCTTTACATGAAACATTTTTTATATTTTTGACTTTCCCAAAAATGGCTCTAACGGATTACATTAAAATTCCATATATTAAAGATATTTACATCACAAATAAAATATAAATATCAGAGGGTAGTCCCAGAAGTACCCGACCTGACGTATATAAAGCGGTTGTTGTTTCAAACAAATGACTATGGCAGAAAGTATCACCCTTATGAAGCTTAAGTTTGAAGTTTGATGATGCTACGTTGTTTAGTAATTGTTTGGCAGCCATCAATATTGAACTCTCTCAGCAAATTTGTAAACATGGATAAAACTCGTTATCGTTATGTGATACAATACTTTCATTTGAAAGGTCTTAGTCCAACTAATATTAAAGCTGAGTTAGATTCTACTCTGGGAGAGTCTGCTCCTTCGTTTACAACAGTAAAATATTGGGTGGCAGAGTTTAAGCGAGGACGTACGAGCTGCCAAGATGAACATCGCAGTGGTCGACCAAATGAGGTAACCACGCCAGAAATTTTGAGGAAAATCCACAAAATGGTATCGAATGACCGTCGACTAAAAGTGCGCGTGCTAGCAGACATCGTAGGAATTACAAAAAGTGTTGTAGCACACTGATTGAAAATTTAGACATGTGAAAGCTATGCGCAAGATGGGTGCCGCGTTTACTCACAATTGAACAAAAGCAACGTCGTGAGGATGTTTCAGTCGAGTGTTTGGAGATGTTTCGCTGCAATAAAGCCGAGTTTTTGCGTCGGTTCATAACCGTGGATAAAACATGGGTTCATCACTTCACACCTGAGATGAAGGAACACTCAAAACGGTGGATTGAAAGCGGAAAATCGCCTCCAAAAAAGGCGCAGACAGTTCCATCTGCAGGCAAGGTCATGGCGTCAGTATTTTGGGATGCTTGTGGGATAATTTTCATTGATTAACTTCAAAAAGGAAAAGCAACCAATGGCGAGTATTATGCAAACTTATTGCAGCATTGGAATGATGAAATCACGCAAAAACGGCCGCATTTAGCGAAAAAGAAAGTTCTGTTTCATCAAGACAAAGCACCAGTTTCCACATCCATTATCGCCATGGTCAAAATCAATGAGTTAAAGTTCGAATTGCTTCCTCATGCACTCTATTCGCCAGATTTAACCCCCTCTGATTATTTTATGTTTTCAAAGTTGAAGAAATGGCTTGGTGGTAAAAGATTTGCCAACAATGAAAAGGTGGAGTTTATAGTTTATGGATATTTTGCAGAACTCGACGGTTCTCACTATAAACAAGGTATCGAAGCTATTGAACATCGCTGGGAAAAGTGTATCGAGCTGAAGGAGACTATGTAGAGACATTTTTGTTTTCTTTGTTAGGTCGGGTACTTCTGGGACAGCCCTCGTATCTTGAATTTTCTGGGAATTTCCTGTGATGTCTTCACTCGGAAGGCATTTTGTATGATCTTAAGCGACAGACAAAAACGTACTGCACCAAAAATGCAGATCTCTTTAAAACACACAACTCATTTCAAATAACTTTTTATGTGGCGGAAGTCCTTTCAGAGATATCGGTATTTCCGGAGAGGTTTATCTCGATTAAAATGAAGAAGGTAGGAAGATAAACTTTCGTAAGAGTAACTTATGTGAATGTAACACATCAGAATTTTTTTTCTGAAGAATGGAGGCGATAATTGATTTCGAAGGCCGTTACGAAAGAAACGTGTTGAAAGAGAAAGAGGAATCGGTGTCATTGTGGCAGGGAAGCTGTAGGTATACTTAAGAACAAGGAGTGTATTTATATTCTCCTCTAGTGTCACACGGAAGAGGTGGGTACTTCTGGAAGGGACAATACACAATATGAATAATGTATATGTGCCATTAAAAACAAGATGCATGGCAGTGTCTATACTCCAGTACAGCGGCGAGGCTCAGGAAATTAAGAGACCCTCACTTACTAATCCTATTGTTATTATTCCTACACAAATCCTTCAGATCCTGACGTACAGTTTCACACTTCTCCGTCCAAAAATAAAGAGAGAAAACAGATATCCTATAAGGGGTTTTCCGACCCATATACCTAGGTACAGTTATTAGCTGATTGCTATTGACACTGTACTCTAATACTGGTATCGATACCGTGCAAGGCTCGCATTCGGGAGGTCCTGGTTTTGATTCCTGGGCCCGGCCACTCTAACCATGGGTTTTTCTTGAGTTTCTCTGTTTGGCAAGATGAATGCTGGGGTTAAATTAAAATTAAATTGAGTTTTATTTATGGACGCTTTTTAACTACTGTGGTCCTTAGCGTCCCATTCTATATTGAGCCCCTCCCGAAAGGGAGTTATTCGGATTGGGTTGAACTCGGAGGGGCAGTGGTTCCCGATACCCTGAGAGATTGGGTACATATGGGCGGCGACGTCTAGGCAGAGTTGTGAGACGCCTCAAGGTCCTCTGGATAGCCGGTAGACGGCCCTACCGAACTTTTCCGGTATCTTCCCCTTTGGGGTTGAAGCGCGTAAGTGCCCTATCCAGTTCCGTCTTGCGCAAGTGGGGGCCGGGTCATAAAATTTCAGGTGTCGGCGTAATGCAAAACTCCACGGATGGGACTGAGTTGTCAGCCTTCAGCTCATTGGCGCTTATGTCCCTCATTTCCTATCATTTCGCTTCCCCTTTCATGTTTGAGATAGGCTTACGGACTGTGCAATGTTGGATGGTGACGAACAGATGGCAGGCGCTCGAGTCCTCCCCGGTTCCGCCAGAGGGAAGCCTTCTCTGAGCAGCGCTGGTGCGATTGAGTCATCAAGCTTGCAATCGTTAGGGACCTCTCCAAGTCTCCGACAGCCTGCTGCGGTTCCTTGTCCGTTCCTCCTGGGGATGAGGGTAAGCACAAAACATCTGTGTTGAGTGGAGGTGCGAAATATCCCATCCGTTCTCTGTCATAGTCACCGGAATCGATATAGTGACTTTCTCCAGTTTTCACTGTCACTTCCCTTTCTTCGTGACGTAGCGGCGTAATTTAACCCTCCAATGCATAGCGTTGCCATTTCGTAACAAATACATTTAGGCAAATTTTTGAATATCTTAAAAGCATTATTTTGTTAATTCCATGGTATTCTAACCTCCAACAATAAAATTAAACTAATTATAGCTTTCATATTGTAAATATATTACATTTTGTCAATAAAACTGTAGTTTCTTTTGAATATAAAATGCAAAATCCAAGCGACCGCAGTTAAATACAGCGTATAAAAAAATGTACGGCACAAATAGCAGGACACGTTATGTTATATGAACATGGCTCTGGAAACGCTTTGTTACAACTCACCTTCTCCAACTCATTAATCGTGGTAAACACACAAGAATAGAATGTACCAGCTACCACATACAACTCTTTCTCACAGGAGATGTTCAATATGCTCTCCGTGAGCATTGATACATGGATCAACCCGCCGTCGTAGTGAATACCGGATGCGCTGATGTATCCCAGGAGTATTGTGTATGGTTTCGCAGCCTTCCATAATATTGGCAAGGAGGCTCTGAACATCTCGTACTGGGGTTCAATACACAAGAGCTTTCAAATACCCCCACAAATAAAAGTCCAGTGGGTTAGGCCCAGGGAGCCTAGAGCCCAGGAAATTGGTCCACATCTACCTATCTATCTGTCAACGAATCTGTTATTTAGAAGCCGACGGACATTAACACTAAAATGAGGAGGTGCTCCATCGTGTATGAAGTACATGTTTTGTCGCACAGCTAAAGGCACATATGCTAACAGATCAGGTAGAACATTCTCTATGAAATTATGGTAACTTTGTCCTTTGAGCCTGGGTGGAGGAACGTGAGGCCCTTCCAAACAGTCACCAACAATGCAGGCCCAAAGATTGACAGGAAATATTTGCAGGTGACTTGCTTCAACAGTTGCATGAGGATTGACGTCAGTCCATACATGCCAATTATGTTAATTTACAATCTGATTTCGTTGAAACGACGCCTCACCTGTGAACAGCACCGTTGCACTTAAATTAGGGTTGACACTTTGTTGCATAAACCACTCACAGAAGCATACCTGTGCAGAAACATCAGCGGCTGATAGTGCCTGCACAGACTGTAAATGGTATGGATACAGCCGGACCTCGTGTAACACTCGCCAGAAAGTCATGTGGTCAACATTCATTGTTACAGCTATTAGTCTTGTACTGACACGAGGGCCGTCGTCATCTACCTGAAGAACTGCTGCCTCTCGTTGCGGTGTCCTCGTCCTTCTAGGTCTCTCCCGATCGCGAGTATCGAAATGCCCCATGTTCCCTAAGACTACGATCAATGGCTTCAAACGTTTTCCTGTCGGAGCACTTTCGTCCTGGAAATCTCTCCCGCTACAAACGTTGAGCGCAAGCTAATCCATACACCCAAGCGTTTCCAGACCCATGTACATATAACATAATTTCTTCGTCTACATTTGAGGATTGTGAACTGCAATTTGTGCCGTACATTTTTGTTACACCTGTATAACTCTGTCAGCATCCAAACGTGCCATTACACCGGTTATTTTACTTGGGCGGTCCCTGTCCTTTACCACACGCATATTGACTGCAGTTACTGGGAGTGGAACTTGCGATGTTTGCCTTTGAATGGATGGTCAGGGCTATTCAAATCGTTTCGGTTGTGGTGCCGATGAAAGGGATATAAAAGCCGATTTAGGAATTAGAGAAAGAGTGGCATATGTAGCAAACTAATTCATGCATTTGAGGGTTAATACGCACGACGTAGGCTCTTCTTCCGCACGGTTAACTTCACCCCATGGGGAGTCGAACACAGGACTTCTCCAATATCTCGCAGAAACACAACTCACTGTACGTCACAGCGATCGACTCGAACTCGCAAGAGCGCTCGCTTATATAGCCGCTGATTAGAGATCCAGAGCGTTCTAGACGCGGAGTGAAGGGATAAACTTCCAGAAGATTCTTTTTATCTGACGATAGTGGTTCAGGTGTTTACGCTGGGTGAGAGCGTTGCTTACCTTTGTTTATCTCTGACCGCCCGAAGCCTGGATCATAGCCATAGTGTCACAGCATTTAGCAAAACAGTTAGCTCCTCCGCGTATATGTGGGTACGGGATGACGCAGCATTCCTCTACGTGTTGTTAGTGTTATAGCGATGAACAGAGCGTTCCATTCTTTAAGAGCTTCTAATTTTAGCGAAGAGTATAACACCGATCTCGATATTATTCCTCATACCCAATGTAGAATAAAGCAGATAGGAAAATAAATGCTTGTGTCAATAATTTGGAGAATGAAGAGATGGAGAAATCACAAACACATAGATGGCGAGTAGAGACAGGTTGAAACATTTCCTGGAAAAGAAAGTCAATACGTACACAAATCTCAGCAAGAGGAAAGTTGGAAAAGAAAAACAAAAAAGATAAGACGAGAAAGTAGAACAAAGGAAAAGTATTTAAGATCCAGAAGGAAGGACAACAGCGCTTGCATGAATAAATCAACTTCACTATAAAACGGACAGAAGAAGCATTTGGTCTTCTTTCGCTTACTCATTTATCATTCATTCCGTCTGTTTCCGATACAGTGACCTCGTCTGGAGCTGTAGCAAACGGCACTGAGCAAATGTATTAACGTTACACTCACATGGCTCTCTCTACTCACTCTTCTATAAACTATTCTTAGAAATTTGTACCTATTTATTGTTAATCGAGATAAACTTTCGTTATACATTTACACGTTTCGTTGTAGATATAAGAAGAATACTTTGAAATTCCGTGCTGCTTGCATGACCACGAGAAACAAACGAATATCGACATACCACTCGAAAAAATTTAGGTTTTTGAAAATTCAAACCAATAACAAAGAGCATGTCGGAGATAGTTTAGGCCACGAAAAAGGATTCAATTGAGAAAAATTGTGCACTTTACCCAGATGTACATTTTCTGTGCAGTAAGCTTCCGTCTATCTCTTACGGTCTATCAATTATACAAGAGTCGTCGAATGAAGAGGACTTTACAGACTATTCCAGGGAAATTCAAGATAGATAAAAATGATTGATCAAAAATAACGAAAAATACTCCATGTAAAGAGTAGTTTGAGGTGAGGTGAGATTTTCTTGAAAATATTCGTGTCGCATTTTTGAAAGATGCTGAACTTAAATACGAAGTTTGGTATTTAACCGATTTTTCGTTTTTGAGTTATGCTGTTCGCAAACACACCTCGTAGATACAGGTAGAGATTTTTACTTTCTCTACTACGTATAGTAAGTAGGGGAAGTATTGCATTCCACACAAAAATTCGATACCGAGATTACACCGGAAATATATGTTTTGAGACCCCCTGAATCCAAAAAAGCATTTTTGGAAACATGCCCGTGTGAGTGTGAACAGCATAACTCAGAAACGAACAGTCGGATAAACACCAAACTTGATATTTAGGTTCAGTATCTTCCAGAGATGCGACACGAAGGTTTTCAAGAAAATCCCCGCACCCCAGATTACCCTTTGCATAGAACATTTTTCGAACATTTTAATTTTCTCAAAAATGGCTCTATCGATCTTGATTAAAATATCATATGATTAAGATAATTTAATGACAAATGAAATGCATATCTCGAATTTTCTGGGAATGTCCCCAAAAGTATTTTTCATTGTGAACGATTTATTCAGAACTGGTAAACCATAAGAGATAGACAAACATAGATAGATCGCGTTAAAATACAGAATTTATGTCATATACATTTTTTTGTTGAGTGAACCATTTTCGAGATATTGCTTGTTATTCCCTTAAGTTTTCCAATACTTATACTTTTTCTCAAATTCGTTATTCATTTTTTTTTGCCCTGGTAATGCAAAGAGAATGGAATACTCCACATAGCAACCAGCTCTTAAAACATTTGACTATCGCTTAAAACCTACCATATTCCCCTTGCATCTAAAAGAAAATTAGCAATAAGATAAACATCTCGATTAACATGAAGTAGATGGAGAATAAGCGTTTGTAAAAATAGTTTGTACAAGAGTAGAGAAAGTTATGTGAGTGTAACCCATCAGATTACTTTCTCTAATACGTGTAGTAAGTAGATACCGAGATTTCACCATAAACACATATATTGAGCCGTCCTGATTCTAAATAAAGCATTTTTTGGAAACATGTTCTGTGTGCCTGTGAACAGCATAACTCAAAAACGTAAAAGTCGAATAAATATCATACTTCATATATGAGTTTAGCATCTTCCATGCATGTGGCACGAAGATTTTTAAGATAATCCCCCCACTCTAGACTTTACATGGAGCATTTTTTGGAAACTTTTATTTTCTCAAAAATGGCTCTGGCAAATGTATCTCTTGAATTTTCTGGGAATGTCCCCAAAACTCCTCATCATTCTGAATGACTTTTGCATAACCGGTAAACAGTAAGAGATACAGAGAATTTTACTGCACAAAAAATGTAGATCTTATTAAAACACACAATTTATATCCTATACATTTAATGTTGAGTGAACCATTTCCGAAATATACCTTGTTATTCATTTAGAATTTCCATTATTTTTTCTCAAATGGGAATTTGTTATTCGGTTTTTTTGTGTTCTGGATACACAAAGAGAATGGAATGCTCCACATAGCAACCAGCTCTTAAAACATTTGACTATCGCTTAAAGCCTAGCAATTCCCCTTGCATCTACAAGAAAATTAGCAATAAGATAAGAGTCTGCAAATGTTTATCTCAATTAACATGAAGTAGATGGAGAATAAGCCTTTGGAATCGGGTGTCTCAAAATGTAAATTTCTGATGAATGTCGATGTCCAATTTTTGATGGAATACAATACTGTAGCGTACGCGTGTGCATTGTCGCGTCGGACAATTATTGCTTTGTAGCATGACATTGTTGAACTAAATATTTTGATTGCGGTTTGAATTCCGACCGACGCGGCATCTCTCTCCCCACCTCCTGACCAAGGGGTGGAGAGAGGAAAAGGGGTGAGAGTAAGTATAAGGACTAGCTTCTTTGTTCGAGTGGCATCTGTCTAGTAGTAGCGTATGTCAGTGTTGTGTGTGTCTTCAGGGCGAGTGGTTGCGTGTAGGAATACGTATTTTCGTGTGGGTGTGGAGCATCTCCCTCCAATGTTTGTCCTGTAATATGTTGTGAACGATGTAGTGGCACACTACGTGATCTAAAGTATCCGGACACCTGGCTGAAAATGACGTACAAGTTCGTGGCGCCCTCCATCGGTAATGCTGGAAGTCAATATGGTGTTGGCCCACCCTTAGCCTTGATGACAGCGTTCACTCTCGCAGGCATACTTTCAATCAGGCGGTGGAAGGTTTCTTGGGGAATGACAGCCCATTCTTCACGGAGTGCGGAACTGAGGAGAGGTATCGATGTAGGTCGGTGAGGCCAGGCACGAAGTCGGCGTTCCAAAACATCCCTAAGGTGTTCTATAAGATTCAAGTCAGGACTCTGTGCAGGCCAGTCCAATACAGGGATGTTATTGTCGTGTAACCACTCCGCAACAGCCCGTGCAGTATGAACAGGTGCTCGGTCGTGTTGAAAGATGCAATCGCCATCCCCGAATTGCTCTTCAACAGTGGGAAGCAAGAAGGTGCTTAAAATATCAATGTAGGTCTGCGCCGTGATCGTGTCATGCAAAACAACAAGGGGTGCAAGCCCCCTCCAGGAAAAACACGACCAAACCACCACCTCCGAGTTTCATGTTGGCACTACACACGCTGGCAGATGACGTTCACCAGGCATTCGCCATACCCACACCTTGCCATCGGATCGCCACATTGTGTACCGTGATTCGTCACTCCACACAACGTTTTGCCACTGTTCAATCGTGTAATGTTGACGCTCCTTACACCAAGCGAGGCGTCGTTTGGCATTTTCCTGCGTGATGTGTGGATTATGAGCAGCCGCTCGACCATGGAATCCAAGGTTACTCACCTCACGCCTAACTGTCGTAGTACTTGGAGTGGATCCTGATGCAGTTTCGAATTCCTGTGTGATGGTCTGGATAGATGTCTTCCTATTACTCTTTACGGCCCTCTTCAAATTTCGGCGGTCTCTGTCAGTCAACAGACGAGGTCAACCTGTACGCTGTTGTGCTGTACATGTCCCTTCACTATCACATCAGAAACAGTGGACCTAGGGATGTTTAGGGGTGTGGAAATCTCGCGTACAGACTTCTGATACAAGTGATACCCAGTTGCCTGATCACGTTCGAAGTCCGTAAGTTCCTCGGAGCGTCCCATTCTGCTGTTTCACGATGTCTAATGAGCACTGAGGTCGCGGATAATGAGTACCAGGCAGTAGGTGGCAGCACAATGCACGTAAGATGAAAAACGTATGTTTTTGAGGGTGATCGGTTACTTTTGATCACATAGTGTATATAGTAAACCATAATAAATGTGAAGTTTAGTGTATTTTGTTATAAATATCCCACGCCTGCTTTAAATTTGTGCATTTAAGGTTCCTGGTCCTCTCGTTGGCGCTGAGCTACGTTTCATAATGTTTATACCGGGGTAACTAAATTTAATATCTAGCTGCAAAACCTTTTGGACTCACCCCGGTATATAACAATACTCATCCACGTAGTAGAGAAAGTAAGAATGCGTTACAGATCGCAGCACATATCTGCTATACTTAGTGTACGTAAGTGTCATTTTTAATTTTCAAGCGAGGAATTCAAATATATTATTATACGGTGCTTTTCCTTCATGCCGTGGTCGCCGCAGCTCGGATAGCAGTCGAAAGAATTATAATATTTTCGCAAGCGTCTCACATTCTCATAGTTACAATTGAAATGATAATAATCGTATAACCTATCATAAAAGATGTTGGAAATGCTGCCCTTCTCTCTCCAAGCTTCTCTGACATATTGTCGTGAAACCTTCATTCACATTCGAGGGTTCAAAATCGGAAATTGAATGAATTTCTCACCTTATCTTTTCTTTTAATTCTCCCAATGTATGAGGATTTGCTCCATACAAATAAAATAACGTGTCATAACGAGATCTGCGGTAATCGTGTAGAAAATTGTATGTCTCTTGTGGTTTACAAGGTATACACAATTACACAACGCTCATTAAAATGAAGTGGATCTCACAGGTTCAAGATATTATGATGGACCTGTCGTGGGTCGAACTTCGTCCTTCAGCGCCAGCCATGTGGTTGATTGGAGAGGACGAAAGGGAGGGGCTTTTGGCCGACGTAAATTCCAGAAATGTCATCGCAAATTGACTCAGGGAGATATTTTTGGATATTTCCTCCCCGCTTCCCGCGAACTCTCTCGAAACTCCTGCGGTTATACATAAATCGGCGAGAGTGCTCGCGACGTCTTAAGCAGATTGTTGTTGAGGTAACGTACTTACTCAGCGAGTTCTTTGGCGACTAGAGCTAGAAAAGAAGAGTTCTGTTGTCGACACTCCAGTGAGCGACCGGAAGAGAGAATACTAGTCCTGTGTTCGACGGTTAGTAAGCGACTAGAGCTAGAGAAGAGAAATTCTGAGTTTTACACTCCATTGAGGGACCGGAAGAGAGAGTACTAGTCCGGTGTTCGACGGTTAGTAAGCGACTAGAGCTAGAGAAGAGGAATTCTGAGTTTTACACTCCATTGAGGGATCGGAAGAGAGAATACTAGTCCTGTGTTCGACGGTTAGTAAGCGACTAGAGCTAGAGAACAGGAATTCTGAGTTTTAGACTACATTGAGGGACCGGAAGAGAGAATACTAGTCCTGTGTTCGATAGTTAGTGAGCGACTAGAGCTAGTGACGGGGAATCCTGAGTTTTACACTCCATTGAGGGACCGGAAGAGAGAATACTAGTCCTGTGTTCGATAGTTAGTGACCGGCTAGAGCTAGTGACGGGGAATCCTCAGTTTTACACTCCATTGAAGGACTGAAAGAGAGAATACTAGTCCTGTGTTCGATAGTTAGTGACTAGAGCTAGTGAAGAAGAATCCTGTGTTTGACAATCCATTGAGCGATCGGAAGAGAGAAGAGCAGTCCTGTGTTTGACAGTTAGTGGGCGATTAGAGTTAGAGAAACGAAGTCCTGTATTCGACACTCTAGTGAGTGAACCAGCCAGAGAAAAAGAGAGAAGGCTAATTCGCGTGTGGTTCATTGTAAGAAAAAATTAGAGTAACTAAGAAAAACTGGAAAATTTACTAAATACAAATCGCTAAGAGTCATTTTGAGTAAAACAATAACGAAAAATGCTCCATGGAAATAGTAATCTGGGAGAGGGGTATTTTCTGTAAATATTCGTGTTATATTTTTAGAAGACGGTGAACAAATACCAAGATTGGTATTTATCCATAATTTGGTCTCATAATTATGTTGTTGACACACAACCCGGTTAAATATCGACAGTACTTTCTCTACCTTGTATGTGGTAGAGGAAGTACAGCGTGCTCGGAGGTCTGAACCCTGACCTACTGGCGAAGAATTGGCACACAGACTGTGCCTGCGAGGTACGGAAAGGAACTGAATATTTGATGCAAGGGAAATTGAAGCGAGAACATGTGATTGAAGGAACAAAGGAAGAATGGAACATAAATAAAGAAAGAAAAGGGGGATGCTATAAAATCGGGATTACACAATCCATACTAAACAGTCCCTAGGGATTATGCAGTGCACATGAGGTTAGTCATTGATAATTCAGGACACCCGGCCGACAAAATACAAACACACACCTGTGGCGGCCTAGTGGGGATCGAACCGTGGTATAATCGGATGAATTATAGAGGGACGGCTGTGTAAACTTTCCTGTATTTGTACGGGAACAAGGGAAAATCCCATTACACTTCTAGATTAACTCTTCTATGGCAGGAATTCCCCGCGCAATCTCTGTTTAAATAATTAATTTTTGTATTACCTCTGTAACAAATAGCGAGCGGATATTCATTTTCAAAGAGTATGTAAAAAAGAAACAACACTATCGTATAAACATAAAGCTAGGTCAAAAAGAATCGGCTTATCACTGAAAATTAATTAAACGCTGTCCATTAGCAAGTGTTTGACATCCCTGCATTTCTTTTGTTCTCGCATTAAAGGCTTTACATGCAATACATGGAGAAACGTCTTCATGAATATATTTGTGTTCACTGCGTTTTAACATTAATGAAACATATACACATACAAATCACATGTCTTTCTCTACTCACTCTTTTACAATCTCAAGCCTGCCAACTTTTATGGTTTGTCCATAAAATACACAGGAACGAGGACGTTTTTATTGCTTTATGGACAGATTCAATGTGCTACAGATTTTCACCACAAAGCATTAAATTCTATTACATTATACTGTAACATAAAATTACAGACTGAATGGTATACACCGCTTATTTATGTATCTATCCTTCATCATGATCATAGTTCCCCTTCATTGAGCTGCAACAAAATGTATAGCACCACTAGTGACCTCTAGTAAATGGTATACAGTGCTATGATAGATCAGAGCTTATCTGTGTGTCTATCCTTCATCATGATCATGGTTCCCCTCCACTGGGCTGCAACAAAATGTATAGCACCACTAGTGACCTCTAGTAAATGGTACACAGTGCTATGATAGATCAGAGCTTATCTGTGTGTCTATCCTTCATCATCATGGTCCCTCTTCATTGAGCTGTAACAAAATGTATAGCACCAATAGTGACCTCTAGTAAATGGTATACAGTGCTATGATAGATCAGAGCTTATCTGTGTGTCTATCCTTCATCATGATCATGGTTCCCCTCCACTGGGCTGCAACAAAATGTATAGCACCACTAGTGACCTCTAGTAAATGGTACACAGTGCTATGATAGATCAGAGCTTATCTGTGTGTCTATCCTTCATCATCATGGTCCCTCTTCATTGAGCTGTAACAAAATGTATAGCACCAATAGTGACCTCTAGTAAATGGTATACAGTGCTATGATAGACTAGTGCTTATCTGTGTGTCTTTCCTTCATCATGATCATACTTCCCCTTCATTGAGCTGTAACAAAATATATAGCACCAATAGTGACCTCTAATAAATGGTATACAGTGCTATGATAGACCAGAGCTTATCTGTGTGTCTATCCTTCATCATGATCATGGTCCCTCTTCATTGAGCTGTAACAAAATGTATAGCACCAATAGTGACCTCTAGTAAATGGTATACAGTGCTATGATAGACCAGAGCTTATCTGTTGGTCCATCCTTCATTACAATCATGGTCCCCCTTCACTGGGCTGCAACAAAATGTATAGCACCGCTAGTAAACTCTAGTAAATGGTATACAGTACTATGATAGACCAGAGCTTATATGTGTGTCTATCCTTCATCATGATCATGTTCCCCTTCACTGGGCTGCAACAAAATGTATAGCACCACTAGTGACCTCTAGTAAATGGTATACAGTACTATGATAGACCAGAGTTTATCTGTGTGTCTATCCTTCATCATGATCATGTTCCCCTTCACTGGGCTGCAACAAAATGTATAGCACCACTAGTGACCTCTAGTAAATGGTATACAGTACTATGATAGACCAGAGTTTATCTGTGTGTCTATCCTTCATCATGATCATGTTCCCCTTCACTGGGCTGCAACAAAATGTATAGCACCACTAGTGACCTCTAGTAAATGGTATACAGTACTATGATAGACCAGAGTGTATCTGTGTGTCTATCCTTCATCATGATCATGTTCCCCTTCACTGGGCTGCAACAAAATGTATAGCACCACTAGTGACCTCTAGTAAATGGTATACAGTACTATGATAGACCAGAGTTTATCTGTGTGTCTATCCTTCATCATCATGGTCCCCTTCACTGGGCTGCAACAAAATGTATAGCACCGCTAGTAAACTCTAGTAAATGGTATATAGTGCTATGATAGACCAGAGCTTATATGTGTGTCTATCCTTCATCATGATCATGTTCCCCTTCACTGGGCTGCAACAAAATGTATAGCACCACTAGTGACCTCTAGTAAATGGTATACAGTACTATGATAGACCAGAGTTTATCTGTGTATCTATCCCTGATTACAATCATGATATCATCACTGATGACATTTAATAAGTAGGGTGCGAACATTTGGTAACGGACGACGTGAATTGCAAAGTCAACTCCCTCACGTATGCTGTTTATCTTATTCGCGTTCTAAGGCTGCGGGATATAAGTTTCGCCTTTTTGTGACAGTTTTTGTTTATATTTCAAGTAATCAGGTGTAAAACATGAACTGAAAACGTGTATAGCCTAGGAGGTGGTATTTTTTGCTTTAATACGCGTTTATTGTAGTACGAGGAAGAATTTCAGCAAGAAGCAATATTATCAACACATTTACAATCCACATACTAACAATTTACAAATAACAAGGGAAAGAAAACAAATGTTTGAAACTTTGTTTAACAAAAAAATTTTGTTAATTTCTAAAGTTTGAGCAACTTTACCAACGCAGACAAACAATTGAAAACTAAATATCATGCGGAATGTGTAAAAAAAATAGTTTTATTTATGGACGCTCTTTAACTTGTGTTCGCAGACACACATACTTATATGCTTTTTTCTGAAAATGTTTTTTAGAGTTCAAGAACCCTCAAAACATGTACTGTCGGAGAAATCTCGACATCGAATTAAGTAAAATACAATACTTCTGTTCACAGTAAGTGTGTAGTAGAAAACGTAAAAACGTGATGTTTATCACGCGCAACCTTGTACTGAACATTTCCGAAACTAGAACACTTTGACCTTAAGTGTATGTTTTGAGATGGGACCTCGATACAGTCTATACTCGGTGGTATCGAAGTGTCTAATACCGTAAGATTAACCTTCCATACTTTTAAATTTTTAAGTTTTACGTTAATGAAAGTTGTTACGTTTAATTTTATACTGGATAAGGAATGAAGGGGGTCGAAATTTCAAGTTATTGCCTCTCACGTGTCTTCAAAGAATTGCTGGACTATATTTCTTGATAGAGCTTGACTGCGTTTCCTGTGGATAAATCAACGCAACTGAGGTAGTATTTTTAACATTTGCATAGTTTCAACTAAATTATATAATATGTAAATTTAATAACAGCCCGCCTTGAAGCAATATGTATGTAATCATTTGTAAAAATGTATGTAACGGTCATTGCAAATGCTTATATTATTGTAAACATGTTCAATAATGTTATGTGAATGCATTATGTAATTTAATAATGTAGGAGCTGTGAGAATAATAAGTTTAACGTTGCTAACAATGAGGTAACAATGAGGAAACCTTGAGGCAATAATGAGTTTGAGAGTTTAAATGCTACACTAGTCATGATTAGTGCAGCAATAACGTAAATTTTGTGACAGTTTAAAATTAGCCAATGTGGCGGTATTATTTGTGACATTATTTATTTATTGAGCCCCACGTTTGGGAGCCAATTTGCAATGGTAAATTTATAATATTATTTGTGTATGTGTGTTTACTTCACGCGGTGAAGCCATTTTGTGACGTGATTCTTTGTTAGGTTTGTAGCTCCATCTGGTGTTAGCAATTTGCGGTAGTATTAGTGTTCGTTTGAAAGAATGCTACTGTTATTTTATTTAATTTTTTTCACTGTCCTCCGGCTAGCTATGATCTTTTGGTCAAGCACTTCTCTTTATACAGGTTGTGTAAACGGAAGGGAGTCTCTTATCCAAAGATAACACTGATGAAAGAATTTGTTTTACACTTTTATTGTCGAACACATTTACTATCACATTTACACATTGATCTTGACACTCGCCAAACTGAAACTGTTATAATAACTTCATTACTGATCACTCTTAATTCGCGTACTTCAACTTTTTGTATAATTAACTTTACAACACTTTAGATTTTTCATAATTCTGCTACGCGTAACTTGTGAATCGATAGCCGACGTGTAATATTTCTGCTGGACTGAAGGCGACGTGTATCATACAAATATTTTCGACGAACTGACGGGCTGAAGGCGTGTAGTATACAAAGAATTTTGATGAACTGACGGACTCTACCTCTAACCTACCTTTTATACTCCTACACCCAGATATGCCTAAAGATTATAACTGAGCTGCAATTGGCTAATAAAACGCGCCAACATTAGCGTCTATTTTTATATCCAATGAAAATTATGAATACATATGCTCTAGGGAAATGTTCCAGCAATTTCTACAGAAAAACGCGCCAACATTACGTAACTTCCTCATTTCCAATAATGATAAACAGCTCACCCCCTCGCTGCATTATTGCACGCTATTATTGTCAGTTTCAGTAAGGCAGTATAAACTTACTTCCCAACAATAATTACAATCAACAAACATCTCAAATCAATGTCACATAATAATGCATATTCATACTATAATCACTCTTTACATTTAAATAATTTGTGATACAAATTACTGCATCACCAATCAACAGCCAGAAAAAGCTTTAGTAAAATGCAGGTATTCTATTGGCTTAGGATTGGCCAATCAGAGACTTAAAATACAAACGTTTACGGGTTTGGACGGTTGAAATATCTTCAGTTGTTGCAGACCTTGGTAGTGACCGGATGGAAGATGTGTTTTCTAAATAAATATTACGTATTTGTGTGAAACAAAAATTATGTATACGCGTTAACAAAGTGCAAGTATTAAATAAAAGAATCTTACAGCTCTTAATATCAGTGTACTGCTATTTAATTTGTGTCAAGGATTAATAAAAAGAAGTGAATTTAAACTTAAAATCTGCGTAAGTCTATATTCTTGTCGCACCACGCCCTTATTAAAATAAACGTGTCTCTAAGGTAATACTGAAGCACCGAGGCAAACATAAACATAAATACTATCTATAAAAGCAGTTTAATAACAAAGTTAATAATATATTTTTTAAACTTGGAGCGCAACAACAAAAATAAATCATCTTCAAATCGGCTTCTCATACCTAGCAGCACATTACGTAAACACCCTCTTCAAATTGGCTCCCATACGTGGGACAGCATTACAGTATCTCACAACATTCCAGACTCTTAATTGTAAAATGAAAACATGCACAACAATGGGGGAAGGAGTAGAGGTACTCTGCAGCGTTAACTGAGTTGTGAATTAAGCTGATGTACTAAATCACGTTTCTGCAACAGCCTGGCTTGGTGACTCACCCTCTCACATTACATTTACTTACTACAGTGACCAAAATCTGTTAAACCAGCAGAAACAAATCCATACAGCGTATGGAAAAATTTGTTCTATCAACAATGCTCGTGCTCTTGAACACAAATCTTTTTGCTTACTTTATATATATCTGCATTTCATACAATACTTACTTGAGTTTTTCTTCAAGTTTTTAATTTTATCTAACATGCCTTTGTATTAACATGTATATGCCAATGTACAGGGTGATTTATGAAGAAGTGACACATTTCTTTCTTTAATTCTTCTGTTCAAAATTCACGCACTAAATTAAACAGAATCTTCTGGAGTTTCCAACGCCCACCACTGATGCGCAGATGTTCATGTTTTATTGTCGGCAACTGTTTTTAAGATTTTGTTCCAGGCAACGTGAAAATGGAGTACACATTAAATGAACGACTTTTTTTTGTAAAGCAATACTGCATTACGAATTCAAATACAGATACCCAAAGGGCATACCAGAGAGAATTTGGGTTCAGAATCCTCCCCAAAGAAACACGATATTGGGACTGGTGTACAAATTGGAAACAACTGGATCTCTGATGAGTGAAAAAGGCAAAACTCGTTCATCTAGGCTTCCCACGGTTGCTGTTGACGTAAGAGCACGACTGTATCAGTAAACCAAAAAATCATTTAGACTTTTGTCACAGGAGACATGGTACAGCTACTCAATGTTTCAGAGAGCTGTGAAAAGTGCAGGCCTAAAGCCGTATAGGATTACGGTTGTCCATCAGTTACAGGAACCAGATAAAGATAGACGACTGAATTATTGTTGTTGGTTTCAGGATGTTCATGGTGCAAAATCCTGCCATATTGTCCATCACATGGTTCACAGATGAAGCATGGTTACGTTTATCAGGCTATGTGAACTCAAATAACTCACGCTATTGGGCCAGCGAAAATCCACATGTTATTCATGAAGCACCTATGCACCCTGTTAAAATCGGAGTTTGGTGCGCAATATCCGCACATAGAATAGTGGGACCAATTTTTTTTAAAACAATGTGAACACTGCAGAGTATCGACGGATTTTCATGGAGTTTGCTGAGCAACTAGACGATGTAGGGCTGAGTCAAGAATATTTTCAGCAGGACGGCGCTACATGCCATACATCAAATGAATCCATGGCACTAATTGCAAGTTTCTTTGACGACCGGATAGTTTCCAAGAATGTGTGGCCACCGAGATCTCTGGATTTGACATCGCCGGACTTCTTTCTATGGACTTAATCAAAAGACAGGGTTTATGACACAGACATTGGACGATCTGAAGCACAACATTACACAGGAGATTCAAGATATTGACAACAGAGTCCTCCAACGAGTGGCCAGTAACATAGAACGACGTGTTGAGATGTGTCTTATGCAGGATGGAGTACATTTGCAACATTTGCTATAGAGGTAACTGATCTCCCAAAATTCCTCATTTCAGATATGATAAGTTGTCGCTAGCATAACTCGTTTTGAAACAATTAAAGAAATAAGGTGCCATTTCTTTATAAATCACTCTGTATTTTCAAGATAGCAGAATAAAGAAGCATTGCTATTATTTGTTTTTCTATGGATATAGAATCCGTTAAAAGAAAGTTTTAAGCACAAATATAGTCACATAATAAGGAAAGCATATAAATTATTATTATTGCTATTATTATTAGGTCTGACTAACAATAGGAAATATATAAAATGTGGCATTATTAAGACAAAAAATTACAGGCAATTGGAGAATGTCAAACAGGATGAGAAATGTTTGTTGCTGCTGCGTATGGAAAGTCAGTTTGAAGATGATGTATTATATTTCAACTGTTGGGGAGCCGAACACTTGAAGTAGTTGCAACCGCATGTATGGTATCCGCTTTCCGGTATCCTTCGCCCTAAATGTACTTTCAGTTGGCCTTTGCCCCCAAGTTTAAAAAAATATTAACTTTGTAATTTAACTGTTTCTTTAAATATTATATTTATGTTTACCTCGGCTGCGTCTGTATTATTGTTAGAGACGTTTCTCCTAGCAGGGTTGTGGTGCGACAAGAATGTAGGCTTACACAGATTATAATTCTACTTCACTCCTTTTATTAATACTTGATACGATTAAAATAACACTTCACTGATATAGAGAGCTGTGAGATTCCTTTTATTAATTAATTATACTTTTTAACACGAAAACTATTTTTCGTTTCACACGAATACGTATTTAATCTCTCGAGGATGTGTCTTGCGTCCGGTTATGAGCACTGTTTTCAGGTAACTGAATTGAGTTCAACCGTCTAAACTTGTAAATTTCTGTATTTCAAGTCTCTGATTGGCTAATCCTACTATAATAGAATACCTTCATTTAACTAAAGATTTTTCTGGTTGTTGATTGGCTATTTTTAAACTGTCTCAAAATTTATATTATTGTTGCTCCAATAATGATTAGTAACATTTAAACTTTCAAATTCATTATTGCCTCAAAGTTACCTCATTGTTAGCAACTTTGAACCTATTATTCTCACAGCTCCTACATTATTAAATTACGTAATACATTCACATAACATTATTACACATGGATACAATAATATAAACGTATACAATGACTGTAATATACACTTTTTATATATTGTTACATACACATATTGCTTTAAGGCGGGCTGTTATTCAATTTATATATTATATAATTAGACCGAAATTATTTAAGTGTTAAAACTACTGCCTCAAGGGACAATTAGCATACAAAGTTGGTTACATGCGTTTATGCACAGAAAGCTAGTAATAGGTATAAATTATCAGCTTTTAAGTTTTTAAAAATGAATATCGAGTGTCGGAATAAAGTATCGACTCGTCACTAGTATTTTCAATAACTTTTGTGATACATTTTGTTAGAAACGTGGTTTTCTGATGATATATAAGCACATTCTTGTCAGAATGTTTCGCAGACGTTAAAAGGAATGCTCCTGATCCAAGACTGCATTAAAACCTCGTTTTCAGGATATTCAAGTTGTGAGCAATGGACGGACGGTGGAGTGTTGCTACTTTTTAGAATTAAATTACATGATGTTGACTCACCCTTCGGCCTCGAGTGTTGATTTTACCCGTTTTTTAACATAGAGAGTGCATTTGTTAAATTGGATGCCGAAGTCAGATGCTTTGCAAACATTTCCACTACCGCAGCGTTTCCATGGGAACGGCCATTTTAAATAACACTGCCCGGTGCTGCTAAGCCTATTGCGGAGGTCTTCCTGGAAGGTGTTATCGTAATTTAACTTCAGGAAAATGTCTTCAGTGATTATTTTCAGGAAATGTTGTATTCCACACCAAAATACGATACCGAGAATTCACCGGCGGTACGTGCTTTCAGGCTCCCTGAATAAAACAAAATATTTCTAGAAACATTTCTGTGTGTCTACTCAAAAACCAAAAGTTGTTTAATTACCAAACTTAGTATTTAACTTCAAGGATCTCAAAGATTTTAAACAAACTATTGCTTACATGGAAGCGTTCTCGTTCTTTTTCTTTTATCAAAAATGCTTCTATCGATTGTGATTAGAATACCAAATGTTTAAGATTATTCATAACAAATTTCTATCTTGAATTTCTGGGAATAACCTGTGAAGTTCTCTTCATTCTGAATGACTTTAATACAATTCGTAAACCGTAGACGAAATCTTAGTACACAAATCTCGTTAAAACGCACAATTTAAACTGTTTGTGGCGTTCACTAATTCCGGGATATTCTTTGTTATTGGTTTGAATTTCGTGGTCATCACATGGCGACAGGCTTTTTAAATATCTGAATATCGCTTAGCCTACTGTATTTTTCTTATACCAAAACGAAATGAGTGATGAAACTTTGATCTCTGTTAACGAGAAGCAGTTACCAAGCGGGATGGCTCAGCCGGTAACGTCTGAGGTCCGGGTTCAAATCCCGTGGGCCGACCAACATAATTGAAGTTTTTTTTTTCGTTGTTTCCCTTAGTCGCCAAGGTAAATATCGCATTCAACTCAAAGTTCCACCTTAAGTATAAAACAATACTAAAAGTCTGATGTTATACATTCACATACCTTCTCTATCCTCTATATCTATTAGTGAGTATACAAACTATTATTACTAAAGCTTATTATTTTCTCTACCACGTACCTGGTAGGTGGAGAAGGTATGGTACATCACCCAAAAATTCGATACCGAAATTTCACCGGAAATACATGTTTTGAGGCCACCTTAATCCAATGAAGAATTTTTGGAAACATATCCGTTTGTCTATGAACAGCATAACTAAAAACGCATCAACACCAAACTTGGTAATTAGGTTTTTTCAAGGATGCCACGCGAAGATTTTCAAGAAACTCCCTCTACCCTAAACTACCCTTTACATGGAACATTTTTTTAAAAATTGTTTTCCGAAAAAATGGCTCTTACGACTTTGATTAAAATGCCGTATATTAAAGATATTTGCATGACAAATAAAATGCATATCTTTAATTTTCTGGGAATATCCTGTGAAGCCCTCTTCATTCGGAAGGAATTTTGCATAATCTTATAGTTATAACGGGTAAACGTTAAGCGGTAGACTAAAACGTACAACACAAAAAATGTAGATCTGTTTAAGACACACAATTTATTTAAAATAATTTTTGTGGCGTAAACCGAGATATTCTTATTAAAGTTTCGAATAGTTCATTTGTGGGCTATTCCCTTAAAGTCCTGCCAACATTAACGCTCTCCAAATAGTTTCTTGGAAAATACCACAACTGGGCTCTGAAAGCTCACTTCTTTTATGCTAAAGCACAAAATTATGAGCACCAACCATGGTTAAATTATAAATAAAGTGAATTTTATTTAATTTTAAAGAAAAATAATTCATACAGCGCGCGTAACTAGATTGCTAAAGAGAATGGGTCGAATACAGTTCTAAAGTTAATGTTACGAAGCAAAAGCGCGGTGGCGAAAAGACAGCAATACTGAGAGTGTTTTATACGTGTTGTGAAAATTATCCACAGCTTGCTATAAATACAGTGGTTAAATTAACATCCACTGTGTCAGCTACAAACATTTACAGTACACGTAAAGAGAAGTCCACTGCTGGCGAGATTAGAAGCCCCGGCAAGAAAAGATGGCTCCAGGCAAGTGTTGTATGTTGTGTGCCGAGATTTTGTGAGGTCAGCCAGTTCTTTGCTAATAATGAACCCTCACCTTAAATATTAATCGAGATAAACATTTGCAGAAACCATCTTTTGACATGCAAAGATAATTACATTTTACACATAGCGACCAGTTCTAAAAATATTTGACTATCGCTTAAGGCGTACTATGTTCCCCTTGTTTTGTATTTGCAAGGGCAATATAGAAATACAGTAGCCTTTAAGCATAGACATATCTCTTAATAGCTGGCTGCTAGGTGCAGCACCATTCTCTTTGCCACAGATTAATACTCTTTGCATATCCAAGACAAAAAAATCTGATGTGTTACACTCACATGACTTTGTCTACTCTTGTACAAACTATTTTTACAAACCCTTATTCTCCATCTACTTCATGTTAATCGAGATAAACATTTGCGGACTCTATCTTATTGCTAATTTTCTTGTAGATGTAAGGGGAATATATATTTACAAGGGCAATATAGAAATACAGTAGCCTTTAAGCACATACATATCTTTTAATAGCTGGTTGCTAGGTGCAGCACCATTCCCTTTGGCACAGATTAATACTCTTTGCATATCCAAGACAAAAAAATGAATAACGAATTCCCATTTGAGAAAAGTATTGAAAAATTTAAGGGAATAACAAGTAATATCTCGAAAATGGTTCACTCAACAACAAAAATGTATATGACATAAATTGTGTATTTTAACGCGATCTACATTTTTGTGCAGTAAAATTTTGTCTATCTTTTATGGTTTACCAGTTATGCAAAAGTCGTTCACAATGAAGAATACTTTTGGAGAAATTCCCAGAAAATTCAAGATATACATTTTATTTGTCATGAAAATATCTTAAACATATGATATTTTAATCAAAATCGTTAGAGCCATTTTTGATAAAATTAAAATTTTTGAAAAATGTTCCATGTAAAGGGTAATCTGGGGTGAGGGGAGTTTCTTGAAAACCTTTGTGTCGCATCTCTGGAAGATGCTGAACCTAAATACCAAGTTTGATGTTTATCCGACTGTTCGTTTCTGAGTTATGCTGTTCACAGACAGACGCACAGACATACACACGGACATGTTTCTAAATATGCTTTTTTTGGATTCAGGGGGTCTCAAAACATGTATTTCCGGTAAAATCTCGGTATCGAATTTTTGGGTGGAATACAATACTTACCCTACTTACTATACGTAGTAGAGAAAGTAAAAAACAAAACATTTGAGACTTGGAGGGCATTATCTATGTCGTGGTGGGAAATTGCAATGATAAATCTGGCTAATGATTCCTCGAGCAACACAGAGACGTCCGATCTGGTGAGTATCGATCCGATGTCCAGCTCAATTAATTTCCATATCTCTGTGCTATGTACTATTTAGACATACAATCAAATAAGATGTCCTTCACGTAATGTACGTCACGTAGCGAAATCGTGTTCTGTCCAAGTGGGCGCGGAGTGATACAACTGGCGATACGCTTACGTCTAGTTCATTCTCCCGCTGGACACAGTGTATCTTAATCCAGATAAACGTTTACAGAAACAGCTACATTACACATTTCGTTATAGATACAACGAGAACAGCGATAGTCAAATGTTTAACAACTGGACGCTATATGCTGGCCTCAAAACTCCATACTGTTTCCATGACATCGCGAGAAACAACTGAATGTTGAAAGGGCATTAAGGGAATGACCAGGTAATGAAGAATGCGAAGTTGTAATAACAGATATCTCATAAATGGCTTTTGCCACAAAAAAAGCGTATCTGAAATATTTTGTTTTTAAAGAGATCTACATTTTTTGTGTAAAACGTTTTCGTCTATCGGTTATAAAAGATTATACAAAATCCCTTCCGAATGAAGGGGACTTCACAGGCTATTCGCAGAAAATGTAAGGCTTACCTTTAATTTCTCACGTACATATCTTTAATATATGGTATTTTAAACAAAACTGTTACAGTCATCTTTCAGAAAACAAAGTTTTCGAAAAATGTTCTATGTAAAAGGTAGTTGGGTGGGGAGTTTTCTAGAAAATCTTCGTGTTGCATCCTTGGAAGATATGGAACTTAAATGCCAAGTTTGATACTTATCCGACGTTTCGTTTTGAGTTATGCTGTTCACACACACAGACACGCTGTTACGTGGTGGTGGGTTTCTGTTTTCCTTAATAGGGCCCCTTCCCACTAACACGCTTCTATCATGAAACTTAATAGGTCGAAGGGCAAACCAAAACGTTTATGTAGCTGAGGTTAGCAAAATAATTCTTTATTCATTAACCCATAAAACTGACCAACATCCAAACAGGCAGTACAACAAAAATGAATTAAAAGTGGCTTTTACAAGTACCAAGTTAAACACTTTTCCTTTCAGAATATGGTTAGCTGTTACTTATGATTTTCTCGCAGTTCTCATAGCTCGTGTTATCTTATTTACTGGACGCCTCTTGTTTTATTATTTTAAATTTGGGTACATTGTCCTCCGGCTAGCTATTACAACTCAGTCGAGCAAGTATCTCTAAGCAGGGCGTGTAAACGGAAAGGAGTTGTTGCTAAAAGATAACACTGATAAAAAAATTGTTTCTACACCTTTATTGCCGTCACACTTAATTAATAATTCACATATTTAATCTTTATACACGCCTGACTGAAACTGTGATATTTACGAATGTAACTACAGTCGTTTAGTTGCCGCGCACCAATTACTTCGCATATTTCACATCTTGTAACTAACTTTAGGACGTGTACCTCGCGAGAGATTCTTCAGGACTACGTGACGTGCACCTCGTGAATGATTCTTCAACTCTGTGCGAAACTTGCTTATGAGAATATATACTCCTTCACCTCGAATTGCCTAAACATTATAATATAGCTCCTATTGGTTACCAAATTGCGCCCACTTTAGGGTCTGTTTTGGTCAGCCAATCACTACTACTAACATATATACTCAAGGGAAAATATTTCTTCCATTTCTAAAAAAAAAACACGCTACACTGACGTCATTTGTTTATCTCTTCTTAGTGATAAACAACTCACCCCCTCGGATTATTGTTACCCACTTCTATTGTCAGTTTCAGTTAGGCCGTGTAAACTTATTTCCTAACAATACTTATGGCTAACAAACATCTAAAATCCTGTACACACAATAATATTAATTTACACTACAATCACTCTGGCATTCGCAGCATGTTATTATATAAAATATTGCCTCAATTTGTAAACAAGCATTATTTAACGCATTAAACCAACTTGCTTTTTCTATAAAATAACTACCTTAACTTCAAAAGCAATCTCTTCAAAGCCACGTTACGTTATTTTCCCGTGAACAATTACCGTTTTGCCCAAACTACCGGCAGCCACTAATTTTGGAATATGTGCCCCTGCCAAACATAATATAACACTCGCATACTACACCGTAACCCTTGTTGTGTTGATTCCTTTTGTGTAGGAGATGTCCAAGTTTCGCTGGTCTAACAGTAATTCGCTCTCTTGCTGACTCGGAGAGGGCTTCCTTATGGACGATGTGCCGTTCTGCGTTGTTCCTCCTGCGCGTCCCGTCGAGTACTCCCTTAGCAGGCTTTGGATGGGCGGTTATATACCCTCACGTGGGAGGGATGCGAGGGCAGAGGAGAGTTGGCCACCAGCCAAGTGACCCACTTGTTGCAATATGGACCGCCATAGATGGGGAGTGCTACGAGATGACGTTCAGTGGCGGTAGATCCAAGAACCGCTACAACACACACGGACCTTTTTCTAAACATGCATTTTCTTGGGTTCAGGGGTTCTCAATACATATATTTCTCGTGAAATATGAACATTGAATTTTTGGGTGGATTACAATACTGTGGCGTATTAGTAGCTATTGTCATGCCAGACACATTATTGCGTCGTATTGGCGACGGCATTGTTGGGGTAATTCTTTCGGTTTTGGGCTTGAAGTTCGTTTTGCCATGACGCTCTCCAGTCCGAGCTAGTGGATCTAGCGTTACTTTTTTGTGTTGTGTTAGCGTCACTTTGGTTTGAGAGAACAGTGAGTGCGGTTGTATGTGAAGAGTGTGAATGTAGCATCTCCCCTCATTTCTTTCTTTATCTATTTTGTGTGCGATGTAGGGGCACCGTGTTTTTACTGAATAAACCACAGTTAATGTGATTAATGTGAATTCTGTGTATTTTGTTATAAATATCCCGCGCCTGCACCGGAATGTGATGTTCAAAGTTCTGGTCCTCTCGCTGTCCCTGCAGCTAAGTCTTTCAATGTGCATGTAATTAAAATGTAATACTTTTAACTGGAAACCTTTTGGCCCTCACCCCAGTATGTAACATTTAGAGGAAGTATTGTATTCCACCCAAAAATTCGATGTTGAGATTTCACCATAAATATACTTTTGAGGCACCTGAACCTAAAAATGCATTTTTAGAAAAGGGTTGCTATTTTTGGGTGGAATACAATACTTCGTCTACTTACTATACGTAGTAGAAGAAATAAAAATTATAATAAATTGTAATAGGGAATGCTTTGCTGTTTATCTACAGATAATGAAAACAAGTAGACCGGACGGTACCCTAATGCTATCTGTCCGGGACGTGAACAAGTAGAGGTACAGTTGCCTGGCACTAAGGCCTCGTGGCGAAACAAGTTGTTATGGTACAGGAATGAGACCTAGAAGATTAATTGTCCGCAACACACCGATCCTAACAAATCTTTCGCTATCTCACCAACGTAGAATAAATACGAAAAAAATTGAAGCCGGAGACAGGGATTATGAAGTTGCAGATGCAGAGCCATGGAAAATTGGGTTTTATTTTACCCCTCGCCCTAGTGGAGGCATACTGTATGCTATTACATCCACTAAGTTTATGTTGGTAGGGCTGGACTTCCTCAGCAAGGAACTCACGTGCTGGGATTCCAAATTTTCATATGTGTAGGTAAATATTATTGCAAGTCGTAGAAAACACACAATCGTGCAAAAATACCCTAAATATATCGTATTTTAATCAAAATCGTTAAGTAAATGTATGATAAAATTAAAAAAAACACATTTTTCATTGTAAACGGTGCTTTTGTGTATGGGGAGGATTTTCTTGAAAATGTTCGTGTCGTTCGTATGTTTGTAAGATGGGTACTCAACATAAATACACTATGTGATCAAAAGTATACGGACACCCCCACAAATACCTTTTTCATCTTAGGTGCATTGTGCTGCCACCTACTGCCTGGTACTTCTTATCCGAGGGCTCAGTAGTCATTAGACATCGTGAAACAGCAGAATGGGACGCTCCGTGGAACTCACGGACTTCGAACGTGGTCAGGTGATTGGGTGTCACTTGTGTCAGAAGTCTGTACGCGAGATTTCTACACTTCTAAACATCCCTAGGTCCACTGTTTCTGATGTGATAGTGAAGTGGAAATATGAAGGGACATGTACAGCACAAAAGCGTACAGGCCGACCTCATCTGTTGACTGACAGAGACCGTCGACATTTGAAGAGGGTCGTAAAGAGTAATAGGCAGACATCTATCCAGACCATCACACAGGAATTCCAAACTGCATCAGGATCCACTCTAAGTACTATTACAGTTAGGCGTGAGGTGAGAAACCTTGGATTCCATGGTCGAGCGGCCGCTCATAAGCCACACATCACGCAGCAAAATGGCAAACGACGCCTCGATTGGTGTAAGGAGCGTCGACATTACACGATTGAACAGTGGCAAAACGTTGTGTGGAGTGACGAATCAGTACACAATGTGGCGATCCGATGGCAGGGTGTGGGTATGGCGAATGCCCGGTGAGCGTCATCTGCCAGCGTGTGTAGTGCCTACAGTGAAATTCGGTGGTGGTGGTGGTGGTGGTGGTGGTGGTGGTGGTGTTATGGTGTGGTCGTATTTTTCCTGGAGGGGGCTTGCACCGCTTCTTGTTTTGCGTGGCACGATCACAGCGCAGACCTAAATTGATATTTTAAGCACCTTCTTGCTTCCCACTGTTGAACAGCAATTCGGGGATGGCGATTGCATCTTTCAACACGCTCGAGCACCTGTTCATACTGTACGGGCTGTGGCGGAGTGGTTACACGACAATAACATCCCTGTAATGGACTGGCCTGCACAGACTCCTGACTTGAATCCTATAGAACACCTTTGGGATGTTTTGGAACGCCGACTTCGTGCCAGGCCTCACCGACCTACATCGATACCTCTCCTCAGTTCCGCACTCCGTGAAGAATGGGCTGCCACTCCCCAAGAAACCTTCCAGCACCTGATTGAAAGTATGCCTGCGAGAGTGAACGCTGTCATCAAGGCTAAGGGTGGGCCAACACCATATTGACTTCCAGCATTACCGATGGAGGGCGCCACGAACTTGTACGTCATTTTCAGCCAGGTGTCCGGATACTTTTGATCACGTAGTGTATCAGCTTTGGTATTTATCCACTTTTCTTTTTAAGCTATGCTGTTCACAGACACATACGCGGGACTTTTTCTAAAACTCCTTACTTCTGGGGGGGAGGTGGTTCAAGGGCTCTCAAGACGTGTATTTGAAGTGAAATCTCGATATAGAATTTTTGTGGGAGGTGCAATACTTCCCCTACTTGGACATATAAGCGATAGAGAAAGTAAAAATTGCACTCAACAAATGAAGCTAAAGTACTTCTGTGGTGAAGTATTTCCTAATCCAAGGTCCCGGGTTCAATTCCCGGTTGGCCTGGAAATTTTTCTTTATTCCGCACTATTAATGTGTGTTCATTGTAAAAGTTAATGAAAAACCTCTTATATGCTACATTCATATGGCATTCTCTACCCATTCTTTGACAAACCATTCTTACAAAAGCTTATTCTTCTCTCTACTTCATTATATTTTTGGGAAAATCGTTTTCTTGCACATTTCCTTATAGGTACAATGAGAATAGGGGAATACAGAAGACAACTGAGCGAGATGGGCAGCCGACAACGTTTATGGCCAGCATTTGGGAGGTCTCGGGTACAATTTCCGATGGCAGCGCACTCTGACCACGGCTGTTTCGTGGTTTTACCTGGTCACCTAAGCTAATCCTGGGGTGGTGTATTCTACCATGATTTCCCAATTCCCTCATTTCCTGACATTTCCTTTTTCCATTTTCATCTTTCAGGCAGTCTCTCCGGGCTCCGTAGTACGTCCTGTGATAGACAGATGGCATGGTCTGTACTTTGGAAAGATTTGAAAAGATGTCCCCGCCAACGACAGAGCGCATTTGGCGTGCCTGCTTCATGTCTTCACGTCTACTGGCCGAGTGCGGGTGTTTCGTACTGGAAATGATAGGGGCTCCCCTGCGTCTCTGTAAACCCGTCTCCCTGCGAACCTGCTATCTCCTGCGGCTCTTTCACTCCATCCCTGTCTCCAGGGAGGTGTAGCCACAATTTATGTAGTTGGTCGCAGTGGCGAGATGTCCTCTTTCGGCAAATACCTCGTACAGTAGACTTAAACGATAGCCAAATACAGTTGATCGCTTGTGATCACTTTGAAATTCTGTTTTCTTCGCATGATCAAGACAAGAAGACGAACAGCAATTTTCAGCTGAAAAAGTATAAGTATTTGACAGCTGAAACCCTTAATGAAGAATTTCTCGGAAATAGCTAATGGCACAAAAACGTTTTTGATATAAATTGGTGATTTAACGAAATATTATTTTTATTTTTGTTTATTTTTCTTTTTTTGCGTTAAAATTTAGTCTCTATCTCTTGGATTTTACCAATCATACAAAATTCCTTCCGAATGAAAAGGTCTTAAATTCAAGACAGGCATTTTGTAATGCGAATATGTTTAAAATATAGTATTCTAATCAAAAACATTAGAATCACTTTGAGAAGATCAAAAATAAGGAAACATTTTGCATATAAAGGGTTGTTTGGGATAGGGGACTTCCCTGGAAACCTTTGTTTCGTTACTTTGGAACTTAACTACTTTTCGTGTTTGTGTTATGCTATTCACAGACAAACACCAACTTTTTGTAAACTTTCTCGTTGTGTTTTGTACTCAAGGGATCTCACAACACGTATTTGTAGTAAAATTTCGATACTGAATTATTGTATGTAATACTTCTCCAACCTACAACAATAAATGAAATAAGTCAGATGTAAACACTCACATCGACGTTGATGCCCTTGAGAGGAAAGACCCGGGTGTGTGGCAGTTCTTTGGGCACATAACGGAAGAATTCCTGTCTACCTTTGTACCACTTGACGCTGTACAAGGGCTCGCCCTCCAGGTCATACGAACATCTGAGTGTGATGGTGTCTCCGGGACTGACCGCATCGGGTACCTCCATCTTCACGTCCCTCAGACCTCCCACACCTGCAACATTCAAACATCACATAGCACCAAACGTTCCGATATATGTAACTACTACTTCAAACTAGTAATTTGTACAAAGCTTAAAACATTTGTTGACACCTTTTTGTAACAGACCAGTTCAATGTACAACAAATAACACTCCAAGAAAATAATTTTAAAAATTTCTGATGTGATACATTCACATTACTTTCTCTACCCTGTCGTCCTACCTAGTCTAGCGGTACCATGCTACCCTGTGGTTACCGGGTCGCGGTGGAGGGCGATGGATGTTTTTTGGGCGTAAACTGTTAGCATGGCTTTCTTCGGAAGGGAAGCAAAGCTGGTGGTCCCATGTCGTAGATTTACGGCACTTAAAGGAACCTCAAGCCTGATAAAGAGGCCCCTGATCAAAATTACCTATATTTCACGCCCAATTTAGAATGGGGCACTAAGAACCATAGTAGTTAAAGAGCGCCCATAAATTAAACTCAATTTAATTTTCCTACCCTCTATCGCTTATTAATAGTTATACAAACTATTCTTACTGAAGCTTATTTTTCTATCTACTACATTTTAATTCAAATAAAACTTTACAGAAATAGTTACATTACACATTTCGTTATAGATACAAAGAGAACAGCGGTAGTCAAATGTTTAACCACTGGACGCTATATGCTGGCCTTAAAATTCCATACTGTTTCCATGACAACGCGAGAAACAACTGAATGTTGAAAGTAATTTAAGAGAATGACCAAGACATTAACTATTGCAACTTTTAATAACGGATGTCTTAGAAATGTCTTATGCTGCAAAAAACGTGTTTGGGATTAACTGCGTATTTTAAAGAAATCTATATTCTTTTGTGTAGTACGTCTTCGTTTATCGCTTCACGTTTACTAGTTATGCAAAATGATATAAAATTCCTTGTGAATAAGAGGATTCCAAAGGCTATTCCTAGAAAATTAAGATATACATGTTATTTGTCATGTAAATATCTTTCATACATAGTATTTTAATCGAAATCGTTACAGCCATTTGTAAGAATATAAACAAATTGTCCAGGTAGTCTGGGGTGGGGGATTTTCTTGAATGCGATTTTCTGTCTCATCTCTGGAAGATAATGAACCTGTTCGTTTCTGAGTTATGATGTTCACAGCACACACACACACACACACACACACACACACACTCGCGGACATGTTTCTAAAAATGCATTTTTATTCAGGGGGCCTCAAAACATGTATTTCCGATGAAATCTCGATATAGAATTTTTAGGCGGAGTACAATAACGTTACTACCTACGGTAGATGGTAGAGAAAGTAAACATTCTTTTTTCAGAAATAGTTTCATTTCACGTTTCGTTGCAACTACAAGACGGGATAGAAAAAACCAAATAGATAGTTAGATGCTTAAAAGCTTGTAGGTAAATTGCTGGCCTTGAAATTACATACTCATTCCATAATATTGCAATAATAATTGGAAAGTGACCGATGCCACAGAAAAAGCTGTATGAAAGAAATTGTATGCTTTGAGAAGAGATCTACAGTTTTTGTGAAGCACGTGTTTGTCTATCTCTTAGTTTACCAGTTATACAAAAGGCATTTGGAAATGAGGAGGGCTACACAGGTTGTTCCTAGAAAAATCAAGACATACATTTTATTGATCATGTGAATATTCGAATTATATGATATTTTAACCAAAATGGTTAGAACCATTTTGAGAAAATAAATAAATAAACAAATTTTGTTGTGTAAAGGGTAGTTTGTGTATGGGATTTTCTTGAAAATCTTCGTGTCGCCTCCTTAAAAGTGCTGAGCTGAAATATCAAGTTTGTTAATATTTATCTGATATTTCGCTTTTGAGGTATACTGTTGTCACACACAGACTTTTTACTTTCTCTAATACGTATAGTAAGCAGGGGAAGTATTGTATTCCACCCAAAAATTCGATACCGAGATTTCACCGGAAATATATGTTTTGAGATCCCCTGAATCCAAAAAAAACATTTTTGGAAACATGTCTGTGTATGTGTGTGTGTGTGTGTGTGTGTGTCTGTGAACAGCATAACTCAGAAACGAACAGTCGGATAAACACCAAACTTGGTATTTAGGTTAAGTATCTTACAGAGATGCGACACGAAGGTTTTCAAGAAAATCCCTCCACCCCAGATTACCCTTTATATGCAACATTTTTCGAAAATTTTAATTTTCTCAAAAATGGCTCTAAGGATTTTGATTAAAATATATGTTTAAGATATTTTCATGACAAATAAAATGTATATCTTGAATTTCCAGGAAATGTCTCCAAAAGTATTCTTTATTGTGGACGACTTTTGCATAACTAGTAAACCATAAGAGATAGACAAAATTTTACTACACAAAAAATGTAGATCGCGTTAAAATACACAATTTATGTCATATACATTTTTTTGTTGAGTGAACCATTTTCGAGTTATTGCTTGTTATTCCCTTAAATTTTCCAATACTTATACTTTTTCTCAAATTCGTTATTCATTTTTTTATTGTCTTGGTAATACAAAGAGAATGGAATACTCCACATAGCAACCAGCTCTTAAAATATTTGACTATCGCTTAAAGCCCAGCAATTCCCCTTGCATCTACAACAAAATTAGCAATAAGACTAACATCTCGATTAATATGAAGCATATGGAGAATAAGCGTTTGTAAAAATAGTTTGTACAAGAGTAGAGAAAGTCATGTGAGTGTAGCACATCAGATTTTTTCTTAAGTGAAACTTTGCGGTAGGGCAAATTTGCCTGGTGCAGAATGAAAAACTCACTTCTCTCTCCGTCCCATATGTTATAGATAGTCTAAGCGCATGCGCCGCATGTACTGTATGAATACGTAGTATAGGGAACCAGTATACACTTGTGTATTATACTGCACATTAGCTGAACACGTTGTAATGTTGTTATTGTATTAGCGAGGTTCCTGCTTTAAATAAAGTGAACTTTTAAAGTGATCGTGTAGCAAAACAGCTTCAGTGAATGACTTAAAAAATGGGTTTCGTAGATTGCATCTTAATCAATTACAATTGATAAGATTTTTGGATGAAAAATTCAAGTTAAAATTCAACACTGACAAAGCTCGGAATACAACCAGACCAGATACTAAATCGACGCAGTATTCTCTCGTTATTTAGAAAATTTACTTCAGCTTTCTTACAGTGTGAATCATTGTAAATTGATGAATAAAAGAAATATTTAATTTAATTAAGAGAGATTCCACGTAACCATTTCGTAATCCTGAAATAATAAAACCACCAACACATGGTAGAAGTTTCACTTGTAACGCGCAAGACTTTAACGCATTATTTTTCATTTTGGGAGTCGTGTAATTCTCGGTATCGAATCTCCGTGTGGAATGCAGTACATGATAAACTGACCTTTGGTGATGCCGAACCTATAACCCACTAGTTATAGGACAAAGTATGGATCTGATTGGCCAGTTGACTACGACTCGGGGCAAGTCAGACTTATCAGCAACCTCGCCCAGTTGCTTGTGGATGACGTTGCCATAGCAACCGTGAAGGTGAGTGGGTGCAGGCCACAGGTCGAGAACAAAAGGGCAGCAATTAAAATAATAATACAGTTTGATTGCGTCTAGCTAAACTTCTGTTGGCGATGAGGAAATTGATTTTTTCTGATTTACGCCGAACGTGAACCCCAGAGAATGTTGCTGTTAATGACGTCAACAAGATAGAACTAAATAAACCTTACTTCTTGATAGTATCAGAAATTGCTTCACCTGTTAAGCACAACAAAGCTTTTCTAAGAGGTACAAGGGAATGCAATTAACGGTCATGTCTGACTAAACGCACTGTGTGTTTCTTTCAGCGGTTACAAGCTCAACATATTTAACGGACTTACTTTGTATCCTCCAATTATGATAAAACATATTTTTTCGCTTTTTTAACTTTGTGATAGTTAAAAAACGAGAATACAATATTATATGGCTAAATATAAGAAACTCCTAATGTGTAACACTCACACTATCTTCTCTACCCACTCTTACAATGGTAATTTGTTTATCTACTACATTTTAATTCAAACAAACATTTACAGAAACAGCTACATTACATATTTCGTTATAGATACAAAGAGAACACCGATAGTCAAATGTTTAACAACTGGACGCTATATGCTGGCCATAAAATTCCATACTGTTTCCATGACATCGTGAGAAACAACTGAAAATGAACAAGACTCGAAAAGAATGACAAAGTATGAAAAGATGGTTTGTACTGTAACTTGTTTGCAACACACTTTGGGCGTCAATTTGAAGTAGGCCGTATTGAAGGAGTTGTATTATATTTCAACTGTTGGGGAATCGAACTTGAAATTCGTTGCAACCACATGTATAGTACCCGCTTTCCGGTAGCCTTCGCCCTAAGTTTAAAAATATTAACTTTGTAATTTTGACTGTTTCTTTAAATATTATGTATCTATGTTTGCCTCGTCAGTATTTATTTTAGAGACATGGATGTCTTGGCAGGGTTGTGGTGTGACTTAAGAATGTAGGCTTACACAGATTATAATTTTACTTCACTCCTTTTATTAATGCTTGACACGATTTAAATAACACTTCACTGATGTAGAGAGAGCTGTGAGATGTTTTTATTAATTACTTGTACTTTTTAACACGTAAACTTATTTTTCGTCTCACACGAATACGTATTAAATCTCTCGAGGACGCATCTCGCATCCGGTTACAAACACTGTCTGCAGGCAACTGACTTGATTTCAACCGCCTAAAGTTGTAAATTTCTGTATTTCAATCTCTGATTGGCTATTCCTAATCCAATAGAATACCTTCATTTATCTAAAGCTTTTTCTGGTTGTTGATTGGCTATTTTTAAACTGTCTCAAAATTTACATTATTGCTGCTCTAATAATGACTAGTAGCATTTAAACTTCCTTACTCATTATTGCCTCAAGGTTACCTCATTGTTAGCAACTTTAAACCTATTTCTCACAGCTCCTACATTATTAAATTACGTAATACATTCACATAACATTATTGAACATGTATACAATAATATAAGCATATACAATGACTGTTACATACATTTTTACAAATTATTACATACATATTGCTTCAAGGCGGGCTGTTATTGAATTTACATATTTATATAATTAGACTGAAAGTATTTAAGTGTTAAAACTACTGCCTCAAGGTAGAGAAGGTACTGCATTCCAGTTAAAAAATCTATATCTATATGTCAACTAAAATATATGTTTTGAGGCCCCCTGAATCCAACAAAGGCATTTTTACCTTTTCTACCACAAATATGAGGAACCGCTGTTTAAGTTGGCAATCAATAGTTAACACGCCTCTGCCGCGCCTCCCATCCCTCATTGCCGAACCAATAAGAACCGGACTAGTTCAGGGGCGAGTATGGACAGTCCTTGGGAGACATATTGTTTCAGCCATTCAGGTGACATACATCTTCATAGGGTAACCCTAGCGAATCGGACATCAGCTAAAACCAATTACAGGATCACTCAACTAAGGCAGGCGCGCAACACAAATAAAGAGGAGATTCTGCCAACATTCAAGACTGGAAAATACTAAAAGTAACCAAAAGCATCCGCACCTTTTTTCCACTCGACTGTACCCAGTACGTAGAGGAGGTGTTAACATTCCACCCAAAAATTCGATATCGATATTTCACCGGAAGTATATGTTTTAAGTCCCTGAATACAACAAAAGTATTTTTACCTTCTCCTATGTACCTAGTACGTAGAGGAAATATTGCATTCCACCCAAAAATTAGATTTTGAGATTTTATCGGAAATACATGTTTTAAGGCCCTCTGAATACAAAAAAAAATATTTTTAGAAAAAGATCCGTGTGTGCGTCTAACTCAAAAACGGAAGTGTGATAAGTACCAAGTTTGGTATTTAACTTCTTTATCTTCCAAGGATTCGACATTAACATTTTCCCTCCCCCCAACTACCCTTTACATGGAACATTTTTCGAAAAACTTTGATTTTCTGAAAAATGGCAGTAACGAGTTTGATTAAAATTTTATATATTAAGCATTTTTACATAACAAATAATGTATATAACGAATTTTCTGAGAAGCCTTTGAAGTCCTTTTTATTCCGAAATAATTTTGTACGATATTGTATAAGTTTTAAACATTAAGCGATGGACAAAAACGTACTACTCAAGAAATGTAGATCACTTTAACACACACAATTTATTTTAAATAACTTTTTCGGCGATAACGGCCATTTCCGAGATATCCGTTATTAATAGTATGAATTGTTCAATACTTTTGAGGTCCTGTTGATTTTCAATTGTTTCTCGCGAAAAACTATGTCTAAATCATTTTACTATCGCGGTTCTCTTTATATCTACAACCACGTGTATAATGCAGGTATTTACGGAAAGATTTATCTGATTAAAATGAAGTAGATAGGAAAATAGACTTTCGTAAGAATAATTTATATAGCCATTAATAAGCGATGGAGGGTACACAAAGCCATGTGAATGTATACATCAGATTTTTCTTAACATAATTTTTGGACTCGGGGACAAGCTCAAAACTGCGGTATACTTGTGGTGGGAGAGCATAACTCGCAGTATGTCCGCTATATTAATATATGATTTAATATATAAACTATGGTGGTACTGATAATTATCTTGTGTTTTAGTTGATACTCTTAAAGTTTATGTTTATTTCTTGGCACGGCTGCTGTTATTTGGGTTTTTGGTAGAGCTTGTTTAACTTTGCAGGGTGTGATACGGGAAGGAAGGTAAAAAGTAACAACTCTAACAATAGATTAAGTTATGAAGAACACTATGCTTTAATGGCACCCGCATTTACTGTTTTAGTAATAAGCTACACGGTTGCTTAAGTTAATTGGAGCTGTAGAACGGTCGCACCCTACCACGTTTGTGCGCCAAACTTGCGGTCGCTGAGCAATCAAGTGCTCTAGAAATAATTGTAGTATTTATCACACGTTCCTATGGACTTTTAAATTGATAACATTTCTACGTTCCTACTACATTATAAGAAGTAACTAATAACGCCTGCTTCTGAGAGCTTACATGTATGTTATTCACATTGCAGCACTTTATACTGAACCGCCCTGGCTGATGGGGTCGCTACAACTAACATTTCTGTACTTAAAGATTTTAAAACATATTCCTCCTTAAAATTTCATTGTCTGTCTTCGTTCAGCTGGGAACCTTCCAGATGACTTACCCGGCTATTGTTCGCGTTTGCAAACATGTGACCTCTCTACAAAAAAATCTGATGTGTTACACTCACATGACTTTCTCTACTCTTGTACAAACTATTTATATAAACGCTTATTCTCCATCTACTTCATGTTAATCGAGATAAACATTTGCAGAGTCTATCTTATTGCTAATTTTCTTGTAGATGTAAGGGGAATATATATATATATATATATATATATATATATATATATATATATATATATACAAGGGCAACTTGGAAATACAGTAGCCGTTAAGCACATACATATCTCTTAATAGCTGGTTGCTAGGTGCAGCACCATTCCCTTTACCACAGATTAATACTCTTTGCATCTCCAAGACAAAAAAATGAATAACGAATTCCCATTTGAGAAAATAAGTATTGAAAAATTTAAGGGAATAACAAGTAATATCTCGAAAATGGTTCACTCAACAAAAAAAATGTATATGACATAAATTGTGTATTTTAACGCGATCTACATTTTTTGTGTAGTAACATTTTGTCTATCTCTTATGGTTTACCAGTTATGCAAAAATTGTTCACAATAAAGAATACTTTTGGAGACATTCCCGGGAAATTCAAGATATACATTTTATTTGCTATAAAAATATCTTAAACATATGATATTTTAATCAAAATAAGCCATTTTTGAGTAAATTAAAATTTTCGAAAAATGTTCCATGTAAAGGGTACTCTGGGGTGGGGGGATTTTCTTGAAAACCTTCGTGTCGCATCCTTGGAAGATACTGAACCTAAATACCAAGTTTGGTGTTTATCCGACTGTTCGTTTTTGAGTTATGCTGTTCGCAGACACACAGACACACACACAGACACACACACAGACATGTTTCCAAAAATGCTTTTTTGGATTCAGGGGGTCTCAAAACATGTTTTTCCGGTGAAATCTCGGTATCGAATTTTTGGATGGAATATAATACTTCCCCTACTTACTATACGTAGTAGAGAAAGTAATATGTTGTGTTCCCTTGTCGCCTTTTCTATTTCACAAAGACTCAAGGTATGGCTTTTATGACTTTCCCGTACAAGTCCTTTTTGCCTGTGCCCTAATTCTAACACAAAGATATGTTTGTCGGCTTTTAACAAGGGTTCCACAGCTCCAGCTCAACACTTGTACATACATAAAACTTATGACTTAACTTCTATTTATACAACAAGTATTTTTCTTATTAATACCATTTCACATTATTATATACATGGCATATATAACCATAGTTACTGTCTCAAAACTTGTATTAGTGTTAGTGGAAGTAATAATTTTTTGTATGATTATTTTGTAAAAGAATGATAGATATCAGAGTTTATGTTTCAAACTCGCCGGTGCTGTCTAATGTGGTTGCGCCCGGCTGGTAGGCTACCAACGCAACCGTGAGAACGGTATATAATTGTTTTTCTATAAGTATTCGATAACAAATGAAGGGTAACTCTACCCGTCACTAATGAGGCAGTCTGTTATAAAAAGAAAAATAATTTGCACAGTCGTAATGAGAATAAAGAGAAAAGCAATTAGAGTGGAAAGAGAGAGAGAGAGAGAGAGAGAGAGAGAGAGAGAGAGAGGCAATCAGAACGATTCTTTGTGACCGAGTTTTACGATGTGGAGAAATTCCAACTGCCTTTGTGGAATATTAATGATGTATAAATAAACAAATAAATATAATTTATAAGTAAAGCAAAAAGTTTCATTAAATGTTGGCAGTCAAGGGGTTACATAAATACCTCGGGATATGCACACTTGTTAACTTGTACGGTCTACACGTAAAATATACGTGAGCAGAGATCTGTTTATGACATTACGGAAAATGAGGCGTTTTAACGGCTTTGTGGGCAGATTCTAAGTGTTACAGATTTTCACCACTACACATTAAATTACATTGCATTATATTGTAATCTAACATTACAGGCTGGATGGTATACACTGCTATCACAGAACCTTATCACCTTCACTGGGCTGCAGCATAGCGTGCGGATTCAGGGCGCGAACATTCAGTAACGGACTCGAACTGTAAATTCAACTCCCTCGCAAAATTTGTTTATCCTATTCGCGTTTTGTGACAGTGGGATATAAGTTTCCTATTTTTGTGAGGTTATTTTTCACCACCGCGTACAAGGTAGGTAGAGAAAGTATTGCATTCTACCCCCCCCAAAAAAAACATCGATACCAAGATTTGAACGGAAATATGTTTTGACGCCTCCTGAATCCAGAAAAAAAGCAATTTTATAAAAACTTCCATGTCTGTGTGTGTGTTTGAACCACATAACTCAAAAACCAAAAATGCGATAAACACCAAACTGTATTTAGATTCAATATGCTACAGAAACATCCCCCACAACAAACCACGCTTTACATGGAGCATTTTTCGAAATTTTTTATTTTCCAAAATTTGTTCTATTTTCATTAAAACTCCATATATTAAAGATATTTACACCAAAAATTGAATGTTTATCTTGAATTTTCTGGGAATAGGACCGAAGTCCTCTTTATTGGAAAGAAATTTTGTATAAACTTGTAAACCTTGTAAACGTACTACACAACAAAAGTAGATCTCTTTAAAACACACAGTTCATTTCAAACTTGTGGCATCAACCATTTCTGGAATACCTTTACTAATGGATAGATTTTTTTTAATTCTATAAGCCGCCTTTAACATCTAAAGTTATATCGGCGGCTTTGCGTTTGGAAAAACTGCTCATCGACATTGATGTTCATTCGTTACTTTCGTATTAATCTTAGGTTGTTTCCTTTGGGTTTTCTATTTAAACATTAATTTCACACCCATTCACTCACACTACCATTCATCCCTCCATACTCTAGGGAGGATGGAATCCTGTCTAAAGAAAAACTCCCATCCACCAGACGGGAATCGAAACCGGAACCTTGTTCTATTTCTTCAATACTTTGTCATTCCTTTACAATCTTGTCGATTTTCAGTTGTTTCTCGCGATGTCATGGAAACAGTATGGAATTTTAAGGCCGGCATATAGCGTTCAGTTGTTAAACATTTGACAACCGCTGTTCTCTTTGTATCTATAACGAAACGTGTAATATAGCTGTTTCTGCAAAGGTTTATTTGGATAAAATGTAGTAGAGAGAAAAATAAGCTTTAGTAAGAACAATTTGTATACCCACTAATCAGCCATAGAGGATAGAGAAAGTTATGTGAATGTAACACATCAGATTTTCACTTTCTCTACTACGTATAGTAAGTAGGGAAAGTATTGCATTCCACCCAAAAATTCGATACCGAGATTTCAACGGAAATATATGTTTTGAGACTCCCTGAATCCAAATAAAGCATTTTTGGAAACATGTCCGTCTGTGTGTGTGTCTGTGAACAGCATAATTCCGAAACAAACAGTCGGATAAACACCAAACTTGGTATTTAGGTTCAGTATCTTCCAGAGATGCGACACGAAGGTTTTCAAGAAAATCCCCCCACTCCAGATTACCCTTTACATGGAACATTTTTCGAAAATTTTAATTTTCTCAAAAATGGCTCTAACGATTTTGATTAAAATATCATATGTTTAAGATGTTTTTATGACAAATAAAATGTATATCTGGAATTTTCTGGGTATGTCTCCAAAAGTATTCTACATTGTGAACGACTTTTGCATAACTGGTAAACCATAAGAGATACACAACATTTTACTACAGAAAAATGTAGATCGCGTTAAAATACACAATTTATGTCATATACATGTTTTTTGTTGAGTGAACCATTTTCGACATATTTCTTGTTATTCCCTTAAATTTTCCAATACTTATACTTTTTCTCAAATGGGAATTCGTTATTCACTTTATAGTCTTGGATATGCAAAGAGTATTAATCTGTGGCAAAGAGAATGGTGCTGCACATAGCAACCAGCTATTAAGAGATATTTCTATGCTTAAAGGCTACTATATTTTTATATTGCTCTTGCAAATACAAAACAAGGGGAACATAGTACGCCTTAAGCGATAGTCAAATATTTTTAGCACTGGTCTCTTTGCATGTCAAAAGATCGTTTCTGCAAATGTTTATCTCGATTAATATGAAATAGGTGGAGAATAAGAGCTTATAAAAATAGTTTGTACAAGAGTAGAGAAAGTCATGTAAGTGTAAAACATCAGATAATTTTAGAAAAAGGTTCGCGTCTATGTATGTGTCTGTGAACAACATAACTCAAAAACGAAATGTCGAATAAATACCAAATATGTGACTTAATTTCAGTATGTTCCACAGACACCACACGAATATTTTCAACAAAACCCTCCTACACCAAACTACTCTTGTGTATCTCGAATTTTCAGGGAATAACCACTAAAGTCCTCTTCATTTGGAAGCAGTTTTGTATAATCTTGTGTAACTGGTAAAGTTATCCGATACACAAAAACGCACTGCAACCAAAAATGTCCATCATTTTGAAATACACAATTTAAAATAACTTTTTCGTGGCATCAGCCATTTCCGAGATATTCGTTATTAATGTTTCGAATTGTTCATTTTTTAAACAACATTCGGTTGTTTCTCGCGATGCCATGGAAAAAGTATGGAATTTTAAGGCCAGCATATAGCGTCCAGTTGTTAAACATTTGACTGTCACTGTTCTCTTTGTATCTATAACGAAATGTGTAATGTAGTTATTTCTGCAAATGTTTATCTAAATTAAAATGAAGTAGATAGAAAAATAAGCTTTGTTTAGAATAATTTGTATACCCCGACGGAAGGTAGAGAAGTCTGTGTTAATGTAACACATCAGAATTCTTTTTATAATTAACGTTATGAATCAAAAAATACGGACTGTACATCTGTATATAACCTAGAAAGTGGTGTTCTTTTCTTTAATGTATTTATTGTGGTCTTACAAACAATTTCAGCAATAAGCACTACTACTAGGCCTTCAAGGATTCTTATAAAACGGAGTTTACATTTATTTTACAAAACCTTTGTACATATACTGAACTGAATATTTTACGCATTCTAAATTTCAAGTCATCACAAAATTATTACACTTTGCTGGACGAGGAAAAGTTTTACGGGTTTCAATTTCAGAAAGTTGGCAAGTTTCGTCTCTAAAGATCTTACATAAGTATTTTCCCTCGGTTTACGAGGTGGTAACCGAGACTGTATGGAAGTATTCTGAACATCGTTTCTTGTTTTATCAACTTGCTCTCGAGTGATACAGCAAAGAAAATATAACGTGGTGAAGAATTGCTGATTTTATTTATCTTGCTTGCAATATCTCTTTATAACACCCTTTGAACAAAAGATTGCTGTCATGTTTACATTACGCTGTCTTTCACAATATCTCATCTCTCTGTTTATGTAAACCAAGTTCGGCGACGCGCTTTCTTTACCGCGACAGCCGAGGCAGCGTAAATCGATACAACAACGTTTACAGTGATGGGACGAACTGTACTCTCGTCTCCAGTTACCAAACTTGAAAGGATTTCTCATAAACAAAATTATACGTTACTAACAAGCTTGAGTACATTTTCTCGTTGTTAGTTCATGGTACGCCCTGCGTCAAATGTCACATTTAGATAGCGTTTTGTTGATATTGAGGCTTCATCTAGAATAGAACCTCATAAAATCCAACTGTTTTAACTCTCCCTGCAAGTAAAGGGAGTATTATTGCCTTCCCTTCAAAAATTTGATTTCAAGGTTTCACTAGTAATATACCGAACAGGTTGGCTCAGGCCCGCATTCGGAAGGTCGTGGATTCGATTCTCGCCGGTGACCTTCCTCACACATGGGCCCTTTCGGGGGTTTCCTCCGGTCGCTAGGCGAATGCTGGGATGGTTTGTTACATCCCCCGAATTTCCTGCCCCTCCATTCCACCTCCATTCTCATTTCACTTCACCCTTCAGGGTTAAAAGCGTCGGCAAGAGTGTCGGCTTTGCTTGGCAGAGAAAAGGATGCTCTGTGTCAGCCTTCGTCTCCCGGAATGGGTGCGGTCTCCAGGGGATGTGCAAGCCCGCTGTGGGGAGGGGAGCTGTTGGACCAGTTGCCACCCGGAGAGTTTCAATCTTCAAAAGTAGGGACCCTGCCCTCTGCCCTGTAATGCCTCCTGCCCTCTGTCTCATCTAACCACACCACTCCCTCCCGGGGGCATCCCGTCAGGACCTTCAGGTACAAAAGATGCTATAGGTCGAGGTGCTAAGTCCGCTTTCGCAGTTAGTTCTAGTTCTAGTCACCAGAAATACATGTTTTGAGAATCCTTCAATCCAGAAGAAAGAATTTCTACTTTTCCTACTACGTATTGAAGCCGAAATTACAATACTAAGTCTAAATCACAAAAACACTACACTTCTTGCTAATCTAACATACGCTGCCGTTTGTGAAAATTGCAACACCAAGAAAGAATTTCTCGAATAACTCCAAACTTGGTGGAAGTGTGGAAGAGAGTGAAAGCAATAAGTGATTAGGTTTGCAGTGAGGTAGGGTACACGTAGGACGAGCAGAGCCCTCTTGTGTCGGTCCGACAAGATCAGTGTTGCGCCCAGTGTAGTCAGTGCAGAGCTGTCAAACAAAGTGGAAACAACAGGGAGAGTGCCAGTATGCCTCGTCGACGTCAAAGGGAACCATATCGACATGTGAGTGTGTTCAAACGGGGCAGAATGATCGGTCTCCGGGAAGCGGGTAACATTTCGGCTCGTGCAGGGAGTGCAAGCTGCTACGACAGTGATGCGTGTGTGGAAGCAGTGGATAGATGAAGGTCGTACGCAGCAAAGAGCGGGTACTGGACCACAGCACGGGATGACCATCATCTTGTCCGCATGGCCATAACGGACCGTACATCTTCATCCACAATGTTGGCTCGACGCTGGAGCACTGCAACAGGTGTGAACCTGTCTGCATCAACGGTTCGTCGCCGTCTGCTGCAGGTTGGATGGGGTGCATGCATGCCATTACGTCGACTTCTATCGTCCAAAAGATCCAATGGGCACGTGAACACCGTCACTGGGGCGCTGAGTGGCAAAATGTAGTCTTTTCGGACGAGTCCCGCTTCAACGTGTTCTACAGTGATGGCCGCAGTGTCCGGCGGTACCGTGGTCAGCGCAACCTGGAGGACTGCATTGTTGAGAGGCATAGCGGACAAACACCAGGTGTGATGGTTTGGGGCGCCATTGGTTACAACAACCGATCTCGCCTCCTACGAATTGAGGGACTTTGAACAGCAGTCGGTACTTAAAGGTGGTTGTAGAGCCTGAGATACTCCCCCTGCTTCAGGCCACATTTCAACAGGACAGTGCCCGGCCACATACTGCGAGGAATGTACAAGCCTTCTTCGAAGAGCGACGTGTACCGTTGCTTCCCTGGCCTGTACGTTCTCCTGACATGACTGGGATATAGTTGGTCGGCACCTGGTGCGTCACGGTCCTCCAGTAACCAGTGCCACAGATTTGTAGGCTCGAATACAAACTGCGTGGAGGGAAATCCCTCAGGAACTTATTCAGAACATTTTTGATTCAATGTCACGGCGTATAGCAGCTCTAATTGCAGCGCATGGAGGCCACACCAAATACTGAATATTAGGGCTCAAAGGTCGTGTATAGATTTCAAAATTTTATCGTTTGTCACTTGTCATGTACATAACCTGTGGTATTAAATTCAGGCGTTTCCTTCTTGGTGTTGCAATTTTCACAAACGGCAGCGTATTTCACGATGTGCATATTATTTGGTTCATACCCAAGCTTGTTAGAAAGCAAACAGTGAATGTATCTAGTCCCCTGATTGGTCCCAACCAGTAAGGAATTAGTATTTAGAGGACCAACTACTAATGAAAGGCACACTACGAACCACGCCAAGCTACGATTCTCTTTCACAATCTGAATCTCAACAAGGACAGACACACATACAACTTGTCTGTAGAAAGCGTTTAATGTTTAACAAACATATTAAAATAATGACCCAAGGTACATTTAAGCATTGTGCAAGTTATTTAATGGAGAAAAAGTTTTATTTTGAATCTGAGTTCATCGAAATTATACTGAAAAAGTGTTGTTTATCCAAAGAATTTCTCACCCAACACATTCCCTACCATCTCAAATAAGCTTGCTATGCTCCAAGAGGTTAGTTTCATGCCTGCTAGCCCGAAAAGGTAGAAAAAGTAGGAAGATCAATAAAAAATTGAGTGGGGTACGGTGAACTGGAGATCACGGGTGCGCTTCACCTCACTGATTCTTGACGAGGACTTCGCACAATTCAGTTCAGTGATAACATTTTTTTTAGGTGGAATGCAATACTTCCCCTTCTTACTATACGTAGTAGAGAAAGTAAAAATGCAGACCTCGTTAAAATACACACTTTATTTCAAATCAATTATGTGCGTATATGTGTGTAGTTTAGCATTTTCGAGTATTCCTTAACTTTTCAAACACTCACTTTTCTCAATCGGAAGTGTTCATGCAAAGGTCATAGAATTTCAAAGGCATCGCATGACGATAGGCTGTATAAAAATATAATGTGTTACATTCACATAAGTTTCTCTAACCTCTATCGTTTTTAGTAGATATTCAAATTATTCTTACGAAACAGGTGACTGAAAAATTCAATGCCATAGCCGGGATTTGAACCACGGATCTCCCGGTCTCCGTCCGGTTGCTCTAACCACTGAGCTACCATGGCAACATGCCGGCACGCCATTAAATTCTCCAACTGATTCGCATTTTTCCCGGTAAACCACAAGGAGAACTCACATTGTATTGAGATGTCATACCCCAATGGCGACTTACATTCTTTCCCGGGCTTTTAGTTTCAACCACTATTAGGTCAATTAATGTAATTAATTGTTCATTCGCACAAGCCGTGTGTTGGACAGTGAGATCTCCTTGTGGTTTACCGGGAAAAATGCGAGTCAGCTGGAGAATTTATTGGCGTGCCGGCATGTTGCCATGGTAGCTCAGTGGTTAGAGCAACCGGAAGGAAACCGGGAGATCCGTGGTTCAAATCATTGAATTTTTCAGTCATCTGATTCTACCTTTCCAACCCTGTCCAACACACGGCTTGTGTGAAAGAACAATTAATTCTATTCTTACGAAAGTTTATTTACCTATCTACCTTATTTTAATCCAAATAAACGTTTACAGAAACAGCTACATTACAATTTCGTTATAGATACAAAGAGAAAGCGATAGTCAAATGTTTAACTGGACGCTATATGCTGGCCTTAAAATTCCATACTGTTACCATGACATCGCGAGAAACAACTGAATGTTGAAAGGACTTTAATAGAATGGCGAAGTATTGAACAATTGGAACCATTAGTAATGGATATCTTGGAAATGGGTTATGCCACAAAGAAGCTTATTTTAAATAAATTGAGATCTAATATAGTTTTTTCATCAACAATGTTAGATACAGTTTAGAAAATAAAAAATTTCGAAGAATATTCCATGTAATGTTTAGTTTTGGGTGTGGGGATTTTCTTGAACATCTTTGTGTCGCATCTTTGGAAGGTACTGAATCTAAATACCAAGTTTGGTGTTGTGACTTCATCCAATTTTTCAACTGTCACTTTTCTCGATTCTCACTGACACTGTTTCGTTTTTCTGTAGTTCAGCTTTACTGGGAGTTCGAACACAAGACCTCCACAACCCGTCGCTCCGCAGTAGCACTCGCTGCACGTGACAAAGGCCGTCACCAAGTCACTCGGAGAATCGCTCACTGACTCGAACTTTTTAACAACCCCACCACTCACAACACATGTCTACTGTTGCGAGCATACTCCCTTATATACGGCTGCAGGGATCTTGGAAGACCACGTTGAATATTCTGGAAAGCTCGAGAACACAGAGGAATCCAGAACGATCACCTTACGGCTATACGGCCTTCCTGGAATTGCTTACTCAGCTGGACAGACTCCCCTAAACTGCTGACTGACATCGCATTGAAATTCAAGGCATCGGCGGTTGGCTTCGCCACAGTATTTATCTAAATTTTCGTTTTTGAGTTATACTGTTCATATTCACATACACAGGAAAACATACAGACCACCATTTTCTAAAACATGTATTATGTACATGTATAATAATGTTATGTAAATATATTGCGTAGTTTTAACAATGTAGGAGCTGTGAGAATAGAAGCAAGCTGCTGTTCGTAGTAAATTACAAAGTAGAAGCCGAAAGTTGCTAACAATGAGGTAACCTTGAGACAACAATAAATCAGAAAGTTTAAAAAGGCTACTAATAGTTCTTGGAACAATAGTAATGTGATATTTAAAACACTCTATACATAGCCAATCAAAATTAAAAAGCTAAAAGTTAAATAAAGATCTTCTATTGGGGTAGGCTTAGCCAATCAGAGACTTGAAATAGAGGAAATGTACAAATTCAAACGGTAGACGCTACAAGAAAGCGCACCCAAGCAGTTCGGTTCGGTACAGGTTCAGTGCGAGACATAAAAATGTATTGCGGTGAGAATAATATAAAGTTTACCTGTTAAAAAGTACAATTAACAATAATCTCACAGCTCTATACTAGGATATATCAGTGAAGTGTTACTTAATCCTGTGAAGGGTTAATAAACAAAGTACAATACAATTATAATTTGTGTAAGCCTTGTTCTTTAGCCACACCACCCCTGTTAAGAGATACGTGCTCTACAAATTACTAAAGACGAAGCCGAGCCATACATATGTAATAAATAAATAACATTAAAATAGTTATTACACATAAAGTAAACGTGTGGCAAACACTCCTAGAAACACAACTACTTCAATTTGGTGCCTAAACGCGGTGCAACCGCTGCAACAACAATAAACCCCCTTCACGGTTTGTCTAATGTATCATACAACGAAATGTGCAAATGTGAATTAAAAGTTTATTTCGATTAATAAGAAGTGAATAGAACAATAAGCTTTGGTATAAGTAGTTTTAGAAGAGTGAATAGAGAAAGTCATATGAATGCAACACATCAAAACAGTTTTTTGTAATTCTCAATTATTTGCATAACGACGCGTTTGAGAGGAATATATTTGACTGCATGTAATTAAATATTTCGATGATATCTAATGAATGATATAAAACATAACAATGCTGGTCTCTGTATAATTTTCAGGCCTATAATGCCCCGGTCTCCCTTACAAAATCGTGAGTTACAGAAATGATTTCGCAGCCTCGGAGAACGGAAATGAAATACGACCCTGAAATAAATTTAAACAAATCGTTCTTGGTACTCAGACATCAAAAGTGGAGTGTAAAACCCCTGTTTGTCTTTTAATGCAATTTCTTGGCAGTCGTGTTGTTGGATCTCGGCCAAATACAAACAACTTGCCTATGCCATTAGCACTAATTACTTAAGTTCGGACAAACACACATCTTTGCCTTTGTCTGCGAGGAGAAGGGGGAATTAATTGAAAACGCTGGTGGCATAGGACCTTCAAGTGCAGGTGGACCCGAGGCTTAGGAGGGATTGTAACTCAAGAGCGGGGATTAGCCCCTTTGGCACCTTATGTACTCCAGCTCCAAGTCCATTTCAGTTTTATTCACGTTTATATCACGATAAGACCCTACTTCAGTTCCCATCTCATCAACATTCCTAGCTCGAACCTTAGAACATCAAGTTCTGCGGGAACATACCATAAAACTATCCGAAGTTGCCCTATTTCTTATACTAAAAATCTGCTGTGTTGCATTCACATGACTTTCTCTACCCTCTATCGTCTATTAATGACATATAAATTATTCTTACTAAAGCTTATCTTTCCATTACTTCATTTTAATCCAAATAAACCTTTGCAGAAACAGCTACATTACACATTTCATTATAGATATGAGGAGAACAGCGATAGTCAAATATTTAACAACTGGACGCTATATGCTGACCTTAAAATTCCATACTGTTTCCATGACATCGTGAGAAACAACTGAATGTTGAATGGACTTTAAGAGAATGACAAGGTATTAAAAAATTCCAACCATTAATAAGGGATATCTCGAAAGTGGCTTATGCCACAAAAACGGTATTAGAAGCAATTGTTTGTGTTAAACAGATCAACATTAAATTACATTAAATAGTGTTTTATTTATGGACGCTCTTTAACTACTATGTTCCTTAGCATCCTATTCTATATTGGACGTGAAAGACCGGTAATTTTGCTCAGAGGCCTCTTTATCAGGCTTGAGGTTCTTTTATGTGCTGTAAATCTATGACATGGGATCACCGGCTTTACTTCCCTTCCGAAGGAATACATACTAAGGATTTTTACGCCCTCCGCCGGGTTTGAACCCACGACCTCGCCAACCAGAGGCTAGCATGTTAACCACTACACCACGGAGGACGACAGATCTACAGATGTATAGTTCGTCTTCATTCATAGTTTAACGTTTACTAGTTATACAAGATTATACAACATTTCTTCCGAATGAAGTGGACATCACAGGCGTCCTCCGTGGTGTAGTGTTTACCATGCTAGTCTCTAGTTCCCGAGGTCGCGGGTTCAAACTCGACGGAGGGCGATGGATTTTTTCGGGCGTAAAAAGCCTAGCATGGCTTCCTTCGGAAGGGAAGTAAAGCCAGTGGTCCCGTGTCGTATATTTACGGCACGTAAAAGAACCTCAAGCCTGATAAAGAGGCCTCTGAGCAAAATTACCGGTCTTTCACGCCCAATATAGAATAGGACGCTAAGGACCACAGCAGTTAAAGAGCGTCCATAAATAAAACTCCATTTAATTTAAGAGAACATCCCCCAAAAAATTTAATGTGTACATTTTATTTGTCATGTAAATATCTTTAACGTGTAGTGCTTTAAAAAATCCTTAGACCAGTTTTTGAGGAATCAAAATTTTCGAAAAACGTTTCATCTAAAGTGTAGTTTGGAGTGGGGGAATTTTCTTGAAAATCTTTGCATCTTTAGAAGCTTCTTTTTTTCTATGGCATTATAGTCTGCGAGGAGCCTGAGCGTACTAACCCGACTGCCGGCTTCACGCCCAGTGTGTAAGATATTTATATGGTAAATGAAAAGCATATCTTGAATTTTCTGGGAACAGTCTGTGAAGTCCTGTTCATTATCAATGAGTTTTGTATAATTCGTAAACTGTAAGAGATGGACAAGATAAAAAATGTAGATCTCGTTAAAGTACACAGCTTATGTCATATTTTTGTGTAATTGGCTATTTCCGAAATATTCCTTATTATTGGAATGAAATTTTAAAATACTATTTTCTGCATTGGGAAGTCATTTTTTCTCTTTCTATGTTTTTCTGTTGGTCTTGCAAAGACAACGGGATTTCAAAGTCTGGCATGGCGACCAGCTCTTAAATATTTGACTATCGCTTAAGTCTACTGTATTCCCGTAATCCCCTTGTACCTACAAGTAAATCTAGACTAATATTATAAAGACAGAAAATGTGAGTGTTTGTTTGTTTATGTAGGGTAATCTCAAAAAGGCACTCCATCAATTTTGATAAACCTTTCATGTTCAAAAGCCCAATTCGTTTTCACAGATATGGAGTATAAAGCACTTTATAATTTCATATCGTAAATTACTAAAATATTAAAAAGGATTTATAAAACCCTTGTACTTGAATACGAACGGCTTGGAATTATAAAACAACATGCTTACGTAGAAGGCCTTGACTTTTAGTTGAGAATGCCATAGAGTAGAAAACATACTGGTTGTTACTCCACAGAATAGTATAAATACAGTATGTAATCAAAAGTATCCGGACACCTGGCTGAAAACGACGTACAAGTTCGTGGTGCCCTCCATCGGTAATGCTGGAAGTCAATATGGTGTTGGCCCACCCTTAGCCTTGATGATAGCGTTCACTCTCGCAGGCATATCTTCAATCAGGTGCTGGAAGGGTTTCTTGGGGAATGGCAGCCCATTCTTCACGGAGTACGGAACTGAGGAGAGGTATCGATGTAGGTCGGTGAGGCCTGGCACGAAGTCGGCGTTCCAAAACATCCCAAAGGTGTTCTATAGGATTCAAGTCAGGAGTCTGTGCAGGCTAGTCCATTACAGGGATTTTATTGTCGTGTAACCACTCCCCCACAGCCCGTGCAGTATGAACAGGTGCTCTATCGTGTTCAAAGATGCAAATATCAATGTAGGTCTGTGCTGTGATCGTGCCACGCAAAACAACAAGGGGTGCAATTCCCTTCAAGGAAAAACATGACCACACCATAACACCACCACCTCCGAATTTCACTGTTGGCACTACACACACTGGCAGATGACGTTCACCGGGCATTCGCCATACCCACACCCTGCCATGGAATCGTCACATTGTCTACCGTGATTTGTCACTCCAGACAACGTTTTGCCACTGTTCAATCGTGTAACATTGACGCTCCTTACACCAAGCGAGGCGTCGTTTGGCATTTTCCTGCGTGATGTGTGGTTTATGAGCAGCGTTCGACCATGGAATCCAAGGTTTCTCACCTCACGCCTAACTGTCATAGTACTTGGAGTGGATCCTGATGCATTTTGGAATTCCTGTGTGATGGTCTGGATAGAGGTCTGCCTGTTACTCTTTACGACCCTCTTCAAATGTCGGCGGTCCTCTGTCAGTCAACAGACGAGGTCAGCCTGTACACGTTTGTGCTGTACATGTCCCTTCACGTTTCCACTTCACTATAACATCAGAAACAGTTGACCTAGGGATGTTTAGGAGTGTGAAAATCTCGCGTACTGACTTCTGACACAAGTGACATCCAATCACCTGGCCACGTTCGAAGTCCGTGAGTTCCACGGAGCATCCCATACTACTGTTTCACGATGTCTAATGACTACTGAGGTCGCGGATAATGAATACCAGGCAGCAGGTGGCAGCACAATGCACCTAAGATGAAAAGCATATGTTTGTGGTGGTGTCCGGATACTTTTGATCACATAGTGTATATAGATGGCCATGATGTAACGCTTCAACAAACAGAAGACAAAAAGCGACGATCGATATTTGTGTCTTTAATTGCCATTTATCAAATACTGTAATGAAACAGTGACAAAAGCTTTCAATAACCTTTATTCTAATTCTATAGATATATTCAGAAAGTTTCTGAATGCCAAAATGTTCTAATAACCCTCATATAAGAAAGTTTTGCATATTTTCTTTGTATTTATGTTGTAATCAATTTCGTTAAGGAGAGAAACTGCTAACTTTAGAAATGAGTGAACCAATATTTTATATTTAACAACTAAGGAAGATAATTTCTACGTACATATAAGGAAGAAAAGGTATTGCATTTCGCCCAAAATTCTATACTGAGATATAAACATAAATACATGTTTTGAGGCCCCCTGAAAGCAAAATAGGCATTTTTAGAAAACAGGTCCGTGTGGGTATCTGTGTGTGTAGCTGCGAACCACATAAATCAAAAAAGAAAAGTAAGATAAATACTAAATTTAGCATTTAGGTTTAATACGGTTCAAAGATGCGACACGAAGATCTTCAAGAAAACAACTTTACTCCAAACTACACTTTACATGGAAGATCTTTCGAAATCTTTTATTTTCTAAAAAACAGCTCTAATAATTTTGATTAAAATACCATATATTAAAGATATTTACATTACAAATAAAACGTACATCTTGAATTTTTACTTTCTCTAATACGTATAGTAAGTGGGGCAAGTACTGCATTCCACCCAAAAATTCGGTACCGAGATTTCACCGGAAATATGTGTTTTTAGAGCCCCTGAATCTAAAAAAATCTGATGTGTTACACTCACATGACTTTCTCTACTCTTGTACAAACTATTTTTACAAACGCTTATTCTCCATATGCTTCATGTTAATGGAGATATCAAGATGTCAATCTTATTGATAATTTTCTTGTAGATGCAAGGGGAATATGGTAGGTTTTAAGCGATAGTCAAATATTTTAACGTTGGTTGCTATGCGGCGCATTCCATTCTCTTTGCATGTCCAGGACATAAAAAAATCTGATGTGTTACACTCACATGACTTTCTCTACTCTTGTACAATCTAATTTTACAAACGCCTATTCTCCATATGCTTCATGTTAATCGAGAAATCGAGATGTCAATCTTATTGGTAATTTTCTTGTAGATGCAAGGGGAATATGGTAGCTTTTAAGCGATAGTCAAATATTTTAACGCTGGTTGCTATGTGGCGCATTCCATTCTGTTTCCATGTCCAGGACATAAAAAAATGAATAACGTATTTGAGAAAAAGTATAAGTATTGGAAAATTTAAGGAAATAACAAGCAATATCTCGAAAACGGTTCACTCAACAAAAGAAATGTATATGACATAAATTGTGTATTTTAACGCGATCTACATTTTTTGTGTAGTAAAATTTTGTCTATCTCTTATGGTTTACCAGTTATGCAAAAGTCGTTCACAATGAAGAACACTTTTGGAGACATTCCCAGAAAATTCGAGATATACATTTCATTTCTCATGACATTATCCTAAACATATGATATTTTCATCAAAATCGTTAGAGCCATTTTTGAGAAAATTAAAATTTTCGAAAAATCTTCCATGTAAAGGGTAGTCTGGGGTGGGGGGATTTTCTTGAAAACCTTCGTGTCGCATCTCTGGAAGATACTGAACGTAAATACCAAGTTTGGTGCTTATCCGATTGTTGGTTTTTGAGTTATGCTGTTCACAGACACACAGACACACACACACACACACACACACACACACAGACACACACGCGGACATGTTTCCAAAAATGCTTTTTACTTTCTCTACTACGTATAGTAAGTAGGGGAAGTATTGCATTCCACCCAAAAATTCGATACCGAGATTTCACCAGAAATATATGTTTTGAGATCTCCTGAATCCAAAAAAAAGCATTTTTGGAAACATGTCCGTGTGTGTCTGTGTGTGTGTGTGTGTGTGTGTGTCTGTGTGTGTATGTGTTTCTGTGAACAGCATAACTCAAAAACGAACAATCGGATAAGCACCAAACTTGGTATTTAGGTTCAGCATCTTCCAGGGATGCGACACGAAGGCTTTCAAGAAAATCCCCCCACTCCAGACTACCCTTTACATGGAAAATTTTTCGAAAATTTTAATTTTCTCAAAAATGGCTCTAACGATTTTGATGAAAATATCATATGTTTAAGATAATGCCATGAGAAATGAAATGTATATCTCGAATTTTCTGGGAATGTCTCCAAAAGTATTCTTCATTGTGTACGCCTTTTGCATAACTGGTAAACCATAAGAGATAGACAAAATTTTACCACACAAAAAATGTAGATCGCGTTAAAATACACAACTTATGTCATATACATTTCTTTTGTTGAGTGAACCGTTTTCGAGATATTGCTTGTTATTTCCTTAAATTTTCCAATACTTATACTTTTTCTCAAATACGTTATTCATTTTTACTTTCTCTACTACGTATAGTAAGTAGGGGAAGTATGCATTCCACCCAAAAATTCGATACCGAGATTTCACCGGAAATATATGTTTTGAGACCCACTGAATCCAAAAAAAGCATTTTTGGAAACATGTCCGTGTGTGTGTCTGTGTGTGTGTGTGTGTCTGTGTGTGTGTGTGTGTGTGTCTGTGTGTGTGTGTGTGTCTGTGAACAGCATAACTCAAAAACGAACAGTCGGATAAACACCAAACTTGGTATTTAGGTTCAGTATCTTCCAGAGATGCGACACGAAGGTTTTCAAGAAAATCCCCCCATCCCAGACTACCCTTTACATGGAAGATTTTTCGAAAATTTTAATTTTCTCAAAAATGGCTCTAACGATTTTGATGAAAATATCATATGTTTAAGATAATGTCATGAGAAATGAAATGTATATCTCGAATTTTCTGGGAATGTCTCCAAAAGTATTCTTCATTGTGAACGACTTTTGCATAACTGGTAAACCGTAAGAGATAGACAGAATTTTACTACACAAAAAATGTAGATCGCGTTAAAATACACAACTTATGTCATATACATTTCTTTTGTTGAGTGAACCGTTTTCGAGATATTGCTTGTTATTTCCTTAAACTTTCCAATACTTATACTTTTTCTCAAATTCGTTATTCATTTTTTTTATGTCCTGGACATGCAAAGAGAATGGAATGCGCCACATAGCAACCAGCGTTAAAATATTTGACTATCGCTTATAACCTACCATATTCCCCTTGCATCTACAAGAAAATTATCAATAAGATTGACATCTCGATATCTCGATTAACATGAAGCATATAGAGAATAAGCGTTTGTAAAAATAGATTGTACAAGAGTAGAGAAAGTCATGTGAGTGTAACACATCAGATTTTTTTATGTCCTGACATGCAAAGAGAATGGAATGCTCCACATAGCAACCAGCGTTAAAATATTTGACTATCGCTTAAAAGCTACCATATTCCCCTTGCAGCTACAAGAAAATTTCCAATAAGATTGACATCTCGATATCTCGATTAACATGAAGCATATGGAGAATAGGCGTTTGTAGAATTAGATTGTACAAGAGTAGAGAAAGTCATGTGAGTGTAACACATCAGATTTTTTGTCTTGGATATACAAAGAGTATTAATATGTGGCAAAGGGAATGGTGCTGCACCTAGCAACCAGCTATTAAGAGATATGTCTGTGCTTAAAAGCTACTGTATTTCCATATTGCCCTTGCAAATACAAAACAAGGGAACATAGTACGCCTTAAGCGATAGTCAAATATTTTTAGAACTGGTCGCTATGTGTAAAATGTAATTCTCTTTGCAAAGATCGTTTCTGCAAATGTTTATATCTATTAATATGAAATAGATGGAAATAAGAGTTTGTAAAAATAGTTTGTACAAGAGTAGAGAAAGTCATGTGAGTATAACACATCAGAGTTTTTGGGAATAGCCTGTGAAGTCCACTTCATTCGGAAAGAACTCTGTATAATCTTGTATAAAGGTAAAAAAAGTATGTATCACAGAGGGGTCGCCGAAACCGGTGCCATTGGGCCCAATGCGCTTCCAACGTGACCCTTGGGAGGGAACGAAAGGGATGCTGATGGGCGCGGTCCTTAACGTTTCCAGATAGAACGTATCCGATGCCGCCCGGTCCCTACCCGCAAGCCACCAACCTCCAGGGTCTCCAGGGCGGATCCCACCGGAGGAGAGACCTAGCTGAGCGGTACCATAGCGACACCAGGAAAGAACCTTTTACAGATCGCAAGCCACCGAACACCGTCGCCTGGTCCTATAACCCTGCAACATGTGACAAGGAAGATGATGGGCATAGGAAATGAGAGGAAGGTGAGTCGTGGTAGAAGACGAACAACCCCAGAATTCGCCTGGCGACTCGGGGAAACCACGAAAAACCCACTCGGAACCTCCCGAATGTGGGCCACAGACATAACCGCCTGAGCCACCCGCTTGGTAATCTGGTATAACTGGTAAACGTTAAACAATACACAGAAACATGTAGATCTATTTAAAACAAAAAGTTTATTTCAAATAACGTTTTTGTGGCATCAGCCACTTCCGAGACATCCGTTATTAGTGGTTCGAATTGTTCGATAATTAAGTCATTTTCAAGACCTTTAGATATTCAGTTGTTTATCGCGATTGCATACAGAGCATGGATTTTAAGGCGAGTACTTAGCTTCCAGTTCTTTAACATTTGACTATCGCTAATCCCTTTGTATCAATAACGAAATGTGTAATCCAGATGTTTTCGGAAAGGTCTATCTCGATTAAAATGAAAATAATGATTCGAAAGAATAATTTTTATACATCAGATTTTTTTTTGTTTGCAGACTGTGTGTATTTTCCGAAGAGGTTAACTCAGTGGTCTGGAAGTGCGGAATCTTATTTCGTCGTATATGTTAGGAATTTCTTCATTATATAAAGAATTGAATAGATTGCATGTTATTGAATAACTACGGAACCAAAAAGAGGGTACAAAGGATTTTAATTTAACCTACTATAATTATATAAACAAGTTATCGACCATTCCGACCGACTATTGTTACACCGCCAAAGGTTACTTATAGGACATGCAACATTTTCAGAACTTGGAAGACTGTCGGCGGGAGGTTAAGGAAGTAAGACGTTTCTCCTATGTTTCACATCCTTTTGCGTGAACATTAGGGGAATATTTTGAATAGCAGGATTCTATAAAATTAAAATTATAAGGAGTAAAGTGGAGAATTCAACGCAAAAATCTTATAGATCATTGTACAATAATTTCATAAAGGATGGGGGAGTTAAGAGAGATTACCTAATTTTTCATTCGAGTTTAAAAAGGTAGTTGAATATCGGGCAGGCAACTGGTGTATAGTAAAATCGTTTCTAAAAATTGTAGCGGGAACAATGGCACATCAATGTAAGCATTAATATTAAGGAAAATACTATTATAAAATTGTAAAAAAGTGTATGTCAAATGTTAATGGAGGCTAGCTAACCCAAGTCACGTACGAGACGCCACGCAGTACCAGTCGAAGACATCTCCGAGGTAGCATAAAACACAGGACCTACTCTGTATTCACTCTTAGGTTGATCCTCGTCAAAACAAACCCAGGTGACCAGTGCACCGCTATAATGTATCCTTCCGACATTCGCACTAGAAATACTGTCACACTTTCAGACCATGTGGCCAGTACAAGCGGCACGTAGTGCGAAAAAAGAACAGAGTCCTTATTTCGACAACTGAAACGTTGACTATCATATTCTTTTAAGGGTTAAAGATGATAAGATTGATAGTTGTAACAAAACAAACGTTTGCACATATAATAATAGTTAATTCTAAAATAAATGAGTTAAAAATAGAGTACCAGGTTTGCGATAACTTAATTTACTCGCTATCTGGAAGCGGCACTTTATTAACTGTTGGCGGCTCATTTTAAAAAGGAAATTGTGCCCTGTTACACGAATTGCATTCTTCTTAAAATCACTACATTCTTACATCGCGTATTTCATAGGCTTTCTTTTTTCCGGGTATAACCACCTTTCTCGTTTCAGATTTTTCTGCACAAGCACTGTTTATACTTGTACTCGAAACACCGGTGAACTCAGAAGTTAATTTCACCATTTCTTTCGCGAAAAGTGTTGGATATTTCTCACATAACTTATAATAAAGATTTAACACTATTGTTTTTTCACCACTAGTCAATGGTTTGCGCGGCTAATGCTTTACGTAATTCGACGAAAACACAAGAGCGAATTCACCGTCCGCCATGATACTGAACACAACTGCTGGTTTCTGGCTGTAAACAATATTCTGCGCCTACCCGGATGTCAGGTGTCTCATACGAATTGGATCATGGGGCATGTAGCTCTGTTTTACGGTATAAATCAGCGTTAAGTAAAACCTTAGGTATTTGTATAAAATATTATACTATTTAAGGATAAATTCATTATAAAATTCAGAGATTAGCATGGGACTACTTTCCTGCGCGCATTGCTACCGTGTTGCAACACGGTGCACTGGCCACGTGGGCTTGTTTTGCTGCGGATCAACCTAAGAGTGAATATAGTTTAAACTGTAATCCCAGGGACCAGTGCACCGTTATAATGTATCCTTCCGCCATTCGCGCCAGAAATACTCTTGCTTTCACGACCATTTGTGGCGAGTACACGCGGCACTAATGCAAAACGAGTAAAGCCCTTACTCCGACAACTTAACGTTGACTAACATACTTTGTTAGGGATTAAAGGAGATAAAATTAACAGTTACAACAAAATAAAAGTTTGCACATATCATAATAGTTAATTGTAAAAGAAAGAGCGAAAAGAAAAGTAGTAGGTATGCGCTAATTGACATTCATTCGCTCTCTGAAAGCGCACTTTATCAACTGTTGGCGGCTCATTTTTAAAAAACCGAATTTGTGCAGCACTGTCAGGCAAATTTCAGTCTTTACAAAACCGTCACATTCTTGCATCTTTTTTTCCCGGGTGTAACACATTTCCTGTTTCATATTTTTCTTTACAAGCACTGTTTATAGCTGTACTCGAAACAACGGTGAGCTCAGCTAATTTCACCACTTATTTCAGAATAAGTGTGGATATTTCTCACATAACGTATAATATACATTCAACACTTTATTTTTTCACCACTAGTCGGTGGTTCACTCGGCTGTAAACAGTATTCTGCGCATACTCGGATCAGGTGACTCATACGAATTGCATGTTGGGACTTCTAGCTCTGTTTATCAGTATAAATCAGTGTTAATTAAACTCTTAGGTATTTGTATAGAATATTATACCATTTAAGGATAAATTCATTCTAAGATTTAGATTCTTAGCATGGGACTACTTACCTGCGCGTATTGCTACCATATCGTACCACGGTTCACTGGTCACGTGGGTTTGTTTTGGCACGGGTCAACCTAAGAGTGAATACAGTATAGGTAAACATGAGTTTCAGAGACGCTAGAGTGAGAGAGATAGCCTTGCACAGTAGTAAAAGTCCAGACGTGTCATAAATAGATATATGAGGGCGAATGTTCTCATACGAGCTAAGGTGAGCAGGCAATCACCTTTGCGCTTTAAAACAGTTAAGGGAAAAATAGCGTCATTTGCAGGGTGTATAAAAGACAGAGCCCCAAGATACCCTCGACTCTAGCTACAATCTTTATTTCTGATAAAGAAGGCTTCATAATCGACAGGGGTGAAGTTCACGCCACTTTGACGGTTGAGCGTGTGAAGAAGCTGTTAGCTATAGAGATAGAGTGGGAGGTATAGCTTAACATTATGCCCCATAAACCTACAGTATTTGTCATCACGGGTAACTGCAAACAAGCTTTAATAAATTACGGTTAAAGTGAACCTGAATTTTATTTCGTACCCTGTTACTATGCCCTAGAGAAAAGTAGAGCGTAGGCCAAAACAAAAGTGTTGTAGGGACCATCTATTTCAGCACACTAACACCTACACTTGGAAGGAAGACGACGAGCAGATGAAAGGTCCGTTGCCAATTTTTTATCTCGATTAAGATAAGGTAGATAGAATAATAAACCTAATTAACGATACTTTGTTGAAGAATGGGTAGGGGCAGTCGTGTGAGTGTAACAAATCAGATTTTCTTTTAGCTGAAGTGCATTAGCTACGCGCTGCTATTTAAAAATCTCTCTCGCTGGCTTTAAAAGCTAGGTGGAGAAATAGCTCCATGGAGGATGGAAATTGAAGTAAAGCGATCCGGACAGAGCGCGCGTGTCGAGATAACTAACCTGTCACGATGTTCCTCAAGAAAAATAATGGGCTATAAATTTTTATTTCTGATAAAGAAGGGTTCATAATCGACAGGGGCTTGCTTCATATCGTTCACTGTGTTAATGCAGGGGTTTATCTGTAGATATATTCACTGCAGTCACTCTGTACTTACAGGCGCGTCCAAGTTTTTTGGCGCAAATAAAGACATTATCTCAACCTCTCCACATAGATTTTGGCTTTCTCTACCCGCGTTTATTACTTTCTCTGCCGCCTACATAGTAGGTAGGGAAAGTATTGCACTTCACTCAAAAATTCGATACCGATATTTTATCGGAAATAAATGTTTTGAGCCCCCCTGAATTAAAAAAGGAATTCTTGGAAAAAATAGGTCCGTATTTGTGTCTGTGTGTGCGTATCCGTGAACAGCAACTCAAACACGAAAAGTTGAATAAACACCAAACATGGTATTTGAGTTCAGCATCTTCCGGAATTGCGACCCAAAGGTTTTCAAGAAAATTCCCCAACCCAAACTAGCCTTTACATGGAACACTTTTCGAAATTGTTTATTTGCTCAAAAGTGGCTCTAACGATTTTGATTAAAATACCGCATATTAAAGATCTTACATGACAAATAAAATACATATCTTATATTTTCTGGGAATAGCCTATGAAGTCCTCTTTTGTATAATCTTGTATAACTGGTATACGTTAAATTATAGACGAAAAGCACTGCGCAAAAAACGTAGATCTCTTTAAAACATCGAATTTATTTCAAATAACTTTTGTTATGACTCCTGTAGATTTGCAGTTGTTTCTGGCGATGTCATGGAAACAGTATTGAATTTTAAGGCAGCAAATAGCGTTCAGTTGTTAAACATTTGACTATCGCTGTTCTCTTTGTATCTATAACGAAATGTGTAATGTAGCTGTTTCTTTAAAGGTTTATGTTGATTTTAAATTAACAATTAGGAAAGTAAACTTTGTAAGAATAATTTGTATACTTAATAATAAACGTTAGAGGGCAGAAAAGTCATGTGTATTTAACACATCAGGTTTTAGGAAAGACCCGTGTGTGTGTGTGAACAACGTTACTCAAAAACAAAGGGTCCAATTAATACCAAACTTGACATTTAAGTTCAATATTTTTATAAAAATCTTCCCAACTCTGATTCCTTTACGTGGAAAGTTCTTCTTTATGTTAGATTTCAGCAAAAATGCCTCTAATGGCTTTTGATAAAATACCATTTGTTTAAGATATCTTTATGACGTGAAATATAAATCTTGCATTTTCTGTAATAGCCTGTGAAGTCCTCTTCATCGTGAATGACTTTGTTATAACTGATAAACCATAAGAGATAGACAACATCTTACTGCGAGGGCGCCACTGAAAACTTTTAGAGAATCAAACAAGGATTAGTTTAAAACGTATTGATTTTATTGTTTTTAAATTCAATACATTTTTGCATTGGATGAAACCAGTCTTTAAACAATGATGCCACTCTTCTTGAGGCACTTCAGAAAACAGGTTTTTATAATGTTCCACTGCTTCATCTGATGACGAAAACGTGATTCCACGCTTGTTATTTTTAATTTTTGGAAACAAAAAAGAAATATCCAGCTGCTAGATAAGCTCTGTATGGTGGAGGGTCCATGGTGTTGACCATAGGGCATCCAGATACTCAGTCAAACTTTTTCAAAACTTTTCGGTAGACAGACATTTGTGTACCAATAGGCAGTAAGGGTACGTCTATCTTCTATAGTAGCAATAAGGCCGGTTATACAAAACAAAAAACTGATGCGTTACACTCACATGACTTTCTCTACTCTTGTACAAACTATTTTTACAAACGCTTCTCCATATGCTTCATGTTAATCGAGATAAACATTTCCAAACTCTATTTTATTGCTAATTTTCTTGTAGATGCAAGGGGAATATATATTTACAAGGGCAATATAGAAATACAGTAGCCTTTAAGCACATACATATCTCTTAATAGCTGGTTGCTAGGTGCAGCACCATTCCCTTTGCCACAGATTAATACTCTTTGCGTATCCAAGACAAAAAAATTAATAACGAATTCCCATTTGAGAAAATAAGTATTGAAAAATTTAAGAGAATAACAAGCAATATCTCGAAAATGGTTCATTCAACAAAAAATGTATATGACATAAATTGTGTATTTTAACGCGATCTACATTTTCTGTGTAGTAAAATTTTGTCTACTTCGTATCTTTTACCAGTTATGCAAAAGTCGTTCACAATGAAGAACACTTTTGGAGAAATTCCCAGAAAATGCAAGATATACATTTCATTTGTCATGAAAATATCTCAAGCATATGATATTATAATCAAAATCATTAGAGCCATTTTTGAGAAAATTAAAATTTTCGAAAAATGTTCCATGTAAAGGGTAATCAGGGGTGGGAGGATTTTCTTGAAAACCTTCGTGTCGCATCCCTGGAAGATACTGGACCTAAATACCAAGTTTGGTGTTTATCCAACTGTTCGTTTCTGAGTTATGCTGTTCACAGACATACACACGGACATGTTTCCAAAAATGATTTTTTGGATTCACGAGGCCTCAAAACATGTATTTCCGGTGAAATCTCGGTATCGAATTTTTGGGTGGAATGCAGTACTTCCCCTACATACTATACGTAGTAGAGGAAGTAAAAATATTGATTTTATTGTTTTTTAACTCAATACATTCTTACATGCGATGAAACCAGTCCTTAAAGCAATGATGTCACTCTTCCTAAGGCACCTCAGAAACCAGGTTTTTGTAATGTTCCACCGATTCATTGATGACGGAAAAGTGATTCCAGGAATGTTATGTTTAAATTTTTGAAACAAATATCCAGGTGTTAGATGAGCTCTGTATGGTGGAGGGTCCATGGTGCTACCATAGAGCATCCAGATACTCAGTCGACGAACTTTTCCAAAATTTTGCGGTAGACAGACATTAATGTGTATCAATCGGCAGGAACAGTACGTCTATCTTCTAGTGGTATAGTAGCAATATGGACTGTTTTAGAAATAAAAACTAGCAATCGTCTTCTTATCAACACTACGAATTCCTCGGACTTTGTTGGCTTAGGTTCTGTTCGAAAGATCCAGTGAGCCGATTGACTTTTCTTTTTAGGATCATAACAATAAATCCAAGATCCATCACCAGTAATGATATTCCAATCAAAATTTGAGTTGCCGCCGTGGAATTTTTCCAGAGTTTTTCTGCACCAACCACTGCGTTGTAGTTTTTGATCAGGGGTCAGCTTATGTGGAATCCATCGACAAAAAAGTTTTCTCACGTCTAACTGTTGATGTAAAATGTTTTATATTTGACTCATACCAATGCCCAATGTCGTCCGAATAAATTCATAAGATGCCCGTCGATCTTCTTTAAACATTGCTCGAACAGCGATAATATTTTCAACAGCAACAGCAGTTCATGGGCGTCCTTCACGAAATTCATCACTAAGAAAAAAACTAACCTCTTTTTAATTAGCTGTACCAATTATAAATTGTTCCTTAGAGGCAGTCTCTTCGTCAAATGCATTTCTAAGCCGAACTTGACTTTTTTAGGAATTAAAGACGATTTAAAACCTTAAACAATCATAGCCAGAATTCTATCTAGTCAAATTCATTTTGGGGTGAACACATAATCTTTAAATTCTGCCTAATATGTTCCTTTGTTTAATAAACTCAGAGTATATACCATGAAGACTCACACACCCCTTTATTGACACATCATTGGTTAGACAATGAAAATCTTCGGCAGACAGTGTTTCTTGTCAGCGTCTGTTTAACGAATTGTGTGCACTTATTTAACACACACTCATATCTTCACTGATGGATCCAGACATGATGGTCACAATGGATGTATACAGCTGTAATCCTTGATTAATAATACAATATAATATTCCCAACTATCTTTCTGTCTATTCTTGTGAATTGTTCGCAATTTAACTTTTATTAGAACATATACTTTAAAAAGATAACTACAAAAACGTTGAGTGCTTTAACAGCCCTTCAGTAAACCTCAATCCCTCAAAATATTATTAAATAACTTCATAAACTGTACAATCAAACACTAACTTCTGGTAAATCAGTATCATTCAACTGGGCTCCGTCTCATGTCGGAATTCTGGGAAATAAATCAGCTGATCAGGCAGCCAAAGAGGCCACCGAACCTCCCCCTAAGGACATTAAGATTCCCAAAACGGATTTCATCAACTTTATCAAGAAAACTTGCATTAAGCAATGGAAACAAACATGGACAGCCACATTTAGAAGAAAGTTACACGATGTATACATTTCCGAGTCCAAACTTCAACACTATTACTTCAACCGCAAAGACCAAGTTGTACGAGGGGGGACCGAAAAGAAACGCACAATAATTTTTTTTTGCCTTGGTATTGCAGCTGGAATGTTGCAATTTCACACAGATAGAGAATAACGATTTCACTATGGAGAAAAGTTTTGTTTCATGTGCAGCTCTAGCAAGAGAAGCGTGAACTACGCAACAAAGATGGCGCGCATGTTACTGTTGTCCACGTGTGAAGAGCAGAGAGGTGCGGTTCGATATTTGTGGGCCAAAGGACATACACAGTGATATTCACAGGGAAATGCATGGCGTGTATAGGGATGATTGTATGAACCGTAGCAATGTCTCCAGCTGGTGTGCATTCTTCCTAGTGATTCGCCACGCTCTGGGAGGCGGTAACAGCTGCAACCCCGCAGAGCGCCAGAGGCATTGAGACGGCAATTTTGAACGACCGGCGTGTGCAACTGCGAACCTTATAGCAACAGTTCAACATTTCCTATGGTGCAGTGTACGATATTGTTCATGACACGTTGAAATTTCGTAAAGTTAGTGCTCGCTGGGTGCCTAAGAACCTGACAGACATCCACAAGGGCCAGCGAATGATGAGCTTGGATCGCCTAACGCTGTACACCGCAGAAAAGCACGACTTTCTGAAAGGAATCGTCACTGGTGATGAGTCGTGGGCATACCACTACACGCCCGAAACCCAGCAGACAAGTATGGAGTGGAAACATGCGGTTCCCCAATGAAGAAAAAATTCACAGTGACTCAATCTGCTAGGAAGGTGCTAGTGACGGTGTTCTGGGATATTCATGGTGTTGTATTGGTGGACTTTTCAGAACACGGGACAACTGTGAATAATGCAGCCTACATGAAAACTTTGGTGAAAATGCGTCGTGCCCTTCGTGACAAACGCCACAACATGAATGCTGACGATGTCAAAATTCTTCATGACAATGCTGGGCTCCATGTTGCTGCTGTTGTTCGTTACCAAATTTGGTTGGGAGGTGCTCCAGCATCCACCATACAGTCCGGACCTTGCACCGTCGGACTTTCATCTGTTTGGTCCCATGAAGAAATTCCTGGCCGGCCAACGCTTTGCGACAGATGCGGAAGTGAAATCAGCAGTCCGCAGATGGCTATACTCCAAGGAAACGGACTTCTAGGAACAGGGCATATTGAAACTGGTATCACGATGGGAGAAATGTGTTGAGAAACTTGGTGACTATGTCAAAAAGTAGGTAAAAGATGTAAGTTTATTTGTGATTTTTGCTATTGTTTTAAATATTAAACCTTTTTGTAACAAAAATTATTGTGCGTTACTTTTCGATCCGCCCTTGTATTAACTCGACTACGTATTCAACATACTTTTTGTAGTGGTAGTGGTGGTATTTATTAAGTATTTACTATTACATTAATTGCATAACACAGTCACATGGGTCATAAGACCGTACATGCTCTCTAGAAAAATACCTGGTCTGTATACGTGACTTGCAGTATCAACCAGAAAACCATCTATAAGGCACAAACATCTCCTCAACCGTGGCCTTCCTCATGTGTGCGACCTCTGCAGATCCAACCTCACAGTTATGAACAACAGGGAGAAAAATGTGACATCCCCCACAGCCTATCAGTCGCCCTAAATTCAGCACAACAAAGAACTTCAATCTTTATGAAAACGACAAAATTGTATAATAAGACATGGCATACTTATCTAGAGAATTTAATGTTGCATGTACTATTACTGCTTTAAAAAATTGTATTTTCATTTTAATCATGTTCTATATTCTAAAGTAGTCACGATATGACTTTATAGTTGAAGCGACAATAAAGAATTTAAAAAAAAGGTTCTTTAAACGATAACTAACAAACTATTAGAGGAAATCGAACAAAATACAGGGTAATAAAATCGCAAAACATTAGAAAGTAGTGATCAAATAAAGGGTCTTACAACAAGAGTTTCGAATATTTATCATGTGATAGCTGCCATTGTTATTGAGTTACAGCAGTCACTTTTTGTCATATGGTTACAGTTGTTATTCACAAATAGTCATGCAACGCTACAATATTCAGAAACGCGAAGAAATTGTGAAAATGTATTATCAAAATGGATCATCTGTTCGCCAAACCTTCCCTGTATTGCGTGAAGTTTACGGTGTGCATAATCGTCCCTGCGAGACAACGATTCGGCGTTTGATCGATAAATTTGAAAGAAGTGGTTCTGTCAGCGATCAAATTAATCGACGTAAGCGCTCCAACGAAAACATAGGCGCCGTTGGTGAGAGTGTACGGGAGAACGCAAACAAATCAATTGCTCATCTAGCGCAAGAATTGGGATTTTGCCGACCACAACTTGGCGAATTCTGCATCTGGACTTGAAGTTTCACGCTTACAAAATGATATTAACTCAAAAACTAAAACCCAACGACCATAGGTTGCGCCGTGTATTCGCTGATTGGGCTATGGAGCAATTGGAAGCTGACCCAGATTTTTGTCGAAAAATCATCTTCAGCGACGAAACCCACTTTTGGATGAATTGTTGTGTTAACAAACAAAATTGCCCCTATTGGAGCAATCACAATACAATGCAGATTCATGCCCAAAAGGTTACTGTGTGGTGTGGATTTTGGTATGGTGGAATCATTGGTTCATATTTTTTCCAAGATGAAGATGGAGAAGCTCTAACCGTCAATGGAGAAAGATACCGGGCTCTTATAAGGGACTATTTTTGGCCTCAATTGGATGGTATGGATATCAGAAACATGTGGTTACAGCAAGATGGTGCCACATGTCATACTGCTCTCGAAACAATCGAGCTTTTGCAGCAGAAGTTCAGAGGTTTCATCATTTTCCGTGGTGGTGATGTTACCTGGCCCCCGAGGTCATGTGAGTTAACGACGTTGGATGCTTCTTGTGGAGTTATGTTAAATCTCGAGTTTATGTCAACAAGCCAGAAACAGTAAGTAAATGATCTTATGAATAACATCACGCGTGTTATTCGTGAAGTTGGACCTAATTTACGTTCTTCTGTCATTGAAAATTGGTCAACCGTATACGAGCAACCCAACGAAGTCGCGGCGGTCACTTAACTGATGTTCTCTTCCACACGTAATAACATTAATTATGTTCCAAATTAAACACGGAAATAAACCTTTATCATTTATAGAAGTGTTTTATTTAATTTCAAAGATAAAACTCTCTTGTTGAATGACACTATACAAACAGCAATGAATTTAAAAGACATCACATAGCGCTTAAAGTATATGATTTTCACTTTTCCCACTGTTTCGTGCAACGAAATTTGTAGGTTTGACTGACAAGAGGTAGATAGATTAATTTTGTACGAACACTTTATAGAAGAGTGAGTAAAGAAAGTTGGGTGCGAATAGTAAAATACGTGTTTTGGTTTGTAATGCGCAGAGAAAGCGGTGTGAGTGTGCCGCATCAGATCTCTGTGGTTGAGGACTGTATATTTGTGAAGTGAATCCCAGAATTAAAACCTCGCTTTGTGGGATTTTTAAAACTTTTTCCCGGTTCTGTAAAACCGCATACTATTGTCTTTTTTATGTTCCCTAGTTTACCTTACCTTACAGTTTATATTTTATGTAAATTACTTCTCGATCCCTATTTCATCTTTTCTTTACTCCCTCATTCTTCTTCTTATTTTCATTTTTCACTGTGTGTTCCCTTTTATCTTTCCATGCATACATTTATTAATATTTTCTAATTTTCTTACACCGCACGTTCCTCTCTTATTTTTGTAATTTCCTGCACACGTTTTTTCCTCTAGGCCAAGTTTCCACGTCGTTATGACGCAGTTTTTGCTCGCATCCTTCTTCGCTCTGTATTGTCTTTCTCTGTCTGTCCGTCCCTTTTTGCACTGTACGCAGTTCCATCCAATTACTTCCCCTACGACAGACAGACAGACTCACACTGGGATTGCTACAGAAGCAAAAACCCAAAAACGCAACAGAATTTCTTTGGGGGACCTTTTGCCTCTCTCTATGGGCGGGCAGAGACAGCCTACTTCACACAAAGAAATTAATTAACACAAGGACATAAAAACGCGTACTCTTCACCTAATCGACGCGCACCTCGCCCACGTCTAACACTCGTACTACTTTATCATTCCATTAGCGTTTTATATTAAACACTTGCCTGCAATATAGGAAATTTAATTCACAAGTGCGATACAGAAATGTCAAGATGTACGCAATTCTTAAAGCAATGTATGTGTGAAATCCAAAAATTTATAGTTTTCTGATTGCGTTCACCATTTTACCATACATACCAGGTGCCCCAAACAAGCAATTCTTCGCAATTTTATGCTTCACGCATGCATCGGTGCGAAATAAGTTGCTACATCACTGATGTTCAAAGGGGCTGTGCTGGTACGAAGCGAAAGATCACTGAGGTATAGCTGGCGCAAAACCTCTGGAATCGTGACCTTAATTGCTACCCCAGCTGCCGAGTCTAGGAATGGTTTATGTTTAGCTTAATCAACGAAAACGATATAATACCTTTGCTTACTCACAGTGTGTAACACATACAGTCTGCATAGAAAGTGTCCGCATCTGGTTGTAATTTCGAAGAGAACAGCACCTTTCTCATTCCTTGAAAGAAGAAATGAGGGCTTGGTTACTTAGGCGTACTATAGCTTTAGATGAAAGCATGAGTAAACCAAAGCTACATAACTTAATTAAAGCCAAGAAACCGCTTCAGAGGTCATACAGACTTGACCTGCTTAAGACTGCCACCGTATCACCCAGATCTAAACCCAATCGAATTAATCTGGGCTAATGTCAAAAAATAGGGGCCTGCAGAAATATCACTTTTAAATTAAAAGATGTGGAGCAGTTATGTCGCCGGCGACTTACAGAAATTGGAAGGCCAGAATGGGGAAAATGTATGTCGACATGTTGAATAAATTTAGAATCATTATTTCCAAAAAGATGGAATTGCAGAAAATCAAATGGAAATAATTCTCATCCAGGATAATGGTGCAGAAAGAAGCAACAGCAGTGATGACGGCGATGATGTGAGCTTCCGCCGAAGAGAAAGGGCTGTCAGATGTGGAAGAATTGGAGGCAGATGTTTGACAGGTTTTTATATTAAGCACTTTTTACAGCGGTGGATTTAAATATACTGTATATAACTATAAGTTTATCGGTGTAGTGCAGTGCAGTGCATAACCAGTGTGCGGATATTTGGCAATGACTGTCCCACGCACTCCTGCAGCACACAGACGACGGTTACCTCCTGATCTGCTAAGAAACTCGCTTCATAGCTGTCATTAAGATTTTCACATGTCTGGAACTGTTGCGCCAATTATAGTACTGCTGTCTGCAGATGTTTATGTGGTAGTTTCGTACTGATATGCGCCGCTTGCAGTTCGAGCAGGTCATTCAGACAAAACGGTAACAATAACGAAGACACAGATATGGTTACGGTCTGTGCGAGGATGCACCAAAATGCAGCCGAAGCTACAAGATTGTGTTCTGAACGTTTTCAGGGAGAACGTGGGCCTGGGAGGTCCTTACATAAATTCGTCCACCAATGGGCGGACATGTACTAATAGTGTCACGAACGTGACTGAAGAGAACCGGATTGTAATTATTATTTTATATTAATTGACATTATTCTATTATCCCGTCACAAGTTTCTAAAGTTTCTAATGTTACAGAGAATCACATTTTACATTTATTAAGCCTTAGTAAGTGTTTATACGACAGGAAACAGCCGCCTGCTATTTCACTTGACATTTCCAAGGGATGTCACTATGTCATCATTTCCAGAGGAGTACGTGTCTTTCTGCAGGCTCTTACCTGCACCTTAAACCCCGTTACGTCACATAGAATGTTCTAGAACATTGACGTATCGAGTTATGATTGGCCATTATATTTCAAACCCAGGGTGGTGGAAGACCATATTTGGTAATAGGTGCCACCGTATTAGAATGAAACCCTCTAGGGTATTTAACTCTATATAACCAAGCCCTCAAGCTCTGTTCGCGGGGACTTTGTGTTGTAACTTGGTCGGGACCGCTATGGTACCCGTCGACGGCCGCTGCACGGCCACTCCGGATGGTTTCACTTGACACCACTAGCGGCTTGACAAAGTCGCGTTGAGTATTGGCTCTCCTCATGCACGACGAGACGTTTCTCAAGGTGAGCACTATAAAATAAATTGTTAATAATAATGTTAGCTAGTATCACCATCACCCCTGATCTTGTAAACCCAACTGTCGCACGGTAGACATGCAACACTTTAGAATATAGTCAGATCGCTCTAGCCAAGCGTTTTAATGATTGTCTCTACCTCTGCAATCCCTCGTTTAGCTGTTCCCCCAGTGTCACAACTTAGCGCGTGACAATAGAAAATAATTTAATTTAACACACCTTTAAGCTTATATATAAAAATCTGATGTGTTACAATCACATGACTTTCTCTACTCTTGTACAATCTAATTTTACAAACGCCTATTCTCCATATGCTTCATGTTAATCGAGATGTCAATCTTATTGGTAATTTTCTTGTAGATGCAAGGGGAATATGGTAGCTTTTAAGCGATAGTCAAATATTTTAACGCTGGTTGCTATGTGGCGAATTCCATTCTCTTTGCATGTTCAGGACATAAAAAAATGAATAACGAATTTGAGAAAAAGTATAAGTATTGGAAAATTTAAGGAAATAACAAGCAATATCTCGAAAACGGTTCACTCAATAAAAGAAACGTATATGACATAAGTTGTGTATTTTAACGCGATCTACATTTTTTGTGTAGTAAAATTTTGTCTATCTCTTATGGTTTACCAGTTATGCAAAAGTCGTTCACAATGAAGAATATTTTTGGAGACATTCCCAGAAAATTCGAGATATACATTTTATTTGTCATGACAATATCTTAAACATATGATATTTTAATCAAAATCGTTAGAGCCGTTTTTGAGAAAATTAAAATTTTCGAAAAATGTTCCATGTAAAGGGTAGTCTGGGGTGGGGGGATTTTCTTGAAAACCTTCGTGTCGCATCTCTGGAAGATAGTGAACCTAAATACCAAGTTTGGTGTTTATCCGACTGTTCGTTTTTGAGTTATGCTGTTCACAGACACACAGACACACAGACACACAGACAGACACACACACGGACATGTTTCCAAAAATGCTTTTTTTGGATTCAGTGATTCTCAAAACATGTATTTCCGGTGAAATCTCGGTATCGAATTTTTGGGTGGAATGCAATACTTCCCCTACTTACTATACGTAGTAGAGAAAGTAATAAAAATAGATTTTCGTTTAATGTTGCAAACTTTGCGCCACCAATTTGTGCCATATAGATGTACTGCTTGTAGATTAACCGTCATGGAACTAAATGACTTAACACGTGTGCTCAGGTTTACGTCAAGCGACAATCCTGAATTCTTGTTAATGGGCGAATGCTTACTAAATAACCCATAACAGCCCCATATACACATAAGTATTCTCACATTCAAACACCGGACTCTGGGCATAGCGTGAAATATTTGTTTTAAAGACAACTTTCTGGAGTACAGCCGGGAATCAAACCCGGAACACCTCACATAGCAGTTAATGTGTTCGTTTTCAAGCACTAATCTTTCATTTAGCGGTCTCCTCTCTGTGGGTATGAAGTCCCCTTTGTAATTCTGTAAACCTTTTGACATCCGCGCTATCCGGTATAAACTAACTTCAACTAAGGACGGCTTGCATGGGCCACCTAGTATATACTCGGAAGATAAAGCATACGTATATAAGTATAGGTTATACAATGGAGTACCGAATGAGATGGTGCGACTCGCATTCAGGAGATGCTGGATTCGATCCCCGGTGACCGCCCACTCTGACCATGGCTTTTTCGTGGTTTTCCCCTGTTTGTTAAAGGCGAATGCTGGAGTGGTGTATTCTACCACGACATTGCTCTCTCTCTCTCACATTTCATTTCACTTCCCTTTCATATTTCAGCTTGACTAGGAAGCTGTGGTTCTGTAGGAATCGGGCAGATAGCGTAGAGGCTTGCAATTTGGAGCTTCTTCTCGGCCCCGCTAGAGGGAAGTCTCCGAGCACACTCCCGTAGCCAGGTGTTAGGGAACTCTGCGCATATTTGTCGATTTGCGCCGACCTCGCTCTGCAACCTATATGTCAGTTGCGGTTCCCTCATCTCATCCGTCACTCCCGGGGATGTGTGCAAAAAAGACCCATTGGAGATCGAGGTCTTAGGTGTCCTAGTCCTATCCTATCCTGTAATAAAAGTGTAAAAAGCAAGACAAAGAAACGAAAGTGTTTACATTTACAGATATACCGTCTTAACGCAATGCGCCTCCGAGAATTATTTTCTTAAGGTTTCAGTCAATGTGGCTGAAAATTTAGACTTCAGCCGCCCTACGTAAATATTCAATTGTTTTCGGTTTCAATTATGTTTACTTTCTTTACTACTTAACTGGACCAGGTAGAGGAAGTATTCCATTCCAACCAAAAATTCAATACCTAGATTTCACAGGAAATATAGGTTTTGTGCTCCTTGAATAAAAAAAAATTATTTTTAGAAAAATATCTGTGCATGTGAATCTTTTCATAAAAATTCCATTTCGTTTCTTTAGTAGGATTCACTTGATGTAGTACATTCACGTGACTTTCTCTACTTACTCGCCTAAAACCCATTCTTACAAAAACTTACTCATCTGATCGAGATAAACTTTCATTGCACATTAACACATTCAGTTGTAAATATAAGAAATGTAATAAGACTAAAGCGATAGATTTTAAAAAACAGGTTGGCTTTATATGACTTTGAAATTCCATTCTCTTTGCACGAGAAAAAATTATGATGTGATACATTCACAGGACTTTCTCTACCCTCTATATTTTATTAGTGGGTGTACGAATTATTCTCACTCAAGCGTATGTTTCTATCTACTACATTTAAGCCAAATGAACCTTTACATAAACAGCTACATTACATATTTCGTTATAAATACAAAGAGAACAGCGATAGTCAAATGTTTAACAACTGAACGCTATATGCTGGCCTTAAAATTCCATACTGTTTCCATGACATCGCGAGAAACAGCTGAAAATTGACAGGACTTTAAGAGAAGTGCTAAGAAATCAAAACTTGGAACGTTTAATAACGGATGTCTTAGAAGTGGCTTGTGCTACAAAAAAAAGTGTTGAAATAAATTGTGTGTTTCAAACAGATCTACATTTTTCTGTAGTATGTTTTCGTCTATTGTTTAACGTTTATTAGTTACAGAAGATTATACAAAATTCCTTCCGAATGAAGAGGTCTCCACAGGCTATTCTCAGAAAATCCAGGATATTGTAGCGTATTTGTGTGTATTGTCGCGTCGGACACATTATTGCTGTGAATAATGATATTCTTGAACTAATTATTTTAATTGTGAGTTGCATTCTTGCCCGGCGCGACAATTCCCTCTAGCTTCCTAGTAGTTGGGGTGAAGGCAAGTTGAGGGACGAGCCTGTTTATGTGGTAGCGTGGGTCAGTGAGTAGAGTTAGCCGACTGGATAGCTCCAGAATGTTTGGTTCTATGTAGGGATGCGTGCTGCCGTATGTGTGTGTGTGTGGGGGGGGGGATCCCCCCAATGTTTGTCTGTAACCTCTTGGAAATTATGTAGCTGCACCAAGGTAACTTTATAATAAACCAGAGTTAAATGTGAATTTTATGTATTATTTATAAATATACCACGCCCGCTTTAGCTTTGTGCAGCAAGTTCCCGCTATCTCTCGGTTGCCTCTGTAGCTACGTCCCTCAATGTTTATGCCGGGGTAACTAAATTTAATATTTTAGCTGCAAAACCTTTTGGCCTCACCCCGGTGTATAACTATATGCATCTTAAATACTTGTCATGTAAATACTTGTAATATATGGCATTTTAATCTAAATTATTACAGGCACTGTTTAGAAAATAAAAACATTTAGAAAACACTTCCCATATAAGGATATTTTGAGGTGGGGGATTTTGTTGAAAATCTTCGTGTTTCGTCCTTTTAATGTACTGAACTAAATACCAAGTTTGGTATTTATCCAAATTTTCGTTTTTGAGTTATGCTGTTCACAGGCACACACATACGGACATTTCTGAAAATGCTTTATTTTTAATTCATGGGGCCTCAAAACATATACTTCCAATGAATAATCAGTATCGAATTTTTGGGTGGAATGCAATACTTCCCCTACTTACCATACGTAGTAGAGAAAGTAAAAATGTCAACTCCATACTCACATCTGTCGTAAGTTGTTTCGTGCGTGCGGACAGATAAAGGACACTAATAGCTACTCCGCAGTAGCAAATGCACCTACAAACTAATAAAGAAGTCGTTCTTATTACTCAACACCGCTAAGTGGCGGGATGTAAGCTTCCAATTTTCACCGCCAGGGTTTCTCCTCCATTAGAAGATAGAAAAGTAATAGAAAAATAAGGTTTTTCTACGTGAAGGCTATAAAATGTCTAGTAGACGCTAATGGGTGGAGAAGGAGACATTCTGTCTTTGAGAGGTGCTGGAATTTCACTCTCGGGAGACAAAAGACACTGTCACCTTCACTTGTTCAGTCGATCAGTTACTTCGGCACCTGTGGGACGAGTCAGATGGTTCATTAGTGAATGTAATTCACTTTTATTGTCCTCTCTCAGTCAACTTAAACCATTTATAAACGAGAGGAATCCCTCCTCTTATCTCAAGCACTTACATAAAACAATCATGTTGTTAATAACCTATGAGTCATGCATTTCAGGTGAAACACTCACATAACTTTCCGTACTCTTGTGCAAATTATTTTTGCAAACATTTATTCTCCATCTACTTCATGTTAATCGAACTAAACATTTGCAGAAACTATCTTATTGCTAATTTGCTTGTAGGTGCAAGGGGAATATGGTAGGCTTTAAGCGATAGTCAAATGTTTTAAGAGCTGTTTGCTATGTGTAGTACTCCATTCTGTTTGTAAGTCCAGGACATAAAAAAACGAATAACGAATTCCCATTTGAGAAAAAGTATAAGTATTGGAAAATTCAAACAAGTAACAACAAATTTCTCGGAAATGGTTCACTCGATAAAATAACTGTTATTGACATAGATTGTGTGTTTTAGCGAGATCCACATTTTGTTATGTAGTAAAATTTTGTGTCTCTTACGGTTTACCAGTTATGCGAAAGTCATCCAAAATGAAGAAGTCTTTTGGGGACATTCATATACACTTGTTTGACATAAAAATATCTTAATCAAAATCATTAGAGCGATATTTGAGAAAATAAACATTTTTGAAAAATGTTCCATGTAATGGGTTGTCTGGGGTGAGGGGATTTACCTAAAAATCTTCGTGTCGCATCCTCAGAAGATACTAAACTCGAATACAAAGTTTGGTATTTATCTGACTTTCCGTTTTTTATTTATGATGTTTACAGCCTGGCAGACAGACAGACACACACACGATATGTTTCCAAAAATGTTTATTTGGATTCAGAGCACCTCAAAACATGTATTTCCGGTAAAATCTAGGTACGGAATTTTTTGGTGGAATGCAATACTTCCTCTAATTACTGTACGTAGTAGAAAAAGTAAAAAACAAACAGTTTTATAAATGCACTCCTGAAGAAGTGTTGATTAATGAAGAGTGAAGCATTATAATAGAAAGCCATAAAGTAAGCTTCCTCAAAGGGTAGCCAGGGTGATATCTAGGTAGTGTCTGGCTACTGGGGTGGAAATTCAGAATAAATGGAGGCAAATTTTACGCTCAAAGGATGTATCTCTCCTTATAAATTATGTGGCAACGTCCTTATGGAATACTTAGGTTTTTTTTATTTATGGACGCTCTTGTAACTACTGTGGTTCTTAGCGTCCCATTCTATATTGGGCGTGAAAGACCGGTAATTTATCTTTATCGGCCTTGAGGTTCTTTTAGGTGCCGTAAATCTACGACATGGGACCACCGGCTTTACTTCCCTTCCGAAGGAAGCCATGCTAAGGATTTTTACGCCCGAAAAATCCATCGCTCTCCGCCGGGTTTGAACCCGCGGAATACTCAGAGCAGACATTAATGCCGGTACCGAGTAGAAATAATATTGGAAAATTTGGTTATTACTTTCTCTACCACCTACATAAAATATATTGAATTCCACCCAAAATTTCGATGCCGAGGTATCACCAGAAATACATGTTTTGAGGCTCACTAATATAAAAATATAAGTTTTTAAACAAATGGTTAAATACCAAGAAAGGTACAACACCAAGATTTCAAAAATACCAAAAACAAAACAAAAAATCGATCTCAAAATACCTATTACATGACAATTGCTTTTTCGAAACTTTAGATTTTTTTCAAAAAACGCTATATTGATTTTGATTAAAATTCCATAGTTTAAAATGTTTATAGGATAAACGAAATGTATATTATTCTGGATTTTCTGGGAATAGTCTGAAAGTCCCCTTCCTTCGGAAAAATATTTTTGAATAGTTTTATATAAACGTGCTTTATTAGTGGGTATACAAACTAGTCTTACTAAAGTTACTTCTTATTTACTCCATTTTAATCCAAATAAACCTTTAGAAAAAGAGCTACATTACACATTTCGTTATAAATACAAAGAGAACAGCGATAGTCAAATGTTTAACAACTGAACGCTATATGCTGGCGATACTGTTTCCATGACATCGCGAGAAACAACTGAATGTTGAAGTGACTTCAAGAGAGTAGGCAAGAAATGAACAATTCGAAGCTTTAATAACGGATATCTCTGAAAGCGCTTATGCCACAAAAAATTTACTTTAAATAAATTATGCGTTTTAAAGAGATTTACATTTTTTTTGTGTAGTACGTTTTTGCTTATCGCTTAATGTTTAGCCAGTTATTCAAGATTATACAAAATGGCTTCCTAATGAAGAGGACTTTACAGGCTATTGCCAGAAAATTCAAGATATACATTTTGTTTGCCATGAATATATATTTAATATATAGTATTTTAATCACAATCGTTACAGCTATATTTTGGAAAATCAAAATTTTCTAAAAGTTTTCCATGCAAAGGGTAGTTTGGGATGGGGTGATTTTGTAGAAAACGTTTGTGTCGCATCCTTGAAAGATACTTAACTTAAATACCACGTTTGGTATTTATCCGATATCTCGGACCGTTTTCTAAAAATGCTTAATTGATTCAGGGGCTCTCAAAACGTGTATTTTTAATGAAATCTCGGTATCGAATTTTTGGGTGGGATACATTACTTCTGCTACCTACTATACGTAGTAAAAAAGGTAATTAAAGCCCTTATGTATTACATTCACATGATTATCTATTGCGATTAGTCTTATAGAACATTATTTTTCTATCTACTTCATGTTGATTTATATAAGCGTTTGTAGAAATAGTTTCCTAGCACAATAGGGATGTGGGAGTTGGAAACGATTCTGAAAGCTTTTAAAAGTGGGTCGTTATGCAATATCTTTACATGATCACGAGAAAAGGAATAGAGTTGTAAAAAGTACAAGGTATTTGAAAATTCAATCCGACAACAAAGAATATCTCGGAAATGCTTAACGCCACGACAAAACAATAAACACATTTGACATAAATTTTGTGCTTCGACGAGATCCACATTGTTTTTGTGTAGTAAGGTATTCCACGTAAAGAGTGGTACAGGGGTGAGAGGATTTTCTTCAAAACCTTCGTGTCGCATTCTAGCAAGAGGCTGAAATTAAACACCACGTTATTGAGTTTTTGAGTTATGCTGTACACAGGCCGAGCGAGGTGGCTCCGCGGTAGCGCATGCGAGTCGCATTCGGGAGGTCCCAGGTTCGATCTCCAGCGACCGTCCACACAGGCCCAAGTGTTTTTCGTTGTTTCCCCGGGTAAGCAGGCGAATGCTGGAGTGGTTCACGACTTTCCTGTCCCTCATTTTTCTATACCCATCATTTTTCTTGTCGTCTGTTCCAGGGTTGTAGGACCAGGCGACGGTGTTCTGCGGGTTGTGGCTGGACGGTGGCTGTGCGCTCTATGAATATTTCCTCCTGATGTATCCAGGGACTGATCTGTTGGAACATGCTTCTGGGTGCTTTCGTTCTGGAGCTCCGTAGCGTTCAATCTGGAAATATTAGGGACCCCGCCTCGTTATCCGGATCTGGTTGCCTTTGAGTGTCTAACTCCGGAGTAGAAGCATAAAGGGACAGATGACCTGCGTGCGGTGCTCTTCTCCGGTTTCGGGGACTCCCTCCGTTCATCCGTAGCTTTATTTTGTACACATAAAGAAGAATTTATTTATTTTTATCATCTACTTACTATAGGTAACAAGTAGAGAAAGTAAAACATATTGCAATGCAGCCGGCATGATGACTCAGGCGTTAATACCTGTGGCCTGTATTCGGGAGGTCGTGGGTTCTATCCCCGTGGCAGACCTTCCTGACACATGGGTTTCTTCAGCAGTTTTCCCAGGTCGCTAGGGAAGGTTCAATACATCCCCCGAATTTCCTGTCCCTCCAACTCACCTCCACTCTCATTTCACTTGAATTTTCATCTGCTTGGTCTGTTTCAGGATTGCAAGTGTCGGTGGGAGTCTCGGCATTGCATGGCGGAGGTAAAGAATGCTCTATGTAACGCTTCATCCCCCGGAATGGGGTCAGTCTCCAGTCCCGGGGCCCCCAGGAGAAGTGCAAGCCCGCAGGGAGGGAGCCAATTGCACTAGCTGACATCCGGGGAGTGTCTGTAAAAGGTAGGGAACGTGCCCTCTGCCCTGTCGTGCCTGCTAGTCCGACCTCCTCTCAACAGGGACGTCAGGCACAAAAATCTTGTAGGTCGAGTCCTAAGTCGCTTCTGAAGTCAGGCCTAGTCCTTGCAATGCAAGTTTTGAAAACGCGGGTCGCTTATAAACTGTAGTTGTACTTTTGTGTGAAAATAAACGATCAATGTGAATCGGATAGGAAGACAGTAGCAGCATGCGATCGTCATTTGTCTGGATACTTAATATTTTTAATTGAAGGCGGTCCATATCGGATATTGAATACGTAACGAGGTCATTTCATAATGGTTCGTTCTGAGGATATTATCCAATGTTTCATTTCCTTCTCTTCCGGGATAAACTTTGTGTACCTAATCGAACCTGGAGTCCAACAACAGCAGCAGCACTTTTATTATGACAAAAACACGGGTCACTCTTCAAACATTCACTTCGAAAACTGTTCACTCTTTAAATTCATTCCTTTCTGTGCTGAATCTGCAATAAATGGCGCTAAAATAAAATAGTAGGGGAACTATTGTATTCCAACCAAAGATTCTGTATCAAAACTTGGCTGGAATCATATGTTTTGAGGTCCCCTGAATAAAAAGAAGTAAGCATTTTTAGAAAACGCTCTTTGTACGTATGTGTGAACAGTATGGCTAAAATATATATGATGTGATACACTCGCATGACTTTCTCTACGCTCTATCATTTATTACTGGGTATACAAACTATTCTTACTCAACCTTACTTTTCTATCTACTACATTTTAATCCAAATAAACCTTTACAGAAACAGCTACATTACACATTTCGTTATAGAGAACAGCGATAGTCAAATGTTTAACAACTGAACGCTATATGCTGGCCTTAAAATTCCATACTGTTTCCATGACATCGCGAGAAACAACTGAATGTTGACAGAACGTGTAAAATGACCATCTAATGAACAATTCAAACCATTAATAACTGATATCTTACAAACGGCTTGTGCTACAAAAAAAGTTATTTGAGATAAATTGTGTGTGTTAAAGAGATTTACATTTTCTGTGTAATACATCTTCTTCTATCGCTTAACGTTTACCAGATATAAAAGATTACATAAAATGGCTTCGGAATGAAGAGGACTTCACAGGTTAATCCCAGAAAATTCAAGATATACTGTTACATGCTGGGGTGAGGGCCAAAATATTTCTAGAAAATGATTAAATTTCGATCACCCCAACATGCACATGGGGGAGCGTAACTCGCTAACGGCAAGAGGATCGGGACCTTTGTGTATAGATTTAAATGAAGGCGTGAGGTTTTGCATATACAAAAACATTACATAACACGCATTACCTGGAGTTCATTGACAGAGCGACTCTACATTGTGCACTTAGGAAAACAGGATAGGAGGAGATGCCCCAAAGCCGAGGACTGTCCACACATGCGACTTGTTGCTTCCACTGCTTTCACTCAAGTGGCATTAACTATATTCCCCCCTCCAACTGTGTCTAGCCAAGCCAGCCAGCGTTGGCGTCATACCAGACCGTTATCAACCAAAGCCCTCTCTTTGGCGTGTTCTGCGCTAAAGAAGGGACCGTTAAGCCGAAAACATAATCAAAGGAACTCAATAATGCTATCGACAATGCAACACAATAATACATCTGATAATGACAATGCACTTACTGATACGCCACAACACATTTTATTTCTAATATAAATATCTTTGATATATGGTAATTTAATCAAAGTCGTTGCAGCCGTTTTTTAGAAAATCAACAATTCGTAAAATCTTCCAGGTAAAAGGTTGTTTTGTTTGGGGAATTTTCTTGAAAATCTTCGTGTCACGTTTTTGAAAGGTACTGAATCTAATGCTTCTACGAGGGCAGTCCCAGAAGTACCAGAGCTGACGTATATATAGCGGTTGTTGTTTCAAACAAATGACTATGGTAGAAAGTACCATCCTTATAAAGCTTATGTTTGAAGTTTGGCGATGCGACGTTGTTTGGTAATTGCTTGGCAGCCATCAATTTTGAACGCTCTCAACGAATTTGTAAACATAGATAAAACTGGCCATCCTTATGTGATACAATACTTTCATTTGAAAGGTCTTAGTCCAACTAATACTAAAACTGAGCTAGATTCTACTCTGGGGGAGTCTGCTCCTACGTTTACAACAGTAAAATATTGGGTGGTAGAGTTTAAGCGAGGCCGTACGAGCTGCCAAGACGAACATCGCAGTGGTCGAACACATGCCAGAAATTAAAAAAAAAATGATATTGGATGAATGTCGAATGTAAGTGCGTAAGCTAGCAGACATTGCAGGCATTTCAAAAAGTACTGTACATCGCATACTGACTGAAAATTTAGACATGAGAAAGCTCTGAGCAGGATGGGTGCCGCGTTTACCCACAACGGAACAAAAGCCGCGTGGTGGGGATGTTTCAGTCGAGTGTTTGGCGATGTTTCGCTGCAATAAAACCGATTTTTTGCGTCGATTCATAACCATAACCATAACGTTTAGCGAAAAAGAAACTTCTGTTTCATCAAGACAATGCACCAGTTAACACATCCATTATTGCCATGGCCAAAAGCAATGGAATATAGTTTGAATTGCTTCCTCATGCACTCTATTCGTCAGACTTAGCCCCCTCTGATTATTTTCTGCTTCCAAAGTTCAAGGAATGGCTTGGTGGTAAAAGATTTGCCAACAATGAAGAGGTGGAGTTTGCAGTTGATGGCTATTTTGCAGAACTCGACGGTTCTCACTATAAACAGGGTATCGAAGCTATTGAACTTCGCTGGGAAAAGTGTATCGAGCTGAAACGAGACTATGTAGAGAAGTAAAGATGTTTTATGTGTTTTGTTTGTTAGGCCGGGTACTTTTGGGTCAGCACTTGTACCTAAGGATACGTAGTAAAGAAAGCGAAAAACTTTCGTAAGAATAGCTAGTAGAAGTATATAAAAATGAACGATAGTGTAGAGAGAGTAATACGAATGTAACATCATATGCTTGTGGGTTAAAGAGACCATAAAACACATATGTGCCAAAATACAATACTTCCCCTTCCTACCAGGTAAGCAACAATTGGAGCTGTTTTAAAATGCTGTATCCAGTAGCAAGGTGATTGTTAGCGATCTGAGGTAATGCTGTTTTGTTTATGGTAGCAGACATATGTTGTGTTAGTCGATGGGAATAACTTTGCTCGACACACCTGCTACTGTGTATGCACCAAGTTTGTGACCCCTTTTAGCACCTCCAGCGGGGAGGTTAAACGCCCTTAAATAAGACTGGGTTTTAAGCTCCCCTAACACAAAACTTTATCTCGATAACAAATATACCTCAGGAAGTTGCTGGGGGGAAAGATAACACAGAGTTATTAGAACAAATATTATCTCGAAATATAGTTTGAACTTAATATATCAGGAGCACGTTAAGAAGGGGGAGAGGAGGTACCGAGGGAGAATAATCCCTTATTAACTAATAAAAATCTTATACGTTGCATTCACATAACCTTCTCTACCCTTTCTTCTACAATTTATTCCCATAAGAAGTTATTACTTTCTATAATACGTATATGAGTAGGGAAAGTATTGTATTCTACCCAAAATTTCAACGTCGAACAGCATAACTTAAAAATGAAAAATCGGTTAAATACCAAATTTTGTAGTTAAGCTCAGCATTTTCCAAGGATACTACACGAATATTTTCAAGATAATCCCCACCCCAAACTATCCTTTACAAGGAACATTTTTCGATTTTTTTTTTATTTTCTCAAAAATGTCTCTAACAGGTTTGATTAGTATACTATTTATAAAAGATATTCACATGACAAATAAAATGTACATTCAGAATTTTCTGGGAATAGCACGTGTACTCCAATAGACGTCGCCCTCCGTAGTCTAATGGTAACATACTAGCCTCTAGTTCCCGAGGTCGAGGGCAATGCATGTTTTCGGGCGTAAAACGCCCAGTAGGTATAAAATGAGATGCTAAAACCACAGACTAATTTGTGCCAGTATTTTAAACACTTAAATAATTTCAGTCTAATTATATAATATATAAATTCAATAACAGCCCGCCTTAAAGCAATATGTGTATGTAACAATATATAAAAAGTGTATATTGCAGTCATTGTAAATGTTTAATATTATTGTATACATGTTCAATAAAGTTATTTGAATATATTACGTAATTTAATAATGTAGGAGCTGTGAGAAAATTCATTCATTCGCTGTTTACACCCCTCTTATGTAGGACTTACACCCCCTGGACTTACAAGCGGGTGCGTGGGGTCAGAGGCCCGTCGAGGAGCAGACACTCATGGATCACACAGAGCTTCCAGGATGGGTGATCAGCCCGATGCCTGGTATGGAATGAAGGAAGTAGATGAAACGAAATGACGGCGTAATGGATCAAAGGAAAGGTGAAGATGGAACAGTTAGTGAAATGAATGGCGGGGGAAACCGGAAACCCCGGAGAAAACCCACCCAGACGCCGCTTTGTCCACCACAAATCCCACATGCGGGTTTCTGGGATTGAACCCGGGCCGCCTCGGTGAGAGGCGAGCGGTCTAACTACGCGGCCACGGCACCGCCCGCTATAAGAATAATAGGTTAAAAGTTGCTAAAAATGAGGTAACAATGAAGTAACCTTGAGACAATAATGAATTTGAAAGTTTAAATGCAACTAGTCATTACTGGAGCAACAATAATGTAAATTTTGAGACAGTTTATAAAATAGCCAATCAACAACCAGAAAAAGCTTTAGTTAAATGAAGGTATTCTATTGGATTAGGAATAGCCAATCAGAGACTTGAAATACAGAAATTTACAAGTTTAGGCGGTTAAAATCAATTCAGTTGGTTGCAGACAGTGTTACTAACCGGACGCAAAAAGTGTCCTCAAGGGATTTAATACGTATTCGTGTGAGACAAAAAATAGTTTACGTGTTAAAAAGTGCAAGTAATTAATTAAAGAATCTCACAGCTCTCTATATCAGTGAAGTGTTATTTAAATCGTATCAAGCATTAATAAAAGGAGTGAAGTAAAATTATAATTTGTGTAAGCCTACATTCTTAGTTGAACCACAACCCTGCCAAGACATCCATATCTCTAAAATAAATACTGACGCAGCTGAAGCAAACATAAATATTAAATATTTAAAGCAACAGTCAAATTACAAAGTTAATATTATTTTTTTTAAACTTGGGGCAAAGGACACCTGAAACTACATTTGGGGCGAAGGCTACCGGAAACTGTTTACTATACGTGCGGTTGCAACTACTGCAAGTTCGGCTCCCCAACAGTTGAAATATAATACAAAACTACTTCAAATTGACGCCCAAAGCGTGGTAAAAATAACGTAACAAACGATCTTCTCAAATTGGCGTCCATACGTGGGGCTGAAACTACTCTTTTCTCAAAAGGCATACGTAAAAAAAATATGTCTGTGTGACTGAGACCAGTATAACTCCAAAACGAAAAGTCAGATAACTACCAAACTTGGTATTTAGGTTTAGTGCCCTCCAAATATATGACACAAAGATTTTCAAGAAAATCCACCCACCACGAAATATGCTTTAGATGAACAATTTTTGAAATTTCTGATTTTCTAAAAAATAGCTATAACGCTTTTGATTAAAATTATATTAAATATATTTACATGATATATAAAATGTGTATCTTGATTTTTCTGGGAATAGCCTATGAAATTTGAGACAGTGCGTTCTGCGTAGTTAAATATAAAATCATAACCATAGGGAAAATAAATATTAAAAGGTGAATACGGGTTGAAAGGACAGTGTTACCAGCAGGGAGGAAACGGGGTGGCTTTCCCCCCCATTTTAACCAAGCGAGAACAGAATAGCTTTGTTAGTGTACCGTTAGGTCACCTGAAAAACAGGTGCATAGGAAGGGAAGGTCAGTGCTCTGATAGCTACAAGTATTCGAGTTCAGGGGAAACTTGAAGTAAGCAACCAATAAGGTAGAAGGTAACGAAATGGAGGTAAATTTAGAAATAAAGAGAGAGACGGAGTTCCGAAAACACTTGTTCATGGTATTTCCTAGTAGGTTATTCTGAAAACAAATGTGAGTGCCGGTGGATAGGCGCGATTGTATGAAGTACAGAAATGCGTGTGTGTGTGTGTGTGTGTGTGGCGAGGTAATATCAGCAGTCAAATTTTAAAAAAATCTGATGTGTTACACTCACATGACTTTCTCTACTCTTGTACAAACTATTTTTACAAACGCTTATTCTCCATCTACTTCATGTTAATCGAGATAAACATTTGCAGACTCTATCTTATTGCTAAGTTTCTTGTAGATGTAAGGGGAATATATATTTACAAGGGCAATATAGAAACACAGTAGCCTTTAAGCATATACATATCTCTTAATAGCTGGTTGCTAGGTGAAGCACCATTCCCTTTCCCACAGATTAATACTCTTTGCATATCCAAGACAAAAAAATGAATAACGAATTCTCATTTGAGAATAAGTGTAAGTATTGGAAAATTTAAGGGAATAACAACCAATATCTCGAAAATGGTTCACTCAACAAAAAAATGTATAGGACATAAATTGTGTATTTTAACACGATCTACACTTTTTGAGTAGTAAAATTTTGTCTATCTCTTATGGTTTACCAGTTATGCAAAAGTCGTTCACAATGAAGAATACTTTTGGAGACTTCCCAGAAAATTCGAGATATACATTTTATTTGTCATAAAAATATCTTAAACATATGATATTTTAATCAAAATCGTTAGTGCCATTTTTGAGAAAATTAAAATTTTCGAAAAATCTTCCATGTAAAGGGTATCCTGGGGTGGGGGATTTTCTTAAAAACCTTTGTGTCGCATCCCTGGAAGATACTGAACCTAAATACCAAGTTTGGTGTTTATCCGACTGTTCGTTTCTGAGTTATGCTGTTCAAAGACACACAGATAAACACACACACGGACATGTTTCCAAAAATGTTTTTTTTGGATTCAGGGGATCTCAAAACATGTATTTCCGGTGAAATCTCGGTATCGAATTTTTGGCTGGAATACAATACTTCCCCTACTTACTATACGTAGTAGAGAAAGTAAAAAGGTGACGAGTAATAAACGAGCAGGAAAAAGAATCGTATTTACCACCAACCCTAGATCCAAGATCCATGCGAGTCCCTGAGCTAGCATCGAACCCGCGACCATTCCTACAAATCCGGTGCCGCCAAATTGGCGCAAAGCACCTCCCATACCGTACCCCCACAAGTTCTCTTCATTCGGAAGGAATTTTGTATAATCTTGCATTACTGGTAAACGTTAAGAGAAGACGAAAATGTACTGCACAAAAAACGTGGATCTCTTTAAAAGACACAGTTTATTTCAAAAAACCTTTTTTCTGTGGCATAATCCATTTCTGAGATATCCGTTATTAATGGTTTGAGTTACACATTACTTGGTCATTCCTTTAAAGTGCTGTCAACATTCGAATGTTTTTCGCAATTTCATGATGAGGCAGTATTTCTTAACACTTAAATGATATCACTCTAATTATATAATATAAAATACAATAACAGTCCGCCTTAAAGCAACATGTGTATAGTATAATATATAAAATGTAACAGTCATTGTATTATGTTTATTTTATTATGTACATGTATAATAATGTTAGCTGAATGTATTACGTGGTTTAACAATGTAGGAGCTGTGAGAATAGAAGGAAGCTGCTTTTCGTAGCAAACAGAATTACAAAGTAAAAGCCAAAAGTTGCTAACATTGAGGTAACCTTAGGACAACAATAAATTAGAAAGTTTAATAAAGGCTACTAATGATTCTTGGAACAATAATGTAATATTTAAAACAGTTTATAAATAGCCAATAAAAAATTAGAGAAGCTTAAAGTTAAATAAAAGTATTCTATTGAAGTAGGATTAGCCAATCAGAGACTTGAAATAGGGGAAATATACAAATTCAAGCGATAGACGCTACAAGATTGCGTACCCGATCGGTACGATACGTTTCAGTGTGAGACATGAAAGTTCATTGCGGTGAGAATAATTGAAGTAGAATATTTTTTTGTAGTTGGAAAATGCTTCATGTTTATCTGCCCCATGTTTGGTAGCCAATTTGTCGCGGTAACTTCGTGTTATCTTTTTCTTGAGCGCCTGTTATTGTATACTAGTTTGAATTTTGGGTTCTTTGTCCTCCGGCTAGCTATTATTTCTCAGTCGAGCATATCTCTTAAACAGGGTGTGTAAACGGAAAGGATTTATTACTGAAAGATAACACTGATAAAAGAATTTGTTTTTACACTTCTATTGCCGTCACACTTTATTCATTTCACATATTTACTCTTGATACACGCCCGACTGAAACTGTTATATGTTTTATGTTACTATAATCAATTATTTGCTGCACATTATTAATTCGCATATTTCACATTTATAACTAACTTTACGACGCGAGAGATTCTGTTAAACTGTGCGACGTGTAACCTGTGAATGATTTCGATGAACTGAGCGACATATAACCTTTGAATGATTCTGTTGGACTGCACAACGTAATACCCGCGAATGCTTCTGTTGGGCTGAACGTTACCCGTCTCTCGGCTTCATAATTTATACTCCCTCACCCGATATGCCTAAAGATTATAATCGAGCTACTATTGGTTAATAAAACGCGCCAACATTAGCGTCTATTTTTATATCCAATCAAAATTACGAACACATATGCTCTAGGGAAGAAATTCCCTCCATTTCTACAGAAAAGCGCGCTACTCTGACGTCATTTGCTTGTCTCTTCTAATTAATAAACAACTCACCCCCTCGTTACATTGTTATCCGCTCTTATTGTCAGTTTCCTTATTTCCTAACAATGCTTATAATTAACAAACATCTCAAATCATTGCCATACAATAATGTTAATTTACACTACAATCACTCTGGCATTTACAATGTTGTGATATAAAATACTGCCACATAATATAACGTTTTACGTGCTAAAAAAAGTATAATTAACAATAATCTCACAGCTGTACAGTAGGATACATCAGTGAAGTGTTATTTAATTGTGTGAAGGATTAATAAAAAAGTACAATACAATTAAAATTTGTGTAAGCCTTCATTCTTTAGCCGTACTACCCCTGCTAAGAGATACGTGTTCTGAAAATTACTACTGACGCAGCCGAGGCATACATATATAATATTTAAACAAACATTAAAATACAAAGTTGATTTTTAAACGTGGGGCGAAAGCCACCGGAAACGTAAACGTGGGGCGAAGGCCACTGGAAAGTTTGTATCGTACGAGGGGCGAATACTCCAAGAAACATATCTCCCGCAATACGTTGTGCAACAGCAACATTAAACTACTTCAAGTTTGGCTCTCCAACAATGGGGCACCAACAACCCTCTCAATGGAAACAGTATGGAATTTTAAGACCAGCATATAGCGTCATGTTCTTAACATTTGACTATCGCTGTTCCCTTTGTATTTATAAAGAAATATTAATGTAGTTATTTCTGGGAAGGTTTATCTCGATAAAAATGTAGCAGATAGAAAAATAAGCTTGAGTAAGAATAATTTGTACAGCCAGTAATGAAGATAAAGGGTAGAGAAAGTCATGTGAATGTATCATATCAGGAGTTTTCTTTCTGATTCTACCCTTCAGACTTTAGACTTCACAGGGATTACGTGAAATGCAAATTAATTATCCCTGTGATATAGTCGACTTCGTGCGGCTGTGAGTGCCCGATCTTTGGAACTGTGATAATACGGAGAGGAAACATGACGGATACCTATATTCGCTAGAAAGAGAAATCGCAACTTCACATTTCCCCAGAGACAAAAGGAAGCCGTCTGCTGCAACCGGCAAGTAACAAGAAATAAAAAGTCCTGGGGTATTATATTGGGAGTAGAGGTTCTTGTTGCGGCGGTGAAAACGGAAAATGATGCTCTTTTATTCTTCTCCAAATAAACACTGCGCTACAAGAGCATTCTGCGGCATCCATACAGAAATAAGGAATTTATGACAAAAAAATACGACTTTTTCTATCTCTATCGTTATATAAATTACTCTTATGAGAGTTTATTTTACTATCTAGTTCATTTTAATTGAGATAAACCTTTACAGAAACATTTCGTTATACATGCAAAGGGATCAGCGATAGTCAAATGTTTAACAACTGGACGCTATATGCTGGCCTTAAAATTCCATACTGTTTCCAGGACATCGCGAGAAACAACTGAATGTTGACCTTAAAAGGGAAATATCTCGGAAATAACTGATACCACAAAAAAAGTTATTGGAAACAAAATCCGTGTTTTGAAGAAGTCTGCATTTGTCTCAGCAGTACGTTTTCAACTAGCGCTTTAAGTTTACCAGTTATGCAAACTATACAAAATTCCTTCTGAATGCACAGAAATTCACAAAGTATTCCCAGAAAGTTCGAGATATAGTCTTTATTTGTTATTTAAATATCTTTAATAGGTTATTTTAACAAAAATCGTTACAGACATTTTTAGAAATTCAAACATTTTGAATAACAAGCAATATCTCGATAATGGTTCACTCAAAAAAAAATGTATATGACATAAATTGTGTATTTTAACGCGATCTACATTTTTTGTGTAGTAAAATTTTGTCTATCTCTTATGGTTTATCAGTTATGTAAAAGTCGTTCACAGTGAATACTTTTGAAGACATTCCCAGAAAATTCGAGATATACATTTTATTTGTCATAAAAATATCTTAAACGTATGATATTTTAATCAAAATCGTTACAGCCATTTTTGAGAAAATTAAAATTTTCGAAAAATGTTCCATGTAAAGGGTAATCTTGGGTGGGGGGATTTTCTTGAAAACCTTCGTGTCACATCCCTGGAAGATACTGAACCTAAATACCAAGTTTGGTGTTTATCCGACTGTTCGTTTCTGAGTTATGCTGTTCACACACACACAGACTCACACACACAGACACACAGATGGACATGTTTCCAAAAATGCTTTTTTTTTGATTCAGGGGGTCTCAAAACATATATTTCCGTTGATATATGGGTATCGAATATTTGAGTGGAATACAATACTTCCCCTACTTACTATACGTAGTAGAGAAAGTAATATAATATTCTATTTAAGTGTAGCTTTGGTTGGGCGATTTTCTTGGAAATCTTCGTGTCGCATCCTTGGAAGATAACTAACTTAAGTACCGATTTTGGTATTTATCCGACATTTCGTTTCTGAGCCATGCTGTTCACAGACACACTGACGTTTTTCTAAAAATGCTTTTTCTTTCTGGATTCCGGAAACCTCAAAGCATGTATTTATGTTGACGTCTTTATCGAATTTTTTTATGTAACGCAATAACTTCTGTGCCCACTGTGTACACGGTAGATAAAGTAAAACTCTAATGCGTTGAAATCACATGGCTTTTTCTACCCTCCTTCTCTTATTAGTGGGTATACGACCTATTCTTACGGAACTTTAGTTTTCCGTCTACTACATTTTAATCTTTGTATAAACAACCACATTACACATTTCGTTATAGATACAAAGAGAACAGCGATAGTCAAATGTTTAACAACTGGACGCTATATGCTGACCTTAAAATTCCATACTGTTTCCATGACATCAACAACTGGATGTTGATAGAACTTTAAAGAGTGCCAAAGATTTGAGCAATTCCCATCATTAATAACGGATATCTCGGAAATGGCTAATGCCACAAAAACGTTATTCGAAATAAATAAAATGAATGAAATAAAGGACAGGAAATTCGGAGAATGAAAGAAATCGCTCCAGCATTCCTCTGACGACCCGGGAAAGCCCCGAAAAAACCCATAGGTTAGAGTCGACGGTCGCCGGGGATCGATCCCGGGACATCGGAATACAGACCACAAACATTGCCGCCTTAGCCATCCCGCTCGGTTTATTCCACTTAAAATTTCGATGTTGAGATTTCACCGGAAACGTATATCTTGAGTTCCCTGAACACAAAAACAAATTTTTTGGAAAACCTTAACTCAAAAACGAAAAGTCTGATAAAAACGAACTTGCTACTTAGGTCAATATCTCTCAGAGATACGACACAAAGCTTTTTAAGAAAATCCCCCATCCACAGCTACCGTTTATATGAACAAGTTTTCCAAATTCTTTATTTTCTAAAAAATGGCACCAAAGATTTTTATTAAAATACCATAATAAAGACATTAAAATGACATAATATACATCTCGAATATTTTAGGAATAGCCTATGAAGTCCTCTTCATTCGGAGAAAGCTTTGTATAATCTTGTGTAACTGATAAACGTTAAGCGATAGACGAAAACGTACTACACAAAAAATGTAGACCTCTTTAAAACACGCAGTTTATTTCATATAGCTTTTTTGTGGCATAAACCGTTTCTCATATATCGTTATTAAAATCTCGAAATGTTCAATACTTGTCATTCTTTTGAAGTCCCATCGACTTTCAGTTGTTTCTCGCGATGTCATGGAAACAGTTTGGAATTTTAAGGCCAGCGTACAGCGACAAGTTGTTAAACATTTGACTATCGCTGTTCCCTTTGTATCTATAACGAAATGTGTAATGTAGCTGTTTCTGTAAAGGTTTATTTGAATTAAAATGTAGTACATAGAAAAATAAGCTTTTGTAAGAATAGTTTGTATACCCACTAATAAGCGATGGAGAAAGTTACATGTAGGTAATACATGAGATCTTTTTACAGTATGTTCATACCGTGTAAGTTCATCAGCTTATGGACAGGAAGGACCAAATGCATGTTAAATTAATAGCGGGTCAGAAATTCGCCTAGTGTTGTGGTGGAACACAAAATTATGGCCGGGTGTAACGTTTAATTAAGTACATGGTGTGTGGGCGAGGCTAATACCGGGCCCAAGTTACATCATGAATGTTAGCATCAAACTGTCGACTATACAGTTTCAAACATTTCTACCAATTTGAACACATTCATGTATTTTCTTGACCTTACCAAGTATATAGATTGGTTCCACGAGTTTGTAGATATTGACACCGCTGATCATTTTTCCTGCATACTACACTCAGTTGAATCCATCATAGTATCAACTAATATTGACAAAGCAACCTTATCTCCAGCGTTTTCATTAATATTCCCGCGTTTATTTTAATGTTGAAATATGTTTTATTGTTAAACTATGATTTGAGCTCTCATATGACATTCCTTACCCATGACAAATTCATATGAATCCGTTATAGAATTATACCATAATTATTGTCAGACAGACATAAATAATTAAATAAAGAAATAACAGTGGGGCGGCGCCGTGGCCGAGTGGTTAGACCGCTCGCCTCCCACCGAGGCGGCCCGGGTTCAATCCCAGGGACCTGCATGTGGGATTTGTAGTGGACGAAGCGGTGTCTGGGCGGGTTTTCTCCGGATTCATTCATTCCACCAACTGCTCCATCATCACCTTTCCTTTCAGCTCTTTCCTGGATGTTCTGTCTCATCCATGAGTGTCTGCTCCTCGACGGGCCTCTGACCCCAGTAAGTAAGTCCTGGGGGGGTGTAAGTCCTACATAAGAGGAGGGTAAACAGATAATTAATGAATAACAGTAAGACAGAAAAGTAATTTCAATAAAGAATTTCCGTATTTAAAATAATGTATAATGGAATAAACTTGAGTTAAAAGATATGTCCGAGAAACAGTCATTAGTGAGTCATGTTAATCAAAGTCATTAGCGACAGCCGAAGTAGCGAACCCATTAACTTAAAGATTCTGGAAATTCATTTCGGTTATAAGTTCAGTACGTTTGCACTTGCGCGTAGGCTATTCTTTAAATTAGAGAGGTAAATCAATTCTGAGAAAAGTGAAAGGTTGAAGAGAGTTTTATATTGGGCCGGGAAAAATGTAAAGTTGGAAGGGAGAATAATATGTAGGTGGGTGGAGCTAAAAGTAACAAAGACGTGCAGAGAATTTACTGTGGTACTAACATTGGTACTGATCGACTCGTCACACTAAATACTTGTAACTATTCGTGTATTATGTTAAGGGGACTGGGTAGTGATTTCGGCTCCAAAAATTGATTTTTTATTTTGTGTTTTAAAAAGGTCGGGAATCTTCCAATATATAAATACACCGTGCGTTCGTAAATCGGCCACATCGTTCCGCGGCGGGGAGTGGCGCACCTGCAGTCAGAGAGTAGCGCTGTAGCGTCGGTCGAGTTGGATCTGTCGTGAGGGAAAGACATCTGTACGTGTGTTTAGAGTAAAATTGTGTTGTCTCTTGCTGATAAATTTTCCATTATCGGTCCCAAATATTTCGACACAGTCAAAACACAGCTAGTTCCAGCAGGACTGAGCTACGGCGCACACTGCTACGAATTATATGCATGAATAGCGAAGTGTGTATGGTGACAAAATAATTAGTCGAGGAGTGAACCACCTCGTGACCTATCTCCATGCGATTTTTATTTATGCGGAACGTTAAAGAATAAAGTATACGCATCAAATCCGCACACGTTACACGAATTGAAGGCAACATCACGAGAGAAATACAGACAATCAGTCAACATGAACTTTTGCGAGTAAACCAGAATTGCTTTCAGAGATATAGTGAAAGTGTTTGCGTTGAAGGTCATCAATTTCAATATCTGTTGTGATAGAGGTAAGCCTAATGTAAATTAGTACAGCAGCTAGTGTTGGGACTTGCCGGTCGTTTACGTGTAGCTCTGGCGGAGGCGCGCCAATCCTCATTTAAGACTTTAAATGGCACATTTAAATTTGGCGGCACGCTGGGTCACGCCCACTTAGTTGGTGAAGCCAACATAAGACACACCTTTCCTTAAATGCAGTTCTCCATAACTTGAAATTTCTCACACTTTTCTTCAAAACTACTAATCTTATTTTAATGAAACGTTTACTGTAGTTGCTGAAGTATGTACTCTAGAAACATAACCTATTATTATTATTATTATTATTATTATTATTATTATTATTATTATTATTATTATTAAAAAAACACAACGTTTAAAAAAATATTTGTGTAAAACAAATTTTTTAAAAATTTACCAAAGTTTACAATTTTTCTCTTGAATACAGTTAGAAATATTTAAGTAAATTTAGGTTACAAATTAAGAATAGCCATAGCTTAGTACCCTAAAAATGTTCAAAGAATACCACTGAATATTGCTGAAGTAAAGTACACCACAACTAAAAGATACACCATATTTTTTTTTCAAAAAAAATATTACTAGTTATGACCATTTTGTGGCCGTTTTGAATAAATATGTAGTTCTGTTTATAACACTGGAAATACAATGAATCTCTATACATTCATGACAATTCATTTAATTTTAATCTCAGTAGTAACAGTCTAGAAGTTATATATTAAAATACTGAAATCGCTCAAGAATGAGTATTATCTAGTCCCCTTAAGCGTCAAGTGAGGCACTTGTGTGTGTAGTTTCGCGGCTATTGCGAGAGGTCTTGCCGATAAGAATTTTAGCGACTCACGGCAACTTGCACTTACAATTAGTTACCTTTATTACAGAAATGGTTGTTTCCAACCGTAACTTTGATACTGTAGAAGTAAGCGGATATAATAATTCAGTTGTTACAGTTTAGAGTGCTATGATTTATAATAGGTTTCATTCTTTATCTTCAAACGGTCGGCAAATCGCTTCAATAACTCAAATATGAGTTCACAAGCGACAATAAAGAATATATAACGAGAGGACCAGGATCTTATCAACACATTTCAGAGCAGGCGTGGGATAATTATCACAAAAATACACAGAATTTCACATAATTCACATTACCTGTGGTTTATTGAATATTAAACTCGTGCCCCTACATAAAAAACAAAATATTAAGAACAAAGACATTGGAGGGAGTGTTACACACACGAGGTCACATTCACACGATTCGCACACACCCTTCCATGCCAGACACTAAACTTGAAGTAAGTGACGCCACGCTCCACACTCCACACAAAGAAACTAACGCTTACTTCCCCCACCCTATCCCCTCGCCCACGCCAGACGAAATTCAAAACCAAAGCCGAAAGAATCGCCCCAACAATACTGTCGCTAACAAAGCAATAATGTGTTTGGCGTGACAATACACACACATATTCGCTACATCATATATATAAATGTCTCAGCAAATGTAAACTGGAGGCATAATCTGAGAGAAAGATCTTATAGCCTACTACTGGAGCAGCTGGCATACGAGACAACAGAACGAGCTACGAGATCACAGCACCAGAATCAACAACAAAGCAGGTTAAGTATACAGCTTCAAAAGTGCCGACCATCGTCTTGCCTCAAATGATCAACCATCGCGGGGTTGTGACGACCATGCTTCTGCTTCAAGAAGATGTATAACTACATAACGCCAATAAGTCGCAATTTAATTCAGTTTTATTTTCTCTGCCACCTCGTTATATTAGGTAGCGAGCGAGAGGTCCCGCGTTCTGTCCCCGTCCACTCTGACCCATTGGTTCTTCGAATGCTGGGGTAGTGCCTCTTCTATCATTAACTCTCCTGTCCCTCATTTCCTGTAGCGAACATTTTCATCTCTTTAAGTTTTGTTGGGACTGGGCTTTGTGAAGGTATCTTCCTGGTGTCTATCGGGACTGCTCCAATGTGGGTCTCTTGGGACCGCCGAGGTTTAGGGGCTTATGGGTGGGGTTGAGCGGCTACTTCCATATACGTCCAACTGGAACCGTTAGAGACCCCGTACATGCTTATGCACGTCATCATCCAGATCTGTTCGCCCCTGAGGTCTCTACCCTCATCTCTCCCTCTCAGGAGTCATGGTAGATACACAAAGGGCCTGGAGCTTCCGTGCGGTGCTTTACCCTGGTTTTGGGGGCCCCTCGTTCGTCAGAACCTTGACCTTTTTTGTGTGATCTATATGTTTGATGGTGTGAGTATATGGTAAAAATCTAATGTGTTACATTGACATAACTTCCTCTACTCTCCATCGTTTGTTATTGGGTATATAAACTATTCTTTGTAACATTATGACATCATGACATCATGACAAACAAATTAAATAAAAATAAAATAAAATAAAATTTAAAATACGTCATGCTGGTACCTTGTTTCATACACCAGGACGTGTATTCTAAATTTGCTATTTATTTAAATATTTCTTTCAATTTATACATTATTATTGTAAAGAGTTTGCTTATATTCTGGTCAATAAAAGTAGAAAATAAAAAAATAGCTACAATAAGTAAGATAAAAATAATAATTAAATCAAAACTATAATCATTACAATTAAAACTCAAATTAAAATTATATAGGTATTCAAACTACTGTTACTCGTATCCAACTATTCCCACTTTCTAAACTAAACAAAATAAGTATAGCAAGTCTCTATTCTAAATTAAACTATCCAGCGGTTAAGGTACTGGTAACCGGTACACAAATACATTTAATATAAATATTAATTTTCAACTACTGATGACAATTAACAATTTCTTTTATTATCATACATAGTTTTAAGTGTTATATATAATAGTATTTATTCTATTTATCCGTACTAATAATTTTAACAAAATTCAAAATTCTATATGTTATTTTTCTTTCTTTTTAAAAACTACTACTTTCAATGCATTTTCCTCAAAACATGTACCTTAACCTTTCTGTTTTCTTAATATACTTAAATATTTTACGGTACTTAAAAATTTTATTAAACTTATTACTCACTCCGAACTAAACTTAACTTACATTTTTACTTCACTTAACACAATGATCACTATATTCATTACTTTGCTATAAAGTCGTTATTTCACTTTCCCTTTTACTTATTTTATGTTGTTTTTATTTTATCATGACAAACAACTGAAAATCGATGGGACTTAAAAAGAATGACAAAGTATTGAACAAATCGAATAATCAAGAACGTACACTATGTGATCAAAAGTATCCGGACACCCCCACAAAGATACGTTTTTTATCTTAGGTGCTTTGTGCTGCCACCTACTGCCTGGTACTCATTATCACGACCTCAGTAGTCATTAGACATCGTGAAACAGCAGAATGGGGCGCTCCGTGGAACTCACGGACTTCGAACGTGGTCAGGTGATTGGGTGTCACTTGTGTCAGAAGTCTGTACGCAAGATTTCCACACTCCTAAACATCCCTAGGTCCACTGTTTCTGATGTGATAGTGAAGTGGAAACGTGGAGGGACATGTACAGGCCGACCTCATCTGTTCACTGACAGAGACCGCCGACATTTGAAGAGGGTCGTAAAGAGCAATAGGCAGACATCTATCCAGACCATCACACAGGAATTCCAAACTGCATCAGGATCCACTCCAAGTACTATGACAGTTAGACGTGAGGTGAGAGACCTTAGATTCCATGGTCAAGCGGCTGCTCATAATCCACACATCACGCAGGAAAATGCCAAACGACGACTCGCTTGGTGTAAGGAGCGTCAACATTACACGATTGAACAGTGGCAAAACGTTGTGTGGAGTGACGGTACACAATGTGGCGATCCGGTGGCAGGGTGTGGGTATGGCGAATGCCAGGTGAACGTCATCTGCCAGCGTGTGTAGTGCCAACAGTGAAATTCGGAGGTGGTGGTGTTGTGGTGTGGTCGTGTTTTTGCTGGAGGGGGCTTGTACCCGTTGTTGTTTTGCGTGGCACGATCACAGCGCAGACCTACATTGATATTTGCATATTTCAACACGATCGAGCACCTTTTGATACTGCACGGGCTGTGGGGGAGTGGTTACACGACAATAACATCCCTGTAATGGACTGGCCTGCACAGAGTTCTGACTTGAATCCTATAGAACACCTTTGGGATGTTTTGGAACGCCGACTTCGTGCCAGGCCTCACCGACCTACATCGATACCTCTCGTCAGTTCCGCACTCCGTGAAGAATGGGCTGCCATTCCCCAAGAAACCTTCCAGCACTGATTGAAAGTATGCCTGCGAGAGTGAACGCTGTCATCAATGCTAAAGGTGGGCCAATACCATATTGACTTCCAGCATTACCGATGGAGGGCGCCACGAACTTGTACGTCATTTTCGGCCAGGTGTAAATCTCAGAAATGACTCTTGCCACAAATACAATTATTTGAAATAAACTTTGTGTTTTATAGAGATCTGTATTTTTGTGTAGCAAGTTTTCATCTATTGCTTAACATTTACCAGTTATATAATATTACAAATAACTTCCTTCAAGTGAAGACGTCTTCACAGGCTATTCCAGAAAATTGAATACATACATTTTATTTTTCGTGTAAATTCTTTAATATAGGTTGCTTTAATCAAAGTCGTTAAAGCCATTTTTAGAAAATAAAAAGCTTCGAACAATTTTATATTTAATGGGTAGTAATGGGGTGGGCGAATTTGCTTTAAAATCTTCGTGTCGCATCTTTGGAAGATACTGAACCTAAATACCATGTTTAGTGTTTATCCGACCTTTCGCTACATTCACATGACTTTCTCTAACCTCTATTATTTGATAGTGGGTATATAAACTATTCTTATTAAAGCTTATTACTTTCTCTACTACGTATAGTAAGTAGGGGAAGTATTGCATTCCACCCAAAAATTCGATACCGAGATTTCACCGGAAATACATGTTTTGAGACCTCCTGAATCCAAAAAAAGCATTTTTGGAAACATGTCCGTGTGTGTGTCTGTGTGTGTGTGTCTGTGTGTGTGTGTGTCTGTGTGTGTGTCTCTGAACAGCATAACTCAAAAACGAACAGTTGGATAAGCACCAAACTTGGTATTTAAGTTCAGTATCTTCCAGAGATGCAACACGAAGGTTTTCAAGAAAATCCCCCCACCCCAGACTACCCTTTACATGGAAGATTTTTCGAAAATTTTAATTTTCTCAAAAATGGCTCTAACGATTTTGATGAAAATATCATATGTTTAAGATAATGTCATGAGAAATGAAATGTATATCTCGAATTTTCTGGGAATGTCTCCAAAAGTATTCTTCATTGTGAACGACTTTTGCATAACTGGTAAACCATAAGAGATAGACAAAATTTTACTACACAAAAAATGTAGATCGCGTAAAAATACACAACTTATGTCATATACATTTCTTTTTTTGAGTGAACCGTTTTCGAGATATTGCTTGTTATTTCCTTAAATTTTACAATACTTATACTTTTTCTCACATTCGTTATTCATTTTTTTTATGTCCTGGACATGCAAAGAGAATGGAATGCGCCACATAGCAACCAGCGTTAAAATATTTGACTATCGCTTAAAAGCTACCATATTTCCCTTGCATCTACAAGAAAATTACCAATAAGATTGACATCTCGATATCTCGATTAACATGAACCATATGGAGAATAAGCATTTGTAAAATTAGATTGTACAAGAGTAAAGAAAGTCATGTGAGTGTAACACATCAGATTGTTTTTCTATCTACTACATTTTAATCCAAATAAACCTTTACAGAAATAGCTACATTACACATTTCGTTATAGATACAAAGAGAACAGCGATAGTCAAATGTTTAACAACTGGACGCTATATGCTGGCCTTAAAATTCCATACTGTTTCCATGACATCGCGAGAAACAACTGAAAATCGATGGGACTTAAAAATAATGACAAATATTTAACAATTCGAACGTTTAATAATGTATATCTCAAAAATAGCTTACGCTACAAAAAAACGTATTTTACATAAATTGTGTGCTTCAAAGAGATCTAGACTTTTTGTGTGGTACGTTTTCGTCTTCGCTTAAAGTTTACTACTTATACAAAATTATATAAATTCTTTCTAAATGAAGAGGACGTCCCAGGCTATTCTCAGAAATTTCAAATATACATTTTATTTGTCGTATGTTTTCACATAGGTTATTTTAATCAAAAACGTTAGAGCCATTTTTTTATAAAATCAAAATTTTCGAAACAAGTTCCATGTAAAGGGTAGTTGGGGTAGGGGGATTTTATTGAAAATCTTCTCGTCGCATCCTTGGAAGGTACTGAACTCAAATACCAAGTTTGGTATTTATCCGACTTGTCGTTTTTGAGTTATGCTACACTTACTGACATTTTTCCAAAACATACACTGACGGTGAAATCTCTTTATCGAATTTTTGCTAGAATGCATTACCTTCTCTACCTGCTATGTACGTGGTAGACTAAATTAAAAGTCAAAATAATCACAAGAAAACTGGATTTATGGATGTTTACAGATGCATTGTCTTAAGTTACATACTTTCGTGATGAATAAAATATGGACAGAAAAATATAATGCTACGGTTTTGTGTTTAACAGGTTGTGATTAAAAAGTGAGGTTATGATCGACAATATACGTCTCCCAATAACGTTATTACCCACAGTTCGGTGTTCCAATGTTATTTTGCTTGCTTGTACATTTCGAAATGATAACTCGTTTCACAGACTGCACTTTCATTTCAAACTTCCGGTCCGGCGTTTTGCGTCGCTCAACTGTTTTACGTTTTAATGCTAGAATTAAACAACGCCTCTAACACGCTTTAAAAAGCTTTTAATTTTTCTAGACAAGCAAAATGTTCTGTAATTACTAATGAGCTGTTGTGCGAGTTTACTAATTGGGTTTTTAAAAACAGGAAGCTGGAAAAAGCTGTGAATTTTCAGGGATAAGCACTGTAATAATAAAGTAGGTACGCGTGTTTGTTCCGGTGTTACCAACTACTCGTGCAGAAGTTCCCACCAGCTTCCACAGGTTGCCGGATGTGTCGAGGTAACTTTTCCAGCTTACAAGTTTCAATACGCAGTTATAACAGGTGGCATTTGTGTTGCTAGGTGACAGTCACCTGTTATACAGGCTTCATTTTATCTCTCTTCCTCTTTCGTATAAAGAACGTTTAAAAACTTAGAGGTACTTATTATATACTACATACGTATAATAAATAGGTGACGTATTGCATTTGACGCAGTAACAGTCTAGTTACATAATATAAAAATATGTAACAGTCATTGTATTATGTTTATATTATTATGTACATATATAATAATATTATGTGAATGTATTACGTAGAGTAACAATGTAGGAGCTGTCAGAATAGAAACAAGCTGCAAACTAGAAGCCGAAAGTTGCTAACAATAAGGTAACCTTGAGACAACAATAAACTAGAAAGTTTAATAAAGGCGACTAATAATTCTTGGAACAATAATAATGCAATATTTAAAACAATTTATAAATAGCCAATCAAAAATTAGAAAAGCTTTAAGTTAAATAAAAGTATTCTATTGGAGTAGGATTAGCCAATCACAGACTATATATACAGGAAATATGCAAATTCAGGCGGAAAAGGCTATAAGATAGCGTAACCAAGCAGTTAGATTCGGTACTGGTTCAGTGTGCGACAGAAAATTCATTGCGGTGAGAATAATATAAAGTTTACGTGTTAAAAAGTACAAATAACTATAATCTTACAGTTCTACAGTAGGATATATCAGTGAAGTGTTATTTAATGTGTGAAGGATTAATAAACAAAGTACAATACAATTATAATTTGTGTAAGCCGTACCAGCGCTGCTAAGAGATACATGTTCTGCAAATTACTACTGACGAAGGGCATACATATATATATCATATTTTAATAAACATAAAGATAAAAATTTGGTTTTAAAACGTGGGTCGAAGGCCAACGGGGGGCGAACGCTCCTAGAAACAATCCCCCGCAAATTTGGCATCCATTACGTGCGTGACCTAAAAGTGGTGCAACCCCAAAAATAAACCCCTTCTCATTCCACCCAAAACCTCGATACAGAGATTTCACAACAGTCATCACGAACTTCTTGGGGAACAGCACTTTTTTTCGCACCCGAAACGCACTCGTTAACTCAAGAACTCACTCATCGACTCGCTCGTTTATATAGCCGGTGGAAGTTTGGAGGCCGGGTAAAGGGAACTTCCAGAAGATTCTGGTAAACTAAATTAAATTGAGTTTTTATTTATGAACGATCTTTGACTGCTGTGTCCCTTTATTTTTAAGTTCACTTGTTTACACAGTTTATCATTTTTTGTTTTTACTATTTTTTTATTACCGCAGTTACGCACATACACAAACGCCCATGCCGATGGGGGACCCCAACCCGCGACCCTCAGCTTGGCGGAGCGCCGAAGCTACACACTCCAGCGACCACGGCTACGAGGGCCGGCATCCTTAGCGTCCCATTTTATATTGGGCGTGAGAGACCGGTAATTTTGCTCAGAGGCGTCTTTATCAGGCTTGAGGTTCTTTTACGTGCCGTAAATCTACAACACGGGATCACCGGCTTTACTTCCCTTTCAAAAGAAGCCGTGCTAAGCCAGGCTTTTTTACACCCGAAAAAATCCATCGTCCTCCTCCGGGTTTGAACCCGCGACCTCGGTTTATGAAAGGATAGCGCTTTCGGTGTTTATGCCGACCTTCCAATAATCCTAGGACATAGCCGCTGCGTTCACAATATGTGAAATATTTGGTTGTTTTTTATTTTAGCAAAACTAATTCTAACGCTTTTGATTAAAACACTATATTAATAGCAATTAATACCAAAAAATTACACCTCAATAAAGCAAACAATTTGTGTAAGATAAAATATTTTATAGCGTTAACCATTTCTGAGATATTCTTTGTAACTGGTTCGAATTTTCAAATATTTATACTTTTTTCAAGTGCTAAGCCGCTTTTTTGTTTTTTCACATGGTCAACTCCACACTACGATCCAAATGCTATAAATACCAGCGAGAAACCTGTCTCTAAGATTTGGGCAGCCGATTTGGAAAGAGGTTTGAGGAGAATAGGAATGGGGTCAGTATGGAAAAGAGCTGAAACAAATGACAAAAAACATGTGTCAAAAGAAGAGACATCAAACAACAGGAAATAGGATCTGATTGTAAAATTAAACCTTCTCTAAGTCTAGCAAATGAAATAAAATTGAATTGGGGTAAAGAGACATATATACTTAACTTAGGAAGAAAGGAAAGATCAGGAATGGCATGGGTTAGACTGGGGGGCTGGAGGGCACAGAAAATGACTGACGATTCTGGCAGGAGAATCTGCCCATTCTGTGATTTGGATGAGGACTGGGTACATATTTTGGCGGAATGTGCACAGTGGGAGAACCAGCGAACAATTAAACTCAAAGAAAAATTCTTAAGTCCGTCAAGAAAGAGATTGGCATGTTGGGAGCTACTGGCTGACCAGAGGAGTTGGCAAAACATGGGCAATTTTTTGGCTAAAGTGCACGAAGCTAGGTCAAATTTGTTCAGTTAAACAAAGGTAATTTATCTCTATTTTCCTTTTTCTTGTTCCTTTTTGTTTTCTTTTTCTGTTGTTTATTTGTCACCATACTTGTATCTTAAATATGCATGTACGGTCAATGACCCATGCACTAAATACTTGTGAAATAACTTCAATAATTTGAAACCAATAAAGGTACCTTATCTATCCATCTATCTATTTATCTACAAAAAGCATGGAGTTTCAAAGCCATAACATAGCGATCTGAACGTAACAGTTAAAAGACACACACTCACAAACGACGCACTACGGTAATTGATGGAATGGCGTTTTGGAAATATGACAGCTGTAAACTCAAAGTGCTAATTCACAATCCCAGGGAAGTGAAGCGATCGGCGTCACGCCCTGTATACGACGAGGTGTATTGCAAGTATGCTTGTGTGTAACCGCGCCGTTTTAATTACGACGCTCGCCGATTTCCTGAAACACATTATGTCGAATTCCGCAGGCGTATGGCAACCGCTGCCAAGAATAGCATTCAGGAATCGAACCAGAGACATGAATTCCTTGCTCACCGCAATAACTGTCTGCCACAGCGGTGCTAATTATCTGCTGGTGGTACAATTATTGCTGTGTATTGTGGTGAAGGAAAACTTGGCGGCGCACAGTGGCGTACGTCCAAGACCGGCATTGTGTTCCCTTCTCAAGAACATGCGCCCCTGGCCGTGTTCGAGATAGATAACGAGTTTGTATGCCTTTACATGCACTGCTTGTCGGTAAACTTCAAGTGGCATTTAATGAGAAAAAACATCACATTACTTTCTCCACCCACTCCTCTACATTGCTATTCTTAACCAAAAATTGGATACCGGGATTTCACCAGAAATACATGTTTTGAGGCCCCTGAACCCAAATAAAGCATTTTTGGAAACATTCTCGTGTGTATGTGTTTGTGAACAGCATAACTCAAAAGTCGGATAAATACCAAAGTTGGTATTTCGGTAAGGTATCTTCCAAGGATGCGCACGACCATTATCAAGAAAATCCCTCACCCCAAACTGCCCTTACAAGGAACATTTCTCAAAACTTTTGATTTACTAAAAATATAGCTGTAACGATTTGGATTTAAATACCATATTTTAAAATATTTACATTACAAATAAAATATATATTTTGAATTTTCTGAGAATTGCCTGTAAAGTCCTCTTTATTATGAATAAATGTTGTGTAAGCTTATGTAACTGATAAACATTAAGCGATAGACGAAAACGTACTACACAAAAAAGTAGATCTATTTAAAACACAATTTATTTAAAATAAGTTTTTTGTGGCATAAGCCGTTTCTGAGATATCCATTATTAAAGGTTAGAATTGTCCATTTCTTAGTCATTCTAAGTCCTGTCAACATTCAGTTGTTTCTCGCAATGTCATGGAAACAGTATGGAATTTTAAGGCCGGCATATAGCGTCCAGTTGTTAAACATTTGACTATCGCTGTTCCCTTTGTATCTATAACGAAATGTGTAATGTAGCTATTTCTACAAAGGTTTATTTGGATTAAAATGTAGTAGATAGAAAAATAAGCTTCAGTAAGAACAGTATATATATATATATATGTATATATATATATACCCACGAATAAATCATATAGAGTAGAGAAATTCATTTGAGTGTATCACAACAGAGTTTTAAAGTAGCATAATTCTAGCCAATCCAGTGGCTAGAATTATGCTCGAGGTCACACTGTCAGAGGGTGGGGCTACTGCGTTAGTGAGAAAATGAACTAACTCGTAATGCTAGCCTTCGGATGTTCGTCCATATTTTTAGTTGGTAGAGCCAATCTAATGGCTACAATTGTGCTCAAGATGGTAGTGCTGTCAGAGGGCGGGGCTACTCCGCTAGCGAGAACATGAACTGACCCGTAATGCTACCCTTCGGATGTTCGTCCATATTTTTGGGGAGGTAAAGCCAATGTAGTAGCTACAATTATGCTCGATAAGTCATGCTGACAGAGGGTGGGGCTAGATTTGTCAGGACCAACATAAACAGCTACGTTCTGTTATAGACCACTTCTTACGCACACCAGTGCACGTGGTAGGAAAAAGTGGCAATGTGACGTCACCACCCAGGTCAAAGGAGCATATGTGCTAGGGGCTTGTTAAGAGAAACAGCAGCGAGACAGAGAGATTCGACCCCCTGAATACTCAGCAGTTATGTGACTGTATCCCTTTACAATAAATGTCGATATATCGATTGGGTTGAGAGTTGGCACTCCAGCAGTTTTAATGCGAATAGGGAGGAAAGCTGGGGGGGGGGATTAGTGAAACAAAAGTTTGGTGCTGCTTTATCTTAAGAGCACTTCTTGAAGGAGTTGAACCACTTCTTTATGTTTGTCTAAATAGAAGTGGCTTTTATTCTCTGCTAATTATCAACATGTACCTTTGTTTCTACAGCTGCACCCTTCAAATACGTTTTCAACTCAATGTCGCCAAAGAAAAACTTTCCACAAATTTTATACACTATTGCTTTGTTCTTCTATGTGCAAAATATAACTCTTTGCTTACACTTCTATGTTTTCTGTCTTAATTTTTCAGAATTTCTCTCAGTTAAGAGGTTTGTTTGGAAAATGCTCTACCTGAGAGGGAAAAACAAATCAGACTTTTAAGGGACCAGAGAAAATTAGCCATAAACACAAACATAGTAGCTTGTTTCATGCTATCTTAATGCACAAATTCACATAAATTGGCTGACGTTACGCACCGACCAAATGTCTCCCCAAAGAAGCATTTTTAGATTTTTGTGCAGTCTTATCATTTAGTATTTAATATGTATTTTATCATTGTAGCAACAATCCATACAACGTAAGGTAACAAGGTACTTTGAGGTGGTCAAAAATCACATTTTTACTTTCTCTACTACGTATAGTAAGTAGGGGAAGTATTGTATTCCACCCAAAAATTTGATACCAAGATTTCACCGGAAATACAAGTTTTGAGACCCCCTGAATCCAAAAAAGCATTTTTGGAAACATGTCCGTGTGTGTGTGTCTGTGAACAGCATAACTCAGAAACGAACAGTCGGATAAACACCAAACTTGGTATTTAGGTTCAGTATCTTCCAGAGATGCGACACGAAGTTTTTCAAGAAAATACCCCCACCCCAGATTACCCTTTACATGCAACATTTTTCGAAAATTTTAATTTTCTCAAAAATGGCTCTAACGATTTTGATTAAAATATAATATGTTTAAGATACTTTCATGAAAAATAAAATGTATATCTTGAATTTTCTGGGAATGTCTCCAAAAGTATTCTTCATTGTGAACGACTTTTGCATAACTGGTAAACCATAAGAGATAGACAGAATTTTACTACACAAAAAATGTACATGGCGTAAATTTATGTCATATACATTTTTGTTGTTGAGTGAACCATTTTCGAGATATTGCTTGTTATTCCCTTTAATTTTTCAATACTTATTTTCACAACAAATGGGAATTCGTTATTCATTTTTTTGTCTTGAATATGCAAAGAGTATTAATCTGTGGCAAAGAGAATGGTGCTGCACATAGCAACCAGCTATTAAGAGATATGTATGTGCTTAAAGGCTACTGTATTTCTATATTGCCCTTGCAAATACAAAGCAAGGGGAACATAGTACGCCTTACGTGATAGTCAAATATTTTTAGAACTGGTCGCTATGTGTAAAATGTAATTCTCACTTCATGTCAAAAGATGGTTTCTGCAAATTTTTATCTCGATTAATATGAAATAGATGGAGAATAAGAGTTTGTAAAAATAGTTTGTACAAGAGTAGAGAAAGTCATGTGAGTATAACACATCAGAGCTTTTTGTTTTAGGCATTAATAAAATTTCTATTATTTCCAGTTTCAGAAAATATATACCTTTTGGGTTTTAAGAGGTTTTTAAGACATTCAAATACCATTTAAATGCTAGTCTGTATTCCTTTAAAGCTGTCATGTAACGCCCCTTTTGAGAACATTATTGTATCTTTCAACAACGAACGACTATATCATGCCCAGTTCAGCAATTAACAAAAGAGGTCAGGCCCAAGGGAAGGCAATCAGAAAAGCTGAAGCAATCCAGGAATGAAGGTGCAGATAATTAAGATCTTGGAATGTACTGAAGTGTATCAGAATTTTAACCTTCAAACTATACATTCAGTTTTCTCAAAACATTTTTGAATACTTCTGTGCCTTTTTCTCAGAAAGTATAGGAGATAGAGAGCTGAAATGTTGAGTACGTGTGTATAACACATGGCTAAACTTTCTGAACCACAATAATAATTTTATAATGTATATTAGTGATATTAAGAAAGCAACAACATTGCATATTTTCCAGATTTTTACATTTTTGACTTTAAAAATAATTTCTTTTTAAATTTCTATTGAACTGACATACATAACTAAATAATTGAGGTTTATAAGATAGCTGATTATACTAAGAACGAGCATGCAAAAGTGTGATTCTGCACTGCAAGTAGTATCAGAGAAAAAGGTACATGAATTCACATGTTTTAAGAGTAAATTTTAATATTTTTCTGCTGAATTAAATAGTTTTACGGACTCAACTACATAAGCTATCAATGCAAACAACCACTTGAAATAATTTTCATGATTTATAGAATAACTAATAGAAGTTTCAGGAAAAAAACATTGTGAACTTTTAAGAGCAGTGATAATTTAACACACTTAAGATGTACTTTCCATGTGGTCAGACTACCTTGTTCCCTTAAATATACTTTAAAAATGGGATGCGTTACATTCACATCGCTTTCTCTACTCTTTATCGTTTATTAGTGTGTATGCAATCTCTTAAGCTTATTTCCCTATCTACTACATTTTAATCGAGGTAAACCTTTATAGAAATACCCACGTTACACATTTCGTTATAAATACAAAGAGAGCAGCGAGTCAAATGTTTAACAACTGCATGCCATACTGCTTCCATGACATCGAGAAACAACTAAAAATCGACAGGAATTTAAAAGATTGGCAAAGTATCAAACAATACGAACCATTATTAGCGGATATCCCAGAATTTGTTGATGACAAAACGTTATTGGAAACAAATTGTGTGTTTTAAAGAAATCCACATTTTTCGTCTAGTACGTCTTCGTTTATCGCCTAACGTTTACCAGTTAAGCAAGATTATACAAAGTTTCTTCCAAATGAAAAGGACTTCATAGGCTATTCTCAGAAAATTCAAGATATACAATTTAATTGTCATATAAATGTATTTAATATGTGGTATTTTAATCAAAATAGTTAAAGCCATTTTTTAGAAAATAAAAGATTTCGAAAAATGTTCTGTGTAAAGGGTAGTTGGGGGTTGGGAATTTTCTTTAAAATCTTCATACCGCATCTTTGGAAGATACTGAATTTAAATACCAAGGTTGGTATTTATCCGGCCTTTCGTTTATCGTGTTATGCTGTTCACAGACACACACGCGGAACTTCTTCTAAAAATGCTTTTGTTTGGATTCAGGTGGCCTTAAAACATATATTTCCGGTGAAATCTCAGTATCGAATTTTTGGATGCAATGCAATACTTCCCCTAATTACTATACGTAAAAACAGTATTTTGCGCTTTGCCGGGGATTTCCACTTTGACCTATTGAATGCTTCTGAGGTTTTAAATTACTAGTTCTTGCCCATTTTCTCCTTTCGAATGACTAATTATTGAATTTGTGTTGTCTTTGACTAATTTTAGTAATTTTAACATTAGCAGTATTTTTGTTTATTCTATATCATTTTACGTCGCTTTAACTCCTTGGTCATATCGCGACGGATCTGTTGATGGATATCTCTTAGAACGATATGTGAGGACAGTTAGCCTTCTAGGTCTCATCCCTGTAACCACCCGCTCCGTCACGTTTCACAGAGACCCTACCGCATGGGTGGCGAAAACGTGACTCGCGAGTCATTTTGACTCGCCGGCGCACGATCCCTCTCTGCAACCGTACGTTTGATTTTCACATGCTGCTGAGTGAGGCAGTGCGTGTTGCATATTTCGTGACTCGCGGAAGGAAGTCGTTTTCGTCACCCTTACCCTAGCGCATAGCTACCGAATCTTCTACTTTCGAGCCGTGCAGATGACATTAGGGTGTCGTCCAGTCCAACCGCCGCCCCCATATAAAGGGGACAGTTAGCCTTTTAGGTCTCATCCCTGTAACCTCTGCTTCATGCCGTGCAGATGGCATTAGGGTGTCGTCCAGTCCAACCGCCGCCCCCATATAATGGGGACAGTTAGCCTTTTAGGTCTCATCCCTGTAACCTCTGCTTCATGCCGTGCAGATGGCATTAGGGTGCCGTCCAGTCCATCCGCCGCCCCCATATAAAGGTGGAGAGTTAGCCTTTTAGGTCTCATCCCTGTAACCTCTGCTTCATGCCGTGCAGATGGCATTAGGGTGCCGTCCAGTCCAACCGCCGCCCCCATATAAAGGCGGACAGTTAGCCTTTTAGGTCTCATCCCTGTAACCTCAGCTTCATGCCGTGCAAATGGCATTAGGGTGCCATCCAGTCCAACCGCCGCCCCCATATAAAGGCGGACAGTTAGTCTTCTAGGTCTCATCCCTGTAACCCCTGCTTCATGCCGTGCAAATGGCATTAGGGTGCCATCCAGTCCAACCGCCGCCCCCATATAAAGGCGGACAGTTAGTCTTCTAGGTCTCATCCCTGTAACCCCTGCTTCATGCCATGCAGATGACATTAGTGTGCCGTCCAGTTTAACTGCTTACATTCTCTGCAGATAGATGGCATAAAATTCACTATTACCATTTATTTTCAATTTTACTATTGTTCTAAACTTAAGGTGGATCTTTGGGCCGTGGTATTAAATATCCAATCCGGTATTTACCTTGGCAACTGAGGAAAACCACGAAAAAACGTCACACAGTTTGGTTGGCCCACGGGATTTGAATCCGGGACCTCCCGAATGCGGGCCACAGACCTTACCGCCTGAGCCGGCCTGCTCGGTATTACCAGTATTGTCATGGTTTACAAGGAAATATACCCATTATATAGTTACATGCCCAACAACATGAGATCAACTATTTTAATACACAGTGATATCCAGTGTCTCGTGCATTATTAAAAAAATTGTTACTTTCACACGACTTTCTCCACCCTCTATTGATTATTAGTGATATACAAATTATTGTTTATAGCTTATTTCCCTATCTTATTCATTTTAATCCAAATAAACTTTTACAAAAACAACTACATTACACAGTTCGTTATAGATACAAAGAGAACAGCGATAGTCAAATGTTTAACAACTGGACGCTGTATGCTGGCCTTAAAATTCCATACTGTTTCCATGACATCGCGAGAAACAGCTGAATGTTGACAGGACATTAAAAGAATGTCAAAACATTGAACAACTCTAACCATTAATAACGGATTCCTCGGAATTGGCTTGTGCTACAAAAATGTTACTTGTAATAATTTGCGTGCCTTACTGTGCAGTTTCACAAGATTATATAAAATTCCTTCCGAATGAAGAGGACTTCACAGAATACTCCCAGAAAATTCAACATATATAGTTTATTTTCGGTGTAAATATGTTTAAAATGTGATAGTTTATTCAAAAACAATAGAAAAAGTATTTTACGAAATAAAATATTTTAAAAAATTGTGACATTTAAAGATAAGTTTGGGGCGAGGGAATGTTATTGTAAAGTTTCGTGTCGGATCTTTGGAGGATGCTGAACTTAAATAGGAAGTAAAAAAGTTAGGTTTCTAACCGAATTTTCCTACCGTTCACAGACACACATGCGGACCATTTTCCTAAAAATGGTTTTATGGGGATGCAGGGGGCCTCAAAATATACAAGGGCGGATTGAAAAGTAACGCAGAATAATTTTTTTCTACCTTGGTATTGCAGTTGAAATGTTGCAGTTTCAAATAGATATAGTTTGTAGTTTTCACTACAGAGGGTATTTTTTGTTTCATGTGCAGCTTTAGCGAGAGAAGCGTAAACTACGCAACAAAGATGGCGCGCATGCTACCGCCGTCCACGTGTTGTGGTTCGATATTTGTGAGCCAAAGGGCATAAACGAAGTGATATTCACAGGGACATGGGTGGCGTGTATGGAGATGATTGTAAGGACTCTAGCAATGTCTCCAGGTGGTGTGCATTCTTCCTAGAGTGCCGTGTTAACCTTAGTGATTCGCCACGTTCCGGGAGGCCGGTAACAGCTGCAACCCCGCAGAATGTCAGTGGCACTGAGGCGGCAATTTTAAACGTCCGGCGTGTGCAACTGCGAACCTTATCGCAACAGTACAACATTTCCTGTGGTGCAGTGTACGATATTGTTCGTGACACGTTGAAGTTTTGTAAAGTTAGTGCTTGCTGGGTGCCTAAGAACCTGACAGACAACCACAAGGGCCAGCGAATGATGACGAGCTTGGATCACCTAACGCGGTACACCGCAGAAGACATGACCTTCTGAAAGGAATCGTCACTGGTGATGAGTCGTGGGCATACCACTACACGCCCAAAATCAAGCAGGCAAGTATGGAGTGGAAACATGCTGGTTCCCTAGTGTGACTCAATCTGCTAGGAAAGTGCTTGTGACGGTGTTCTGGGATATGTATAGTGTTGTATCGGTGGACTTTGCTGAACACGGGACCACTGTGAATGCTGCAGTCTACATGAAAATTTTGGTGAAGTTGCGTTGTGCCCTTCGTGACAAACGCCACAACATGAATGCTGACAATGTCAAAATTCTTCATAACAATGCTCGCCCCCATGTTGCTGCTGCTGTTCGTCAGAAAATCACCAAATTTGGTTGGGAGGTGCTCCAGCATCCACCATACGTGCACCGTCGGACTTTCATCTGTTTGGTCCCGTGAATAAATTCCTGGCCGGCCAAAGCTTTGCGACAGATGCGGAAGTGAAATCAGCAGTCCGCAGATGGCTATACTCCAAGGAAACGGACTTGTACGAACAGGGCATATTGAAACTGGTATCACGGTGAGGAAAATGTGATGAGAAACTTGGTAACTATGTCGAAAAGTAGGTAAAAGATGTAAGTTTATTTCTGATTTTTGTTGTTGTTTTAACTATTAAACCTTTTTGTTAACAAATTATTATGCTCTACTTTTCGATCCGCTCTGGTATATTTCCTGTGACATCTCCCCATCGAATTTTTGAGTGGAATCTCGTGCAATACTTGCCCCACATTCTGTAGGTCATATTTTTATTTCGAATCATTTTTTTATACTGAAAGAACATGGTACGGTCTGTAGAAACTCTGCGAACAACTATCTCATTTTATTTGAAATGAATACACACTCGTTCATTCCAAATGTGATTACCCACTTGCTTTTATCAGGCAGGTAAACACTACAATATCTGCCTCCATCATTTTATTTTTTTGTAAACTGTGTGTGTGCTAAAGCCTTCAAGTTGGCAGCGCTTTGAAACCCGGCCGTGTCTATCAAAAGGAATCACAAAACACAGGGGGCTGGCGTGTCAAAGAGCTAACTTAATGACTTTACATCAAAGGTGGCCATGATGTTAGTTTACCACTAGTAGGCCGAACAAAAATCATTCACAAAGGCCTTTACAAGCAAACTACATAACTGGAAATGATTTAACACACAAGTAAAAATACACCTAGCTTCATTACCGATGCTTCTAGTGGTATCTTTCGAAAATAATTTTGTGAAGCGATCTATTTCAGTGCTTTAGTTGTTAGAGCACCTGTTTCGATTCCTGTGTGCGCGATGGTCGAGTCTTTTTATACCCACTCCTCTACTAACCACCTATTATTACAAAAGCTTATTACCACTTATTAATCCACATATAATTTCAACTCACATTTCAACATTTCGGTGTAGGATACAGTAGGTTAAATTGATACTCAGATTTTTAAATAACTTGAAATTCCATGCTCTTTGTATGCCAACAAGAACAAACTCTGGTGCGATACATTCACATCGTTTATTAGGAGGTATACATATCATTCTTACTCAACCTTATTTTTCTATCTACTACATTTTATCCAAATAAACCTTTACAGAAACAGCTACATAACACATTTCGTTATAGATACAAAGAGAAGAGCGATAGTCAAATGTTTAACAACTGAACGCTATATGCTGCCTTAAAATTCCATACTGCTTCCATGACATCGCGAGGAACAACTGAAAATTGTATTTTAACATAATGACCAAGTAATGGACAATTCTAACCATTAATAACGAATATCTCAGAAATGGCTTATGCCACAAAAAATATTTTAAATAAATTGTATGTTTTAAAGAGATCTACATTTCTTGGTCATCTATCGCGGCATGGTGTGTTTCACGGACCAGGTAGGGGACGGGTGGGATACGTGTTGGGCAATGAAAAGGGGCTTAGAAGAAATTGGAATGGGGTACATTCGGCTACAGCGGAGGGACTTGGGACGTAGGGGATGGAAGATAATTCAAAGATGACTACGTGATATTAACAGACAAAATTTAGAATCACAATGTAAGGCTAAAACTTCACTTAACTTACTGTGTAAAATAACGCGAGGTTGGGGCAGGCAGGCGTATTTAGATACCTGTACGCGAGAGGAAAGAAGAGGTTTGGCGACTAAGACTGGGCGCCTGGAAAGGCAGCAAATTAACTGATGACATCGCAGTGAGAGTATGTCTACTCTGGAGAAACAGGGAATCATATTGTTGCTGAGTGCAGGGAAACGGAATTACTAAAAAAACAATACTTACCACCACAGCTTCTGGAATGGAGGCCAGTTTGTATGTAATGTTGGACTCGAGGTGTCATAAAATGGGGTCTTTTTTTGTCTAAGATTCGGCAAAGGAGGTTAATTACCCTGGAAAATGGGGACGGTACATAAGAGCGAGTTCTTAAGGTCGCAACATTGTCTATATTTGTAATACAATTGTAATTCATGCTTATTATTATTATCATTATTTTGTTTTTTTCCTTCATTAAGTTAGTTCATAGGACACACTAGTACTTACGTATGTATATATATAGCGACTGTATATTTAGTATTATACACACAGTGTTAGGTTATAGGGACAGGAAAAGCATGTACGGCAATGTACAAGAGTAGACTGGAACTGTTCACAATAAAATCCTTCTTCTACTACTACTACTACTACTACTACTACTACTACTACTACTACTACTACTACTACTACTACTACTACTACTACTACTACTACTACTACTACTACTACTACTACGTATACCAATTATACAAGGTTATATAAAATTTCTTCAGAATGAAGATAACTCCACCGGCTATTCCCAGAAAATTCAAGATAAACGTTTTATTTTATGTAAATATTTTTAATATATAGTATTTTAATAAAATTCGTTGGAGACCTTTTTTAGAAAATTAAAATTTTCCAAAAATCTTCCATACTGTAGTTAGGAGTGGGGGATTTTCTTAAAAATCTTCATGTCGCATCCTTGGATGATACGGAACTCAAATACCAAGTTTGATACTTAAGCAAGTTTTCGTTTTTGAATTATGCTGTTTACAGACACGATTTTTTTCTACAAATGCTTTTTCTGGATTGAGGGGTCTCAAAACATGCATTTCCAGTGAAATCTCGATATCAAATTTTTTGGTGAATTGTAACGCCTTCTTTACCTACTGCGTACGTGGTAGAGAAAGTAAAAACGAATAGCGTCTTCTCGGTTGAGCAAAGTATAACCATTTGAAAATTTAAAACAATAAATGTTAATTATACAAAAAAATGTATGTAACATAAACTATGTAGTTTAAAGAGATCCACATTTTGTGTATCCCTTAGGTTTGCCAACAAATGAATTGAGGCGCTTAGAATAATAATAACGGCAGATCCCAACCAAAGTTCATTTTGAGATAAATGCCATTTTCTGTTTTTTTTCTCCAAAGCGTGGAAAGTAGTTAATATTATGACTTAATAGTTTCTGGGTATTTAAATTAAGGATTTTAATTCTCTGTGCAAATTCTTGAACCATTGTGATTAATAGTTTTCCTGAGTTTGTGATGTTTGTTAGAACAAAAGTATACAAAACAGAAAAATCTGATGTGTTACACTCACATGAGTTTCTCTACTCTTGTACAAACTATTTTTACAAACGCTTATTCTCCATCTACTTCATGTTAATCGAGATAAACATTAGGAGAGTGTATCTTATTGCTAATTTTCTTGTAGATGTAAGGGGATAATATATTTACAAGGGCAATTTGGAAATACAGTAGCCTTTAAGCACACACATATCTCTTAATAGCTGGTTGCTAGGTGCAGCACCATTCCCTTTCCCACAGATTAATACTCTTTGCATATCAAAGACAAAAAAATGAATAACAAATTCCCATTTGAGAAAATAAGTATTGAAAAATTTAAGGGAATCACAAGCAATATCTCGAAAATGGTTCGCTCAACAAAAAATGTATATGACATAAATTGTGTATTTTAACACCATCTACATTTTTGTGTAGTAAAATTTTGTCTATCTCTTATGGTTTACCAGTTATGAAAAAGTCGTTAACAATGAAGAATACTTTTGGAGACATTCCCAGAAAATTCAATATATACATTTTATTTGTCATAAAAATATCTTAAACATATGATATTTCAATCAAAATCTTTAGAGCCATTTTTGAGAAATTTAAAATTTTCGAAAAATCTTCCATGTAAGGGTAACCTGGGGTGGGGGGATTTTCTTGAAAACCTTCGTGTTGCATCTCTGGACGATACTGAACCTAAGTACCAAGTTTGGTGTTTATCCGACTGTTTTTTTCTGAGTTATGCTGTTCACAGTCACACAAACAGACACACAGACGGACACACACAGACAGACACACACACACACGAACATGTTTCCAAAAATGCTTTTTTTGGATTCAGGGGGTCTCAAAATATGTATTTCCACTGAAATCTCGGTATCGAATTTTGGGTGGAATACAATATTTTCCCTACTTACTATACGTAGCAGAGAAAGTAAAAAGTGGTGTAAAACTGAGCTTTCTTTCATTTAACATCTTGAAATAGCTAACCCAGCTCTATTTCCAAATCTTCACGTTTTTCGTCATCATTAACACCAGCATGACGAAGACTGTTACAAAAATCATGATAGATCGGTGGTATATATTTCAATAACTTCATCAGGTCATCGTATTTATCTTTCTCTGTTCACTGTACTTCTGCTGTAACTTAAACAATGAAACATGTGAATGTTTATCTCTTTTCCTAAAATTAACTTTTTGATACACTTCATAACATAAACCAAATTATAATCTCAGGATTACCATGATCTACAATATTGGATGTAAAAGCAAAGGATCACCATAAACATCCATGGACTTTTTTTTTGTTACATACGATTTACCACTATTTCTGCACAACCTTCTTCTGTTTATTAACCACTCAGTTGCCTTTCTCACTCGTTTCTTTCCTTTTCTTTGAGATTCAGGAATAACATCTGCAGACGGCGCCATATTCACTACGTTCATTACAACGCCATGAATGTGTAGCGGCCATAAGGTAAAGCACTCTTAGTTGGGATATGTCATTTTTACGCTCATTTTCACTGTGGACAAATTTTAAAGATGGAAAATGAGAGGTTTGGCATATCCCAATTCGTTTGATATTTCATCACATGAAAGGTAGATGGCAGCTGTGCATGGTCATGCTTCTATCTCAAAATTCGTTGTCTGTTGGGATATGTCGTTATTATTCTAAGCGCCTCAGTCATAAAAGGCATTTGGAAGGAAGAGGACTTCACATGATATTCCCAAAAAATCAAGATATACACTTCCTGTTCTTCAGGCCGGCCACCAGGGTCTGTTCCGAGTCTCAATCCCAACGCTTCTCAGATCTGCCCACATCTCTCCTTCCCAATCGTCTATACCGAAATGTCGAATTTGGTCATCCCTTCCAAAAAGATGTTCTTTCCATTTTTGTATAAAGTGTTTTATTTCCTCGACTATGTGTGAAACTCTCATCTCTTCTCTTACGATTTGTTTGGGAATGTGATCTGTAAGGGTGACCCGCATTGAGGGCATTAAGAAGGGATCCAAGCTTTTCTCATCCTGTCTTTTTAAAATCCAAGTTTCAGAACCAAATTACCATTTGTTTTGTTGTTATTAATTTATGTAACCATAATTGTACACTTCTTGGCATAATACTCCAAATTTTTTTCTTATCAGTCCATTTATTTTATTCGACCTATTTAATTTTGCATCTATATCATTTTTATTAAAGACGCAAATAGTATTACGTAAACAATTTAATGCTCTAGCCTGTTCAACTATTCTTCCTTCTATCACAGTTTTAATCCTAAGTAGTTCTATTCGTTTCATTTTCATGGATTTTGTGTTCTCAAACGAAATCTTCATGGCACACATTTTGGAAATTTTAAATAAGTTATGGGCAGAGATCTGTAGCTCATCCTTGCCTAGAACAACCGCGTCCTCAGCATCACTTTCTATGCGATGCAAAAATCTTAGACGATGGTGTTTTAATCAAAATTAGCGAAACATTTACCTCGTAAATAGATTCTGGAGTAGGGTAATTCTTTTGAAAATCTTCGCGTGCCGTTTTTGGAAGATACTGAAATTAAATAATATTCAAGTTATTTAACCGACTTTTCGTTTTTGAAAATGCATTTTTACTTTCTCTACTACGTATAGTAAGTAGGGGAAGTATTGTATTCCACCCAAAAATTCGATACCGAGATTTCACCGGAAGTATATGTTTTGAGACCCCCTGAATCCAAAAAAGCATTTTTGGAAACAAGTCCGTATGTGTGTCTGTCTGTGTCTGTGTGTGTCTGTCCGTGTGTCTGTGAACAGCATAACTCAGAAACGAAAGTTCGGATAAACACCAAACTTGGTATTTAGGTTCAGTATGTTCCAGAGATGCGACACGAAGGTTTTCAAGAATATTCCCCCACCCCAGATTATCCTTTACATGGAACATTTTTCGAAAATTTTAATTTTCTCAAAAACTGCTCTAACGATTTTGATTAAAATATCATATGTTTAAGATATTTTCATGACAATTGAAATGTATATCTCGAATTTTCTGGGAATGTCTCCAAAACTATTCTTCATTGTAAACGACTTTTGCATATCTGGTAAACCATAAGAGATAGACAACATTTTACTACTCAAAAAACGTAGATCGCGTTAAAATACACAATTTATGTCAATCCACATTTTTTTTTGTTGAGTGAACAATTTTCGAGATATTGCTTGTTATTCCCTTAAATTTTCTAATACTTTTTTTCAAATTCGTTATTCATTTTTTTATGTCCTGTACATGCAAAGAGAATGGAATGCGCCATATAGCAACCAGCGCTTAAATATTTGACTATCGCTTAGAAGCTACCCTATTTCCCTTGCATCTACAAGAAAATAAGCAATAAGATTGATACGAAGCATATGGGGAATAAGCGTTTGTACAAATAGTTTTACAAGAGTAGAGAAAGTCATATGAGTGTAACACATCAGATTTTTTTATTCAGAGTACCTCAAAACGTGTATTTGCAATGAAGTCTCGATACAGACATTTTGGGTAAATTACTATAACTCCTCTAGGTTGGTCCCATAGTACAGTCCGTAGAACACGTGCCTGCTGTGCGAGAAATCCCGGGTTCGACTCCCGGATGGGGTAGGAATTTTCTCGACGATTATTCCGTATTCTCCTTAGTATCCTGTGGAAGTATGAATGAGAGTGTGAATGTAGCTGTGACCTAATGTATAAAACCCAAAGAAAAGTCAGAAATCCAATTACAACAGAATACGAGTTATCACTATTGCCAAAAGGCATTATGTTTCAAAGGTTAAAGGCCGCCGATATGACCATTGCAGTTAAAGGAAGGGGATAAATGGAACAATAACAAAATTCCTCTGTTCACTGTAGGTAAGTGGTAGGAAAAGTAACACTCGTAATATATTTATATTCGTTTAACAAGATATGCGCTTTTTACGTGTACGATGTCACCTATTTTTATTGTTTATCAGTTCTGCAAAATTAATTTCGAATGTACGCAGTACTGTCATAAATTCTGTCAGTACTTTCAATGCATATAACTACTAAATAAAACTTTGCAAATCCATTAATATACATATATTCTGAAAGAACACGAAAGATTGCTTGAAATGATCAGCATGTGCGGCAACACAGAGGTCACTCATCAACAGCTGCACGGATCGTGTCCAGTGGAATTTTCTTGACAGCTACCGAGATTTTTTTTTAACGTCTCAATATTTCGGTGCCGTTTTAGACATGCAATTGCCTCGAGCTTCTGCCACACAGAATAAATAATGCAATGGATTGAGGTGCGGCCTTCCACTAGGCCAGTGAGCAGTAGCGATGTACCGTGGGATATTGGTTGCCAACCACTGTTGTAGCGGCGCTAACCTGCGAAAAATCCACGATTTCTCTTCACACAACTTCGAATTGATACGCTCCCACACACAAAGCACAAGCAGCACTGGTTGGCCACCAATATCCCACGGTGCATCGCTGCTGCTGACTGGCCTAGTGGAAGTCCGGACCTCAACTATTGGGTTAATCTCTGTGGCAGAAGCTCAAGGCCGAAGCTCGCAAATTCAGATGTTAAAAATATCAATTACGTCAGCTGATAATAAAATTCCACTGGACTCGATTCGTGCTGCAATTGATGAGTGGCCTGAACGTCTTCGCCGCTGGTTGCCGCACAAGGTGATCATTTCGAATAAGAGTATGTTCATTCTGTAGCATGTGTTGTGTAATTTCAGAATATATGTATATCAATGGGTTGTATAGTTTTATTTAGTATCTATATGTATTGAAAGTACTGACACAACTTATTGCTGTGCTGTTAAAGAATTTCACAGGATATTTACAGAAACTTTAAGATATAAGTTTAATTTGGCATGAAAATATTTAACATCCTGAACGTTATTTTAATAATAAATATTAGAAAAATATTTAGATAATAAAAAATAATATTTTTTTTTTTTTTTGTTTTTGCATATAGGGGGTCTTTGGGGTGGGAATTTCCAATAAAAACTTAGTGTCACGTCGTCGGAAGATACTAACTTAAATATGAAGTTCGATATGTATCTCAATTTTATTTTTTGGACTTTGCTGTTCACGGACACTTAGACGAACCATTTTCTGAAAATGCATTTCTTTAAATTCGAGGAGCTCAAAATATGTATTTCCAGTTAACTCTCGATATCAAAATGTTGGCTGGAAAACAATATTCCCTCTACCTACTATAGGTGCTAGAGAGAATAATTTGTAGAATAGAGAAATCTAAATTTGTTGTTATTTTTCCCAGATTTCACCAATGCACTTTTTAAACCTTTGAGGCGCATTCGTCAACATACTTAAGATGTTTTTGAAATATTAGAACTTTATAATAAAATCATCATAATATTTAGGATTTTTAGATGTTTGCAAAGTAGTGCTGTGTCAAAGTCGGGCCTTTGCTTGCTAGTTAGCTAGCTTGTACTTCAACAATAGCGACGCAGGATTGGTTAGAGGGAGAGGGAGTAAGGAAACACCTAGAATGTTAACCGAGGAGGATGACAAGGCTTCGAGACTGACAACTGCCACCTCAGCGGCGTACGAAGTTTCCAGCGTGTACATAACGATGAGCGTATTCGCTGTTGTTGTTATGACGCTTTGTGCTGTGCGAGTTCTCTGAGCACAGAGGAAGAGAAGAGGAGTCCTGTGTTCGACACTGAAATGTGTCACCGGAAAAGTAAAGAGGAGTCCTTTGTAGAACGCTCCAATGAAAGACCAGAAGAGAAGAGTCCTGCGTTCGACACTTTAGTGAGTGAAGGGAAGAGAGAAGAGAAGCCCTGAATTCGATAATTCAAACAGCGACCGAAGGGGAAAAGTGGAGCCCTGTGTTCGACACTGAAACAAACAACCGGATGAGAGAACAGGAATCCTGTGTTCGACACTGAGCTGAGCGAATGGAAGAGAGAAGAGAAATCCTGTGTTGGATACAGAAGTAGGGGACCGGAAAAGATAAGGGAAGTTCTGTGTTCGACACTGCTGTGAGTGACTGGAGGAGTGAAATCTGTGTTCGACACTGAAGTGAGTTACTGTAAGAGAGAAGAGGAACCCTATGCTCGGCACTGTAGTGAAAGACCGGAAGAGAGAAGAGATTCTCTGTGTTCGACACTATAGTGAGCGACCGGAAGAGAGAAGAGGAGACTTGTGTTGGATACTGAAATGAGCGACCGGAAGAGAGTCCTGTGTTCGACACTGAACTGTACGACAAAGGAGAGAAGAAGAGTTCTGTGTTGGCAACTGAAATGAACGACCGGAAGAGAGGAGAGGAGTTCTGTGTTCGACATTGAACTGAGCGACTGGAAGAAAGAAGAGGAGTCCTGTGTAAGACACTACAGTCAGCGACCAGGAGAGAGAAGAGGAGTCCTGGGATAGATTACTGAAGTGAGAGACCGGAAAAGATAAAGGAAGTTCTGTGTTCGTCACTGCAGTGAGGACTGGAAGACTGAAGCCCTGTGTTCACAACTGAAGTTAGTGACTGGAAGAGAGAAGAGGAGACTTGTGTTCAACACTGAAATGAGCGACCGGAAGAGAGGAGGGAGTCCTGTGTAAGACACTACAGTTAACGACCAAGAGAGAGAAGAGGGGTGCTATGCTCGCCACTACACTGAGCGATCGGAAGAGAGAAGGGGAGTCCTGTGTTCAATACTGAAGTGAGAGACCGGAAGTTCTGTGTTCGATACTGTACTGAGCCACTGGCAGAGAAAATAAAAATAAATTGAGTTTTATATGTGGACGCTTTTTATCTGCTATGGGCCTTAGCGTCCCATTCTATATTGGGCGTCAAAGTCTGGTAATTTTGCTCAGAGGCCCCTTTATTTGGTCTGAGGTTCTTTTACGTGGCGTAAATCAACGACACGGAACCACCGGATTTACTTCTCTTCCGAAAGAAATTACGTTAAGTATTTTTACGTCTGAAAAAACCCATCGCCCTCCACGGATTTGAACCCGCGACCTCGGGAACTAGAGGCTAGCATAGTAACCACTATACCACGGAGGACAAATGGTAGAGAGAAGTCCTGTGTTCAACACTCTAGTAAGAGACCGGAAGCGATGAGAGAATTCCTTGTTTGACACTAGTGAGAGAACGGAAGAAGAAGAAGAAGAAGAAGAAGAAAAGGAAGAGGAATGCTGTATTCCACACTGTAGTGAGTGACTGGAAGAGAGGAGTTCTATGTTCGACACTGTAATAAATGACTAGATGAGAGAAGAGGTGTCCTGTGTTCGACACTCAGTGAGCAGCTTAAAGAAAAGAATTGTGTGTTCGACACTAGTGAATGGCCTAAAGAAAATAGAAGAGTGCTACGTCCGTTACTCGCGTGAGTGATAGAAAGGGAGAAGCGATTGCTACCGAAAAGAAAAGAAAAGTAAAGAAGCGTAGAAAACTGAACAAAATCACAATACCTTCTCCTGAAGTTACGGTATCATTCCACGCAACTAAATATAACGCCATGCTTACACTCGCAATCCTGTTTAGCATTAAAATGTGACATTTTCAATACTGTGAGGTAAAATGACACGATGATTTCATTAGCCTGGGTTCAACATGGTACTATTTTTAAAACATCGATCAAAAGGTTTACGCGCGGCGAAAGAATCAAATGATGGAGTATCAAGTTTAATGACGTATTGCACAAAGGTCAGAGTTGGTTTTTACGTGACCTGCAGCAAATATTGACAAACCTTTACTCACCTACCCTTTTTAAGTATTTTTTAATCTTTCACATGGCGTTTGATGTTCGTAACATACAAAGTTGCGTAAAATACAAAAGGTGAGTGCTAGGCGACACTAGCGCTTCGAACGGAATCTAAAGGTAATCAGGAATATTGAAAAGCTAATCCGATATTGAAATGCAGAGCCTGTTAGTGTGTTAATTTTAAGAAATGCTGCCTCTAAATTATAAATATCTTTAGAAATACAACTTCAAAACTGCTTTATTTACTAATTTTTATTATGTCCACCACTTAGCTATAGGAGGTAGAGGAAGTATTGTATTCTACCCAAAAATTACATATGCCAATTGACCGGAAATATATGTTTTATGGTTCTCTTAGCCGAAAAATATATTTCCTTTAAAGGGCCGGTGCATGTCTGTAAATAGCTTAACTGAACAGTGAAATTCGTATAAATACCAAAATTGATATTCAAGATCAATATGATCAAAGGATACGAAACGAGTATTTTCAAGAAAATCCCCATTACCTCAAAATACGGTTTACATCTAAACGATTTCGTCATTTTTATTCACTGGAAAATGGCTATAACGATTTGGATTAAAATATAATATTTTAAAAGACTTTTTAGTCAGCGTGGCCTAAATATAGAACTTTTAAAATAGTGCATACGAACTAAAAGCTTTATATTATCGCACTAGTGCGATAAAATGTTTATACCGCTCCATTGTGACCAACTTTAGTTTCAAGTCCAACCACATGACAATTACGCCTTGTATTTATACATGTATAATAAATGGACTTCACTTGATTAGGTTTTAATTTTCATTATATCTTTTTACATGATGAATTTCTGATGGTAGTCGCATTATCTGTTAACAATAAAATTCATCATATTTCACTTTATTGCAATTCGTTGTGGAGTTAACCTTTACCTTATATTGGCAGGCTTGTGCTTTCTTGATCTAAATCGTTATTCTTTTATCTAGTAGAACCTATATAAAGATTAAATAGCGGAAGATAATGAATTCAGAAGAAACTGAAATGGAAGTGAAATTACAGAAGTAGCAAAAGAATAACACTAGCAGTACTTACACAGCAAATCCAGAAAGCAATATGATATAGCATATAATTGCTTCATTGCCTGGTGTAAGGCAACACATGTTGAAAATAATTTCACTGAAAATGACTACTAGCGAATCAAAACACATCTAACATGTCACTGCACACCAGAGCTGATCTCCTTTTTAACGCCATTCTATTGTTTCAACAATCTCGCTATATCGTCAGTTGATCTCGTTCTAAACGTGATTTCTCTTAGTTTCAGGAATCAAGATATTTTACAAGTAGGATTGCGAAACGGCCCTCTTTCGCAAACATTCCTACTAGCAAAATAAAACCTTACTTTTATTATACTTCCCATTCAAATTTGATTTATTTATTTTCCAATTTTCGCATTCTGGTGAATAATGATCCATCTGCAAATAAAAATAAAGTTTCTTTTTCATTTTCTCAACAATTTGTAGCTTGTGGGTTATATCTCTTTTCGGGGTAACTGTTTAATTACGTACTTATAAAATGTATAAAATATACATTGTGAGTTTGTTCAGTTTTTAACTTTCGCTTCACTAATGTGATCTCGTTCAACTTTTCTCTCTCACGATGTAGCCTCTTCTTACTGACGGTTCCTTCGCTGAGGAGTCGAACACAAGACTTCTCCAATCTCTCCTTCAGTAGCAGTACTCACAAACTCGCTAGGAGAACAGCACTCGCTATGAACATTCTAGAACTTTCTGGGCACACGTTCTAGAGGCGGGGGAAGGAAACTTCTATAAGATTCTGGTTATCTGACGACAGCACTTCTGGGGTTTACCTTGGGCGAGCGCGCGGCTTATCTCCGTTTACTTATCTTCTGCCCGGCGCCGATCTCCCGATAACCTTGGGCCACACCCACTGCCTCACATCTGGAATTTTCTGTAATACGCTCTGAGTCCTCTTCATTCTGAATGAATTTTGTATAATTAATTATTTTTACTTTCTGGACTATTTACCTACTTAAGTTGATGAGTACTGCATACCACGCGAAAACTTGATATGTAGATTTTCTTGGGAAAAAAGGCCATGTTTTCCGGTACGTTCAATCGAAAAAGTCATCTTTAGAAAAAGGTCTGTGTGTGTCCGTGAACTGGGTAACTCAAAGCGAAAAGTACTTGGTAATTTAAGAATGCAACACAAAGATTTCCAAAAAACTCCTCCACCCTAAACTACCCTTCATATGGACGTTAATTTTTTTTCTCAAAAATGACTAACGGTTTTGGTTAATATTATCGTCATCGTCTCTAACTCTCCTCATATATGGCCTATGACCTTCCCGTTACTTCATTCCACCAAGCGGTGACTGGAGGAGGCACCCAGAGGTCGGAATTCGTCACCTCCGATGGTAGGGTGATGCTGAGAATGGCGGTGGAATCAGAGGACCTACAGTTTTTACGTAGACTCCGACCACGTAGTCAGAGGTGAAGGCGTGGATAAGGACGCCTTAAGTCGCCACCCCGGACCCTCAACACGAGTGGCGGAAACGAAACCACTGCGCTATCCCGCCTTCTTTAAAACATTTAATACATTTAGGTTGAATGTTCTCGGAATAGCCTGTGAAGAGATAGATAAAATCTTACTACACAAGAATTTAGATCTTATTAAAGCATATTAATGTGAAAAAAATTCCTTCCTAGTGTTAACATTTCAGAGATATTATTTATTATTGGTTTAAATTCGCAAATACTTAAATTTTAAATACTTTTTAGATCGTTCATTTTAACACTTTATAAATGCTTGAAAAATATGGCAAAATTGCAACTCTTTTGTACGTCGTGTTTTCAAGATTATATTACATGCGTTGAATTGAGCAATTTTAACTTTCTCTACTAGTGCAGTAAGTACGTGAAGCATTGCATTCCATCCAAAAATTTGATACCGAAATTCCACCGCAAATACATGTTTTGAGGCGTGCTGAATCCAAATAAAGCATTTGTTAAAGCATGCCCGTGTGTGTGTGTCTATGAACAGCAACCCTCTAAAACGAAAAGTTGGATAAATATCAAACTTGGTATTTGAGTTTAGCATTTCCAAGGATGTGACACAAATATTTTAAAGAACACTTCCAACACAGAATACCCTTTAAAAGGAACATTTTACGAAAATTTTGATTTTTTAAAAAATGGCTGTAACGATTTTGATTAAAGTAGCATATGTCAAAGATATTTACATGCCAAATAAACTGTATATCTTAAATTTTCTGGAATAACCTGTGAAGTCCTCTTCATTTGGAAGCAATTTTGTATAATCTTGTATAACTTGTAAACGTTAAGCTATAGACGAAAACGTACCACACATCAAATATAGATCTCTTTAAAACGCACAATTTACTTATAGTAAGTCCTTTTATGGCATAAGCCGTTTCTGAGATATCGGTTATTAAAGATTTGAATTGTCCAATACTTACACTTTTAAAGTCCCATCCATTTTCATTTGCTTCTCGCGATGTCATGGAGACAGTATGGAATTTTAAGGCAGCATGTAGCGTCCAGTTGTTAAACATTTGACTATCGCTGTTCTCTTTGTATCTATAACGAAATGTGTAGTGTAGCTATTTCTGTAAAGGTTTATTTGGATTAAGAATAATTTGTATACCCACTAATAAAGATAGAGGGTAGAGAAAGTCATGTGAATGTATCACATCCGAAGGTCTTTGTGTGTTACTTGATTTTGCTGTGAAAATAGGATTTAATTTGATGGAGGAACAAAATGTCAAAGTTGGGGATTTTCAATACTTTTGCCTTAATTCCTAATTTGTGGTTCAATTTTTAAGAAGTTTATTTCTCCATCAGTCCTATGTCGACGTGGAAGTATTTACAAAAAAACTGCTGTACCCAATACATGAAAGATAATTTTGAAAACTTGACATTCAAAAAAGTTGCAAGTTTGGCACGTTTTTCAAAAATTTATGAAGCTGATAAAACAAACGATCTGGAAAACCACCAAAACACGTAAAATGTATTATCATTTGATCTTTACATCCAAAAACGTTTCCCCCCTTCTTGAGGAGGTGCATACCTTCCTCGACTGACAATCGCTGTTCTTTTTTCCTTCATTTGTTTTGCGTATTTATGCAAAGAGAACAGAATTTCAAAGGCATCACATAGTGACAGGTGTTGAAAAGTTTCGACTATCACTTTAGCGCTGTCAGCGAAATATATAATGAAAGTTTATCTGTTATTAACAAGAAGTGGGTAGAAGAATGAACGTTTGTAAGAACAGTAGAGGCTTCCTCGCTCAGTTGCAGGTGGACGAACGCACTTGACGACAATATATTTACTGCGACTGACACGCCATTTCCATCCACAACACATTAACAAGAGGACCGAGCATACATGCTAGCAATAATCTCTAGCGTTCACAAACAACACGCACTGCCGTAAATACAAACCTTTTTCATGTCCCACTTGCTTTCTCTTTCGCCGTCATTTCAGCCACCAGATAAGCTTTTACTTTCTCTGCCGCGTACTTAAGGTAGCGCAGCGTTACATCCAAAAACTCGAGTTTTCACCATAAGCATTTCCAGTTACCCTGATAATAGAATACTGCGTGTTTTACCAGATAAACGTTTACAGCAACGGCTTCGTCAAAAATGTTTGTGAACGTACAGGAGGAATAAAGGAGACTGAAGCGATGTTCAAATATTTAAAAACACGGTCTCTTTTAAATTCCATACTATTTTAATGACATCGCGAGAAACCAAAGAATGGTGAGGTAGCACTTGGAAACCGAGCGGGATAGCTCAGGCGGCAATATCTGGGAGGTCCGGGTTCGATTCCTGATGACCGACCATGGGTTTTTCCGTAGTTTTCTCTGGTTGGCAAGGCGAATGCTGGATGGGTATCTTCTACCACGGTTCTCCTCTCTCCTCCACTTCTCCTTTCATCACCCTCTTTCACGTTACAGGGGTTGCCTCCGAGGTGTGTGTCGGTCGGCGATGGACACATCTTTGGAACTCCTTGTTGACCCCGTCAGATGACAGCCGTTCAAGCCTCCGCTGCCTTCCCTGTCTCCATTAGAGAGCAGCCTGTAAGCCGCCCTCCAGTGACTTGGGAGGGTCGCCGCCGAGCGCTCTCAGGCCAGGTGGTGAAGCCTCCGCTGCCTCCCCGGTCTCCATTAGAGAGCAGCCTGTAAGCCGCCCTCCAGACACTTGGGAGGGTCGCCGCCGAGCGCTCTCCGGCCAGGTAGTCAAGCCTCCGCTGCCTTCCCTGTCTCCATTAGAGAGCAGCCTGTAAGCCGCCCTCCAGTGACTTGGGAGGGTCGCCGCCGAGCGCTCTCAGGCCAGGTGGTCAAGCCTCCGCTGCCTCCCCGGTCTCCATTAGAGAGCAGCCTGTAAGCCGCCCTCCAGTGACTTGGGAGGGTCGCCGCCGAGCGCTCTCAGGCCAGGTGGTCAAGCCTCCGCTGCCTCCCCTGTCTCCATTAGAGAGCAGCCTGTAAGCCGCCCTCCAGTGACTTGGGAGTGTCGCCGCCGAGCGCTCCCCGGCCAGGTGGTCAAGCCTCCACTGCCTCCCCGGTCTCCATTAGAGAGCAGCCTGTAAGCCGCCCTCCAGTGACTTGGGAGGGTCGTCGCCGAGCGCTCCCCGGCCGGGTGGTCAAGCCTCCGGTGCCTCCCCGGTCTCCATTAGAGAGCAGCCTGTAAGCCGCCCTCCAGTGACTTGGGAGGGTCGCCGCCGAGCACTCTCCGGCCAGGTAGTCAAGCCTCCACTGCCTCCCCGGTCTCCATTAGAGAGCAGCCTGTAAGCCGCCCTCCAGTGACTTGGCAGGGTCGCCGCCGAGCGCTCCCCGGCCAGGTGTTCAAGCCTCCGCTGTCTCCCCGGTCTCCATTAGAGAGCAGCCTGTAAGCCGCCCTCCAGTGACTTGGCAGGGTCGCCGCCGAGCGCTCTCAGGCCAGGTGGTCAAGCCTCCGCTGTCTCCTCGGTCTCCATTAGAGAGCAGCCTGTAAGCCGCCCTCCAGTGACTTGGCAGGGTCGTCGCCGAGCGCTCTCCGGCCAGGTGTTCAAGCCTCCGCTGCCTCCCCGGTCTCCATTAGAGAGCAGCCTGTAAGCCGCCCTCCAGTGACTTGGGAGGGTCGCCGCCGAGCGCTCTCAGGCCAGGTGGTCAAGCCTCCGCTGCCTCCCCGGTCTCCATTAGAGAGCAGCCTGTAAGCCGCCCTCCAGTGACTTGGCAGGGTCGTCGCCGAGCGCTCTCCGGCCAGGTGTTCAAGCCTCCGCTGCCTCCCCGGTCTCCATTAGAGAGCAGCCTGTAAGCCGCCCTCCAGTGACTTGGCAGGGTCGTCGCCGAGCGCTCCCCGGCCAGGTGTTCAAGCCTCCGCTGCCTCCCCGGTCTCCATTAGAGAGCAGCCTGTAAGCCGCCCTCCAGTGACTTGGCAGGGTCGCCGCCGAGCGCTCCCCGGCCAGGTGGTCAAGACAGTATCTATTACGAAACTCTGTCGTCTGCGCCGGCCGGTCCTTCGGCTCCTTCCTCCCGGTGGTGTGTGCACAAAAGATCCCTTGCAGGTCGAGAGTGCCTCCTCCGTGCAACTAACCCTCATCCTGCTCTAAGCACTTAGAAAAATGTATGATAACGTCAAACTAATAACAAGCAATATCTTCGCTAATCTTAATGTCCCAAACAATTTCTTTGAGAAGACTTGTTACATTTTTGATGTGGTACGTTTTTGTTTATAAACTATACAAAATGTATTCAAAATGAGCAGCATTACACAGAAAATAGTAATTTAAATACCTTAAATTAATACTATTGTTATCAAAATCGTCAGACCCATTTTTGGAGAAAATAAAAAATAACGAAAAATCTTCCAGGTAAGAGACACATTCGTTTACACTTGCTTGAAAATCTTCGTCTCGGATCTTTGGGTGGTAATAATGAACTTAGACACCAAGATTAATTGTTATCAAAGTTTTCGCTATTTGATAGTTGGATTTTACGATTGAAATCTTATCTGGTTCTTAACTTCAGTTTTATATCTTAATATTTACTTACGATTTAATTCATACAGTAGCCAAATATGAACTGCAAGTTACTGATTTTTACTTTTTTTTTCTACCGCGTACATAGTAGGTAGAGAAAGTTGAGGCAGTATTTTATATCACAACTCTGTGAATACCAGAATGATTATACTGTAAATTAACATTATTGTATGACAATGATTTGAGATGTTTGTTAATTATAAGCATTGTTAGGAAATAAGTTTACACGGCCTCACTGAAACTGACAATAGGAGCGGGTAACAATGAACGAGGGGGTGAGTTGTTTATCAATTATAAGAGACAAACAAATGACGTCAGGGTGGCGCGCTTTTCTTTAGAAATGGAGGGAATATCTTCCCTAGAGCATATGTGTTCGTAATTTTGATTGGATATAAAAATAGACGCTAATGTTGGCGCACTTTATTAACCAATAGCAGTTGTTATAATGTTTAGGCATGTCGGGGTGAGGGAGTATAAATTCCGTGCCAGAGACGGGTAACACACAGTTCAACAGAATCATTCGCGGGTTACACGTCACACAGTTCAACAGAATCATTCACGGGTTACACGTCGCGCAGTTCTACAGAATCTCTCGCGTCGTAAAGTTAGTTAAAAGATGTGAAATACGCGAATTAATAATGTGCGGCAAATAAGTGATTATAGTTACATTCGAAAATATGACAGTTTCAGTCGGGCGTGTATCAAGAGTAAATATGTAAAATTAAGGAAGTGTCACGGCAATAAAAGTGTAAAAACAAATTCTTTTATCAGTGTTATCTTTTAGTAACAACTCCTTTCCGTTTACACACCCTGTTCAAGAGATTTGCTCGACTGGGTAATAATAGCTAGCCGGAGGACAAAGAACCCAAAATTCAAAATAGTAAAACAATAACAGGCGCTCAGCAAATAAGATAACACGAAAGTAACCGCGACAAAGTATTGAATTCCACCCAAAACTTAGATATCGAGATTTCAGTGGAAATGCATGTTTTGAGGTATTGAAACCAAAAAACTCAGTGTGTGTATGTGTATGTGAACAGCATAACAAAAACAAAAAGTCGGATATACATCACACTTTGTATTTAGGTTCAGTATGTTCCAAAGATGTGACTCGAAGATTTTAATGAAAATCTCCCCACGCTTAACGTGGAATATCTTTCGAAATGTTTGATTTTGTAAAAAATTACTCAAAAGACTAATTAAAGTACCATATGTTAAAGATGACAAACAAAATGGGAATAGCCTGTGAGGTCCTCTTCATTCGGAAAGAATTTTATATAATGTTATATAACTGGTAAATATTAAGCAATAGACGAGGACGTACTACACGAAAAATGTGATTTTAAATAACGGTTTGTGAGATCAACCATTTCCAAAATCTCCGAGACTTGAAATGTTCAATAATTAGCCATTCTTTTAAAGTACTGTCGACATTCAGTTGTTTCTCGCTTTATCATTGAAAGAGTATGAACGTACAACGTCCAGATCTCGATTAAAATGAAGTGATAAGAAAATAAAGTTTCCTAAGAATAATTTATATACCTACTAGTAAGCGATAGAGGGTAGAGAAAGCCATGTGAGTGTAATAAATAAGTTTTTTTAAGCTCAGCAACTAGTTGTGCAATCAATCGCCACCAAGGTTAATGTTGCTAACCTTGCTGCTGATCCACCATGTGCAACAGTTGTTAGTAAGTAATTTTATTTTCGTGTTAGGTACTATTTATATTGGAAAGGTAGAATCAAATGACTGAAAAATTCAATGCCATAGCCGGAAGAACAATTAATTCCATTAATTGACCTAAGAGTGGTTGAAACTAAAAGCCCGGGACTTAAGTACTTACAAAGAATGTAAGTCGCCATTGGGGTATGACATCTCAATACAATTTGAGATCTCCTTGTGGTTTACCAGGAAAAATGCGAGTCAGTTGGAGAATTTAATGTCGTGCCGGCATGTTGCCATGGTAGCTCAGTGGTTAGAGCAACCGGACGGAGACTGGGAGATCCGTGGTTGAAATCCCGGCTATGGTACTGAATTTTTCAGTCATCTGATTCTACCTTTCCAACCCTGTCCAACACACGGCTTGTGTAAAAGAACAATTAATTCCACTATTTATATTATTCAATACGCCTAAAAACACAATACAATATACATCTGTGAAGTAGAATCTCGGAAGTATAAAATACTCATTCGACTTTGTCTTGTATTTTTCGTCGTTCTTCAATAATGCATTTGTATCCAAAATATTATCACCAAGGACGACACTGTCCTAGCGTGGACGTCTTTTATGTTGTTTGTTACTTGCCTATATTGAGGTCACGGAGGCCAAAGGTACTGCACTGTTAAAGGAAAGGGCAACCTGCTTGTGCTACGTCGGAGAACGAATGTACGTTTTCATTTGTTTAGGATCCTGGCTATTAGAAGTGTGTAAAATAAATCGCATGCACTTTGGCATTAATAACGTAGAGAGTAGCGTTTATTTTAAATGTACACTTATAACACCGTGCGAACTTTCTGGCAGTACAAGCTTATTGTGACCGCGCGCGCGAAGCTACATGTGGGCTACCGGTAAGCGCATCCCGGCCCACCACCTGGGTGAGATCTTTCAGAACAATAGGCACGCAATGAACCCATTACGTGCCGCTTCTCCAAAGTTTTAACTGCTCCAGAAGATTCCTTCCAAACATTTCCAGTAGGTTCCCCTTCTAAAACATTCCTCTTTGTATGCGGAGCCTACTTAAGGGGGCTGCTCTTGCCGAGAGTTAGTGAAGAAGTTGCGAAGTTAAGTGCCGTCAAGAAGTCGAAGAGTTTGGACAGTGCCGAGTGCAGTTCAGTTGTTAGTTGTGACTCCGCAGTTCAGTTGTAATGTGTATTCTGAGTTTGTCCCAAAAATGCCTCAAGTGTAAAGTTTGTGCTATGCTGAGCACCTAAGCGACAAATAAAGTGCGTATAGCAATAATTGGTGTTTTCATATGTTACAAAATGTTTAGTGAAAACAGAAGGAATTCGCTTCTTCACGTTGTTATACCTAATTGTAACGGAATACAGTTTGTATCAGAATCAGGCTCCTAGATTACAAATACGTGCGTGTAATTTGGCTAATTCGTTCGTTGTGTATATGACCATGTAAGTAATAGTGTAAACATGTAAATAATCAAGGCATGTGCTACGCGCATAAGTACATATTATAGCTTGTCTCAACCTTATAAGACAGTATGGAGGTAAATGGGATCCATCATCCCTCCATCCCTCCCTGAATCCCTCCATCCATACATACATCCATCTCTCTCTATCTATCTCTCCTTCTCTCTCTATCTCTCTCTATCTATCTGTCTATCTCTCTCTCTCTATCTATCTCTCCTTCTCTCTCCATCTCTATGTATCTATCTATCTAACATTGCATGTTGCCATTACCTTCGTCCTCTTCCACTCTCGCGCTGTCGCCAAGTTGCTAATACGCAACAACATGTAAATATACATTTGTTATACATTTCAGCTTTAAACACATTATCCTGAATAGAATATTTTTCTTTATCGATTTATATCAATTTTAGAGCCTTTATAGATATTTGTGGGCACGAATTTCTGAAGAATACGAGTTTCTCGGCAAAACTCCGATACTTGTTGCTTCTATGCTTATCATTCAGTAACTAATAAACTAAAGGGTATTTTGTTTGGCTAGGGTGCACTAGTGTGCTGGTACCTGCCTAGTTTTAATTCTCCACCTATATAACATGAGCGTATCAATTTTAATTGCTATACTATATATAGTAAGTAGTGTAAGTATTACATTCCACCGGAAATACACGTTTTGAGGCCCGTGAATAAAAAAAACGCAGTTTTACAAGAAGGTAAGTCTGTGTGTTTGCTATGAACAGCATAACTCAAAAGCGAAAAGTTGGGAAACATCAATATTTAGGTTTAGTCCCTTCAAGGACGCGACAAGAAGATTTTCAACAAATCCCCCCAACCCAGGCTACCCTTTACATGGAAGATCTTTCGAAAATTGTTATTTTTTAAAAAATGGCTCTTTTCTGGGAATAGCCTGTGAATTCAACTTCAGTCAGAAGAAACTTTGTATAACGTTGTACAACTACAAAACGTTAAGCGACAGAGAAAATGTACTACACAACAAATGTAAAACTCCATAAAACACACAATTTACTACAAATACGTAAATTTGTGTCATAAGCCATTTCTGTTATTAAAGGTTGGAATTTTTCATTACTTGGCCATTCTTTAAAGCTTTTTCAACATCCACTTGTTTCTCGCAATTGCATAGAAACAGTTTGGAATTTTAAGGACAGCATATAGCGTCTAGTTGTTAAACATTTGACTATCACTGTCCTCTTTGTATCTATAACGAAATGTTATATATTTCTATTGCTATTTCTGTAAAGGTTTATTTGGATTAAAATGTAGTAGATAGAAAAATAAGCTTTACTAAGAATAGTTTGTATACCCATTAATAAATGATAGACGGTAGAGAAAGTCATGTCAATATATGAAAACAGATTTTTTAAATTAAACATTTTCCGAAAAGTCAGCCACGAGAAATCTTCTTGTTATTGCGTTTACAACGGGGACCAAGCGAAAGACAATGTTTAGGTGTGTTGGAGACAGTTTTTAAAAGTAGCCTTAATGTTGTAACTCTTTGCATTCATTGTGTATTACCAACTAAAGTCGTCCATCTATTCGGCCAACAGGCCAGGCGCGACGTAGAAGCCAGGAAAGGTTAACATCGGCTGTAAGGAAGTGATTACGTTTATAGTGTGAAGGTAGGTTATTTGATATTTTACGTAAATGTTTATGGTTATGGAGGGAAAGCTAGAAAGATACGACATGTTGGTAAAGTAAGAAGAGTAATAATGAATGTGTTAGATTATTATTCAAGTAAAATAAGTGTTAGTAAGGCAGTAAAAGAAACAGCTAAAGCTGCCCGGATGTTCAGAAAGACTACTGTATAGGATAAAAAAAGGATCGAATGAAAGGAACTCTAAGGACCGACTTAAAAGAATGCAAAAAGAATTGGGAAAACCAAAACGTGTTAGGTTGACGGAACATAATGGAATAGCGCAAAGCTGAGTGTGGCGCATTGTTCAATTTTTGCTGTTGGAAATCTTTTCACCCACATTGAATAAACTCAAAATTATAGCTTTTGTCATTTTATATCTCTATATGACTTTATTAATATAACATTTATATACCCGTAAAAACGTAGCACTAAAAAGACAAAGAGCATGTGAAAACTAAATGTCTTACGATAGCCTTAAATAGTAATGCAGATATTTCACTCTTTGGTGATATATCATTCACAAATGACATTAAATTAATAGATAGATTGCAAATGGGCGCGTACGTATAGTACATGTGGGAACAGTGCGCACCATTTAACCTGTCTGTGTTTTAAGCGTGAAACGCGATATATATATGGTAGTGGTAACATGTCGATCTATACCAGTGAACAGCCGCATGCTCTCGATGGACTCCTTCTATCTACTAGTAAATGCAGATACATCAGTACGAGTCAACTTCGCGGCGAACTGAGACAAAGTGCCGTCCCTGATTATTTCCACGCAGTAGTGAAAATTTGGTTTTATTCAATCTCTTGTACAAGGTCTTTTGTTCACTTCTTTCCTAATGTTTGTCTTGATAAGGTATGAAAAACTACCTCAGTTTTTGGTGAACTCAGCAGGTCGTGTTATATTACTTTCTCTACTACGTATAGTAAGTAGGGGAAGTATTGCATTCCACCCAAAAATTAGATACCGAGATTTCACCGGAAATACACGTTTTGAGACCTCCTGAATCCAAAAAAAGCATTTTTGGAAACATGTCCGTGTGTGTGTGTCTGTGTGTGTGTGTGTGTCTGTGTGTGTGTCTGTGAACAGCATAACTCAAAAACGAACAATTGGATAAGCACCAAACTTGGTATTTAGGTTCAGTATCTTCCAGAGATGCGACACGAAGGTTTTCAAGAAAATCCCCCACCCCAGATTACCCTTTACATGGAAGATTTTTCGAAAATTTTAATTTTCTCAAAAATGGCTCTAACGATTTTGATGAAAATATCATATGTTTAAGATAATGTCATGAGAAATGAAATGTATATCTCGAATTTTCTGGGAATGTCTCCAAAAGTATTCTTCATTGTGAACGACTTTTGCATAACTGGTAAACCATAAGAGATAGACAAAATTTTACTACACAAAAAATGTAGATCGCATTAAAATACACAATTTATGTCATATACATTTCTTTTGTTGAGTGAACCGTTTTCGAGATATTGCTTGTTATTTCCTTAAATTTTCCAATACTTATACTTTTTCTCAAATGCGTTATTCATTTTTTTTGTCCTGGACATGCAAAGAGAATGGAATGCGCCGCATAGCAACCAGCGTTAAAATATTTGACTATCGCTTAAAAGCTACCATATTTCCCTTGCATCTACAAGAAAATTATCAATAAGATTAACATCTCGATTAACATGAAGCATATGGAGAATAGGCGTTTGTAAAATTAGGTTGTACAAGAGTAGAGAAAGTTATGTGAGTGTAACACATCAGATTTTTTTCATGTAACGGCATTACGCTCTCGCTTATGGAGTAGCGATTTGCATGGATTTAAACACGAGGTAGACGCAATAACCGTTATGTCCAACAAGGTGGTGTACTGTGTCATGTGACAATACGACTGCATTCAAAGCGGCGGAATGTGGCAGTTTCACACCTTGGTGCCATAGTCTGCTGATTCTGATAAAATTATTTCGTTATTTGGTTACAACACAAAGAAAAATTCACACATATTCTATATTTTTTAATCTCTGCCAGGAACTACCCTTACGAAAGCTTCTAACTTTCTCCACTACAGTAAATAGACGTAAAATAAACCATGTTTTGAAGATACCTGAACCAAAAGAACTTTATTAGAAAAACATCCATCTGTGTGTGAACAGCATAACTCAAAAACAAAGCGTCTAATAAATACCTAGCTTGGTATTTAAGTTGTGTATCTTACAAAGATGCGACACGAAGGTTTTCAGGAAAATCCCCCACCCCAAATTACCCTTTACATAGATATTTTTCTTATTGTTAAAAATTGTTCTAACGATTTTGGTTAAAACACTAAATTTTTAAGACATTTTCATGATAAATGAAATGTATATCTTGAATTTTCTAGAATTCGTTCTGAATAACTTTTGTATAATTGGTAAACCGTAAGAGATAGGGAAAAATCTTAAACCACAAAAAATGTAGATATCGTTAAAGCACACAATTTATGCCAAATAAAATTTTTGTGACGTTGATAATTTCCGAAATATTCTTGGTTATTGGTTTGAATGTTCAAATGCTTAAAATTTTCTCAAATGAAAAAATCACCACTCTTTTCTCTCTCTCTCTCTCTCTCTCTCTCTCGTGCTAGTGCAAAGGGAACGGAATTTCAATGTCATCACATAGGGACCAGCTCTTAAAATATTTGATTACCGCTTATGTGTACCGTACTCTCCGTGTACACTGACTTCCATTTATGCCATCCCCGCAGTTTTGTGAGGCATTCAACTGGTCTTCACAAGTGTAGTATGTATAGCAAGCAGGAGGTGCATGCGGTGGCGTACTGTTTTACGTGTACAGTTCTAGATATAATATGAATATATAAGTTTGAGCTAGTAGCTTTACTCATCACTTCTAATAATCATGCCAAAATATATAGGGTAGTTAAATTATATTCGAACCCACTCGCGGCCTCTCTCTACTGAGCGAGACAGCCGGCAGTCGCCGGGAAAATTACGTAGGACTCTTATGTAGGACTTACACCCCCCAGGACTTACAAGCGGGTGTCTGGGGTCAGAGGCCCGTCGAGGAGCAGACACTCATGGATCAGACAGAGCATCCAGGATGGGTGCCTGGTATGGGATGAAGGAAGTAGATGAAACGAAATGCTGGTGAAATGGATGAAAGGAAAGATGATGGAGAAATTGGTGGAATGAATGGCGGGGGAAACCGGAGAACCCGGAGAAAACCCGCCGAGACGCCGCTTCGTCCACCACAAATCCCACATGCAGGTCCCTGGGATTGAACCCGGGCCGCCTCGGTGGGAGTAACCACTCGACCACGGCGCCGCCCCTTACCTTATAATAGATGCTGGAAATAACCTACTGCTCTCAAACAGGCAGCATATCTCATGAAAATATTCTCGCTCACTCTCCGAAGCAGGAATTCTTGTGATTTCTTGCACAGTGTTTTCTCTAAGTTCCTGTAATGTGCGAGGATTGGAATGATACACTTTGTCTTTTAAAGAACCCCATAAATAAAAATCACAACTCGTTAGGTCAGGAGATCGAGGGGGCCACAAATCAACACTAATTATTCAGTCATCAAACGCCTCTCTTATTGCATGTAATGGTTCGGCAGCCATATGTGCTGTTGCAGAATCTTGCTGGAACCAACCATACGATTTCTCTTCTTCTGTCAAGCGATTGCAAAATGGCCTCAGAATTAACCCCTGATATCGCTCTGCATTTATTGTTTCATCAAAGAATATGGGCCCTATTATTCTTCTAGCACTTATCGCACACCACACTCCAATTTTCTGATCATAATGAAGCGTTTCATCACAAGAATTCCTGCTGTTGATCTTTGGAGAGTGAGCGAGAATATTTACACGAGATATGTTGCCTGTTTGAGAGCAGAAGGTCAACATTTGCAGCATCTATTATAAGGTAAGGATTTTAGTCCGCCTCTGACGGCCTAATTTCCCCGGTGACTGCCGGCTGTCTCGCACACTAGAGAGGCCGCGAGTGGGTTCGAATATAATTTAACCACCCTATATCAATAAATAAAACCATGCTTTGCATAATGTTCCCATAAAAACAACTTTTTTTTAACTTTTAATAACGATATAATGTAAAACTGAAGTAAATTATAATTTTTACCTTCAAAGAGACACATTTACTAGACACTATTTTAGTATTCTGCCCAATCTCCATTCTTGTCCAATACCTGATTTAGTCATCTAGGCACTGAATCACTTAGTGCTGGAAGAACTCCGGCACTAAACGCAAATGTTCCCACATTTCATGACAGTGTTCCCAGAGGGCGACGAGTGATTCAGCGTCTAGGCGGCTAAATCCGGTAATGAACAAGATTGGAGAGTGAACGGATTATTAAAGTAATATATAGTAAATATATCCTATTTGAGAATAAAACATTTGCCATTAAAAAGGTTTTTTTCGTACAGATATTGCGTAAAACAGTGTTACTTCATTTTTTACTGTTAGTGTTAAAACACTTTTTTACTATGACTTGTGAATATATCTTAAGGAGTGCCCGGGCAAACCTGCGATTTCCTAGTGCATCTTCATTGTCCTTAAACGTTTTAAAAATCCTCTAGTCATAACAATAAATGTAAACTAAAACGCGTAGTTATGTCCTTTGCTCGAGTTAAAGATAATTAAAAATGGATCCAACGGATTTAAGACATGATCAGGTAGTTAAAAGTTCTAATATATAGTGTAGAATTGAGGCCCGTCTTCCACGTGACAAGCCAAAGCACAAACCACTACATGACACAGCAACTGTTTGGAACAGGGGTCTATAAACATGTTTAGAGCGTTTCGACCACTGCCCTGGAATACTTTGTGGTTGTATTAATGTATAATGGTAATACAAAACTCTGATGCATTACTTTCAAACGACTTTCTCTACTCTCTCTCTCGTTTATTAGTTAGCATACAAGCTATTATTACGAAAGCTTGGTTTTCCATTTACTACATTTTAATCCAAATAAACCTTTACAGAAATAGCTACATTACACATTTCGTTATAGATATAAAGAGAACAGCGATAGTCAAATGTTTAACAACTGGACGCTATATGCTGGTCTTAAAATTCCATACTGTTTCCATGACATCGCGAGAAACAACTGAATATCGATGGGCTTAAAAATGGCAAAGGTTTTGAACAATTAATAACATATATTTCGAATGTAGCTTACGACACAAAAATGTTGTTTCAAAAATTGTGTGTTTTAAAGAGATCTACATTTCTTGTGTAGTACGTTTTCGTCTATCGCTTAAAGTTTATCACTTATACAAGATTGTACAAAATTTCTTCCAAATGAAGAGGATTTCACAGGTATTCAAAAAGAATTCAAGTTATACATTTGTCATGTAAATATATTAAATATATGGCATTTTAATCACAATCGTTAGAGCCATTTTTGTGATAATAAGAAATTCCTAAGAGTGGTCCATTTAAAGGGTAGTTCCGGCGGGATATTTTCTTGAAAAACCTGTGTCGTATCTTCGGTAGTTAGTGAACTTAATAAGTTTTGGTACCTATCTGACATTTCGTTTTTGAGTTATGCTGTTCGCAGACACACATGGATCTTTTTCTAAATTATTTTGGCTTCAGTGATCTCACTGTATTTCTGGTGAAATCTTGATATCGAATTTTCTGTGGAATGCAATACTTTCTCTACTAGTATGTGGTAGAGAAAGTAAGTATCTGATGTGTTACATTCAAATGACTTTCTCTACTCACTTTTCTACAAACTATTCTTACAAAAGCGTATTCTTGTATCTACTTGTTGTTATGTTAATACAAATAAACTCTCGTTACACATTTCGTTGTAGATATAAGGAGAATACAGTTGACTAAACCGATAGTCAAATTTTTTCAAACTCGGTCTCTATGTGATTTCTTCCAAATTCTGTATTCTGGATGAACACGAAAAAGAAAGGAAAGAAGGTATAGGTATTTATAGTTGAGATAATTAGGTATAAAGTATTTGAAAATTCGAAATAATAGCAGAAAGGGTTTCTGGAATATAGTTAACGACACAAAACAATTTGTTTAGTTCCATTAACTTTACAACATTGGTCTTATCGGCGGCCTTTCCTTTAGAACTTATTGCCTATTGGTAATGGTGTTAACTCGTGTAACACTTGTCGTTGGGTTTCTTCCACTTTGTTTTTCAATCATTAGATCACAAACACACACACTCTCTCATTCTTACTTCCAGACTCTGGAGAGAATAAGGAGTAATCTTGGCTAGAAAAAAATGCCCAGCCGGGAATCCAACCCGGGACCCCTCGCACAGCAGGCAGTTGCTCTACCGACTGAGCTACGGGGCCACCCAAAACTATTTTGTTTGTTCATAAATTATGTACTTTAACCAGATCAGCGTTTCTGGTGTAGTAAGATTCTGTCTAACTCTTACGGTTTACCAGTTATACAAAATTAATTCAGAATGAGCAGGAATTCATAAGCTATTCCCAGAAAATTCAAGATATATGTTTTATTTGTCATATAAATATCTTTAAATATGGTATTTTAATCAAAATACTTACAGCCGTTTTTGGGGAAAAAAATAAGAAAATATTTCCATATTAATGTTAGTTTCAATGGAGGGAACTTAGTTTGATAGCCTTGGAATATATTTAACTTAAATAGCAATTTTATTATTTAAACAATTTTTCGTTTGAGAATACACAGCTGCAACCTTTATTCCTAGGTCATGCTAACAAGTTTTGAATAATTTGAAATCTGAATAAAGAAGTTCTAGAAGCTCTTGTATATAAAGTTTCAACCTAGGGACACGAAGTGCAGAAGGAAAAGGGATGCTGTATGGACCGTTTTTCTGCACGAGTTAGCGTGATACAGTTAACAAGATACCATTAGGTTCAACTTTACATGGTTATTACCAGTAACGCCTGACCTAACGGTTGCTATGCAACCAGCCCATCATTATACCAAGTGTTTGAGGTACACACACACACACACACACACACACACACACACACACACACACACGAGACTCTCTGCAGCAGCCTGTTCAGTAATATTGTAGAGATCACCTCTTCCATACCTCACTTCAAACCTTAACCTAACACTAAACGCCTCATCTATATTATTGTTGATAAACAGAAAAGTATGATGTGATAAATTCACATTACTTTCTCTACCCTCTTTTTTTACTTTCTCTACTACGTACAGTAAGTAGGGGAAGTATTGTATTCCACCCAAAAATTCGATATCGAGATTTCACCGGAAATACACGCTTTGAGGTCCCCTGAATCTAAAATAGCATTTCTATACAAAGGTCCTTCTGTCTGTGGACAGTATAACTCAAAAACTAGAAGTCGAATAAATACCGAGCTTGGTATTTAGGTCCACTATCTTTCAAAGACACGACACGAAGATTTTCAAGAAAATCCCCCCATCCCAGGCTACCCTTTACATGGAACATTTGTCGAAAGTTTCGATCTCTTCAAGAATGTTTCTAACGATGTTGATTAAAATACATGTTTATAATATTTTCTTGGCACATGAAATGTATAGCTACGTCTGCAAAAGCACTCTTCATTCTGAACAACTTTTGCATAACTGGTAAACCATAGACAAACTTTTACTGCACAAAAAATGTAGATCGCGTTAAAATACATAATTTATGTCATATACATTTTTTTTTGTTGAGTGAACCATTTTCGAGATATTGCTTGTTATTCTCTTAAATTTTTTAATACTTATTCTCAAATGGGAATTCGTTATTCATTTTTACTTTCTCTACTACGTATAGTAAGTAGGGGAAGTATTGCATTCCACCCAAACATTCGATACCAAGATTTCACCGGAAATACATGTTTTGAGACCTCCTGACTCCAAAAAAAGCATTTTTGGAAACATGTCCGTGTGTGTGTCTGTGTGTGTGTGTCTGTGTTAGTGTCTGTGTGTGTGTCTGTGAACAGCATAACTCAAAAACGAACAGTCGGATAAACACCAAACTTGGTATTTAGGTTCAGTATCTTCCAGAGATGCGACACGAAGCTTTTCAAGAAAATCCCCCCACCCTAGACTACCCTTTACATGGAACATTTTTCGAAAATTTTAATTTTCTCAAAAATGGCTCTAACGATTTTGATTAAAATATCATATGTTTAAGATAATGTCATGAGAAATGAAATGTATATCTCGAATTTTCTGGGAATGTCTCCAAAAGTATTCTTCATTGTGAACGACTTTTGCATAACTGGTAAACCATAAGAGATAGACAAAATTTTACTACACAAAAAATGTAGATCGCGTTAAAATACACAACTTATGTCATATACATTTCTTTTGTTGAGTGAACCGTTTTCGAGATATTGCTTGTTATTCCCTTAAATTTTCCAATACTTATACTTTTTCTCAAATTCGTTATTCATTTTTTTATGTCCTGGACTTGCAAAGAGAATGGAATGCGCCGCATAGCAACCAGCGTTAAAATATTTGACTATCGCTTAAAACCTACCATATTCCCCTTGCATCTACAAGAAAATTATCAATAAGATTGACATCTTGATATCTCGATTAACATAAAGCATATGGAGAATAGGCGTTTGTAAAAATAGATTGTACAAGAGTAGAGAAAGTCATGTGAGTGTAACACATCAGATTTTTTATGTCCTGGACACACGAAGAAAATGGAATACTGCACATAGCAACCAGCACTTAAAACATTTGACTATCGCTTAAAGTCTACCATATTCCCCTTGCATCTACAAGAAAATTAGCAAGAAGTTTCTGCAAATGCAAGCATTTGTAAGACTAGTTTGCACAAAAGTAGAGAAAGTCATGTGATGCAACACATGAGATTTTTTTGCATCTATTACGTTTTAATCTAAATATACCTTGGAATAAATAGCTACATACAATCCGAAACTTTAATAACGATATCTCAGAAACGGTTTATGTCACAAAGAAACTTCTTTGAAATAAATTGTGTGTTTTAAAGAGATCTACACTTTTTGTGTGGTACTGTTTCGTCTATCACTTAACATTTACCAGTTGTACAGGGTTATACAAAATTCCATCAGAATGAAGAAGACTTTGCAGGCTATTCCCAGAAAATTCAAGATATACATTTTCTTTGTCATGTATCTTAAATATATGATATTTTAATCCAAATCGTTAGTCTATATTTTAGAAAATCAAACTCTAAGTATTCCATGTAAAAGGTAGTTGGGGGTGCGAGATTTTTGGAATTCTTCGTGTCGCATCTTTGGAAGATATTGAACTTAAATACCAAGTTTGGTGTTTATCGTACTTTTCGTTTCTAAGTTATGTTGTTTACAGACATACTCATACACTGACCTATTTTTAAAAATTCTTTTTGAAGGGCATTCAGAGGGCCTCAAAACATGCATCTGCTGTAAAATCACGGTATAAAATTTTTGGATGGAATGCAATACCTTCTCTGCCTAATGTACGTAGTAGAGAAGGTAAAAGAAGAATTGAATCTGCTTATAGCTATACGATACGTATGCAAACATATTTTAATAAACGTCATACAAGAAAGTTTTCAGCCCATCTGAGGGTGTGATGGTAGCGTGTCTGGGTTGAGGCGAGTTACCCGTATATGGTTATTTCCGGGGTTTTCCCATACTTTGAAAAGAATGTCGAGTAACTCTAAACCCTAGGGACCCCGGGCTCGATTCATTCATTCATCGTCCAATATGATCTACCAGGTAAAAGGATGTTAAGGTTCAAGCCAGAACAAAGAAAGAAAAAGTTTTTTCTCGATACCTTTGTATCTTACAATCAAAATCGTTGATAGGATTATTAAATAATTATACAAAGAGAGAAAACTGTTCACTTACATTAGAAACCATTGAACCGATATTTTATAACTAACGAACGAGAAGATTATTTTCCTCAGTGGTCGCAGACTGCGTCTTTTCCAAAACAGTTAACTTGGTGGCCTAGGAGTGCGGAATCTTCACGTTCACTATCTTCACCTCTATTTCCTTGTGTATGTCAAGGATCTACGTACAAACTAAGGGTACAAAGACGATATTCCTGGAGTGCGTTATAGAGAAATTAGTAGTTTGCGGTAATTCTAATATTTGCGGTTGCAACTGTGCAGAGTTTCAGCCACCCGCCACCTACAGCGCCAGTTGTAGGTAAACACAAATGGTGATTGGTATTGAAAACTCGTCTCGGGAAGAAATCCGCTCCGTTATTTCATTTCTGTGGGATTAAATTCACTTGCAGCTGGTAGAGGTTTAAGGAGAGAGTGTAATTTTTTGTCAGCATGTCGCAGAATGGTGTCGAATGGTAGAGAAAACGTCACCGACGAGGATCGCAGTTGCCGACGCAGCACAACATTAACAGATTTGAACACAGCTCGCATGGAGGGGCTGATTCAGAACTACATGAGGACCACGTTACGCCATATGATGGTAGAATTGGGAATGTCGTTCGGAAGCTTTCGTCACAATGTCCACGATATTCAGAGGTACCGGAAAGTTTGTTCCCGAGTTTTCCACGAAATCTGTCAAATCAACACAAGGAGAAACACCTGGTGGCAAGTCAGCAACTTTTTAAACGGTTCTCCACGGAAGGAAACAGTTTTCTTCACCACAGACAAGGAGGTTGAAGATGACCCCATCTGCCGGGAAGGTGATGGGACAGCGCGGGTATCATACTCGTGGAGCTTTTGGAAAGAGGTCACACAGTGACCCCTAACGATACTGCGAGACTTTGACACTATTGCGCGAAGCATTCAGGAGGAAACAGACAGAAGTTATCACCGAGGGCGCCATCTTCCTTGAGGACAACGCACGACCTCATAAATCCCAGAAGACCACCTGGGAAGCTGAAACTGAAGCAGTTTCACTAGGACATCATAGACCACCCTCCCTACAGCCCGGACCTCACTCCAAGCGACTTTCACCTTTTGCTTCACGTAAAGGCCGACAATTCGCTTCAAACGAGGAGGTTAAACACTTCGCGACAACGTGTCTGAACACGCAAGGAGGGAATATTCAAACTCGACCCACAAAGCGACAAGTGCCTAAACTGATACGGAGGCTATGTGGAAAAATAACCTAATGTATGTACTATCAGTTGACTGTATTGGTTGTACGTTTCACTGGAGGCTTTCTGACCTTAGTTTCTGATCACTCCTCGTAATATGTCAAAACAGTGTAGCTTTTATGTTATTAAATATCCCTGGGGCCACAGAGAAGGCACAAAGGTTAATTTGTGATCTTCAAAAAATTTACTGAGGCGATGATTCTTCCACCACTAAAGTCTACTTATAGGCTCTACAGCATTTCTCATTCGGGGAGAGGTTAAGGAAATCAGACGTTCCGCCAATGTGTATCCTTTTGCGTGAATATCGGCATATTTTTCATCCTTTATTAGGAATTTCTGAGGCTGTGCCAAATTACAAGTACTTCTAAGGGGTAATGGGGAGGATTAACCCTAAAAATATTCTAGAATATTGTAAAATAACTTCATAAATAACGGGGGAGGGGTAAATGAAATTAATTAATTCGTCATTCAAGTTTAAAAAGCCACAGCTACTTTTATAGCTATTTATGTATCAAGTGCGCAAGATTAAGCCTTTAGCGGAAGAATTAATAGTGGGCAAGTCAGCTAAAGCTTTTGCGTACGTGGTGCATACATACGTAGTTTTTGATAAACGTCCTGTAAATTACACTGCCGTTTGTGAAAATTGCAACGCCAAGAAGGGAACGCATGGATTTAATAGCACAGGTAAGCTACATGACAAGTAACAAATGGTAAACTTTTCAAATCTATACATTACTTTAGAGCCCTAATATTCAGTATTTGGTGTGGCCTCCATGCCCTGCAATTAGAGCTGCTACACGCCGTGGTATTGAATCAAAAAGGTTCTGCATAAGTTGCTGAAGGATTTCCCTTCACACAGTTTGTATTGGAGCACACAAATCCCTGACACCGGTTACTGGAGGACCGTGACGCACCAGGTACCGACCAACCACATCACAGACATGTTCGATGAGCGACATGTCAGGTGAACGTGCAGGCCAGGGAAGCAATGGTACCTGTCGCTCTTCGAAGAAGGCTTGTACATTCCTCGCAATATGTGACCGGGCGTTGTCCTGCTGAAATATGGCTGAAGCAGGGGGAGTACCTCAGGCTCTACAACCACCGTTAGGTACAGGTTACTGTTCAAAGTGCCCTCAATTCGTAGGAGGCGAGATCGGTTGTTGTAACCAATGGCGCCCCAAACCATCACACCTGCTGTTTGTCTGCCCCTCAACAATGCAGCCCTCCAGGTTACACTCGCCATGCTGCCGCCGGACACGTATGCGGCCATCACTGTAGGACACGTTGAAGCGGGAGTCGTCCGAAAAGACTACATTTTGCCAATCAGCACCCCAGTGACGGTGTTCACGTGCCCATTGCATTCGGGGGAGCTTGTGGTTACTGCACAATGGAAGCCAACGTAATGGTATGCATGCAACCAGTCCAACCTGCAGCAGACGGCGACAAACCGTTGATGCAGACAAGTTCACAGTTGTTGCAGTGCTTCAGCGTCGAGCCAACACTGTACGGTCCGTTATAGCCATGCGGACAAGATGACGGTCGTCCCGTGGTCCAGTATCCGCTCTACGCTGCGTACGATCTTCATCTATCCACTGCTTCCACACACACATCACTGTCGTAGCAGCATGCCCTGTACGAGCCGAAATGTCACGGTATGACAAACCCGCTTCCCGGAGACCGATAATGCTTCCCCGTTCGAACTCACTCACATGCCGATATGGCTCCCTTTGGCGTCGACGAGGCGTACTGGCACTCACTTTATTGTTTTCACCTTGTTTGATAGCTCTGCACTGACTACACTGGGCGCAACACTGACCTTGTTGGACCTACACGAGAGGACTCTGCGTGTACCCCATCTCTCTGTAAACCTAATCATTTATTGCTTGCACACTCTTCTACACTTTCACCAAGTTTGGAGTTATTCTGGAAATTCTTTCTTGGTGTTGCAATTTTCACAAACGGCAGTGTATATGAAATAAAATAAAAAGAATGTAATTTAAGTATTGCATAAATATAAAAGCATAGTCAGTCCATTTTTCATATATTCTTAAAGCCGTCTGAATCTTGCTCTATACCATACCAACGTCTCTTACGAAAAAATGACTGTAACCACACCAGACGCGAAAGTAATAGCAGTGCTTATTCTGAGTGCTCGTTTCTAAACAACAAGCTTGTGATTGAAAATCCTGAGGAGATTTCAATCCCAGCCAGAAATTTTGATTTGGAGCCGCTGCCAGCAAAATCTCGGCAGCAGTATGACAAGGTTAGGGCTTAAGGGCGCTCAACTGAGTATGACAAGGAATATATTGTATCTAAAGACTGGTGCAAGTTTAGTTGTGGTTCTCTTGTGAATTAAGATGTGATCACTGTCACCTGCATTTTGTTTATATCGCCGCTAATGTACTGCTTTTTTTGGCGCTTAACAATCCACAAGCAGCTGCTTTAAGAGCGTGTACTAAAAATATTTTTAAAGAATCTCTAAGAATATATTTGTTGAACCAACCCTATCTATCTGGAATTTGCGTACCCTATTAAATTAGGTGGAACCCTCACCTTGGACTTCGCTAATAGCTGACCCTGACGTGAGCCACTAATTACTTCCCGTCTACCAAAATGTTAACGTTTCCCTCTTTTCCAGTTCCAACTCTTACACAAAATAGAACTTGAAGTATTAAAAAAGAATTATTATTATTATTATTATTATTATTATTATAAAAGTGTTTAAACTATAACAATCATATCATGTATCATTATTAATAGTAAATATTCACCTCTCTGTTAGCATTATTGATTTTGTTCCTATTTCTTCGAAATCACTTGCATACAGATTTATTTTATTTATTTATTTATTACTGTGAATTAATTACTAGAGCAGTCACAACATACTGTATTGTGATACAGCGGCTGTGGCCCAAGCTTGTCGGGGGTTTGGCGCCGACCCACGGGGCATTGGAGGGATAAGTAGAGATAAGTAGACACAGTAGCGCTCTACTCCATATAAGTATCAGAAGCCCTATCAATATATAACTAGTATCTTCTGGACGTTTCCCTTCTCTCCGCTTTCCGAACGTTCTGTGAATTTGTGGAAGATTCCAGTAGATATATAATTTAGCGTCTGAGGAATAAGTGAGTTGGTGAGTTCTTTTCTAATGCGATCTCAACGGCAGCTCTACAAGTGCGTTAGTGACGAGAGGGGTGCTGCTAACGCGAGAGATTAGAGAGGTATTGTGTTCAACTCCCGAGCGAGTGAACCATCCGTAGAAGAGTCTGCGTCTTGCGTATTTCATCATGCTGTTACCTCAGAAGGTGAGGTTACAGTGAGAACTATGTGAAGCGAAAAGGAAAAATTTAACTAGATCACAACAGTGAAGTGAGAGTGTGAAGTAAATGAAGTGACAAGAAAAAAATGAACTAGATCATAGTGAAGTGACAGTGAAACTAAGTGAACTAACAAAGAAAAAATGAATTATTATATTAGTGAAGTGACAGTGAGAACTAAGTGAAGTGACAAGGTAAAATGAACTGGATCACATTAGTGAAGTGACAGCGAGAACTAATTGAAGTGAGAAGACTAAATGAACTAGATCACATTAGTGAAATGAGAGTGAGAATTAAGCAAAGTGATAAGGAAAAATGAACTAGATCACATTAGTGAAGTGACAGCGAGAACTATGTGAAGTAAGAAGGAAAAATGAACTGGATCACATTAGTGAAGTGACAGCGAGAAATAAGTGAAGTGACAAGGTAAAATGAACTTGATCACATTAGTGAAGTGACAGCGAGAAATAAGTGAAGTGACAAGGTAAAATGAACTGGATCACATTAGTGAAATGACAGTGAGAATTAAGCGAAGTGAGAAGGAAAAATGAACTAGATCACATTACTAAAGTGAGAGTGAGAACTAAGTGAAGTGACAAGGATAAAAGAACTAGATCACATTAGTGAAGTGCAAACGAAAAATTGAAGTAGCTGACATCAGTGAAGTAACAAGAAAAATTTAAATAGATCACTTTATGATTATACACAGTATGAAGTTAGTGAAGTCACAAGGAAAGATTGAACTAGATCACATTAGTGAAGTGACAGTGGAAACTGGACCAAGCCACCAGTATCAACACAAGGCGGATTCTGAAGGAGACTACATTTAACTATTTGAGAATTTCTAATTATGACGAGTGTCTAGCTGCACTTTGCAAGCTGATGTTTGTTCACCCCTGACCGAAGACCGCAGGTGTGTCGGAAACTGAACAGGTGTTATGTACGATGTACTACATTAATGAATTATAGCTGAGGTGTCCAGATGTCGCGTTTGATATTGTGGTTGACAAATAAGGTTCCCATGTACCAACTGTATTAAGTCAAGATGTCTCTGCCACCGTCATACGCCTTTCCTGGTCTCCGTCTTTTAATTTCAACATCGCTTACCCATAGTAGGTGAAACCGTTAATGTGTTCCACCCAAAAGTTCGGTATCGAGATTTTATAGGAAAAATACCGTTGAGGTTCCCTTAATCCAAAAAATATACATATAAGATAGAGAGATATTCTGCTGTGCTTCTCTGTGTGTGTGTGTATGTGTGTGTGTGTGTGTGTGAAGCTCAATAAATAAATATCGAATAACTACTAAAGTAGTTATTTAATTCAGCATTTTCTAAGGATGTGACAAAATTTTTCAGGTAAATCCTACCTCCGTCAAACTACCTTTTACATAGAGCAATTTGCTTAACCGAAGCATGTTTTCGGTTCAATCAAAATGGCAGAATGAAAAACGAAGCATAAGGAAAAAATCTAATGTATTATATTCACATAACTTTCTATACCTCTATTTCTTTCAGTGGGAATGAAAACTATTCTTACGAAAGTTTATTCTTCTATTTCATTTTAATCGAAATAAACATTTGCAGAAATCGCTAGACTACACATTTCATTATAAATACAAAAAGAACAGTGACAGTAAAACGTTTAACAACTGGACGCTATACACTGGCCTTAAAAATTCCATACTGTTTCCGTGCAATTGCGAGAAACAACTGAAAGTAGACAGGACTTTAAAATAATCACATGAACTATTCGAACCATTAATAACGGATATCTCAGAAATAGGTTATGCTTAAAAAAGTGTTTTATGGAAATGTACATTTTGTTTAACGTTTACCAGTTATTCAAGATTATATAAAATTCCTTGCGAATGAAGAGGACTTCACAGGCTATTCGCAAAACTCAAGATATACATTTTGTTTTTCATGTAAATATCTTAAAATATGCTACTTTAATTAAAATCGTTAGTCCAGTTCTTGTGAAAAAAGAAATTTGAAAGCTTTTACATGTAAAGGGTAGTTGGGTGGGGAATTTTCTTGAACATTTTTGAGCATCGTCTATGGAAGATGCGAGACTTAAATGCTAAGTTTGGTATTTAACCGACATTTCGTTTTTGAGTCAGATATACGAACGTTTTTAATGCTATTTTTAGATTCAAGCAGTTCTCGAAACGTGCATTTCTAGTGAAATCTCGATATTGAATTTTTGGTCTACTTGCTATAGGTAACAGAGAAAGTAAAAATTGAACTCTGGGAAAGATATTTTTGAGGCGGCGTGTAGAACTCGTCAGTCCGGCACAAAGGGAGAAGGAGGAGGGTGGTTATAGCCCCGACCTGATACATATTTCTTCCGACAGAGTGCAGTGTTAACATCTTGGCCGCCGCAGAAGAAAACAACATTACGGTGTGTCGGGGCGCCCGCTAATGCTTCTTTTCGCTCTCTCAAAGGAAACAGCATAAAAACATCGGTTCTGTTTGAAGTATGGCTGCCATTTGCCTAAATGTTGCGGCACATTATCACTACAGATAAAATGTACCCATCTTAACCTTTTTACACGCTGAGAACTGAAGCATTAGGCCGCGGGAACGTTCCAGCGATGTGATTAGCTTTCACATTAACTTACTCCACGTTAAACCGGTAGATTTACCCTTGCATTGTAATTTCGTGCATTTCCGGCTATTTCTACTAACGAATGAAAAATCCCCTAAATTCTTTAACTTTAACCAGTCTTCCAACTTATAGAAATGCTGCTTAGTCTATAAGTATCCTTTGGTGGTGGAACAATCATCGGTCGGAATGGTCCAGTAATTTTTACTTCTCTAGTACGTATAGTAAGTAGGGGAAGTATTGTATTCCACCCAAAAATTCGATACCGAGATTTCACCGGAAATACATGTTTTAAGGTGCGCTGAATCCAAATAAGCATTTTTGGAAACATTTCACGTGTGTCTGTCTATCTATGACCAGCATAACTCAACAATGAAAAGTCATATAAATACCAAACTTGATATTTGATTTTAGTATCTTTCAAGGACGCGACACCAACATTTTCAAGAAAACTACCCAAATCCAGACTACCCTTTACATGAAACATTATTCGAAAATCTTGATTTTCTCCAAAATAGCTGTAACGATTTTGATGAAAATAACATATGTTTAAGATATTTTCATGGCCTTGAATTTTCTTGGAGTGTCCCCAAAAGTCCTCTTTATTATGAATGACTTTCGCATAACAGGTAAACCATAAGAGATAGACAAAATTTTACTACACAAAAAATGTAGATCGCGTTAAAATACACAACTTATGTCTTATACATTTTTACTTTCGCTACTACGTATAGTAAGTAGGGGAAGTATTGTATTCCACCCAAAAATTCGATACCGAGATTTCACCGTAAATACATGTTTTGAGGTGTAGTGAATGCATATGAGCATTTTCGGAATCACGTCCGTGTGTGTGTGTCTGTGAACAGCTTAACTCAGAAAGGAACAGTCAGATAAACACCAAACTTGGTATTTAGGTCCAGTATCTTCCAGAGATGCGACACGAAGGTTTTCAAGTAAATCCCCCCACCCCAGACTACCCTTTACATGGAACATTTTTCGAAAATTTTAATTTTCTCAAGAATTGCTGTAACCATTTTGATTAAAATATCATATGTTTAAAATATTTTCATGACAAATGACATTTATATCACGAATTTTCGGGGAATGACTCCAAAAGTATTCTTCATTGTGAATGGATTTTGTATAACTGGTAAACCTTAAGAGATAGACAAAATTTTACTACACAAAAAATGTAGATCGCTTTAAAATACACAATTTATGTCATATACATTTTTTTTGTTGACTGAACCATTTTCAAGATATTGTTTGTTATTCCCTTAAATTTTCCAATACTTATACGTTTTTCTAAATTCGTTATTCGTTTTTTTGTCCTGGTAATGCAAAGAGAATGAAATACTCCACATAGACACCAGCTCTTAAAACATTTGACTATCGCTTAAAACCTACCAATTCCCCTTGCATCTACAAGAAAATTAGGAATAAGATTAATCGGCCGCCGCAGCTCAGTCTCCCGCCGAAACAGTTATTATTTCCCCGAACCACCTCAAGTTCTCATAGTTACAATTACAACAAGCACATACGTTATGATGTTGTCCTTCTCTATACACATACTGCTGGTATCTTAGGAAATTTAAATACACACTGGAGAGTTTAATATTTGAATTGAGCGAATAGTTGCCTAATGTTTAATTTTAATGCTTACAATGCGTTTTCTTGAATTCTATGTAAATAGTCTGTGAAGTGCTCTTCATTCTGAATCAATTTGTATAATTTTGCACATCTGGTAGGTAATAAGAAAGTGTACAACACAGATAAAGCATATCTTATTAAAATTATTTCTTTATGACATTCACCATGAGAGAGAAGAGACCAGATCCGCGGCGCAAGCGTGGACGGGTCCCTAACGTTTCCAGATAGAACGCATCCAACGCTGCCCACAATCTAACACCACTCGAAGGAGAGACCTAACTGAGCGGAACCGCAGCGAAGAAACCTTTACAGAGCGCAAGTCACCGCCTAGTCGGAATCTGCCGAACACCGTCGCCTGGTCCTACAACCCTGAGACAGATGATGGGCACAGGAGATGAGAGGGAGGAGAGTCGTGGTAGAAGCTGAACGACCCCATCTGGGTAACTGTAAGCTCTATTGATCCCGGCTCATTTGAGCATCATTTCAGCTATTCCATTCATTCATCGTCCGATATGACCTAACCGGTTAGAAGAAGCCAAACTAAAACACAAAATGTTATGGTACAGGAATGAGAGCCTACCACACCCCATCCATTAGGTATCTCCTAACAGATCCGTCGTGATAGGACCACGTAGTTAAAGCCACGTAAAATAATAAATAGTAAAATATTTAGCTGATGATATTTAACACCAGGGGGCAGAGACTCTCGATCCTCTCCACGCCGCTGAGCTACTTAGAGACTTTAAAATAGAAAAAAAAAGAAAGGCTTAAAGTGTGGGCAGCAACTTTATTGGGGTTATAATTGTCACCGCCCCGTCGTTATCGTCGTTTCTAACGCTCTCCATGTGTCCTATGACCTTCAGTGGATACCTCATTCCACCAAGCGTTGACTAGACCCATTTTTGGGTGGAGGCACGCAGTGGGCGGAATTGGTTGCCTCCGATGGTTGGCTGAAGATGAGGATGACGGTAGAATGAGAGGACCTACAGCGTATACCATGGACTGTTTGTTGGAAATGAATCATGTTTCCTTTTAGATTGTATAACAGAGTGTTTTGTTTCTTGCTAGTGGTGAGCTTTGGAATAAAGAAGAAAGCAATGACCTTGGTGTATGTTATTTCTGCTAATCTGACGACATTTGGTGCCGAAATCTAAACATACATACACGGAGAAAAAGCAGTTTACATACACGTAAAACGTACAAGCATAGACTGCATTGGAATATTAAGTTTGAGGAATTTGTGCAATCTACGTAAGAATATATGTAGGTTAGAAAATTAATATTACAACTACTATATTTAGGATAATGTCGTGAGATTAGCAGAAATAAAATACACTACGTCATTGCTTTCTTATTTTTTACAATCTAAAATAGAAACGTGTGAATATCGATAACAGAATTTAAAAAGGAAAGACGAATCATTTTTCGACATCGGTGGGAAAGAATGGTGGCGGTCTTCACAAAGTGTGAGGATGTTAAGGGGTTACAGAAGAAAAACTCCTACCACCTTGGAGAGGACACCGAACCGCTAACTCCTGCACACTTCCTCTTTGGTAACAGACTCCTCACAGTACCTTCAGGATTAGAACCTGTTACCAAACAAAATTTAACAAAACAGTTCAGGCTGCAATAGAACCTATAGACGACTTCTGGGAAAGGCGGACAAAGAAATATCTCCTCGAGCTTAAGATTTCCATGAAGTACGACGCGACACGTTGAATGCCGCTGAACCGTGACAATACCACACACACATATATGTAAATAAATAAATATTAGACAATAATTGTAATAATAATATAATTCAGCAAGAAAGATGTTAGAATATTTACCAGCCAATAAATGTAAAAAGCGAATTGTCACTTATATAAGTAAGGAACAGGCGAGCTAGCTAATTCCAGGTGAAACATAATTCTAGGTAGAGCCCACCTTTCACCAAGCTAATGAGCAGGGAACTGGTAGCAATAAGGAGAAATAGAAAGAGACAGATATATTGAATCTGCTTCCGGGCGCGTCACTGGGACGCGTATGCGCAAAACTTTGGAGCAGAATATTTTCATACACAATAAGTAACGCGGTCTGAGGACCAATTAGAAATGTCGTTACATTTTGAGACGCGGAGGTGAGCGTCACTAGACTTAGGTATAAAAGGGGAAAAAAGCCCCAGATTTTCACTCTCTCTTTTATAGAATGTCGTCGACACACAGTGATACTCTCTGGACGCAGACGTACGTGTGTAGTTAGATTAGGCTCCTAATTTATTATAATGGCGGGAATTGTTACAATGGGAAAAGCTAGCCGCCCATAAGTATTTATTTGATAATAAACCACCACATTTTAAGGGAAATGCAGTGTATTTTAATTTGTTTCATCTGGGAAATTTCTGAGACCAGTGAAGTTAGTAAGATAAGAATGGAGAAATCAGCAGCCACTGAGCAACATAGCCGAAGACCAGGACACAGCAGCAGAGCGCATCAGCCAGAGGAACAACGTTTTCCAGCTACACCGCCCTGTGGTTCCGATCCAAGAAGATATGCGCCCACACCATATGTGGAGGAGAGCTAGAATAGATAGGGTTCTGACGGGAAGGGATGGAGGAATAAGAACACCATGCCTTCGCACCCCCGTGGGATACCAAATAAGCCGTCCAGTACAACTGGTCGTACCCCTAGAGGTACACCAGGTTGGGGAGGACGTCGGGAAGTGAATCATCTTTCCTTCTTAAATTCTGTTATCGAGAGTGTTTTGTTTCTTGTTAGTGGTGAGTTTTGGAACAAAGAAGTAAGCAATTAGGTGTATTTTATTTCAGCAAATCTCACCATACTCTTAACCACGTTGGCCTTGGGACATGAGAAAGTTAGAAGTGAAGCCTTGGATAGAGCCGATTTAAAATCACCATCCCAGACCCAGGAATTTGTGGCAGTATTTTATATCACAGCACTGTGAACGCCAGAGTGATTGTAGTGTAAATAAGCATTATTGTATTGATTTGAGATGTTTGTTAATTATAAGCATTGTTAGGAAATAAGTTTACACGGCCTCACTGAAACAGACAATAAGAGCGGGTAACAATGAGCAGGGGGTGAGTTGTTTATCAATTAGAAGAGGCAAGCAAACGAGTCAGATTAGCGCGCTTTTCTGTAGAAATGGAGGGAATTTCTTCCCTAGAGCATATGTGTTCGTAATTTTGATTGGATATAAATATAGACGCTAATGTTAGCGCGTTTTATTAACCAATAGCAGCTCTGTTATAATGTTTAGGCATATCGGGGTGAGGGAGTATAAATTCCGTGCCAGAGACAGGTTTCGTTCAGTCCAATAGAAGGATTCGCGGGTAATACGTCGCTCAGTCCAAAATATTATACCACGGGTTACACGTCGCGTAGTTCAACGGAAGCATACATAAAGTACACGTTACGCAATTCTACAGAATCTCTCGCGTCGTAAAGTTAGTTATAAATGTGAAATACGGGAATTAATAATGTGCAGCAAATAAGTGATTATAGTAACATTAGAAAATATAACAGTTTCAGTCTGGCGTGTATCAAGAGTCAATATGTGAAATTAAAAAAGTGTGACGGCAATAAAAGTGTAAAAACAAATTCTTTTATCAGTATTATCTTTCAGTAAAAACTCCTTTCCGTTTACACACCCTGTTCAAGAGATATGCTCGACTGAGATATGCATAGCTAGCCGGAGGACAAATAACCCAAAACTCAAACTATTAATACAATAACAGGAGCCCAGCAATAGATAACACGAAGTGACCGCGACAAATTGACTCCCATACATGGGGCAGATAAACATGAAGCATCTTCCAACTACCAACAAATATTCTACTTCAAATTGAATCCCGGACCCTCAGTAGGAGAGCCGGAAACGAAACCATTGCGCTACCCGGTGCCCTAGCTCCACTATGTTGCGCCGGTATTTCTCGGGTCATTAGAACATCAAATCCAATATTTAGTAAGGAATTGAAAAAAACCAAACGTCAATTTTGCGTTCATTTTTTAAAGAGTACTTCAGTAATACAGTTACAGCTTTGGACGATACCTACAGTAACTTACCTGAGCACGTTAGACCACCACCTACACTCAACGTTTCAACAGTTGAACCTCGCTACTCCCTCAACAATAAACGTTACCACACGTCACATTACGTGAAAGTAGTGTGACTGTAAGGTAGCAACGGGAGCAGAAGGTTTTGCTGGACGTTATCGTGAAGCAATGTAGTGGACACACACACCTGCAGAGATTCACGTAGTCAGCGAGGAACACTGTCTCTGGCTTCTGGCCAATCTCGGCGAGACCTTTCCCTTCTCTCTTTCTTTCACCATTCATGTGAGCATCGCGCCCAGTACACGTTGCATAACATTAAAACAAATATGTGCAGCATTCTATATATTTATGTACATTCCATAGTTATTTTATAAAGCAGACATCAAAAATAAATAGAGGTATTGCATTCCATACAAAATTACAATATCGATATTTCAAAGGAAATACGAGTACACGCTTTGCGCCTCCATGAATTAAAAAAAATCTGACGTGTTACATTTACATGACTTTCTCTACCCTCTATCGTTTACTGGTGGTATATAAACTATTCCTACTAAAGCTTATTTTTTCCATCTACTTCATTTTAATCGAAATAAACCTTTGCAGAAATAGCTACATTACACATTTCGTTATAGATACAAAGAGAACAGCGATAGTCAAATGTTTAACAACTGGACGCTATATGCTGGCCTTAAAATTCATACTGTTTCCATGACATCGCGAGAAACAACTGAACGTTGTCAAGACTCTAAAAGAATGGCCAAGAAATGAACAATTTGAACATTTAAAAAAGAATATTTCAGAAATGCCTTATGCTACAAAAAATTGTGTGTTTTAAAGAGATCTACATTTTTCCTGTAGTACATTTCCGCCTATCGCTGAACGTTTATCACTTAAAGAAAGTTATACTAAATTCCTTCCAATACGGAGGACTTCACAGGCTATTTTCAGAAAATTCAAAATATACATTTTGTTTGTCATGTAAATATCCTTAACATATGGTATTTTAATAAAAGTGTTAGAGTCGTTTTTTTGAAAATCAAACATTTCGAAAAATGTTGTATGTAAAGGATAGTTTAGGTGGGAGCTTTTCTTGAAAATCTTCGTGTAGAATCTTTGAAAAATACTGAACTTAAATACTTAAAACCGACTTTTGAGTTATGCTGTTCACAGACACACAAACACACACACGGGCCTTTTTCTAAAAATGTTTTTATTCGGGATACTTCAAAACATGTATTTTCGGTGAAATATCGCTACAGAATTTTTTTGGTGGAATGCTATACCTTCTCCACCTACTATGTACGTGGTAGGGACACGAAAAAAGGGCATTTTTTGGAAAATTTACAGCTGTGTGTGTTTTTAACATATTCATCCGCGACCATTTAGCAATGTCTACTTATCCATCGTCATAACATCACCATGGTAATGAGTTAGTATACTTATTAGCATAGAATAACATGTCCATAGAGACGAAGGTTTGTGATAAAAGCTCCAAGCATTGGAAATAAGGGTTGGATAGATTTGGAAAGTTGTGAGGTAACCAATAATTTTCGCCAGGTCTTATAAATAGCAGTACTTGCTTACTTCCTGAAATTGAAGCCCGGAATCTTTTCTTCGTCCAGCAAAGCGTAATAATGTTCCGATGAAAGAAATTTGGAATGTGTGAAATCTCCAGTATGTTAAACGTACGACAATTACGTGTAAAATAAATGGAAATTCCGTTTTGTAAGAACCATTGAAGACCTGGTAGTCATGCCTCGTTCTGTCACATATTCTGACATTATTCCTTGTACCGCAATAAATACGTATTAAAGCAGAGCACCACTTAGTAGACTATACACAGATTTCTAGTCTATATTTTACACTTTATAACATCAAATATAGACAAAACTGTCAGAAAAACTCTGATATGTTACACTCACATGACTTTCTCTACTCTTGTACAAACTATTTTTACAAACGCCTATTCTCCATCTACTTCATGTTAATCGAGATAAACATTTGCAGACTCTATCTTATTGCTAATTTTCTTGTAGATGTAAGGGGAATATATATTTACAAGCGCAATATAGAAATACAATAGCCTTTAAGCACATACATATATCTTAATAGCTGGTTGCTAAGTGCAGCACCATTCCCTTTCCCACAGATTAATACTCCTTGCATATCCAAGACAAAAAAATGAATAACGAATTCCCATTTGAGAAAATAAGTATTGAAAAATTTAAGGGAATAGCAAGCAATATCTCGAAAATGGTTCACTCAACAAAAAAATGTATATGACATAAATTGTGTATTTTAACGCGATCTACATCTTTTGTGCAGTAAAATTTCCTCTATCTCTTATGGTTTACCAGTTATGCAAAAGTTGTTCACAGTGAAGAATACTTTTGGAGACATTCCCAGAAAATTCAAGATATACATTTTATTTGTCATAAAAATATCTTAAACATATATTTTAATCAAAACCGTTAGTGCCATTTTTGAGAAAATTAAAATTTTTGAAAAATGTTCCATGTAAAGCGTAATCTGGGGTGGGGGGATTTTCTTGAAAACCTTCGTGTGACATCTCTGGAAGATACTGAACCTAAATACCAAGTTTGGTGCTTATCCGACTGTTCATTTCTGAGTTATGCTGTTCACAGACACACACACGGACATGTTTCCAAAAATGCCTTTTTTGGGATTCAGGGGGTCTCAAAACATGTATTTCCGGTGAAATCTCGGTATCGAATTTTTGGGTGGAATACAATACTTCCCCTACTTACTATACGTAGTAGAGAAAGTAAAAAGGGGAACTTTACATCCTGCAAACATAAAATTCGAGTAAGTTAAACAATTTACGTGCGGGAGTTGACTTTACAATAATTCACGTCGTTCATTACTGAATGTTCGTGCCCGGGTTACTGGAGGTCACTAGTGGTATAAATTGAGCACGCTGTGCATTTTTTCGTCTTCGTGGACTGGGTAGCATGCTAGTCTCCAGTTCCCGAGGTCGCGGGTTCAAACCCGGAGGAGGACGATAGTTTTTTTCGAGCATAAAAATCCTTAACATGGCTTCCTTCGAAAGGGGAGTAATGCCGGTAGTCCTGTGTCGTAGATTTACGAGACGTAAAAGAACCTTAAGCCTGATAAAGAGGCCTCTGAGCAAATATCAATTAAAGAGCTTCCATAAATAAAACTCAATTTAATTATTAAAAAAACGCCATGCATTTTGTGGCAGCCTAGTGAAGGAGAAGCACGTTGTGATGAAGATAAGACATACTAAGTTCTAAATATATATATTGTTTGTCAACATCATATCAGTGCCGCCGGTGTGCGAGAATTTAGTCTTGTAGGGGTTCTTTTACATACTAGTAAATATACTCTCATGGGAATGCCGTTTTTAAACACACTTAAAAACCTTCGGTCTGGGCCGGGTTTGAACCAGTGACCTTGGGATCAGAACGCCAGCGCCTAACCAACTGAGCCACCTAGACCGACAGATTAGCTGTCTATCATAGCACTGTATACCATTCAGTCTGTAATCTTAAGTTACAGTATAATGCAATAGAATTTAATGATTTGTGGTTAAATTCTGTAACACATTGAATCTGCCCACAAAGCCGTAAAACTGCCTCCTTTATGTAAATATGTAAACAGACCTTCGCTCCGTAAAAGTTACCAAGTATGTATTTTAAGTTAGTACTTTTGTATATAAGGTTAGAGGAAGTTGTAGTGCATACGTTTTGTGAAAATCGGAGGGAAATTTGGTGATATAAACATTATATGCAACTCTCTCCTCTCAATAACTATAATTTGAAAGATTTTGTTTCGTCATTTACTCCTTTAGGCTAAAAGCCAATAAAATGCCGCCACGTTTGCAATAAAGTGCCAACTGATATTTAAGGAAACGGGAGTGACATTAAAATGAAAAGTTGAGACTCTCTGTATGCTATGTAAATATCTTGCAGTATTCTTGTGTGGTGAGGATCGTAATGCGCTGAACTTTTCCCATTATAATTACATGTTGACATATAGAAATCCAGGTTAATGTCTTTATGGAAGATTGCCAGTGGCCTGCGTCAAAACATCAAATGTTTGCACAACTTTAACTCTCAAGTGAAAAAAGTTTCTCGCTTGAAGTCACAGTTTTCTGAATATTGCAATATAACAACAGTAGCGGTAATATATGTGTGTGATTGTCCTAGATAACTGAAAATAAACTACATTGTTCTTGGTAGTTCTTTAAAATTGCTCCTCACTGTCTCGAAATGTACTTGCTTCCCAACAGGAAAATGCAGACATGGTATATAGCGATACAAGTGCGGTAAGTGGAGAACAAGAAAGAGTGTGGAAATAAGAGACCAAGTGCATACTGTGATTTAGTTCACTTTTCTCTTTGACTTCACTTTTCTTTTGTATTATTACGCGTAACATTGTAATAAAACACGTAAGAGCAGTTCCTTCTCTATCTTGCGATCACTTGCTAGAATGTCGAGCACAGGGCTCGTCTTCTCTCTTCCAGTCGCTCGCCAGCTCTCTAACACAGGACTCTTCTCTATTCCAGTCGCTCGCCAGCTGTCGAGCACAAGATTCTTCTGTCTTCCAGGAGTTTGCCAACTGCCTAACACCGGACTCTTCTCTCTTCCAGGAGTTCGCTAGCTGTCGAACACAGGACTCCTCTATTCCAGTCGCTCGCCAGCTGTCTAACACAGGACTCTCCTCTCTTCCAGGAATTCGCTAGTTTTCGAACAAAGAACTCCTCTATTTCAGTCGCTCGCCAGCTGTCTAACACAGGATTCTTCTCTCTTCCAGAAGTTCGATAGCTAATACAGGACTCTTCTCTCTTCCAGGAGTTCGCTCTCTAACACAGGACTCTTCTCTCTTCCAGTCGCTCACCAGCTGTCTAACACAGGACTCTTCTCTCTTCCAGTCGCTCGCCAGCTGTCTAACACAGACCTCTTCTCTCTTTCAGGAGTTCGCTAGCTGTCTAACGCAGGATTCTTCTCTCTTCCATTCGCTCGCCAGCTGTCTAATATAGAACTCTTCTCTCTTCCAGGAGTTCGCTAGCTGTCTAACGCAGGACTCTTCTCTATTCCAGTCGCTCGCCAGCTGTCTAACGCAGGACTCTTCTCTCCTCCAGGAATTCGCCAGCTGTCTAACACAGAACTCTTCTCTCTTTCAGGAGTTCGCTAGCTGTCTAACGCAGGGTTCTTCTCTCTTCCAGTCGCTCGCCAGCTGTCTAACACAGAACTCTTCTCTCTTTCAGGAGTTCGCTAGCTGTCTAACGCAGGACTCTTCTCTATTCCAGTCGCTCGCCAGCTGTCTAACGCAGGACTCTTCTCTCCTCCAGGAATTCGCCAGCTGTCTAACACAGAATTCTTCTCTTTCAGGAGTTCGCTAGCTGTCTAACGCAGGGTTCTTCTCTCTTCCAGTCGCTCGCCAGCTGTCTAACACAGAACTCTTCTCTCTTTCAGGAGTTCGCCAGCTGTCGAACGCAGGACTCTTCTCTCTTCCAGTCGCTCGCCAGCTGTGTAACACAGAACTCTTCTCTCTTCCAGGAGTTCGCCAACTGCCTAACATAGGACTCTTCTGTCTTCCAGGAGTTCGCCAGCTGTCTAACACAGAACTCTTCTCTCTTTCAGGAGTTCGTTAGCTGTCGAACGCAGGACTCTTCTCTCTTTCAGTCGCTCGCCAGCTGTCTAACACAGAACTCTTCTCTCTTCCAGGAGTTCGCCAACTGCCTAACATAGGACTCCTCTATCTTCTAGTCACTCGCTAGCTATCGAACACAGGACTCCTCTCCTATTGCATGCTGACGCTCGTGGATCACACTCAATAACCAATGCTGTATATCACATCATAACAAGACTGATACACTCGCGAGCACACTCACTTATATGTATATAGCTGCAGAGCTTTCTGAAAAGCGCGTGAAACATCCAAAAATATATCTTTACATCTCGAGGGCGTTTCTGGAATGTATGTAAACTGTCTCCCCCTCCAAATAATCGACCGGCTAGCCTGAAGAATACAGTGCCACTCGAGGCTAGAAAGGCCAGCTTTGTTACAATGTTATTTCTTCTATTAATAATAGTAATAGTTACGCGCAAATAAAAGTAATTACTAACAGCTGTTTAACATGTTGATTTCAATAGAAAGGTCACAAACATTAGCATCAGTTACTGGTGATCGATTATCATTTTTAAATTGTTTTATGGACGTTCTTTTAACTACTATGGTACTTAGCGTCCCAATAGGATGTGAAAAACCGGAAATTTTGCCCAGAGCCTCTTTGTCAAGCTTGAGGTTCTTTTACGTGCCGTAAATCTACGACACGGGACCACCGCCTTTACTTCCCTTCCGAAGGAAGTTATGTTGAGGATTTTTCCGCCCCCACAAAAATCCAACGCCCTCCACCGGGTTGGCACCCACGACCTCGGAAACTTAAGGCTAACATGGTACCCCTTGACCACGGATTACGACAATCGATTATCGACGCCTGGTTGTTAACGTTTTTCTAATGTAAAAAATTCAATAACTTACAGATCATACTTAGCTGCTATAGTGAAATAAGGAGCCAGATAAGATTTAAAAGATGAAAATCAGCTATCAAACATTATGTGTATTCAATGTCTGAATAATAAAAATATCAACAGTACGTAACTGTAACAAAACAAGCAGGTAGGTTAGGTTACCAGCACTATATGCAGGAAATTGAACTTTCCACCACGACAGCATGAACGGAAAATAGATAAACAAAAATCTGATGTGTTACACTCACATGACCTTCTCTACTCTTGTAAAACTATTTTTACCAACGCTTATTCTCCATATGTTTCATATTAATCGAGATATCGAGATGTTAAATTTATTGCTAATTTTCGTGTAGATGCAAGGGGAATTGGTAGGCTTTAAGCGACAGTCAAATATTTTAAGAGCTGGTTGCTATGTGGAGCATTCCATTCTCTTTGTATGTCCAGGACAAAAAAAAAATGAATAACGAATTTGAGAAAAAGTATAAGTATTGGAAACTTTAAGGGAATAACAAGCAATATCTCGAAAATGGTTCACTCAACAACAAAACATGTATATGACATAAATTGTGTATTTTGACGCGATCTACATTTTTTGTGAAGTAAAATCTTGTCTATCTCTTATGTTTTACCAGTTATGCAAAAGTCGTTCACAATGAAGAATACTTTTGGAGACATTCCCAGAAAATTCAAGATTTACATTTTATTTGTCATAAAAATATCTTAAACATATGATAGTTTAATCAAAATCGTTAGAGCTGTTTTTGAGAAAATTAAAATTTTCGAAAAATGTTCCATGTAAAGGGTAACCTGGGGTGGGGGGATTTTCTTGAAAACCTTTGTGTCGCATCTCGGGAAGATACTGAAGCTAAATACTAACTTTGGTGTTTATCCGACTGTTCGTTTCTGAGTTATGCTATTCACACACACACACACACATACAGACAGACACGCACACGGAAATGTTTCCAAAAATGTTTGTTTTGGATTCAGGGTGCCTCAAAACATATATTTCCGGTGAAACCTCGGTATCGAATTTTTGGGTGGAATACAATACTTCCCCTACTTACTATACGTAGTAGAGAAACTAAAAACCGCTGCCGTCGAAAAATGGAGCTTTACGTCTCAGAGATATTTTCCAGTTACCTGTTTCCACATTCCAACAGCACAGCACTTCATAATCATATAAATTATACTTTGTCATTGAAGTGAGACTGCTTGCGCTCTGGATGTCCCGGAGATAGATCCCGACGTGTATCGGTCAATCTGCTTGCAATTGGACAGTTTTCTAACTGGATTGAGGGTAGTCGCTATGAAAACTTTAATATACATATATACGTATATAATAAAGTATATAAGATGTTTACTTTCTCTATTGCATGTTATAAGAGGTTTTCCACGCAAAGCGCGCGACCGTGTTTCAACAATATTACTAATGAACAAAAACTCGGTTGATATCTTCGTAGGATGCAACACTAAGATTTTGAAACAAATCGCCCTCTACATGGAAAGTTGGTCTTTGATCAGCCATTTCCCAGATATACATTATTAATGGTTCGAATTCTTTAATACTTAGCCATTCTTTTAACGTCCTTTCAACATTCAGTTGTTTCTCGCGATGTCATGGAAACAGTATTGAATTTTAAGACCAGCATATAGCGTCCAGTTGTTAAACATTTGACTATCGCTGTGCTGTTTGTAATCTGTAACGAAATGTGTAATGTAGCTATTTGTGTAAAGGTTTATCTGGATTAAAATGAAACAGATAAATACATCATCTTTCCTTAGGATAGCTTGTATAGACACTAATAAACGATAGAGGGTAGCGAAAGTCACGTGAATATAACACATTACCTACTTTTTTATATTGTTTCATTTTTATAGCCCGTTTAATTTCTTCACATAGGGGGGCTTGGACTTTAGAAACAACTAACTCGTTAATTCTTGGTTTCTACTAATTTACATACACTTCCTGCGGAGGGTAGGGAAAGAACCCTGCCGGGAATCAAACTCAGGACGTCTAGGTTGAAAAATCCAGAACGCTGACTTCTCAATTCCAAAGTCAGTCGTAAATCTTATAAAAACATGCAGATTAGGCCGAATTGTTTGTAGCATTATGCATTTCCGACATATTCGTTGTGTATGTTACGAATTGCACAATAATTATGTTTTAAATGTTACACCAACATTCAAGGTCAAAATATAGCGGTCCGCTTTTTAAACATTCCGTGGCTCCAGTCTCCTCTGTCCTGTCTGTGCCTACAACGAAATATATCATGAAACAATTTTTGCAAACGTTTATCTCAATTAACATGAAGTAGATAGAATGGTTTGTTGAAGAATGCGTAAAGAAAGTTATGTGATTACAAACGCTGTGTATGTTAAGGTTGTTCCTTTGCTCGGAAGCTGGAGATCCAACCATTAGCAAAGTAACACTTTGGAGGGAATATCAAACCGCGTCACGTAATTGGAAGCCGCCACTGATGCATGAGCCTCCGCTGCATAATGGAGTGTAACGTGAGAGACTCGTTAGAGGATTTATAGTGACCCCGATGAGCCGCCGTAGCCGGAGCATGTTACGACCGCACATTTATTCACGCAAGATGGTATCACTCGGAACGTTAAATTGAAAATCGATGGGAAGAGTTGCTCGTCACGACGATTTCCTGCAGATGGTGCGCCTCCACATTCCCTCCCCGTATCTCACTTTCATCGGCGCAAGATTCACATCGGCCGTTAATTACCGATATGGCCGCCTTTATGTTTTATCGGTAGCGTCGCCATCAACAATGTTGTTTACCTACTTTTCCTTTTTTCTAAATTATTACTCTAAGCTGTTTCTTTTAAACTACAATGCCTTAAAATATGTCTTAATTGCATAATAGTTAACAGTAAGTTTGGAAAGCACTTTTACTAGATATTTATAGGTAGTTAAAAGTTTACCGACGTCAACCCTTTACTTTTAAAACTGGATACCAGTACTGTAAATAGTCATTTATTTTGTTTGTTTTCTTTATTATATTTTATTTTACGTCGCTTTAACTCCTTGGTCACATCGCGACGGATCTGTTGGTGGATATCTCTTAGAACGATATGTGGTGGACAGTTAGCCTTCTAGGTCTCATGCCCGTAACTCCTGCTTTATACCGTGCAGATGGCAAGGGTGCCGTCCAATCTAACTGCTTACATGTCGGCGAATAGATGGCATAGCATTCGCTATTACCGGAATTAATTGTTCTTTCACACAATCTGTGTGTTGGACAGGGTTGGAAAGGTAGAACCAGATGACTGAAAAATTCAATGCCATAGCCGGGATTTGAACATGCCGGCACGGCCATTAAATTCTCTAGCTGATTCGCATTTTTCCCGCTTGCCATGGTAGCTCAGTGGTTAGAGCAACCGGACGGAGACCGGGAGATCCGTGGTTCAAATCCCGGCTATGGTACTGAATTTTTCAGTCATCTGATTCTACCTTTCCAACCCTGTCCAACACACGTCTTGTATGCAAGAACAATTAATTCCATTAATTGACCTAATAGTAGTTGAAACTATAAAGCCCGGCTCTTAAAGTACTTACAATGAATGTAGATCGCCATTGGGGTATGACATCTCAATACAATTAGAGATCTCCTTGTGGTTTACCGGGAAAAATGCGAATCAGCTGGAGAATTTAATGTCGTGTCGGCATGTTGCCATGGTGGCTCAGTGGTTAGAGCAACCGGACGGAGACCGGGAGATCTATGGTTCAAATCCCGGCTATGGCATTGAATATTTCAGTCATCTGATTCTACCTTTCCATTCGCTATTACCACTTATTTTTTATTTTACTGTTGTTTTAGACTTAAGATGGAACTTTGGGTCGTGGTATTAAATATCCAATCCGGTACTTACCTCGGCAACTGAGGAAAATCACGAAAAAACCTCAGACAGATTGGTCGGCCCACGAGATTTGAACCCGGGACCTCCCGAATGCGGGACACAGACTTTACCACCTGAGCCATCCCGCTCGGTCATTTTGTTTTGTTTATGGATGAGAAAGGGAAATTAGATAAAATATTTTATAAAATGTTAAAAATTATGAAAAAGCAGGGAATATGTAAATAATTAATATAATTAAATAAAGTAATTAATTGTTATTTAAAGGACGGGAATAATGTAAACAATTAAATAATAACATTAATTAATCTAATTACATTAAGGAATTATAAAACATATATCTCAGTGAGAAATATACATTGAATTCTAAAATTGTGAAAACTTTATGGAATGTGAGTGCATTGTTTTATTTTGTTTTCTCATTTGGTTTGTAATTTTGTGTAGTGTATTTGTAGTATATAGCTCTGAAATTATTAATTTATTGAAATTTATAAAAGAATAAACTGTATAACAATTTGGAACACATATTCTGCTTTTAGAAATTAGGTACCAAAGCATGACATTGCATATTTTTATTTTATTTTGTTGTTTATTTACTTTATAAAGTTATTTAACAGCATCTGGACGGGTATTTTGACGCTAGCGATGCCAAAACATTATATCAAGATATGAAAGTGCATTACAACCAAAGCCCGGATGTTTAGGTATTTATGATGTTCAAAACAGGGCAGAAACTGCAAGAAAAGATACGCTGAATTTAAAATAAGTGCGATAGATTTAAAAATTCTGACGTTTTGCGTTCACATGACTTTCTCTACTCACACTTCTGCGAACCGAGCGAGTTGGCACCGCGGTAACGTGTGCCACTCGCATCCGGAGGTCCCGTTTGCGATCCTTGGTGGCCCATGGGTTTTTTGTGGTTTCCCCGGGACACAGGGAATGTTGGGGCAGTTTATCTTCTACCACGACTCTCCTGCACCTCATTTCCTCTACCCATTAAGTTCCTTGTCATCTGTTTCAAACTTGTAGGACCAGGCAACGGTGTTCGGCGGATTGCAGCTGGGCGGTGGGTGTGCGCTCAGCCGTAACCCGCCTTTGGGTGCTTTAGGGCTGTAGTTCCTTCGGAGACCCCCGGAGGCTCGGTGCCCAATAGAGTGGACTCGGACGGCGTTGGAGGTGTACACTCTGGAAACATTAGGGACCCCGTCTGTGCTTTTGCCCGTCGCCATCCAGATATGGTTGCCCTTCGGGTCTCTCCCCTCAGCCCTCTCTCCCAGGGGTCACGGTATAAGCACAAAGGGCCGGGTGGCCTGCGTGCAGTACTCTGCTCCGTTTTTGGTATCCCACCGTTCGTCCGTACCATACCTTTATCACACTTCTACACACAATTCTTACAAAAGCTAATTATTCTATCTATATCACGTTAATCGAGATAAGCTTTTGTATGAATAGTTTGTAGAAGAGTGAGTAAAGAAATTCGTGCGAATGCTTCACCTCAGATTTTAAAGCACCTATTGCCCTTTTTTGCTTACGTATTTTGACTGATATAAATGCCAAAACGTCATAACCACTGCAAAGAAATGAGATTTTGAATAATTATCCCTGTGTTTGATTTTGTTTGAAGCTAGCAACAGTGTTCTGACAGGTTCTGAATTTTCTTTTTCACACAGTGCTGGTACTCAATAACAAGTGTATCGCACAGTGCAGTTGGCAGTTCTGTGTTTTTATTCCCGCAGCTTCAACCTTCACTTTCATGTGCAGCTCAATATAGTATTAACGAAGGGCTTTTAAGTTGGAAAACAAGGTACATATTTACGTCTCTAGTGATAGAATGAAGACGGCTCGTGAATTAAACAGGCTACAAACAACAGTTTCAATACTGGCATTAGTTTCTCTGTTCCATATAATTTGCATTTACGACAAACTTATGAGAAGGGAAAAGAGTTTTATGCTCTAATAATATCTCTAATATTTATGCACTGAAAACTTCAGCAACATTCATATATAAAAATCTAATGTGTTACTTTCATATGACTTTCTATACCCTCTATCGTTTATTAGTGGTTATACAAACTATTCTTACGAAAACTGATTTTTCTATCTACTTCATTTTAATCCAGATAAACCTTTACAGAAACAGCTACATTACACACTTCGTTATAGATACAAAGAGAACAGCGACAGTCAAATGTTTAACAACTGGACGCTATATGCTGGCCTTAAAATTCCATATTGTTTCCATGACATCGCGAGAAACAGCAGAAAATCAACAGCACTAAAAGAATGACTAAGTATTGAACAATTCGAACCATTAATAACGGATATTTCCGAAATGGTTGATGTCACAAGAAAGTTATTTGAAATAAATTCTGTATCTTAAACGGATCTACATTTTTTGTGTAATACTTTCTCGTCTATTACTTAACGTTTACCACTAATAGAAAGGACTTCACAGGATATTCCCAGAAAATTCAAGATATACAAATTAGTTGTAATATAAATATCTTCATGATTTTGACGAAAATCTTTTTGAAAAATGAACAATTTCGGAAAATGTTCCACATAAAGGATAGTTGGGGTGGTTCATTTTCTTGAAAGTCTTCGTATCGCATCTTTTGAAGATATTGAAATTAAATACCAAATATGCTGTTTATCGGACTTTTCATTTTTGAGTTATGCTATTCAGAGACACACACAAACCCTTAACTTTTTCCAAAACGCTTGTTTTTGGGTTCGTGTGCTTCTAAACATATTATATTTCTGCTAAAGTCTCAACATCGAATTTTGGGTAGGATACAATATCCCCCCTACACACTACACGTAGTAGAGAAAGAAAAATTGGGTTCACTTAGAACGTACGACATTTATGTTCTTAGGAAAACAAACACGTTTAACAGTTTGCACGCGGTTAGAACCAAACACATTAATGATGACGCTATTGCTACAGCTAACTGTTGTCTGTCCTCCTGAAACGTATGTTTCTCCATATGAACGTGCAGGTATCACTGGCCCTTGCATATTAATGACTGCTCTATTACTACAGCTAACCGTTGTTTGTCCCTAGCAACGTATGTTTCTCCATGTGAGAGTGCAAGGTATCACATTAATGACTACTCTATTATTACAGTAACTGATTTTGTCCCTCTGATACGTACGATTCTCTATATGAAAATGTCAGGTATCACTGATCCTTGCACATTAATGAGCGCTCTCTAACTACACCTAACTGTAGTTTTCCACTTTGAAGCGTATAATTCAGAATGTGAGAGTGGACGTAGCACTAGCTCTTGCATGTTTATAACCGTGCTATCACTACATCTAGCTTGTCTCTTTGAAACATGATTCTCCATGTGAAAATGAAGGTATCACCGCCCCTTGCACATTAATGACTGTTCTATTACTACAGCTAACTGTTGATTGTCTCTCTGATACATATGATTCTCCTTGTGAATGTGCAAGTATTAATGGTACACTGGTAATTTTATTCAACTATTTCACGTCTTGTATTAAGCCCAGCCGCCAATGACTGTATATTTTATATAGCATGCGAATATTTCAATCATATGATATTTTAACAAATATTTAGTCATTTTTCTTCTTTTTTGACAAAATAAATACATTTCATGTAGAGGGTAGTTTGGGGTGGAGGGAGCTCTTATTTTTAAATCTTCATGTTTTATCCTTGGAAGATTGCCAACTTAAAAACCAATTTGGGGTTTATCTGAATTCCCATTTTAAGTTAACGCTTTAACAGACAGACACACACTGTTGTTTTCCTAAAAATAATATTTTCGACGACAGTATTTTTAATCCATTTCTAGTTCATGCTGTCATTATAAAAAGTTTAACTTACTGCATTCAGTGCTGGTAACCTAACTTACCTGCGTGTTTTGTCTGTTTTACTGCAAGTATGCACATGAACTATATTAAATCCTCTGCCTTTTGAAAGGTTTATTACCAAAAACATGGATAGTAATCACGTCTGATAGTTAAATCTACCTGGATCCTTACTTCCTTTTTATTTCTTAATATTTACTTACAATTTAATGCATACAGCAGCTAAGTATGAACAGCAAGTTATCGATTTGTTTAAGGGCAACATCCCGGTGTGGGTAGTCGATCGCTGCCTTGCTACTGGAACCACCATCTCCAACAGCTGTTTGTAATTAATTTTTATTTTCGCGTAAGTACTACCTACTCCATATTATTCACTAACATCGAAAAAGTAGTATGCAATACACATCTGCTAAATTCATTGTAGAATCTCGAAAGTAGAGAATACTCGCTCAACTTCTTTTATATTTTCAAACTCTCCCTTCTCCAACGATACATTTTATCGCAATATAGTATTTTCGGATTTAAATCTGATTTCCGATGAGATTCCGATACTTTTTTTTTTTGTGAATGCAATACTTCCTCTGTCTGCTATAACGAAAGGTAAAGTCCCTGAAACCGGGGAAGAGCACCAAAGTAGGCCCTTTTTGCTTCCAATGTGATCCCTGGAACGTACAAAATGAGGGGAGAGCCCCGAAGGGCCACGGGCTCAAGCATGGACAGGGTTCCTAACGTTTCCAGATTGAACACATCCTGCTCCGCACGGTCCTACCCGCAAGCAACCAACCTTCCGTAGTCCCCTATCAAGAGTTCCGCAAAAACTCCAAGGAAGAAGCATCTACTTAGCGCAAGCCAACCGTCCAGCCACAACCCGCAGAACACCGTCGCCTGGTCCTACAACCCTGAAACACATGACAAGATGATGGGTACAGAAGGATCGTGGTAGAAGATGAACCACCCCAGCATTCCTCTGCCGCACCGGGAAACAAGGAAATACCTATGGGTCAGAGCCGGGGATCGAACCCTGGAACTTTATAATGCGGGCCACAGACGTTGAAGCCTGAGCCATCCCGCTCGATCTACTATAGCGAAAGCAGTAGAGCCGTAATGGGATAATGGTAGAAAGCTGGAAATATACATTTTATACATAATTCTAATCCTTTATAGGGAGACTAAAAATCCTACTCCACCAACGTTAAATCTTTTAAATTCACAACTCATTATCTCAGAAACTGTTTAAAATATCGTATAAAACGTTCTTCAAAATTCACTGGTTTATTTTACAAAATAATTTTGTTTATTAAGGAAGATAGAATTATATAACTATAGTATCTTTTAATTAAAATTAATCAGCAGTTCCTTTTTTAAAAAATGCCCAACCATAGCATTAACACTCCTGGATAACGGTCTAAATTTAAATTTACCTAAGCTGAATAGTATCTCATGTGTTACATTCACATGGCTTTCTCTACCTCCACCGTGTATTAGTGGATATACAAATTATTCTTACGAAAGCTTATTTTCCTGTCTATTTCATCTTAATCCAAATAAACATTTGCAGAAATAGCTACATTACACATTTCTTTTGTACACTGTCGTTTGTGAAAATTGCAACACCAAGAAGGAAACGCATGAATTTAACACCACAGGTTAGGTACATGACAAGTAACAAATAATAAAGCTTTCAAATCTATACCTTTGAGCTCTAATATTCAGTATTTGGTGTGGCCTCCATGCGCTGCAATTAGAGCTGCTATACGCCGTGGCATTGAATAAAAATGTTCTGAATAAGTTCCTGAGGGACTTCCCTCCACTCAGTTTGTATTCGAGCCCACAAATCCATGGCACTGATTCTGGAGGACCGTGACGCACCAGGTGCCGACCAACCATATCCCAGACATGTTCGATGGGCGACATGTCAGGCGAACGTGCATGCCAGGGAAGTAATGGTACACGTCGCTCTTCGAAGAAGGCTTGTACATTACTCACAATATGTGGCCGGGCATTGTCCTGATGAAATGTGCCCTGTGGAGATGCCTGTAGTAGGGGGAGTACCTCAGACTCTACAACCACCGTTAGGCACCGACTGCTGTTCAAAGTGCCCTCTATCCGTAGGAGGCGACATCGGTTGTTGTAACCAATGGCACCCCAAACCATCACACCTGGTGTTTGTGCGCTATGCCACTCAACAATACAGTCCTAGGGTTGCAATCACCAAGGTACCGCCCGACACGTATGCGGCCATCACTGTAGGACACGTTGAAGTGGGACTCGTTCGAAAAGACTACATTTTGCCATTCAGTACCCCAGTGACAGTGTTCATGTGCCCGTTGCAGTCGGAGGAGCTTGTGGTTTCTAGAAATGGAAGTCAACGTAATGGCATGCATGCAACCAGTTCAACCTGCAGCACACGGCCACGAACCGTTGATACAGATAAGTTCACGCCTGTTGCAGTGATCCAGCGTCGAGTCAACACTGTGGATGAAGCTGTGCGGTCCGTTATGGGCATGCAAACAAGATGACGCTCATCCCGTGCTGTGGTCAGTACCCGCTCATCTCTGCATACGACCTTCATCTATCCACTGCTTCCACACACGCATCACTGTCGTAGCAGCATGCCCTGTACGAGCCGAAATATCACAGTATGACAAACCCGCTTCCCGATTATTCTGCCCCGTTCGAAGTCACTCACATGCCGATATGAGCTCCCTTTGACGTCAATAGGTATACTGTTAATCACTTTATTGTTTCCACCTTGTTTGACAGCTCTGTACTGACTAGACTGGGCGCATCACTCACCTTGTCGGACCGACTCGAGTGGCCTCTACGTGTACCCCATCTCTCTACAAACCTAATCACTTATTGCTTGCACACTCTTCTACACTTCCACCCAGTTTGGAGTTATTCGGTAAATTCTTTCTTGGTGTTGCGATTTTCAAATAACTTTTGGGGGATAAGCCATTTCGGAGATATCCGTTATCAGCAGCTGGCTCGAACTGTTCAATATTTAGCCGTTCTACTAAAGTACCTTCAACATTCAGATGTTTCTCGCGATGTCATGGAATTTGTTGTAGTATCATTTTGTCTATCGCTTAACGTTCACCATTTATGCAAAATTATACAAAATGTCTTTCCGAATGAAGAGGCTCCCTTCTGATCCCAAGATCACGGGTTCAAACCTGGCCCAGACCGATGTTTTTTAAGTGTGCTTAAAAGCAACAGCCCCGTATTTTTATATTTACTACATTTAAAGGAACTCCTGTGGGACAAAATATGCAGTAGTTGCTTTCCCACGTATGGGAGACAAACTTGAAGGGGTTTAATTGTTGTTGCGGTTGTACCACGTTTATGCACTAATTTGAAGCATGTGTTTTAGACCACGCACGCAATGGATGCCAATTTGCGGGAGATTGTTTCTAGGAGCGTTCGTCCCGCGTACGGTACAAAGTTTCCGGTGGCCTTCGCCCCACGTTTACTGCTCCGGTGGCCTTCGGCCCATGTTTAAAAATATACTTTGTATTTTAATGTTTCTTTAAATATTAGATATTTATGTATGCCTCGACTGCGTCAGTAGTAATTTGTAAAGCATGTATCTCTTAGCAGGGCTGGTGCGACTACAGAACAAGGCTTACACAAATTATAACTGTATTGTACTTTGTTTATTAATCCTTCACACGATTAAATAACACCTTACTGATGTATCCTACTGTAGAGCTGAGAGATTATTGTTAACTGTACTTTTAAACACGTAAACTTTATATTATTCTCACCGCAATGAATTTTTGTCTCACACTGAACCCGTAGCGAGGAAACTGCTTGGTTACGCTTCCTTATAGCATCTGCCGCCTGAATCTGCACATTTCCTCTATTTCAAGTCTCTGATTGGCTAAGCCTACTCCAATAGAATACTTTTATTTAACTTAAGCTTTTTCTAGTTTTTGATTGGTTATTTATAAAGTGTTTTAAATATTACATTATTATTGTTCAAAGAATTATTAGTAGCCTTATTAAACTTTCTAATTTATTGTTGCCTCAAGGTTACCTCATTGTTAGTAACTTTCGGCTTCTACTTTGTAATTCTGTTTGCTACGGAAAGCAGCTTGCTTCTATTCTCACAGCTCCTACATTGTTAAACTACGTAATACTTTCACATAACATTATTATAAATGTAGATACTAATATAAATATTAATACAATGACTGTAATATACACTTTTTATATAGTATACACATATTGCTTTAAGGCGGGCTGTTATTATATTTTATATTATATAAATAGACTGATATCATTTAAGTGTTAAGAAATACTGCCCCAAATGCCGGGACACCGGCAGCGCTGATATGATCCTGCTAATTGACAACTTCGTTAATAAACAGAGATATTTATTCTTTATTCTGAATCCGGGACCTCCTGAATGGGAACCATTTCGCTCGGTACGAAATGTCTAAATTATTAACAAGATTTAGAGAGAAGAGCAAGCTTTTTGTAACAATAAAATTGTTTAGTAGTAAAAAAGTCTTGTGATTTGAACACACGTTTTTAATTATGTTGTTTATAATGACATAGAAGGACGTGTTTTTTGGTGGGTGAGGAGACAGGATATAAAATTGGAGGGCGAACGCCCCTGCGCGGCGACTTTAACATGTGGTAGTTAATGCAGGGTCATTATCTCGCCACAGGGTCATCAGCGTACCTCATAAAGATCCCTTCCATATCTAACACAAGGTGAGGAAAGTCATCTTTATGATGTAGTAGCGCTATCTCTCTCCCACGGCGGCGCAGCGAGGTTGTCCCCTTTGATTGGTCAATTCGCTTTCTGGTTTAAAACTTTACCCATAACCTAAATCAGTCGGAATTACGGCAAACTAAATAAATAAAATCGTACTTGTGGACACAACATTAATTTCAGGTGCATTTATCTTGCGACTCGGAAACACAACGGTCTGTCCTGCCAGTTTTATCGTTTTCAAATTATGATCACATCGAGACACAACTGTATTATTCTGTTATTTTCGCTCTTCATATGTTCGGAAATGCCGTGATGAATATTAATAAGTCTAAGTTTATATTATTAGCCTATTTTCTTTTCAATATATCATTCTTCTTCTCCTTCTTCTCCTTCTTCAACTTCACGGTTTTAGGCAGTTTAGCCTGTTCCGGCTCCAAAATCTTGTTGTGTCCATCTCTTTTTTTGGTCGTCCTGGGTTTCTGTACCCTTGGGGTCTGTATTATATGTTGCTCGGGGTATACTATTTAATGAAATTCTTTCCAGTTAGTTCAATATTCTATTATTACCTTATTTAACTCTTCTATTACTTTCTCTACTACGTATAGTAAGTAGGGGAAGTAGTGTATTCCACCCAAAAATTCGATATCGAGATTTCACCGGAAATATATGTTTTGAGACCTCCTGAATCCAAAAAAATAATTTTGTGTGTGTGTGTGTGTGTCTGTCTGTGTACAGCATAACTCAGAAACGAGCAGTCGGATAAACACCAAACTTGGTATTTAGGCTCAGTATCTTCCAGAGATGCGACACGAAAGTTTCCAAGAAAATCCCCCACCCCAATTTACCCTTTACATGGATACATTTTTTGAAAATTTTAATTTTGTCAAAAATTGCTCTAACGATTTTGATTAAAATGTCATGACAAATAAAATGTATATCTTGAATTTCCTGGGAATGTCTCCAAAAGTATTCTTCATTGTGAACGACTTTTGCATAACTGGTAAACCATAAGAGATAGACAAAATTTTACTATACAAAAAATGTAGATCGCGTTAAAATACACAATTTATGTCATATACATTTTTTTTTGTTGAGTGAACCATTTTCGAGATATTGCTTGTTATTCCCTTAAATTTTTCAATACTTATACTTTTTCTCAAATGTGAATTCGCTATTCATTTTTTTGTCCTGGTAATGCAAAGAGAATGGCATACTGCACATAGCAACCAGCTCTTTAAACATTTGACTATCGCTTAAAACCTACCAATTTCCCTTGCCTCTACAAGAAAATTAGCAATAAGATTAACATTTTGATTAACATGAAGCATATGGAGAATAAGCGTTTGTAAAAATAGTTTGTACAAGAGTAGAGCAAGTCATGTGAGTGTAACACATCAGATCCTTTTATATTAAATTTAGTTTTTATGTCATCCTTTGAAGATCCTCTTCACTTTTTGCTATTAATATCTGGTCATCTGCGAAGGCCATTGTCTTTACTGTTCAATATATCATTATGTTCGTGAAGTAGCCACCTGGAAGAGTGCAATGGCTTTTTTCGGGCGTAAAAATCCTTAGCATGGCTTCCTTCGGAAGGGAAGTAAAGCCGGTGGTCCCGTGACGTAGATTTACGGCACCTAAAAGAACGTCAAGCCTGATAAAGAGGCCTCTGAGAAAAATTACCGGTCTTTCACGCCCAATATAGAATGGGACGCTTAGGACCACAGCAGTTAAAGAGCGTCCATAAATAAAGCTCTATTCATTATATATTCTACTGATACCACTCAAAGGTGTAATGTCTCGATCAAATGTGCTTAACAGTGTGTCCTACAAAGGGGTTTACACTCCTTGAACATTAGCAACAAAAAAGTATTAGTGATAACCTTATGGGAACAAATTTCAAATACATTTTGAACATCTTTCACATTATATCATCAGTAATGCTTTGAACATCTTAACGACTTAAAAAAATCTAATATGTTACATTCACATGGCTTTCTGTACCCTCTGTCATTTTTAGTGGATATACAAAGTATTCTTACTCAATGTCTACTACATTTTAATCCAAATAAACCTTTGCAGCAATAGCTACGTTACACATTTCGTTATAGATACAAAGGGAACAGCGATAGTCAAATGTTTAACAACTGGACGCTATATGCTGCCTTAAAATTCCATACTGTTTCCATGACATCGCGAGAAACAACTGAATGTTGACAGAACTTAGAGAATGGCCAAGAAATGAGCAATTCGAACCGTTAATAACGGATATCTCAGAAATAGCTTATGCCACAAAAAAGACTTATTTAAAATAAATTCTGTGTTTTAAAGACTTCTACATTTTTTGCGTGGTACGCTTTCGTCTATCGCTTAACGTTTACCGGTTTTACAAGATTATGCAAACTTTATTCAGAATGAAGAGGACTTCACAGGCTATTCCTAGAAAGTTCAAGACATACATTTTATTTGCCATGTTAATATCTTTAATATATAGTATTTTAATCAAAATCGTTACAGCCATTTTTAGAAAATAAAAAATATCGAAAAATGTTCAATGTAAAAGGGTAGTTTGGGGTGGCGTTATTTTCTTGAAAATATGCATGTCGCATCTTTGGAATGAACTTAAATACCAAGGTTGGTATTTGTGCAACTTTTCGTTCCACGAACCTTTTTATAAAAATGTTTCTTTTTTATTCAGAGGGCATCAAAACACGTATTTGAAGCACACAAGCACGTTACTGGGCGCTTAAAGTATCACACGCGTTGTCCTAAGTATCCAGGGCGACGAATGTATGCACAACTGTGTGCACGAACGTGTGTACGAACGAATGTCTCTCTGATTAAGAGCAGGCCCATTTCTTAATTTTAGCTCTGCCTACTTTATTACTCCCCACCAAGCCTTCTCTAGCACTGACAAGTACTTAAAAAAACCTATGTGTGTGTGTGTCAGTTACCCTTTTACTAGATGGCCTACCCTAAATCTGGGAACTGCATCCACCTTTCTCTTTTGCATAATTCAGCCTACGTGACCCTGAAAACGTACTGAATTTAACTCTGAACTGTATTCCCAGAATCTTTACGCCAATGTGTTCTATCCTCGGCTGATACTAATGCCTTTCGTTAACATGACTTCCTAATTACCTTCTTTCCGGACAAATCTTTCAATCTAAGCTTATTATATTATACATTGATTTGAATGAATCAATGATTATTTGGAATATATATATATATATATATATATATATATATATATATATATATATTGCCGGCACCCAAGGCAACACTTTACAACATCTTCTTATTACAGGTCGCGCCAGGGATTTTGGCACATGAAAATTTTAATGGAGAGCTACGATTTGAGTCATTTACCGTATAGATGTATGACACATACGGGGCTGCAGCTCGAAGAATGGTGCAAGTTGAGACGGGAGTTGCATACGGTGGAAGGAACTGGACCACAACTGGACAGAAGGAACCACGTGCTACTTGCAAGGGAGGTATTGAAACATCAGAGGGCTGGCTGACTGGGCTAGCCCTGAAGGTCATATGCCAATATCCCTGGCGAGACCTATACCTTCCTCCATTGCTGCCTGTTGGACCATAAGTGTTCCTCAATTTCCCAATCCATTATTGCCTCTAATGGCCTGAATCCACGTGCTATGTGGTCTTCCTTTTCTCGTCCTTCCTGGTGGCGTCCTCTCCTTTATTCTTTTGGGTAATCCTTCATCCTTTATTCATTTAGCATGTCCAAACCATTCTAATGTTTCTGTTAAATAAAATCTAAAATTGGATTTATAACATACGTATTTTCTTTTATAATCTCATTTCTAATACTTTCTCTTTTAGATATCCTAGCAGATCTCCAATAATGCATTTTGCTGCCAGTAATTTTATTTTTAACTGATAGTTCACACGTCGGAGCCACAGGTTATAATATTTCTAACTATTCGTTTAAAAATTGTAGTTTTATTTTCTTTTGAGACATGTTTAATCCATAAAATACAATTCAAAGTAGATATAGCATACTTTCCTGAGTTTATCTTTGGTTTTATTTCCTTTTCTTATTTCCCATCTTATGTAATGTTAACACCCAGGTATTTATATTGCCCTGTGTGTTTAATTATCCCCATTTCGTCTTCCAGCATCAAATCTTGATGAGAATCTCTCCTACAGCCATATATTTGCATCCATATTTATTTTAGGCACATTTGTTGTATTTTTAAATCAATTTCCTTGTAAGATATCCATATTCTTGGGCTAGAATTAACTGATCATCCGAAAATTGTTGAGTCATATAATCTATTGAAATTGCTTGGTTTTTACTTATTTTTCCAACCTTCTATAACGTTTATTTAATACACGGAAATTATTTATTGCACTTATTTCCCTATATTACTATTATTTCTCTATTTAATTATTTATACATTCCCGTCAATAATCGCGGTATCATGGTTGAGTGAGTTTTGGGGTTAACCTACATATACACACACGTTTTTCTCTCTTTATTGATTTCAAAGCCCTGTTGAACAATTTTATTAGGCTATACAAACAGACTAGATTTACTTTTGTTCGTATTTCAGCCGAAACTGAAACACCTGGACCATTAAGATGTCAGCGGTTTGAGAATTATTTCGCATCTAAGCACAGAAGTAAGTCAAGGAGTCAAGTGACCCGCTCTCAATAAAATTGTTATGAGATGAAACAATAATATTGAGTCAGTATTTTCTGCAAATATGCGTCGAATATGATTTAAATACATTTACATTCCAATATCATTTGTTATATGAAGCTCCGGAAAACATACCGCACAAGTTCCCAAAAGAATAAATCCATTTATAAAATGACTGCATTAAAATACAGTCAAATGTTCCAGCATATTCCAGTTCAAAGCCAATGAAAGCATTCATTGGTGTTGTCTCAAGCTTTCCATCAGCAAAGTGGTGATACCGCCTTACATGCTAAAGGCGATGTAAAATATTATGTGTTCACATCGCCTTTCCTATCCATTCTTCTAAAAACAAAGCTTCTTGCTTTCCCCACTACTTACCTACAGCAAGTAAAGGAAGTAATGCTTTACACCCAAAAAATTTTATAGCAAGATTTCATTGCAAATACACATTTTGAGACCCTCTGTATAAAAAAATCAGAAAAATCTCTGTGTGTGTGTGTGTGTGTGTGTGAACAGCATATCTCCAAAATCAGTTAAATACCACACTTAGTATTTAAGTTCAGCATCTTCGAAGGATGCAATAAGAAGCTTTTATACAAATCCCCCACTCCAAACTGCCTGTTATATTGAAATATTTTTGTTATTTTGTATTTTATCAAACACGTTTTTAACCATTTTGAATAAAATGCCACATGTTTTAGATATTTCCTCCACACTTCAAACTGCCCTTTACATGGAAATATTTTTTTTATTTTCTATTTTATCAAATATGTTTTTAACCATTTTGATTAAAATGCCACATGTTTAAGATGTTTACATGACGAATAAAGTGTATATCTTAAATTTTGTGGCAATAGCCTGTGAACTTTACACCGTAAAAGACATCTTATTACACAAAACACGTCATTTGTAACGTTTCCCATATAGCATATGACCTTTGATGGATATCTCGTTCCACCAAGCGATGGCTAGACCCATTTATGAGGTGTAGGCATCCAGCGGGTGATGATGGGGATGACAATGGAATGCGAGGACCTACAGCTTTTACCGTGGACCACGAAACACGTTGGGCCTTGGGGATACTTCACAGGAACAACTCGGAGGTGAAGGCCGACTTAAAATCGCCACCCAGAGCCGGAAATCGAGGGTCGGAAACGAAACCACTGCGTTACCGCGGCGCCCTTATACAAAAATACGTATTTCTTTGATAGCACACAATTTTTATAAACTGAAATTTTTGTGGCTTTAACCATTTCCGAGAAATTCTTTGTTGTTGGTTAGAAATTTGAAATAATATTTTTCAAGTGGTAAGTCGCTATTTCTTGTTTCTCGTAGTCGTGCGAAGAGCATGGAATACCAAAGCCATCGCATAGAGACACGCTTTTTAAAAATCCGACTATCGTTTTAGTTTACTGTATTTTCCTTATTCCTACAACGAAATGTGTAAATAAGTAATGAAGGTTTATCTGTACTGACAGAAAGCACATAGAAGAATAAGCTTTTGTAAAAACAGTCTGCAGCGGAGTGACTAGAGGTTATGTGATTTCGTCGCATTTCGTTGTAGCTACAAGGAAAATAGAGGAGGCTAAAAGCGGGTCGCTATACACTGTGGGTTTGTCCAGTTTTTACAACTTCTCTCTATTTCCAGTCACTGTTTAGTGTCTGTCTAGTTCAATTTCACTGGGAGTTCATTTCACTAAAGTGAACTAGTTCAATTCCCCGTCTCTTCATTTTCTTCGTGACGCAGCCTGTTCACGCCAGACGCTTCACTTCACTCGGGAGTCAAACACAAGACCTCCACAACCCGTCGCTCCGCAGTAGCACTCGCTGCACGTCACAACAGCCGTCACCAACTCCCTCGGAGAATCGCTCTTGGGAAATTCACCCGCCAATTCATTCGCTCACCGAGGCAACTCAACTCGCGATTCGTAGACTACTCACTCTGACCCTCACGATCCACTCTTCTACATTCAACTCCCACTGACTGACTGAAGCGAGAGCGCTCGCTTATATAGTGAGAGGAAGGTTTTCGAACGTTCTAGAACTATTCCGCCGATACTGCACCCCGTGTTTATCGTTGTTTACTCGTACCGCTCGGCGCCGACCTCCCAATATTCTTGGCCCGTAGCCACTGCGTCCCAATACGGCTTTGAAATTCACACTCCGTGACATCACGAGGAATAAAACAATGGCTATTTATCACTTCAAAAAGAGAAGGCCCAATACAGTAGCTGGAATTTTCGAACCAAGAGTATTGAATGTCACCCTAAAGCAAAAAACATAATTTGTGTGCTTTAATATATAATTGTCTTATAGCTAGTTTTTTCCTCTTACTTAGTGTTTATCGGTTATACAACATTAATCCCGAAACAAGGGACTATCAAACGAAATTCAAGATATAAACAATTAAAATATATTTATGTTAGTGTAAATACAATCCTTAGAGAAAATCATAACTAACGAGAAGTATTGAATTTAAAGCGTAGCTTGGGTTGGGGGATTATCTCTTTAAATCTTCACAACTACAGAAGATATTGTTATCTATGCGGACTAGATTACATGTTTGACAGGAGGGACATACCCCTACCTGCCCGCATTGAAACCTTAGATTTACTGTACAGTTTCCTACCTCTTGTTTCAATCATCACCTCCCTAAACCCTAATAGGTCTCAGCAGTCAATTGATTAGGTTATTACGAGGGCAGATCAAAAAGTAATGCACAAAATGTTTTGTCTGCCTTGGCATTGCAGCTGGAATGATATAGTTTGAAGTTTTCACTACAGGGGGTACTTTTTTCCTGTGCAGCTCTAGCGAGAGAAACGTGAACTACGCAACAAAGATGGCGCGCATGTTACTGTCGTCCACGTGTGAAGAGCAGGGAGGTGTGGTTCGATATTTGTGGCTTAAAGGCATAAACTGAGTGATATTCACAGGGACATGCGTGCCTGTATGGGGATGATTTTATGGACTGTAGCATTGTCTCCAGGTGGTGTGCATTCTAGAAGACCGTGTGAACCTTAGTGATTCCCCACGCTCCGGGACGCCGGTAACAGCTGCAACCCTGCAGAATGTCAGAGGCATTGAGGCTGAAACTGCGAACCTTATCGCAACAGTTCAACATTTCCTATGGTGCAGTGTACGATATTGTTCATGACATGTTGAAATGTCGTAAAGTTAGTGCTCGCTGGGTGCCTAAGAACCTGACAGACAAAAACAAGGGCCAGAGAATGATGACAAGCTTGGATCATCTAACGCGGTACACTACAGAAGGGCATTACTTCCTGAAAGGAATCGTCACTGGTGATGAGTCGTGGGCATACCACTACACGCCCGAAACCAAGCAGGCAAGTATGGAGTAGAAACATGTTGGTTCCCCAGTGAAGAAAGAATTCAAAGTGACTCAATCTGCTAGGAAAGTGCTTGTGATTGTGTTCTGGGACATGCATGGTGTTGTATTGGTGGACTTTGCTGAACACGGAACCACTGTGAAAGCTGCAGCCTACGTGAAAACTTTGGTGAAGTTGCGTCGTGCCCCTCGCGACAAACGCCACAACATAAATGCTGACGATGTCAAAATTCTTCATGACAATGCTCGCACCCATGTTGCTACTGCTGTTTCTCAGAAAATCACCAAATTTGGTTTGGAGATGCTCAAGCGTCCACCATACAGTCCGTACCTTGCGTAATCGGACTTTCATCCATTTGGTCCCATTTTGTCCCGCTTTGCGGCAGATGCGGAAGTGAAATCAGCAGTCCGTAGATGGCTATACTCCAAAGAAATGGACTTCTACGAACAGGGCATATTGGAACTGGTATCACGATGGGAGAAATGTGTTGAGAAAATTGTTGACTATGTCGAAAAGTAGGTAAAATTGCGATTTTTGTTGTTACTTTAACTATTAAACATTTTGTAAAAAAAAGTATTGTGCGGTACTTTTCGATCCGCTCTCGCATCATATAGTATCTCAACCGGATCAAAAGTTCCAAATTGATTGTATCTATTCACTTGTAGTGGATTACCTTCATTTACTATTCACTGGAATATTAATTGTGAAGCGGTTTCATGCTCTACACCAGAGTCCTCATCTTGTTCTTCTGAAAGCTCCATTACCTGCAGGTGTTTTTTTAAAACTTCCATGACCAGTCATCAGACCCACTATGAGCCTCATTTGCCTCCTACTTGGTTTGAGGACTGCAGTACTCCTTCTGAGACATGGCTGTTGCATCATTAACTTTCCATGTCTTTGTTCTTGGACATGTTTCCTGTAAGGTTATATGCTGCCTATGTCCTTACCATTAGTTTGGCAAAAGCCAAGGCCGGTTCTCGTCCTATAAATACGATCTGCGCTCCGATTTTAGCCAGCCTGTCTGCATTTTCATTCCCAATTACCCCAGTGTGGCCAGAGACCCATGCTAGGGTAAGTCTATTGCATTCCCCTAGGGTTTCTCGACATTCCTTAACGATCTTTGATCCCATGAAGTGTGCTGTTATTGCCCGCAGTGCCGCCTGGCTATCTGAGTATACCCAAATACTACAATTCCTGTAGCATATCTTTACACAGGCCCCGATGGCATATATTTCTGCCTGGAATGCCGGGTCAAATTTCCCAAAGGATATACAACTTCTCCAGCTTGGACTGTCTTCCATATATACCAGCTCCTGTTCCATCTTTTGTTTTGGATTTGTCAGTAAATCACAGTGTCCCCTTATTGGTATTGGTGATTAGCCTTCCAATGCTTTCTAACTTCAATTATAACATTTAAGAAAATATTAAAGCAGAGAGAAGTCTCCAGGTATTTCGCAGCTGGATTATCTAATATTCTGGTATAATGGTCCAGATATCCCGTAGGTTTTCAGTTGCCCCCAGCTTTTAATCTACATACTGCATCCATTGTCTCCATTTTAACTCATAGATGCAACTGAGGCAAACCATAGTTTCCACTCCGGCTGTAGGCGTGCTCTGAATTCTGCCGGTTATGGCTAGACAGGCTATCTTCCCCAGTTCCGTGACAACCTCTACCTTTTCAGTCCTTTTTCCACCAGACCAGCGACCCATAACTAATTATGGGCCTCACTACGGTGGTATAAATCCAGTGGATGCACCTGGGACTTAAACCCCAGCTTCTACCGCAGGCCTAAATGCGGTCTAAATGAAATGTGTACAGTACTACCTTTTCCCACCATAGGTATTTGGTTAGAGGTTAAATTTGAAATTTTACAGAGGTGAAGTTTAATTAATTCTGGCTTTAAACTCTGCCCACAGTACCAAAGTGCATGCCGTTTTATTTGAGATAGGGTTAAATGTCCTGTCCCATCACTGTTAAATCTACTAAATTCATGACCCGTTATCTCTGAAACCATTTAACATACCAGACTGAAAGTTTTACACGATGTAGAAAGTTCACTGATGTGCCTTTGTGCAGTAAGTTGTTTATAAAGTAAGATTTTCCTAAGTATAGCATGTTTTGATTAAACTTTATAAGAAATTATATTTTTTAAAACAACAAACCATTTTATTAACAACAAATTGCACGTGGTTTTTATCATTCTAAAATTGAATTTAGACATTTTCAATAGTTACTTAGAAAGCGCGTCATTTATATCAGAAAAGTCATTCCAGAAAAATCTCTTCAAAACAAAAATAGAGAAAACAATCTCAATTTTATTTAAAAAGAAAGAAAACACATGACTTGAATACACAGAATCTCTCACACGTATAGGTTACTCAACGGAATGGGACACTGTGACCTACAAAGATCTATGGATCATTATCAGGAGGCAGGGACGAAGTGAAGGAACCACACGAGGCTAAAGGTCGCAAGCAGCTAGGCCACTCCCTAACAGTACTTGGCCTGAAGGCTCGTTCCCAAAAATTTAAATTAAGTTTTATTTACGGACGCTCTTTAACTGCTATGGTCCTTAGCGTCCCATTCTATACTGGGCGTGAAAGAATTTTGTTCAGAGGCCTCTTTATCAGGCTTGAGGTTCTTTTACGTGCTGTAAATCTACGACGCGGGATCACCGGCTTTACTTCCCTTCCGAAGGAAGCCATGCTAAGGATTTTTACGTCCGAAATAAAGCCATCGCCTTCTGCCGGGTTTGAACCTGCGACCTGGGGAACCAGAGAGACCGTCCCACTACTGGAGTTGCCTAGAGAGAACGATAAACAACCCGTCGACCAGACAGCCATTTAGTGTCCACTGGGAATACCCACTCCTTTCTTTGAGCAAGCTCAGCGCCATCTGTCCGGCACTGCCATACGCCACGAAACCTAGAATCACGCCTCAAAGATAAGAAGGAAATGTAATGAAAGAGAAATGACGGAAAGAAAATCGTGTGGTAGATGAGAAACCACCTCCGATGCGCCTACCGACTAGGGAAGACCACGAAAAACCCAAGGTCAGTTTGAGCGGTTGACGCGAATCGAAACCGTGACCTCGTGAATGCGAGCCTCACACGCTATCGCTCGATCAGAAGCTACCATGCTTAACAGTAATGCCAATTCGTAGCGCAAAACTTCTCTTAAAAGATGAGCTAAAGTTTACCTCTCCAATCCAAAAGACGGATGTTTTTCTGTGAAGTGATGTAGAATATATACATAATTAAAGGCCAAATTTCAGTTAATAAGGCTGTATAAAAAACTAAAAATATCAACTTTTGAGCAATTTTCACCATACTTTAGTCCCTTTCAAATGAAACATTCTGTACATTCTCCACTAGAAGGCGGACGATAGCACCATATTACGTAATAAATAGATACAAACTCGATGTGCTAATATTAAACTGCAGCGCAGCTTCTCGACTCACTCAAGACGTGCAGTGTCACTTCCCTCATTAGTTCGTGTAGAAACGGAAATCAATTGTTTTTCTCCTCGGGCAAGTAGTTGGTGTTTCAAAGTCCAATATTTGTTCACAGTTGGGAACGGACATTCTGCTAATGTTGCCACCAAATCTCTAAACTTCAATAAAAACAGAAGTGGCATTAAATCCTCTGTTCTATAAACAATTAACTGCAGGAACCATAGATCTAAATTCTTGATTTACTCACTACACGCGAGTCTGTACCTATTCCATCAATAGACTGGTTCTACATCATTTAATTTATCGCAGAATATCAGTTCAATGTTTCAACGTTACATTCTTACGCCTTGAGATTTTCTTATGAGCGGTGAACATATAATAGTATATTAGGCAACAAGAGTATAATGCTAGCAATCAAGATGGACATGGTTTCATAATCTTTATACGAACATCCTAGTTGCCATAAACTAAACTTACATACGATTGTTTATGCTGGATCATGTGTCTAAGTTTAAAATACTTATAAATCATTTTTAATATTCCACGCTTACCTGAGTCAATAAGTACATTGACATTACCTTACGCAGTGAAACAGCTGCAGGGTTGTGGTATATTTGCAGACGCGAGAGTATTGATTTTATTCTGATATCGACATTGACATAATACTCGATTATGCATACAGTATATGTGTTATAACTTTAAAACAAAGTAGACTTAGTTATACCTATGCCTATCTTCTGATTGATGAAAACCTGCACTTTAATGAAAACGAGACGTATAATTACTACATTTAGGCATGGTCAAGCATAAATTATGTTAACCTATTAGAATTATACAAGCAATAGCTTAAATATAATTAATTAAAGTTTGCAACCTAATTGTAGGATATCGCTACTGTCATCAAAATTATTTTATATTTGGCATTACGATGCTTATAAGTGAAACCCGGAAGTTAGGCAAAATGTCTTTTCTATTTGGATGGATATAATAAAGGATTAAATAGAGATAAATATGTTTCCGTACATTTAGGGTGGGTAGGGCGAGTTTTTATTTTGCTTTTTTGCCTATTTTAAGATTTGACTATTCTTTACTTGTTTTGGCTCGTTATGGTTCTTTGCTATGTTTATTTATGCATTTTAAAAAGCACATATACAATTTCAAGACATGAAAGTGAAAAAATGTTGCAGAAATAATGAAATGACATTTTCACGTCACAAAAATATTTATTGTGATTGGTGTTCTTTATAATGCTCATTTGTTCTCAAGCAATCGAAAGCTTACCTCAAACAATTGAATTAAGCTCTTTAAATAGCAGAGCCTATGAAAGGAATGTAGGTATCTTACATGAAAAATGCAGTTAAAGCCTTTAAAATTCTCTTTCTGACAATGCGCCATCTCGTATACCTCGCCTACAGGTTGCACAGAATCACCGAAAAAGTGTGAAGTTTGTATCCTCTTGTGGGTAAGTTTGTTTCCAATACCAAGATCTTCCTAATATCATCCTCCCGAATATGGGATTTTAAGGACGTGGCACCAGGATTTGCTTTACCTCCACAGCCAGCTCTAGCCAGATGGGGAACCTGGATTTCTGCAATCATATATTATAGCGGTAATTTGGACAAGATATGCGAGGTATTTGATGCTCTAACAGAAGACGAAGCTGCTTTAGTTCGCGAGGTAAAGAAGTTGCCGTAAAATGAACTCAGCAATAATCTGGCATTTATAGCAGCACATTATAGTATACTATCGGAAGAAATCTTGAAGTTGGAGAAAAAAAGGTGATACGCTAGTGCCATCCATGGCGATCTTTGAAGATGCAATAAATCAACTGCCACAAATAATAGGAGGGAAAGGAAAAAGTGTTAGTCAAAAGTGTAAAGAGTTAGAAAAACTTAAGAACATTTGTGATCTTAAAAAGCAACAGTTCCGCTGTAACTGATGCGAGTCCTTCCGAAATAGACTGTTAAATATGCTCCAGTCTCTTCAGTGGAAGCAGAACGTTCTTTTTCCATGATTAAAAAGTTCTCTCTCTAAGGCTGCTGATTATAGCAGTTGATGTCTTGAAAAAACATCATACTGTTGCTTTTATTCAAGTAACGCAGAAGTGCCTTAGGGATAAGATATAATAAAAATCATGTATTACATTCACGTAGCTTTCTCTACTTGCTATCGTTTATCAGTAGGTATACAAATTATTCGTACGAAAGTTTATTTTCCTATCTATTTCATTTTAATCGGGAGAAATCTTTCCGGAAATAGCTGCATTAAAATTTCTTTATGAATATGACAAGAATAGTGATAGTCAAATGTTTTAGAACTTGACGCTATACGCTGGCCTTAAAATTCCATACTCCTTTCCATGACATCGCGAAGAGCAATTTAAAATCGACAGGCCTTCAAAAGAATGGCTAAGTATTGAACAATTCGAACTATTAATAACGGATATATAGGAAATGGCTGACGCCACAAAAGAAGTTTTGGAAATAAATTGTGTGTTTTAAAGATATTTACATTTTTTGTGTAGTATGTTTTCGTCTATCGCTTAACGTCTATCAGTTATACAAAATTATAGAAAATTCCTTCCGAATGAAGTGGACTTCACAGGCTATTTTCAAGGAACTCTATATATAAGATTTATTTGTAATGTAAAATACCTTTAATATATGCTACTTTAATAAAAATTGTTAACACCATATTTTAAAAAAATCAATTTTTTCGAAAAATCTTCCAGCTAAAGGGTCGTTTCGGGTGGAGGAATTTTCTTGTAAATCTTTTTTATGCATCTTTGTAAGATACTAAACTTATATACCAAGTTTGGTGCGTATTGACATCTTGGTTTTTGAGTTACGCCTTTCATAGACACACACACCGGTGAAATTTCAGTATCGAATTTTTGGGTGGAATGCAGTACATTCTCTACTTTTTAGGTACATATTTACCTGGTAGAGAAGATAAAATCTCAAAATATGGAAATAGTACTTATTTACAACCCTTTTGCTATAACGACAAACATTCGGGATTAACGTTTAACCAAGGCCGGTTGGAGAACAACACCTCAAGTTTTTATTCCCTACTTTAACACTTACAATATTCTAATTAAAATATCAATTAATATCCCAGGCCAGTTGGCCCTTTCTGCTTCCAACGTAACCCCTGGGAGGGAGGCATGAGGGGAGAGACCTAATGGGCAACCAGATCCGGGTGACGACGGGCGCAAGAATGGATGGGGTCCCTAACGTTTCCAGATAGAACGCATCCGACTGCGCCCGGTCCATGCCCAAAGCCACCAAACTACAGGGTCCCCTTAGGAGAGACCAAACTGAGCGGTACCGCAACGACGCCAAGGAAGAAACCTTTACACAGCGCAGCCGCAACCCGCTTAACACCGTCGCCTGGTCCTACTACCCTGAAATAAACGACAAGGGAGATGATGCGTACAGGAAATGAGAGGTAGGAGAGTCGCGGTCGAAGATGAACCACCTCAGAATTTGCCTTGCTACCCGGAGAAACCACGAAAAACCCATGGGTCAGAGTGGACGGTGGCCGGGTATCGATCCCGGGACCTCCCGAATGCGGGCCATACACGTTGCCGCCTGAGCCATCCCGCTAGGTCACAAAAACATAATTGTGCAATATTAGTGTAGAAAGTGCATTACAAAATCTCGGACAACGATGCTAATCTCCAATGTTCTATAAAAGCCTCCAAGAGAAAGAGCTATAGTATGTAACTGAAGTTAAAAGTTCAAAATATTTCTGGGCACAACAACTATTTTTTTGATTTTTGGAAAATTATGACAAAACTTCAACAGTGGCTACCTTTAACACGTTAAAAAATTTTCTTATTTTTTATTTTTCTAAAATAGACCTAAGGGTTTTATTAAGATTTTATAGGTTTAATATAGGTATTTAAATGACTATCGAAATGTATTTTTTAATTTTCTGTGAAGCCTCTTCATTGTGAATGACTTTTCTACAATTTCGTGCAGTGCCCATCCTGTATAACCGACATATGTGAAATTGTCATTCGTAGAGAAAGTCATGTGAATGTATCACACCAACAAACTTTTTTCTCTCGGATTCAGCCTACTAATTGTGTTGAAAGAATAGAAGAATTAGTTTATAATTAGAAAGGTTGTTTTAATCGTGTAGGGTTGTTAGCCGCTAGGCAGTATAAACTCCAAACCTGGCTGCGGTTGTAATCCCTGGTAATGACGGTAGAGGTCACTGGCAGCGGGTGTTGAGAATGTACCACGTCTGCTGCAGCAAATGGTAGCGAGACTATCAACCACAGTTGGTAATGCTGTTCACGATATTAGGTCACGGTGGGTTTTTCTAATAACGTAACTGGACACGGGGGGGGGGCTACCTCGTCGTTATGAAGAAACGACATTTTCAACTTCAGGAGACGCTGTGTTTGTTCATAAAAGTGGAGGTACTATCGCTTAGCTTTAAAAAAAACTTGTTCTTTTATGTACTTCTTGTTAATACAGATAAACTTCCATTATACATTTCCTCGTAGCTAGAAGAAGAATCCTATTGCTAATTTTCTTGTAGGTGCAAAGGGAATTGGTAGCCTTTAAGCGATACTCAAATATTTTAAGACCTGGTTGCTATGTGCAGTATTCCATTCTGTTTGCATTACCAGGACAAAAAAAGAATAACGAATTTGAGAAAAAGTATAAGTATTGGAATATTTAAGGTAATAACAAGCAATAACTCGAAAATGGTTCACTCAACAAAAAAAATGTTTATGACATAAATGGTGTATTTTAACGCGATCTACATTTTTTGTGTAGTAAAATTTTGTCTATCTCTTATGGTTTACCAGTTATGCAAAAATCGTTCACAATGAAGAATACTTTTGGAGACATTCCCAGAAAATTCGAGATATACATTTCATTTGTCATGAAAATATCTTACACATATGATATTTTAATACAAATCGTTACAGCCATTTTTGAGAAAATTAAAATTTTCGAAAAATGTTCCATGTAAAGGGTAATCTGAGGTGGGGGATTTTCTTGAAAACCTTCCTGTCGCATCTCTAGAAGATACTGAACCTAAATACCAAGTTTGGTGTTTATCCGACTGTTCGTTTCTGAGTTATGCTGTTCACAGACAGACACACACACACAGACATGTTTCCAAAAATGCTTTTTTTGGATTCACTACACCTCAAAACATATATTTCCGGTGAAATCCCACTATCGAATGTTTGGGTGGAATACAATACTTCCCCTACCTACTATGCGTAGTAGAGAAAAAACAAAAAACTAAATTAGCACTTAAAAGGAATAAGTATGTAAATTGAAAATTGTACTCAGTAACAAAGAATATCTCCTAAATAGTCAAACCACAAGAATTTTTAGGAGTTTAACTACTGGAAGGAGGTACTGTTTACTTGGTATGAGGCAAGTAAAGGCCATAGGGAAGGACTGTTGGTTGTTTTCCACTGTACGCGGCACTAGTTCAGCATACTGTGTACCCTTCCCACCAGCTAAAGCTTTACCTTGGAAATAAGGCACCCCAACCCTAGCTAAATCATCACTGAAATGTTGTATTCCACCCAAAATATCCGTGTGGAGATTTCATGGGAAATTCATATTCTGAGGCCCCCCTGAACCCCCAAAAAAGCATTCTTAATAAAACGTCCACGTGTGTGTTGTCAGTGAGGAACATACCTCAAAAAAGAAAAGTCCATTAAAGAACAAACTTGGTATTCAAGTTCAGGACCAAGGATTGCATAGAATTTTAAGAGAATCCCTCCACACCAATTAACCACCCTTTATATGGAACATTTTTCGTAATTTCGTATTTTCTCAAAAATGGCTCTAACCATTTTGATTAATATACCATATACTTAATATAACTGCATACAAATAAAATGTATACCCTGAATATTCTGGGAACAGACCGTGAAGTGCACTTCATTCTGAACGAATTTTGTATAAGAAATTTAGAACTATTGTAAACACACAATTTATTTCAAATAACTTTTTTGTGGCATCATCCATTTTCAAGATACTCGTTATAATGCTTTAAATTCTGCAACACTTTGTAAGTTTTATTAAAGTCCTGTCGCTATTTACTTGTTTCTCCCGGCGTCATAGACAGAGTATGGAATTTCATAGCCAGCGTATAGCGACATTGACTATCGATTCTGTTTTCTGTATCCCCCCCTTTACCTACAACGAAACGTGTAAATTTCTGCTGCAAACGTTTAAGTCGGTTAACATGGAGTAGATATAAAAATAAGGTTTCGTCGGGATAGTTTATGGTTATATATATATATTAAAATAAACGAAACTGGTAGAGAAAGTCATGTAAATGTAAAATTTCAATATGTGTATTTTATATGTTGTTTTCTCATTTTAAAATGGTTTATAAAAAGCTATTTATTTTGTGATGAGGAATAAGGAAACAAAATAAAAACTGTTGTTTCCCAAATATTAAACCATGGATGGTCCAACCATTCATTGCGCTCTTCGTACACAGCTGTCGTTGTTATTTACGTTGGTGTAAGAACAATTGGAAACTGCTTTATACAAATGTTGTTTAGGTTTTTATTAGGGGTGAAAAAACAACACAAAAAAGTTAGGTTCCCATTTAAAAAACTAAACTGACACTAAATGACCACCATAACGTCCTCCAAACAAAACACGACTAATGGCATTTACTTTCCCCCATAATATCAAGAACTTTTATTAAAGACATTTGTTTCTACAACACTTAGTTTTAGAGATATTGTACAGTCTCAAATGGTCCATACTGCATATTTTCTTAACTTCGTACGAACATTTTCTTTTATTAATTCTTATTGGCTATCCACTGACGCGTCAAAGTTTCTGGAACATTTTTAAAGCCTTTAGTATTACATCATTGGTTCTTACTATCCACGTGATCTGTTGCTTGGAATGTGAAATCAATCGTTTACGTCCTTTTCCCTCAGTGAAAGTTCGTGAGTGATAAATTTAGCAACTAAGAAATCTTACTATTACATTACATGAAATATACATACATCCTTCCCACCTCTTTCTCTTTCTTTACATGCAATATTCCTATGTCTTGTACATACAATAACTTACTTGATATCTACATAGTCACTATTTATATCAGGTATTCACAATAATTTATTTGTTTGTCAACGAATAACGCTCAATTGTTTGCACTCCTGGTGATATACAAATGTACTGAAGTATTTCATAGAATGTTACCAGTTTTATTTTGTACCCTAAAGACTTTCCATTACAAATCTTGACACGGGATCGACTTCCTAGTGGCTAGTTCCAGCTTTAGCTGCGAATTAAAGTCTAATTGTTGAAAGCAGAAAGTATTTAACAAGAATATTCATATAGTTAATTGCACATAGCTTGAAAAAGAATATTGTAAGTAAATTTTCACTCTGCATTAGTTGTCATTTTGAGTAATGTAGCGGCCTAAGGAATTTGCATCTCTTTCGTAAATGTTTTATGCCATCATTCGTATTCTGGATATTGCTGTTAAATTGAAATTGTGTTTTATTTATAGTAGCTCCTTAACTACTATAGTTCCTAGCGTCCCATTCTATATTGGGCGTGAAAAACCGGAAATTTAGCTCAGAGGCCTCTTTATCAGGCTTGAGGTTCTTTTACGAGCCGTATATCTACGACACGGGACCACCGGCTTTACTTCCCTTTCGAAGCAAGCCATACTAAGGATTTTTACGCTCGAAATAATCCATCGTCCTCCAGGGGTTTGAACCCGCGACTTCGGGAACTAGGGGCTGGTTCCCCTAGACACGCAAGACGACTGATTTGATGTTGAAGAATTTCTTAGTTCTATACCACGCCGCCGTAGACGTCCTCCTAAATGACGACTCATTAAAAAATCTGATGTGTTGCACTCACATGACTTTCTCTACTCTTATACGAACTATTTTTACAAACGCTTATTCCCCATATCCTTCATGATAATCGAGATGTTAATCTTATTCCTAATTTTCTTGTAGATGCAAGGGGAATATAGTAGGCTTTAAGTGACAGTCAAATATTTTAAGAGCAGGTTGCTATGTGGCGCATTCCATTCTTTTTGAATGTCCAGGACAAAAATAAACAAACAAAAAACGAATAATGAATTCCCATTTAAGAAAAAGTATAAGAATTGGAACACTAAACAACAATAAAATGTATATGACATAAATGTGATATGTAGATATAGATTTTTGCGTAGTAAAATTTTGTCTATCTCTTACGGTAATTTAGAATGAAGAGGACTTTTGGGGATTTTCCCAGAAAATTCATTATATACATTTCATTTGCCATGAAAATAACTTAAACATATGATATTTTAATCAAAATCGTTAGAGCCATTTTTTTAGGAAATCAGAATTTTCGAAAAATGATCCATGTAAAGGGTAGTCTGGGGTGCGGGGATTTTCTTGAAAGATACTGAACCTAAGTACCAAGTTTGGTATTTATCCGACTTTTCGTTTTTGAGTTATGCTGTTCACAGACACACACACGGACCTTTTTCTAACAATGTTTTCTTTTCCTCAGTGCACCTCAAAACATGTATTTCCGGTGAAATCTCGGTATCGAATTTTTGGGTGGAATACAATACTTCCCCTACTTACTATACGTAGTGGAGAAACAAAAACATACACAAAGTAAACACGTAACCCAGTAAAACACACTGAACAAAACTAAATAATATAGTATTTGCGCGAATCTAATGCACATCCCAAATTTGAAACTTGAAATAATAAAAAGTAGTTGTTTGGCGAATGTAATGCACCTCAATGTTAGGATAAGTTAATTTAAATTTATTTTGTACAACAGTGGATTTGTGCATAACATACCTAGTATTTATAAGTAGCGCACTGTTACGTGTTAAATGTTAAAGAAATACGTGTCACTTATTAAAGAGAGCATGAATAGTTATGCTACATAAACACTGTTAAGAATATTGGACAGAATGTGAACTGTTTGTGGACTTAGAGAATAGTTTGTTTCATGTTGCCATCTTGAGGCAGTATTTTTAACACTTAAATGATTTCAGTCAAATGATATAATATAAAATATAACAGCCCGCCTTAACGCAATATGTGTAAATAACAATATATAAAAGGTTTATATTACAGTCATTGTATATGTTTATATTATTCCATAATGTAATAATGTTATGTGAATGTATTACGTAATTTAATAATGTAGGAGCTGTGAGAATAATAGGTTAAAAGTTGCTAACAATGACGTAACCTTGAGGCAATAATGAGTAAGAAACTTTAATAATGCTACTAGTCATTATTGGAGCAACAATCATGCAAATTCGGAGACAGTTTATAAATAGCCAATCAACAACCAGAAAAAGCTTTAGTTAAATGAAAGTATTCTATTGGAGTAGGATTAGCCAATCAGAAACTAAAATATAGCAACATTTAAAATACAGAAGTCAGTTGGTTGTAGACAGTGTTCCTAACCGGACGCGAGGTGCGTCCTCGAGAAATTTAATACGTATTCAGTGTGAGACGAAAATAGTTTACGTGTTAAAAAGTGCAAGTAATTAATAAAAGAATCTCACAGCTCTCTATGTCAGTGAAGTGTTATTTAAATTGTGTCAAGAATTAATAAAAACGGGTGAATTAAAAATTATAATCTGTGTAAGCCTACATTCTTCAGCCGCACCACGCCTTGTAAAGAAATTCATGTCTCTATATTGACGCAGCCGAGGCAAACATAAATATATAATATTTAAAGAAACTGTCAAAATTACAAAGTTAATATTTTTTTAAACATTTTTTTGGGAGCGAAGGCTACCGGAAACATTTTACCATACGTGCAGTCGCAACTACTTCAAGTTCGGCTCCCCAACGGTTGAACTGCAATATAACAAAATAACTTCTTCAAATTGGCTCCTAAAGCGTGGCGCTAAAAATAACAACATTTAGAAAAAAAATAACAACTTCAATCTATACTTGTTGGCAAGACAGGAATCTATTATATATAATGGAGCGTAAGATGGTAGCCAATTTATGGGGTTGATTAAGTCTGATATATTATATCTATGATTCTGTCCCCGAATCTTGAAACAGTAAGAGTCTACTCCAGAAAAATGACTGTGGTTAGCAGAAAAGGAAGCAAATGTCATTGCACTGTTATATTCTCATATGTTTCATGAAGTTAGTATCATGTAACATTAAATCCTTAAATTATTGTTTATTTGTGTTTGCAGAAAATGAAGCTAACCATTATGGCACCATGAATTGAAATTTCCGTTCACAATTTCATTTTTAAAATGCCTTGCTTCGCAATGGTTGCGTATTTCATTTAGTAGATCTACACTGATCTCTGCAATAGAGTTTTTATTTTCAATACTGTTACGGCCTAATTGACTTCTCTTTCACGAATATTTGTAACCTCATTCGATTTCTGGTTCTCGTAGCTGAAGATTGCCTTAGCACTGTACGTCCTGAACGAGCATTCAGTAAACAAACCAGTATAACACAACGAACAGATGAAAATAATATAATGACACTGTTATGCATGTGGCAGCGTCTTGTTTTTATCGGATAAACATTTGGTGACATTGTTACCAACGCTGTCAGCAATTTATGAGTGGTAAATACCTATTTCCTTCTATTTAACTGCAACAAATGTAGGTGGCTATGAGCATAAAACGGCCAATTGTAAAATTGACGCAAGTTTTGCAATGACACAACGAACAGAACAAAATAATTTATTCTCAAGCGCACCGTCTTGTTTTTAGCGGGTGAACATTTGATGACATTGTTACCAACACTGCAATCAAGGTATTTATGTTTGATTGCAACAAACATAGCTGGCAATGTACTCACAATAGGCAATTGTTGTGAAATCGACTCATATTTTGCAAACATTTTGACGCTTTAACCAACTAATTTTAGAATGTAATATTTTTGCGACATTGGACAGTCTGAGAGCTTCCGATTGGTATGCTGCACTTAGTACTTTCAAGATTAGTGCGTAGTTTCGTGTACGCTCCAAATTTCACACGAGGGCAGATCGAAAAGTAATGCACTATAATTTTTATAGTATAATAGTTAAAATGTAATAGTTAAAAGAACAAAAAAAAATCAGAAATGAACTTACATCTTTTACCTACTTTTCGACATAGTCACCAAGTTTCTCAACACATTTCCCCATCGTGTTACCAGTTTCATTAAGTCCTGTTTGTAGAACTCCGTTTCCTTGGAGTATAGCCATCTGCGGACTGCTGATTTCACTTCCGTATCTGTCGCAAAGCGTTGGCCGGCCAGATGAAAGTCTGACGGTGCAAGGTCGGGACTATATGGTGGATGCTGGAGCACTTCCTAACCAAATTTGGTGATTTTCTGACGAATAGCAGCAGCAGCATGGGGGGTGAGCATTCATGATGTGACGTTTGTCACGAAGGGCACGACGCAACTTCACCAAAGTTTTCATGTAGGCTGCAGCTTTCACAGTGGTCCCGTGTTCAGAAAAGTCCACCAATACAACACCAAGCATATCCCAGAACACCGTCACAAGCACGTTCCTAGCAGATTGAGACACTTTGAATATTTTCTTCACTGGGGAACCAGCAGGTTTCTACTCCATATTTGCCTGCTTGGTTTCGAGCGTGTAGTGGTATGCCCACGACTCATCACCAGTGACGATTCCTTTCAGAAATCATGCCCTTCTGCGGTGTACCACGTTAGGTGATCCATGCTCGTCATCATTCACTGGCCCTTGTGATTCTTTATCAGGTTCTTAGGCACCAAGCGAGCACTAACTTTACGAAATGTCAACGTGTCATGAACAATATCGTACACTGCCATAGGAAATGTTGAACTGTTCGCCGATGTTCAATAAGGTTCGCCGATCGTTCAAAATTGCTGCCTCAATGCCTCTGACATTCTGCGGGGTTGAAGCTGTTACCGGCCTCCCGGAGCGTGGCGAATCAACAAGGTTCACACGGCACTCTAGGAAGAATATACAGCACCTGGAGACATTGCTACGGTCCATACAATCATTCCCATACATGCCACGCATGTCCCTGTGAATATCACTCGGTTTATGCCCTTTGGCTCAAAAATATCGAACCACGCCTCTCTGCTCTTCACACATGGACGACAGTAACATGCACACCATCTTTGTTGCGTAATTCACGCTTCTCTTGCTAGAGCTGCACATGAAACAAAAAATACCCTCTGTAGTGAAAACTTGTGTGAAATTGCAACATTCCAGCCGCAATACTAAGGTAGAAAAAATTATTCTGCGTTACTTTTCAATCCGCCCTCGTATATCCCTACACGTTGCTATGGGTGTCAATAAATGTTTTCTGGAGTTTCGTAGTTTCCAAATGTGGAGAGATTAGATTCTGTATGTGTATAATGGAAAGTTTAGAAATGTATCACGAGTATATAGATAAGTAAGAGAAAAATGAAAATGGATTTAAACCAATCATTACTTCATACTGTTTTTCGATTAAATGCATTATTTCAGAAATATTGTGGAAAGAACAGAGCGTCTGTTTGGTGAGAACACGCGGTATTTTGAACTGGAACTTGAACTGAGGAAAAGTTTTGTCACTATGGCAACTTGTTCCCAGATGGCGCTCGAGTCACAATGTGCCAAGTTCTGCAAGTAAAGCCTGACAACCAGGCTGTCAGAAATTGTACGGGAGGGTAGGGTGGGGGAGGAAATAAACAATTAGCTCTCCAAACGGAATCAAAGACGAGAGAAATACGTAATGTTACCCAGAACAGCGAAATACGAGACGAAAGTAAAGTAATGGATGTAACTCTTGAAATAAAAGGTGTGTCAACTCTAAACAAGAGGTAAAGAGGGACATATGAGACGTGAAGAAAGAAATCAATTAACATATTGTGCGTAAAGACAGAGCGAATTTGAAACGGCTTCTAATCTTTCAGCAGATTAGAGAAATGCTATTACCTGCTGGATAGTACGGAGATGATTTGTTGTTACTCGTAAATTTTCATATTATTACGTGTTTTTACTTTCTCTGCTGCGTACTTACAGTAAGTAGAGGAAGTATTGTATTCCACACAAAAATTCGATATCGAGATTTCACCGGAAATACACGTTTTGAGCTCCCTGAACGCAAAACAAGCATTTTTAGGAAAAGGTCTGCATGTATGTGTTTGAAAATCCTCAAAAATGAAAAGTCGATTAATAACAAACTTGGTATTTATATTCAACATTATCCATAATATGTTTAAAATATTTACATGACAAATAAAATGTATATTTCCTGTGAAGTTCTCTATATTCTGAATGACTTTTGTATAATAACTGGTAAACTGTAAGAGACAGTCAACATCTTACTATACAAAAATGTAGATGTTAAAATAATAATAACAATCATCCCGTGGTGCTACAGCCAATGAAGGAACTAATCCTGACGATCCGACTACCGGCCTCACGCACACGTACGCAGGCAGAGGTGGTCGATCATCCAACCGATACGGGGAGGTGATGAGGTCAGCATCACGCATCCCCCAGCCGGAATGTTGGCTTCCGTGGCCGGGATCGCTGGACATCGCAGTTTCTCAACTTCCTCACGATGCTGACTGGGCACCGGGCTTATACCCGGGACTTAAAATCCGCACTCCCATGGGTGGGATCGAAACCGGACGCATTCCGAGGCCGGGAACCGGAGTCTCGCGCTAGATATCGTTAAAGTACACAATTTATGTTAAATACATTTTTGTGGCGTTCACCATTTCCGAGATATTCTTCGTTATTGATTTTAGTTTTTAAATGCTTATATTTTCTTTATGTGGTAAGTCACTAGTCTTTATTTTTCCCGTCGGGGCTGTGTAAAGAGTATGGAATTTCAAAGTCATCACATAGAGACCCACTTTTTGGAAATCTGACTATCCCTTTAGACTACTGCATTCAATGTTTACTTGTCGACCACGATATGAGTGAGTTCGGTGGGGGTCATCGGAAGGACAATCAGATAAAGAAAACATCAGCGGATCCAAATTTTATTTACAAGCGAGACTTGCAAATGTAGTACTGTTTTCACTGTGCGGCTGTACATTCCCCTATCGCCTTGACCTTCACTCCCCTCTGATCCCTAGCCTTGCATTGACAGCAAACATAGTAGCGCCCTCCTCCAAGCGCACTCATATCGTGGCCGGCTAGTAGATGTGCAATGAAAATTTATCTCGATTAACACGAAATAGAAGAATATATTTCATAAGAAAAGTTTAGAGCAGAATGAGTACAGAATGTAATTTGAATTCAACACTAAAGGCTTTTTTAAACTACAAAACTTTTAACGAAATTAAATATTAAGTACCTAGTTTGTTGTTACTTAATTTTATATTTATTATTTTTATAATACACCCATATAGCCATCTTTAAGCACTACGTCATATAGGCGGCTTTTATTTACAAACGGAGATATGAATTCCAGACTTTCTGCAATAATCCCAAGCCCAAAGGTACATTCTCATTACATTTCACTTTTTCTACAATGATAATAATTTTGAAGTTCTCTATGGAGTACTTTTGACGTGGTTTACCATAAACTCTGAAATGTTTTTCGTATTTATTTTATGTTGTTTGTATACAAAACGTTTGCCTCGTTATTGCCTCCTGCGTGCTTCCTTCTCGATGTTTATTTTGATATTAAAACTCTAGGAGTGCTATACAAAAATAAATTGGGCGCCCCATTTAGAGAAAATAATTGCCCTAATGGATCGCTCGCCGGCAGCAGTTATGGAAAAATATTTTCCTTCTCATTTAACTCAAAGTGCTACGATATTCGCTTTTTTATTGCATTGCCACGGAAGGCGGAAAACAGTTGCCTATCGCCTTCCTTACGCTCACTTGGTATGTTCATATATTCTGGAGGCCGTGTAATTTGTGTGTCGAAACTAAATGTCTTGCACGATCGTGTGTTTCCCTCACATTAACGGTGTACACTCGCGCTAAAAAGTAAACACGCAAAAATGAAATCATCGTCGCGTGTAACAGTTTCTTGAAACTGCTCGGTTATTAGCACCTCTGCGCCTAATATAGTAATCAGAACAGGTCACTATATGATCATAATTACACTAAAAGGGCATAAGCATATTGGTAGATACCTCTGTGGCCCGCATCCGGGAGATCGTGGGTTCGACCGGCCTTCCTGGCCCATAGGAACAAAGAACCCAAATGACTTGAGCACACAGAAGCCCACGATGTTGCGAGAAACTCTATATAGCGACAGTTCTTAAAGAAAATGACAAAGTATTCAACAAATCGAAGCAATAATAACGGATATACTGCAAATTGTTATTTGAAATTAATCGGGTGTTTTAAAGAGGTCTAGGTTTTTACTTCTACCGCATATCTAGTAGGTAAGACAAGGTAGCATTCCACCAAAAAACTCGATATCACTATTTTACCGCAAATACAGGTTTTGAGGTCCCCTGAATCTGTGTGCGGTGTCTGGGTCTGTGAAAACCATAACTCAGAAGCGAAAACTCGGATAAATACCAAACTTGGTATTTAGGTTCAGTAGCTTCCAGAAATGCAACAGGAACATTTTCAAGAAAATCCCCCACTGCAAACTATCCTTTACATGTAACAATTTTCGAATTTATTTTATTTTCTGAAAAATGGCTGTAGCGATTTTGATTTAAATACCACATATTAAAGAAAGTGTATATCTTGAATTTTCTGGGAATAGTCTGCGAAGATCTGTTCATTCGTAGACAATTTTATATAATCATGTATAAGTGGTAAACGTTAAGAATAGACGAGAATGTACCACACAAGAAATTTACATGTCTTTAAAACACACAATTGATTTCAAATAAGTTTTTTTTTCTTGTGTGGCATAAGCCATTTCTGAAATATCCGTTAGTAAATGGTTAGAATTGTTCATTACTTGGTAATAAGTCCTGCCAACATTCATTTGTTCTCGCGATATCATGGAAATGTGGAATTTCAAGGCAGCATATAGCGTCCAGTTCTTAAACATTTGACTATCGTTGTTTTCTCTAGAGAAAGTTACGTGAATGTATCCCATCAGGTCTTTTTTGTAGTGCGGTTTTGTTTTATTTTTTATTATTTACACCTGAAGCAACTTACTGTATTCGCAACGGACAAACTAATTCAATAACTCATTAATTTAATAAGATATCTAATTCACAGCTTATCAGCATCAACATAATAATTTCTTTTTTTAATACTTTTTGTTAGTTTTACGTGTTATGCACTTTCTTTGTTAACATTTTACGTATAATAATTAAGAGGATGTTAAAAACACATATATTCATAATGTACATATGATATAGAAACTGTTATTGGATAGTAGCACCAATCAGGTACATTGATACATGCCTATGATTCAAATACGTACGTTAAAAAGAACGGTTGAAGGGAACGCTAACTGAAGCTTGTCAATTTTCAAGCAGGAAGGCCGTGTATAAGCTAGTCTCTAAATAGACGCTAAAACTACGTATTTAAAGTCTACCAGTTATACATATTTTAACATAAAAATGTAATACTGAATTGTAAATATTCACATGCAGTATATCTAAAGTACAAGTTAAATAATTAACAGAATACGTATGCTTAAATATTTTAACCTTCTCCATACCTAACCTTGACAAGACACAAGTGCTCTCCGACACAAATACAGCAGCCGTGGCACGAATACATAAAGTACGTGATCAAAAGTATCCGGACAGCTGGCTGAAAATGACGTAAAACTTCGTGTCGCCCTCCATCGGTAATGCTGGAAGTCAATATGGTGTTGGCCCACCCTTAGCCTTGATGATAACGTTCACTCTCGCAGGCATACTTTCAATCAGGTGCTGGAAGGTTTCTTGGGGAATGGCAGCCCATTCTTCACGGAGTGCGGAACTGACGAGAGGTATCGATGTAGGTCGGTGAGGCCTGGCACGAAGTCGGCGTTCCAAAACATCCTAAAGGTGTTCTATAGGATTCAAGTCAGGAGTCTGTGCAGGCCAGTCCATTACAGGGATGTTATTGTCGTGTAACCACTCCGTCACAGCCCGTGAAGTATGAACAGGTGCTCGATCGTGTTGAAATATGCAAATATCAATGTAGGTCTGCGCTGTGATCGTGCCACGCAAAACAACAACGGGTGCAAGCCCCCTCCAGCAAAAACATGACCACACCATAACACCACCAGCTCCGAATTTCACTGTTGGCACTACACACGCTGGCAGATGACGGGCATTCGCCATACCCACACCCTGCCATCGGATCGCCACATTGTGTACCGTCACTCCACACAACGTTTTACCACTGTTCAATCGTGTAATGTTGACGCTCCTTACACCAAGCGAGGCGTCGTTTGGCATCTTCCTGCGTGATGTGTGGCTTATGAGCAGCCGCTCGACCATGGAATCCAAGGTTACTCACCTCACGCCTAACTGTCATAGTACTTGGAGTGGATCCTGATGCAGCTTGGAATTCCTGTGTGATGGTCTGGATAGATGTCTGCCTATTATTCTTTACGACCATCTTCAAATGTCGGCGGTCTCTGTCAGTCAACAGACGAGGTCGGCCTGTACGCTTTTGTGCTGTACATGTCCCTTCACGTTTCCACTTCACTATCACATCAGAAACAGTGGTCCTAGGGATGTTTAGGAGTGTGGAAATCTCGCGTACAGACTTCTGACACAAGTGACACCCCAATTACCTGCCCACGTTCGAAGTCCGTGAGTTCCACGGAGCGTCCCATTCTGCTGTTTCACGATGTCTAATGACTACTGAGGTCGCGGATAATGCGTACCAGGCAGTAGGTGGCAGCACAATGCACCTAAGATGAAAAACGTATGTTTGTGGGCTGTCCGGATACTTTTGATCACATAGTGCATATACGATCAATAGATTCCAGTCTACGAGAACGTCGGGATACGTCACGAGAGTATGGGCATCAAGACGACCTACAGGTACGTAATACAGCAGCAATGTAGTGGGCCCCACCAAGAGGAACCGCTGCACACGTGTTAGAAAGTTAAACAAAATCGCTTCCAAATGATGAGGCAGTATTTTTAACACTTAAGTGATTTCATTCAAATTATATAATAAAATAATATAATAACAGCCTGCCTTAAAGCAATATGTGTATGTAACAATATATACAAAGTGTATATTACAGTCATTGTATATGTTTATATTATTGTATACATGTAATAATGTTATGTTAATGTATTACGTATTTTAATAATGTAGGAGCTGTGAGAATAATAGGTTAAAGTAGGTAACAATGAGGTAGCCTTGAGGCAATAATGAATTTGAAAGTTTAATGCTACTAGTCATTATTGGAGCAACAATAATGTAAATTTTGAAACAGTTTATAAATACCCAATCAACAACCAGAAAAAGCTTTAGTTAAATGAAGGTATTCTATAGGAGTAGGATTAGCCAATCAGAAATTGAAATATAGCAAAATTTACAAATTTAAGCGGTAGAAATCAAGTCAGTTGCTTGTAGACAGTGCTCATAACTGGACTCGTTGGTTGTAGACAGTGTTCCTAAGCGGACGCAAGATGCGTCTTTGAGAAATTTAATACGTATTCGTGTGAGACGAAAATAGTTTACGTGTTAAAAAGTGCAAGTAATTAATTAAAGAATCTCACAGCTCTCTATATCAGTGAAGTGTTATTTAAATCGTATCAAGCATTAATAAATGGAGTGAAGTAACATTATAATCTGTGTAATCCTACATTCTTAGCCACACTACTCCCTGAAAGGAAATACAAGTCTCTAAAATAAAAATACTGACGCAGCCGAGGCAAACATAAATATATAATATTTAAAGAAACAGTCAAATTACCAAGTTAATATTTTTAAATGTTTGGACAAAGGCTACCGGGTACCATACGTGCGGTTACAACAACTTCAAGTTCGGCTCCCCAACAGCTGAACCATAATACAACTGGTTTTCCATACGTGAAGCAACCATCTTCTTCAATGAAGACAAGGCTATTCGCAGAACATTCACTCATGTATGGTATTCTTATCAAAGTAGTAGTAGCCAGTTTTTATAAAATCAAAAATATCCAAAACGTTTCTATATAAGGGTAGTTTGGGGTGGTGGGAAACGATAATAAACTTAAATACTAAGTGTGGTATTTTTCAGACTTCTCGTTTTTTAGTTATTTTGTTAACACATACACAGGACCCTTTCTCCAAAAATGCTGTTTTTGAGTTCAGGGGAGGACCTGAAAGCAAGTATTCCCGGTGAAACCTTGACAACGATTTTTTGGGATAGAATACAATAATTCGTCTACTTGTTGTGGTAGAGAAAGTAAAAATAGAAACAGCTAATACCACGTTATGCTGCATTCCACGTTCCATTTAGTGTTTGTACACCTTGAAATTACACAAGAAGATATGGTTATAGCGTATCAGAACAGCAAGCCCCTATTTCATACAACCCGCAGCAACTACACATTTAATCTCGATTCCTGGATCCACCCTTGAAACGCTAGTGCGGACCGAGTTAGCTGCAGAATCGATGTTCTTCTTGTTGGCCAAGTGTGTTTTTACTTGTCAGTACTACAAACAGAGGGCCGTGTTTGCTAAGCTGCATTCCAGAGAACGTGTTGCAAATGCAATAAGAGCATTCCTGTTTATTTTCTCTTACAGCGAGATGGCTCGCGTTCGGGAGGTCATGGCTTCAAATACCCGCTAATCTTACTTTCGTTCTCTCTCTCCCCTTCTACACCCTCCTCTACAACTATTCTTCTATCCACTTGCTGTTACTAGAGATAAACTTTCATTACTCATTTACATAGTTCATTGTAGATATAAAAAGAATACAGTAGGTAAAGCGATATAAGCCACCATGGGGGAGGGCGTCATCCTTGTGACTCTCCCAACTCCCGAGGGTTTTTCCTTTGGGCCGGCACCTGAAAATTTAAATCCGCCCACCCATGTATACGCCACTAACGCGCGTCTACTCCAAAAGGAAAAGACAACCGAAGAACTTCGGTAGGGCCGACAGCAACCTATCAGACTATATACCGGCTATCTAGGGCAGTACCGCAGGACCTTGAGGCGTCTCCCAAGCCCGCCTGGACGGAAACACTAGCCAAACGTAATCAATCTCCCATGAGTATCGGGAACCACTGTCCCGACGAGTCCAACCCAATCCGAACAACTCCCTTACCGGAGGAACCCGATTGCTCGGCCCAAAGTACTTCTAGTACCGTCGGAAGTATCACGAGTGCTAGGGGCCCTCAGCGCCCGCACCACAGCGGCTGAAGGGGTCGGAACCCCTCTCCTACGGGGAGGTAAAGCGATAGCCAGATTTTGAAAAAGCGGATCGCTAAGTAATGGCTTTGAAATTCCATGTTCTGTGCATGACCATGAGAGAGAAACAAAAAGAATAGCGACTAACTACTTTGTGTCACATTTACATGACTTTTTTACTCTCTATCGCTTATTAGTGGGTATACACATTATTCTTAAGAAACTTTTGTTTTTCTATCCACTACGTTTTAATCCAAATAAACCGTTGCAGAAACAGCTACATTACACATTTCGTTATAGATGAAAAGGGAATAGCGATAGTCAAATGTTTAACAACTGAACGCTATATGCTGGCCTTAAAATTCCATACTGTTCCCATGACATCGCGAGAAACAGCTGAATGGACAGAACGTTAAAATACTGACAATAGTACAGAGAAATTCGAACCATTAATAACGGATATATTGGAAATCGCTGATGCTACACAAAAAATCTGATGTGTTACACTCACATGACTTTCTCTACTCTTGTACAAACTATTTTTACAAACTCTTATTCTCCATCTATTTCATATTAATGGAGAGAAATATTTGAAGAAACGATCTTTTGACATGTAAAGAAAATTACATCTTAAACATGGTGACTAGTTCTAAGAATATTTGACTATGACTTAAGGCGTACTAAGTTCTCTTTGTTTTATATTTGCAAGGGCAATACAGAAATACAGTATCCTTTAAGCATATATATATATATATATATATATATATATATATATCTTAACAGCTGGTTGCTAGGTGCAGCACCATTCTCCTTGCCACAGATTAAGACTCTTTGCATATCCAAGATAAAAAAAATGAATTACGAATTACCATTTCAGAAAATAAGTATTGAAAAATTTAAGGGAATAACAAGCAATATCTCGAAAATGGTTCGCTCAAGAAAAAAAATGTATATGACATAAATTGTGTATTTTAACGCGATCTACATTTTTTGTATAGTAAAGGTTTGTCTATCTCTCATGGTTTACCAGTTATGCAAAAGTCGTTCACAATGAAGAATACTTTTGGAGACATTCCCAAAAAATTCAAGATATACATTTTATTTTTCATGAAAGTATCTTAAACATATGCTATTTTAATCAAAATCGTTAGAGCCATTTTTGAAAAAACTAAAATTTACGAAAAATGTTCTATGTAAAGGGTAATCTGGGGTGGGGGGATTTTCTTGAAAACCTTCGTGTCGCATCTCTAGAAGATACTGAACGTAAATACCAAGTTTGGTGTTTATCCGACTGTTCGTTTCTGAGTTATGCTGTTCACAGACAGACACACACACGGACATGTTTCCAAAAATGTTTTTTTTTATTCAGGGGGTCTCAAAACATGTATTTCCTGTGAAATCTCGGTATCGAATTTTTGGGTGGAATACAATACTTCCCCTAGTTACTATACGTAGTAGAGAAAGTAAAAACTATTTGAAATAAATTGTGCTTTAAAGTGGGTTACGTGTTTTGTGTAGTACGTTTTTGTCTATCACTTAACGTTTACCAGTTATATAAGATTATACCGCCTAAATTTCTTCTGAATGAAGAGGTCTTCACGAGCTATTCCCAGAGAATTCAAGATATACATTTTATATGTGATATAAATGTCTTTAATACATTGTATTTTAATCAAAATCCTTAGAGGGATTTTTTCAGACACTGGAAAATTTCAAAAAATCTTCCACACAAAGGTTATTTTGGGATAGATAGATTATCTGAATATCTTCGTGTCATATCCTTGAAAGGTACTGAATTTAAATACCAACTTTGCTGCTTATCCGACTTTTCGGTTTTCAGTCTGTTCAAACACACATACGGACGTTTTTATAAAACGGCCTTTTTGGATTAAAAAAACTGTTTCCGGTGGAATTTCGGTATCAAACTTCTGGGTGTAAAACTATACTTCTTCTACTTACTGTAGGTAAGACCGAGAGGCAGGCTCAGAGGGAACGTATGTGGCCTGCATTCTGGAGGTCCCGGGTTCAATTTCCGGTGACTGTCCACTCTGAGCATAGGGTTTTTCATGGTTTTCCTGTGGTCGCCTAGGGGGATGCCGAGATGGTGTATTCCACCACGATTTCTCCTTCCCCCATTTCATCTCTCCTTTCACGTTTCAGGGCTGTTTGCAGGTCCTGCGGTGCTGGCGGTGTCAGGCAGATGGCATAGTTGCTGGCGCATTGGAAAGATTTCTCTCCGTGAACGCCAGGGTGCTTAGTCCTGTTCGTTATGGTCACTCTCTCTCGCGCTTCTCCTGTACTGGTGCGTGGGATTTCAAAGTGTAAAAGTTAGGGATTTCTGCACGTTTCTGTGGACCCCTATATCCACGGATCTGCGACCTCCTGCGGCTCGTTCACCTCATCCCTGTCTCTCGCGGGGGTGCAGTCACAATTGATCAAGCTGGTCGCAGCGGCGAGGTGTCCACCTCACATCCTACATCTCCTATAGTTAAGGAGTAGAGGTGAAGTACATTCACCCTTGTTTCTCTACCCAACACAGCTTCACATAATATTCATTGTGTATTCAAATATCCATATAAAAGGTATATGTTCCATGCATGTTACCTCACTCATGATATATTTTTACTTAAGAATTATTTCAAATTAAGAAAGAAGGCTTTAACTTGTGGAAACAGTATTCAAACGTTTATTCCTGGTCAAAATTCTTACCATGGAAAGTAATGCAAGGTAGGGGAAAGCTTAGGAAAGGTTTAAACTTGCAAAACGTAGTATTTCGGAAACGGCTAACAGTACGAAAGGTATTATTTCTAACAAACTGACACTCTTGTTCTATCCGTTAATGTTTCCTTCTCATTCTAAATAATGAAAAATCTGATGTATTATATTCACATGACTTTTCTATTCACTCTTCTACAAATTATTCTTACAAAACCTTATTGTTTATCTACTTCTTGTAAATGCAGATAAACTTTCTTTACACATTTCGTTGTAAGTATAAGAAGAATGCAGCAGGCTAAAGCGATAGTCAGATTAAAGTATAAGTATTTGAAAATTCAAAATAATAGCAATGAATATATTTGAATATGTCCTTTAAAGAGATCTGCATTTCTTGTATAGTACGATGTTGTCTTTCTTTTAAAGTCTACCAGTTATGCAAAAGACATTGAGAATTAAGAGGACTTCACAGAAAATTTAATTTACATATATATATATATATATATATATATATATATATATATTGTCGTACCTCACATATTAATAACACTTAAATGTAGATGGTAGGGCGAGGGGTAACCCGGAATCTTTACATTTCTTCACAATCACCACGAGTTCAACAGGGGCGAGCCTAAATATTCATCAAAATATATGTATCCACACCTAATTTACATGGGATTATGAGGGAAGGTCACCTATTTCTATAATTAATCCATTTTAGCTTTGGATGGCCACTATATGAAACACAAATATACAGAATACTTTTACCTAATTGTTTCAACGTGGACTGTCATTTTCTAACACGTGTTACTTCTTCAGGAGCCTTGCAGACAAAGGAAGGTACTCCTCACACAACCCACGATTATCAAGTTAGCCCCTCCCTTTACGGCACGTCACATCCTGTCCGTGTTACCAACCTACATTGCCGTGTTGCCAACACTAGCATCCCCAGTGCTACCAACACATAACTATATATTATTTGTAATCTAAATAACCGAGTAGGGTGGCTCAGGCGGTAACGTCTTTCGCGCGCATTCGGGAGGGCGTGTTTTCGATTCCCGCGGTAGATCCTCTTGACCCATGGGTTTTATCGGAGTTTCCCCGGGTCGCTAGGTGAATGCCAGTAAGGATCATTACCTACCCGAATTTCTCTCTCTCTCTCATTTCCTCTTCCTCTTTCATTCTCCGTGGACTAGTGATACCGTGCCAGCCTCTACTTCCCGAGTTCAAACCCGGCGGAGGGTGATGGATTTTTCGGGCGTAAATATCCTTAGCATGGCTTCCTTCGAAAGGGAAGTGAAGCCGGTGGTCCAGTCTCGTAGATTTACGGCACGAAAAAGAACCTCAAGACTGATAAGAGGTCTCTGAGCAAAATTTCCGGGACGTTAATGACCATAGTAGTTAAAGAGCGTCCATAAATAAAACTCAATTGAATTTTCGTCACAGGTTCACTCCGGGGCTGTGTGTCGGTCGGCTGCGCAGAGCCTTGCACGTTGGAACTCCTCGGTCCCGTCAGATGGCGGCCGTTCGATCCTCTGCTCTTGGGTTGAGCTTTCCCCGGTCACCGCTGGAGGGCCGCCGTTGAGCTCTCTCCGGCCGGGTGGTCAAGCCTTCAACTCATAGAGAACTCTGCACGTCTCTGCCGTCTGCGGCGGCTGGTCCTCCAGCCCATGCGTCTCTCGCGGGTCGAGGTACTAGTTGTCCCCTCCCTCACCTAATCCTATCACGTAAATATCTCAGCCATGTTTAGAAAATAAAAGGCAACGAAAAATAAACCCTGTAAAGCGTAGTTTAAAGTGTAGGATTTTGAGTAGTAAAGTTGCTGTTTACTCAGATTTTCGTTTTGCGTTATGCTTTTGGTGGTCAGTTGTCTTACTAACATATATTTCTGGAGATATATCCACACCAACTTTTGGATGCAATATAATACCTTCTTTATCTGCTATAGGTCCGTGATAGAGAAAACAATATATGTTTCAGTAATTATAAGCTTGTATATACATTACATTTTAATTATTTCAAATTAAGTAAACTTTATACTAAATGCTTTAAACTCATTTGCTATACTTACATTTAACACCCGCCATGAAAGTTCTCTCTTTAGGAATAATTAATTACCTGGAAGGAAAAGAAACAAAGTCGTTAAATATACATCAATATTATAAAGAGAGACAATTTTTATTATTTATATGTGTGTGTGATTATGTAATCACAAAAACCACTCAACCTATTTTGGTATTTTTTCACCTTTAAGATCCCGATTCTTTCTGACGGACATAGATCATAAAACATCTTTAATTCATAAATTACTAAAGCATATATACAAAGGCTTCGTTGAGAATCCATGGAGAACAAAGTAATTGTTTTACTACGCTAAAAATCCTTGGTAAAAACAAAAGCCGATTACATTTTATTTCAAGGAATATACATAGTTGACCACGATGTAACATTTCAACAAACAGAAGACAGGGTATAAAAAGTGACAATCGATCCTATGTTATATTAGTTTCTACCATTTATCAAGTACTGTATGTGTGTGTAATGAAACAATGCCAAAACCTTCTAATAACCCCATGCAATAAAGCTTTGCTTTGTTTCATTTGTGTTTATGTTGTAATCAAATTCGGTAGCACAGCATGCTGAATAATTAAATAAAGATAGAAAATTGTTAATATTAGAAATTGGTAAACCGATATTTTATAATTAACAACCGAGAATATGTTCGCAGTCTGTCTCTTTTCCTTAGAGGTTAACTTGGTTCCTGGGAGTGGGGAATCTACATATTCACCAGCTTCATCTCTGTTTCGTTGTATAGATTAGAGGTTTCCGTATTATGTGAAAACTGTGTGTAGTTTATGTTATTAAATAACTATAGGACGAAAGAGAAGTTAATCGACCATTCCGACAGATGATTATTCCATCACCAAAGTGTGCATATGGACTATGCAGCATTTCCATAACATGGAAGACTGTCTGCGGGAGATGAAGGAAGTCAGACGTTCGGATGTTTCACATTCTTTTGCGTGAATATCAGGAGATTTCATCCCGGTTTTTTTTCCCTGATTATCGGAAGGGACTCGGCACTGCTCCTTTGTGGGCGCTCCCGGGAGGGTGGAGGAGATACCGGGCGGCCACAACCAGGATTAAGGGCACAGCAATGACAGGGTCCCTATTGTTTCCATATTGAGACGCCCCAACTGTCGGAGAGGCAGACCGAAGGCCTCGCTCCACAGAGCATCCAACATTTCTCTCCGAACGGGCGGTCCGTTTACCGCGAGAGCCGAGGGACGGAGAAAATTCCACATAGAGCATCCTTTTTCCCGGCCACACCCGCACTTAAACACCGTCGCCGACGCTTCCAACGCTCAAACAAACCTAACGGGGTGAAGGGTGAATGGCATGATCGGTGGAACGAAATGGATTCGCCTGACGACACGAGAAATCCGCCTGAAAAAACATGGGTCAGAGTGGGCTGTCACCGTGGATCGATCCCGGGACCTTGCGAATGCGGGCCACAGACGTTACGCGGTGCTACCTCGCCCGAGTTTTCATCCTTTAACAGGAATAACTCAGGTTGTACTGTTACATTTATAAGGGATAAACGTGCGGATTCGCTATAACACCCTCTAGATCATTGTCCAATAACAAAGAACGATGGGGGAGGTAATTGAAATGAATTAAATCGTTATTCGAGTTCATAAAGCTAAGTGTGCAACATGGGGTTCTTTGATAAAGTCGAAGCTTAAGAAACGTTGATATTCCTGGAGCGATGTGAAGAGCAGGAATTTTACTGCTGTGGGGAAAGTGATCAAGTGGGCCCCTGCTCTATAAAGTACCCTACAAAAACACCTCACCTTCTTCCCCAAGCAGCCAGGTAAGGGTTCCTGTATTTATTGCATTCCCCACTCAACTATAAATCCGTTCCAACTTCCTGCTTTATCTGAGACGTGGGTATCTTCCCCTGGACCAGTCCGGAACCTGGCTAATCTATGCCTCGTATAATACAAGCCAACAAATTAGAAATATACCTATAATTTCAAATTCTTCCTTCAATTTCTCTACTACGTATAGTAAGTATGGGAAGTATTGTATTCCACCCAAAATTCGATACCGAGATTTCACAGGAAATATATGTTTTGAGATCCCCTGAATCCAAAAAAAGCATTTTTAGAAAAAGGTCCTGTATGTATGTGTGCTGTGTGTCTGTGAACAGCATAACTCAAAAAGGAAAAGTCAGATAAATACCAAACTTGGCATTTAGGTTCAATCTTTGAAAGATGTGACACAATTATTTTCAAGAAAATCCCCCCAACTCAGAGTACCCTTTACATGGAACATTTTTCGAAGATTTTCATTTTCTCAGAAATTGCTCTAACGATTTTGATAAAAATATAATATTGAAGATGTTTTCACGACAAATTAAATGTGTATCTTGAATTCTCTGGGAATGTCCTCAAAAGTGCTCTTCATTCTGAATGGGTTTTGCATAACTGGTAAACCGTTAGGGATAGACAAAATTTTTCTGCACAAAAAATGTAGACCTCCTTAAAACACATATCATATAAAGTTTTTTTGTGGAGTAAACCATTTCTGGATAGTCCTTGTTATTTGTATGAATTTCTCAATACTTATACTTTATCTCAAATGGAAATTCGTTATTGGTATTTTTATATCCTGGACATACAAAGAGAATTGAATACTCCACATAGCAACCAGGTCTTAAAACATTTGACTATCGCTTAAAACCTACCACATTCCCCTTGCATCTATAAGAAAATTAGCAATAAGGTAACATCTCGATTAACATGAAGCATATGGAGAATAAAAGTTTGTAAAAATAGTTCGTACAAGAGTAGGGAAAGTCATGTGAGTGTAACACATCAGATTTTTTGTGAAGTGGTGCAGACTATTTAGCTCATGGTCCCGATAATACTGGTCAACAATGAAAATGTTAAATAAATCGTTTCTGCTGATTCTTATGTATTTGCATCTGCCAAGTCCAAAAATGAAGCCAGAAATATTCTATCACCCACAGTTTCCTGTAATATTAAAAAAACGTTTTGTTTTTATTATCATTGGACGGCAAATGTACTGATTAAAAGAAAATCATTATATTTCATTAGATCAACGAAAGCAATATTTGCTTTAGGCGATTGTTGTCTGTGACTTCAGGAATGACAACAATGTTCAACAATGAGCTTCTCCTCACCAAACTATGGCTTTCCCGCCCAGGTCAATGTTTACTCCAACAACAGATAAGGAAGGTCCTGCATAGTTGCCAGAGGAGTAGAAGCTTTGTTTGGTGAAAGAATCTGATCCTGTGTGTTCTCAGTTGTGAACTAACAAGTGTAGTGTCAGACAACAGTGTGATTTCTTGTGAATTAGAAGGACGATAGCGTCTCGCAAATGTGTAAACATAAAAACAATTTGTGGTACGTTTGTGGGGAGTTCACTTCAAAAGTGCAAAGTTGAAATTTGACTCCTTGAATTAAACGAGCTTATGAGTGTTATTTTCACAATAAAATAGACCAGAATAAGTTTTGGGCTCCGGAAATCTGTTGTGTCAAATGTGTAACACTGTTAACCGGCTGGTTAAAAGGGTCCCATCATATGCCTTTTGTAGTTGCTATGATATGGCAGGAACCTAAGGATCATTGCTACTTCTATTTGACAAATATATCTGGAATAAGTTCTGAAAGCAATGGATCGTGACGGGAGTGCATTTCTGTTCCTGAAAACTAAGTGCCTAAAGATCAGTGAAGCGAAACTAAAAGAGGGAATATTTGTTGGCCTTCAAATTAGAGAACTTATGGAAGATTCTCAGTTTGAAAGGCTTTTAAGTATGCAAAAACGAGCTGCATGGTTCTCTTTAAAAATATTGTCATAAACTTTATAGGAAGCTCTTGGAATTCTTAAACGATGGTGTACAGACAACGATATGATCGTAAGCAGTGATAAAACATCAGCCCAGCTATTCACCACATCCACACGCAATCACATGATCCAACTTAAATATGACGGGTCTAATCTGAACATACTCCCGGCCACAAAATACCTTGGAATGAAAACTCAATTGGAATTACCACATTGAAGGTGCCTCTGCAAAGGCAACTAAGAGGCAGTGCATACTCAGAAGACTTGCTGGATCTGAGTGGGGAGCAACGCAGGACGTATTGACAACTACATATAAAACATATATTAGACCTTTGTTAGAGCATGGTTATGAAGATTACAGCATGGCAAGTAAAACTGTAATGAATAAATTAAGCATCAGCCAAAACAATGCATTGCGCATATGTACCGGCGTCGCAAAATCAACACCAATCCCTGCCCTTGAAAGCCAAACTCAGATTGAACCACTGGAGTACAGACGAGACAGCGCCCTGCTGAAATTCTTTGAAAGAAGTTATAGGACTTCAGATAATTTCTGGCGACAGTATAAGCCAGCTAGTCTCAGGCTCAAAACACAGGAAACCCCAATAGCTCGGGCAGAAGCCCTGCAGGCAAAATACAATATTCGATTATTAGAGCGTCAGTGTTTTAAAAAAAGGAGTTTCCACCCTGATTTTAAAGAGATGCCCTCTAGAATAACTATCATTGGAATTGATAATCCAAAGGCATACAACCCCCCTTACCTAGTTAAAGCTGCAGCCCTTGAGACGATAGCTACAATTTACCCTCCATCACAATGGCTTCACGTCTGTACGGATGGCTCGGCCCAAAATGATTGTGCAGGCTCGGGCTACTGTTCTGCTTTGGGTAGTAGAGCCTTTCCTGTAGGTAAGATGAGGAATAATTTCGACGGCGAAGTTGCCGATAACAGTGAGGCAGCTATCGCCTTAATATCAATGAATGTACAGTGTAAAGTGGTCTTTTTATTCGACTCCATTTCAGCCATTCAGGATCTCTGCTCACAAGGAAACCAACATGAGGACGCTCTGGTCACTGAATGCCAAGACAGACTGCATAAACTGCAAGAATTGACAGAAGTTCGTTTGCAATGGGTCCCGGGCCACTGCGACCTTGACGGAAATGAGAAAGCCGACGCTTTAGCCAAGAGAGGGTGCTCAATGCAGCAGCCAGTTGTACCAATGACATACTCAAACATCAGTAGCGTCATAACATCTCGAATCAAAGGAGCAATTGTAGACTCTCGGAAGGTAGCGGCAGCTGGTAAAAGATGGGAAATGCTTGCTTCAAACCCCATTCCCAACAACCTGCCCCGGGAGCTGGCAGTAGCCACCTTTAGGATGACTACAGGGCACGATTATTTGCAAAAACACCTGCATAGAATCGGTGTGGTTGATAGCCCAATTTGTCCCCTCTGCTTGCAAGAGGAAGGCACTGCTGACCAGTTGGCCTCCTGCACTGCCCTGCAGACTGTTATAGTTGAAGATTCTATGGAAGGAAGGTCACGGCTGTACTGGGAGGCAAGGCGTCGAATGACAGACCAGCCAAGGACGGGCGTTGGCTGAAGAAGAAGGAAGCTACAGGTCTGAACATCACAAAGAACTTGTCAGTGAGCTGATTGAGAACTACTTGGTTATGGGATGTAATATGTCTTTGAAAATACAAATGTTTGACCCCCATCTTGACTTCCTTCCTGAGAACCTCGGCGCTGTCAGCGACGAACATGTCGAGCATTTCCATCAGGACATCGCTGAAATGGAAAAGAGGCTACCAAGGAAAATGACTTTCAAATATATTGGCAGACTACAGGTGGACACACAAGAGAGATATTCCTCAAGAAAATTACAGTCGAAAATCTACTTCACACTCATTTTAGGCACGTAAAAGGTATTCTAGCTAAGGTGTTACAAATATTAGAATGTATAATTACCAGAAATATTATTCATGCACTTAATCAAAAACTGTGGGTGATGCAAAAAGATTTGAAATAAGCACAAAAAGGTCAGCATTATTCATCTATTGTACTTCTTTTAACATTAAAAGTCTTAAATTTTGTTGACCAGCTTAATTTACGGCTTTCTGCTGTTGATCTAAGCCTTCCGGTCAGCGTTGCCAACTAAACTCGGTTTCAATGTTAAAATTCGCAATCTCCGCACATAACTTGTGTGACCAAACTATCGATACAGTAACAAAATGATGAACAGCATTATTCGAGAATAATCAACAAATGTCGGAATCCAGAGCCTACAAGAAAATAAGTCACTTCCATCTCTTATAACAGTACATCTTTTAACCGAGCGGGATGACTCAGGCGATAAAGTCTGAGGCCCGCACTCGGGAGGTCACGGGTTCAAATCCCGTGGGCCGAACAATCTCTCTGAGATTTTTCCGTGGTTTTCCTCAATTGCCAGAGTAATTACCGGATTCCACCTTATGTCTTAAACAGTAGTAAAATGAAAAATAAGTGGTAATAGCGAATGCCATGCCATCTATCCTCAGACAATGTAAACAGTTAGACTGGACGGCACCCTAACGCCATCTGCACGGCACGAAGCAGAAGATCCTGCTGCCATGCGCTGGAGGTCTCTGTGGGCAAGAAGGCATTTCCAGGGATGAGACCTAGAAGGCTAACTGTCCGCCTTTCTGTGTGAGGGCGGCGGTTAGACTGGACGGCACCCCAATGTCATCTGCCGGCATGAAACAGGTGGTCACAGGGATGAGACCTAGAAGGCTAACTGTCCGCCTTCGTATGGGGGCGGCGCTTGGACTGGACGGCACCTTAATGCCATCTGCTCGACATGAAGCAGAAGATTCGGTAGCTATGTGCTAGGGTCTCTGTGACACGTGACGGAGCGGGTGTTACAGGGATGAGACCTAGAAGGCTAACTGTCCATCACATATCGTTCTAAGAGTTATTCGTCGCGATATGTTCCTCAAGCAAAGTACAATAGAAAATCTACTTCACAATCATTTTATTCATGCAATTACTCAAAAATATTGGTGATGGAAAAGTTCTGTAAAAGGATTTGAAATCAGCACAAAAAGGTCAGTAAGAATCGCCCATTGTACTTCTTTACATCAAAAATTTTAAAATTCGGAATCTCTGCACATAACATGTGACCACACTGTCGATACAGCAACAAAATAATAAAGAACATTATTTGAGAATAATCAAAAAAGTGCGGGGTCCAGAGCCTCAAGAGAATGGTCGTCAACATCTACCGCTTCCATCTCTAATAACACTAAGTTTGTTGTTTACAACAAGAAAGAAATTCTATCAACTTTTAATTTTAGCAATTGTAGGTTTTAAAGTTCCCCATTAAATTTTGTCCAATGAGCTGCATTCTCATTATTTCAGCGAATAACACAAAAGAAGAAGCTAAAATGAATCCAAAAACTAACTGCTTACGTATCACATGACCTTAGTTGTTGATTGGCATGCAACTGTTAAAAATAGGCTTTCATTTGTATACACATTTAACAGTAAATATATGCTATTTATTATAATCCGGTACACTTCAGAGGGCCTTGCATTGCAAAATTACAACTAAGGTTATGTAATGTAATCCTTAAGTAATAAGCTTTTAGATTTATTTTTAGCCTCTGTTCTTTTATTATTCGCTGAAATAGTCAAACCAAATCTGACAAGAGATAGAGACAAAATCACTCGTCACTTGCATCGCTCGCGATTTTTACTTTCTCTACTACGTATAGTAAGTAGGGGAAGTACTGCATTCCACCCAAAAATTCAATACCGAGCTTTCACCGGAAATACATGTTTTGAGACCCCTGAATCCAAAAAATAAATACCAAACTTGGTATTTGGGTTCAGTATCTTTTAAAGATGCGACACAAAAATTTTTAAGAAAATTCCCACACCTCAAACTACCTTTACATGGAACATTTATTGAACATTTTGATTTACTCGAAAATGCTCTAACGATTTTGATTAAAATATGATATGTTTAAGATACCTTCACGGCAAATTAAATGTATATCTTCAACTCTCTGGAAATGTCTGCAAAAGTTTTCTTCATTCTGAATGAATTTTGTATAACTTGTAAACCGTAAGAGTTAAACAAACCTTTACCACACAAAAAGTTTAGATCTCGTTAAAACACACAATTTATATCCTATACATTTTTTGTGCAGTGAACCATTTCCGAGATATTCCTTGTCATTTGTTTGAATTTTCCAATACTTATACTTTTTCTTAAACGGGAATTCGTTATTTGTTTCTTTATGCTCCACATAGTAACCAGCTCTTAAAACATTTGACTATTGCTTAAAGCCTAACAATTCCCCTTGCATCTACAAGAAAATTAGCAATAAGATTAACATGAAGCATATGGAGAGTAAGCGTTTGTAAAAATAGTTTGTACAAGAGTAGAGAAAGTCATGTGAGTGTAACACATCAGATTTTTTCGGAATAACACAACCTCGCGTTGTTTACATAATATATGAAATGAAGACGACATTGCAATTCATAAGAGCGCACAAAAAACTAAGAAATGTCACATTTATTTTCGCCATTTAGTTTTGTTATCTGTTTGACTTTTTCTTTTTAATGTATGTTTTATGCCATCTTTTTTAACCTTTGTGTTCAGTTGACCTCGCTACGGATATTTCCAGAAATCAAAGTATCGATTTTTTTAGTAGAGTGCAATATTTCCTCTGCCTTATGTAAGCGGTAGAGAAAGTAAAACTCACAGCTGAACCCAAGTTAAAGTATCTAAGATCGCACGCTAGGCATGTGAAGAGGGAACGACCCCCCCCCCCACTTCTAATCCGCTCGCGCATGCGTGAAATTGAATCTGCTATGACGTATGTTACCACAGCCACATTCCGGGGTAGAAGAGGGAGTAAGTCACCTGGAATACTATTTTCATTGCTTTATAGTGGAGGAGTCTTATGTAAGACTTGCACAACCATCGTCGCTTAAATTCTAACCTTAATTAACATTAAAGTAACTCCCTACTGAGTATTCAAGAAAACTTCGAAAAAATCTGATGTGATACATTCATGACATTCTCTACGCTCTATCTTCATTTGTGAATATACAAATTATTCTTAGTAAAGCTTATATTTCTGTCTACTACATTTTAATCTAAATAAACCTTTACAGAAATAGTTACATTACATATTTCGTTATAGATACAAAGAGAACAGCGATAGTCAAATGTTTAACAACTGGACGCTGTTTCCATGACATCGCGAGAAACAAGTGAATGTTGACAGACTTTAAAAGAATGACGAAGTAATGAACAATGCGAACCATCAATAACAGATATATCAGAAATGGCTGATGCCTCAAAAGAACTTATTTTAAATAAACTCCGTGTTTTAAAGAGATCTACATTTTTTTGTGCAGTATGTTTAACGTTTACCAGTTATACCACATTATACAAAATTCTTTCCGAATGGAAGGACTTCATAGGCTATTCCCAGAGAATACAAGATATACATTTGTAATGTAAATATCTATAGTATATGGTATTTTTATCAAAATCTTTAGAACCGTTTTTTAGAAAATAAAAATCCGAAAAATCTTCCATGTAAAGAGTAGTCTGAGGTGGGGGATTTTCTTGAAAATATTCGTGTTGCATTATTGGAGGGTATTGAACTTAAATACCAATTTTGGTACCTACACAACTTTTCGTTTTTGAGTTATGCTGTTCGCAGATACACACACAGACAGACGGACTTTTTTTTTTTAAATGGAATCAGGGGACCTAAAACATGTATTTCCGTTGAAATTTCTCTGAATATTTGGGTACTTCCCCATATCAGTCTTTGTTGATAAGCTAGATTTTTAAGAAGGGGATGGCTATGTGATGGATTTGGAATTTCAAGTTCTTTGCGTGACCACGAGAAAAAATGAATACCAGGTATGCTGCCGGCTCTTTGTGCTTCTGTAGTGACCCCTGGGAGGGAGCGATGAGGGGAGAGGCGACCACATCCGGATGACGACTTGCGTATGCATGTACGGGGTCCCTAACGTTTCCAGATAGAAGGCCTGCAATGCCGCCCGGGCCACCCACAAGCCACTAACCGTCGGGTGATCAGCGAAGGGGTGCCCGCCAAGTGCACCTGGAAGCGTACCTAACTCAACAATCGTACAACGACGCCAAGGAAGAAACCTCTACATAGTGCCCAGCCGCAGCCCGTGAACACGATCTCCTGGTTCTAAAACCCTGAAACAGATGACAGTGAAGATAATGTGTACAGGAAATGAGGGCCAGAAAAATCCTGGTGGAATATGAACCACCTACTCAGGGAAACCATGAAAAATCCGTGGGTCAGAGTGAGTGGGGAACGGAAGGGACCTCCCGAATAGGAGCCGTGGTGTCACATCACTCTTTTGTGTGAATTACGTCATTATCATAGTTTAGAAAAGTGTTTTTTTTCTATTTTGAATTGAGGCCACCTCAAAACGTGTATACGGTATGAATTCTCTGTATGGAGTTTCTATGGGTAACGCAATAGCCCCTGTAACTTAGATAAGCGGCACAGCAAGTTGTGAATCACTTGTAGAGTTTGTATGAAACGATTATTAGTAGATAAGCACGCAGCACGTCCTGAATATGGTTAGCGCTGAGAACTGTTTATGGGAGCGCTGACTTATGGACCGTTCTGGGAGAGAATAAATACTGGAGTCGTAACTAGCAAATAAACGGGAATAACCGAGGCGTGAACCGTCAGCCCGCAAGATAAAGTACCCGGGCGCTGCGTTCTGTGTGCAGCAAGATCCTATGAATATTTCTGTTGCTTTACATGGCTTTTACAGCTCAAGGGTGTTTTATGTGTTTTCTGAAATATTTGAATTTCAGGGTAATTATTGGTCTTTGTCGAAGTATTTCCGTATCTGTTTCTCCCTTTACTGTACCTATCACTTACAGTAAGGATCAATATTGAGACTTGCCCGAAAATACACGTTTTGAAATACATTGAAAAAAATTATAAAACAATAGTGTGACCCGTTGAATCGTTACCACTAAGATATGTAAATATCTGCTCACACAGTCAACTTATAATTATGTTTTTCAGCTTGCCTGGTGTGGAAACTCTTCAAGTTTCGTCACAATGTAATTATGACGCTACTGCGTATGGGCAAGGTATGACAACACACAGAGGTAAAATTGCGGAATTTACGGTATAGCAGAAGATGTAATATTGTTTTGGGTTACCCGAATTGACATTCCAAATTGAAGTACTCAGAAGATTTAGGCAGGTGCAAATGCTCCAGATTGTCATATTATTGTGAAATGGCATAATCGGCTGTCGGAAACAGAAACTGTGCTGAGGAAAAAGGGAAGCGGCAAACAACCAGTGTCCGCAGCTACAGTTGAAGACGTAAGGCAAGCGTTTCAGCGTAGCCCAAGGAAGTCAATCCCACGGGCTAGTTTACAGCTAGGTATCCACACGGTTGTTCATAAACGACTCCAACTTACGCAAAAGTTACAGCGAACGGGGCGAGTTCGCCACTGCACTGATGATGTCAATGAATTCCTCAACCACATCGCATTCTCAGACGAAGCAACATTTTACACATTGGTAAAGTGCACCGCCATAGCTGTAGAATATGGGGAGCAGAAAACCCACGTGTCGTAATAGAATATAAACGCGATAGCCTCAAAGTGAACGTGTGGTGTGCTTTAACTTGTGATACAGTGATCGGACCCTTTTTGTTTGCTGAAAGCACAGTAACAGGGACAACATACCTAAATATGCTCAGTCCCACAAATAGCGGATGAGTTCTTCTTTCAGCAAGATGGAGCCCCTCCACATTACGCCTATGAAGTTCGACACTATCTCGACACACAAATTCCAAACAAGTGGATTGGAAGAGCGGGTCCCATTGAATGGCCTCCAAGGATTTAACACCCTTAGATTTCGTTCTATAGAAGTACGTAACAAGCATTGTTTATCGAACTCCAGTACAGGACCTCCGAAAGCGATTAATTGACACTTGTGCTTCCGTTATACCAGTAACGCTGCGGAACACATGGAGGGAGATAGAGCTCCGTCTTGATACTCTTCGGTCCACCAAAGGCGCATATGAGGAGATATGGTAAGTTCCTCTAACATGCAATCCAATTTCGGCTATTCTATGTCTATTGGCTTCGGAGATATTAACATTTCTTTGTGGTAATGATTCAACAGGACATACTGTATTAATTTGTCTGTGAAGAGCATAACTGTAAACTGAAAGTTGGGTATATAGGTTAGGTTACTTACACAACTTGGCGCACTGTGACATACATAGAGCTATTGTACTTACCGCCTCCCGTAAGGAGGGTGGGTTCTGACCCCTTCACCTGCCGTGGTGCGGGTGCTGGCAATCCTGAGCACTCGTGGTACTTGTGACATTCGAGCTCCACCCTCAGGCTTTGTTTGGATTGGGTTGGATTCGGCGGGGCAGTGGTTCCCGATACCCCGTCCAGGCGGGGTTGTGAGACGCCTCAAGGTCCTCCGGTACCGCCCTGGAGAGCCGTTAAACGACATACTGTCGACCCTACCGAGGTTTTCGATGGTGGATACACTCCATCTTCGCGCAAGCGGGGGGACGGCTTTATGGCTTGCAAGTATTGGCCTCATAGGAAACCCCACGGCAGGGAGAGTCACTCGTCTGACGCCTTCCCGGATTTAGGAGGGGAGCTGTGGCTCCGGGTAGACCTTCGCTCAAACTTGTGCTTGTCATTCCCCCAGGAGGAGGGGATCAAATGAACGAATCACAGGATGCTACAGGCCGCAAACTACAGAGTCACGCGGAAGTCCCTAAGAGTTGTAGGCTCGAAGAAGAGAGGTCGATGAACGAGATCCGTCGACCAGCTGCCCAGTAGTGTCCACGAGGAGTACGCATTCGTGCCATCTGTCCGGCACCGGCATACGCCACGAAACATAGAAGACATCTGAAATGTGAGAAGGAAACTGAATGAAAGGGAAATGATGATAAAAAATCGTGGTAGACGAAAAACCACCCCAACTTTCGCCTACCAGCAAAACCTTAAAAAGCCCAAGGTTAGAGTGGGCGATCGACAGGAATCGAACGCGGGACCTCCCAGATATGAGCCTCACACGTTACCATGTCGCTCGTAACTTATTATTTAAGTCAAGCATCTTCCAAATATATCATACTGTCACCTTGTCCAGCTTTTCAACTGTCAGTGTTTCGTTTTTATGTAGTTCAGCTTCACTGGGAGTTCACTTCACTAAGCTGAACTAGTTGAATTCTCTGTCACTTGACTTCCTTCGTGATGCAGCTTCTTTACATCCGACGGTTGACTTTACTCGGCAGTCGAACACAAACGTCATTCAGTAGCAGCACTCGTTGCACGTTACAACAGCCGTCACAAACTCGCTCGGAAAATCGCTCTTGGTGTGGCACAGAAACGCAGTCGCTCACTGACTCAAACATTCTGTACTCGCACTGACTGACATGACTCATTCTAGTGTCGCCACTAGCTGACTGTTCTTGCGAGAGCGCTCGCTTGTATACTGAGTGGTATCCTTCCACAAGGTTCTCGAATGTTTTAGGGCTATTCTGGAGGAGGGAGGCGAATAAGCTCCCAGAACGTTCTAGTTATCTGTTGATGGCGCCCTCGGTGTTTACGCTGGCAAGCGGTCGTTAACGTATCTACCTCCACCGTTCGGCGCCGACCTCCCAATAACCTTACCAAGGTTTTCAGGAAACACTTCCCATTCCAAACCACCCTTTACTTGAAAAATGTACCCTTATTTTAGACTTTCTCAAAATGGTTATAAAGCTTTTGAATATAATACCGTAAGTTTATTACACTTGCACCACTAACAAAATGAAATTCTCTGTGAAGTCCTCTTCATTCTGAATTAATTTGGTATAGCTTTATATGACTAGTAAACCTCATAAAGGGTAGACCAAAACGTACTACTCGAAAAATTTAGATTTTCTCAAAATACACAGCTTACAAGAGTTAACTTTCATGTGCCATTAACTATTTCGGAAATTTCCTATTTTCTCATCCCTTATCATACAGGGAGGGATGAGGTGAGGGGAGGTGAGAGACCCGAAAAGCGATGAGGACGGGTGTAAACCTGGACGGGGTCCCCAACGTTTCCTCAGCCCGGGCCCACTGAGCGGCGAAACCTAACTGACCAGTCCCGTAACGACGCTAGGTAAGAAAAGTCCACAGAGCGCACAGCCACCAACCAGCCGCAATCTGCCGAACACCGTCAACTGGCCCTACAACCCTGAAACCCATGACAAGGGTACAGGAAATGACGGGCAGGAGAGTCATGATAGAAAATGAATCACCGCAGGGTCACCGTGGATCAAATCCTGACCTCCCAAATGCGAGTGGGACACGTTACCGCTGCCCTACCTCGCTCGGTGATTGTTTTGAAGTGTTAAGCCGCCATTTCTTTGTTTCTCATGGTCGTATATGGCCTAGGGAATTTTAAAGCCAGCATATAGCGACGCTCTTTTTAAAGATGTGACTTTCATTTCATTCCCCTGTACCTTCAACGAAATATGTGTAATTAAACCATTTCACCAAAAGTTTTTATTTCGCTTAAGATGAAGTACAGAGAGAAATAATGTGTCCTCCGTCCTCCAGTTCCCAAGGTCGCGAGTTTAAACCCGGCGGAGGGCGATGACTATTTTTTCAGGCGTAAAAATCCTTAGCATGGCTTCCTTCAGAAGCGAAGTAAAGCCAGTGGTCCCGTGTCGTAGATTTGCGGCACGTAAAAGAACCTCAAGCCTGATAAAGAGGCCTCTGAGCAAAATGACCGGTCTTTCACGACCAATATAGAATGGGACGCTAAGGACCACAGCATTAAGAGCGTCCATAAATAAAACTCAATTTGTTTATAGAAAAATAAGCTTTTGTAGACTACGTATAAAAATAAACATAGGTAGCATAGAATTACATGAGAATGCCGCTGATTGGGGTCACGGTGGTGCTCGGTGTTAGCGTCCTCTAATAGCGCAAGGGTTAACATGCTGCAAAGTCATGCTGAAGGCCGCAACTTCAAATGACGTCTGCAAACAAATGACTTTTTTATTCATTTCCTCCATTTATTTATGATGTTTATTAAAGCACATTTTAACAAGTAGCAACTTGTGTTAATTAAGTGAAACGACAATACCATGCCGAACTACCAGTTCTCCTTAATTTTATTAAAATGAAAGGTACCTTTAAGTGGCAGTATAGAAAAAATCTGATGTGTTACACTCACAAGACTTTCTCTACTCTTGTACAAACTACTTTAACAAACGCTTATTCTCCATATGCTTCATGTTAATCCAGATGTTAATCTTATTGCTAATTTTCTTGTAGGTGCAAGGGGAATATGGTAGGCTTTAAGCGATAGTCAAATATTTTAAGAGCTGGTTGCTATGTGGCGCATTCCATTCTCTTTGTATGTCCAGGACATAAAAAAATGAATAACGAATTCCCATTTAAGAAAAGGTATAAGTATCGGAAAATTTAACGGAATAAAAAGCAATATCTCGAAAATGGTTCACTGAACAAAAAAAATTGTATACGACGTAAATTGTGTATTTTAACGCGATCTACATTTTTGTGTAGTAAAATTTTGTCTATCTCTTATGGTTTACCAGTTATGCAAAAGTCGTTCACAATGAAGAACACTTTTGGAGACATTCCCAGAAAATTCAAGATATACATTTTATTTATCATGAAAGTATCTTAAACATATGATATATTAATCAAAATCGTTAGATCGTTAAAATTATCGAAAAATGTTCCATGTAAAAGGTAATTTGGGGTGGGGGGATTGTCTGGAAAACCTTCGTGTCCTATCTCTGGAAGATACTGAACCTAAATACCAAGTTTGGTGTTTATCCGACTGTACGTTTCTGAGTTATACTTTTCACAGTCACACACACGGACATGTTTCCAAAAATGTTGTTTTTTTTGGATTCAGGGGGTCTCAAAACATATATTTCCGGTGAAATCTCGGTATGGAATTTTTGGATGGAATACAATACTTCCCCTACTTACTAAATGTAGTAGAGAAACTAAAAAGGAAGGCACTATAGAAGGAACTTGGGACCTTCACCACTGAAAGCCAACGCGCGGACTGTTACGCTACGAGTGCAAGTCAATGCACGTAAAGCGGTGCAAGGCAGTCTTTTTGGCCGAAATAGATACGACACGATGCAGTGGACACTGTTTACGGCACAGCCTGTACAACACCGGGACGGCATAGCTTCTCAATCCGCAGGCTGAGAAGACTCACCCGGTATATATATATATATATATATATATATATATATACAGGACTACCCTGAGAAGTCCTTTTCACTCGTAAGGAATGTTGTATAATCTTGTATAACTGGTAAACGTTAAACGATAGACGAAAAAATACTACACAAAAATGTAGATCTCTTTAAGACACACAATAAGTTGCAAAGAAGTATTTGCGGCATAAGCCATATCTGAGATATACGTTATTAAAGGTTGTAATTCTTCATTTCTTGATCATTCTCTTAAACTCCTGTCAACATTCAGTTGTTTCTCGCGATCTCATGGAAACAGTATGGAATTTTAAGGCAGCATAAAGCGTCCAGTTGTTAAAATTTGACTATCGCTGTTCTCTTTGTGTCTATAACGGAATGTGTAATGTAGCTGTTTATGTAAAGGTTTATTTGGCTTAAAGTGTAGTAAATAGAAAAATAAGCTTTAGTAATCCCAACAGCGCGACCGGTATACCTTGCACCTTCGTGAAACACAAACGCTTATGCCCGCACACTACTACAGCTCCAGACTAGAAACACTGTAGACCGCTTTGTCCAAGTGGACTTGCGCTAGGCTGTCTGCATTATATATTATCCGGAACGCCTCGCAGCATCGAAGGACTACGCAGTCAACTTCAAGCAACAAGAGAAGAACTACAAAAGCATAAGCGTCTCTCTCTCTCTGCAGTCGGCAACGGCATTTGATCTGCTGGCCTTATAGCCCCCACAACATCTCTAGAGATTGTCCCAACTTAGTGAGCAGGGGAAAAATGTTTATATTGCGTTTAAAATACAGGTAAAAAGTTAAATTTGAAAGACAACTCATTGTAAGAAATAATAAAATAATTCTGTGTATTGCTAAATATATATATATATATATATATATATATATATATATATATATATATAATGCCGTTTGTGAAAATTGCAACACCAAGAAGGAAACGTATGAATTTAATAGCACATGACAAGTAACAAATGATAAACATTTCAAATCTATACATGACCTTTGAGCCCTAATATTCAGTATTTGGTGTGGCCTCCATGCGCTGCAATTAGAGCTGCTATACGCCGTGGCATTGAATCAAAAAGGTACTAAATAAGTTCCTGAGGGATTTCCCTCCACGCAGTTTGTATTCGAGCCCACAAATCCCTGACACTGGTTACTGGAGGACCGTGACGCACCACGTGCCGACCAACCATATCCCAGACATGTTCGATGGGCGACATGTCAGGTGAACGTGCAGGCCAAGGAAGCGGTGGTACCCGTCGCTCTTCGAAGAAGCCTTGTACATTCCTCGTAATATGTGGCCGGGCATTGTGCTGTTGAAATGTGGTCTGTGGAGATGTCTGAAGAAGGGGGAGTATCTCAGGGTCTACAACCACGTTAGGTACCGGTTGCTGCTCATATGCTCTCAATTTGTAGGTGGCGAGATCGGTTGTTGTAACCAATGGCGCCCCAAACCATTACACCTGGTGTTTGTCCGCTGTGCCGCTCAACAATGCAGCCCTCCAGGTTGCGCTCACGGTAACGCCGGACACGTATGCGGCTATCACTGTAGCGGGACGCGTCTAAAAATGCTACATTTTGCTACTCAGAACCCCAGTGACGGTGTTCACGTGCCCATTGCAGTCGGAAGAGCTTGTGGTTTCAGGACAATGGAAGCTGACGTAATGACATGCATGCAACCAGTCCAACCTGCAGCAGACGGCGACGAAATGTTGATGCATACAAGTTCACACCTGTTGCAGTGCTCCAGCGTCGAGTCAACACTGTGGATGAAGCTGTACGGTCCGTTATGGTCATGCGGACAAGATGACGGTCATCCCGTACTGTGATCCAGTACCCGCTCTTCGCTGCATACGACCTTTATCTATCCACTGCTTCCACACACGCATTATTGTGTAGCAGCATGCCCTGTACGAGCTGAAATGTCACTGTATGACCAACCCGCTTCCCGTAGACCGATCATTCTGCCCCGTTCGAACTCACTCACATGCCGATATGCCTCCTTTTGACGTAGATGAGGCATACTGGCACTCACTTTATTGTTTGACAGCTCTGCACTGACTACACTGAGCGCAACACTGACCTTTCCGGATCGACACGGCTTGGCCTACGTGTACCCCATCTCTCTGCAAACCTAATCACTTATTGCTTGCACACTCTTCTACACTTCCACCAAGTTTGGAGTTATTCGGGAAATTCTGCCTTGGTATTGCAATTTTCACAAAAGGAAGAATAGTTTGAATAACCACTAAAAAACTATAGAGATTAGAGAAAGTCATATGAATGTATTACATCAGATTTTATAAAAATAAAGTAATGTATTTCCTTTTTGTTAAATTGTTGACGCCCGATCACTTATTGTAAGATATTGCATATGATAATACGTTGAATAACAATCGGTACCTACTGAAAATCGAAACTGCGTCCTCAGGCAAGTTCATTACTTGTTGTGCTTTACGGTATTTCCATCAAAGGGACATTCTACCCCCTTTTCTCCTGCCTGTATTCAAGTGGCAGTTGAAGGCCCGCACTGACAACAAAAGACTCTCTATGTAGAACTGCAAGTTGCCTAGTGACGTATAGACAGGCGTATTGTGTTGCCTGGCGAAAACGTAACTCGCTTTATTTCATTACATCATCCACTTTCATTCAAAAGCTTTTTACTTCCCTACTAGTTGCCTCTGTATGTAGAGGAAGTATTGCATTCTACCCAAAAATTGAATACCTAATTTTTCATTACATAAGATCTTATCTTTAGTTACGGAGGGAAGTCGGCATCGATCCAGAGTGAATATTGATCTATGCCTCACGAGGGGCGTCCCCGAGAGGAAGGATCAGGGCGGCCGGATCCAGGAGCAAAGGTACAGCAATGACAGTGCCCTTAAGTATCCAGATATATGCACCCCGGCAGACCGGGGACTCTACCCTGCACAGAGGAAGTCCAACGCTCCTCAAAGGGTGTTCAAATAGTAGCCAGCCGAAAGCCGAGGGACGAAGAGAGTTAACAAAGAGCATGCTTTTCCCCTGCCACGCTGCATCGAACACCATCGCCGACGCCTCCGACCCTGTAAAGAGCAACAGGAGGAAGGATGAATTGAAATAAAGAATGGAACGAAATGCAAAGACAGGAAATTCGAAGGCTGAAAGAACCAATTCCAGCATCCGCCAGAACACCCGGGAAACCCCCGAAAAACCCATGAGGGAGTGGTCGGTCACCGAAGATGGGTTAGGGGACCTGCCGAATGCGAGGCAAAGTCATTGCCGCCTGAGAGATTTCACCAGAAATATATACTGTAAACAAATATGATGTGCTGCATTTCATATGAATTTCCGTACAAACTATACTAACAAAAGCTTTTTTCTTCCATCTAATTCTAGTTAACAGAGATGAACTTTCATTACACGTTTTGTTATAGCTAGGCTGAAGCGATAGTCAGACTTTTAAAAATTATATTTATGGAGCTCTTTAACCACTATACCCTTAGCGCCGCATTCTGTATTGGGCGTGAAGGACCGGATATTTTACTCAAAGGCCTCTTTATGAAGTTTGAGGTTCTTTTACATGTCGTAAAACTGCGACACGGGACTACTGGCTTATTTCCCTTCCGAAGGAAACCATGTTAAGGATTTTTACGCCCGAAAAACATCACCGCCCTCCACCGCGTTTGAACCCGTGACCTCAGGAAATAGAAGCTAGTTTGGTACCCCTAGACCACGAGGACGAAAAAATCGATTGTGGCTTACCGGTTGAATAGAAGTGTAAGTATTTAAAAATTTAAACAAATTACAAAGAATATACCAACCTATTTGTTTAACACCACAAAAAAGTGTTATTTCATATAGATTGTGTGCCAAAACGAGATCTACATGTTTGTATGGTAAGATTTTGTGTATCCCTTACGGTTTATCAATTATACAACATTCTTTATGAAAGAAGAGGATGTCATAGGATATTTTAAGATATTTGCCAAATAAATATCTTAAACATGTGGTATTTTAATCAAAAGTTTTCACATATTTCTAAAAAAATTAAAAATAACGAAAATCGTTCCATGTAAAGGGTAGTTTAGGACGGGAGGATTTTCTCAAAAATCTTCATGTCGCGTTATTCGGAAACGCTGAATTTACCTACCAAGTTTGGTATTTAACCGACTATTTGGAGATAAGCATGGTGTTCACAGGCGTTTTTTTATTCAGGAATCCCCAAATACTGCATTTCCGGTGAAATCTCGAAATCGAAGTGTTGGATTAAATGTGTTACGCTCATATGATTTTCTCGATTAACACTTCTACAAGGTATTCTTGCAAAAGTGCTATGTTCTGTCCACTTCATGTTAATCGAGATAAACATTTGCAGGAATAGTTTTATTACAAATTTCGTTGTAGAGGAGACTTGCGGCGGTCCCCTGGGATTGCTGAGCGCCAATTTTGCGGCGCGGGATTTGCAGGACTGTCCCAGGTTCGATTTGCATGGATCTTGGATCTAGAGTTAGTGGTTAATACGACCATTTTATTTTCCTGCCCGTTTATTTCCCGCCACCGTTTTAAATTCTGACTCCTGCTATTACCTCGCCACACACACACGCGCGCGCGCATTTATTTACTGCTGTACTTCATAACATCGCCCCTATCCACCGGTACTCACATTTGTTTTCAGAATAACCTTCAAGAAAATACCGCGAAGAAGAAGTGTGTCTTGTAAACTCTGCTGTTTCTTTATTTCAAAATTCCCATCTCTCCATTTCACTAGCACATGATTTCTACCTTCTTTCTTATTGGAAGCCTAGGGCTTTGAGAACATTGAGCTTTTTCTATACATCTGCTTTTCAGGCGACCTAACGGTACACTAACAATAATTGAGGGAAAAACCAACCCACGTTTCCTGCCTGCTGCTGGCACTGTCTTTTCAACCCATTTTCACCTTTGCATGTAATACTCACTTCCTAGTCTTATTTAATAATAGTATTCCTACTGTTATTAATATTTATTTTCCCTATGATTATTATTTTATATTTAGCTTCGCAGAACGTATTGTCACAGACTGAAGTGCTAGATGCTTTAAAAGCTGGTCGTTTGTGCTGGCTTTTAAATTCCATACTCTTTGTCTGACATCTCGAGAAACAAAGGAACGACGACCTAGCACTTTATTAGAAAATTCAAACCAAAGACAGAATATCTCAGAAATGGATAATGCAAGAAAAATGCATTCAAATGAAAAGGACTATACAGGTTTTTTTCTTCAGAAAGTTCAAGCTATGCATCATTTTGTCATTAAATATATTAAACATATGGTTTAGAGTATCCTATAGTGGGGGACTCCTCGAGCACTGCGATCTACAGTTACTATCCCCCACGAGGAAGGGATGAAGTGAAGGAACCGCAGGAGGTTACACTTTAGGCACACAGCCCACAGAGACGTACAGTTCCTGCCTTAAAGACCCATCCCAGTACTGGAGCTACTGAGACTCCTAGTGTTCATGGGGAATTGAAGAAGCATGCGCGACAGGAAATATAAAAGCACACCTGAAATATGAGAAGGAAATGGAATTAAAGGAAAATTGGATCTGGTAGATGATAAACCACACTAGCATTCGCCTACCGACCAGAGAAACCACTAAAAACTGAAAGCCGGGACCTCACACGTTACTGCAGAGTCACGTCGCTGCGTAAATACATGTTGCTTTAATCAAAATTGTTGGAGACACTTTTGAAAAAAATCAAGAATTACGATAGTTTTCCATGTAAAGGGTAGCTTGACTTGGAGGATTCACACATGTATGGAAGACAATACTACCCGCTGTAGATAGAGAGGTCTTTGTTGCAAGGTTGTAATTTGTTTGGACAGCATGTAACTTGAGCAGGACTTGTAATCAGGTTGCGACAGGCAACTGTGAAAAGGAGCAAGGATTCCGAGATAGAATTGAGTGGCTCCAACTTGGAACCTCGCGGCTTTGCGAAGATGCATGCAAAGGAAATAGATAACTAGAAACACCCCACATTGCAAATTTCCCTCAGGGCAACAGTGCTCGTGTTCACAAACTTGACTGGGTATTAATTCAGGACAGGTATGGACTTTACAACAAGTTAATGTCTGTCTTGCAGAATCCTGCACAATTCCTTTTTAATTTCTCTGCCAGGTACTTACAGCAAGTAATGCATTTCCATACCGAGGTTTCACCACCGGGAATACATGTTTTGAGCCCACTGAACCCAAAATAAAACATTTCCAGAAAAGGATCATTATGCGCGTGACTGTGAACAGCATAACTCAAAAACGAAAAGTAGGATAAGTACCAAACGTGGTTCAGTACCTTCCAAAGATGTGACACGAAGATTTTCAAGAAAATCTCCCCATCACAAACTACCCTATACATGGAACATTTTTGGAAATTTTTGATTTTCTAAAGAATGGCTCTAACGACTTTGATTAAAATGTCATATATTAAATATATTTACATGACAAATAAAACGTATATCTTGAATTTTCTGGGAATAGCCTTCATTAGGAAATAATTTTGTCTAATCTTGTATGACTTGTAAATGTTAAACGATAAACAAACACGTTATACACAAAAAGCGTAATCTGTTTCACATACACGATTTATTTGAATAACGTTTTTGTAGCACAAGCCATTTTGGAGGTATAGGTTATTAATGGTTCAAATTGTTCAATTCTTTGTCATTCCTTTAAAGTCCTGTCGATTTTTCTCACAATGTCGAGCCCCACCCGTAAGTTTTATTTATGGACGCTCTTTAACTGCTGTGGTCTTTATCGTCTCACTCTATATTGGGCGTGAAAGACCGGTAATTTTGCTCAGAGGCCTCTTTATCAGCCTTGAGGTTCTTTTACGTGCCGTTAATCTACGACACGGGACCACCGGCTTTACTTCCCTTCCAAAGGAAGCCATGATAAGAATTTTTGCGAGCGAAAAAATCCATCGCCCTCCGCCGGGTTTGAATCCGCGACCTTAGGAACTAGAGGCTAGCATGGTAACCATTACACCACGGAGGACGACAGGACTTGGCGAGGCAGTGGTTCCCGATACCCATGGGAGATTAGGTACGTCTGGGCGGTAAACAGCCCGCTAGTGGGTTGCCGGCCCCACTGGGGTTGTTCGGCAATCTTCCCCCTTGGGGGTTGACGCGCGTAAGTGGCGTATCCCCTTCCAGCCTTTAATGGGGGGCCGTTTACATTTTTAGGTGTCGGCCTACTGAAAAAGGCTTCGGAAGTGGGAGAGCCACTGGGATGCTGCCCTACTCCCTGAGTACAGTGGGGGCTTTACTGGACGGGGTGTTACTGTTTCTCACGATGTCATGGAAACACTATGGAATTTTAAGGCAGCATATAGCGTCCAGTTGTTAAACATTTGACTATCGCTGTTCTCTTTGTATCTATAACGAAATGTGTAATGTAGCTATTTCTGAAGATTAAAATAAAGTAAGTAGAGAAATAAACTTTCGTAAAACTAATTATTGTATACCCACTAATAAACCATAGAGCGTAGAGAAAGTTGTGTGAATGCAACACATCATATTTTTTAAAAAAATAACTAACCATGTTATTAACACCAAAATAAATTCACGACAGCACTTGGAAGTTTTTATATCGTCGTAAAATTAATATATTTGTCATTTATAGAAGAAGAAAATGTTGTTTACAGAAAAAGCTGTTAAAAATGAGAAAACAAACTCACATATATTTACAAAGAAACCACATGACTTGAGTTCACAGAAGCTGTAATACTTAACACTAGTACCAATTTTTAGAACAAATTTCCCCTAAAAGAGGGGCTAAAATTGAACTCTATTCCATAGTGTGTAGGATTTAAGGTTTTTTTACCGAGCGCGATGGCTCAGGCGGTAACCTCTGTGGTCCGCATTGGGAGGTATAAAAATTTGAAAATTCAGACTAGCAACAAAGAATATCTTGGAGATGTTTAACATCACAAAAAATGTTATATGTTATAAACTGTGTGCTTTACGAGATCTATACAATAGCCATTCATAATGAAGTGGAATTCACAAGCTATTTCCAGAATATTCAAAATATGATTTTCATCTGCAAGGAAAATATCTAAAACAGATCCTATTTTAATGAAAATCGCTAGAGCCATTTTTGAGAGAATTAAAAAATAACGAAACTTTTTCATCTATACGGTAGTTTGGAGTGGGGGGAATTTGCTCGATAATCTTGTGTTCATCTTTGGAAGATGCTGAAATAAAAACCAAGATTGATATTAGACCAGCACACACACATGTACAAAACAATAAGAAGACTTTCGAAGCGTATATTTGTCGAAGTCCAAATCGTTTCCGCGGCCGGTTCACAATGGTGTCTAGGGACGCGTGCCTTTAGCTTCGTGCGTTTAGCTTGCCCTTCATACTGGGTGCCAACTACTCAATATGCGCTGACAACCAAGCGGTTATAAGCGTGTACATAACAACTACCGAGGTTTGCATTACGAGCATAATTTCGTTTGTTTTTTTTTTTTTAGAAAAAACGTAGTGTTTATTACGTATATGATAATGTAATTGCCAATATTATATTCTTAAATGACAAAACAAACACAAACATAAATTAGCTTAATATCAGTGTGTAAACTCTTTGCTTCTATTACCGCCGTCATTATGTGGCATGGATGAACCAAATACCTAGTCAAAATTTTACGAGACGATGCTTTCTCCCAAGCAGGTAACACAAATACAGGTATATGATTCCACTGCGTTGTCTTACAGGCCAATGTAACTCCAAACATTTCTTCACCTCTGCCCACACCTTTTTAATAGGATTCAAATTTGGTGAGTAAGGTGGCCAATCAATCACTGTGATATCTTGCCTTTGCGAGAACCAGTTTGAAACCTGCCGATTTGTGTAGACAGAGTGGTTATCCTACTGTAATTCAATCATTCCAAGCAGTTTTCCGAGGGTGTTTTCATACTTCTGGCTATTTAATGTGCCATCAAGCTGCCAGAACACACCTAAGCCAACTCGTGACATCCAACCCCAGCACGACACAGATACGCGACCTTGACGATCCATTTGTGCCAGTATTTTGCATCGTACGTTTTCCTCTGGAGCAGTAGACAATTAACTTTGTCTACCACTCCCTATTTATAGATGAAACTGTTACCCCATCTTTGAATATAACCCTATTCCAGTTTTATTCTACAAATGCGAGGCGAGAAAATTTATGATCATCTGTAAGACGATGCTTCTTAGCTGCTGATCGAGTAAAGAGCCCTGCTGTAGTCAAATGAAGCAAGGCTGTGCGGTTCGATTCGGAAAATTAGAATTACTTATAATTGTAGACAAATGCTGGAAGGGATTCCTGCCTGCCTCTTGTACTATAAGTGCAGTGTGACCTCATTGCCATAGATATAGGGACTTCAAGTGCTTTTACAGCCTGAGACACGGAGTATCCAGCAGCGTTCACTAACGTAAGAAGAGATCACCTTGTAGCTTCGTCTTTATTTGTGCGCTCAGCCATAGCAAAAATTAGTATGACTTCTAACATATGCAGAACTCCATGAATATTAGTACACGCGCATGATCACGCCATCACCATTTATAACTGAAGAATGATACACAGGATTTGCACATCCAATATTAAGTCAATTAAATATTTGGTTTAGTCTTTTTTTTACTTTATAATTCTTACTAATATGGCATTTATATTTAAAACGAAAAATTAATTTGCGTTTTTATGCCTGAACGTCTTAAAAGTAATACATTTTTATGCATGGAAAATATAAGGCTTTGTCGTATATTTAACAAATTAAAATTTAAATAATAATATAAAAGCATTACACCAGGTTGTTTCAATTACAAGAGCCATGCGTTTCACCGCTCGGCTACCGTGCATACATTCACAATGAAAGGCATCTTCCTGTTTATCGCGTAGCTCAGAAATGAACGCAGGGTGGTATTAAATCGTCTTCTGTGAACACAGCGAATGCTTCCGAGGTTTTCCGAGCTGTTGCTCCTTTATTTCCTCTTAGGCTGTACGTTTTTCGAAAATACATCTTTTTGTATTCAGGAGACTTCAAAATGTGTATTTCCAGTTAAATCTTATACAGAATGTTTCCTCTTACTTATTATAAGTAGGTAGTAGAGAAAGTAGAAGATATAAGTATTTGGAAATTCGTACCAATAACAAAGAATACCTCGGAAATAGTTAACTCCACAAAAAATATTACTTAACATAAATTGTGTATTTTAATGAGATCTAGATTTTTGTGTAGTAATTTTTTATCTACCTCTTGTAATTTAGCAGCTATACCAAAGTTATTCAGAATGAAAAGAACTTCACGGACTACTTGTACAGAATTCAAATTGTTGTGGGATTTTCTTGAAAAACTTCGCATGGCATCCATAGAAGATGGTGAATTTGAAGAGGTACTAAGCTTAGAATTTAACCGAATTTACTTTTCTGAATTATGCATACGCATAAACCTTTGTCTAAAAATATTTGGTTTGAATCAGAGAGCCACAAAACGTGTACTTCCAGTGGAATTTTTGGTTGAAATGCAATATTTCGAGAAAGTAATAAGATACTGTAAGAATTGCTTGTAGAGGTGACATAGAAAGTCATGTGAATGTAACACATAAGATTTTGTATAACTTTTCCTTTTATCGGGTCATTAAAGAAACCTCAACCCGAAAGTTACACAATTTGGGTTATTTTGAAAATTGGCTTGTTCTTTTTATACACATTTCTTGCCTACATCATAGGTTTAATGATATTCAGTTTTCTGATCTTTGTTATATTATTTTCTTTGTGAATGTTTCTTGTTATATGAGAAGGGCAGTTGTCAAATTGGAACTGAACGTAATGTGGAGCTGAAGGAAGGAATTATAGTTATCGAAGTGTACACAATTTGAAGTAGAGCTAGTGTGTAATTGTCCAATAAGGACAAACGTGGCCAAGAGCACGCCATGTTGGAGTCCTGCCAAGGTCTCACGCCATCATTTCCTCCGCCTCCTTAAAGCTAATGTGACCAGAGTAGGTCAAGGCAGTTAGTAGCTTTCTGCAGTTTTCTTTCCATGTTTTCAACTCGTAGTTAATGAAATTATTGTAACCGAAATGCTTTGTGTCTTACCTTCTCACTCAAAATGAAACACTGTGAAAATAAAATAGTTATATTTCCAAAACTCTGGTGTGCTGCATTCACATGAATTTCTCGACTCACTCTTCTACCAAATATTATTACTCTTACCACTTCTTGTCGATCGAGATAAACTGTCATTACATATTTCGTTGTACGCTTACTCAAGAAAATATTGATCTACATTTTAAAACATTCTAGAAGCCAAATTAATGGAGCAACAAATCTACTATTTTTCGACAAAGATCAAAAGTAATACAGTTTACGTGTTTTGACGCTCGTTCATCTTACAAGTTTTATAATTTTTTGAAAAATATGCCAAAACTGCAAGTCTTTTGTGCATGGTGTTTTCAAAATGATCTTACATGCATTCAGTAGAGCAATTTTTACTTTATCTACTACGTATAGTAAGTAGGGTAAGTATTGCATTCCAACCAAAAATTTGATTCCGAGATTTCACGGAAATACATGTTTTGAGACCTCCTGAATCCAATAAAAAGACTTTTAGAGAAAGGTCTGTGTGTGTGTGTGTGTGTGTGTGTGTCTGTGAACAGCATAACTCAAAACGAAAAGGATGAATACCAAATTTGGTATTTAGGTTCAGTATCTTTCAAAAATGCGTCACGAAGATTTTCAAAAAAAAATCCCACGCCTCAGATTCTCGTTTACGTGGAACATTTTTCGAACATTTTTATTTTCTCAAAAATGGCTATAACATTTTTATTAAAATATCATATCTGCTTTGTACAATTCTTGGTAGTTAAGTATTTTAACATGTTTCTTGGTGAATTATATTATTAGTATGTACAATTCTTATATATATATATGTATGTATGTGGTATATCCCCTTTGAAGCCATACGCCTCGAAACCTAGAAACACAACTGATAGATGAGAGGGATACTAATTAAAGCTAAATCATGGAAAGAAAATTTGCCTACCGACAGGGAAAACCCCGAAAAAATCCAGATCAGCGTGGTTGGTATCAAACCCTGCACCCCCCCAAGCGCGAGCTCACACGAAACAACCTCGCTCGGTAAACCCTTTCAATACATTTATATAACGTTGTTTTATTCGTACGCGTTGGTAGGTATTCAGGCTAAAACCCGAGGTCTAATAACACGCTACTCAAGACATAAAACTCGTCCTATCCTATATGACAGAGAGACAGCATGAGCTACTTCGTTTGCAGTTGTATAAACACACAAAATGCTACTATTCATTTGCACTGATTTACAAAGCATAAAGCACAATGGATGTATTACCTGGTAATTAGGTATCCTCTCACCTAATTAATTTTAATGAGGCTGCGACCAAAGCCATAGCAGGAAATTGATTAAATGTCGCGGAACGAAACACATTAATGGCTCGCTCTGTTTTCACTATTAGCGGTTCAAGAAGTGTGACCGCCCTCGTGTTGTTGTTGTTGTTATAATAATTATTTAATGCATAGAAAACACAAGAAGAGTTATTACGCTCTGATTATGTCACACAGTGTTTGTGTTCGGTGATTTTATTCACCACTCTTCTAAAATCTATTCCATCTACTGTCTACACATTTCAGGTTAATGGAGATAAACCTTTATATAAATACTTTTTTACACAGCATGGCCTAAAAGTACAACTTTTAACACAGCGCACACGAACTAAAAGCTTTACATTACCGCACTAGTGCGGTAAAATGTTTATACCACTCCATTGTGACCAACTTTGCGTTTCAAGTCCAATCACATGGCAGTTAACTTTTGTATTTGCACTTGTTTAATAACTCGACTTGGTTTCATCAGGCGCTCGCATTTACTCACAAATCGCCATACTTCAGTTTATCACAATGCGTTTTAGACTTAGGCTATACGTTATATTAGCAGATTTCTTTGATCTAAAACGTTATTCTTTTATATACTATAACCTATATAAATATTAAGTGCCGGTAATTTTGAATTCACAAGACTCAGGTGAAATTACACAAGCAACAGAAAGAATAACACTAGAAGTAGTTACACAAAAAATTCAGAAAGCAACATGATATAGCATTTAAACGCTTCATTTCTGGTGTAAGGTAAAAGACGTTGACAATACAGGGTTATTCAAAAACAAGGTACGGATTTTAAACATTCACTTTAATGAACGACAATAGATAGCGACACATACGATATGGCATTGAAAATGGAAGAAAGTTCAAAGTTTTAAGCCCCATCTATTACTTCCATTCAGTGCCTACAGCGGCGCTGGGTTTGTTTACGAGAAAATGGTGACGCCATTGGAAAAGTCGTTTTGTGTGCTGCATTATAAGTGAATCCATTGTTTCATTGCAGCGTGCATTTCTTTGTAAGTTCAAAAAATCTGACGTGTTACACTCACATGACTTTCTCTACTCTTGTACAAACTATTTTTACAAACGCTTATTCTCCATCTACTTCATGTTAATCGAGATAAATATTTGCAGACTCTATCTTATTGCTAATTTTCTTGTAGATGTAAGGGGAATATATATTTACAAGGGCAATATAGAAATACAGTAGCCTTTAAGCACATACATATCTCTTAATAGCTGGTTGCTAGGTGCAGCACCATTCTCTTTGCCACAGATTAATACTCTTTGCATATCCAAGACAAAAAAATGAATATTTCTCATTTGAGAAAGTAAGTATTGAAACATTTAAGGGAATAACAAGCAATATCTCGAAAATGGTTCACTCAACAAAAAAAAATGTATATGACATAAATTGTGTATTTTAACGCGATCTACATCTTTTGTGTAGTAAAATTTTGTCCATCTCTTATGGTTTACCAGTTTACCAAAAGTCGTTCACAATGAAAAATACTTTTGGAGACATTCCCAGAAAATTCAAGATATACATTTTATTTGTCATGAAAATATCTTAAACATATGATATTTTAATCAAAATCGTTAGAGCCATTTTTGAGAAAATTAAAATTTTCGAAAAATGTTCCATGTAAAGGGTAATCTGGGGTGGGGAGATTTTCTTGAAAACCTTTGTGTCGCATCTCTGGAAGATACTGAACCTAAATACCAAGTTTGGTGTTTATCTGAATGTTCGTTTCTGAGTTATGCTGTTCACAGACAGACACACACGGACATGTTTCCAAAAATGCTTTTTTTTGGATTCAGGGGGTTTCAAAACATGTATTTCCGGTGAAATCTCGGTATCGAATTTTTGGGTGGAATACAATACTTCCCCTACTTAGTATACGCAGTAGAGAAAGTAAAATGAGCCACTTTGTCATAAAAAATTTACAATTGATACAATAAGTTTGTAGAAGACGGTCGTCCTCGCATAACAAATGGTGCTCATTTTGAACATATAAAATAAAATGATGACCTTTTCTCTATTCAATGATGTATTACCACCTATTGTCGTTTATTAGAAATAAATATTTAAATTCTGTTTCTACTTTTTGAATCACCTTGTAATTTCACTGAAAATGACTGCTAGCGAATCAACTAAACATCCCACATCTCGCTTTTTTAACTTCATTTCACTTGTTTCAAGAGCGCCGTTCTAAACATAACCTAGGTTAGTTTCAGGAATCAATATAATATTATTGGTATTTTACAAATTCGAGCGCTGTCTAAAAGAATAGTTTTTATCACACGTGTTAAAAGTGTTTTTAACACTTGTATCGTTATGTACTAGTTTTTACACATTTCGTAGTGGATACAAGAAAGATATAGGGAACTAAATTGAAAGTCCAATATTTAAACCTAGGGTAGCTACGCAATGGTTTAAACAAAAGAACGGTGTCTTATCACATAAGAAAAATAATTTAAGGATATTTACCTTTTTAAGCAGGTACATTTACAATGAAGGGAACATCAGAAGTATTCCCAGAAAATTCAAGGTGTGCAGTTTATTAGTTATTTGAAACATGTGGTATTCTAATAAAATTCGTAATAGACATTTTTGAGTAGATAAAAACATAACAAACAAATGTATCATGTAAAACACATGTGGTTGGGAGATTTTCTTTAAAATCTTAGTGTCGTATCCTTAGAAGGAGCTTAACTTCAATAACATGTTTGGTATTTAATAGAATCTTCGTTTTTTATGATGGTTTTCAAAGACACACTCACACAAAACCTTTTTCAAAAAATGATTCTTTTTAGTATATGAAATATACATATCAATTTTGGGTGTAATACCGTATTTCCTCTAGTTGCTGTAGGTAAGTAGTGGAGAATGTAAACAAAATATTATTCTATCGCTTTTACATTAATCGGATAAATGTTCACAGAAACAGTTTCATTTCGTCACAGGTGCAAGAGGGATAAAGGAGACTGGAGCATGATAACTCCTTTCAGTCATTGCCCCCATAGATGACTTATACACCAATCAAAAACTATTTTATCCATAGCTTTAAGCCACTGGGCTTAAAAACTAATAACTGACACTTTTTGTCGTTTTTAATGTTACAATCTCTGCTGCAATTCCACTAAGAATCTAGGAAGACTATGCTCATGTATTTTCCTGTTTATTATTAATACCTGATAAAAACTATAAAAATGGCGAGATTTGGTGATCTGCGGAATTCAAAACATGAAAGAAGCGGAGCAATATAATATGAGTTGTAACAGGAAGCCAGTTCACTAATTATAACAAAACCATGTATCGTTCTCGTATTGTAGTTACTTCACTGATTATACTAAAAGTATAACAAATGTCACAGTCCTGGTATTGTAGTTACTTCACTGATTATACTAAAAGTATAACAAATGTCACAGTCCTGGTATTGTAGTTACTTCACTGATTATACTAAAAGTATAACAAATGTCACAGTCCTGGTATTGTAGTTACTTCACTGATTATACTAAAAGTATAACAAATGTCACAGTCCTGGTATTGTAGTTACTTCACTGATTATACTAAAAGTATAGCAAATGTCACAGTCCTGGTATTGTAGTTACTTCACTGATTATACTAAAAGTATAGCAAATGTCACAGTCCTGGTATTGTAGTTACTTCACTGATTATTCTAAAAGTATAGCAAATGTCACAGTCCTGATATTGTAGTTACTTCACTGATTATACTAAAAGTATAACAAATGTCACAGTCCTGGTATTGTAGTTACTTCACTGATTATACTAAGAGTATAACAAATGTCACAGTCCTGGTATTGTAGTTACTTCACTGATTATACTAAGAGTATAACAAATGTCACAGTCCTGGTATTGTAGTTACTTCACTGATTATACTAAAAGTATAACAAATGTCACAGTCCTGGTATTGTAGTTTATTTACAGAGTGCCACTGTAATTTATATTGTTTTTAGGCAGTTTAATTGAGCTTTCAAAACCTTGTTACCGTTCTCGACATTCGATTTTGAAATAATTGTCATGACTTGCCTGTAAAACTATCACCACTCGTGAAGATAGTTGGCTTTTAATGTAAGTATGTTAATTCTTTGTTGAAGTTTCCTCTTTAGCGCTGCTTCTTACTCCTTTAGCTTTAACTACTGCATTAATTCTTCTGTGCTCTGCTAGGTCGTTACACCAGAAAGGTGAAACTTTTTTTTAAGCGCTTGCAGTTGTGAGTCGTAAATCTCTTGGACGAGGAATAAAATGAGTTAATGATGGTTTAAATTAACTCGAGCATCAGGTATTTGCGTTTTGCTGATGAGAAGAAATCTGGCCGGTGGCTTAGAGACGCCTTGAGAAGCTTTATCACTAAAAACGTCTCATATCTTACATCGCATCACTTTTTCCACTCATTCTCTTAGAAACTATTTTTACAAATGGTGCTACCTACCTTATTGTGGGTAAAACGTATTACTGCATTCCACCCAAAAAGTCGATAGCGAAATTTCACCGGAAATACACGTTTTGAGACTACCTGAATCCAAAAAGCATATTTAGAAGAAGGCCCGTATGTGTACGTGTGTGTCTGTAAACAACTTAACTCAAAAAGGAAAAGTTGGTTAAATGCCAAACCTGGTTTTTAAGTTTAGCCTCTTTCAAGAAAGACACATAAGGATTTTAAAGAAAGTTGCCCCGGCTCATGCAAAATGTTTTAAAATTTTTAATTTTCTCTAAAATGTCTCTAACGATTTTGATTAACATACCATATGTTTCAGATATTTTCATGACAAATTAAATGTATATCTTGAATTTTCATGAAATACCCTGTGAAGTCCTCTTCAACCTGAATGGGTTTTGTAGAGTCGGTAAACTGTAAGAGAGAAACTGAATCTTGCTACGCAAAAAATGTAGATCTCGTTAAAGCACACACTTTTTTTTGAGTTAACCATTTCCGAAATATTCCTTGTTATTGGTTTGAATTTTGAAATACTTATTCTTTTTCAAATGCGAAATAGCGAAATCGTTATTCTTTTTTTTTCTCCTGGTATGTAAAGAGAGCGGTATTTCAAAGTCAAAACATAGGACCACTTGTTAAAAGATATGAATATCGCTTAGAGTATTCCCCTAATGTCATTGTACCTACAAGGTAATATATAATAAAGTTATTTCTGCAAATTTGTATCTGGATTAACGTGAAACAGAAGAACAATCTTTTGTAATAGTAGTTTCTTGAATGTGAAGAGAGAACCATGTGAATGTAACATGAACTTTTTTTCCTATCTCTTCATTTTTTTAGTTTAACTTCCTTTAATCGGTTTGATTATATCGGTGATGAATAAAATGGTTGAAATGATGCTCAAATGAGCCAGCGAACATTCTTCTTTTCAGCATAAGAGTTGCTCACCCTAACCGAGATTCGAACTCCGGACCTCTTGAATATGAGACAGATACGCTACCCCCACACCACAGAGGCGGGCTATCTACTTCTTTTTAATCGAAATAATAGTTTAATTACATGGGCACTAGAGTATGCTGAAGCGAGTCAAATATTTAAAACCTGTTCGCCATTTAGTGAAATTCTATACTCTTAGCATGACAACACGAGAAGCAACGGAAGGTATTGTAACAGTTACTGCTAAACACAATTTATTCATCACTTAGGTTCTCAGCGTAGCACAACACTGAGCTTAAGTATCTTTTGGCAGACATTCGGAACACAACACAACTGATCTGTCGAATCACATCTCACAACTGAATGCACTTAGAATGTCCACTTCGTGACTTCTTAACTTAACTGAACTCACTGGACAGAGAAGCCTCTTATGTAGGCCACGCATACCAAGTGAATCTTTCTAGAAGAGGAACCTACTCGAAACGGCCCAAAGGAATCCTCTGGAGCGGGGAAGCGGCACATAATGGCTACTGTTCCGCAGGGTCATTGTTTTAAGGACTGGACATTAGCACCCACCCGCGGTTAGTTAGACGAGCCGGGAGGCGCTCCCACCGCCGGTTCGTAGCTCAATTGTCTGTCACATATTGAAAAATCTGATGTGTTACACTCACATGACTTTCTCTACTCTATACAATCTATTTTTACAAACGCCTATTTTCCATATGCTTCATGTTAATTGAGATATCGAGATGTCAACCTTATTGGTAATTTTCTTGTAGATGCAAGGGGAATATGGTAGCTTTTAAGCGATAGTCAAATATTTTAACGCTGGTTGCTATGTGGCGCATTCCATTCTCTTTGCATGTCCAGGACATAAAAAAATGAATAACGAATTTGAGAAAAAGTATAAGTATTGGAAAATTTAAGGAAATAACAAGCAATATCTCGAAAACGGTTCACTCAACAAAAGAAATGTATATGACATAAGTTGTGTATTTTAACGCGATCTACATTTTTTGTGTAGTAAAATTTTGTCTATCTCTTATAGTTTACCAGTTATGCAAAAGTCGTTCAGAATGAAGAATACTTTTGGAGACATTCCCAGAAAATTCGAGATATACATTTCATTTCTCATGACATTATCTTAAACATATGATATTTCAATCAAAATCGTTAGAGCCATTTTTGAGAAAATTAAAATTTTCGAAAAATCTTCCATGTAAAGGGTATCCTGGGGTGGGGGGATTTTCTTGAAAACCTTCGTGTCGCATCTCTGGAAGATACTGAACCTAAATACCAAGTTTGGTGTTTATCCGACTGTTCGTTTTTGAGTTATGCTGTTCACAGACACACACACAGACACACACACAGACACACACACACACACACAGACACACACACGGACATGTTTCCAAAAATGCTTTTTTTGGATTCAGGAGGTCTCAAAACATGTATTTCCGGTGAAATCTCGGTATCGAATTTTTGGGTGGAATGCAATACTTCCCCTACTTACTATACGTAGTAGAGAAAGTAAAAATGTGTACTTTTGTCAACGAACATCTCGGGAATGGCTGATGACACAAAAATTGTAACAACTTATTGTATGCATATTGTGATTTACCAATTATACAACATTCTAGTAAAGTAATTTAGAATGAATGGGACTTCATAGGCTATTCGCATAACATTCAAGATACATATCTTATGTCATGCAAGTATTAATATAATAGTAAATTATGATAGAAGGGGTAAAATAACTTTTGACACGTGTGACATATACATTTTTTTAGACATATATAATATTATATTGATTCCTGAACTAATAGATATGACATTTAGAACGCGTTCTTGAAACAAGAGAAATGACGTTAAAAAAGCGAGATGTCAGATGTTTTGTTAAGAATTATTCGCTAGCAGTCATTTTGAGTGAAATTATGATCAACATGTTTTGCCTTACACCAGGCAATAAAGCGACTAAATGCTATATCGTATTCCTTACTGGATGTTTTGTGTAAGTACTTCTAGTACTATTCTTTCTGCTGCTTCTGTAATTTCACTTCCATTTCAGCTTCTTCTGAACTCATAATTTACGTCAATTAATCTTTATGTAGGTTAGATAAAAGAGTAACGTTTTATATCAAAGAAAGCTGCCAATATAAGGTATAGGTTAACTGTACAACGAATTGCGATAAATTGACGATTTGTTTTGTGAATGGATAATGCGAGCGACATGAGAAGTAAAAACCTAATCAAACCAATTGCAGTTATTAAACATGTGCAAATATAAAGGATAATTACCATGCGATTAATGTTGAAAGCAAAGTTGGCCATACTGAAGCTTTTGTTCGTGTGCTGTGTTTTAGGAGCTCTACTTTTAGGCGACGCTGTCTAAAAACGTATTTTAAGCAAGGTCATTATAGGCATTTTTGAAAACAAGAAACATAACGAAACATTTTATATTAAAGGGAATTTGGTGTCGTGGGGGGATATTCTTGAAAATCTTTGTTGCCCATCTTTAGAAGATACTGAGCTTAAATACCAAGTACTCGTATTTATCACACTTTTCGTTTTTTTTTTTTTTTTGGTATGCTGTTCACAGACACACTGACGTTTATCTTTGGTGGTCCTCGCCCTACCATAGCCAACAACTAGTTAGATATATCTGTGTTTTAGATGAAATCCAACAAAGCTTCCGCAAACAATTTTCCTGGTGCGCTTTCACATGGCTTTCTCTACACACTCCTTTACAATTCAATCTTACAAAAGCTTATTCTTCTATTTACTTCTCCTTAATCGAGATAAACGTTCATTACACATTTCGTTGAGGGAATAAGAAGACAGTAGGGTAAAACGATAGTCAGATTTTAAAACAGTGGATCATTATGTGAAGGCTTTGAAATTCAATGCTCTTTGCATGACCACGAGAAAAAAAACGAATAGCGACCTTCCACTTATAAAAAACCATAAGTATTTGAAAATTGAAACTATTGACAAAGAATATCTCGGAAATTTTTAACGCCACAAAAATGTTATTGTGTCTTTTAATAATAAATAGGTAGTAGAGGGTATCTACTGTCTTGAAGGTTTAAAATTCCAGTACTGCATCAAGTATCACATTACAGTAAAAATGCATGCAGTACCCAAATGTGTATTGTGTTTAGGTTAACATCTTTACTGGTTTTATTTGTTTTCACGTCCATAATATGAAGCTGTGCTTATTATTAGTTGATATACCCGATCTAGTACAGGTGGCTTTATAAATGCCGAACGAGATTTAATTAACTTTACTCTCTGTACTATTTATCAAATTGTTGTTTAATGATCTAGAGAATTTTTATGACAAATTCTCCTCTTTACCTCTTAGAACTGTAATTTCAAAAAATCGCGTGCTATTCATAATATGGACCAAAAATTCACTGATATTCACAGAAACGAGAATGAAATATCACCAGATTTTGTATTTATAACCTCAGCCTTTCCCTATCCCCAATCCTGCAAATGTTGTATAGCTTGTAAAAAATCTGATGTGTTACACTCACATGACTTTCTCTACTCTTGTACAAACTATTTTTACAAATGCTTATTCTCCATATGCTTCATGTTAATCGAGATGTTAATCTTATTGCTAACTTTCTTGTAGGTGCAAGGGGAATTGGTAGACTTTAAGCGATAGTCAAATATTTTAAGAACTGGTTGCTATGTGGTTCTCTTTGCATTACTAGGACAAAAAAAATTGAATAACGAATTTGAGAAAAAGTATAAATATTGAAAAATTTAAGGAAATAACAAGCAATATCTCGAAAATCGTTCACTCAACAAAAAAAATTAATGCGATCTACATTTTTTGTGTAGTAAAATTTGGTCTATCTCTTATGGTTTACCAGTTATGTAAAAGTCCTTCACAATGAAGAATACTTTTGGAGACATTCCCAGAAAATTCAAGATATACATTTTATTTGTCATGAAAATATCTTAAAAGTATGATATTTTAATAAAAATCGTTAGAGCCATTTTTGAGAAAATTAAAATTTTCGAAAAATGTTCCATGTAAAGCTTAATCTGGGGTGGAGGGATTTTCTTGAAAACCTTCGTGTCGCATCTCTGGAAGATACTGAACCTAAATACCAAGTTTGGTGTTTATCCGACTGTTCGTTTCTGAGTTATGCTGTTCACAGACACACACATACGGACATGTTTCCAAAAATGCTTTTTTTGGATTCAGGGGGTCTCAAAACATGTATTTACGGTGAAATCTCGGTATCGAATATTTGGGTGGAATACAATACTTCCCCTACTTACTATACGTAGTAGAGAAAGTAATACGTATTTCATTAATAAGATCTCCCAAGAACCAATCACCTAAAATTTAGTCTGAAATAAATCAATGTCATACGAATATTTCATGTAATTTTCACTTTCTCTACCATGTAAGGAGAGAAATTATTGCATTCCATCCAAAAAGTTTATATTGATATTTCACCGGAAATACATGGTTCTAGGCCTCCTGAATAAAAAGAGGCATTTTTAGAAAAAGGTGCGTGTGCATGTTTGTCAAAAACGAAAAGTCGGATAAATCCCGAACTTGGTGTTTAATTTCAGTATCTTCTATAGATGCAACACGAAGTTTTTCAGGAAAATTCTCCCACCCTAAACTATCCTTTACATGGGAGATTTTTTCGATTTTTTTTTATATTCTAAAAAATAGCTCTACGATTTGGGTTAAAATACTACAAATTATAGATATTTAAATAACAAATAAAATGTATATATTGAATTTTCTGTAAATAGCCCTTGAAATTTTCTTCATTGGAAGGAGTTTTGGGTAATTTGTATGAATAAAGTTAAGCGATAGATGAAAACGTACTTCACAAGATATGTAGATCTCTTTAAGTCACACAATTTATTTCAAATACCTTTTTGTTGCATCAGCCATTTCCGAGATATCCGTTATTAACGTCCAAATTGTTCAATACCTTTTGTCATTCTTTTCAACTCCTATCGATTTTCAGCTGTTTCCCGCGTTGTTATGGAAACAGTATGTAATTTTCAGCGTTCAGTTGTTAAACATTTGACTATCGCTGATCTCTTTGTATCTATAACGAAATATGCAATGTAGCTGTTTCTGTAAAAGCTAATCTCAATTAAAATGAAGAAAATAGGAAAACAAACTTTCGTAAGAATAATTTGTATACCCACTAGTAAGCTAAAGAGAGTAGAGAAAGTCATGTGAATGTAACACATCAGATTTTTCGAGTACGTAATCACCAATTCCAGTGTAATTTCAGTTTACTCGGTATGTAAAAAAAAATATTCAAATATATTTCCAACACTTCCACTATCAGCAGACATCGTGTAGTCCTTTTACGGTTTAGCAATTAAATCATTCAGGCTTCCTAACATATTCCCAGAAAATTCAAAATATACGGTTTATTTATAATATATTGTAATATCTTAAATATTTCATGAGAATAGTTTTAAGAAAATAAAAAAATTAAGGAAAATTCTTCCATGTAAAGGTTATTTTCGGTGTGGAGATTTTGTTGAAAATACTCGTGTCGCATTCTTAGAGGATGTTGAGTTTAAATACCGAATTTGGTATTAAATATCTTTTCGTTATGCTGCTCACATGCACATACAGGCCTTTTCGAAAAGTGCTTTTTTAATCCAGGGAGCTTCAAAACGTGTATTTTCGGTAGAATTTTTAAGTGGAATACTTCTGCTACTTGCTGTAATAAGAAATAGACAAGATAACAAACTAAAGAATCTTGAGTTTATTATGTAATGTATCACGTCATTTTCTTAGAGTGAGGTAAGACCGAATTTTCCGTTGCCTAGTAGCCGGGAAACAAATGAAAGACATATAGACACACGAAAGCAGAAAGTGAATTTTTGACCCCGTGTGTGTGTTTTTTCGCCTGTAGCGGAACAAACAATGGCATCTTCCGGTGGAAACACGGTTTCCACATTTATCTTATGCAGCAGGCCGCGCTACAAAAGGGAGGGAAATGGAATCAGGGAGGTGCTTCCTTGCAAAAAATGAGGTGAAGATCTAGGTGCGGGGTTTGTCGCCATCAATCAAATTTCCTCAGTCTTGTAACAGGGTTTTTGTTTAAACCGACAGTTCCCCGTGAACTTGATACTTCGTGGTAATTCATCAGGTCTCAGTTCATATACTATATTATATACATCGTGGATTAAACGGGGACACACAACGAAATATTTACACAACACGGTTAATTAGAAATACCGCTGACCCTGTCACGTGTTAAAGGTACTGGGAGGTCAAGAAGCTTCAACAATTCTTTTTTAATTTTCTTTGTGACAAAAAATTAGAAATTTTAAGGTTTAAAACTTCATATACCTATTACTGGGTTTATTGACTAATTTGGCCCTTTAAATTACCAATTTAAAGATCCTGGCACATAATCATGCCAATTCTTTTGTTTATTTCTTCTCGGTTTCCTGTAGCTTGGTTTTTTTCATACTTCGGGTACACCTTTCTCAAAAAGTACTAAAGATATGCACATCAAATTTCTATTGGATGTTTATGGGAACTACCTCCTTATGCTTAGCTACTTTTTACATATTTTAAATACCTTATATTAAATACATTTATGTGACAAATAAAATTTACATCTTGAATTTCCTGTGAAGTTCACTCCATTCTTAATTACTTTTGTATAATTTTGTACAACTGGCAATCGTTAGCAGATAGAAGAAAAACGTGCTTCTAAAAAAAACGTAGAACTCTGTTAACACCATTTGTTTCAAACAAACTTTTATGTGGCATCAGCTGTTTCCGAGATATCCATGAATATTGCGCTCAACTTTTCAGAGCCTTGTAAATTTTTTAAAGTGCTGTCGCTGTTAAGTTGTTTTTCAGGATGTTATGGAAAGATTGCGGTTTTGAGGCCAGCATATAGATTTCCATTTTTAAGCACTTGACTATCACTTCAGCCTACTCTATCTCTCTTGTATCCACAACGAAATGAGTATTAAAAGTATTTATGTAAACGTTTATCTCAGTTAACATGTAGAAGATAGAAAAAATCTGATGTATTACACTCACATGACTTTCTCTACTCTTGTACAAACTATTTTTACAAACGCTTATTCTCCATCTACTTCATGTTAATCGAGATAAACATTTGCAGATTCTATCTTATTGCTAAGTTTCTTGTAGATGTAAGGGGAATATATATTTACAAGGGCAATATAGAAATACAGTAGCCTTTAAGCACATACATATCTCTTAATAGCTGATTGCTAGGTGCAGCACCATTCCCTTTGCCACAGATTATAACTCTATGCATATCCAAGACAAAAAGATGAATAACGAATACCCATTTTAGAAAATAAGTATTGAAAAATTTAACGGAATAACAAGCAATATCTCGAAAATGGTTCACTCAAAAAAACATTTATATGACATAAATTGTGTATTTTAACGCGATCTACATCTTTTGTGTAGTAAAATTTTGTCCATCTCTTATGGTTTACCAGTTTACCAAAAGTCGTTCACAATGAAAAATACTTTTGGAGACATTCCCAGAAAATTCAAGATATACATTTTATTTGTCATGAAAATATCTTAAACATATGATATTTTAATCAAAATCGTTAGAGCCATTTTTGAGAAAATTAAAATTTTCGAAAAATGTTCCATGTAAAGGGTAATCTGGGGTGGGGGGATTTTCTTGAAAACCTTTGTGTCGCATCTCTGGAAGATACTGAACCTAAATACCAAGTTTGGTGTTTATCCGAATGTTCGTTTCTGAGTTATGCTGTTCACAGACACACATACACACACAGACAGACACACACACACACGCACATATTTCCAAAAATGCTTTTTTTGGATTCAGGGGGACTTAAAACATGTATTTCCGGTGAAATCTCGGTATCGAATTTTTGGGTGGAATATAATACTTCCCCTACTTACTATACGTAGGAGAGAAAGTAAAAACTGTGATGAGATATATCCACATAAGTTTCCCTACACTCTATCGTTTATTAGTCGATATACAAACTATTCTTACTAAGCTTACCTTTCTATTTACCACGTTTTAATACAAATAAATCTTTGCAGAAACACCTGCATTACACATTACGTTATAGATACAAAGAGAACAGCGATAGTCAAATGTTTAACAACTGGACGCTATATGCTGGCCTTAAAATTCCATACTGTTTCCATGACATCGTGAGAAACAACTGAATGTTGACGAGACTTAAGAGAATGACCTAGTAATGTGCAATTGGGACCTATAATAACAGATATCTGAGAAATGGCTTATGCCACAAAAAGACTTATTTGAAATAAATTATGCGTTTTAAAAAGATCTACATTTTTTGTGTAGTATGTTTTCGTCTATCGCCTGAAGTTTACCAGCTGTACAAGATTATACAAAATTCCTTCAGAAGGAAGCGGTTTCATAGGCTATTCTCAGAATAATCGAAACATATTTTTTATTTGTCATATAAATACCTTTAATATATGCTATTTTAATTAGAATCGTTAGAGCCATTTTTTACAAAATCATAAATTTCGAAAAATGTTGCCTGTAAAAGGATGAAAGGATTTTCTTGAAAATCTTCATGTCGCATCTTTGGGAGATACTAAATTTAAACACCAAGTTTTGTATTTATTCGACTTTTCGTTTCTGAGGCACGCTGTTCACAGACACACATACACACGGAACTGTTTCTAAAAATGCTTTTTTTGGATTCAGGGGCCTCAAAACGTATATTTCCGTCGAAATCTCGGTATCGAATTTTTTAGTGAAATACAATCAATGCCTTCTCTACCTATTATATACGTGGTAGAGAAGGAATCAGTTTTTGTAGAAATAGTTTGTAGAAGTTATATGGAAATAGACGATAATGGGTAGCAGTGACGGCTGCTGTGTAAGAGCACGTAAAGACCCTATTCTTTGACATCTTGTATTTATTGGTTATTTTTTCTTTGAATGCTATTTACACGTAACATAGTGCGGTAATTTAAAATCTACGGCACTTCTCCTCCAAACCCGATGAGATATGGCAACAGAGTCATGAGCACATCTTGACTTGTGCACGTTTTTAGGAGTTTTTACGCATACACAACTGCTATTATGTAATTTACCTTATGGGTGATGTATATGTGGGTCGTGCACGCTCGAGGATGTGCACTGGCCCTTACCATTCATCTCTCAGAAACAAGTTCATGTCAATGCCACCAGGTGGCAGCACACTACCGCAGAAGTTTCGTTCCTGCGAGAGTGCACGGTCGGGAAGTTGGGAACCCCCGTTCGCTTTTCAGTTTGGCATAAATCCCGCTAGATGGAGGGTTATACCAATTTACTCATTGTACAGCAAAATTTACATCTCATGTGAGTTATGTCATACGGGTAGAAAAGCTTATTTTCTATACTATTACGGATTTCTGGGTGAGTTGTGGTATATTATGTTATAATTAGGGCCCGGATTTTTAGGTTTTAACCTATATTTTTATCGCTATTTAATTAACACATTTCAATATATATATACATTCGTTTCACACTTCCTAGAGCAGAATATGCGAAGTTCATTACACCTAAAAAACCTAAATGAGCAGTTGACACCTAAAATAACCGAAATATCTCTTTTTCATTTTTCGAAATGAAGAATGTTATTTTCGGATTGAAACTCATTGTAAAATTATTTCCAGCACTTATAGCCAGTAGATGTTTCAAGTTACTACAGTTAAACGCAGCACATGGGACACCTGGATGCAGCTAACAGAAGGTCAGGACTTGGCTGTTTGCTGCCATTTACTATACCGAGCATTTAAACAACGTTAAAAACGTCGTCAATGAATTGGATGAAACACAAGCTTCCTACATTGCCAAGGCTAAGAAATCACTCGAGCGCCCCACTCTTGCCACTTCCCTTGCATACATTAAGACACATTTTTGTTTTATACCAGAAGCTACTCTTCGGTTGGAAAGTACAACTTTGCCACTGAAAGATGCTCTAGATATAATTGGCAATGTTTCCAGAAAAGAAATACATGGACCAATGGGAGTTGCATGTTCTTCGAAGTTGCAGAACATACCTCAACGAAATCCTGGTTTTGAAGATATGAATATAATCAATTCAGTATTGCAGGGAGAAAAGTATACAGGAAAACTACCCCTAGAAACTGCTGCACTGGAATCTACCTATATTCTGCGCTCCAATGACGTCATGTTCCGTTGAAAGAACCTTTTCTTCATACAAGAATGTGTTATGTGATAATAGGAAATTGTTTGCGCTAGAAAATTTCAGAATGTATGTAACTATCTAGCGCAAGCCAAAAAATAAATCTTACAACTAAGTACCAGAAAAGCAAAATTATTTCTACTTTATTGATCCATGAAGCAAAACATAAAAAAACTATTTTAAACAAGAAAAAACTAAAGAACCTATTGTAAGCATATAAGAAGTCTAAAATGAGGGTTCTAAAAATCCGGGCCCTAGTTATGATACTAAACACTTAAGCCATAGAGTGATAAAGACGTTTGAGCGATTGAAAAATAGACGCATGGATTTTCTTTATAAACAGATAGTGTCAGCCATGATGCAATATAGTTTTCTGTTTTATGTATAGCTACAGTGAAGTGTAACGTGTCTTAAATTCTTAAAGTTCTTAAATTTTTGTGTGGACTATATGGAGGGGTAAAACATTTAAAAAGAAGAAATTATGCTATTTTCCTGCTACAAAAGAGGAGAATTGCTGAGTGCTAGTAAATTAGTAATTCATATTTGGCTGACGAAAGAATGCAAATGGAGAGTAGCGAAAATTTTCGCATTACTTCGTTGCCGCTCTAAACTGACTTATTATGTACAAAACAATAAGAATCCAAAACAACCCTTTATTGTGTTAGATAAGCTATGCATTATTATTATTGGGAGTGCTGCAATTGTATAAATCTGTTCATAATTATAACTATTATGCAGTAGATGCTATTTCACATTTTCAGGGCTGTATAAATCTGACATTTTGTGAACAACCCAAATATATATATATATATATATATATATATATATATATATATATACATATATATATACTGCCGTTTGTGAAAATTGCAACACCAAGAAGGAAACGCATGAATTTAATAGCACAGGTTAGGTACATGACAAGTGACACATTATAAACTTTTCAAATCTATACATGACCTTTGAGCCCTAATATTCAGTATTTGGTGTGGCCTCCATGCCCTGCAATGAGAACTGCTATACGCCGTGGAATTGAATCAAAAAGGTTCTGAATAAGTTCCTGAATATTTCCCTTCACACAGTTTGTATTCGAGCCCACAAATCTGTGACACCGGTTACTGGAGGACCGTGACGCACCAGGTACCGACCAACTATATCCCAGACATGTTCGATATGCGACATGTCAGGCGAACATGCAGGTCAGGGAAGCAATGGTACCCGTCGCTCTTCGAAGAACGCTTGTACATTCCTCGCAATATGTGGATGGGCATTGTCCTGTTGAAATGTGGTCTCTAGAGATGCCTGAAGCAGGGGGAGTACCGCAGGTTCTACAACCACCGTTAGATACCGACTGCTGTCCAAAATGCCCTTAATTCGTAGGAGGCGAGATCGGTTGTTGTAACCAATGGCGCCCCAAAACCATCACACCTGGTGTTTGTCCGCTATGCCGCTCAACAATGCAGCCCTCCAGGTTGCGCTCACCACGGTACCGCCAGATACGTATGCGGCCATCACTGTAGGACACTTTGAAGCGGGACTCGTCCGAAAAGACTACGTTTTGCCACTCAGCAACCAGTGGCGGTGTTCACGTGCCCATTGCAGTCGGAGGAGCTTGAGGTTTCTGGACAATGGAAGCCGACGTAATGGCATGCATGCAACCAGTCCAACCTGCAGCAGACGGCGACGAACCGCTGATGCAGACAAGTTCACACCTGTTGCAGTGCTCCAGCGTCGAGCCAACACTGCGGATGAAGCTGTACGGTCCGTTATGGTCATGCGGACAAGATGACGGTCATCCCCTGCTGTGGTCCAGTACCTGCTCTTCATCTATCCACTGCTTTCACACACCATCACTGTCGTAGCAGCATGCACTCCCTATACGAGCCGAAATGTCACCTTATGACAAATCCGCTTCCCGGAGACCGATCATTCTGCCCCGTTCGAACTCACTCACATGCCGATATGGCTCCCTTTGACGTCGACGAGGCGCACTGGCACCTACTTTATTGTTTTCATCTTGTTTGAGAGCTCTGCACTGACTACACTGGGCGCAACACTGACCTTGTCGGACCGACACGAGAGGGCTCTGCTCGGCTTACGTGTACCGCATCTCTCTGCAAACCTAATCACTTATTGCTTGCACACTCTTCTACACTTCCACAAAGTTTGGAGTTATTCTGGAAATTCTTTCTTGGTGTTGCAATTTTCACAAACGGCAGTGTATATCTGCTCACGAGCCGCCAATGGTGGGTAGACAAAATCCTGTGAGTTTAACACATCACAAGTTTTCTTTCTCTTACTACATACTACATCACAGGGGGTGACACAATTGATGCACGAAATGAAATAATAACTGGGAAGGGAAATTCGAAGGAAACGTTCCAGGCCTAAGTACCTCCACATTATTTGCCAGTTATGAGGGCTGAGGAAAACCTAGAAAGAAAAAGCTCCAGTCAGGGAGGACGGTCCTAGCGGAATTTGAACCGTAGACCTCCGTTTACGAGTCTGTGCGGCTATGCAAATCATTGTTTGTGTTGGGAGAATTTCTTGAAGTTCTTCGCGCCTCAGATGCTGAACTTTCCTTCAGGAGGTTTAAAAACGTGTATTTCCGGGAAACATCGATAGTGCTGTATAATAGCATCCCTACTTGCTATAGAACGTGTACACACATTTGACACTCCCTGTGCCTTATTCTTCTCAGAACCCTGGTGCCTGTTTCAGTAAACAAAGTACAAGCGCTCTCTGAAAGTTTTATTTCTCTTTGTATACCTTCCCCTTGCTTAGCCATTGTGTTGCTGGCGTAGTTTTCATCGCTTTACAAAACTGATGACTGGCATCCGAGGAACATCGATACGCAAGGAATCGCTCAGTCATCCATCTTCCAGCTAACGATATTGTGTTAACTGTGGGGGTACTTCTCTCTCTCCCTCTGCGATGTACATCTGAAAAATATCTTCCTTTACTTTCCCTTATTAATGGGTATACAAATTATTTTTACGAAACTTTATATTCCTATCTACTTTATCGAGATAAACATTTCCGGAAATAACTACATTACATAGCGATAGTCAAATGTTTAACAACTGGACGCTATATGCTGACCTTAAAATTCCATACTGTTTCCATGACATCGCGAGAAACAACTGAAGATCGATATACCTTATATACTCACTAATAACGAGTAAACGGTAGAGAAACCCATGTAAATATGGCACATCAATTTTTTCTTTCTCCACTACGTAGGGAAAGTATTGTATTCCTCCCAAAAATTCAAGTACCGAAATTTCACCTCAAATACATGTTTTGAGGATCCCCCAATCCAAACAAAGTACTTTTGGAAACATATCCGTGTGTGTCTGTGAACACGATAACTCAAAAACGAAAAATAAAAACAAATACAGAACTTGGTATTTAGGTTAAATATCTTCCAAAGGTGCGACACGAAGATTTTAAAACAAATCCCCTACCCCAAACTACCCTTTACATGGAACATTTTAGAAAATTTTTATTTCCTCAAAAATAGCTCAAACGATTTTGATTAAAATATAATGTTTAAGATATTTTTGTGGAAAATGAAATGTATACCTTGTATTTTCTGGGAAAGTCCCCAAAATCCCTCTTCATTTTTAATGACTTTTGCATAAGTGATAAACCGTAAGAGATAGACAAAATGTAGATCTTGTTATAACACACAATTTATGTGACATACACTTTTTTGTGCAGTGAACCATTTCCGAAACACTCCTTGTTATTTGTTTGAATTTTCCAACACTTATACCCTTTGTCAAATGTAAATTCTTTTTTTTTTGTTTTGTTTTTGAATATTGCATTCCTCCCAATAATTCTATACCGAGATTTCACCGTAAATACATGTTTTGAGGCGCCTTGAATCAAAACAAAGGATTTTTGGAAACATGTCGGTGTGTGTGTCTGTCTGTGTGTCTGTGAACAGCATAACTCAAAAACAAAAGGTCGGATAAATACCAAACTTGAACCCTATTTAGGTTCAATATGTTTCAGAGATGAGAAACGAATATTTTTCAATAAAATCCTCTGACCACCAAACTAACCTTTACATGGACATTTTTTAAACTTTTTATTTTTCAAAAAATGGCTTTGATTAAAATTCTATATATTAAAGGTATTTACATGACAAATAAAATATATATCCTGAATTTTCTGGAAATAGCTTATGAAGTTCTCTCCATTCCGAGGGAATTTTGTACAATCTTATATAACTGGTAAACGTTAAGCGATAGGCGAAAACGTACTATATAAAAAATGTAGTTCGCTTTAAAATGCAGAACTTATTTCCAATAAGTTTTTTGTGGTAAAAGGCGTTTATGGGATATAAATTATTAAAGGTCCGAATTGTCCTTTCAGCATTCAGTTGTTTCTCGCGATGTCATGGAAACAGTATGGAATTTTAAGGCAGCATATAGCGTTCAGTTGTTAAACATTTGACTATCGCTGTTCTCTTTGTATCTATAACGAAATGTGTAATGTAGGTGTTTCTGCAACGGTTTATTTGGATTAAAATGAATTAGATAAAAAAATAAGCTTTAGTAAAAATAGTTTGTACACCCACCAATAAGCGATAAGGCGTAGAGAATGTCATGTGAACGTAATACATCAGAAAGGTTTTTATGTCCTGGACACAAAAAGAGAATGGAATACTCCACATAGCAACCACCTCTTAAAAGATTTGACTATCGCTTAAAGCCTACCATATTCCCTTTGCATCTACAAGAAAATTAGCAACGAGATAGTTTCTGCAAATGTTTATCTCGATTAACATGAAGTAGATGGAGAATAAGCGTTTGTAAAAATGGTTTGCACAAGAGTAGAGAAAGTCATGTGAGTGCAACACATCAAATTTTTTAATATAACACATCTGTCGTAGCTGGTTTCTATTTATTAGGAACCAAAGACGCGCATCTTATTATTTCGGCCATGATAGCAACTTGTCAATGTTCAGACGAAAGTAATGGATAACAATGAACCCGCGTGCCTCGACTTCAGTCTGTCTGGCATTTATTTGAAAATAAAGCTGCTCACGGAATAGGCATTCATAAACAGTATTTTAATGTTGGTACTGGCCAGCTATTTTGATTCTTTAAACGTTTGTTAATGAGCAATTAGGTATAGGTATAGTTTATACAACTAAGGGGCACACCTCGTGAACACCTAAGAGGAAGGGATGAAGTGAAGGAACCACAGGAGGCTACGGGCCGAAGAGACGCGCCTAACAGTTTCTGCCTCGAAGTTCCGTCCCACTGCTGGAGCTGCCTAGAGAGGGTGGTGAACGACCCGTCGACCTAGCAGGCCTCTAGTGGAGTCTCACACGTTACCACGTAGCACTCTCGCTCTATAATAATGAGCAGCTAAGTAGACCATTTAGGTCATGGTCCCGATAATCTATGTCTTCCTGTCAATGTTGCCAGATTAAGTTGCCAGTAACAATGTTAAAATTCGCAATGAAGCATATCTCCGCACATAACCTCCTTGACCAAACTATTGATACAGTAACAAATTAAAGAACAGCATCTTTGGGAATAATGAACAAATTGCAGAATCCAGAGCCTACTAGAAATGTACACCAAAAGCTTCTACTTTTATCTCTAATAACAGTACATCTGTTGTTTGACACAAGAAAAAATTTCCATCAACTTTTAATTTTAATAATTTTACGTTTTAAAATTTTCCATTAAATTTTGTTCGGTAAGCTGCGTTCTCATTATTTCAGCGAGTAATACAAGAGCGGAAGCTATACGGGTTATATTACATAACAGTAGTTTATTGCCACGCAGTTGTTAAGAATAGAATTTCACTTTGTGTAGTTCCAAACACACTTAACATTTATAATAGCCCGCTAAACTTCAGAGGGCCTTGCATGGCAAAAATACAACTAACCTTATTTAATATATTCCGCAAGTAGTTCTAGTTTAAAAATCTGATGTGTTACACTCACATGACTTTCTCTACTCTTGTACAATCTATTTTTACAAACGCCTATTCTCCATATGCTTCATATTAATCGAGATATCGAGATGTCAATCTTATTGGTAATTTTCTTGTAGATGCAAGGGGAATATGGTAGCTTTTAAGCGATAGTCAAATATTTTATCGCTGGTTGCTATGTGGCGCATTCCATTCTCTTTGCATGTCCAGGACATAAAAAATGAATAACGAATTTGAGAAAAAGTATAAGTATTGGAAAATTTAAGGGAATAACAAGCAATATCTCGCAAACGGTTCACTCAACAAAAGAAATGTATATGACATAAAAATTGTGTATTTTAACGCGGTCTACATTTTTTGTGTAGTAAAATTTTGTCTATCTCTTATGGTTTACCAGTTATGAAAAAGTCGTTCATAATGAAGAATACTTTTGGAGACATTCCCAGAAAATTCGAGATATACATTTTAATTATCATGACAATATCTTAAACATATGATATTTTAATCAAAATCGTTAGAGCCGTTTTTGAGAAAATTAAAATTTTCGAAAAATGTTCCATGTAAAGGGTAGTCTGGGGTGGGGGGATTTTCTTGAAAACCTTCGTGTCGCATCTCTGGAAGATACTAAACCTAAATACCAAGTTTGGTGTTTATCCGACTCTTCGTTTTTGAGTTATGCTGTTCACAGACACACAGACACACAGACAGACACACAGACACACAGACAGACACACACACGGACATGTTTCCAAAAATGCTTTTTTTGGATTCAGTGAGTCTCAAAACATGTATTTCCGGTGAAATCTCGGTATCGAAATTTTGGGGAATACAATACTTCCCCTACTTACTATACGTAGTAGAGAAAGTAAAAATCTGATATGTTACACTCACATGACTTTCTCTAGTCTTGTAAAAAAACTGTTTTTACAAACGCTTATTCTCCATATGCTTCATGTTAATCGAGATATCGAGATGTCAAGTTTATTGCTAATTTTCTTGTAGATGCAAGGGGAATTGGTAAGCTTTAAGCGATAGTCAAATGTTTTAAGAGCTGGTTGCTATGTGGAGTATTCCATTCTCTTTGCATTTCCAGGGAAAAAAATGAATAACGAATTCCCATTTGAGTAAAAGTATAAGTATTGGAAAATTTAAGGGAATAACAAGCAATATCTCGAAAATGGTTCACCCAACAAAAAAATGTATATGACATAAATTGTGTATTTTAACGCGATCTACATTTTTTGTGTAGTAAAATTTTGTCTATCTCTTATGGTTTACCAGTTATGCAAAACTCGTTCACAATGAAGAATACTTTTGGGGACATTCCCAGAAAATTCGAGATATACATTTTATTTGTCATGAAAATATCTTAAACAAATGACATTTTAATCAAAATCGTTAGAGCCATTTTGGGGAAAATTAAAATTTTCGAAAAATGTTTCATGTAAAAGGTAATCTGGAGTGGGGGGATTTTGTTGAAAACCTTCGTGTCGCATCTCTGGAAGATACTGAAGATAAATACCAAGTTTGGTGTTTATCCGACTGTTCGTTTCTGAGTTATACTGTTCACAGACACACACACACACAGACACACACACACGGACATGTTTCCAAAAATGCTTTTTTTTTTTTTTGGATTCAGGGGGTCTCAGAACATATATTTCCGGTAAAATCTCGGTATCGAATTTTTGGGTGGTATACAGTACTTCCCCTGCTTACTATACGTAGTAGAGATAGTAAAAAAGGGGTGGGTTTTATGCCCAAGCACATGACCTTAAAGATCTATTGCACATCCCCCCTTTCATCAGTTAAGTAGTCTGTTGCTCGATATGAACTTAACCAGACTGCTAACTGAGGCTTTCGATAGTTCATCTATCTTTGGAAAGTGACTGCCAAAAATACTTGTTCTTTGGTTCGCAAGAGCAGGGCAATCACATTGCAGTCTCATCTCCTTCTAGGCATCTACTACAGATAGGGTTGTTAAACAATCCCATTCTGTATAGATTAAACTTTAGGGCACAGTGTCCTGTAATGAATCCTGTTGCCCATGCAAGTCTTCTTCCGCGCAGGTACTTTGTCCTGCTGTTGTCCAGGTCTGTGATAAACAACTTGGAATATCTGCAACCCTCAATGGAGTTCCAGTAGTTCTTGTGTTCTGCTTGAGCCCAAAACTTGATAGCCTATTTCACTGGTCTATGGACACCCCCAGTAGAGGGTTCGGACCCAAAAATGGGGTTTCGCTACCAATCTTGGCTGCTTCATCTGCTTTCTCATTCCTGGTATACCTATGTATCCTGGCTCCCACATAAGTTGAACCTTATTGTGTTCAGCCAGTGTCATTAAGGTTTCCCGGCATTCTCAGACGAGCTTTGATTTTATTGATGGTGATGCAAGTACTTTAAGAGCAGCTTGACTGTCTGAGAGGATAAGAACACTTCTATTCTTATATCTCCTTTTAATGCTTTCCATGACACTGGCTCCGTAAGTAGTTTGTTTTTATATTTACTTTTAGCTTCTGCTCTTGTATCATTCGCTGAAATAGTCAAACCAAATGTGACTCGAGGTTGTGCTATCGCGAAAAAATTGCGAGCGACTGCAGTTCTATTACTTAGAATAACATTATAATTAATCGCGCGAATGCAACACCATGTGACGAGTGTATAATGGAATCTCGACTTCGTTCCGTATTTTCACACTTCTCCACTCTTCACCCTGTCGTCCTCCATGGTCTAGGGGTACCATGCTAGCCTCTAGTTCCCAAGGTTGCGGGTTCCAACCCTGCCAACTTCTTGTACCATCTCCTTGAGGAACTTGCGGTGAATGGTCCCAGTTGCGTAGTCACTTCCTGAACCATTTGCTTGGGGAAGTTGCGTAGTCGCATTCCTGTAACATCTGCTTGAGAAACGTGCCGATAAATGGTCCCAGTTGCGCAGTCGCCTTCCTGTACCACCTGCTTAAGGAATTTTGTGACAGATGATCTTAGTTACGCAGTCGCCTTCCTGTACCATCTATTTGGGGAAGTCGCTCACAGATTATTTTACCTCCGCAGTCACCTTCCTGTAGCATCTACTTGGAAAAGTGGCTGATAGATGATCTTAGTTGTCAGTCGCCTTCCTGTAACATCTACTTGGGAAAGTTGCTGACACATAATCTTAGTTGCGTAGTCAACTTCCTGTACCATTTGCTTGGAGAAATTGCTCACACATGATCTTAGTTGCGTAGTCAACTTCCTGTACCATTTGCTTGGAGAAGTTGCTCACACATGATCTTAGTTGCGTAGTCAACTTCCTGTATTATTTGCTTGGGGAAGCTGCTAACAGATGATCTTAGTTGCGTAGTTGCATTCCTGTAACATATGCTTGAGGAGATTGCTGACAAATAATCTTAGTTGCGGAGTCGCCTTCCTGAACCATCTGCTTGGGAAAGTTGCTGACAAGTGGTCTCAACTGCTTGGGGAAGTTGGCAACAGATTATCTTAGTTGTGCAGTCGCCTTCATTTACCGCCTACTTTGGGAAGTTGCTGGCACATGACCCCAGTTGCGTACTCGCCTTCCAGCGCGATCTGCTTAGATAACTTGATAGTTGGCGTTAGTTACGTAGTTGTTTTCCTCTACCGTCTATTTGTGTGGAACTTTGGATCGTGGTCTGACAACTGCGGGAAACACAATGTGAACCCACGACCTCCTGACTGTAGCAGGTGCCGCGCGACCAGATAGTCCGTGATGACGTCACCTTGTTCTGTGGATCGCCGCTGAGAAACTGTGCACAAAGTTTCTCCATTTCAAGAGCTTGAATGGGTGTTTTTCCTTCGCTTCTAAACATATACTTAAAACTTTATGTACGAAGACATTTGGCAACAGCGCTAAAGAAGCGTTTCGTATTTTATACGCTCTTCTCACAGTAGTTTGTGTCGTGATGTTTGTCACACTGTAGAGAAATGAAAGAGACATAATGTCGCCATATAGCTTTACTAGGTGGTAATATTGCTCATAAAAATTATTTGTTAAAGGAGTAGAGAGGTCCTTTTAATACACTCCTCGCCCCGGCAGTCTGGCCCATTTCCAAGAGACGCCCGCCCGACGTTTTTCTTTTGTTTGCGGAAGACACATGAAGTAACTACTTGTGGTAACACTGTCTAGAAGCGGGGATTTTTTCCGCGCCATAGAATACGGAAAACTAGATGCGCTTTCTTGAATACATTTTCGCGAAGGAACTCGGAATATTGTCGTCAAATGGTCTGCTAAAGTGGTTCACGCTGCTGACAAACCCTTTAGAATCAACTGGCTCTTAAAATCATCCGGGGGGATGTGTTTCAGCAAACAATGGTGGCGGACTTAGGAAACAATATATATACTTCACTCGTGCGTTTCTTAACTGAAACCATCTCATTTTTACTTTCTCCACTACTTACCTATAATAGGTAGAGCAAGTGCTGCATTCAACCCAAAATTCGATATGCGGATTTCACTGAAAATACACGTTTTGGAGTCCTATAAATGCCCCCTAAAGAAAGGATTTGTAGAAAGAGTTCCGTGGGTCTTTCTGTGAATATAACTCAGAAATGAAGTTTTGTTAAATACCTAATTTGGTATTCAAGTTCAACACCTTCCAAGAAGATTTTCTTTGGATTGCACGGCACGAAGCAGGTGGTTACAGGGATGAGACCTAGAAGGCTAACTGTCCGCCTTTATATGGGGACGGCACCCTAATGCCATCTGCACGGCACGAAGCAGGTGGTTACAGGGATGAGACCTAGAAGGCTAACTGTCCGCCTTTATATGGGGACGGCGGTTAGACTGGACGGCACCCTAATGACGTCTGCACGGCACCCTAATGACGTCTGCACGGCATGAAGCAGGTGGTTACAGGGATGAGACCTAGAAGGCTAACTGTCCGCCTTTATATGGGGACGGCGGTTAGACTGGACGGCACCCTAATGACGTCTGCACGGCATGAAGCAGGTGGTTACAGGAATGAGACCTAGAAGGCTAACTGTCCATCACATATCGTTCTAAGAGTTATCCATCAACAGATCCGTCGGGATATGACCAAGGACTTAAGAGCGACGAAAAATAAAATAGAATAAAAAAAAGATTTTCTTTATTTGTAATTTTCTCAAAAATGGCGTTAAACATTTTCATTAAAATACTATATATTTAAGATATTTACATGACAAATGAAATGCATATCTCGAGTTTTCTTGGAATATCCTGTGAAGTCTTGTGCATTCTTAATGACCTTTATATAACTGGTAAACCTTAAGAGATGGACAAAATTTTACTGCAGAAAAAGTACACATCTCGTTCAATCACACAGTTTATGTCACATAAATATTTTTGAGGCGTTAAGGATTTACATTTGTTTGTCATTGCTTTGAATTATACTTTTGTTTTTCAGATGATGCGATGCTACTCGATTTTTCTCGTGGTCATGCAAAGAATGTGGAATTACAACGCCATCAGCGAGCACTCTACTTTTTTAAGAATCTGACTATCGCTTTAGCGTACTGTATCTTACAAAGAAATATATAATGATGGATTATCTCGATTAACAAGAAGTCGGCAGAACAATAAGAGGCAACACCAGATGATTAAACAGTTGGCTATCACTATTTATGTAAACGTTTATCATGATTAACATTGGATAAACAGAAAAACAAAATTTACTCACTAGGGGACATTCTTACACTGATGTCGCAGGTTGAGCTGACATTTGTTATAGTGAAAACACACCGAACACAAAAGTACACTGTCTCCCATAGGAGACAGTTGTAAGTTGTAAGGCCGACTTTAGGCCTGCCTTCCGTTTAACGATCAGTTGCCTGCTACTTACTATGCAAGGGGTCGTGCTTTACAAGAATCGGAATATTGAATTCGGAGTTGACAAGTGAAATGCGTAATACACAAGAATTAAAAATATAATATTATGCACGTTTAAACAGTTTTCATATGAGAACGTAGGCACAATTTGAACACAAGGGCTTTATTACAAATACTTTTCATATTGCTCCAAACTTTAACAAAAATATTGCAAATATAGTTTATATAAAAAGCTGAGACAAATGTTTATAATACGTCCGTATAAATAAATAGAGTATTATTGATTTGACGTGAACATAGATACATACACAAACGTTCATTCATAATTAATAAATTTATTCCCCAATTACTGTTTAGAGGGAATTAACGCACAACCACGTTGCATGGAGACGTGGAACTAACAGAAAGCAAATACTGTATTCCTTCGTCAATGTATCAACACAACCGCGGTAGGGACGGGATAACAAATTTGCCACGCACCGAGACTACAAGTATCTGCGCGCAAAACCGCACTAAACATAACTGTAGCAAAGAGAAAATCGGCCGCGGTTACGCTTCATCCCCCCAGTGAAGAGATAAAATTGCATACTTTTGTAAATTCTCTCGTTTAAAACTGTCTAAACACCGATATATACAAGGAATTATATATTATCAGTGAATCCTTTTGATGTGTTAATAATTACTTTCTCTACTACGTGTTGTAAGTAGGGGAAGTGTTGTATTCCACCCAAAAATTTGATACGGAGATTTCACCGGAAATATATGTTCTGACACCCCCTGAATCCAAAAAAAAGTATTTTTGGAAACATGTCCGTCTGTGTATGTGAACAGCATAACTCAGAAACAAACAGTTGGATAAACATCAAACTCGGTATTTAGGTTCAGTAGCTTCCAGAGATGTGACACGAAGGTTTTCAAAGAAAATCCCCCAACCCCAGATTACCCTTTACATGGAACATTTTTCGAAAACTTTAATTTTCTCATAAATAGCCCCAAAAGATTTTGATTAAAATATCACATGTTTAAGATATTTTTATGACAAATAAAATGTATATCTTTAATTTTCTGGGGATGTCTCCAAAAGTATTCTTCATTGTGAATGACTTTTGCATAACTGGTAAACCATAAAAGATAGACAAAATTTTACTCACAAAAAATGTAGATCGCGTTAAAATACACAATTTATGTCATATACATTTTTTTTGTTCAGTGATACATTTTTGGGATATTGCTTGTTATTCCCTTAAACGTGTAGTTTTTCCCAAATGGAAATTCGTTATTCATTTTATTTGTCCTGGTAATGCAAAGAGAATGGAATACTCCACATAGCAACCAGCTCTTAAAACATTTGACTATCGCTTAAAGCCTACCCATTCCCCTTGCATATACAAGAAAATTAGCAATAAGATTAACATCTCGATATCTCGATTAACTTGGAGCATATGGAGAATAAGCGTTTGTAAAAATAGTTTGTACAAGAGCAGAGAAAGTCATGTGAGTGTAACACATCAGATTTTTCTTTCTTGTCATACTTGGACCTATGGAAGAGAAAGCCGACATACGGGTATTTTTATTTTCGATCCACTTTCACTAAAAAAAATTCCAGCTCGATCTGTAACATCAATGTCACAATGACCCCTTGCAAGAATAGTTTACAGAAGAGTGTGTAGGGGAAGTTACGTGAATTATTACGTACTAATAGATAGACGCACGTCTCTTTAAGATAATTTATACATAATGCCAGTAAGACAAATGACTGTAGACGCCGCTTTTCAGAAGTTTACCAGGGATGGGTGCGTGTAACAAATCCCTTTAATATTTTAGTTTAATTAGCGTCCTACGCCACATATGTAGCAAATAAACAGTGCTCCGAGTTTATTTGTCCATTTAAATAATTAATTTATCCATTATGTGGCGTGCATTATCGGCCGCGCTGCGGTGACATCATTATTATGTTATCGCTTTGAATTGTTGATGATATTTCTGTTGGTGCAGGCGTTCTGGTAGAAGTGCTTGCTAATGGCAAAGACTGCAACTGATAATAATAAATATATTACCGTGCTCCCACGATTCCAGAAACAAGTAACGCAAACACCACCGCGTTCTTTTGAGTGTAACACAATTAAATTGTAATTAACGGCGCCTCTGGGAGCGCCTTCGAGTACTACATATTCTTTAAAATAGAATTTCATGAAAGGCGTCACAAATGTCAATGTTTTACTTTCTCTATCGCGTACCTAAAGTAGCCAAAACAAGTATTGTATTCCACACAAATTCTATACCGAAATATCAGCGGAAATACACGTTTTGCTCTTCTTCATCCCATAACAAGCATTTTTTTTCTTCAATTTTTATACCACGTACTTAGTAGATAGAGAAGGTATTGTATTCCACCCAAAAATTCTATATCCGGATTTCACTGGAAATACATGTTTTGAGGCCCCGAATACAAAAAAAAGCATTTTTAGAAAAATGTACATGTGTATATGGTTGTCACTTAAAAAAAGAAATGTTGGATACACACCAAACTTGGTATTTGAGTCCATTAAGACTATTTACATTTACACAAGATTTACAAGAAATCCCAGGCATTTCTGAGATATTCGTAAGTACTGTCAACATTCAGTTGTTTCTCGCGATGTCATGGAAACAGTATGGAATTTTAAGGCCAGCATATAGCGTTCAGTTGTTAAACATTTGACTATCGCTGTTCTCTTTGTATCTATAACGAAATGTGTAATGTAGCTATTTCTGTAAAGGTTTTGTTTGGATTAAAATGTAGTAGATAGAAAAATAAGCTTTCGTAACAATAATTTGTATACGCACTAATAAGCGAAAGATGTTGGAGAATGAAACTGGTTATCGAGACCCAGGAGAAATAATAATAATAACAACAATAATAATAATAATATACGATCGAACCTAACGACAAAAATGTGCTGAATTCATATTAGGAATGGGTTTTGTAGGAAAGACAGAAAAACAAGTTTTGTTTTCCTCGAAGCAGATGTATCTACCTGCTATGGACGACAACAAGCCTACCGGAAGTTTCGCTTTTGTACTCTGGCTCGGACGGGTACTTTACAACGGTTTCAAAGCTTAGCAGGGTCAGAAAGTATACGTGCCTTATCTACGATCTAAGAATATTCGTGGGAAGATTTTAAAACTCAAAATAAGCTGTAAGAAGCAGATGTGAAAGTTGTCAAGTGGGGGTAGCCAATAATAAAATCATGAAACAAAAATGATAGCCAATCAAAAGATCGCGTATACATCACATGATACGTTGGAACTTAAAACGGAACGAAACATAAGAAAGGTGGGGGAAAATTCTAAGTTTGGCGAGAGGTGTGAAAAAGGGAAAAGAAACGCCGAGACAGTCCGGTACAAACTAACCACGAGGACGGTTGATGAAACAAAATTAGAAGAAAATAATCAGAAAATTTATAGTGTAAAAATGAAGTTGTGAAATCTAGGCAATTCGAGGGCTAGTCGGAGAAACACATAAGTAGCGACTTTGAAAGTGATAAGAATAACAGTGGTTTCGACGACGAAGGTGGCGGGTCGACCAGATAGGAATCTACGTAACAAAATGAAATAACTCAAACTTCGCCGGCAGTATTATTAATATCATCAAGGCAGTGTCACCACCCCTGTAAACAAGAACCTCAGCTCTACCAAAAACAAATTCCAAATCCCTTCCATCCAACCATCGAACCCGGGGCTCTGAGTCCCCTGAAGCAACTGCCAGGAACAACACAGATGTGTCAGAGGTCAGCGTCAAGAAAGTCATGCGAATGTAAAACTTCAGACTTTTTCTTCTGTCTGCTTCATGTTAATAGAGATAAACTTTAGAGAAATAGCTTCATTACATATTTCGTTGTAGATACAAGAGAAAAATTAAATTGAGTTTTATTAATGGACGCTCTTTAACTGATGTGGTTGTTAGCGTTACATTCTATATTGGGCGTGAAAAATCTGTAATTTTGCTCAGAGGCCTCTTTATCAGGCTTGAGGTTTTTTTACGTAAATATGGACTATGCTAAGGATTTTTACACGCAAAGAAATCCAGTGCCCTCCTCCGGGTTCGATCCCGGGTCCTCAGGAACTAGAGGTTACCATGGTAATCAGTACACCACGGAGGACGATTGTAGATACAGGAGAGACACAAAATGCTGGAGTGATAGCAAAATTTTAAAAAGCGGGTTACTTTTCTGCCTTTGAAGGCTAATAGTCCTCACATGACGTCGCAAGAAACAAAAGAATAACAACTTAGATGTTGAAAAACATCTAAGTATTTGAAAAAACAAACAATTAACAAATAATAATAATAATAATAAACAAAAATATTATTTGAAATAAATTGTATGCTTTAAAGAGATTTATAATTTGCGAGTGGTAACATTTTGTTTGTCTCTTATAGTATACGTACTAGTTAGAAAAAACTATAGAAAATTCTTTCCGAATGATATCACAAGCTTTTTGCTGAATATTTGTTACGTAATTGTTTCTATTTATCATACTAATATCTTAAACATGTAATATTTTAATAAAAATCTTTAGAGCCATTTTTGTGAAAATAAAAAATCTAATGTGTTACACTCACATGACTTTCTCAACTCTTGTACAAACTATTTTTACAAACACTTATTCTCCAGGTGCTTCATGTTAATCCAGATGTTAATCTTATTCCTAATTTTCTTGTAGATGCAAGGGGAATATGGTAGACTTTAAGCGATAGTCAAATGTTTTAAGAGCTGGTTGCTATGTGGAGTATTCCATTCTCTTTGCATTACTAGGACAAACAAAAATGAATAACGAATTCCCATTGGATAAAATGTATAACTATTGGAAGATTTAAGGGAATAACAAGCAATATCTCGAAAATGGTTCACTCAACAACAAAAATGTATATGACATGTATTTTAACGCGATCTACCTTTTTTTGTGTAGTAACATTTTCCCTATCTCTTATGGTTTACGAATTATGCAAAAGTCGCTCACAATGAAATATACTTTTGGAGACATTCTCAGAAAATTCAAGATATACATTTTGTTTGCCATAGAAGTATCTTAAATATATGATATTTTAATCAAAATCGTTAGAGCCATTTTTGAGAAATTTAAAAATTTCGAAAAATGTTCCATGTAAAGGATAATCTGGGGTGGGGGGATTTTCTGGACAACCTTCGTGTCGCATCTCTGGAAGATACTGAACCTAAATACCAAGTTTGGTGTCTATCCGACTGTTCGTTTCTGAGTTATGCTGTTCACAGGCACACACACACGGTCATGTTTCCAAAAATGCTTTTTTTCTTTCTCTACTACGTATAGTAAGTAGGGGAAGTATTGCATTCCACCCAAAAATTCGATACCGAGATTTCGCCGGAAATACATGTTTTGAGACCTCCTGAATCCAAAAAAAGCATTTTTGGAAACATGTCCGTGTGTGTGTCTGTGTGTGTGTCTGTGTGTGTGTGTCTGTGTGTCTGTGAACAGCATAACTCAAAAACGAACAGTCGGATAAGCACCAAACTTGGTATTTAGGTTCAGTATCTTCCAGAGATGCGACACGAAGGTTTTCATGAAAATCCCCCCACCCCAGACTACCCTTTACATGGAAGATTTTTCGAAAATTTTAATTTTCTCAAAAATGGCTCTAAAGATTTTGATGAAAATATCATATGTTTAAGATAATGTCATGAGAAATGAAATGTATATCTCGAGTTTTCTGGGAATGTCTCCAAAAGTATTCTTCGTTGTGAACGACTTTTGCATAACTGGTAAACCATAAGAGATAGACAAAATTTTACTACACAAAAAATGTAGATCGCGTTAAAATACACAACTTATGTCATATACATTGCTTTTGTTGAGTGAACCGTTTTCGAGATATTGCTTGTTATATCCTTAAATTTTCCAATACTTATACTTTTTCTCAAATGCGTTATTCATTTTTACTTTCTCTACTACGTATAGTAAGTAGGGGAAGTATTTCATTCCACCCAAAAATTCGATACCGAGATTTCACCGGAAATACATGTTTTGAGACCTTCTGAATCCAAAAAAAAGCGTTTTTGGAAACATGTCCGTGTTTGTGTCTGTGTGTGTGTGTGTCTGTGTGTGTGTGTCTGTGAACAGCATAACTCAAAAACGAACAGTCGGATAAACACGAAACTTGGTATTTAGGTTCAGTATCTTCCAGAGATGCGACACGAATGTTTTCAAGAAAATCCCCCCAACCCAGACTACCCTTTACATGGAACATTTTTCGAAAATTTTAATTTTCTCAAAAATGGCTATCGATTTTGATTAAAATATCATATGTTTAAGATAATGTCATGAGAAATGAAATGCATATCTCGAATTTCCTGGGAATGTCTCCAAAAGTATTCTTCATTGTGAACGACTTTTGCATAACTGGTAAACCATAAGAGATAGACAAAATTTTACTCCACAAAAAATGTAGATCTCGTTAAAATACACAACTTATGTCATATACATTTCTTTTGTTGAGTGAACCGTTTTCGAGATATTGCTTGTTATTCCCTTAAATTTTCCAATACTTATACTTTTTCTCAAATTCGTTATTCATTTTTTTATGTCCTGGACTTGCAAAGAGAATGGAATGCGCCGCATAGCAACCAGCGTTAAAATATTTGACCATCGCTTAAAAGCTACCATATTCCCCTTGCATCTACAAGAAAATTAGCAATAAGATTGACATCTCGATATGTCGATTAACATAAAGCATATGGAGAATAGGCGTTTTTAAAAATAGATTGTACAAGAGTAGAGAAAGTCATGTGAGTGTAACACATCAGATTTTTTGGATTCAGGGGGTCTCAAAACATATATTTCCGGTGAAATCTCGGTATCGAGTTTTTGGGTGGAATGCAATACTTCCCTTACTTACTATACGTAGTGGAGAAAGTAAAAATGGGATTTCTTGAGAAACGTATAAGGTATCTAAAAATTAAAACCTATAACAAATAATATCTCGGAAATATTTAACGCCGTAACAAATCTTAATTGACCTAAACTATGTGTTTCAACGAAATCTGCATTTTCTGTGTAGTAAGATTTTGTCTATCTCTTACGGATTACCAGTTACAAGAGGAACATCCAGAAAGTAAAGAATGATTTGGCATAACAAAAGATGTCAACACAAAACTTTATCAATAAAACGTTTTAATCTGTGAAAGGTAGAGACCCTGCCCTCTGCTGTCGAGCCTTCTGGTCCGGCCGCACTGTCTCTTCTCACCTCACACCTCCAAGTCCCCCTCCGTACCTAATCCTGCTCCTACTGCTACTATCTCAGATAATTCGGCAGAGTTAACATTGGTGGGATAGGACCTTTAATTTCCCTTAACCGATGGTTACCGAGCTGGGATGGTTTTTCATTAATAATGAGCAATAGCCTAGTCAACTCAACTATACGTACCTTACTGAACGAGGTAACTGTAACATGGTGAAGAAATATTGTAGCCTATGTGTGTGTATTGTCGCGTCGGACACATTATTGTTGTGTATAATGATATTGCTTAACTAATTATTTCGTTTGTAACTTTGAATTCTTGTCCAACGCGGCATACTTCCCTTCAATTCCTAGTCAAGGGGCTGAAGGCAAGTTGAGGGAAGAGCTTCTTTGTCTGATAGCGTGGGTCTGTGAGTAGCGACAGTCGAGTGTAAATCTTCAGAGTGTGTGTATGTAGGAGTGCGTGTGCCGTGCGTGGGACATCTCTCCCATTGTTTGTCTGTAACCTTTTGGGAACCATATAGCAGTACCAAGGTAACTTTACAATAAACTAGAGTTGAATGTGAATTTATATGTATTATTTATAAATATCCCTCGCCCGCTTTAGATTTGTGCAGCAAGTGCCGGTGTAACTAAATTTAGTATCTAGCTGAAAAAACCTTTTAGCCTCACCCAGGTATATATCAATACCACGTCTTCTTTTTCATCTCCAACATCTCATTAGCAGATATTAGCATTATGGTTTTCCAGGTGTATTACCAAACATAACCAAATTTCCTTATGGGTTACATTCACATGACTTTATCCACCCATTATCGTTTATTACTTTCTCTACTGCTTAACTATAGCGAATAGAAAATTCGGCAGTGAGATTTCGGTGGGAATACATGCTCTGAGCTTCTCTGAATCCGAAACAACATTTTAAAATAGTACATTTTGGTACAACTGTTCAAAACACTTTTAACCTTGTCGCATATACTATTACGTTCTTTACTACGTATAGAATGTAGGGGAAATATTGTATTCCACCCAAAAATTCGATACCAAGATTTCACCGGAAATACATGTTTTGAGACACCCTGAATCCATAAAAGGCATTTTTGGAAACATGTCTGTGTGTGTATGTGTGTGTGTGTGAACAGCATAACTCAGAAACACCAAACTTGGTATTTAGGTTCAGTGTCTTCCAGAAATGCGACACGAAGGTTTTCAAGAAAATCCCCCCACCCAGATTACCCTTTACATAGAACATTTTTCGAAAATTTTAATTTTCTCAAAAATGGCTTTAACGATTTTGATTAAAATATAATATGTTGTCATGACAAATAAAATGTATATCTAGAATTTTCTGGGAATGTCTCCAAAAGTATTCTTCATTGTGAACGATTTTTGCATAACTGGTAAACCATAAGAGATGACAAAATGTTACTACACAAAAAATGTAGATCGCGTTAAAATACACAATTTATGTCACATACATTTGTTTTGTTTAGTGAACCATTTTCGAGATATTGCTTGTTATTCCCTTAAATTTTCCAATACTTCTTCTCAAATGGGAATTCGTTATTCATTTTTTATGTCCTAGACAAACAAACAGAATGGAATACTCCACATAGCAACCAGCTCTTAAAATATTTGACTATCACTTAAAGCCTCCCATATTCCCCTTGCATCTACAAGAAAATTAGCAACAAGATTAACATCTCCATTAATATGAAGCATATGGAGAATAAGCGTTTATAAAAATAATTTGTACAAGAGTAGAGAAAGTCATGTGAGTGTAACGCATTAGATTTTTTCTTTCTCTTTCCTTCTTTCTTTCTTTCTTTTCTGTGTTCGTGCAAAGAGAACAGGATTTCAAAGCCATCACATACCGACCGGTACGAGAGCGATACTGAAAATATTTAAAAGCCATGTTTCTAAAGAAAAATCAATTTCTTTATACTTGACGGTACCTTCTAATATTTTGAGAGTTGATTGCGTATTTGTTCAGTTTGTTGATTATCACCATTTAAACGTTTTGTGTTCACCCAAAAATGAACTTGACTAGACAACATTTCTGAGCTATGATTTTTTAAGATTTTTAATCGTCATTAACGCCTAAACAATGGGACGATCAGCTTAGAAATGCATTCGGCGAAGGCTCTGCATCTAATTGTTGCAATTTGTAATAGATACAGCGAATTCAAAAGTAATCGATTTTCTTCTTAGTGATGAATTTCGTGAAGTACGCCCCAGAAATGCTGCTACTGATGTACACATTGCCACTTTTGAAGCAATGCTTGAAGAAGATGGGCGGACTCTTATGAATTTATTCGGGCGACATTAGGCATTGTATGAGTCAAATTCAAAACATTTCACATCAACAGTTAGACGTGAGAAAACTTTGTTGTCGATGGATTCCACATAAAATGACTCTCGATCAAAAACAACAACGCAGAGGTTGATGCAGAAAAGCTCTGGAAAAATTCCAAGGCGGTACTACAAATTTGGTTTGGAATATCGTTACTTGGACTTATTGTTATGATCCTGCAGAGAAAAGTCTATCGGCTCAATGGATCTTTCGAACAGAACCCAGGCCTACAAAAGTCCTTCAAATTCTCAGTGCTGGTAAGAACATAGTTGCTAGTTTCTTTTCTAAAACGAGCCTTATTGCTACTATAGTATTTAGTGGTATTTCTGGGCGCCAATTTGCGGTAGTATTTGGGTTCTTTGGCGGTACGGGATTTGTAGCAATGGTCCCGGGTTCGGTACTAGCTGAGGGTTCTTTGCATGGATCTTGGATCCCGGGTTAATGGTGAATACGACTGTTTGTTTTCCTGCTCGTTCATTTCCCGTCACCGTTTTTAACATTTGATTCATGCTAATACTTCTACACACACATGCGTATTTCCTTATTGCTATGCTTTATATCATCGCACCTATCCGCCGACACATTTTCTAACAACCATCTCCAAGGAACTACTACTGCCAAGTGTGTCTTCTAAACTCTCCTACACATTTTCTAACAACCATCTCCAAGGAACTACTACTGCCAAGTGTGTCTTCTAAACTCTCCTACACATTTTCTAACAACCATCTCCAAGGAACTACTACTGCCAAGTGTGTCTTCTAAACTCTCCTACACATTTTCTAACAACCATCTCCAAGGAACTACTACAGCCAAGTGTGTCTTCTAAACTCTCCTACACATTTCCTAACGACCATCTCCAAGGAACTACTACAGCCAAGTGTGTCTTCTAAACTCTCCTACACATTTCCTAACGACCATCTCCAAGGAACTACTACTGCCAAGTGTGTCTTCTAAACTCTCCTACACATTTCCTAACGACCATCTCCAAGGAACTACTACAGCCAAGTGTGTCTTCTAAACTCCGACACATTTCCTAACAAACATCTCCAAGGGACCACCACGGCCAAGTGTGTATTCTAAACTTTTCTGACAACCATCTCCGAGGAACTATTACGGCCAAGTGTGTATTTTCTAAACTCTCCTACACATTTTCCAACAACCATCTCCAAGGAACTACTACTGACAAGTGTGTATTTTCTAAACTCTCCGACACATTTCCTAACGACCATCTCCAAGGAACTACTACAGCCAAGTGTGTCTTCTAAGCTCTCCGACACATTTCCTAACGACCATCTCCAAGGAACTACTACTGACAAGTGTGTCTTCTAAACTCTCCGACACATTTCCTAACAAACATCTCCAAGGGACCACCACGGCCAAGTGTGTATTCTAAACTTTTCTGACAACCATCTACGAGGAACTATTACGGCCAAGAACATTTTTAAAAAGTTTCTGAAAAACGCCCAAAAAGAAAACTAGTGTTATATCATAATAGCACATCATCGCATACAGCAAAACTAACAACTGAGTATCTGGATGTCCTGAAGGTCAGCACCATGCACCCTCCACCATACAGCAACTTGTGATTTCTTTTTGTTTCCAATAATTAAAGATGAAATGCATGCAATCACTTATTCGTTACCAGATTAAGCAGTGCAACATTATAAAATCCTGGTTTCTGAAGTGCCCCAGGAAGAAAGGCATTATTGCTTTAAGGACTGCTTTCATCGAATGCTAAAATGCATTGATGCATAAGGGAATATTTTTAAAAGCAATAAAATCATTTAAATTTTGTAAAACAGTCCTTGTTTAATTTTCTAAAAACGTTCGGTGTCGCCCTCACTTTAGCTTATTGTATTTTTCACATAGCTAAACCGAAATAATTAAATCAGTAATGAAGAAGATATTTATTAGCCCCAAGTTTTGGGAGCCAACTTGAAGAAGATAGTTTCATTACGTTGTTTGCACCACGCATGAACGTCAATTTGAAGTAGGTAGTTGCTGCTACGTATTGAAAGTCAGTTTGAAGATGATGTATTATATTTCAACTGTTGGGGAGCCGAACTTGAAATTCGTTGCAACCGCACATACAGTACTCGGTAGCCTTCGTCCAAAAAATTTAAAAAATATTAGCTTTGTAATTTTAATGTTTCTTTAGATATTATATTTATGTTTGCCTCGGCTGCATCAGTATTTGTTAGAGACACGTTTCTCTTAGCAAGGTTGTGGTACGACTAAGAATGTAGGCTTACACAGATTTTAAGTTTTATTTCACTCCTTTTATTAATATTTGATACGATTTAAATAACACTTCACTGATATAGAGAGCTGTGAGATTCTTTAATTAATTAATTACACTTTTTAACATGTAAATTTATTTTTCGTCTCATACGAACACATATTATATTTCTTGAGGACACTTTTTGCGTCTGGTTAGTAACGCTGTCTGCAGGCAACTGACTTCTAGATTTGTAAATTTTGCTATATTTCAGTTTCTGATTGGCTAATCCTACTCCAATAGAATACCTGCATTTAACTAAAGCTTTTTATGGTCGTTGATTGGCTATTTTATAAACTGTCACTAAAATTACATTATTGTTACTCCAATAATCAGAAGTAGTATTACTAAACTCTCAAACTCATTATTGCCTCAAGGTTACCTCACTGTTAGCAACGTTTAACTTATTATTCTCATAGCTCCTACATTATTAAATTACGTAATACATTCACATAACATTATTAAATATGTTTACGACAATATAAGCATATGCAATGACTGTTACATACATTTTACAAATTATTAATACATATATTGCTTCAAGGCGGGCTGTTATTGAATTTATATATTATATAATTTGATTAAAATCATTTAAGTGTTAAAACTACTGCTTCAGTAAGGAAATTTATCTTTATTAACAAGAAATAGATAAAGGAGTAAGATTTCGTAAAACATTTTGTAGAAGTATGAGTATGGAAAATTATGTGGATGAAACACATTCACTGTTTTTCAGTAAAATCTCGGTATCGAAATTTTGGGTGGAACATACACAATTTCCTCTTTTTGATATAGGTACCGAAAGGGATGGCAGTAGTGATATATAGGGATTAGCCAGTTGGATTAACGATAATCCTGCCACCAGGAGGCATTAAGCGCTAGTGTCGCGTTAATCCGCAAAAAGGCGGGAAAAAGTAGCAAATTTGAAGATGGCGTACCAAGATGGCGGCAAAGCGGGAAAGCGCTTGTGACGCGTTAATCCGCCAAAAATGCGGGGAAAAGAAGTAATTTTGAACATGACGGACCAAGATGGCGGTAAAGCGCAAGGCAGGAAAGCGCTTATGACGCGTTAATCCACCAAAAAAACCAAGATGGCGGCAAAGCCCAAGGCATGAAGCGCGTTAATCCGCCAAAAAGGCGGGAAAAAGTAGTAAATGCCAAGATGGTGGCTGGCGCTAGTGTCGCGTTAATCCGCAAAAAAGGCGGGAAAAAGTAGTAAATGGGAAGAAGGTGTTTGGCGCTAGTGGAGCCAAAGCAAGATGGCGGAAAAGCGCAAGGCTGAAAAATATGCGTCACAATATGGTGCAATAGATATTCTAAAACGCGAGAAGTTACGAAACAACATGTCGGAATTGCACAATAAGAAATAAAAGTTACGCCACAAGATGGATATTTATGCAAGAAGCAGTTACGACACAAGATGGCGTAATTGCGCAATGTTTGAAATGCAATAATGAATTTGAAAGAAATTACGAGACTAGGTGGCTTATGTTGCCAAAATTTGGAAAAAAATAATAAACCTACAGGATGTTTGTGAGGTGGCAGGATTAGCGAAAAAAACCAGACTGGTTAATCTCTATATGTATAAATCTTTATTGGTAAAAAGTAATAAAGGATTACATAGTAGAGCATATAATGTTGTAACAATACACATGCTTAAATCTATGGATAACAATGAACATGCATTGAGTAGTTATGATGCACATAAGCATAATGTTTATATTTCACACACACTAGCACATATATAGTCTTTTTTAATTGTTGATAGAATTGTTTTTGCAGGAGCACATTAACACAGAAGTCCGTCGTTGTTGGTGAGAAAGATGATATTAAAGTAAGTGGTATGGCCGTTGTTGAAGGGTAGATCTTGTTAACTGAGAGAAGGTTGCGGCGGTTGGTCGTCACAGGTGACACAGGTGAGGTGAATGTGCCGAAAGTTGGAATCGATCTCGGTGCCGATGGTGGGAACGAATAGAGGTGCAATGATGTTTTGACGGCTGCAAACGCCAGCTGGAAACGTGCCCGTGGAGGAGATGATGTTGTCTAAGGATGGGGTCTGGTTGTGCCCAAGGTAGACGGTGCATCTAGCCTGTTTGTCGCAAGAGGTGACTATGGAAGGGACGAACTGGACGTTGACGACGTGGGCATCACCGGAGAAGACCTTGATGGTGACAATTTTGTGTTCACCAAAGGCGGAAATCTCCTGGGAAACGATGTGGCAATTGTTGGCGTAGGTCCCTGCAGCATTGACGGTATCCTCAACGTCAAAGACGATCCTAGAGGTTAGAATGGGATGAATGTCCACAGGGTCTGACTTGCAAGGCATGTTGAAGACTGACGGAAGAGAGAGAGATTATTGGAGTTCGTTGTATGGGTAAGGGCGGGAAGGTTCACGTGATGGAGGAGAGGGAGAAGGGAATGAGAAGTTTACGATGCGCCACTCGTAGCCTGTCTTGAGCATTTCGTCCCCGACGTACGTTAGGCACACGGGAACGGTGTTGAGTTCGTCGATGGTCTCCTGGGCCATGGCATCGAAGTTGGACGGTAGAAACAGTTCGTGGTTGTTGACGACGACTGCAATCTTTCTGCCGTACTTGGTAGTGATGGCCCTGGCACCCTGAATTCCGTAGGGTCGGCCTCTCTGAAGTTCAGCGAGGGACATGAAGGGTAGAGTTTCTGCCATCTGGTTAAGAACACTCACGATGCTGCTGTCTGCCATGCTGATGAGGTTGTACACGCTTAGGTTGGACGAGCGTTATTATAATAGCGGAGAGAACGGAAGCCGAACATCCGGCATCCGGCATGGCTGCGATAAGTGGTGCAATGTTGGTTAACCTTGGCGGCAAAATGGGCACTCTGCGATGACGGGAGCTGGCCCATCGATGTGAATGCGATGCCACGGTTGGTTCCAATGTTGCTTGCACCGCCGGTAGGCATTGAATGTCTGCTGCTGCTGCGGCGTTAAGCGTTCCCAAACGTGATCCAGATCGTAAGGGGGAATCTTGGAAAGATGGAATCGGCGTGCAGCAGCACGGTGTGAAGTTCCTCATTGCTGAGGTGCGAGAGAGCCCGGTGATGTTGAAGGTATTTCATGAGTGCCGGGATCTCTGCCATTGCGCCTGGCATACATCTCTAGGAAGCCGTCGATTCTAAGTTGCAATTTCTGCAGGTCGGTGAAGACGCCAGCGCTGCACTTGTCGCACCAGTAGGAACGAATGCTGCATCTACACTGGCGTTGAAAGCACATGGAGCAGTGCAGCGGTGCGCACGCAGCCGCAGGCACGGTAGGGAGAGGGAGAAGCGGATAGGGTTTACCACCAGATGTCGCTTCTTGTATAGGTGATGAGGTTGCCTTGGGCGTGTGCTGGTTCCTTTGCGATGATCTTGTTGGCATTGACACTGAAGATCCAATCACCGTGAATGACATCGGGAATGATGTAGGATGCGGTGTTGCCCAAATGCAGGCAAGGCACCTGCCGTAGCACAAGTGCCCTTCGTTGGCCATGCGTTGCAGGTGATCGTTGGAGACGAAGGCAGCCTCGAAGAAGGCTATGAACAGGCCCTTTTTCGGAATACACCGAAAGAGCTGGTCGTCATAAACGGCGTCCGCGAACCCCTCGTCGTCGTCGACGTTGCCTGGGTGCCAGGAGTCTGCCTCGAACTGAATATCTTGCAGATCGTAGTTGGAAAAGACGTAGTGGACGGTGTCGACACAGCTGTGAAACTTCACAGTGACGTGTTTGCCGTCGTAAGCGTCATCGATGAAACGCAGAGCGTACGGAGCATTCTTCTTAGGATGGCCGTCGACCTCGTAATTCTTGTGGACCTTTGTGCCGTCGCAGTAGACGGAGACGTAATGCTTGTAGCCCATACTTGCCGGAGGTTGGAGTAGGAATGACAGGGAAGAGGGGGAGAAGGCGTGGTTAAGAGGAGGGTTGCAGATGCCTTGTTGGAAGTGTGGTTTGAGGTAATGTTCGACCTCTAGGAATGTTCTAAGGTTGGCGGACCTGATGTACTTGGTGAAAAGCGTGAAATTGATGGAATCGAAAGGGACATTGGAGGCGTAGCTGTGAAGCATGGCCTTGTGGAAGGCCGAGATTTGATTTTGCACGTCGGCCGCCTCCTTCTTTTTGTGAAATAGGATGTCTGAGATGAGTTTGAGAAGGCCGTCCAGCACGTCCCATTCCTCGGGGCTTAGAGCGATGCTGTCGCCCCGTAGATCCTTAACGCCGATGAGCAGTTTGCCGAAAATGTTCTTGAAGAGGACGGTGTAGCGTGCCGAAATCTGGCACTCCTGTAGGTTGGTATCGGGGAAGCGAATTCTGCGCTGAATGATGAGCTTTGCGTCCACCAGCTTTTGCCACTCATCGGCCGGCAGGGACACGGCTGAGCTGGAACCGCACCTGGCCAAGGTGACCGTGAGCTGGAAAGGCGCCACGGGAGCAAATCCAACGCAGATCACCTTGGTGCGCACCGGGTTGAGGAAGTAGATGTCGGATAGAGGGCCGAATAGGCGCTGCCGCACCTGCTGCTGTTGTGCACTGCAACATAAGGGCTAAAAGGTTAGAAGACAAGCATAAAACGCACACCACTCGCACACGCACAACTGCAACGAGACTTACACGTCCGGAGATGGCACCTCCTCCTGCTCCTCGCTGCCCATGGTGCACTGGAGCGACGGTGTTGTGAGCTGGACTTATAGGCGACAGAGAGTGCTCTGAAAAACGCACATAGGCACGATTAGAGAGGGGCGGAAAGCACAGAGGGTGGGAGAATGGAGGGGGAGAGAATGTGAAGACTTACCTGCAATCGCTGACAGGATTGTTGTTGTTGTTGTGGAGATGAGCTTTTGGCGAGGCATGCGCTGTTGTAGGTTTTAAGAATGAGGCGATCGTTGAACCGGAAATCACGGCGGCGAAATTTGGAAAAGAATGTTTCACGGGTTAGGCCCGCGCATCGGTGAGAAAGGTAATCGATGACGTAATGTCTGCAGGTTGCGCTGTTATGCCCCTGCAGCCTAATGGAGCTGTGCGTCCAACGGGGTCCGCAGACCGAATGCAGCCATTTAAGTATGCGAGGCACCATCGGACTTAGACCGTAGCTATCGAAATACTCCCCTCTACCGGCCCTATCGACGAAGATGCAGACCCAGTGTTGCCCAGGTTGCGTGCTCGGGTCGGTGTTGACGACGGCCGCCTGCGGAAAGGAAGGAAGAGAGCGAGCCGTAGGGAGCCGATCGCTCGCGAAAACCCCACAGAGGAAAGGGCGCGTAAAGGGGCAGGCGGTTAGAAAACGTTCGAGATGGTAGGTGTTCATGACACGAGGATGGAGCGGTTGGCGTCTATTTCAACCGTGCGATGTATTTCTGCCAAAACGAGAAGCACGACGGCGTCTGCCAGGGGTTTAGAAAAGCCGATGCTTATAAATACCGTGCCGTGGCGCTGCCCAGAGACGTAATGGGCATTGGCGCTCATTTCGGCGGTGAGGTCAAACACCATAACGGTGTAACCGTGGGGATATTGATCTCTCGAGATGGAGTGCCCCTCGTCCTTAAAGTGGATGCCTAGACCGTCCTGGAGGGTTTGAAAGCATTGCACGAATTGACCGTTGTCAAAGTTCGGTTGAAGCGGTTGCGAAGGGATGGGTTGTCCGCTGACGTACATTTGGAAGGAATTTAAGTTAAAGTGCTGAAGGTTGAACGGGTTGGAGGAGAACTGACCGCTGTAGGCCTTGTCGGAAACCATGGCGACGACCACCCTCCTGGGAATCTGCCCGATAAACACGTCGTTGGATGTCATACCGCTGGACCCTTTGGGAAGGCTTAGGGAGTGAAAGCTGACATCCTTGAGATGGTACTTGGCGTGGCTCTTTGCGAGAACGGCCTGATGGGCCAGTTTGATGGTTGGCGAAGGCCTGACCGTCTTGAGGTGTAACTTTGCCGATGCGATTTCGGTGTAAGCCTTAAAATCCTTCTCGGGTGAGAAGAGGTGAAATTGTGGCGATGAGGGCGTGAGCTTGATGGTGACGCTGACGTTGTAGAGCAGAAGGTTTTCCTGCCTAAAGAGGGCGTTGGAGAGGCAACCCATGAGTTGCACAACGCGAACGCCTTTGGTATGGCCGTGCCGATACAACATCCCTGCATTGGCAACCCACGCATCCATGATGCCGGCGGTATCCTTTTTCCATAGGCCCGCCTGCAGCCTGGTGTTCATCGTATCCTCGGAGTAATTGAGAAGCGTCTCGAGGTACGTCCTGTAGGGGTACCCGGGTTGCGGAATGGAGACGATAACGTTGTTCAGGGAGACCTCTACCTGTTGAAACAGGCATTCAGAGCATTGCTCACCAGGGTGGCGTTCGTCTCTTCCTTGATAGCGTTGCCCTCGGCGTCTCGAATGCGCACTGTTAGCTCGAGGACGACGTAGGTGAGATCGAGGTAGTCGTCGGCATTGCCGGAATAGTGAAAGGTGATGGGAGCATTCTTCATCAGCGTGTTCTGCGGATTCAGCGAAATCAGCCTGGATTCCTCCTCGCTCATCTGAACGGGGAGGTCCTTAAAAAGGTCTAGTTCTGAGCTCATGTGCACGGCGTCGGTATCGGCCATTACATAAAGATGTCTTGAACCTTGCGCCTTCTGCGAACGGGTGTAGACTGTGGCCGCTTTGCAGAACGTATACGTTTTATTTTCTTCACGCGGCGCAGGCCGGACCCGAGCATGGAATCGATTTTAACGTCTGCCTTTCGCTTGAGGTTGGTTCCCGCCTCTTTGAGTCTCGTCCTTAGCGCCTCCTTGGGAGCCGTGCCGGAGGTGGCCACGTCGGCGAGCACGTTTGCGCCCACCTTGAGGACCTCCTTTCCGATCGCCTTGGCGCCGCTCTTGAGAAACGGCAGAATGGTTCTGAAGAGAATAGGCCGCTTCCCCGCTGATAGCGCTTTCCCCTAAAAAGGACGAAATCGCGTTCGTCTAGCTTGCCGCCCGCCTGATTGAGGTAGTACCGGGTGACGACGTTCAGTTCCATGAGGCAGGCTTCGGATTGAACGAGAGCACCACCGTGGAGGAAAAACCGTCGGCAAATGGTAGCAGATCCCCGTATCCGTTTCTTAAATCTATGTCGACGGTCTTGAAATCGTGCTGCACCAGAGGCACCCAATTGAGCGGAGAGAACGTTTTCTCATCGGTCATGTAGGTGTTGTTGCTTCTTTCGTACTCCACGGCCACGCTTTCGATGGCCTGAACGAAGGTGTCGCCCACGACTTGGGGCACGACGAGGTTGCAATAGATGAACATTTCGTAAGGAAAACCCATATAGGGATCCACAGGGTGCTTGCCCTGTTGCTGAATGGTTCGAAACCGAGCATCTTGGCCAGATTCGGGGTGAGCAGCAAACTGTGGACGAGGTGTTCCCTTCGCAAGATGGAAACGGGTTCCGAAACTGGAGGCTCCGCGGCGGGCGGCGGCGGCGTCGCGGCGGGAACCGGTTTCGCCACAGAGCCGACCGGGTGACTCGGTGACGGTTTTGGCTTTGGTTTCGGCTTCGGTCTACTCCTAGGCGAATCGGAAACGAAGCCTTCATCTGGCCGCACGACGATCTCAGGCAGGACGTTTTCTACGAAGCCCCCGAATGGAACGGATGGCATGGGTTCAGAGTGCACGGCGTCTTGGTTCACCGTCACCCTCTTTGCGGAATCGATGTGGAGGATGTCCTGCACGCCGAGATGTTCGGACATGGCAGCATTGACGCTCTGCACCAGCTCCTCGCGGTCGTACACGATGGCCTGCGGCAGCTGCAGGCTGAATTTGGTTTGCAACGGTTGCACCGCCAAGATGTACTTGGTGCCCACCAACTGCGCGTCCGCCTTGGGGACGTTGTAGAATTTAACAGGATACCGCACCTTTTGCAAGGCCACCTCCCACTCTCCCTGCAGTACTATTCTCTCGGGGAGGATGTTTGAAAACCGGGCCGTCGTGTTGCCGGTGAAGTGGTCCATGGAGGCATTGCTCACTAGCGTGATGGAGAACGGTCTAGACTTGATCATGCCTGCTGTACCGAAGAGGCCTTCACCCACAAGTTAAACTTTTTAAGATACTCTCTCCACTTAACGAGCACCTGTTTGTTCTTTCCACGACCCTTGGTCTGCAACACTTTGTCCACCTTGAACGTTTGTGGGAGCGCCACTCTCTGCAACTCCTCCGCATAGAATATCCCTTCTATGGCGTCTCTTGCAAGATCCTCGATCTTATATACCGTGGGCGATCCTCGCAACACCTTGGAGATCTTACATATTTCCTCGGTCCAGTTCTGCTCGTAACCCTTGTCGAACCTCATCTTCTGCTTGGATATGCGCATGTGTTCCCCCGCCTTTAGGGGCGTAGGGCCCTTGTGGCTCGCTTGCATTCTTTTATGGGCGTAAAGGTTGTTGTAGACCTGCAGCACGTTAGCTTCCGACACGTCGGCGGGGGCCATTTTGATGGATCTGTGAAACGACCCGTTGTAGGATTTGACCAAGGCCGGAAGGACGTCCACGTAGCGGTAGCTGTTGGCGTGCGTAAAGTACTTCCACATCTTGGCCTTTAGCGTGCGGTTGAAGCGCTCCACAACGCTAGCCTTCACGTTGCTGGTGGTGGTGAAGTGCCGCACGCCGTGCCGCTCCAGAAAGGCGCGAAACGTTTTGTTGGCGAACTCGGTACCCTTGTCCGTCTGCAGCACCCTGGGGATACGTTCGTTGAATATGGTGGTAAATGCCGATACCAGCTCAGAGCCTAGCTTCGTCTTTAGCGGAACGGCCCAGGCATACTTTGAAAAGACATCGATCACGGTCAGGATGTAGGCATAGGGCGAGTTATGTGGCTTAAGGTTGGGGAGCACGTTGAGGTCGGCCTCCCACACATCGTCTATGTTAGTGACATGGTAGAACCTGGTAGGGTAGCGCTTTCGCGCCGGCTTGTGATACGTGTAGCTGTCCTGCGTTTCGAGGAAGGTCTGTACCTTGGCCTTAGAGATGCCGGTGGACCTGCTAAGTTTGGACGGAGTGGACAACCCTGCAACATGTTCGGGGTTGCCATAAATGCGCCTCAGCACCGTCCACTCCTTCATGGTTTGCTTTCTTTCTTACTCCTTATACAGGGGTTCCCAACGGCGGTTTCTGAACTCGTAAGGGTAAGCGGTTTTCTTAGGCGACGCAAAGTGAATGAACGACTCGTCTCTGCGCTTACGGTACGCCTGTAGGCGTTTCACTTTAAATTTGCGAACTACCGTTTCCTTTCCTTTGCTCACCAAAGGGGGCTTTGCCTTCTTCTTGTCTGCAGCTGCTGCTGCGAACCTTGCTTTGCCGCTTTCCGGGGAATCCTCAAAGTCATCATCGTCGTCACGGTCTTCCGCCGGCATGTACGGTTTTCTCACTTGTGCCATCAGCCCCAGGTAGTTTCCGAATTTATATTTCATCAGCTTCCATTTTTCCGGCAGGGTTAGCTTGGGCCGCTGCACCCCATCCATCTCTTTGGCCAAGTTGGCTAGGCTAGAGTCGATGACGTGCAACTGTTCGACGGCCTTTGGCTGGGGCGCAACCACCACCTGGCGTGCAAACTTCGTTTTACAAGATTGGTGACCAGTGCGCTGCCCAGGGAGGCGAGCACGGGTAACAGGAATGCCGGCAGAAAGCCGCCGCGCTGCACCAGAATGTGCTTCTTTTTCTTTAGCGCCAGCCTCTTGTCGACTAATTTTCTCCAGCTGGCTCTGTGCCTTTTTAAACGTTTCACGCACCTTGGTGGCAATGTGACGTTGCCCTTGCTCACGTTAAGCATGCACTCGGAGATGGCCTTCACCAATTCGGGGTTGACATTTTTAAGCAGCTGCTTGCGCAGAGCTCGTTTTGCCTTTGCAACCGCCGTCAGGCTTTCGTGTTGTCTCGCAATAAGTGGGCTGCTCACCTTGGCTATCGTTAACCGTTTCCTCGCCATGTCGGCCTCACAATGGGACCCTTCCCGTGCAACACCCTGTATTTATCTGCTCTTAGTCTTTCGCAATGAATTACGATAAGCGCTCGCCTGGTAGAACGCCGGTTCTTACCTGTAGGGGTCCGGTATATACTGGGTGCAGTCAATCACCAGGTACCCGTGCGGCCTTTCCGTCGCCATCCCAAACGTCTCCAATAGGAATTTAGAGTTTCTCGGCTCCAGTTGCTGGCACAACCGTTCTATTTGCATCTTGTCCCTAGTGTTTTTAAACACGAAGATGTAGTTTGCATTCAGCGATATCGTCCGAAATTTCTTCCCCTGCGGCAGAACATTCTGCAAGATGTATATCACCCCAAAGCGCCTGTGGTGCGAGTCGCGGGTAAAGAAGTTGGAGACGTTTAAACAATCCCCGTCATACATCAAATCGTCCAGGATGACAAGGTAGTTCTCACGCACGTCGGCGAGTTCGGGTATCCCTGGATGCGCCTCGCACGCCAAAGGCAAATCCCCCGGGCAAGGCGTGTATTCCTCCGGGTGGCACCACAGCACCTTGCGCAGTGGCTTCTCGAACATGTGCGCGGCGTTCGTGATGAGATTCTTCACAAACGTGGACTCTCCGCAGCGCGAAGGCCCTGCCACCAGCATAGTGCATGGGAAGGTAAATCGCGTGGGGCATGTGGCAGTGGTGGGGGTGGGCTTCGGCATAGCCGCTGCGGTAATGACGGACATGTCCTGCTAGCAGTTTCTTTTTAATGTGAGCAACGTCCCCTCTTGAACCCGTAAGGATAGGTGTCGAATCCGTCCGTCATGACGCGCTTGGTGACGACCATTCTAAAGGTCTTTGTGGCAGGTTCTGTGACCACATTCCACAGCGGTTTCCTCGAAATCTGCGTGCCTCGCAGCCAAACCACTTTGGCACGATCCTCCAGCACGACGTTGCGTATCACGCCGGCATTCACCGTCCTTAGGTTGCCAGAGTTTAGCGTGATGCCCTTGATCTTGCACACGGTGTGCGTCTTTCCTGTCTCGGGGCACCGAATTTCTAGGCAATAGCTTTTTGGGCCCGTGGAGGCATAGCGGGAAATGTACGATCCTTTCCCGTACCTGTCCAATTCGTCCGTCATGTCCGCTAGAAAGCTCCCGACGGGAGGCATCCACTGCCCTGGTGCACCTACCGCAATCACCGAGTCGGTATCGAAATAGCACACCCGTTCGCCTAGCCGCTTCAGGTAATCGTACAGCACCAAGCGTGCATGCGCAGTTGTGTAGGTGGCAATGACGACGTTTGTGGTTCGACTTAGTCTAGGGCTCTGTTCGCAATAGCGCCACACCACGTACATCGTGTCGTCCGTGGCCGGCACGTAGGTCTGTACCTCCACGGCAGGGTGCTAAGCAGATTCGTTAGCCTAGTATACTGATCCACCAGCTCGCAGGTGGGAAGGTTATCCCTCTGCCCAAACTTGCCCCAGAAGCTGTTCAGCATGAGCTTCGCAAGCTCTCGCCTACCCGGGTTGTGGGCAATGTCGTTCGGGGACAGGGTAACCCCTTCTCGCTCGTAGAACCTTCGCACAAAGGCCTCTTTGGCCTCGGGCGTCCCGCAGTCTGCCGGCCAACCGGAGGCTTCCGTCTTAATCTTCAAGAACTGATTCACGTAGGCCTCGAAGAGCCCCTTAGATTCTGTTGTGGGGTCGTATTGCACCATGTCGTATTCCCACAACTCGTTCACCTCCAGCAGGCGGTAACCCTCCGCTAGGGCGACCTTCACCTCGTCCACCACCCAGGTTCCCGATAGCGCTCTCGCTTCGTCCTCGAGTTCGCAGCTCTCCTGGCATTCTGTCTCAGTGCATGCGCGGCAAAGTGGAAACAACAACTTTCCATTCGCTCGCATTGGCAACACGGGGTGGTACAGGTGTTGGGGCGGCAGCACCTTGCACTTCACGAGCCCTCCCTTAACCGCGCTTAAGCTAGGAATGTGTTTAAGGTGAATTTTCGGGTGGCCTACAGGATACGGCTTAGTCTTGTTGACGAAGGGGTACAGGTTGCACACATCGTAGTAAAACAACTTCGCTGTTTCCACTGCCTCGCAGTAGGTCTTTGTGCAGTTGGTGCGCCCTCCGTAGAAGGCGTGCCTAGGGTCCAAGGGGTCGGCAGTGGCAAACTGTTTGGCATACTGCGTCAGCTGCGCGTTAGCCTTCACCATTTCGTTAAAGCAGCATTCCCACATTTCGACGACGGCATAGCCGGCATGCCTTATTTTCTCGGACACCTTTACCGTGCTCTCGAACCGCGAGGCCATCGTCTCGTTTCCCGTGCAAAATAGCACCGCGTGCCTATTCGGAAAGCACTTTGGGCACCCGTGGTACCAACAGCCGTGAAATAGGTACACGGTTTTTGTGTCCACATCGAACCCGTCCACCTTGTGCCCAGCAATTCTAACCTCGCGCCCCTTCACCGCATGCATGATATTCACATTCTTCTGCTGCTCGAGCCACGTCAGCCATATACATGCTATGCGCGAATGCTTGTCGGCAAGCCGATACCCCCCAGCGGGTATCACCGCTATTTGGTTTTTAGGCATGAAACGCTTTCGGTACACGTTCATACACGCTTGCGCAATGGTCACACATTCCCTAAACGCGTCGATCCCATTCTCGTCGAGAAACTCCTTCCTAAACTTCAGCACTCCCTGGCACAGCAGCGTTACATTCATCCTACAGTACGCTAGCATTTCGGCTTGCATGTCGAAGACGTGGTTCGTGGCCCTTTTCTCCGCGTGCCACTGCTCAAAGTCTGCTCGTGTGTCCTCGGACATGCTGTCAGGGCAGTAATACCTTTGGTCTGGAATAGGCCCAACGTAGCGTTGGTGCTCTTTTGTGTTGAACAGGTACGGAAAGTAGCCTTTGCACGCCTGCAGCTGAAACGTTTTGGGAAACCTGGCCAGGGCCATCGGCAGAAAATTTAACGAATCCAGGAAGGTTACACAGTTATGCTTTATTTGGTATATCTTTGTACCGTACATAACGAGCTCGGATCTCCAATGCAACGCCCCAACCATATGCTTTAGCACAAATTGCCCGTCATAGGCTTTCAGGTTATGTGCAATGACGTGTTCGAACAGCTGTTTTATCGGTTCCTTCGCAAATATCCACTCCTTTATCCCGCATTGCGAGCAATATGCCGTTTGGTGCTGGTCGTCTATGCACAACGAGCACACCTGGTACAGCACGCATAGGTTAGGGACATGCTCAAACACGTCCGCCTTCCCTTTGTAGGAAGTGCCCTGCGTGCATTCAAAGTCTATAAACATCATCCCAAACTCGTTTCTTAGCTTCTTTCCTCTGTACGGCTGTATATAACACATATGGTTCGCTTTCACGTGCAGCTTGCAATTACCACAAAACGTCTCGCCGCACGTGTGTGAGGTCTTTCTGTCCCTCATGTTGTACAGCCTATGGCACACCAAGCACACTTTTTCCATCTCGCACACGGTGTACCCTTTGGCATATACCCCTCCCTTCATTAAATGATTCTCGTAACACACTTGCCCGTTAAAGTCCCGGTGACACTGGGTACTGCGCACATAACGCGTGAAGGGTTGTCTGCACAGCATGTGACATTTCGTGCATTTGTTGTCACCGCGGTGATGCTCCCTTGGTATCGTAAAAGGATGGTGACACTCGCGGCAATATTACTTGCACTTTAGCGCCATGTGCAGGTTCACTATCGTGTTGTAGTGCCCATCGTGTAGAATAAGATCGATGGGTTTGCCTCCGTGGTTCGCGGACTTGTATAACACCGTCTTTCCGCTATGGTCACCAAACACGGTAATGCTGTACCCCTGTAGGCCTTCATCGTATCGTTTCACGTCGTTCACCCCACCGCCTACATCTCTAAGAAGCGCCAAAGCCCTCTCCATCTGTAGGTATTCGGATCGCGTCAACGTGGTATAGTTCACGTCTTTGTCTGCCTTGGCCTTCCCCACAACGATGGCCCTTGGCAGGCATATGGCGTCCTTATTTCGAACCTCTACAATTCCTTTGTTTCTAAAGCACGCCTCGCACGGTTTATAGCATCTACCGGTGATCTCCTTCGTCCATACGCAGTTTAGCTTTAGTGGCCCACCTAACACAAACTCCTTATTGCTTTGCATGACCTTTTGCACGCTTTGCAAAAACACGTTCGTGTTCACCTGATCGAACCTGCGCACGCTCATGCTCATTGGCGCAAACCCCTCTTGAGCTGCGTGAATGGTAAGTCCTATGTACCCGGGTTCGTTTTCCAACATTTCGGTGTTCACATAGTCCAGTACATCGTCAAACATGGTGTGCAACCACTGTTCGGGTTTTGCATCTTCGGGCATTGGCTTAACCGTAATGTCGGTCTCGGTAAACCCCGAATAAAACCTAGTAAGCGCCCTTTGCTTTCGTCCTGTAATGTCAAACGTATGGTGCTCATCGTTTTGCGTATCCTGTCTACTTGTGCCCGGTTCGCCCTCCATTTAGTCTGCTCTTTTTGTTTTTTCTACGTTACCTCTAAAGGGTCAGCACTAATAATTCTATTACCCCTATTTTCTTTCATGCACTTAACTCCCTTTCTGGTGCCAATGTTTTATTCATTCGTTCATTAAGGCGTCTAAAAGAAACCTTATAACTTTTCCTTTATGAGCTAGTTATGCCGTTAGTCGTTTCGATCACCTTTCCCAACCTATTTTCTATTTTGCCAAAGTCTCAAGTGCTGCGTCACCTCTGCATGTACGCGTATATTCTAATATTCCGTTTTAGCTCCTCTTAACCTATTTCTCAACAGTTGCACCTATTCTTTGGTTTTCTACTCTAATGCTTATGCTTATGCTTGTTATCGGGAATAATTCATTAATTCATTCAGGCTTCACCTTCAATGCAATACAATGTGTTTTATTTCATCTCACTTCTCACTGCAGCCAGAGTTCTCTCTGATTATGTTATCGTATCGGTCCATGCGTTTTATTCTCGCCTTATCGTAACCGCAATGAACAGAATTCGCCTCAGCCACCGGATGTCTTTAGCGCTACCATTTCTTATCTGAACCACTACATCCCAGCTCACTATCTGGTTCACATTCGGTGGACTTTGTTATCGCTGCCACATCCTGTTCAGGTCACAATTTCAGCCTTTGGTAACAATTCTATCAACAATTACAATAGACTATGTATGTGCTAGTGTGTGTGTAATATAAACATTATGCTTATATGCATCATATCTACTCAATGCATGTTCATTGTTATACCATAGTTTTAAGCATGTGTATTGTTACAACTTTATATGCTCCACTATGTAACCCTTTATTACTTTTTACCAATAAAGATTTATACATATAGAGATTACCCAGTCAGGGTTTTTTCCGCTAATCCCACCACCTCACAAACATCCTGTAGGTTTATTTTTTTTCCAAATTTTGGCAACATAAGCCACCCAGTCTCGTAATTTCTTACAAATTCATTATTGCATTTCAAACATTGCGCAATTACACCATCTTGTTTCGTAACTGCTTCTTGCATAAATATCCATCTTGTGGCGTAACTTTTAATTCTTATTTCGCAATTCCGACACCTTGTTTCGTAACTTCTCAATACAGTATTGTGCAGGAACTTTTCCAGCATTTCGTTTTAGAATATCTATTGCACCATATTGTGACGCATATTTTTCAGCCTTGCGCTTTTCCGCCATCTTGCCATTTACTACTTTTTCCCGCCTTTTTGGCGGATTAATGCGTCACAAGCGCTTTCCCGCCTTGCGCTTTGCCGCCATCTTGGTCCGCCATCTTCAAAATTACTACTTTTTCCCGCCTTTTTGGCGGATTAACGTGTCACAAGCGCTTTCCCGCCTTGCGCTTTGCCGTCATTTTGGTCCGCCATCTTCAAAATTACTACTTTTCCCCGCCTTTTTGGCGGATTAACGCGTTACAAGCGCTTTCCCGCCTTGCGCTTTGCCGCCATCTTGGTCCGCCATCTTCAATTTTACTACTTTTTCCCGCCTTTTTGCGGATTAACCCGACACTAGCGCCATCCGCCATCTTGCCATTTACTACTTTTTGTATCATTAACTTTACAATACTTGAGATTTTTCATAACTCTGATACGCGTAACTTGCGAATCGATAGCCGACGTGTAATATTTCTGCTGAACTGAAGGCGACGTGTAGCATACAAATATTTTCGGTGAACTGACGGGGTCTATCTCTAACCTAGCCCTTTTTATTCTCCTACACCCCGATATGCCTAAAGATTATAACTGAGTTGCTATTGACTAATAAAACGCGCCAACATTAGCGTCTATTTTAATATCCAATGAAAATTATGAATACATATGCTTTAGTAAAAATGTTCCAGCAAATTCTAAGAAAAACGCGCCAACATTACGTAACTTCCTCGTCTCTAATAATGATAAACAGCTCACCCCCTCGCTGCATTATTGCACGCTATTATTGTCAGTTTCAGTAAGGCCGTATAAACTTACTTCTCAACAATAATTACAATCAACAAACATCTCAAATCAATGTCACACAAAAATGCATACTCATACTATAATCATTCTTTACATTTAAATAATTTATGATTCAAATTACTGCATCAGCATAAAGTGGAAAACAAGCAACTATCTAAATATGAAATAGCTGGATTGTTTGAAGCATTTTTACCGTTCCTTTATGCGAGAATCTGATGGTATATTACATCGCCAGTCACATTTATTGGGATGCTGCGATAAGGTTTATTAGATTATCCTCTCGAAATTTCTGACGCCGCTGAACCCTTCATTCATAGACACTGTTTTATCTCTGAAAGCTTTTTGAAGTCGTTCACTGTATTGTATTAGCGTCAATTGTGATTTAAAATCATAAAAGAATTATCACACAAAAACTGGTTGAATGAAATCTATTGATTTGATGCAGTGTTACTTTTAAAAGAGCTCGACGGACAGATAATAACATTTATATTAAATCTGTGAACGTCGACAGAGCTTTATATGGGTCGCTTTACATATCTATACTCTAAAAATATCATCAAAATAAGAGAGTTGTTGCAATAAAAGCGTAACAGATGGCCCTTGTGTTCGAGTGGTCATCCAGAGATTCCGTGTTTGATACCCGTTTGGGGAGGTGAATGAATCCCTATCTCCCGCAGAGCCTGGAAGCATGAATGTCAGGTTATTTAACAGTAAAAAATCTGATGTGTTACACTCACATGACTTTCACTACTATATCGCTTATTAGTGGGTACCATACCATTCTTACGAAATATCTTCGTTATAGATACAAAGAGAACAGCGATAGTCAAATGTTTAACAACTGGACGCTATATGCTGGCCTTAAAATTCCATACTGTTTCCATGACATCGCGAGAAACAACTGAAAATCTACAGGAGTTTAAAAGAATGGCTAAGTCCTGAACAATTTGAACCATTAACAACGGATATCTCGGAAATGGCTGATGCCACAAGAAACGTTTTTTTGAAATAAACTGTGGTTTTAAAGAATTTTCTGGGAATAGTCTAAGAAGCCCTCTTCATTCTGAATGATTGGTGTTTAATTACTAAACCGTAACAGATAGACCAACTCTGAGGCGGTATTATTAGCACTTAAATGATTTCAGTCAAATTATATAATGTGTAAATTCAATAGCAGCCCGCCTTGAAGCAATATGTGTATGTAACAATTTGTAAAATGTATGTAACAGTCATTGCATATGCTTATATTATTGTAAACATGTTCAATAATGTTATGTGAATGCATTCATTACGTAATTTAATAATGTAGGAGCTGTGGGAATAATAAGTTAAAAGTTGCTAGCAATCAGGTAATATTGAGGTAACCTTGAGGCAATAATGAGTTTGAGAGTTTAATAATACTACTTCTGATTATTGGAGCAACAATAATGTAAATTTTGAGACAGTTTAAAAATAGCCAATCAACGACCAGAAAAAGCTTTAGTTAAAAGAAGGTATTCTATTGGATTAGGATCATCCAATCAGAAACTGAAAAGGAGAAACATTTAGAAATTCAGAAGTCAGTTGCCTGCGGACAGTGTTTGTAACTGGATGCGTGATGCGTCCTCGAGAAATATATGTATTCGTGTGAGACGAAAATTGTTTACGTGTTAAGAAGTGCAAGTATTTAATAAAAACATATCACAACTTTCTCTCTATATCAGTGAAGTGTTATTTAAATCGTTTCAAGCATTAATAAAAGAAGTGAAGTAAAATTATAATCTGTGTAAGCCTACATTCTTGAACCGCACTACACTCTGTAAAGAAATCCATGTCTCTAACAATAATACTGACGCAGCCGATGCAAACATAAATATATAATATTTAAAGAAACAGTAAAATTACAAAGTTAATATGTTTTTAAACTTGGGGCAAAGGCCACCTGAAACTACACTTGGGGCGAAGGCTACCAGGAATCGAGTAGCATACGTGCAGTTACAAACAAACTTCAAGTTCGGCTCCCCAACAGTTGAAATATAATACAACAAAAATAGCTTCAAATTGACGCCCAAAGCGTGGTGCAAATAACGTAAAGATACTATCTTTCTTCAAATCTTACTACACAAAATATGTAGATGGAAACTCATTAAAGCACACAATTTATTTCAAACAGAATTTTTGTGCCGTTAACTATTGCTGAGTTATTCCTTATTGATTTGCATTTTAAAATACTTGTACTTTTCTCAAATAGAAAGTCGTTATTCTTTTCTGCCTCTCTCTTTCACCTCTCCCTCTTCTCCCTCTCCCTCTCTCTCTCTCTCTTGGCCATACACAGAGAATGAAATTTCAAAGCTATAATATAGCGATACGCTCTTAAAAGTTTTGACTATCGCTTAAATCCCTCTTTGTTTCCTCGCACGAGCAAGGAAATATGCAATAAGAGAATTTCTGCAAATGTTTAGGTATCCCGAATAACATGAAATAGGTAAAAGTATAAGCGTTTGTGATAGGGTAAAAGCACCTATAATATAGCGAACTTTCCTATTTTGAGAGGTGATATTCTTCGTTTGAGAAGTGCTGCCGTCTATGGAAACCTCGTGAAATACCTGAGCAAGACATTCTGGTATCCCTTGCTTCAGTTCGTCCTTGACAGTGAACTACGTTTTTGAAGATCTTGGAATTCTGTTGTGCTTGGAAACTCGTCAAGGTTTTGGCACTAAGGTAAGATATATTTTAAAATATTATTATTCCACTGTAAAATACATGCTATAAGCTAAGTAACTAGATTAAAATATTTTTTTAATAAATTATAATTAGTAGTAAAAAATAGCACTTCTCTGCACACACGTGTAATGCCTAATATGGGGAGACGGACGGCTAGTTCCCCATATTGGGAATCAAGAATTTACTGCTTAGCTTTTATTTTAAATTAGAGATTATCTAAAGCTTCTAAGATATTAATAATTACCTTGGCCATGTTAATAATGAATTATTAATATTAAATATACAGTATAATAAATTAATAATTCTTAGTGGCCAATAATAATTCTCAATGAATGAATGTTTTTCTTAATTTGTACAACTGATTGTATTATTGTCAGTCTTGTTAAATATTTGTCCCTTTAATGTAATTTTAGATGGCTCCAAGAAAAAAGTGGGAGCAAGACAATATGAATGTCCCTATTGTGATCGAAGTGTAAAAGGTGGGTTCATTTGTATGAAAATGTGCTAGCAAAGAAAATAAAGTCATTATGTAATGTTTCTGATATTAACTTAGTTCTTTAAACATATTTATGGCAGTACTAGTACCTTCACAAACGTTTGAATAACAAAAAGATATAAATATTGCATTTCTTTCTTATTGTATTATATGATACTCGAATTTACATGTGTTCTACATGATTCATAATGTTTAAAGTAATTTGTTTTCGATGTTTTATGTTCTTTATATGTAATTGGTTGCATAAATTCTCTCTGGTTAATGAATTAGACAGATTTCCCCATATTAGGAACACCATTCAAAAGATTCGAGAAAATGTATATTGTTCTAACACTACTTTTTACACTTGAATGTTCATCAATAGCATTTAAGTTCGACAGTAATTCTGTTTTTAAATAATGAAAATATTCAATAAAAATTCGTTCGTGTCCAAATACCTATATATTAATTTGAGTTCCCTGTCAAATTACAAAAATCCTCCCCATAACAGGAACTCTTGCCCTAATAGTTTGTACCAGAGTAAGTAGAGAAAGTCATGTGAATGCAACACATTAGTTTCTTTTGCAAAGGTTTATCTCGTTTAAGATGAAGTAGACAGAAAAATACGTCTTTCTGCAGCTGCATAAAAATAAACGATAGTGGTTAGAGAAAGTTATGTGAATGTGACGCATCAGATGAAATTTAAGACATACTTGAGCAAATTTTGAAAAGATTCACATAAAGGTTGAAGATTTCTAAGTTTGACGTGAGACTCTAGTTGCAGAAATTATCGCATAATGAAGCTGGTATTGATAAAGCGTAATTGTCCAAAGGTCACGTTAAAAGGAACATCCTGTATGTATCACATGCAGTAGAACGTGTTTAATTTGTTTTCAGGGACGTCAGATGACCAACCTTTACGTGCGGGGAATGCCCCCCCCCCCTGGGATATGAAATTCTGTATGTAGGTATCTGTCTTTCTGGACGAACGCGCTGGTATTTTATATTCCTTCCTACACGTGCTGCTGCTACTTCAGCTTCCGGTTACAACTGATTTGTGAAGCGGAGTTATCACCTACTTTATAATTCAAAAACATCATCCACACGTTTTGTATTCCTTCCTCTCTTATTGCTCGCAAAGAAGATGATATACATGTCTGTCTACGCTAGCAAAATCACTGCTCCGAATACATTTTTATTCGTGTTGTCATCGATGCCACTGCTGATGAAGCGAGTTTATACACTGTTCGAGAATAGAAAATAAAAAGGAAAATGACTGTTTGGGCACTGTACGGTATATTCTTTATAATACTTTTCCAGAACCAAAAAGTTGAACACAACGTGTTGTAGAGATGGTCCCATAAATGAATACGAAGGCAAGGAGACTCAAGTTGAGAAACTGGATAATGACAGGCAGATAGATAAAATATAGTTGTTATTTAAAACAGTATAACGTACATAGAACATTATTTGTAAAGTGCATCTAGTGCTTACGGAAATAGTGAAGTTAAATGCTACCCAAGATAAACACAAAAAAGGTGTGAGGTAAAGTTATTATTGACGTAACACCTGGTTACTTCACAAGGTACAAAAACATCATTCAAAAATAACATAACCACAACTGTGACATTCAGTATTTGCAGGCTGGGTGTAAGTTTACCAACGGTGAAGCTAATGATGTAGGGAGGTGTCGGTGATGACCAGATTGGTAGAGGCCTTCAGAGCTCCCATATGCAACCTAAGATAAAGTTGAGATTATTTGACAACAAATTGCTTACTCCAAACGAATGCGGAGATAAACTCACATTCATTACTGTCACCTATCTGGGTATGACGTAAAGTAGCTGGATGACATTAGAAACAAGTATTGGTCAAATAGAGAACAAGATTAGTAACAAAAAACTGATGTGTTGCACTCACATGACTCGCATTACTTTCTCTACTCTTGTACAAACTATTTTTACAAACGCTTATTCTCCATATGCTTCATCTTAATCGAGATAAACATTTGTACTCCAAAACTACCCCTTACACGGAACATGTTTCAAAAATTTTGATTTTCTCAAAAATGGCTCTAACGGTTTTGATTGAAATGTCATATGTTTAAGATATTTTCATGGCAAATAAAATCTACATCTTGAACTTTCTGGGAATGTCCCCAAAAGTCCTCTTCATTCTGAATGACTTTAGCATAACTGGTAAACCGTAAGAGACAAACAAAAGGTTCCTGCAACATGTAGATCTCGTTAAAACACACAATTTATGTCACATACTTTTTTTTGTGGGATGAATCATTTCCGAGATATTCCTTGTTATTTGTTTGAATTTTGCAATACTTATACTTTTTCTCAAATTCGTTTTTTTATGTCCTGGACATACAAAGAGAATGGAATACTCCACATAGCAACCAGCTCTTAAAACATTTGACTATCGCTTAAAGCCTATCAATTCCCCTTGCATCTACAAGAAAATTAGCAATAAGATTAACATCTCGATTAACATGAAGCATATGGAGAATAAGCGTTTGTAAATATAATTTGTACAAGAGTAGAGAAAGTCATGTGAGTGTAACACATCAGATTTTTGTATAACACGTTTTGGTCTATCAATTATGGTTTACCAATTACATAAAAGAGTACAAAATTACTTCGAATGAAGAGGACTTCACAGGCTAGTGTCAGGAAATTCAAGATACGCATTTTTTTCGCATGTAAATATCTTAAATACACAAAATCGTTAGAGTCAGTTTTAAGAAAATTAAAAATATCGAAAAAATTCATGTAAAGAATACTTTGGTGTGGGGAAATTTTCTTAAAAATCTTTATGTCATATCTTTGAAAGATGTTAAAGTTAACTACCAAGTTTGGTATTTCCTGAACATTTTATTCACTCACACACAGGCCTGTTTATAATTTTATCAGGGACCTCCAAACGTGTATTTACAGTGAAATCTCTACAGAGAATTTTTGTGTGGAATACAATACTTCCTAACAAAGAATTTCTCGGAAATGGTTAAAGCCAAAAGGGTTATGTTGCTTAATTATCTGATTTAATGATATATAGATGTTTTGTGTAGTAAGATTTTGTCTTTCTCTTAGGTTTTACCAATTATAGAAAATTTCTCAGAATGAAGAGGGCTTCGCAGGCTAGATATTTTATCTCAAACATATGGTATTTTAATCAAAGCCGTTACAGCGTTTTTAGAGAATACAAAATATCGAAATTATTCACCATGTAAAGAGTATTTAGGATTGGGGGATTTTCTTTACATTCTTCGTTTGGCATCTTTAGAAGATACTGAACTTAAATACCAAGATTGTCGTCGTCATTTCAAACGCTCCCCATATGGCTATGGCCTTCGGGGATACCTCATTCCACCAAGCGATGATCCATTTCTGAGGTAGAGGCACCCAGCGGGCGGAATTCGTTGCCTCCGATGGTAAGAAGGCGGTGGAATGAGAGGAACTACTGTCCATTCCAAACCAGAGTTCCCTCTGATGTAAACAGAAGCACGTGCTTCTGCTTGTCACGAACCCAAGAACACACTGTTACGCCAACGTAAATAGTTCCTTAGTACATATATTCTATTATGAAGTATTGGAGCAGGAAAGGTATAGAACGGCACATTTTATTACGGTTGTCATAAGAACTCATCGTTAAAGGTAGTGGATGTATACTAGCTGTTAAGAGATTATAAAATATTATTTTCGTCTGCTGTTGCGCTAACGCCGAGAGCATCTTGCTTGCTAATACCAACCGTATGCATGACTGCCACTATTTTACATATACGAGAAATGCAGCAATGACTTCCCAGAGGTGCTATCTGAGTACCGAATAAACACTTTGCGTAACACAGGAAGTATGAAAGCGAACGGTCATTCATAACACGCTAGCACACATATGCTCAGCTCAAGTCAAATCTTGTTATTTAGTCAGTTGGTATTTGAGTTCACATGGCAGAGGAAGGTGCGTGTAGTGCCAATAAACTGTTCAAACACAAAAGAGGGAAACCGTTAAAAAGTGGCGAAAAACAAACAAAACTTCATATATTCAACTCACTATTAGAAAAATAACCGACATTTGCATTAGTGCATATTACGAAACTAATATCGGATTTTACAGGCGTTTCAGTGAGAAGTGTAACGAAAGCGAGCAGGGAATATAAACAGACATAATAGAACGTAGAAGAGGATAAAATGTGGGAACTTGTTTTGTGCGACAGTGCTGTGGATAAGCTTGTCATTATTTTGGAGAGTAGTTCTGATTTCGATATGGCAGCTGAGTCACCTTCGGTGAATTCGGATTTGGGTGTTGCACTTTTGACCGAGGATTGTGATTAACGCAAGTAAAATGTTCATTGCCGCATACTTATAAAATCGATTGTTACCTCAGGTTGCATTTTGAACTATAATTCTCACACAGGGTGCGTTTTTATAGATTTAAACAATGTTCAACAAGACGTGAGAGGGGAACAAGCTGCCATTAGGGGCGGGAATTGCGAACTACTTTCGCGCGGATAATACAAAGAGTTTGTTTTCAGTGAAAGGCACTCTGGTTTGGAATGGATAGTAGAGCTTTTACCGTGGACTCAGAACCACGTTGTTCCTTGTGGATACTTCACATGAGCAAATCAGAGGTAAAAGCGTGGATAGGGCGAATTAAAATCGCCGGGGATTGAACGCCGGACTTTCAGTCAAGAACCGGAAACGAAATCACTGCGCTACCCCGGCGCCCATACCAAGATTATTATTTATGGAACATTTTGTTTTAGACTTTGCTGTTCACAGACACACGCTCGGAGCTTTCCTAAAATTCTCTCTTTGTGGATTCAGGGAGTCTAAATACGTATATTTCCACTGAAATCTCGGTATAGAATTTTTGCGAAAAACCCAACTAATTTTAACCCATAAGACATTTAAAGCAAGCTACATTCATTTTTTTTCGCGCAACGAAACAACGGTTGCCAGGTAACGGAGTTGCGTCGTGCACAATCGTGGCTAATGGCGGCCTGATAAGTGATATTGCCAACCTAACAGCACTCTAACTTCCGATAGACGCGGCAGTTGCCATGTTTAAATTGCGAAATTGTGTCGTCCATAAAGTTTTATGTATCGACTCCAACATTACGTTCCATCCATTGTACTCAAAAAGGCGTTAGCGTTCATTGATGAGCCCTTTTTTGTGCTCGGCGTGTTTAAATGCAAACACTCGTGGCCATGTCGTCCAAATATTGTCTCTTTTTCTTTTATTAAACTCACAGCCACACATACTCCTATTACAATAAACTGCATCACATTCCAGAGGTCTCGTTACGGACAGTTATCTGGATAAGGTGTTTCCTTTATCCTAAAATCGAGTAAATTTAAACATTTCATTCATTTACCGTCGGATATAGCCTACCCGAGTTGTGGATTTCTATCACTTGTGTTGGACTCATATGACTTCCTCTGCTCACTCTCCTACAACTGTCCTTACAAAAGCTTATTCTTCTTTTTAATCGAGGTAAACTTGTATAAGAAGAGTACAGTAGGTTAAAGCAGGTCACTATGTGATAGCTTTGAAATTGCATGCTCTTTGCATGACCTCAAACAAATGCGAATATCAACTTACCGCTTGAAAAGAAGTATAAATATTTGACAATTCAAAAGAGGCAGTATTATTAACAGTCTAATTATATAATATATAAATTCAATAACAGCCCACCTTAAAGCAATATGTGTATGTAACAATATATAAAAAGTGTATATTACAGTCATTGTAAATGTTTATATTATTGTATACATATAATAAGGTTATGTGAATGTATTATGCAATTTAATAATGTAGGAGCTGTGAGAAATAGGTTAAAAGTTGCTAACAATGAGGTAACAATGAGGTAACCTTAAGGCAATAACGAGTAACAATGTTTAATAATGCTACTAGTCATTATTGGAGCAACAATAATGTAAATTTTGAGACAGTTTATAAAATAGCCAATCAACAACCACGAAAGGCTTAAGTTAAATGAAAGTATTCTATTGGATTAGGAATAGCCAATCAGAGACTTGAAATACAGAAAGTTACAAATGTGGCGGTAGAAATCAAGTCAGTTGCTTGTAGACATCGTTTCTAACCGGACGCGAGACACGTCCTCGAGAAATTTAATACGTATTTTGTGTGAGACAAAAATAGTTTACGTGTTAAAAAGTGCAAATAATTAATAAAAAGAATCTCATAGCTCTCTATATCAGTGAAGTGTTATTTAAATTGTGTCAAGGATTAATAAATGGAGTGAAGTAAAAAATTATAATTTGTGTAAGCCTACATTCTTCAGTCGCACCACAACCCTGCAAAGAGAAACATGTCTCTAACAGTAATACTGACGCAGCCGAGGCAAACATAAATATATAATATTTAAAGAAACAGTAAAATTACAACGTTAATATTTTTAAACATTTTTGGGGGGCAAAGGCCACCGGAAACTACATTTGGGGCGAAGTCTACCGGAAAGCAGGTACCATACGTGCGGTTGCAACTACTTCCAAGTTCGGCTCCCCAACAGTCGAAATATAATACATCCTACTTCAAATCGGCTTTCCATACGTGAAGCAACAACCTACTTAAAATTGACGCCCAAAGCGTGGTGCAAATAACGTAAAGATATAATAACTACTTCACAAACCAATAACAAAGAATATCTAGGAAATGGTTAACTCCACAATAATTTTATTTTACATAAATGTCTATGCTTTAACAACATACACATTTTATTTGTCATGCAAATATCTTAAACATATTGTATTTTAATCAAAATAGTTAGAGCTATTTTTTTTAGAAAATCAAAATTTCGAAAATTGTTCCATGTAAAGGGTAGTTAGTTATGGGAGGATTTTCTTGAAAATCCTTGTGTCACATCTTTGGAAGATACTGAATTTAAATACTGTAATGTCCCTGGGGTCTTGCTTACAAGGGGATGAACAGACTTATGCGGTAGAGAAGGTTGGTACCGGGCCGAGGTGCGAGGGTCCATGATAGGGTATCGAGGAGGGAGAAGCGACAAATAAATATCGAGGGGTTGTATCAAAAGCTAACGACTATATTCTGGGATACTTTAACATAGCATTCGGGTATAGGGGGCATACGTGCAACAACAGACATCTCTGATTTGGAAACCTCTGACCGGACTTGCTATTACACTGGGTTAAAGGTTAACTAGCTAGGTTGGGGCATCGTAGCATGCAGAAGAAGGAATCGAGAGCTTGACCCACATACATGACCAATACATACCCTCCATAAAGCCAAGTAAGCGACCTGGTGTCCTATAAACCAGTTGAAAGTGGATATACGACACACATATGTGTACATACATATAAACATATAGAAATATATCAATATGAAACAAGAGTTGTACATAATAATGTGATTCAGCAAGAAAGATGTTAGAATATTTAGCAGTCAAGAAATGTACAAATCAGATTATAACTTAGATAAGTAAGGGATGGGCGAGGTAGTTAATTCCAGGTAAAAGATAATTCTAGGTAGTGCCCACCTTTCACCAAGCTAATGAGCAAGGAACTGGAAGCAATAAGGAGAAATAGAAAGAGACAGAGATATTGAATTTGCTTCCGGACGCGTCATTGGGACGCGTGTGCGAAAAGTTTTGTAGCAGAATATTTTCATACATAATAAAGTAACGCGGTCTGAGGACCGATTAGAAATGTTATATTTTAGGGCGGGAAGGTAAACGTCAGTAGATTTGAGTATAAAAAGGGGAAGAAGGCCCCACATTTTCACTCCCTTATACAATCTCGTCGACATACAGTGATACTCGTGGACGACGGATGCACGTGTATGCATCTGGATGGGAAGCGTGTGCAGTTAAATTAGGCTTCTAATTTATTATTATGGTGGAAATTGTTACAAATGGGAACAGCTAGACGCCCATAAGTATTTTGTTGATAATAAACCATATTTTGAGGCAGTATTTGTAACACTTAAACGATTTCCGTCTAATTATATAATATAAAATACAATAACAGCCCGACTTAAAGCAATATATGTATAATATAATGTATAAAATGCATGTAACAGTCATTGTATTAATGTTTATATTATTGTATACATGTGTAATAATGCTATGTGAATGTATTACGTAATTTAATAATGTAGGAACTGTGAGAATAATGAGCTAAAAGTTGCTAACAATGAGGTAACCTTGAAGCAATAATGAATTAGAAAGTTTAATACTGCTATTAGTAATTCTTGGAGCAACAATAATGTAATTTTTGAGACAGTTTATAAATAGCCAATTAACAACCATAAATAAGCGTATGTTACATAAAAGTATTCTATTGGAGTATGATTAGCCAATCAGAAACTGAAATGGAGCAAATTGTACAAATTCAGAAGTTAGTTGCTAGTAGACAGCGTTCCTAACCGGACGCGAGACGTGTCCTCGAAAAGTTTAATACGTATTCAGTGAGAGACAAAAATAGTTTAAGTGTTGAAAAGTGCAAGTATTTAATAAATAATCTCACAGCTCTCTATATCAGTGAAGTGTTATTTAAATCGTGTCAAGAATTAGTAAAAGGAGTGAAGTAAAAATTATAATCTGTGTAAGTCTACATTCTTAGCCGCACCACTCCCTGCTAAGAAATTCATGTCTCTAACAATAATACTGACGCAGCCGAGGCAAACATGAGTATATAATATTTAAAGAAACAGTGAAATTACAAAGTTAATATTTTTAAATTTGAGACGAAGGCTACCGGAAAGATTTTACCATACGTGCGGTTGCAACTACTTCAAGTTCGGCTCCCCAACAGTTGAAATACAATACAACTCCTGCTTCAAAGATACTACTTTTTCAAAATTGGCTTTCCAACAGTGAGGCAGACAAACAACCTTTCGCAATTTTAAGGGAAATGTTGTGTATTTTAATTTGCCTCACCTACGAAAACCTTGAGATCAGTGAAACTAGATAGATAGGTAACTTATTAGGAATGGAGAAATCATCAGGCGCTGAGCAGAGGTAGCCGGAGACCAGACACTGCAGCAGAGGGCATCAACCAGAGGAACAACGTTTTCCCGCTACACAGTGTTTCTTACATTACATCTCCATGAAATCTAATGCGATGGTTAGAACTCTACAATACCAAGTTTGGTACTTATCCGAATTTTCGCTTTTGATTTATGCTATTCACAGATACAAACACATCCACAAGCAAACAATTTTTAAACGTTTTTTATTCAGGAGACCTCAAAACATGTATTTGCGGTGAAATCTTAATATCGAGTTTTTGGGTGTAATGCAACATTTAATATGTACCTGTAGACACGTTTATAATATGCTGGATCATGAACTCGTTTAAGAAGAAGGCTGTATGTATGTGCTTGACCCGAAGCGATACACAGGAGCAACAATAAGGAACAAAGCTGGTCAGCATGCTGTCCCGACCCCCAGCAGAGTTCTTGCAGCCAACATTTTTATGAACATCATAAAAATTACAACGTAAAAACAAAAAAAAATCTCTCCCCTCTAGCAGTAGTAGCAGGGGGCATGGTTTATATGTAATGTCTTTATAGAACATGGGGTTGGCAGGAGGGGTTGTTTATGATTGCCAATAAAACACCAGCAGTGTTGTACTAGGTAATAATTCCGTTGTTTATGTACATACTTGAATTGACCTGCGTCCTGTGCTAAATTGTTATACATGTTGGTAACTGATGCTAAGACCTGGGAAACTTTTGAAGATGGGAATAGAATAAAATCACAGCGGAGGAAAGAAAAGAAAAAAATCTGAACTGTTACACTCATATGGGATTTTAATCAAAATCGTTATAGCCATTTATGAGAAAATTGAAATTTTCGAAAAATATTCCATGTAAAGGGTAATCTGGGGTGGGGGGATTTTCTTGAAAACCTTTGTGTCGCATCTCTGGAAGATACTGAACCTAAATACCAAGTTTGGTGTTTATCCGACTGTTCGTTTCAGAGTTATGCTGTTCACAGACACACACACAAGAACATGTTTCCAAAATTGCATTTTTTTGGATTCAGGGGGTGTCAAAACATGTATTTCCGGTGAAATCTCGGTATCGAATTTTTGGGTGGAATACAATACTTCCACTGCTTACTACATGTAGTAGAGAAAGTAAAAACAACCAATGTAAACATAAGAATGCTCAAATTGGCACATTGCTTTGGTCCCAACCCTAAATTCTAATGTAGGTACTTAGTATGGTGTGCAGTTAAGCCATACCCCATATTCCAAGAAACATTGTACCGTTACAACAAGTATTAACTCCTGGCACATGCGTACAAGGTTTTTACTGTTGGTGCTGGTCAATGTGGTTTGAGCTTAAGATGTCACCGAAAAGAAAGCGGTTGTAATAAGCATTGAAGAGAAAGGCGAAGTCGACGACAAAGGATTCAAGTCGTTAGAGGTAAGAAAGCGGAATGGCGCAGGCGGCAATGCCTGTGTCAGCATTCCAGAGGTCGTGAGTTTGATTCCCGTGGCCAACTGTCCTCACCCATGGGGGGGGGGGTTCACCGAGTCGCGACGAGGATGCTGGGGAGGTTCGTTACATCCCTCGAATTTTCTGTCTCTCCGTTTCACCTCATTTCATTTCACCTCTGGGTCTATTGCAGGGTTGCAAGTGTCTGCGGAAGTCTCGGCGTTGCATGGCAGGGGAAAAGGATGCTCTATGTAACACTTCGTCCCCCTGAATGGTAGCGGTCTCTGAGTCCCACACCTCGCAGGGGGAGGGTAGCCGGTTGTACCAGCTGCCATCCGGGGAGTTTCAATCTGGAACACTGCCCTCTGCCCTGCCGTGCCTTCCTGGTCCGGCCGCCCTCTGTCTGCTCTCGCCTCACCCATCCCTCTCGGGTGGTCCCCGTCGATGTGCTAAACCCGCCTCTGCCCCTAGCCCTAGTGGAAAGACAGACTATACATTTGTATTCAAACGCTAACGAGAAATATTGAATTACGTCGCTATCAATAACATAAAAACTTTTATCTTTAGGTTGCCTTACGTTTTGTAAAACAAAGCACTGAATCAACGCCAATGACGTGATATAGCTGCCAGGAAGCGCTGTGAAAAGAAAGTTCTGGAAAAAAAATATTGTGACGCGTTACATTCACATAACTTTCTTTAACCTCTATAGTGTATTAGTGGGTAGAAAGTAAATGTTACTGAAGTTTATTTTTCTATCTACTTCACTACCTCATTTTAATCGAGATAAATATTTGTAGATGTAAGCTACATTACACATTTCGTTATAGATACAAAGAGAACAGCGATAGTCAAATGTTTAACAACTGGACGCTATATGCTGGTCTTAAAATTCCATACTGTTTCCATGACATCGCGAGAAACAACTGATTATCGACAGGACTTTAAATGCATGAACGATAATGAAAACTCGAACAGTTAATAACGTATATCTTAGAAGTGGCTTATGCTACAACAAAATTACTTGTAGTAAATTGTGTGTTTAAAGAGATCTACTTTTTTGTGTAGCACGTTTTCGTCTATCGCTTAACGTTTACAGTTATGTAAGATTATACAGATGTTATTTCGAATGAAGAGGACTTCATAGAGTATTAACAGAAAATTGAAGATGTATATTTTATTTTCCATGAAAATATCCTTAATATGTGATATTTTAATTAAAATCATTTGTGCAATTTTGGGAAGAAATAAATTTCGAAAAATTTTCCATGTAAAGTGTAGTTTGGGGTAAGGGAATTTTCTTGAAAATCTTCGTGTCACACCCTTAGAACACAAATGATTCGACGGATCAGTTGTGTTCTGTTCTGAGTGTATGTCAAAAGTGTCTCAATTGTAAAGTTTATGCTACGTTGAACATCTAAGTGTGTTTAGCAGCCACTAGTATCCATAATAATTATTATCTTACAATTATTGTTTTAAAGTGCTGTCACTATTCATTTGTTTCTCGCAATGTCGTACAAAAAGGCATGGAATTGCAAAGCGATGAGATTTTTTAAAATCTAACTATCGATTTAGTCTTCTTACACCTAGCTACAACAAAATTGTAAATTTGTAATCAAAGCTTATCTCGATTAACAAGAAGTAGATCTCCTAAGTTTTTTGTAAGAATAGTTGTTTCTAGAAGTGAGTGGAGATACTCATGTGAATGCAGCAAATAAGACATTTTGCTATTTGTTAATAATAAAGTGTTTTTTAAATGATTTCGATACACATTTTTTAGGTTTATAGAAATATACTGGACGCTAGTAAGACAGTCAAGTGTTTAACAAGAGTCTTGCTATATGTTATAAACACTCTTTGCATCACCTGACGAGAAACAAAAGAACATGCATAACGTTTCAGAACGTGTAGCCTGAAGTACTCGAAACTCTGATCCATAACATCTAAAGCTATTAAAAATCTCTGACGTATTATATTTACGTAACTTTTTCTACCTATGTCATTTATTTTTGTGTAGCTTTTACAAACTATTCATACTAAAGCTTATTTTTGTATCAACTAACAGAGATAAACGTTTGCCAAAATACCTCCATTACACATGCAGAACGGACACATTCATTTCTTTAATTATTCTGTTCGAAGTTCACTCAGTGCCCCAATTTTAGCACCAAATTAAGCAGGATGTTCTGGAGGTTTGATTGCCTGTCACGAGATGCACAGATGCTCATGTTTTACTCGTAATTGTTAGTTTAATTGTCGGTAACTGTTTTTGAGATTTTGTTCTACTCAACGTGAAAATGGAGTACACATTAAATGAACGACTCTTCCTTGTAAAGCAATACTGGATTACGAATTCAATTACAGCTACTCAAAGGGTATACCAGAGAGAATTTGGTGTTCGGAATCCTCACCAAAGAAACACAATACTGGGACTGGTAAACAAATTGGAAACAACTGGATCTCTGCTGAATGAAAAAGGCAAAATTCGTTCATCTAGACTTCCCACGGTTGTTGACAAGCGCACGACTGGATCAGTCACCCAAAAAATCGTTAGGACGTTTGTCGCAGGAGACAGAGTACAGCTACTCAATGTTTCAGAGAGCTGTGAAAAGTGCAGGCCTAAAGCCGTATAGGATTACGGTTGTCCATCAGTTACAGGAACCAGATAAGGATAGACGACTGAATTGTTGTCGTTGGTTTCAGGCTTTCATTGTGTAAAATCCTGTCATATTGTTCATCATATGATACACAGATGAAGCATGGTTCCGTTTTTCCGGCTATGTGAACTCAAATAACTCACGCTATTGGGCCAGCAAAAATCAACATGTTATTCATGAAGCACCTATGCACCCGGTTAAAATCGGAGTTTGGTGCGCAATTTCCGCACAGAGAATAGTAGGACCAACCTTTTTTAAAACAATGTGAACACTACAGAGCACCGACGGATTTTCATGGAGTTCGCTGAGCAACTAGACGATATAGAGCTGAGTCAAGGATATTTTCAGCAGGACGGCGCTACATGCCATACATCAAATGAATCCATGGCGCTAATTGCAAGTTTCTTTGACGACCGAAAAATTTCCAAGAACCTGTGGACACTAAGATCTCCAGATTTGACATCGCCGGACTTCCTATGGGGTTGCTTAAAGGACAGGGTTTATGCCACACGTCCCCAGACATTGGACGATCTGAAGCACAACATTACACAGGAGATTCAAGCAACTAGCAAATCTAGACAACAGAGTCTTCCAACGAGTGGCCAGTAACATAGAACGATGTGTTGAGTTGTGCCTTATGCAGGATGGAGGACTTTTCAACATTTGCTATAGAAGTAAATAATTTCCCAAAGTTCCTCTGCATTTCCGGTATAATAAGTTGTCCCTAGCTTAACTCGTTTTGAAACAATTCAACAAATAAATGTGTCAGTTCTTCATAAATCACCCTGTATATTGTGACGACAAATGGGCGGTGTCACCTTTTAAAGTCATCTTCATTCTCTGCTTTTGACTCTGCTGCCGGCTGCTACAGTGGTTGGCTATGAGATATTTCTCTGGGGATATGCGTGAGTGTATTGTGAAAGGATAGCACCAGTTTAAACTGACTGAGAAACTATAACAGTTGAATTGTTATACCTGCAGTATCAATTTTACGGTTTGAAATAACTGTTTCCGCAAAAAAAGAAACTAGAAGCGTATCTTGCCGTAAGTCGCTTAAATGCTTAGCGCTAAAACCCCTCGCTAAGTAACTGATAACCCAGCGTGGTCTTACACGCTACCAACTGACAGTCACCGTTAAAGATTGTAAGTCCCTACGGCTTTACATGAAAGAAAAGAACGAAAGACGTAAATTTCTTTTCGAGTGAAGGAAAAAAACCACAGTTACGTGCCAACCTCAGCCCCAATAGGCATCGGAGATTGAGAGAGTGGGACTCGCCAAGAGGTGGCCACACCCACTAAAAGACTCCTCCACCGGAAGGAAGGAGAGAGAGGAATTCTAGAGAGGATATGCAGCAGTATTGCCATTGCAGCTGCGCATTTAGGGTGCGAGTATATTGGCCGGTCCGGAAAGTTAGGTGAAATTTGGAGCATGGCTGAGGCTCTACCTGCGCCCTTGGGAACTCTGAATGGTGTAATGAGGGAGGGTTGTGAGGGAAGGAATGAGGTATCTGAAAGAAATCTGGGCAAACCCAGTTTACCACCGTAACGAATTCGGTGTGATGGCTTGTAGAAGTACTTTAGCTGCCGAGCACAGCCTTTAGGTGCAGCGTCTGGCCACTCAGGTGACTCTGTAGCTGACTTCCTCAGGAACAACTTGAGCTCATCCTTGACGATTCTCTGGACTGTGATTGTAATCCCGCATATAATAGCGTTGAAATCGTTAGTCGTTAGCAGATTCTGTACCTGTAGATTGGTGCTTTCTTGCGTGGAATGAAGTTCTTGTGGTACTCAGAAAGTACCTCATCCAAGGCTGTAACCCATTCTGAGAGGTGAAGTACCTCAGCTTATGGTCCTCCAATTTCTGGAGAATCTCCGGTTGAGCTGTGTTGATGGTGATGAGGTCTTTGTGTTGAATGCTTCGCCCTGGGCTAGAGAATGCGGAGATGGCGGTGACTGTCGTCGTCCGGGAGAGCGAGGGACTGCGCCTGGCCTGGATAATGGCCGAAGCCATCACAGGTAGCGCAGTACCGGCGCCGGTGCTGCAAGTTGTGTCAGATGAGGTCGGCGGTCAGGTTAGGTGCGCCACAGTAGTGGCACCTCCGGTCGCTGGAGCAGGACCGTATGGTAACAGCGGTAGCCCCACATCCAGTGCATTCAACTATTCCTCCCTGTCTATCCAACATCATCAGCGGTTGGTTGTGTATTCTGTTAGCTTTGGCACCTGAAGAAGCAGTGCGACAGTTGCCTAAGAACTTCCCTGACCACGGCAGAGATGCGGGAAGGCAAGAGCTGGCGAGAATTGGAGGCGGCGTTGATGTTAGCGGCTGAATCGGTTTCATTGGTTGGAGGCGGTAGAGAGTCGGCAGGCTGCGCAATGTGCAACACCTTCATCGCTGGTAGGCTTTGGAACAGCGTTGTTATTTTGTCTTCTTCCTACCCGTGCTGAGAGATCTCGAAGCGAAGTGGTACTTTTCGCAATCCACTATCTTTTATTAACTTAAGTCCCGCCTACTTCAGAACTACCCCACCAAAATTCCCACATTTACATTGCCAAATTTTACGCATCTGAAACACAACTTTTACTCGTTGACAACCAAATTCTAGGAATTCTTACACTATCTCAACGTTTACGAAACGGCCTTCGTGCAGTTTCACATCTCTTATTTCTTAACGTCTTGAATTCTAGCTACTGAACCTTGAATTAATGGGCTTCTTGTTCACCTAAGTTCTCCGGAACGCTTAATTATCTTAGCTGCTCTACACTATGACTAATTGCTTTTCCTGAACCAGTAATCCGCCTTGTACTGACTTCCTTATTCACTTACAAACCTGTAAGCCCTTCGTCTTCCATTATTCATTCATTCAATATATCGAAATTATTTATTGCAATTATTGATCCCTTTTACTACATTTCTTTATTTAATTATTTAGATCTCTTTGTCAATAACTACGATAGCAATTGAACTGAAGGTACAAGAGTGATAGAGGAAATGGAGCCGATAGTCAGATGTTTAAAAGCAGGGTGTTATATGCTGGTAATCTTGACATCGCAAAACAAAAACAACTACAACTGAATACTGACCGCTTCAAAAATGTAAAAATATTGGAAAATTCAAACCTATAACAAGGGTTACCTCGGAAATGGATGATGCCACAGATAAGTTATTTGAAGTAAATTGTGTGTTTCAAAGACCATGAAGTTTTTATAGAGCAGTGCTAGGATATAAGAGAGCAGATCATAAAAGCAATGAAGATATAAGAAAAGAATTATATATACACACATTCTGAATAAAAAAAAATCTGATGTGTTACACTCACATAACTTTCTCTACTCTTGTACAACCTAATTTTACGAACGCCTATTCTCCATATGCTTTATGTTAATCGAGATATCGAGATGTCAATCTTATTGGTAATTTTCTTGTAGATGCAAGGGGAATATGGTAGCTTTTAAGCGATAGTCAAATATTTTAACGCTGGTTGCTATGTGACGCATTCCATTCTCTTTGCATGTCCAGGACATAAAAAAATGAATAACGAATTTGAGAAAAAGTATAAGTATTGGAAAATTTAAGGAAATAACAAGCAATATCTCGAAAACGGTTCACTCAACAAAAGAAATGTATATGACATAAGTTGTGTATTTTAATGCGATCTACATTTTTTGTGTAGTAAAATTTTGTCTATCTCTTATGGTTTACCAGTTATGCAAAAGTCGTTCACAATGAAGAATACTTTTGGAGACATTCCCAGAAAATTCGAGATATACATTTCATTTATCATGACATTATCCTAAACATATGATATTTTCATCAAAATCGTTAGAGCCATTTTTGAGAAAATTAAAATTTTCGAAAAATCTTCCATGTAAAGGGTAGTCTGGGGTGGGGGGATTTTCTTGAAAACCTTCGTGTCGCATCTCTGGAAGATACTGAACCTAAATACCAAGTTTGGTGCTTATCCAATTGTTCGTTTTTGAGTTATGCTGTTCACAGACACACACACACAGACACACAGACACACACACACACAGGGACATGTTTCCAAAAATGCTTTTTTTGGATTCAGGAGGTCTCAAAACGTGTATTTCCGGTGAAATCTCGGTATCGAATTTTTGGGTGGAATGCAATACTTCCCCTACTTACTATACGTAGTAGAGAAAGTAATTAAATATAAAACCGAGTGAGATGGCGCCGTAGTAACGCGTTCCCGGGTTCGATTCCCCACTATAACCCATGGGTTTTTTCGGGGGTTTTCCCGCGTCGTCAGGCGAATGCTGGAGTGCTTTCTTCGGATTTCCTGTCCCTCCATTTCGTTGGACCCTCTGTGTGAGGAGGCGAGGTCCTCAGTGCACTGGCTTCTCATCTGGAAACTGTAGGGACACTATCATTGCCGTGCCGTCACTCCTGGTTCCGGCCGCCCGGTGTCTCCTTTCACCTCCTCGTCCCTCCCGGGGCGCCACCTTGTGGGGCATAGGTACAATATCCTCACTAGAGCAGTGCCGAGTCCCCTCCAATCATCACAAAAATAAAGAATATAAAACAAAGTTGATAAGTCATCTTCAAAGAATGAATACAGAGAGAGCACCACTCCATTTTAAGACTCATAAACCAATAGGGAAAGAAATATAGGAAGACCAAATAAAAAGTGGCAGATCATTACAAACAGAAATGTTTAATGCGTAAAGAAATAAGAAGAGGAAAGATTTCCACATTTTCTATATAGTATGTTTTCCTCCATCTCTCATGGTTTACCAATTATACAAAATTATTTCCAAATGAAGAAGATTTCACAGAAAATGCAAGACATGCATGTTATTTGTGTTGTAAATATCTTAAACATATTATCGTTTAATCAAAATCGCTTGGGCCATTTCTGAGATAATCAAAGTAACGAAAAAGCGTAGTTTTGTGTTAGGTTGAAAATCCTTCTGTCGCGTCCTTGGAAAGACAATTGTTTGTTTTTTTGCGCTATGGTGTTCACAGCCATTGCGATAGGGGGCAGTGCAATATATTAAAACAAACGAAAGTTGACATAGAGAGCGCCGCGTACGTTAAGAATGTAATATAACATGTGAGGTAACGACATGTTGTTCACACCAAATTAACAGACTCACTAGAGAGTTAGTTTTATTGTGAGCGAACGTGCCATTATTATCTGCAGTTTGAAAAGCCTGGGTCTTCCTCATACGAAACTGCACACCGCATTGGGACGGGCATTCTCTTGTCACACAACAATGGTGGCATTGTTTCTGCGATCGACAGCTGGGAGGCGATACACGCATTGTCATGGATATCGGGTACAGGTGGAGCAGCGATAATAGACCCTTCCCTTCCCTTGAAAACGTTACAAACCGACATTGTTCGTCGCTTTGCCAATATTTGGTGCCGGGATCTGTTTACGCGACTTCTCTATTCACATGTCATAATGAGCACTCCTACAAAATAACTGTAAACCGACGGAGATGGATCTGTGCCAGCCATTTCGTTATTTACTGCGCAAAATAATCTCACTCTGCCTCAAAACACGCTACTAAACTTCTATGTCTCTCACCTTCCAAGAAAAACTTAAATGTTACATTAACATACCTTTACAGAAACAGCTACATTACACATTTCGTTATAGATACAAAGAGAACTGCGATAGTCAAATGTTTAACAACTGGACGCTATATGCTGGCCTTAAAATTCCATACTGTTTCCATGACATCGCCAGAAACAACTGAATGTCGACACGATTCAGAATGACAAAGTATTGATCAATTCGAACCATTAATAACAGATATCTCGGAAATGGCTTATGCCACAAAAAAGGTTATTTGCAATAAATTGTTTTAAATAGATCTACACACACACATAGTAGGTAGAGAAGATATTGCATTCCACCTAAAAATTCGATGCCAAGATTTCACCGGAAATACATGTTTTGAGACATCTGAATAAAAAAAAAGCATTTTTATAAAAAAAAAAACTCCGTTTGTGTGTCCGTGAACAGCATAACTCAAAAACGTAACGTCGATTAACACCCAACTTGGTATTTAGGTTCAATATCTTCTGAAGAGGCGATGTGAACACCTTCAAGAACATTCTCCACACCAACTAATCTCTACATGGACCACTTTTCGAAATTTTTCATTTTCTGAAAAATAGCTCTAAGGATTTTGATTAAAGTGTCATATAATAAATATTTTTGTACAACAAATAAAATGTAGCTACGACTCGAATGTTTGGGAATAGTCTTTGAAGTCCTCTTCATTCCGAGGCAATTTTGCACAATCCTGTATTAACTGGTAAACGTTAAGCGATAGACGAAAACATACGAGTACTATGCAATATATCTGATGTGATGCTTTCACATGACTTTCTCTACCCTCTATCGTTTATTAGTGTATGTAAATACTTTTAAAATATGCCATTTTAATCAAAACCGTTAGAGCCATTTTTACTTTCTCTACTATGTATAGTAAGTAGGGGAAGTATTGCATTCCACCCAAAAATTCGATACCGAGATTTCACCGGAAATACATGTTTTGAGACCCCCTGAATCAAAAAAAAGCATTTTTAGAAACATGTCCGTGTGTGTGTCTGTGAACAGCATAACTCAGAAACGAACAGTCGGATAAGCACCAAACTTGGTATTTTGGTTCAGTATCTTCCAGAGATGCGACACGAATTTTTTCAGGAAAATTCCCCCACCCCAGACTACCCTTTACATAAAACATTTTATCGAAAATTTTAATTTTGTTAAAAATGGCTCTATCGATTTTGATTACAATATCATATCTTTAAGATATTTTAATGATGACAAATGAAATGTATATCTTGAATTTTCTGCGATTGTCTCAAAAAGTATTCTTCATTGTGAACGACTTTTACATAAATGATAAACCATAAGAGATAGACAAAAGTTTACACACAAAAAATGTAGATCGCGTTAAAATACACAATTTATGTCATATACATTTGTTTTGTTGAGTGAACCATTTTCGACATATTACTTGTTATTCCCTTAAATTTTTCAATACTTATTTTCTCAAATGGGAATTCGTTATTCATTTTTTTGTCTTTGATATGCAAAGAGTTATAATCTGTGGGAAAGGGAATGGTGCTGCACCTAGCAACCAGCTATTAAGAGATATGTATGTGCTTAAAGGCTACTGTATTTCTATATTGCCCTTGTAAATATATATTCCCCTTACATTTACAAGAAAATTAGCAATAAGATAGAGTCTGCAAATGTTTATCTCGATTAACATGAAGTAAATGGAGAATAAGCGTTTATAAAAATAATTTCTACAAGAGTAGAGAAAGTCATGTGAGTGTAACACATCACTTTATAAGACACTGAACATACACACCAAGTTTGATATTTATCTCACTTTTCGGACTCTTAACTAAAATGTTTTTATTTATTTGTTTATTCATGGTCCTCAAAACATGTATTTCCGGAGAAATCTTGGTATCGAAGTTTTGGATGGAATGCAGTACCTTCTCTATCTACTATGAACGTGGTAGAAAAACTAGGTAGAGAAACTAAAAATCTGAAGTGTTACATTCACATGACGTTCACTATCCACTCTTCAAAAATTATTTTTATAAAGGGTTATTATTATTATTATTATTATTATTATTATTATTATTATTCTCCAAACATTTTTAGAGAAAATCGTGTGATGTTTTGATCATTATGAGCTCGTAGCTCGCAAAATATCGACTTCTGACGGTTCCATCATTCTCGTAAGCTGTTTTCAAGTAGGAGTACAGATAAAAGCGTAGCTACGCTATTAAAGTCCATCTTGCAGACTAATTATTAACCTGGGAGAACATGGGCAGCCAGTCCATCAGAATGCATTACTGCTCTTGAAAGTTGGCGAGCAAAGAGGCAAGCCAATTAAGGAAGAAAAAAAACTGCTGCATCCTCACAAACAGACTTAATGGTTACTTCAGCAAATATCCCAGTTCAGTGCATGCTCTTGTAGAAGAATATCCAAGTGGAAAATTGAACCGATGTTTACTGCACAACGTCGCTCCAGATGGGATCGTTTGCTTTCCATCTTCTCCTACCACAGCCACTCAAAATACTCAAAATCATAATCTACGTTACTACACACCCAGCTTCCTAATTCTTCCCTCTTTCCTTTGCTTGATTCGTTTCGCAAGCTCCATTCTTCTTCAGATTATTCCAGGTTATTTTTCTGCATTCTGTATTGCTTATTTTACTAATGTACCTCGTATATAGTAAGTAGAGACGGTATCGCATTCCACCAAAAATTCGATATCGAGATTTCACCGGAAATACATGCTTTGAGGCCCATGAATACAAAAAAACAATTTTTAGAAAAACGTCCGCTTGTGTACCTGTGTCTCTGTCTGTCAACACGTAATCAATAACGAAACTTGTTATTTAGCTTCACTACCTTCCAAAGATGCGACATAAAGATTTTCAAGAAAATTCCCTTCCACAAACTACCTTTTACATGGAAGACTTTTGAAATGGCTCTAACGATTTTAATTAAAATACCATATATTAAAGACATGGGAATAAAAGATTCATCTTGAACTTTCTGGGGATAACCTTTAAAGTCCTCTGTTTTGGAAGGGCTTTTGTATAATATTGTATAGTTTGTAAACCTTAAGCGATAGACGTAAACATACTGCATAAGAATTGCATATCTCTTTAAGACATACAATTCCATTTCCAAGATATTCGTTATTAATGGTCTGAATTTTTCAATACTTGGTCCTTCTTGAAAGTCCTGTCAACATTCAGTTGTTTCTCGCGATGTCATGGAAACAGTATGGAATTTTAAGGTCAGCATATAGCGTCCAGTTGTTAAACATTTGACTATCGCTGTTCTCTTTGTATCTATACTGAAATGTGTAATATAGCTGTTTCCAAAAAGTCTTATCTCGATTAAAACAAAAAAGATGGGAAAATAAAATTTCGTAAGCATAATTTTTATACCGACTAATAAACGCCAAAGGTAGAGAAAGTCATGTGAATGTAACACATGGTTTTTAGAAAATACATCCGTGGGTGAATGTGTGTGTGTAAACAGCACAACTCAAAATAAAACTCGGTTAAATATCAAAACTGGTGTTTAATTTAAGTATTGCAGAGAAACTCTAGGTGAATAACCCCGGGAGTTGAAGAGGGGGCCGTAGGTTGAGGGTTTGATACCGGAGGGTTATGGATGCCATTGGGAAGCTAGGAGTATCTATAAAAAGCTATTGGCTAGATCATTTAATTAAACGAGGCGAGGAACTTAGAAACAAATCCCAAGGACTTGCCTGAAGACAGATCAAGCAAGACTTGATTCACTTAGTGATAAAAAATACTGTGTTCGATCCAATTATAATGTGGAAGCGAAGTATCTTCGCAGCAGCGTGCCGGGGACAAGACTGCGAGCTTGAGTTAAAAAATCAGATGTGTTACACTCACATGACTTTCTCTACTCTTGTACAAACTATTTTTACAAACACTTATTCTCCATTTATTTCATATTAATGGAGATAAACATTTGCAGAAACCATCTTTTGACATGCAAAGAGAATTAAATTTTACACATAGCGACCAGTTCTAAAAATATTTGACTATCGCTCAAGGCATACTATGTTCCCCTTGTTTTGTATTTGCAAGGGCAATATAGAAATACAGTAGCCTTTAAGCATCGACATATATCTTAATAGCTGGTTGCTAGGTGCAGCACCATTCTCTTTGCCACAGATTAATACTCTTTGCATATCCAAGACAAAAAAATCTGATGTGTTACACTCACATGACTTTCTCTACTCTTGTACAATCTATTTTTACAAACGCCTATTCTCCATATGCTTCATGTTAATCGAGATATCGAGATGTCAATCTTATTGGTAATGTACATGTAGATGCAAGGGGAATATGCTAGATTTTAAGCGATAGTCAAATATTTTAACGTTGGTTGCTATGTGGCGCATTCCATTCTCTTTGCATGTCCAGGACATAAAAAAAATGAATAACGCATTTGAGAAAAAGTATAAGTATTGGAAAATTTAAGGAAATAACAAGCAATATCTCGAAAACGGTTCACTCAACAAAAGAAATGTATATGACATAAGTTGTGTATTTTAACGCGATCTACATTTTTTGTGTAGTAAAATTTTGTCTATCTCTTATGGTTTACCAGTTATGCAAAAGTCGTTCACAATGAAGAATACTTTTGGAGACATTCCCAGAAAATTCGAGATATACATTTCATTTCTCATGACATTATCTTAAACATATGATATTTTCATCAAAATCGTTAGAGCCATTTTTGAGAAAATTAAAATTTTCGAAAAATGTTCCATGTAAAGGGTAGTCTTGGGTGGGGGGATTTTCTTGAAAACCTTCGTGTCGCATCTCTGGAAGATTCTGAACCTAAATACCAAGTTTGGTGCTTATCCGACTGTCCGTTTTTGAGTTATGCTGTTCACAGACACACACACAGACACACACACAGACACACACACACACACACAGACACACACACACACAGACACACACACGGACATGTTTCCAAAAATGCTTTTTTTGGATTCAGGAGGTCTCAAAACATGTATTTCCGGTGAAATCTCGGTATCGAATTTTTGGGTGGAATGCAATACTTCCCCTACTTACTATACGTAGTAGAGAAAGTAAAAATGAATGACGAATTTCCATTTTAGAAAATAAGTATTAAAAAATTTAACGGAATAACAAGCAATATCTCGAAAATGTTTCACACAACAACAAAAATGTATGACATAAATTGTGTATTTTAACGCGATCTACATTTTTGTGTAGTAAAATTTTGTCTATCTCTTATGGCTTACCAGTTATGCAAATGTCGTTCACAATGAAGAATACTTTTGGAGACATTCCCAGAAAATTCAAGATATACATTTTATTTGTCATGAAAATATCTTAAACATATGATATTTTAATCAAAATCGTTAGAGCCATTTTTGAGAAAATTAAAATTTTCGAAAAATGTTCCATGTAAACGGTAATCTGGGATGGGGGAATTTTCTTGAAAACCTTCGTGTCGCATCTCTGGAAGATACTGAACCTAAATACCCAGTTTGGTGTTTATCCGACTCTTCGTTTCTGAGTTATGCTGTTCACAGACACACACGGACATGTTTCCAAAAATGCTGTATATGCATTCAGTGCACCTCAAAACATGTATTTCCGGTGAAATCTCTGTATTGAATTTTTGGGTGGAATACAATACTTCCCCTACTTACTATACGTAGTAGGGAAAGTAAAAAGTTGGCTAGTAAATATCCTCCGCTATGCAACATCAGCAACGTGCTGTCCTCGTGGCACGGTTTGTTTCAACCTTGCCAGTGTATAAAATCTTATGCAACTTCCCGGTTTGGATGAATGTCTCAAAGGATCGTTACAGTACCATCCAAAGATACGACACAAAGGTTTTCAAGACAATTCCTCCACCCCAAGCTGCCCTTTATAAGGAAAAGTTTTTGAAATTTTTTATTTTCTAAAATAATCTTCTAACTATTTTGATTAAGATACCATAGATATATTTAAGATGATTGCATAACAAACAAAATGCACTTTGTGACGCAGCGAATATGGCTCAGTTTCGGGAGCCAGGTGGCGGGCAATTGGAGAGATAAACAAAGATAAGCAGCGCTCTTGCCCAGCGTAAACACCGGAAATACTATATCAGATAACCAGAATCATCTGGAAGCTTTCCCTTTTAGAACGTTCTGGAACTATAACTAGCTGCTATACAAGCGAGCGTTCTACTGTTCTCCTAGCAGTTTGTTTGTGACGACTGCAGTGAGTGCTGCTACTTCAGGAGAGATTAGAGGAGTCTTGAGTTCGACTGAACTATCCGGAAGAAGTGACCACGTCGTGCATATTTCGTTACACCATTATGTCATGAAGAAAGTGAAGTAATAGTGAAAACTATGTGAAGTGACAGTGAAAATGGGCAAAGTCACAGCATCTTGAATTTTCTGAGAGTAACCTGTGAAAACCTCTTCATTTTGAATGACTTTGTAAAATTGGTAAATCGTAAGAGATAGACAAAATCTTACTTCACAAAAAATAGATCTGGTGAAAATACAAAATGTGTGAAACATTGTGCCATTTCCGAAATATTGGCTGTTATTGATCTGAATTTTCCAATACTTAACATGCATTTTGAGGCAGTATTTTTAACACTTAAATAATTTCAATCTAATTATATAATATCTAAATTCAATAACAGCCCGCCCTGAAGCTATATGTGTATGTAATAATTTGTAAAATGTATGTAACAGCATTGTATGTGTTTGTATTATTGTATCCATGTGCAATAATGTTATGTGAATGTATTACGTAATTTAATAATGTAGGAGCTGTGAGAAATAGGTCAAAAGTTGCTAACAATCAGGTAACCTTGAGGCAATAATGAGTTTGAGAGTTTAAATGTTACTTGTGATTCTTGGAAGAAATAATGTAATTTTAGTGACAGTTTATAAAAATAGCCAATCAACAACCAGAAAAAGCTTTAGTTAAATGAAGGTATTCTATTGGAGTAGGATTAGCCAATCAGAAACTGAAAAGGAGAACATTTTACAAATTTAGAGTTCAGTTGCCTGAAAACAGTGTTCCTAACCGGACGTAAAAAGTGTCCTCAAGGAATTTAATACATATTCGTGTGAGACGAAAATAGTTTACGTGTTAAAATGTGCAAATGATTAATAAAAAGAATCTCACAGCTCTCTATATCAGTGAAGTGTTATTTAAATCGTGTCAAGCATTAATAAAAGGAGTGAAGTAAAAATTATAATCTGTGTAAGCCTACATTCTTAGTCGTACCACAACCCTGCTAAGAGAAACGTGTCTGTAACAATAATACTGACGCAGCCGAGGCAAACATAAATATGTAAAGAAACAGTTAAATTACAGAGTTAATATTTTTTTAAACTTGGGGCAAAGGCCACCTGAAAGTACATTTGGGGCGAAGGCTACTAGAAACTGTTTACTATACGTGCGGTTGCAACTTCTACAAGTTCCGCTCCCCAACAGTTGAAATACGATACAACTCCTTCTAAAATACCCCTTTCTCAAATTGGCGCCCAATACGTGGGGCAAACGACGTAAAGACAACTGCTACTTAAAATCGGCGTTTTCATACGTGAAACAACAAACGTTTCTCAATTTTTTTAATTGCTAAGTCTCCATTCTTTTGTGAATGTTACATCCTGCAAATAATACTTTATTAAGATAAATTTATTAGGATTCAGAACCAAAGACAAACGTCAACAACAAGAAATAAAAATTCTCGTGGTTCGACTCCAGGCTGCCTAGAAGCATCCAGCATTCTAGAGAGCAGCTTCCGTTGTTTTACGCGCCTTCCGCGGCGCACATTTAAAGCGCGTAATTATCATGTAATTTTTTTTGCTGAAGAAAGCACAACGGCAAATTATTCAAAATATGAACACATTAAAATTCTCCTCTACATTTGGCTGGCATTCTTCATCGTTTAACAGTTTACCAGACTGTAAAGTCTGTGACATACACAAGATTTTTCATAACGCTCGCATGCACGCCAACAGCCATTATAAAAACTCCCCAGCGAGAATGGGGAGAACGTAATTTTCTGTTTGAATGACTTTCCACCAGTGCGGTAAAAGGAGCCATATACAGCACAATTGTGAATATACGCACCCAAAACACCCTCTGCGTTACTTCTCAACATTTCACATCTGTACTTTCAAGGGAAGCGAAACGGCGAACATACCAAAAAGTGACATTTCTAGTTTTTTGTTCACTTTTATAAATTGGAATTTAGTTTTACCTCGATATACTTTTTATATTATAAGCACAATACGTACATTTACTGAAAATTTTACTGCACCTGTCACTTTGTACTGTGAATTTTGCAACACTTCACAGAAAACAAATCTGAGGTTATAAATTCACATGACCTTCTCTACCCTCTATCATTTATTAGTGGATATACAGACTTTTCTTGTTAAAGTTTATTACTTTCTCTACCACGTAAATACTAGGTAGAGGAGGTGTTTCAATCTACCCAAATATGCTATACCGAAAACTCACCGGAAATATATGTTTTGAGGCCCCCTGAATACTAAAAGAGCATTTTTAGAACAAAGTTCGTGTGTATGTCTGTGAACAGAATAACTCAAAAATGAAAATTCCGATAAATACCAAACTTGGTATTTAAGTTCAATATCTTCTAAAGATGCTACACGAAGATTTTCAAAAAAAATCCTCAACCCAACTAAATTTTACATGGAATATGTTTCGAAATTTGTTATTTTCCAAAAAATGTTTCCAACGATTTTAATTAAAATACCATATATTAAAGATGCTTGCGTGACTAGTGAAAGGCATATCTTGAATTTTCTGAAAATAGCCCGTGAAGTCCATTTCATTCGGAAGGAATTTTGCATGACTATGTGTAACTGGTAAATATTAAGCGATAGACGAAAACGTACTGCACAAACACAGTAGATGCCTTTAAAACACACAGTTTATTTCAAACAGTTTTTTTTGTGACATAAGCCATTTCCGAAATATCCCTTATTAATGGATCGAATTGTTCAATACTTTGTCTTTCTTTGAAGTCCTTTCGATATTAAGTTGTTTCTCGCGATTGCACGCAAAGAGCATGGCATTTTAAGGTCAGCGTATAGTCTCTAGTTCTTAAAACATTCGACTATTGCCATTCCCTTTGTAGGTATAACTGATGTGTAATGTAGCTATTTCCGGAAAGGTTTTTATCGATTAAAATGAAGTAGATAGGAAAATAAATTTTCGTAAGAATGATTTTGTACACGTAGTAATAAACTATAGGGGGTAGAGAAATTCATGTGAATGTAACATATCAGAATGTTTTCACTGTATGTTTATTGTGGAGAGCATTTGATAGATGGCTGATGTCAGTCTGTAATTTGGAAAACTTGGGGCAGCGCACTTGAATATGTTCTACACTGAGGTGCATGTTGCAACTGTCACAAGTTGTTAAAATGAAAGAGTGGGTGAGTTTACAGTACCTAATTCTGAGAGAGTTATTGCTACTTAATGTCAACGTTGATAGTTCGCGGAGGTTCAAAACTACGCACTAGAGCTGTCCATCGAACGAGTTTTGATACTGTTTTTGTACCACTCATGTCTTCGAACACATACGGGCGGGCAGGCAGGGTGTACTGGATTTCGAACTGTTTCGCTCTCTCAGACCATTCCGTTTATTATAGCGAACGAGTATGTGTCTCACGCCCAGAGTGACCAAACCCAAGGGGAAGACTCAGTCTGTTTACTTCACTAGCGTTGTTGCCTTCCTTATACGTAGCTCAAGTTCGCGTGACAGTAGAGTTGAGTGAAATGCAAGCGCGGTGAATCTTCACAGCTGACATGTGAATGTGTGCACTAACAATGAATTACTAACAATAAGCTTTGTCGACTGTTTTATAACTTGTTTAGTATTCGACTATTGTGTATGTAGATTTTGGGCTACCTTCAGAGATGCTCAACCTTAAGCGAAACAGGGTAGGGCTGATTTGTCCCCACGCATTGTTCGCGGAGCTATGAGGTATTCATGTGATCATGGGATATTCAAACTCCAATGTTTGGTTACCTTGTAACATGCCATTGCGACCAGCCGTCAAAGGGGAAATGCTTCATAACACAAAACGAAAGTGGTGGGGGTAAGGCAACAATGTGAGTCATTAGTTCATAAGAGACAAGGTTGAGCTTCACTAAGGTATATTCTTGCTTTGAAGCGGTAACAAAGGTTCAGCTTTCCTAGAATTTGTATTGGAGATTTTTTCTTTAAGCATAGAGTGATAACTCACATTTTCCATTACTATCACACGCCCTTACGGTCTCTGAAGGAGATCGGCTAATCCTTCCCTAAACACCACATTATCCTTTATGATAATCACCACAGTTTTTGACCGGAGTAGTACATCTTCGCCTTCTACAAAACCATATTTGGCCTGCCTGCCTGCCTGACATGATTCTTTACCTGATGGAATCCTTACGACCACTGTTTCGTTTAGAATCCTGACAGGTAAAACTCTTAGCATGGTTTTTATTTACCCAAGTTTCGTCAATGTAAATAATAGTATGAGGGTGTTCTTCTGGACTTCAAAGAATATCATTATTTCATTTTTTTGAATTATAATATATAATGTTTAACGTTTATAAGATGACTTAGTTTTCCTCATACAGAAATTACAAATAAATTGTATATGAAACTTTTATGGTATTCATTTTGGAAGATATTTTCATACATACGAGTTTGCTAAGTTGTAATGATAAAACAAAACATGAACATGGAATTTATGTATCATAATGTAATAAAGGAAATATTGACCGTAATAGTAGATAGAAACTAAGTCGAAACCGCAGTAATATGACATAGGCTGTCATTCCTTTGCCTTAACGCACTGAAGCAAGACGCCTGACAACACCGCTCTGGAACGAGTAAATGTCCATTTACCACGAGAGGACATGTGAACCAGAAGTTGGACCATTATCCGGTATATTCGTTGCTGCTTTTGGGTTGGAAGACACGAGCGAGTCTAATTATGTACAATATGACACGAACGACAGCTATATTTGGCACAATCTTTTTGAGCATCATGTAGTTTGCTTTCTGTATTGGACTAACTCATCTTCCATTTTTCAGCAAACTGTCGTTTTGTGTAGCTAAAGATATCTTGGTGTGGTGTCAGTATTCTTAAGTCACGGAGAGGGTGTCCAGTAGCCTCTTTGCGCCTTCATTGGCTTTTTCGTTTCCCTTAATACCCACATGTGATGGAATCCATATAAGGCTTACTTGTTTTCCGGAGTGTATAATCTTATAATGTAGGTAGAGAATATCCTGTATAATGGAGTGTGAAGATTTTCTGGCATGAAGTGTACTTAATCAATCTGTGTAGATGCTAGAACTGGTATTCACGATAAAATTGATTATGTATTGAAGGGCTTTCTTAACTGCAAAGGCTTCACAGGAAAATGTAGAAAAATACTGCGGTAACGAATAAAGCTTAGTGTAGGTGGGATACACTTCTCCACAGCAGCAACCATTGGTCCTTATTGATCCATCAGTGAAGATTTGTACAGCATCTGTGTAATCTTACCGTAAATCGTTGTAGATTTGTTTTAAGTTGAAAGGATCTGTGTTGAGTTTTGGTCAGAGCGAAGCTGAAGGTTGGTTGTAGGGCGTCAGAGGTGCCATAGAGGTATGTCCGTTGTGAGCCGATTTGTATGGAGTTTAGGGATTTTAAAATCAATTTCTTTACAATGCTCAGCAATTCTGGTGTGAAAAGGCTTGATCCGATGTTGCTGAGAGGATCTTAATGATGCATGAGTAGAAAAACTGTAGCGATTGAAACGGCAACTCTAGACCGAGACCGAGAACTGTAATTATAGATAATTTATTAATTAATTTTTATTGATGTTAATTCATGCTATGTACATATCTTTTTCTTATACTGCTTGTATAGTTTAAGAAGGGTGATTTAACGTTATGTCTGTATCTAGGTTACTAATATTAGAAGAGTTATAAATGGTTTAATGTAAATAATTTAAGCGTAATGTTAAAATACTGTTCACGACGAAATGTTTTAGCTACAGGAACAGTGTCTTCGAAGGCAGAAAATCTAGTTTTACGATGTCTCTCTGGTCGCAGGGGCATTGTTCATAAAGCAGGGGTGTAAAGTCTTTGTCCTATTATTCGATAATTCGCCGTGACCAACTGAGAGAGACAACTAGCTTAACGGTAAATTTAGGAAAAGCCGCGATTTATGTTAAACTTGGACCAATGAGATCCCTGTAAGTTTATACTAAATAGTGAGACGCGTCGAGTGGCGCTAAAAATGGACCAATAGGAAAGGAAGCAGCCCCAGAAGCCTGCGACTATAAATGGATCTGTTAGGAACAAATTCGAGGCATTTCATTTTGGCATTTTGTCATTTGTGGTCAGGGAGAGATGCTGCAGGATGTGTGAGAGATATCGCGCCAAAATGGAACATAAAGACAGTTTTCGAAACACACCTAAGAACCGCTACTCGTAAAGAGATAATAAGCATATTTAAACTTCGTGTCATATCCGCGCCGTGTTTTAACAGCGCTGAACCGTATTTTAACGGCGGTAATATCAGTGTTGTGTGCTAAGTGGAGTAGTTAAATAAAAGAAATTGCATTGTCATCTTTTCGTAACCAAAGCACGTCTATTTCTCCTTTTTACCACGACCCGAGATCTACGCTTCCTTTACCAAGGATAAGTCCATGCTCCCACACAGTTTTAAAGAAAATTACTGCAGCTAGCCGAGGACAAAATTGCAGAGAACCAGCACACTGTGAACATCTGGAGGCAACATGCAGGATGCAGCAAGGTAAGCCGCGAGCAACGGACAGGAGGAGGTGACTGCCGCACGATACATTCCAGAAGTTGAGTTTGAAGTAGTCTTAATGGCACACGATAGACTCAAAGTCTTCCTGCGAGAAGAGAGCGGTGGTTCTTCTGCTTCTGTCTAGAGGCTCGCAACTGGATAGTAACGCAAGCACCAAGAATAATTTTTAGAAGGGAAGATTGTATTTCTTTCCAACATTTTTAGTACAGTACGAGATGCAGAGGCATAGGGGATAGCCGCGTAGGCCAGGTTGGATCTAACAGATGTATTTTATGTATTTAGAAGTACGGAGAGATCGGCACCCCACCCTTCGTTGCTAAAGGGTACTAAGACGTTTTAATATAGCCGCTCGTTAGATTATGGCAAGTATGCAAGAGGAATACAGGAGACTGACATGCTCCCTTTGAAAATCTATATTTTTGCATGCCTTTACGAGAAACAAAACTCTAGCTCTCATGATTTACCAGTTACACAAGATTATATGGAGTTCTTCAGACTTAAACTATGGAATTATAATCAAAAATAATAAACAGCGTTGTACATTCCCCATGTAAACTACTTCTAAACTTCAATCATTCTAAAACTTCTTAATATTTTTTATTTAACAATTTCACTTGTTCTCTCGTCATTTAAATAATACCAAAATAACCGATATAATGTTCACTACTTGCAACAGTTTGTGTATTGCAAGTCTACCTAAATGAGTGGAGTTTACTGTCACATTATATGATAGGATGTTTAGTAAAGTTACAAGATTCCACAAGGTTTTATTTACTTACAATTGTAATTTTTATTGTTTTTATTTGTGGATATATCTTACGGTTTTCCAGAAAGCCTTGTCATTTCTGGACACATGTCATGTAGTGGAGATGTTTTTAAAATGTCTCAATTCATGACACTAAATTTAAAATAAAAAGTATAACTATTTCCTTCAGTTAAATTCCAGATCTTGCTTTCAACCTATTTAAGGCTTAATAAATATATAACCCCAGTAACGTTCACTTCATGCGTACCCAGAAACCATTACACCACGAAGATACTGATTGAGAAATGAGTCTACAGTGCTTTAACCTTGTTTCGACGTATAATAACAATAAACATTAAATAAAGTAATATATTTATTTTCAGCTGCCAGGTTTCAGTCAATTAGGTATATATTGTAGCGATCCTTACAGCAGTTAGCCCCGGGATTGATTACAACAGGGGGAATAGGTTCAGGCGGTAGAGCTGGACGGTACCGGTATGTAAGGTGCCATGGCATGGGTTTCCAGGGGATTATACATAAGAACACGGTTGTGTATATTATCACATAACTTATTCGGGAGGGGATCATACACGCAAGAACTTAAAAGTATTCAAACATTCCTTACCTGTAGAGTTCTTATCGCACTTGCTGATACACAAGGTTAAATTTTAACTTATTAGGGTGGGGCATCGGAGCGCTTATGGACGTGGTCTTGGCGCTGTGGCGTGTCGAAGAGAATTTAGAGGCGATGACCTACATTCATGATCAATATATTCTGCAAGCTAAGTAAGCAACCTGGTGCCCTGAAAGTCGAAACCTGGTGCAATCTGATAATCTGCTGCTATTCTCTGACCGTGGTTCGAAATCCATACAGGGTCACTGCAGTATTTAATCGTAGTCTTAAACCGTGATTCGAAAAACTTCAGCTACAAATTCAGAACCATTCGATAAATTAGAAGCCATTTTAAGAAGTTCTTATTCTAAATTATTCATAGGTTTCTAAAGCTTTTAGCCAATAAATGTTGAAGACATTAGGATAGGAATAGTCAGACGAAGGGGGCCACTAGCCACTCGAAGTCAGCTGCACACTAAGGCCATCTCAGTAGGCCCATTGTGTCATCCCTGGGAGGAAGGGGAGACCCGAAGGACGACCATATTCGGATGACGGTGCGAACTAACAAGAGACGGTTCCAGAGTGACAGCAATCCTAACACCGGCACCATCATAAACCGCACACTTCATGTCCCGTTGTCGCCTGGTCCTGCAACCTCGAAGCAAATGAGTTTGAAACAGATGAAAGGAAATGATGCGGGCAGGAAATTCGTGATAGAAGAGAAACCATCAAGTATTCACCTATCGATCTTGGAAAACCAAGAAGAAACCCAAGGCCTGGAATTCGAACCCGGGACCTGAAGAATGGGGTCCCTCACGTTACTACGGAACTGTCGCCCTCGGTTGTAGATATTGCTATGACGCTGTTCTAGGCCGTGCCTAGCTACTTCTCGAAACAAACATGTCACGGTGATAAAAACTGAGTGCAAGCCATCTAAATATGTCGTTGCCCAGAAATAGTAAATAAACCACGGTCGTATAAACCCATTGACTTTACTGTTACATTCATCTCGGCCAGTGTGTATTGTTCTCATTTGCAATACTGACCCAATTCGCCACTGACCCAATTAATACATTTTTCCTTGGATTTAGCTAGCACACTGGACCACACACGATTAAAACAATTGCTCACACTGACGAAACAGACGATACTGCATACGATCGGAGCTTAAAACATCTAATGTGGTATACATTCACATAAAATTCTCTAAGCTCTGTTTTTATTAGTGGATACACAAACTATTCTGACTAACGCTTATTTTTCTGTCTTCTACATTTTAATGCAAATAAACATTTGCAGAAACAGCTGCATTGCACATTTCGTTATAGATACAAGGTGAACAGCAATACTCAAATGCTATACGCTGGTCTTAAAATTTCATCGTGTTTCCATGCACTCGCGACAAACAACTGAATATCAATGGGACTTTAAAAAAATGACAAGTATTGAAGAATTCGAACCTTTAATAACAGATATCTCAGAAACAGCTTGTGCCCCAAAAAAGATTATTTAAAGTAAATTGTGTGTTTTAAAGAGATTATTTGTATGGTACATTTCCGTCTGTCGCTTAACGTTTACCGGTTATACAGTTTATAAAAAACTCCTTCTGAATAAAAAGGACTACACAGGCTATTGCCAGAAAGTTCTGGATATATATTTTAATTGTCATATATGGTATTTTAATCAAAATCACTAGCCAGTTTTTAGAAAATCATAATTTTCATAAAATGTTCCAAGTAAATGGTAGGTGTGGTGGGGGGATTTTCTTTAAAATCTTCGTGTGGCATCCTTGAAAAATAATAAAGTAGAATTCCAAGTTTGCTACTTATCCGAATTTTCGTTTTTGAGTTATACAGACGCAAACACAAACACACACACCTGCACAAACCGACATTTTTTCCAAAAAAACTTTATTTGCATTCAAGGGATCACAAAACGTGTATTTGTGGTGAAATCTCGGTCTTGAATCTTTCGGTGGAATGCAATACCTTCTCCACCTACTATGTTCCTGGTTGAGGACGTGAAAAAGTGTGATGTGTTACACTCACATGACCTTCTCTACTCTTGTACAAACTACTTTTACAAACGCTTATTCTCCATATGCTTCACGTTAAACGAGATGTCAATCTTATTGCTAATTTTCTTGTAGATGCAAGGGGAATTGGTAGGCTTTAAGCGATAGTCAAATGTTTTAAGTGCTAGTTGCTATGTGGAGCATTCCATTCTCTTTGTATGTCCAGGACATAAAAAAATGAAAAACGAATTCCCATTTGAGAAAAAGTAAAATTATTGGAAAATTTAAGGGAATTACAAGCAATATCTCGAAAATGGTTCACTCAATAAAAAATGTATATGACATAAATTGTGTATTTTAACGCGATCTACATTTTTTGTGCCGTAAAATTTTGTCTATCTCTTATGGTTTACCAGTTATGCAAAAGTCGTTCACAATGAAGAATACTTTTGGAGACATTCCCAGAAAATTTAAGATATACATTTTATTTGTCATGAAAATATCTTAAACATATGATATTTTAATCAAAATCGTTAGAGCCATTTTTGTGAAAATTAAAATTTTCTAAAAATGTTCCATGTAAAGGGTAATCTGGAGTGGGGGATTTTCTTGCAAACCTTCGTGTCGCATCTCTGGAAGATACTGAACCTAAATACCAAGTTTGGTGTTTATCCGACTGTTCGTTTCTGAGTTATGCTGTTCACAGACACACGCACACACACACACACACACACGCACACACACACGAACATGTTTCCAAAAATGTTTTGTTTTTGGATTCAGGGTACCTCAAAACATGTATTTCCGATGAAATCTCGGTATAGAATTTTTGGGTGGAATGCAATACTTCCCCTACTTACTATTAATGGTAGAGAAAGCAAAAATCACATCCTTGAAAAATTAATCTTACAAAATTTTATTACCTTCTCAACCACGTATATAGCAGGTTGAGAATGTATTGCATTCTACCCAAAAATTAGATACCGAGATTTCACCGGAAATGCATGTTTTGAGGCCCCTAAATCCAAATAAAGCATTCTTGGAAACATGACCGTGTGTGTATGTTGTGTGTGACCGTGTGTTAGTGATCAATATAACTCAAAAACGGAAAGTTGGATAAGTACCAAACTTGGAATTCGAGTTTAGTATCTTTCAAGGATGCGACACGAAGATTTTCAAGAAAATACCGCACCCCAACTACCATTTACACGGAAGATTTTTCAAAAATTTTGATTTCCTAAAACTTGAAACTAACGATTTTAATTAAAATATCATATGTTTAAGATACTTTTATGGCAAATGAAATGTATATTTTGAAATTTTTGGGAATGTCTCCAAAACCTATACCTTTTTTTAGAGTGATCCATTTCCGAGATATTCCTTGTTATTTGTTTAAATTTTCCAATACTTATACTTTATCTAAAATGAGAATGCGTTATTCGTTCTTTTTATGTCCTGGACACACAAAGAGAATGGAATGCTCCACATAGCAACCAACTCTTAAAACATTTGACTATCGCTTAAAGCCTACCATATTCCCCTCGCACCTACAAGAAAATTAGCAATAAGATTAACATCTCGATTAACATGAAGTATATGGAGAATAAGCGTTTGTAAAAATAGTTTGTACAAGAGTAGAAAAGTCATGTGAGTGTAACACATCAGATTCTTTAATTAGTTTTGTCTGTTTATTGTGGTTTTCTTGTGATACAAAATTATACGAAATTAATTGAGAATGAAAAGCACTTCACAGCCTGGCATAAAATTCAAATTTATGTCATTTTAGTCCAAAGTGTTGAAGCCATTTTTTATAAAACTAACAATACATCTTCCATCTAAAGAGTAGTTTGAGCTTGGGGAATTTTCTTGAAAATCTTCAAGTCTTTCTTTGAATTATGGTGTTCACAGAAACACACAACACACAGTTTTTCTAAAATATTTTTATTTATTTAGGGGCCTCTAAACATAAATTTGCTTTAAAATTATCATGTCAAAGTTTTTCTAAAGCAAAATTATTAACTTATTTCTGTTCTATTCGCAGGAAGCTGGCTATTAACAAGGCTACCAACCTACATCTGACTACAATTATTTCCCTTCGCGGAAAATTGGAACTAGGCACATTAATTACAAAAATTGATTTCTGCCCGTGCAAGCGAAAACGCCACAATTAATTGGCGGAACTGCAAGTGATTGATTGTTGCAGAGATAGTGGAAGTGAACAACAGATAAGGGCGAGCCCATAAAACAGGAGTGTTGAAGGGCCACAAATTATTGTATATCCCATTTGGACGGCCATTAACGCTATAAAATCATTATCAATGCCTTCATCATCAACCAATTAATGCTGACGTCATGGCCATCACAAATATTTTGTATGGGGTGGAGGAAAATTGTTCAACAATTACTCATTCGCTTGTTTCTGACAGTGGTACCAACATTCAAGTGTCAGCAACAATCAACTTATTATTCAGTACAGGCCAAAGTGACTGTAACGTTATGTCATTAGATTGGTATCATAAAGTCAGTCCAAACTGGTTGATTTGAAGGAAAAATCTGATAAATTGCATTCACATGACTTTTTATACTTGATCTAAACTATTCTTACAACATTCTTCCAACTACTCCTTGTTAATATATATATATATATATATATATATATATATATATATATATAAACTGTCAGTATACATTTCGTTGTAGCTATCAAGAAGAATACAGTGCGCTAAAGTGGTAGTCAGATGTTTTAAACAGCGTGTTGCTATGTGTTAAACTTTCAAATTCCATTCTCTTTGTATAATCATGAGGAAAAAATTAATAACGACTTTAAATTTGCGCTACATTCACATGACTTTTTCTATTCACTATCGTTTATTTTTATATACAGGTTATATCTTTATTGGTATCATATATTTGTGGGACGTGTTCCTGACATCAAAACAGTAAAAACGTTCATATGTACATGGCTCTGAAAATCAACCGTCTCGTTGTTATAGGTCAAAGAAGATGTATTCGTGAGTAAACAGACGGATATGCACTACACATATGGCCGTGCAGACGGCAATGCAGCACGAGCGCGTGAACTTTATACAGAAAAGTACTTTGACAGGCCGTTACCGTGTGCAAGAACATTCGCACGAATTCACCCACTTTTGAGAGAGAATGGCGCATTTGAGAGGAGTACTAGGGATGTTGGGAGACCAAGAGCATTGAGCTTGAAGAACGAGTTCTTCGTGCTGTGGATGCAGACCCATCACAAAGCACAAGACGTATGGCTGTAAGGGAAAGAGTTAGTCATATGTCTATCTGAAGAATTCTACATGAACATCTTCTGTACCCGTATCACCTTCAACGTGTGCAAGGATTAAATGAGACGAACTTTGAGCCAAGAAGACGTTTCTGTCAGCGCATGTTACAGCAGTGCGCTGTGTTCATCTTATTCACGGATGGGGCTGGTTTTACTCGCGACGGCATCTTCAATTTTCATAACTGGACATTTGAAAATCCTAACGCAGTACGACAGGACAACCATCAACAGAGGTTCTCTCTCAACGTTTGGGGTGGAATCATTCATGATTGGTCCCTAATTCTTCCCTCCGCGTCTGAATGCACAAACCTATCTCCAGTTTCTCAGAAATGAGTTGCGTTACTTAATTGATAATGTGCCTCTGGACATCAGCTAACGAATATGGTTTTTACACGATGGTGCTCCAACTCATTTCAGTATGATAGTTCGTAAGTTTTTGAATTATCGTTTTCCACAAAAATGGATGGTCGAAGGGGACCCATTGCATGGCCTGCTCGATCGCCTGATTTGAATCCAATGGGGACATTTGAAGTCCTTGATTTATGCAACTCCTGTACCTGATTTTGACATTTTGAGAGGACGTATCCTAACTGGATTTGACCAAATACGAAACACATCAGGAATTTTCAACAGAGTACGCCAGAGCATGGAACACAGGCTTACTGCATGCATCAAAGCAAGAGGAAGCCACTTCGAGCAATTTTTGTAACTTTCGATTTTGTGTTGTAACTCTGAAATAAATTATTTTCAGGCCCATGTTCATATGAACTGCTTTACTATTTTGATGTCAGGAACACGTCCCTCAAATATATGACACCAATAAAGATACAGCCTGTATGAAGCTTACACAACCTATTCTTACGAAAGCTTACTTTTCTATCTACCCCATGCTAATCGAGATAAACCTTTTCTGAAACAGTTTCACCACCCAATGCAAGGGGGATAGAAGAAACTGAGACGATAGTCAGATCTTTAAAACCTAGTTCCATACTCTTTCGTTGATATTGCGAGAATCGACTGAATGGCGACAACACTTTAATAAAATGAAAAACGAATTGAAATGTTCGAACCAATGTCTGATTCAACAGCAAAAGTTATTTGAAATAAATTGTATGTTAAAGAGTTCTACACATTTCTTTAGTAGGCCTTGTCTATCTTACTCTTTACTAGTTATATAAAACTATACAAAATTAGTTTCGAATCAAGAGGGTTCTTTCCAGTAGTTATTTTATTTGTCGTTTAAGTATATTGCAACTTTGTCCAGTTTTTCAACTGTTACTTCTCTAAGTTGCATATGTCACATCACTGTTTTTATCTAATTCAACTTCACTATGCGTTCACTATTGTTCACACTGCCACTTCACAAGGTGAACTACTTCATATCTTCGTTACTTCAGTTCCTTCGTGATGTAGCCTCCTCTTGTGGACGGTTTATTAGCCTGGGAGTCGAACACACGATCTCCACAATCCCTCGCTCCACAGCAGCATCCACTTCACCAACAACAGTCGCCATAAACTCGCTCGGAGAACGGCACCCCTCTCGCAAGAACGCTCGCTTATATAGGCAGTGGAATCTTCCACATAACATTCTAAAACTATCTCAACACATGTTCTGGAGGAAGGGGAACAATATTTCCATAACCCTCTGGTTATGTGCCGATAAAACTACCGCTGGGGAGTGGTACTTATCTTTGTTTACTCCGACTGCCTGGTGCCGACCTCCCAATAACGTTGGGACACAGCCGCTGCGTCACAATATTAAAATATCATACTTTAATTAAAATAGTTGGGACCATTTTTGAAAATCAAAAATTTCCAATAATATGCAAAGTAAAGGGAGTTTGAGGTGGGGAAAATTTTCCTGAAAACCCTTATGTCCATCTTTGGAAAACGCTGAACCGAAATAACAATTTTGGTACTTGTCACACATTTGGCTTTGGGTTATGCTGACCATTTCCTAAAAATACATTTTTTGGATACATGGTGCCTCAAAGCATGTATTTCCAGTGAAATTTGGACATTGAATTTCTAGGTGGAATACAGTACTTCCTTTTACCTACTAAACTAAAAAGGTGTTGCATTCACATGACTTTTTCTACTCACTCTTCTACAAACTACTTTTACAAACGCTTATTCTTCTTTCCGCGTGTTGTTAATACACAATTTTTAGGTTGCAGCGTTCTTTAACCCATTTAGGTCATATCGGACGATGAATGAATGAATTTGGTGAAATGATGCTCAAAGGAGCCCGAGATCCATGGAGCTTAAACTTACCCAATATTCATCTTTACAGGGTAAGGGAAAACCCCGGAAAAAAATCTTATCCGGAGAGCTCACTCTCACCTAGATTTGAACTCGGGACCTCTTAAATGTGAGGCAGACAGGCTACCCCCACACCACAGAGGCGGGTGTTACACGTTTAGTTGCAAGATAAAGCGATAGTCAAATACTTTCAAAGACCGTTGCTACGTGATGGCTTTAAAATTCAGCTATCTTTCCATAAACACGAAAACGGAAAAAGGAAGAAAAATAGCGATTTGCACTTGAGAAAAGTATGAAGTATTTGAAAAATGAAACCAATAACAAAGAATAAAAAAAGGTTTATTGCAGTTTAAGGATATCTATATTCTTGGTGTAGTTAGATTTTGTCTATCTGTATTTCCAGTAAGTTCAAACACTTTTATTGCGTTACTGACGGTCTGATACCACATTATCTCTTACGTGCTGCTGCTTATAACTACAATTTAATAAACATTAACTTTCAATATGCACTGTAGTAAGTAAGGGGCGGATCAGAGTGCCTGTTTTTATGAGGTTAACTTACCTTGTACTGTAGTTTGTGTATGTTGAGGGAGAGAGAGTGAGTCCAGATGTAAACAACGGGCGCGTGCCTACAGTGCCCGTACAGGTTGTATAAAATAAACATGCGGAGATTGTCAAAAGTGTTATTATCGGCGCAACAGTTCTAGACACGTGAAAATCTTAATGAGAGCTAGGAAGCGAGTTGCTTACCAGATCAGGAGGTGACCGGTCGTCTGCATGCTGCAGGAGTGCGTGGGACAGTCATTGTCAAATATCCGCACACTGATTATGCACTACACTGCGCTGATAAACTTAGTTATATACCGTATATTAAAATCTACGCTGTAAAAAGCGCTTAATATAAAAAACACTGTCAATCATTGCCTCCAATTCTTTCACACCTAACAACCTTTCCTCTTCTGCGGAATCACTCACATTATTGCCGTCATCACTGCTGTCACTACTTTCTGCACCATTATCCTGGATGAGAATTCTTTGTATTTGATTTTCTGCAATTCCGTATTCTTCGAAATAACGATTCTTAATTTATTCAACATGTCGCCATACATTTTCCCATTCTGGCCTTCCAATTTAAGCAAATTTCTGGCGGTATAACTGCTCCACATATTTTAATTTAAAAGTGATATTTCTGAATGCCACCCATTTTTTGATATCAGCCCAGATTAATTCGATTGGGTTTAGATCTGGGCGATACGATGGCAGTCTAAGTACATTATGGCGATGTTGTAATACTATCTGGTCAAGGATGTATGACTTCTGAAGCTGTTTGTTGGCTTTAATTAAGTTATATAGCTTTGTTTTACTCATGCTTTCATCTAAAGCTATATTATGTCTAAGTAATCAAGCTCTCATTTCTTCTTTCAAGGAATTTGAGGTAGGTGGTTTGTCAATTTGAGTGCTGACGCATTTTGAAGCATTGTCGATAACCAGAACAGACCCAGCAGGCATATTAGGTATCAACATGGCGTTGATTCACTTCATGTAATTTTCTGTATTCATTTCTTGATGAAAATCTCCTGTTGTTTGTTGCGACTTGTAAAAGAAGGGCATTTGGAACGAAGCCGATCTTTCCAACAGCACGAACGATAACAAGTATTTGCCTTTGGAAACAGGTGCCTGCAAACCAAATTCGCAATCGTCACTCCAACTTTTAGATGCTGTATGACTGCTGTGTATGTATGACTCATCTTCATACACTATAGCATTTTTCTGAAATTTGTAGCACCACCTTGAAAATTGATGCTGATATAAGTACACACTGATATAAGGACATATAAAATTATAGTCATTTGGAAAGGTAGAATCAGACAGACAAATTCAATGCCATAGCCGGGATTTGAACCACGGATCTTAGGCTTTCCGTGCCGTTGCTCTAACCGACTAAGCTATCATGGCAACACTTACTTTTTATTATTTTTATTTTATTATTATTTTTTATTTCATTTATTTATTTATTTTGCTTTTCTGTTAGAACTATTCTATTTGATTTCGGTTTCTTCCACTTGAACCCCAATTATTTAATAATTTTTCTGAGATTTGTAGCACCACCTTGTAAGTTTCTGCTGTCTTTCAGCTTGATGAGCAATCTGCTTATTGTTAGCACAGTTTTTTCTTCCACATAGAAATTGTGAATCGAGCGCCGAATGAGGCATTCGAAATCGTCTATTTCTGTAATACGTTTAGGGACCTTATGTTTTTTCCCAGGTGTATCAAATGGTACTCTTTCATCCATATGTTTTTTTTTCTCTTATCTTTGAGAACTCTGAAAACGGAACTCCGTGAAATACCAGTTGCTTTGACTACTCTTTCTTTCACTCTCTTAACTTTGTGGAACTCGGATGAACATATATTTTCTTCCTTCATCTCTGCTTCTTGCTTCATGAAATCGAGGACATTTGCAATTATTTCCCTACTTTGACTGTGTAACACCTTAACACTTAACTTTGAAAACGTAGGAGTCATGGTTATAAATATAACAAATATAAAGTAAGTACTATTTAGATACTGCTCTCTTAAAAATTACAACCAGATGCAGACACTTTCTATGCAGACTGTATGTGTTACGCACTGTGAGTAAGCAAAGGTATTATATCGCTTTCGTTGATAAAGCTAAACATAAACCATTCCTAGGCTCGGCAGCTGGGGTGGCAATCAAGGTCACAATTCCAGAAGTTTTGCGCGAGTTGTAGCTCTGCGTCTGTCACTTAAACAAAAGCTTGATAAACTTTTATATTGGATTATGGCCGGTATCACTATACACACGTAACACTGCACAACTTATAGTGATTTCGAAACATCATTACGTGTAATAAAGAACAAGTAACATGGTGCTTTGGGTATTTTCATGAATACATGGCATATTTTGTCACTTTTGTTCCATATTACTATCAGAAATCGCATCGCACGCATCTCTACCCGTGGCATCATGGGAACGTTAGTTGCGTTACTTCTACGCCAACATTTGAAATCCCAACATGGCTGAAAATACGATTGAGGGCCCTCAGCCTCAAAGCGTAGCCGAGGGATGTTTTTCACAAGTGGAGGAGGGGAGCCAAAGGCCGCAACTGCGAAGCGAGGACAAAGCGTAGCCGAGGGATCTGCGCGTCGAAAACTAGCATGATTCACGTTGGCAGCAATTCCTTCCAAAAGGCGCCAAAACCCACCAAAAACGACTATATAAGAACTGATGCAAAAAATAAAGGGTGGGTGGATATAACATTACCGCCGGAGCAACATCCACTAGACTAAAACGTTCCTCATTATACAAGAATTACTCTGGATAGCCCCCCAAAAAATTCATAAGTAAAAATCTTCTATTTTGACCATAATTCAATATCGAAATAGTACGCAAAGTTATATCGTTAGAAACTCCTCTCCACAAGGCAAGAGGTGCATACGAATAATACGTTTACCTATATCACTGTCCGTCTGGGTCCAGGGGACACCTGCCAAGACATTATGCTATCTACAACGGTAACTTGAAATCACGAACCAGGTCACTCTAATCCGCCATCTAGTAGCAACTCATTTTATGTTTATAGCCAAAAACATTAATAGCAGAATACTTCCATTATGTCTTTTTACTTTTTCTACTATTTACCTATAGTAAGCACTGCGTTCCTCTCACGAGAATGTGTCTGTAAGGGATGTGTTGACATCAACAATTCTAGCGCTATCTGAAAAACATTACGGCTCTACTTACAATATATCAACACGACTTACGGCCTCTTAGAAAACATACGCTCTTCTGCTAGTAATGCTCAGTGACCAGTTGCTTTTGTTTGCTTTCCTCGTCACATATTTTAACAACGTTAGCAACTATTTCTTGGGCTCGGCTGTGTAGAGTTCTTCCTTTCTTACTGGGCATTATAAATAACTTTATAAATAACTATAATACACTTGCACACTGCTCCAAGTGAAACACGCTGGAATACGATGTTTTAATGAAGATATTAGATCTATTACCCCTCCCTCACTCCTCCAGAAAGCAGAGCACCTCGCAAACGTTTTCTCATCAGAGGCCTTCAGTACAGAAAATATTGTATTACACCAAAAATGTTGATATCGAAGTTTCAACGTATATCTGCGTTTTGAGGTCCGCGTTGCTCGAAAACAAAAATCGATTAAATATTGGCACACACAAGGAATTTTAAGAAAATCCCCAAAGCAAACTACTCTTTACATACGAAAATGTTGTTATTGTTTTATTTTCTCTTAAATGTCTTTAACGATTTTCATTAAAACACCATTACAAAATAAAATGTATATATTGAATTTTCTGGGAACAGCCTGTGAAGTCCTCTTCATTCTGAGTGAATTTTGTGTAATTGGTAAACCGCAAAATCATACTAAACCAAAACTGTAGATCTTGTTAACGCACTCAATAAATTGTGTCAATTTCTTTTTACTTTCTCTACTACGTATAGTAAGTAGGGGAAGTATTGTATTCCACCCAAAAATTCGATACCGAGATTTCACCGGAAATACATGTTTTGAGACCTCCTGAATCCAAAAAAAAGCATTTTTGGAAACATGTCCGTGTGTATGTCTGTGTGTGTGTCTGTGTGTGTGTGTGTGTGTGTGTGTGTGTGTCTGTGTGTATGTCTGTGAACAGCATAACTCAAAAACTAACGGTCGGATAAACACCAAACTTGGTATTTACGTTCAGTATCTTCCAGAGATGCGACACGAAGGTTTTCAAGAAAATCCCCCCACCCCAGACTACCCTTTACATGGAACATTTTTCGAAACTTTTAATTTTCTCAAAAATGGCTCTAACGATTTTGATGAAAATATCATATGTTTAAGATAATGTCATGAGAAATGAAATGTATATCTCGAAATTTCTGGAAATGTCTCCAAAATTATTCTTCATTATGAACGACTTTTGCATAACTGGTAAACCATAAGAGATAGACAAAATTTTACTACACAAAAAATGTAGATCGCGTTAAAATACACAACTTATATCATATACATTTTTTTTTGTTGAGTGAACCGTTTTCGAGATATTGCTTGTTATTCCCTTAAATTTTTCAATACTTATTTTCTAAAATGGGAATTCGTTATTCATTTTTACTTTCTCTACTACGTATAGTAAGTAGGGGAAGTATTGCATTCCACCCAAAAATTCGATACCGAGATTTCACCGGAAATACATGTTTTGAGACCTCCTGAATCCAAAAAAGCATTTTTGGAAACATGTCCGTGTGTGAATCTGTGTGTGTGTGTCTGTGTGTGTGTGTGTGTGTGTCTGTGAACAGCATAACTCAAAAACTAACAGTCGGATAAACACCAAGCTTGGTATTTACGTTCAGTATCTTCCAGAGATGCGACACGAAGATTTTCAAGAAAATCCCCCCACCCCAGACTACCCTTTACATGGAACATTTTTCGAAAATTTTAATTTTCTCAAAAATGGCTCTAACGATTTTGATGAAAATATCATATGTTTAAGATAATGTCATGAGAAATGAAATGTATATCTCGAAGTTTCTGGGAATGTCTCCAAAAGTATTCTTCATTATGAACGACTTTTGCATAACTGGTAAACCATAAGAGGTAGACAAAATTTTACTACACACAAAATGTAGATCGCGTTAAAATACACAACTTATATCGTATACATTTTTTTGGTTGAGTGAACCATTTTCGAGATATTGCTTATTATTTCCTTAAATTTTCCAATACTTATACTTTTTCTCAAATTCGTTATTCATTTTTACTTTCTCTACTACGTATAGTAAGTAGGGGAAGTATTGCATTCCACCCAAAAATTCGATACCGAGATTTCACCGGAAATACATGTTTTGAGACCTCCTGAATCCAAAAAAAGCATTTTTGGAAACATGTCCGTGTGTGTGTCTGTGTGTGTGTGTGTCTGTGTGTGTGTCTGTGTGTGTGTCTGTGAACAGCATAACTCAAAAACTAACACTCGGATAAACACCAAACTTGGTATTTACGTTCAGTATCTTCCAGAGATGCGACACGAAGATTTTCAAGAAAATCCCCCCACCCCAGACTACCCTTTACATTGAACATTTTTCGAAAATTTTAATTTTCTCAAAAATGGCTCTAACGATTTTGATGAAAATATCATATGTTTAAGATAATGTCATGAGAAATGAAATGTATATCTCGAAATTTCTGGGAATGTCTCCAAAAGTATTCTTCATTATGAACGACTTTTGCATAACTGGTAAACCATAAGAGATAGACAAAATTTTACTACACAAAAAATGTAGATCGCGTTAAAATACACAACTTATAACATATACATTTTTTTTGTTGAGTGAACCGTTTTCGAGATATTGCTTGTTATTTCCTTAAATTTTCCAATACTTATACTTTTTCTCAAATTCGTTATTCATTTTTTTATGCCCTGGACATGCAAAGAGAATGGAATGCGCCACATAGCAACCAGCGATAAAATATTTGACTATCGTTTAAAAGCTACCATATTCCCCTTGCATCTACAAGAAAATTATCAATAAGATTGACATCTCAATATCTCGATTAATATGAAGCATATGGAGAATAGGCGTTTGTAAAAATAGATTGTACAAGAGTAGAGAAAGTCATGTGAGTGTAACACATCAGATTTTTTTATGTCCTGGACATGCAAACAGAATGGAATGCGCCACATAGCAACCAGCGATAAAATATTTGACTATCGCTTAAAAGCTACCATATTCCCCTTGCATCTACAAGAAAATTACCAATAAGATTGACATCTCAATATCTCGATTAATATGAAGCATATGGAGAATAGGCGTTTGTAAAAATAGATTGTACAAGAGTAGAGAAAGTCATGTGAGTGTAACACATCAGATTTTTTATTATTGAGTTAACCATTTCCGAGATATTCCTTGTTGTTGATCTGATTTTTCAAATACCTATACTTTTCTCATCTGGGAAGTGGTTATTCGTGTTTTTCAGTTTGTTTCAAAGCCATCACACAGCGACACACTCTTTAAAAATGTGACTATCGCTTTAGCCTACTGTATCGCGCAATAAAACGTGTAAGTGGAATTGAAAATTCTACTGCATTAACAACAAATAGATAGAATACAAATTTTGTAAGAATTGTAGAGGACTGAGTAAAGAAGGTCATGTGAATGCACATAAGGTTTTAGGGGTGTATAGAAGAACAAGATACACTACGTGATCAAAAGTATCCGGACACCTGGCTGAAAATGACGTACAAGTTCGTGGCGCCCTCCATCGGTAATACTGGAAGTCAATATGGTGCTGGTCCACCCTTATTCTTGATGACAGCGTTCACTCTCACAGGCACACTTTTAATCAGGTGCTGGAAGGATTCTTGGGGAATGGCAGCCCATTCTTCACGGAGTGCGGAACTGAGGAGAGGTATCGATGTAGGTCGGTGAGACCTGGCACGAAGTCGGCGTTCCAAAACATCCCAAAGGTGTTCTATAGGATTCAATTCAGGACTTTGTGCAGACCAGTCCATTACAGGGATGTTATTGTCGTGTAACCACTCCGCCACAACTCGTGCAGTATGAACAGGTGCTCGATCGTGTTGAAAGATGCAATCGCCATCCTCGAATTGCTCTTCAACAGTGGGAAGCAAGAAGGTGCTTAATAATCAATGTAGTTCTGCACCGTGATCGTGCCACGCAAAATAACAAGCGGTGCAAGCCTCCTTTAGGAAAAACACGATCACACCATAACACCACCACCTCCGAATTTCACTGTTGGTACTACACACGTTGGCAGATGACGTTCACCGGGCATTCGCCATAACCACACCCTGCCATCGGATCGCCACATTATGTACCGTGATTCGTAACTCCACACAACGTTTTGCCACTGTTCAATCGTGTAATGTTGACGTTCCTTACACCAAGCGAGGCGTCATTTGGCATTTTCCTGCGTGATGTGCGGCTTATGAGCAGCCGCTCGATCATGGAATCCAAGGTTTCTTACTTCACGCCTAACTGTCAAAGTACTTGGAGTGGACACTGATGCAGTTTGGAATTCCTGTGTGATGGTCTGGATAGATGTCTGCCTATTACTCTTTACGACCCTGTTCAAATGTCGGCGGTCTCTGTCAGTCAATAGACGAGGTCGGCCTGTACGCTTTTGTGCTGTACATGTCCCTTCACGTTTCCACTTCACTATCACATCAGAAACAGTGGACCTAGGGATGTTTAGGAGTGTGGAAATCTCGCGTACAGACTTCTGACACAAGTGACACCCAATCACCTGACCACGTTCGAAGTTCGTGAGTTCCACGGAGCGTCTTTCTGTTGTTTCACGATGTCTAGTGACTACTGTGGTCGCGGATAATGAGTACCAGGCAGTAGGTGGCAGCACAATGCACCTAAGATGAAAATCGTATGTTTGTGGGGGTGTCTGGATACTTTTGATCACATAGTGTAGTTGAGAAGAGACAGATGCATTTTGACAATGAAGCTGGCCGTAATTGCTGTGTGTCGGAGAGTTGTGCGCAGTTTCAAAGTGTTGTAATGCAAATGCAGGATATTTTGAACACTAAGGAGATTAAAAATTCAATGTTACTGTCAATATACATACATAAAATATTGAAATAAAGTAAATGTAATGTACTGTATAGCTACATTTGAGGCACTCTGTATTTTCAATAAGGCAACATTTAAATTCGTCCCAGGAAAGTTAGCCGCCAGTGGCATACAGCTCTAGGGAACAGCAGCTGACAGATGAAACAAAATAATTGAAACGATTTTCGCTGTTACATGTTTTGGTAGTTATCAGCGCTATCTGATAAGAGTAATATTCGTTCGACTCTGTAACATCTTCACAGGTGTTAATGAGAGCCATCTATAAGCTGACTGACATAGAACAGAGCAACTAAAGTTAGTTTCTAACAGTTACAATAATTACATGCACTGAGTATGAGCCGATCCACTCAAGTCTTTAACTAACACCAAAATGTTGTAGAGAAGTCTCTGGATGTGTATATTTAGGCAGGGCACGGTTACGCCGCCGGCTGGCGTGTGGTTGTTTGGGAAGAAAGAGAGGCAGAATCTCTTAGCTTTCCATATACCCCAACTTCCTGGAACTGAAACATTTAAAGCATTCCCTCGTCCAGCAAAGCGCAATAATTTCGTAATGACATGAAATTTGAATGTGTAAGAGTTTCAGTGCAGTAAATGTATACAAATTCCACGTAAAATAAATGCTAATTCCGTTTTATAAGGGTCGTTGAAGACCTTGAAGTACTGCTTATTTCTGTCACACACGATGAAATCTTCCTAGTGCCATAATAAACACTATTAAGGCAAAGAAAAGCACTTCCTAGGCTATACTCAGTTTTATAGTCCATGTTTTACACTTCAAAATATCAACTATAAACAAAAACTGTCACAAAAATTGGGAGACATATCCCGCAGCCCTACAATCGAATAAGATAAGGAATTTAGTGAGGGAGTTCAATTCAGTCCACGTTGTCGATTAGTGAATGTTCGCGCCCTTGATATAAGAGATCACTAATGGTGCAAATCCGCACACTATGCTTGCACTCCAATGAAGGGGGGCCATGATAATGATGAAGGATAGACACACAGATAAGCTCTGGTCTACCATAGTACTGTATACCGTTCAGTCTGTAATCTTAAGCTACAATGTAATGGAATGGAATTTAATGTTCTAACACGTCTGTGCACACTCTGAATCTGCCCACACAGCCGTAAAAGCGCCTACTTTGTCATAAATATGTAAAAAGACCTCTGCTCCTTACATGTTACGTGCAAACCGCCGCCCCACTCCACCTGCTACTGTGCACACAACTCCAACTACAGTTCCAGTTCCAGCGACCACAGACGCCTCTCGGCGAGATGCGGTCCAGGATATTCACAAGGAGGTCCTCAATATAGGGTCGTCCATCTCTGCACAGGATGAACGCACACCAACACCCACCAGCGCCGAACTCCACCATCTCCGATCGCCGACATCGAAGAAGGACTCAAGGACCTCCACGTCACCACCGCCGCCCTATCCACCGCCCTCAACAACCACACTACCCGCTGTCCGCAGCGATCCGACTCCGCAGACTCAACAACCAGTGGCCTGAACCATGTCATCACCTGCCCCAACAGTTCAACTGGAAGAGGTTATGGGCACCATCGCAGGTCTCACCGACCTGGTAAATTTCCTGACCACTAAGACGGTCGGTACTTGAGGACCTGAAGAGTGGTCAGGAAAGGATACGGAACTTCCTTCTCACACAAGCAAGATACTGGAAGCATTGCAGCAGATACCATCGGCAAACTTGAGCAATCTATCCAGATCACTCAACAAGCCTGTACTATAATAAATAAATGCATCTAAATCCTTACCTAATCCCGTTCCATTCCTCAGGGGGGGCAGTCAGGGCCCCGCAAGGTTATGGCTGTCTCCCTGACATCTCCACACCCGCTGCCAGCACAATAAGCTGGCACTACCTTCCTAACTATGCGGAACCCCAATACCCTCTCCTCACTTCCCTTCTACCCCACGTCTAATCCGCCTTATTCCCGATACTAAAAAAAACTCTTACACTCCAGAAACGGATGAGAGGCAATGATGGAAACAGGAAATTCGTGGGGAAGGGTTAACAACCCAACATTCCCCTAACGACTAGGGGAAACCACGAAAAAACCCAAGCTGGGACTTGCCAGCTCGACTATAATCGAACCCGGCACCTCCCTAATGCGATCCTCACGCGTTACCATTTCTCTCGGCTGCTTGAATATGAGAAAGACACGGAGGTGGCCTTTAACTCTTCACAGTAAAATGACGCTTTCTCCAGTAAAGTAGTCTGAAAAGCACGTAATCAGAAACTTTTAACTTTTGGTTGGTGTATAAGTGGTTGCATACGGAGGTTTTATAAATAAATATTGGAGAAGCGAGTGTTAGAATTTTCCCTGTGGAGAATATCATATTCTGAGATCTGAATAATGCATCAGGGCAGTTAGTTCAGGTGTTTAGCAATTCAAAAATCTTTCAAAAAATGTTTCGGCATGCCATGTCTAGCGGAACAAGACCTCAAGAAATTTTCATCATTAATGTAGATCCTTCTTCTAAAAGTCTGCTCTCCGAGAAAACTCCATGCATTATTATTTCCTGTGTATGTGCTGAACAGTTGAAGCTGGGACACCTGGCGGTCTCTGTACTTCCGTTACTGAACCTCCTCAAATGTAAATATAGTTAATCACAAACTATCTTCAGTAATATCACGAGTGCTTACATCTTGTCATGACAATTATTCCAGACCAGAATGACATGAACTGTCAGTATTGTGTGGCGTTAGGTCTTGTACCGCGTCTATTATGTTTTATTTAGCAAATCACCAAATATCGACATTTTTACTTTATCTTCTAGTGTAGTAGGATGTAGAGGGTGTTTACTAGACGGAATACCTCGCCACTGCGACCAGCTTGATCTACTGCGGCTATCTCCCCGGAAGGAAGGTATGAGGTCTCAGGTCCACAGAGACGCGCAGAGATCCCTAATATTTGATCACCAGTGCACCAGTAGAGGCGAAGTATCCCGAGAGAACAACCTTAAGGGGCAGGACAACGCACCCTGGCGTCCACGGGGAGAATCTTTACAATGCGCAAGCAACTACGCCATCTGCCCGACACCGCCAGCTCCGACGGGGCCGAAGACACACCTGATACGTGAAAGGGAGAGATGAATTAAGAGGAAATGTGGTAGAATACACCACCCCGGCAAACCACGAAAAACCCACTCGTTAGAGTGGGCGGTTACTGGGAATCGAACCCGAGACCTCCGAATGCGGGCTACAGTCCTGAGTCATCCCATTTGGTATATATATATATATATATATATATATATAGTAAGTAGGGGACGTATTGTCGGAAATACATGTTTTGAGGCCGCTTAAACTAAACTAAAAATAGACTTTTTGAAAAAGATAGGTGTGTTTGGTCGTATGTGTGTGACTGTGAACAGCATAACTCTAAAAGGAAAGTGTTAGGGATTTCCGCGCATCGCTGCAGCCTGTCTGCCTATGGGCTGTAGCCTCCTGTGGTTTCTTTACCTCATCCCTTCCTTCTCATTAGATCTGTGCAGATCGCAAGGCCCAAAGTGTTCCCTCCCATTCAGTCACCTCTACCTCTAACTTTACTACACGAAAAATGTAGACCTCGTTTAAGGACACAATTTATGTCAAATATACCTTTTTATGGTGTTAACATTTTCCTAGATATTCTTTTTTATTAGTTCGAATTTTCAAACTCTCCTACTTGTATCGAGTAGAAAGTGGTGGCCATGCAAGGGCATGCGATTTTAAAACACACTCTCCAAAAGATGTCATCAACAACAGACTCCGCACAAAAAGTCACCAGGAAAAAATAGAAGTGGGGGAGGTATGTCGCAAGATGGCAGGTGGACGATAAAAGCAACCATGTGGGACCCTACACAGGTACAAGACACCGCGGAAGACCAAGATGCAGATGGACAGACCGCTTCAAAAAAAAAGCAGGGGCACAGTGGTGCAGATTCACGAGTTGGAGAGAGATGGAGAGACAACTGTGCACTATATTGTAACAGACAAATGTTCATCATCCATGATTATTTCTTACGGAGTAGTTCACCGTGAGAGCGATGTAAAAGAGGTTTACCCCTCTACAGGGGGCCTTTGCCTTTAAGGGGACACAACACACTTCATTCATTCACTCATTCATTCACCCATAATAGCAAAGCGCTTTTTAAGAACTCGTCCTCCGTGGTCTAGAGGTACCACTAGTTCCCGAGGACGCGGATTTATACCTGATGGAGAGCAATGGATTGTTTCGGGCGTAAAAATCCTTAGCACGGCTTCCTTCGGAAGGGAAGTAAAGTCGGTGGTCCCGTGTTGTAGATTTACGGCACGTAAAAGAACCTCAAGCCCAATAAAGAGGCCTCTGAGCAAAATTACCGGTGTTTCACGTCCAATATAGAATGGTACGCTAAGAACCATAATAGTCAAAGAGCGTCCATAAACAAAACTAATTAAACTCAATTCGCTTTTTAAAAATCTGACTATCGCCTCAGCCTGCCTGCACCTTTCTTATACCTACATCAAAATGTGTAATAGAAGTTTACCTCGGTTAACAATAACTAGATAAAATAATATGTTTCTTTAAGAATAGTGACGTAATGGTGGTGACGACGCCATCTGCACCTTCATCAGACGTCACGTAAAGGATGGGGACGTAGCACAGGATGACATCCACAGCATTGCAGGTTGCGGTTCCTGGAAGAGTGGCCAAAGGGTGACATTATCAAACATATGATTTCTGTTCTCAATCTTTGTAGTATAAAATAAACTACATTTCAGAGGAAAATAATTAGACAGGTTGAGGGTTTACCTGGTTGACGGAGGAAGTCCGGCGGTCCACCTTCGTCACGCCCGACGCCTACGTCGAGGTTACAAATTAGCACTAAGTAAATTCTAAGCAGCTCACCAACACAGGGTTCATCTAGACACGCTATTAGTGAAGACACTGTCGTCAAAATTCCCTAAGTTTAAATGCCCGACAAAATGTTGATTAGTGCCTAACTAGTAACTAATGTGAGCGTATGTCTGCAGAAATTACATAACTCACCCACATGAAGCGACCCTAAACATTGTGCCACCAAAACCTTTGCTTAATTCAACATCAAAAATATTTAAAACCAATTTCCTAGAGTTAGATACTTAAATTTTGTCCTGAATATCTCAAACTTTATAAATCATATATATTGCAATCTCTTAAAATAAAACTATAACCGTTACAATAGTTCGTAGAAGAGTCAGTAGAGAAAGTGGACGAACATTATATATTTTATCAAATATGATCGCAGCTTCCTTGTTTTGTTTTCTAAGTGTCGATCCTAAAAACAAAACTTGATTTTAACTTATGTAAGTACAAATACGTCTATTCATCAGAATTTCGCTTTTTACTGTTGGCAGTAATCGACACTAGTCTACTGCAGTCTCAAGATGAATAGGTAAAGTATTCATAAATATGCACTTATTAAGGTTTTGCGAAGGAACTTTATTTAAATGTTTATTTCATTCATGAAATAGTGCTAATGAATATCGCTCAGGGATATGAGTTTTGCAGATACATTGACAGATCCTCTTCACGATTTCTGTATGAGACGAAGGGTATGATACTTGCCTTTTTGGAAAAAAACAAATGTAAGCTCCTGGGATTTCTACAAATAAAAACAAATTTATGTGGTCTCTAAAGGAAGCTTGAGCGATAATGGAACACATTTGAATTCACTAGAGAGGTAAGCATCAGGGACGTGGTCCAGGAAGCATCCTTGTGCTGGTGTAGCAACAAAATAACGTACTTTATTCACTCTACCGCTACCCGCTTGCTTACTTAAGGGAGATTTTCATTCAGCCCCAAAATAAACGTATTGAGGCACCGCAGTACTGTCTATCTCCGTGTTTTACATGTTATCCGAGAGTTTATAAACATCCCTGCTGCTCTTGCTTACTCAAAGCTGATATCTCTCACTTTTGTTCTAACTAGTAAATCATTCATATTGTGACTTTGTCCAGTTTTGTGTCATTTCACTCTAGTTTTCACGCGTAGCGCCTATCCTCTTCTCTGTCTTATGATCACTCAGTATCTTGTCGAACACAGGTTTCTACTTCTCTCTTACGGTCCCTCACTAGCTGTCAAACACAGGACCCTTCTTCTCTCTTCTGGTAGATCACTAACTGTCGAACATAGGACTTCTTTTCTCTCCCATGATCGCTCACTAGACTCTCGAACACTGGACTGCTTTCGTTCTATTGTTCGCTGGTACAACCGGCTGAGTATCAGCACTCACTGTGCGTCTCAACAACCACCTTGTAAGGCGGTCGAATATGCTCCCCTTTATCCCCGTAAGAGCTGTTCCAGAAACGTCCTACACGGCTGAGGGATGGAAGGTCTCGAAGCTACGCCTTTGTTCTTGATTAGCCTTCCAGATACTTCAGGAGCGTCTCTCCCTCCAGTCATGCGCCGGCTAGTGAACCTGAACACAACTGTTACTCACCTTAGCGAAGGGCCAATTTTGTCACAGTGATAACACTAATGATGAAAACAGTGTACATACGAGGAGGTTATTGGAAAAATCTCTTCACATTACAACTAAAGGTAAGCTGGATAAATGGACATTGTGAACTTTGAAAGCGCGTTAGAGGAAAACTACTGTCCATTCCAAAAAGAGTGCCTTTCACTGAAAACAAACTCTTTGTATTATCCGCGCGAAAGTGTTCGCAATCCCCGCCCCTAATGGCTGCTTGTTCCCCTCCCACGTGCTTGTTAAACACTATTTAATCTATAAAAAAGCGCCCTGCGTGAGAATCATAGCTCAAAATGCAACTTGAGGTAACAATCGATTTTTTAAGTATGCGACAATGAACATTTTACTTACGTTAATCACAATCCTCGGGCAAAACTGCAACACCCAAATCCGAATCCTCCGAAGTTGACTCAGCTGCCATATCGGAATCAGAACTACTCTCCAAAATAATGACAAGCTTATCCACAATTCCACAGCACTGTCGCACTTAAAACAAGTTCCCACATTTTATCCTCTTCTATGTTGTATTATGTCTGTTTATATTCCCTGCTCACTTTGGCTACACTTCTCACTGAAACGCCTGTAAAATCCGATATTAGTTTCGTAATATGCACTAATGCAAGTGTCGGGTATTTTTGTAATAGTTAGTTAATATATGAAGAGCTGTTTGTTTTTAGCCACTTTTTAAGTGTTTCCCGCTTTTGTGTTTGAACAGTTTATTCGCACTACACGCACCTTCCTCTGCCATGTGAGCTCAAATACCAACTGACTAAATCACAAGATTTGACCTGAGCTGAGCATACGTGTGACTGCGTATTAGGAATGACTGTTCGCTTATATTCGCAAAGTGTTTATTTGGTACTCGGATAGCACCTCTGGGAATTCATTGCTGTTTTCTTGTATATGTAAGAGAGTGGCAGTCATGCATACAGTTGGTATTAACAAGAAAGATGCTCTCGGCGTTAGCGCAATAGCAGACGAAAATCATATTTTGTAATCTCTTAACAGCCAGTATATATCCATTACCTTTAACGGTGAGTTCTTATGATAACCGCAATAAAATGTGCAATTCCATACATTTCCTGCTCTAATATTTCATAATACAATACATGTATTAAGGAAGTATTTACGTTGGCGTAAGAGTATATTCTTGGGTTCGTGACAAGCCGAAGCACGTGCTTCTGTTTACATCAGAGGGAACTCTGGTTTGGAATGGACAGTAGCTACTAATTCCCTCCTTGTTTTATTGTACTCTCAAATAATGCTTCATATCACGAATCCCCTTCTAGGAGTTCCGTGAAATCTGGTACGATACCACGATTCAGTGTAGGATATACAACGGAGTGGTCGCTTCGCGCCCTGGGACCTAAGGGAGACCAATTGAGCTACCACCCCAAGAGGAAGGGATATAGTGAAGGAACCATAGGAGGCTATAGGCCTTAGGCAGACAGCCACAGAGACCTGTAGAAGTCCCTAACAGTTCCTAACTCGAAGACCCGTCCTACTACTGGAGCTGCCCAGAAAGGGCAATGAACGACCCGTTCAACTAAGCAGGCCTCTAGTATATACGGGGAATACTATTTCCTTTCGGCAAGCATCCACGCCATCTGTCCGGCGCCGCCACACACCACTAAACCTAGAAGCACACCTGAAAGATGAGAAAGAAAGAGAATGAAAGGGAAATGAGGGAAATAAATGCGTGATAGATGAGAAACCAACCCATCCTTGCCTACCGACCAAGGGAAACGCGAAAAACTTAAGGTCAGAGCGGACGGTTGACGGGAATCGAACCCGGGGCATCGCGAATGTGGGTCTCACAACTTACCGCAGAGCCATCCCGTTCGATACAGTTCGGTGTAACAGGCGTATCTTTAAATCAGAGCTGCAAACACTGATTTACATAGGTAAACCTATAGCGATCCATTTCTGCTTTCTTTGAACCACACTTGCCCCCATACTGTGTAATCTGTATCTCATAGAATCACCTTAGACCGATTAGGGAAAGAAAATAGACGAATTATCGTCGCAGCGATTCTTCATTTTCCTCATTCGTCCCCAGTGAACGTAAGTCTAGCTGGCCACATCACTAGCTTATAAGCGTATCAGAGTGAATAACTTTTAGTGACATATTATTTAATTAATTGCACGAAGAGGGCTTCGCAGGCCATTCCTAGAAAAATTCAATGAGAAAATCAAATATAACGAATCATTTTGCATGTGGAAGTAGATTGCGATGGTAAACGTTTTGAAATCTTCGTGCAGCATAATTTCTAAAAATATGTTTTTTGTAATTAGTGCATCGTAAAACTTGTATTTCCGATGACATTTCTCTATTGTTTGTTTGGGGAATAATACAATACTTCCTTTACCTGCTACAGGTAAGTGGTAAACCATACAAGTGGCAGGATAGTTGTAAATGGCGGTTTGGAACATAAGAGAAAATAGTGTATGTAAAAGAATTTTTTTGGGGGGGTAAACAATTTTATTACCTAAATGGTACATAAATCAACTACAGCTTATATTAACATTCTATGGCACAGCTACGAAAAGGTATCCTTTGTACTTTCTCTACTGTTTACCTATGGCCACTTGAAGTATCGCATTCTACATAAAAATTCTATATAGATATATTACTGAAAATACACGTTTTTAGACTGCCTGAATTAAAATAATAATAAAGCCTTTTTTAGAAAACGGTCCGTGTGTGTATCTGTGAACAGCTTAACTCAAACCGAAAATTCGGTAGAATACCAAACTTAGTTTACATTTAAGTTCAGTATATTCCAAGAATGTGACACGATTTTCAAGAAAATTCCCCACCCCTACTCACACTTTACATGAAAAAAAATGTTTGTTAATTTTTATTTCCTCAAGAATGGCTCTATCGATTTTATTAAAATTCAAATATTTAAGATACGTGGATGACAAATCAAATGCATATGTGGAATTTTCCGGAAATGGCCTGTGAAGTCCTCTTCATTCCAAATGACTTTTGTATAGTTGGTACATTGTAAGAGATAGATCAAATATGACTACCAAAAAACGTATATCTCCTTAAAGCATACAGTTTATGTCAAGTATTTTTTAGAATTAACAATTTCCGAGATATTCCTTTTTATTAGCTTGGATTATTCAAATATTTACAATATTCTCAAATGGAAAGTCACTCTTCTTTTTTTCCTGGTATGCAAACAGCATGGAATTTCAAATTCATCGCATAGCTTCGCGCTCTTTTAAAATCTGATGTGTTACACTCACATGACTTTCTCTACTCTTGTACAAACTATTTTTACAAACTCTTAATCTCCATCTATTCCATATTAATCGAGATAAACATTTGCAGAAACGATCTTTGGACATGCAAAGAGAATTAAATTTTACACATAGCGACCAGTTCTAAAAATTATTTGACTATCGCTTAAGGCGTACTATGTTCCCCTTGTTTTGTATTTGCAAGGGCAATATGGAAATACAGTAGCCTTTAAGCATAGACATATCTCTTAATAGCTGGTTGCTAGGTGCAGCACCATTCTCTTTGCCACAGATCAATACTCTTTGCATATCCAAGACAAAGAAATAAATAAGGAATTCCTATTTGAGAAAATAAGTATTGAAAACTTTAAGGGAATAACAAGCAATATCTCAAAAATGGTTCACCCAACAAAAAATGTGTATGACATAAATTGTGTATTTTAACGCGATCTATATTTTTTGTGTAGTAAAATTTTGTCTATCTCTTATGGTTTACCAGTTATGCAACAGTCGTTCACAATGAAGAATACTTTTGGAGACATTCCCAGAAAATTCTAGATAAACATTTCATTTGTCATGAAAGGATCTTAAACATATGATATTTTAATCAAAATCGTTAGAGACATTTTTGAGAAAATTAAAATTTTCGAAAAATGTTCCATGTAAAAAGTAATCTGGGGTGGGAGGATTTTCTTAAAAACCTTCATGTCGCATCTCTGGAAGATACTGAACCCAAATACCAAGTTTGGTGTTTATCGGACTGTTCGTTTCTGAGTTATGCTGTTCACAGACAGACAGACAGACACACACAGACACACACACGGACATGTTTCCAAAAATGCTATTTTTGGATTCAGGGGGTCTCATAACATATATTTCCGGTGAAATCTCGGTATCGAATTTTTGGGTGGAATACAATACTTCCCCTACTTATTATACGTAGTAGAGAAAGTAAAAATTTAACTATCGCCTTAGCTCTTGTATTGTACAGTGAAGTGTGTAAATGTAAATTAAAAGTTTGTAGAAGAGCGAATAGAGAATGCATGTGAATGTAACACAAGTTTTTTTTCCTTCATTTCTTTGAAACATCTGAAAACTTCAGACGTGTGTGTGTGTGTGTGTGTGTATGTATGTATGTATGTATGTATGTATGTATGTATGTATGTATGTATGTATGTATGTATGTATATGTATGTATGCATGATGTGTATGTGACTCGATGCAGTCTCACATGCGCCAGTAGAATCACTCGCTGGGTTGGTCAGCCCGTAATCTCAGTTGATCATGGCGCACTGGAATTTGGTGTCAGAGGTGGGGATTATTTTCGCGTTGTGATTCCGCGCACCAGGCTTCCCAACTTTGTATTAATGGACATTGACGTGAAAGAATACCCCCAGGAAGCGGAGTAGACGGGATTATGCTTGTAATTTGTGGGATGGTAGCGTAAAATTGTGCAGGAAAACTCTCGCCTTTCTTTCCCAGCATTTCGTTTTAATGCCGAGCTCTTCTAGGTGAACAAAAAACTCTTCGGTTCCGCAGCAGGAAAATGTTCTGTCTCTGGCTGTTTTAGAGCCTTTAAATAAAATATTCTACAAATTTCAACCCGTTTAACTGGAACTGACATAGGCTTATGCGATATGATACATTTACATTTCATGTTACTAATTTGTACACATTAATTTTGTCTGTCATTTACCAAGGGTAACCACACAGAGAAAGTATTGAATTCCAAACTAAAAATTCATATCGATATTTCCACGAGAAATGCTCCTGAGTTAAGAAAGGTTACACAAAGGTCCATGTGCGATTATGTGTGTATGTGTGGGCTCTCGCGAATTTCTCTCTCCACTTCCGAAAATTGATATATGTTTTCGACGAAAACTTCTTACAAGGGTTTATTTTTCTATTTACTTAATGTTAATCAGTATAAACGTTTCCAAAATCGATTTCATTACATATTTCGTTATTGAGAAGCTTAACAGTCGGTCGCTATGTGATGACTTTTAAATTTATTACTCTTTGGAAGAACGGCAGATGCAAACGAATGGTGACTTTCGGTTGAAAAAAGTATAACGCACTGGGACATTTAAACTAATAACAATGTTTATCTCCGAAATGGATAACATTACAAAAACAGTAACGGGCAGATGATAGCCGCGACATATTTCCACAGAGACCTTAGTGCTAGGCAACTGTATCTCTGCTTCTACATGTGCCCTGCAGATGGCATTTGCCGTCCAGTCTACCTGCGTTCATTATATGTGGACAGATTGCAGAGCAGTCGCTATTACCATTTATTTTTACTATTGTTTTGAACCTAAGTTCGTGGTATTAAACAACCAATTCGGTATTTACCTTGGCGATTGATAGAAACCCAAGTGAGATTATTCGGCCCATGAACCCAGGACCACCGAATGCGGCCACAGACGTTACCGCCTGTGAAATCCCGCTCGGTATCTCTTTACATATACACTATGTGATCAAAAGTATCCGGACACTCCCACAAACATACGTTTTTCATCTTAGGTGCATTGTGCTGCCACCTACTGCCTGGTACTCATTATCCGCGACCTCAGTAGTCATTAGACATCATGAAACAGCAGAATGGGACGCTCCGTGGAACTCACGAACTTCGAACGTGGAAAGGTGATTGGGTTTCACTTGTGTCAGAAGTCTGTACGCGAGATTTCCACACTCCTAAACATCCCTAGGCCCACTGTTTCTGATGTGATAGTGAAGTGGAAACGTGAAGGGACATGTACAGCACAAAAGCGTACAGGCCAACCTCGTCTGTTGACCGACAGAGACCGCCGACATTTGAAGAGGGTCGTAAAGAGTAATAGGCAGACATCTATCCAGTCCATCACACAGGAATTCCCAACTGCATCAGTATCCATTCCAAGTACCTACTATGGCAGTTAGGCGTGAAGTGAGAAACCTTGGATTCCATGGTCGAGCGGCTACACATCACCCAGGAAAATGCCAAACGATGCCTCGCTTGGTGTAAGGAGCGTCAATATTACACGATTGAACAGTGGCAAAACGTTGTGTGGAGTGACGAATCACGGTACATAATGTGGCAATCCGATGGCAGGGTGTGGGTATTGCGAATGCCCGGTGAACGTCATCTGCCAGCGTGTGTAGTACCAACAGTGAAATTCGGAGGTGGTGGTGTTATGGTGTGATCGTGTTTTTCCTGAAGGAGGCTTGCACCGCTTGTTATTTTGCGTGGCACGATCACGGCGCAGAACTACATTGATTATTAAGCACCTTCTTGCTTCCCACTGTTGAAGAGCAATTCGGGGATGGCAATTGCACCTTTTCATACTGCATGGGCTGTGGCGGAGTGGTTACACCACAATAACACCCTGTAATGGACTGGCCTGCACAGAGTCCTGACTTGAATCCAATAGAACACCTTTGGGATGTTTTGGAACGCCGACTTCGTGCCAGGCCTCACCGACCTACATCGATACCTCTCCTCAGTTCCGCACTAAGTGAAAAAAGGGCTGCCATTCCCCAAGAAACCTTCCAGCACCTGATTGAAAGTATGCCAGCGAGAGTGAACGCTGTTATCAAGGCTAAGGGTGGGCCAACACTATATTGACTTCCAGCATTACCGATGGAGGGCGCCACGAACTTGTACGTCATTTTCAGCCAAGTGTCCGGATACTTTTGATCACGTAGTGTATATACATGCATATACAATTGCCTAGAAGGTTTTTATGGTTAATCCTCCACTTTACCCCTTATAATTGTAATTTCGTACAGGCCCAAATAACAGATTAAACATTCAATGATATCACGTAAAAAGGACGTGATATCGCCGGAACGTCTGACTTCCTTAACCCCCCCTTCCCCAAGTTGTGGAAATGCTGTATAGCGTATGAGTACCCTTCCACGGTGGAAGAATTCTCGGTCCAAAGAGTTGTTTACTTTCTCTACCACATACCATTCCACCTAAAAATTCTATAGCAAGATTTCACCGGCAATACATGTGTGCGTCTGAACAGCATAACTCAAAAACGAAAAGTCGGATAAACACCAAACTTCGTATTTAGGTTCAGTGCATTTCAAAGATGCGACGCAAAAATATGCAATAAAATCCCCCACCCCAAACTACCCTTTACATGAAACATTTTTCGAACGTTTCGATTTTCTAAAACATGGCTCTTTTGATTAAAATATCACACATTAAAGATATTTACATGACAAATAAAACGTATATCTTGAATTTTCTGGGAACAGGCTGTAAAGTCCTCTTCATTTGTAAGGAATTTTGTGTAATTTTGTTTAACTGATAGACGTTAAGCGATAGACAAAAATGTACTAAACAAAATAATGTGGATCTCTTTAAAATGCATAGTTTATTTCAAATAAGTTTTTCTTTTGTATAAAGTATTTCTGAGGTATCCGCTATTAAAGTTTCGAATTGTTCATTTTTTGTCATTCTCTTGAAGTCCTTTCAACATTCAGGTGTTTCTTGCGATGTCATGGAAACAATATGGAATTTTAAGGCCAGCATATAGCGTTCAGTTGTAAAACATTTGACTATCACTGTTCTCTTTGTATCTATAACGAAATGTATAATGTAGCTATTTCTGTAAAGGTTTATTTTGTTAAAAATATAGTAGATAGAAAGATAGGCTTTAATAGGAACAGTTGTATATCCGCTAATAAACGAGAGAGGGTCGAGAAGGTTATGAGAATGTAAAGCATCAGATTGTTTACATAATTATGGTATACCTTAAATTTTAAACTGTTGTACATTCTTTTTGGTCGCACAGTTATTTAATGACAAAAAAGCTACATAAGCTTTACTAATGCACAAACCCTTAAATATGCAACGAAATAAGATTACGCACTACCAGGCCACCAAGTTAACCTCTTTTGAACACACTGTCTGCGACCAATGAGAAAAATAATCTTCTCATTTAATATAAAATGTTGGCTTACTGACTTATAATGTTTATACAATTATTTAGCATGTTGTACTAACGAAATAATTACAAAAAAAATTACAAGGAAATAAAGCAAAACTTTCTTACAGGAGGGTTAATAGAAGGTTTTTGCATCCAAAAACTTCACTACATACATCTATAGAATGAGAATAAAGGTTATTCAGAGGTTTTGACACTGTTTCATTACATACACATCTGCAGCATTTGATAAATGTCTATTAAAGAAACAAACATAACACAGGATCGATTCTGTTTGTTGAAGTGTTACATCATGGCCATCTATGTATATTCCTTACAATAAAATATAACGGCTTTTGTTTTTATACTCTGTAGAGTGCAGAAACTATTTATATTCTGTTGCGTAACAACAATTTTTCTACTCCGTGGCATTCTCAAATGAAAGTCAAGGCCTTCTTGGTAAACATATTATTTTATAGCTCCAATGTGTTCGTATTAAAGTAGAAGGGCTTTGTAATTCTATTTTAATCTCTTAGTAATTGAGGCAGTATTTTGATGCCTAAATGATATTAATTGTGTTTTATTATAATTAAATTTAATAACAGCCCACCTTCAAAAAATATCTATATAATTATTATTTGTATTGTATGTAAAGTCATCGTAAATACTTATTTTTATTGTAAACGTTTTATTAATGTTATGTAAATGTTTATATACTCCAATAATGCAAAAACTGTGAGAATAATATGTTTTAGGATGTTAATAATGTGGTAATAATGTAATTTTTGGTGACAATAATGTGTCTGGAATTTTAAAAATACTGGTCATGAAAAGATCGGTAATAACGTAATTTCGCTTACAGTTTGGAATTAGCCAATCAACAGTAAATAAAAGTTTTAGTTTGAATACTTAAATTCTATTGGACTAGAATTAGCCAATAAGAGACTGGCATTACCGAAGCTATAAGATTTTTACCGTTGAATTTAGTCAGTCGCGGGCAAGATGTTACAGAGAGAAGAGGTAAAAGTCGCGGGTAAGATGTTGTAAAGTACGGATGTTAAAATTGTGTTCTCCGCTAGAATATATAAAGCGCTCACAGTTTTTCTTTTATAAAGTGTTGTGTTTATAAATGTGCAAGTATAAAGAGAAATAAAAAGAAGTGAAATTAAAAAGTAAATTTTGTGACGTGTTTTAATTCTTGTCTTATCAAAACCTTAAAAGAACTTGTGTTTCTATAGTGCGACTGAAAACAGCGAGGCAAATAACTTCAATAATATTACGTAAAACAAGCATCATCTTCACTATAAAGTTTGGCGTCCCAAGCATCAAACAACATCAAAGTGTATCTTCATTACGTAACCTAAATACTTCTTCGTAAGTGATGCACATACGTGGGGATTCTCACATCTCCTATCCAGCTAAATAAATTTTTCAAAGTTGGCAACAAATGCAGCAAGGCTCAATAACATTTTCAAAGTGGCGTTCCTCAACGTGGAGCTTAATAATTACATAACAGCACAGTTTTTGCAAATATACCTTAATTTCTATTTACGTAACCACAATATCTACTTTATAATTTATGAAATGAAAGTAGAAGGTACTTTATAGCCCTATGTTTGTCAGAATGAATTGGGCTTTCAGTGGCGAAAGAATTATCAAAATCAAATACATTTTCTCTATTATAATATTAGTATGGATTATACCATCATGACGTATTATATTTGTAGCTTATGCTATTTCGAATGTTGTTACTCCAAAAAACTTAATTTATTTTGGATAAGTATTAGCAGTAAGTGGTAAAGAAAGTATAAATGCGGTTTTTCGGCAACCTTCGTCTTAAATTCCAGTATACGTAGAGTTGGAGTGAAACTATACATCCAGACAGCACGTCTGCTTTTCGCTGGTCAAAGTTATATCGAATGTGTGTTTCTACATTCATAGATGTTTTCTGTAACATCCGAGAGAGTTCAGCACTAGCGATACAGTTTCTAATCAATCGCGAAACTCCGGTCAAACTTTGTGAAAGCCATCATACATAATACATGCGGCCTGGCAATGAATAACTCACACATCTTTCCTGTACTAGTATATCAACTTGTAGTGACAGTTCTGTCTGTTACATAGAATGTACTCGCCTAGTTCCATAAAACTGACTGATGGATTCAACTCTTAAGACTCTATCTTAAATTTATTTTCTGACGATACTGTTTTTACCTTCCCCACTGCTTACCTATACAGGAAGTATTTCATTCCACCCAAAAATTCAGTATAGAGGTTTACTGAATCCCCAAAAGAATGCACTTTTAGAAAAATGTCGGTGTGAATCGGTTAAATACCACACTTATGCGTATTCTGTATCTTCCATACATTCGAACAAAAGATTTTGAAGAAAATCCCCCAACATTTAAATACCCTTATTTAGAATTTTTTTCCTCATTTTTTTTATTTTCTCAAAATGGCTCGTAATTTAGATTACAGCACAATGTATTTAAAATATTAAATGAAAAAGATGTGTTACACTCACATGACTTTCTATACTCTTGTACAAACTATTTTTACAAACGCTTATTCTCCATATGCTTCACGTTAATCGAGATGTTAATCTTATTGGTAATTTTCTTGTAGATGCAAGGGGAATTAGTAGGCTTTAAGCGATAGTCAAATGTTTTAAGAGCTGGTTGCTATGTGGCGCATTCCATTATCTTTGTATGTCGAGGACATAAAAAAAAGAATAACGAATTCCTATTTGAGAAAAAGTATAAGTGTTGGGAAATTCAAACCAATAGCAAGGAATATCTCGGAAATTGTTCACTCCATAAACAAATGTATATAATATAAATCGTGTGTTTTAACGAGATCAACATTTTTCGACTTACCAGATATGCGAAAGTCGTTCAGAATGAAGACGGCTTTTGGTACATTCGCAGAAAATTCAAGGTATACATTTCAGTTGCGATGAAAATATCTTAAATATATACTATTTTAAACAAATTCGTTACAGCCATTTTTTGAGAAAATCAAAGTTTTCGAAAAATGTTCCATGTAAAGGGTAGTCTAGGGTGGGGGATTTTCTTGAAAATCTTCTTGTCGCATCTTTGTAAGATACTAACAAGACAAGACAGACACACACACACATACACACACACATGTTTCCAAAAGTGCTTTATTTGGATTCAGGGCACCTCAAAACATGTATTTCCGGTGAAATCCTGATATCGAATTTTAGGTGGAAAGCAATACTTCCCCTACTTACAATACGTAGTAGGGGAAGTAAAACTAAAATGTATATCTTGAATTTTCTGAAATAGCCTGTGAAGTCCTCTTCATTCGGAGGGAATTTTGTATTATCTTGTATAACTGGTAAACGTTAAGCGATACACGGAAACGTACTACGACAAAAATATGTAGATGTCTTTAAAACACGCAATTTATCTCAAATAAATTTTTTGTGGCATCAAACATTTATGAGATATCCGTTTTTAATGGTTGGAATTTTACAATAATCTGTCGTTCTTTTAAAGTCTTGTCGATATTCATTGTTGTTTCTAGCGATTACATGGAAAGAGAATGGAATTTTAAGAGTAATAACGGATGAAAAATTCCCTAATATTCACGTAGAAGGACGTAAAACATCCGCGCAACTTCCATAAACTCCCCTCGACAGTCTTCCAAGTTATGGAAATACTGCTTAGCCTGTTGGTGTTTTCTGGCAGTGGAACAATCATCGGTCGACTAGTAGAGTAATGTTTTAGCTAACGACAGCATAAAATCAAATTTTAAACCTTTGTACTTTCTCTTTGGTTGCACAGTTATTTAATAACATAAAAGCTACACAGTTTTCACATTATACATAGACCCTTGATGTATAAAACGAAATAGAAGAGAAGCTGGTGAGTATAAAGATTCCTCAGCCTACCAAAATAACCGCTTTGGAAAAGATGTATAGTCTGCGAACATCGACAAAAATAATATACTGGGTTGTTAGTTATAACATATAGTTCGCTGATTTCTAATGTTAGATACGAGGTGTGATCAAAACGTTTCCGGAATGGCTCCTGAGATTTCTTTAATTCTTACCCACACTATACATGCAGCGTTCCTTCCCAATAAAAATGAGAGGTCACGTGACTTCCTGAGACCATGCAGTGACGAGGTAGACGCTCTGAACTGAACACGTGTTTTGCATGTGCTGCGATTTTCCGCATAGCAAAAATGTCAGATTACGAAGAACAAAGAACTAACATCAAATTTTGCTTTAAACTCTGTAAAACTGCAACAGAAGCGTATGAACTGTTAAGAACAGCTTATGGGGAGGAAGTTATGGTCAAAACTCAAGCATTTGAGTGATTTTCGACATTTAAAAGTGGTGGGACATCAGTTAAAGATGCAGATCGTTCGGGGCGACCCTGTTCCAGCACAACTGATGAAAATATTAATCAGGTGAGGGAAATGGTGTTAAATGATAGGCGCATTACAATAAGAGAACTTTCTGACTCATTAGGACTCTCCTTTGGAAGTTTTGAAAGACAAATTGGACATGTTCCTGCATCATGACAATACGCCCGCGCACAAAACCCTTTCTGTTCTCCAATTTTTGGATAAAAATAGGATGAATACTGTTCCCTATCCCGCCTATTCTCCAGATTTCGCAACAGAGGTCTTTTTTCTTTTCCCGCAACTTAAAATGCGGCTCCAAGGACACCGTTTTGAGGACATTGATGTCATCCATCGCGAATCGCAGAAGGCTGTGAACATGTTGAAAGTAGAGGACTTCCAGAGGTGTTTCCAGCAGTGGCAGAAGCACTGGGACAAGCGTATCAACTCCCAAGGACACTACTTCGAGGGTGACGGTGCAAATTAGACAAAACAAACTGCTGTGTAGTATTTATGACGTCATTCCGGAAACTTTTTGGTCATACCTTGTATTTTCTCTCGTTATACAATTACTTAACATACCATGCTAACGATCTTGAATATATCATATAAAGAAAACAAAGCAATTTTTTTTTACTTGAAGGGTGTTAAAATATTTTGGCAATTGTATCGCATGCGTACCATAGCGTTATAAACAGATTGGACTGTTTTTGTTTTTCTGTGTCTTAAGTGGTGACCATCAACGTAACGCAATGAAATATCTGCGGGGTTTGTCTTATATTACGTATATATTCTGTGAAATGACAACTATATTTTCTACTCCATGGCATTCTCTACTAAAAGTCAAGGCCTTCTTCGTAAGCATACTCCTTTTTAACTTAAATGTTTTCGTATTTAAGTAAATAGTTTTGTAAACAGTCTTGTTAGACAACATGGCCTAAAGTTAGAACCTCTAACAGTACACACGAGCTAAAAGCTTTAGATTATGACATTACTGCAATAGTCTTCATCGTGACCAACTTTGGTTTCAAGTCCAATCACATGACAATTACCCTTTGTATTTGCACATGTTTAATAACTCGACTCGGCTTCACTAGGTTTTATTTTTCATTATGTATTTTTGTATGATTAATTTCTCATGGCCCTCGCATTATCTGTTCACAATACAAATCGTCATACTTCACTTTATGCAAATCGTTGTAGAGTTAACCTGTACGTTATATTGACAGCCTCCTGCTTTCTTTGATATAAAACGTTGTTCTTTTATCTATTATAGCCTACGTAAAGATTAAATTCCGGAAATTGTGAATTCAGAAGAAACTGAAATGGACGAGCCACGTGAAATTATAGAAGCAACAGAAAGAATAATACTAGACGTACTTATCCAACAAATCCACAAAGCAATATGATACAGCATTTAATTGCTACATTTTCTGGTGTAAGGCAAAACATGTTGAAAATAATTTAACTGTCGCTTTTATAGCACCATTTCTTAGTTTCAAGAATCGCGTTCTAAATGTGATATCTATTAATATCAGGAATCAACATAACATTATTTTATTGATACCTAACAAATTCGAGCGCACACGTGTTAAAAGTAGTTTTATTTTGCTCGTAGGATTACGAAATAAAACCTAACTTATATCCCTTGTAGGTATTATAATCCATTTTTAGTTTTATAGTTCCATGTCCGTCAGAGGGAATTGGGCTTCTTAATGATGAAAGAATTACAAAAATCAGTTGAGTTGTTTTTGAGATTTGCCTATATACACAGTCACTCATAAATACAAATTTTCTCTATTTATAATATACAGTGCGTTTCAAAAGTTCCGCATATTTTCTGGAACAGCTAAATGGAAGTGTTTTTCAAAAAACACTCGGACAGGTACAAACAGTACACTTTAAAAGAGACGTTTTAACAGAAACAAACCATTCTGAATATCATTATTGTGTGAGTTGTGGTATACAAATACATATGATGGTATACTTTATAATACTCGTATATATTTGTATACCATCTCAATTATTTTATTATTATCTATGATTATATCTTAGTCTCCAGTTCCCGAGGTCGCGGGTTCAAACCTGGGAGAGGACGATGGATCTTTTCGGGTGTAAACATTCTTAGCATGGCTTCCTTCGGAAGGGGAGTAAAGCCGGTGGTCCCGTGTCGTAGATTTATGGTACGTAAAAGAACCTCAAGCCTGATAAAAAGGCCTCTGAGCAAAATTACTGGTCTTTCACACCCAATGTAGAATGGGATGTTAAGAACCATAGTACTTAAGGAGCGTCCATAAATAAAACTCGATTTAATTTTGTACAATTATATAAGTTATCGATTTACTTTACATAACAAACGTTGCTACGGCAACTAAATGCGAGAAGTTTTATTTGTGTATGTCAAACGAACAATAATATCGCTAACATTAAAATAAGTTACAAGTGCAGATCATAATGCTATTAGCGTATCTGACTGTCTCTTATTTTGTTGTATTTTGCTTACGTTTCCTGTCACCTGCAGTTGTAATAGCCCCACTGTTGGAGGGCCAAACTTGAGATAGTTGTTGCAGCCCCTATGGTAGCCAAACTTGAAGGGGCTTAATTGTTGTGGTTCCACCACGTATTGATGCAAAACTTTAAGCAGTTGTAGCCCTACGTACGGTACAAAGTTTCCGGAGGCCTTCGCCTCACGTTCACCTTCCCGGTGGCCTTCGTCCCCACGTTTAAAAATAAACTTTGTATTTTAATGTTTATTTAAATATTATATATGTATGCCTCGGCTTCGTCAGTAGTAATTTGTAAAGCACGTATCTCTTAGCAGAGCTGGTACGACTAAAGAATGAAGGCTTACACAAATTATAATTGTATTGTACTTTTAGATTAAATAACACTGCACTGATGTATCCTACTGTAGAGCTGCGAGATTAGTCTTAATTGTACTTTTTAAAAAATAAACTTTGTATTATTCTCACCGCAATAAATTTTCACGCCTCATACTGAACACGTACCGTACCGAACTGCTTGGGTACGCAATCTTGTAGCGTCTGCCGCCTCAATCTGTCCATTTCCTCTATTTCAAGTCTCTGATTGGCTAAGCCTACTCCAATAGAATACTTTTATTTAACTTAAGCTTTTTCTAGTTTTTGATTGGCTATTTATAAACTTTTTTAAATATTACATTATTATTGTTCCAAGAACTATTAGTAGCCTTTTTAAACTTTATAATTTATTGTTGTCTCAAGGTTACCTCATTGTTAGCAACTTTTCAGCTTCTACTTTGTAATTTTATTTGCTACGGAAGGCAGCTTGCTTCTATTCTCACAGCTCCTACATTGTTAAATTACGTAATACTTTCACGTAACATTACTATACATGTACATAATAATATAAACATAATACAATGACTGTTATATACACTTTATATATTATATTATACACATATTGCTTTAAGGTGGGCTGTTATTATATTTTTAATATTATATAATTAGACTGTTATCATTTAAGTTTTAAAAAATACTGCCTTACACCATATCCAATCATCATTAAAATCTCAGTTCTGTGACATTCACTTGAAACAGCGTTATGGCATCAATAACACCAGGAAACTCAAATATTTATTTGGTTACATAGCAACGTTCGAATACAACAACAAAATATTTCAGATGGCATAAAAATAATGTTTCCTATGACGTTACAACTTGCACAACAGTGATATTAAGGATGGTTTGTTTCTGTGAAAGAGAGTCTTTTAAAATATGCTGTTAGATATGTCCGAGCGTTTTCTGAACAACATTTCCATTTAGCTGTAGCAGAAAATATGCGGAGCTTCTGAAACTTATTGTATAATAGATTATTAAATTAAATTGAGTTTTACTTATGGACGCTCTTTAACTATTATGGTTCTTAGCGTCCCATTCTATATTGGGCGGGAAACACCAGTAAATTTGTTCAGAGGCCTCTTTATCAGGCTTGAGGTTCTTTTACATGCCGTAAATCTACGACACGAAACCACCGGCCTTAATTCCCTTCCGAAGGAAGCCTTGCTAAGGATTTTTACGCCCAAAAAGGACGATATAATAGATTGTTGAAAACATACACGAACAAGCTGAAACATGTGGTAATAGGGTTTATATATATATATATATATATATATATATATATATATATATTTGTGTCCTGACTGAAGTTCTTGTTACTCGATAGCGACTTTCCCTCCACATCTCTTCTCTATATCCCTCTTGCACCTTCAGTTAAACTATTTCTGTAAACGTTTGTCTCGGCCGTCACAAATTTAGCATAGTAAAGCTTAAAACCAGAAATATTTCGGAAACAGCTAATGCCAGAGCAATATTTGTGCTGAATCGCCGTGGCAGCGTTTGACCAACACGACTCCCCCAAGACACTCGGCCGTGTTTACACAAACCCCTTGTATTTGATGGTCGAATGAGTTGGCTGGAAATCCAAAAAGCAATCAGACTTGCTATCTCAGTAACTGCCTGTTACGGACACCTCACGTTTCTACCAGGTCTCTGTAAATTGGCCTGGCGAAGGAGTGCCAACTGCGAATCGAGAATTTCCCCCGGGGGAACAACTGCGGCCGCGCAGACTCTAGTAGCTGATGCACATTTTATAGACGATCGGGATTAAACCACCAGGACACGTAACCTGGGCGACCATCAACATGCATGCCAACAAAAGAAAGTGAAATTCGGTCAGCATCTGCCAAAAATCATAAATTGCGTTACAGTCGCGTGATCTTTTCTCCCCATTCTTCTACTGTTCCGTATTCAATTTACTTCTGTTAATCGAGATAAACGTTTTCTTCGTTGTAGGCACGAGAGGGATATAATAGACTGAAGTGATGGTCAAATGTTTAAAAAGCTGGCTTTGAAATTGCACTCCTACGTGACCACGAGTACAAAGGATAAACATTGTTTATGTAGTAAGATTTTGTCTATCTGCTACAGCTCATCAGGCTTGAAAAAATGATTCACAATGAAGAGGTCTTAACAGCCTATTCCCAGAAAGTTCAAGACATGACCAAACAACTGTTAGGTAAAACAAAAATGTTGTTTCCATCTCTTCCTGGGACGTCCCAGAGATTACCTCCCCTAGGGTCGGTAATGGAGCTTCGTCTTAAATGACTCATGAAGTTGTACTCACAAGTGTGTGTAAAATGAAAAACACTGATGCAGATACATTTCAGATCTTAAACATATGGTATTTTAACTCAAATTGTTAGAGCCACTTTGAAGAAACTCAAAGATAACGAAAGGTTTTATTCATACAAAAAGTAATTTGGTGTGGAGGGATTTTCTTGAAAATCTTTGTCCCATCCTTGGAATATACCGCACTTAAACACCAGATTCGGTATTTAACCAACTTTTCGTTTGAGTCATGCTGTTCATAGGCAAGAGAACCTTTGTTTGGGGGGGGGGGAATTCTGGGGGATTAGAACATGTATTTTTTGTGAAATCTTGACATCGAATTTTTGGGTGGAATGCAACACCTTTTCTACTTACTAAAGGTAAAAAGGCATTATACATTTTAGTAAGGCATAATCATAAACTATTCAATATCCAATATTTGTTTTAAAAAGCATACCTACATTTTACACAATTTTGTTGTTGAAGATTGCCACAATTTATTGCTGTAAATGTTCTTGTGCTACAATCGAGCGTTGTGGCGCCGAGGTAACGTCTGTGATTCAAATTCGGGAGGTCCCGGGTTCGATTCCCACTCTGAGCCATGTTTTTTCGTGGTTTCTCCAGGTCGGCGGGCAAATGCTGGGATGGTTCCTCTTCTACCAGAACTCTCCTGCCCATCATCCCCTTCATTGCCAAATGTTTCAGGGTTATAGGACCAGGAGACGGTGTTCGGTTGCGACTTGAAGGTGTATGTGCGCTTTAGAGATTTCTTCCCTGGCGTTGTGGCTTCAATTAGGTCCGGCCTCCGAACGCCGGGGATTAGGAGGTTGTGAATGTCCTGGGCGTCGTCGGCTGCGTTAGATCTGGAAACGTTAGGGACCCCGTACATGTTTTCGCCCGTCGTCATCCGGATTTGGGCGCCCTTTCGGTCTTTCCCTCTCAGGAGTCATGAAAATCAAAAAAGGCCGTTGCGGTGCTCTGGCCCGGTTGCGTGGGCACCTTCATTCGTCCGTACATTTAGCCTTACCTTCTTGTGTTAGTCTCTGCCGGCACCAGATGTTGCAGGCAGCCTTGTTAGTTGTCACTACTATCTGAAGCGAGGGCAGACTGGTGTTTTGTAGTTAACACGTGTTCATGTATAAAGTAATTGTAACAAAGCTCACACAATAAAGTTGTTCCATCAAATTCACAAACATAACTGTAAAGTTTACTTTTCAACGGTTGGAGTATCGTAACTAAACGATGTTACGTCACGTGACAACTGAGCATCACCATTGGTCAAAGACTTTCCCTGATATTGGAGAACCCACTTTCAAAGAGAAACACTGAACCCTTAGCAGGTAGCAATCATTATGAGATGTTCACATTCCGACGTAAAGGTGTTCACCTTCAGGAATTCCCCGAATGTAATAATACAAAAATTGAAAATACGAGGGTAATCCAGGAAGTAATGACCCACTACACAGACGCTACCAGGCTTTTATCCAAAGTCGAATGATTTCTTCGACATATTTTCCCAGTGTTGTATGAGTGTCATTCGAAACAAGTTGCCATTTGCATTCTGTGAATGTTCAAAATGAAGTGTGTGTGATACGAGGTCCCGCCGACTGTGAGATAAGAGATATGGATTCTTGAATGCCCGGAAGTTGAAACCTGCAGAAATTTAAGTCAAGGAAGTGTGATGCAGTAATGAACGAAAGTGCTGAAATGTTCAACAATGGACGAACAAATGTGCATGACGAAACTCGACCCGGACGTCCGTCACTCGTTACAAATCATTTAAAGAATCAAGTGAACAACAAGACAGACCTGTAACCCTAAACGAGTTACACATTTCTTTCTCTCCATGCTTAGTGAATTTGTGTCCGAACAATGGACTGGACCACGACACGGAAAATTGCGAACAGATCTGACATTTATTTAAATAACGGAGGTGATTGTGTGGAGAAATAAAGTCAGCTTCAATTTTGATATTTATGTTTTTTATAAATAATATTCTTTTGAGTTTTTAAAACCTGAATTACCCTCATAAATTGAAAAAGTTTGCGTTTATTTTAAAATGGCAAAGACTGGCATTTATTATTCAGCTTTTTATTTTGACTTAAAAGGGAAAATTATATCTACCTAACTTTTGATTTAGTAAAACCCCAAGAAAGGTATTTTGCCTAACATCCAGGTTCTAGTCATGAATTTCCTATGTATAATTTAATCGCTGCAATAATCTCTATGATGCCCTGGTCTGGAAGATGGTATAGCAGGGGCGTCCAACCCTAGGACCGCGGGCCAAGTAATATCCGCCAGTAACTGAAGATGCGATGTGAACACATTTATCATTACAATGAGGCAGTATTTTTAACACTTAAATAATTTCAGTCTAATTGCATAATATAAATTCATTAACAGCCCACCTTAAAGCAATATGTTTATATAATAATTTGTAAAATGTATGTAACGGACATTGCATATGCTTATATTATTGTAAACATATTCAATAATGTTATGTGAATATATTAAGTAATTTAATAATGTAGGAGCTGTGAGAATAATAAGTTAAAAGTTGCTAACAATGAGGTAACAATGACGTAACCTTGAGACAATAATGAGTAAGAATGTTTAATAATGCTACTAGTCATTATTGGAGCAACAATAATGTAATTTTAGTGACAGTTTACAAAAATAGCCAATCAACAACCAGAAAACCTTTAGTTAAATGCAGGTATTCTATTGGAATTGGAATAGACAATCAGAGACTTGAAGTATAGAAATTTACAAGTTTAGACAGTTGAAATCTATTCAGTTGCCTGCAAACAGTGTTCCTAACCGGACGCGAGACACATCCTCAAGAGATTTAATACGTATTCGTGTGAGACGAAAAATATTTTACGTGTTAAACAGTGCAAATAATTCATAAAGGAATCTCACAGCTCTCTATCAGTGAAGTGTTATATAAATCGTATCAAGCATTAATAAAAGGAGTGAAGTAAAATTATAATCTGTGTAAGCGTACATTCTTGTCGCAGCAGAACCCTGCCAAGATATCCATGTCTAAAATAAATACTGACGCGGCCGAGGCAAACATAAATATATAATATCTAAAGAAACAGTAAAAATACATTTGGGGTGAAGGCTACCGGAAAGCGGGTAGCAAATACTACAAGTTCGGCTCCCCAACAGTTGAAATACGATACAACTCCTTCTAAAATACTCCTTTCTCAACAAACACTTTCACTTTCGAATCTGAAAAGAGTAACATAAATGTATCCATAAATCCACTTTACATTTCAGAGCCTGAGATTCGTAAACACTCCCGAACCTTGCAAATGGGTATAACAGAAAACAAAAACCACTCAGGACTTTCTGTTAAATTTAAAGAGGATTGTGGATGTCCCATTTCTCCTAATTTGACTAAATTCTGGAAATTGTCGATCTTGCTCTAAGGCTCGTGTGTAGATATGCCTCCACATACAGCAAACTGTTTCTATTATTAAGCATAAATTACGTTCAGCTATCACGTCTTGGTAATATGCCTGTTCTGTACACAAAAAAAAATTACACCTAATATTGAGAATTTGGTAAATGAAAAGCAAACTCAAAAGTCACATTATCATTACAAGTCTTCAAAAATCATTGGAATGCTCTCACGTGGGCGACACTGAACATTTTTAAAAAATGTAAATAATTTTATTGTTTTTCAAAATATTCCCCTTTAACATCAAAGTATTTTTACATTTGATTAAACCAACCCTTACAGCAATGATGCAACTCTTATTGAGGCACTTCAGAAAACAGGTTTTTATAATGTTCCACTGCTTCATCTGATTCCACGTATTCTATCTTTAATTTTTACTTTCTCTACTACGTATAGTAAGTAGGGCAAGTATTGTACTCCACCCAAAAATTTGATACCGAGATTTCACCGGAAATATATGTTTTGAGACCCCCTGAATCCAAAAAAACCATTTTTGGAAACATGTGTGTGTGTCTGTGAACAGCATAACTCAGAAACGAACAGTAGGATAAACACCAAACTTGGTATTTAGGTTCAGTATCTTCCAGAGATGCGACATGAAGGTTTTCAAGAAAATCCCCCCACCCCAGATTACCCTTTACATGGAACATTTTTCGAAAATTTTAATTTTCTCAAAAATGGCTGTAACGATTTTGATTAAAATATTATATCTTTAAGTATTTTCATGACAAATGAAATGTTTATCTCGAATTTTCTGGGAATGTCTCCAAAAGTTATCTTCATTCTGAACGACTGTTGCATAACAGGTAAACCATAAGAGATAGACAAAATTTTACTACACAAAAATGTAGATCGCGTTAAAATACACAATTTATGTCATAAACATTTTTTTTTGTTGAGTGAATCATTTTCCATATATTGCTTGTTATTCCCTTAAATTTTTCAATACTTATTTTCTCAAATGGAAATTCGTTATTCATTTTTTTGTCTTGGATATGCAAAGAGTATTAATCTGTGGCAAAGAGAATGGTGCTGCACCTAGCAAACAGCTATTAAGACATATTTCTATGCTTAAAGGCTACTGTATTTCCATATTGCCCTTGCAAATACAAAACAAGGAGAACATAGTACGCCTTAAGCGATAGTCAAATATTTTTAGAACTGGTCGCTATGTGTAAAATGTAATTCTCTTTGCATGTCAAAAGATCGTTTCTGCAAATGTTTATCTCGATTAATATTAAATAGATGGAGAATAAGATTTTGTAATAATAGTTTGTACAAGAGTAGAGAAAGTCATGTGAGTGTAACACATCAGATATTTTTTGTCCTGGTAATGCAAAGAGAATGGAATGCCCCACATAGCAACCAGCTCTTAAAATATTTGACTATCGCTTAAAGCCTACCAATTCCCCTTGCATCTATAAGAAAATTAGCAATAAGATTAACATGAAGCATATGGAGAATAAGCGTTTGTACAAGAGTAGAGAAAGTCATGTGAGTGTAACACATCAGAATTTTTGAAACAGAAATCACAAGGCGCTGGCCAGCGTTGTGTACGACGATGCGTTGTCATGATGTAACATTGCTTTTCTTTTTAGGCGTTTTTCACAAACGTTTTCAAACATATGCGGTAAAATTTGTGTAGCATCGGCAGTAACGTCTATCTTCTAATGCTATAGTAGCAATTTAAGTCCGTTTTAGAAAATAAAATTTAGCAACCATCTTGTTATCAGCACTGCGAATTCGTCGGATTTTTGTGGGCTTAGGTTCTGTTCGAAACAGCTGAATGACCTTTCTTTTCAGGATCATAACAATAAATGCAGGATTCGTCACCCGTAACAATACTCCAAACCAAATTTGAATTAACCCTTAGGATTTTTCCAGAGCTTTTCTGCACCAATCCATCGACAACAAAGTTTTGTGAGTCTAACTGTTGGTGTAAAATGTTTTGTATTTGACTCTTACCATGCCCAATGTCGCCCCAATAAATTCATAAGATGTCCGTCAATCTTCTTCCAGCGCTGCTGGAATAGTGACAATCTGTTCGTCAGCATCAATAAATCTTGGGCGTCCTTCATGAAATTCCTCACTAAGAAAAGATGGATTTCTTCTGAATTCGCTGTCTCAATTATACAGGGTGATTTATGGAGCACTGGCACATTTCTTTCTTTAATTATTCTGTTCGAAATTTACTTAATGCCCCAATTTTAGCACCAAATTAAGCAGAATGTTCTGGAGGTTTGATTGCCTGTCACTAGATGGGCAGATGTTCATGTTTTATTTGTAATTGTTAAGTTTTACTGCCGGCAACTGTTTTTGAGATTTTGTTCTAGTCAACGTGAAAATGGAGTACACATTAAATGAACGACTCTTCCTTGTAAAGCAATACTGGATTACGAATTCAATTACAGCTACTTAAAGAGCATACCAGAGAGAATTTGGTGTTTGGAATCCTCCCCAAAGAAACACAATACCAGGACTGGTAAACGAATTGCAAACAACTGGATCTTTGGCGAGTGAAAAAGGCAAAATCGTTCATCTAGGCTTCCCACGGTTGTTGTTGGAGTAAGAGCACGACTGGATCAGTCACCCAAAAATCATCATCGCTATTGGTCCAGCGAAAATCCACATGTTATTCATGAAGCACCTATGCACCCGGTTAAAATCGGAGTTTGGTGCGCAATATCCGCACAGAGAATAGTGGGACCAACTTTTTTTAAAACACTGTGAACACTGCAGAGTACCGACGGATTTTCATGGAGTTTGCTGAGCAATTAGACGAAGTAGAGCTGAGTCAAGGATATTTTCAGCAGGACGGCGCTACAAGTCATACATCAAATGAATCCATGGCACTAATTGCAAGTTTCTTTGACAACCGGATAATTACTTAGAACCTGTGGCCACCGAGATCTCCGGATTTGACATCGCCGGACTTCTTTCTATGGGATTACCTAAAAGACAGGGTTTATGTCACACGTCCCCAGACACTGGACGATCTGAAGCACAACATTACACAGGAGATTCAAGCTATTGACAACAGAGTCCTCCAACGAGTGGTCAGTAACACGGAACGTGTTGAGTTGTGCCTTATGCAGGATGGAAAATATTTTCAACATTTGCTATAGAAGTAAATAATCTCCCAAAATTCCTCTGCATTTCAGGTATAATAAGTCGTCGTTAGCATAACTCGTTTTGAAGCAATTAAATGTGTCAGTTCTTCATAAATCACTATGTAAATTGTTGCCTTAGATGGGCCTTTTTCTGCAAATGCATTTCTAACCGATCTTCAATTTGTTTAGGCATTAATGAGGAATTAAAATCGTAAAAAATCATAGCCCGAAAATGTTCTCTAGGTAAATTCATTTTTGGGTGAATACCAAATCGCTAAGCGATGATAGTTAACAAAGTATTAGAGCAAATCGAACAAACCACACGACAATCAACTCGCAAAACATAAGAAAGTAGCTGTCAAATACAAACGAACTTCATTTGTTTTTAGAAACATGCATTCTAAAAGCTTTCAGTATCGCCCTCGTATTAAATATGTGGCAGTAATTTGTATCACAATAATGTAAATGCGAGAGTGATTGTAGTGTAAATAAGCATTATTGTATGACATTGATTTGAGATGTTTGTTAATTATAAGCATTGTTAGGAAATAAGTTTACACGGCCTCACTGAAATTGACAATAGGAGCGGATAACAATGAGCGAGGGGGTGAGTTGAATATTAATTAGAAGAGACAAACAAATGACGTCAGATTGGCGCGATTTTCTTAGAAATGGCGCGAATTTCTTCCCTAGAGCATATGTTTTCGTAATTTTTTGATTGGATATAAAAATAGACGCTAATGTTGGCGCGTTTTATTAACCAATAGCAGCTCGGTTATAATCTTTAGGCATATCGGGGTGTGGGAGTATAAAAGGCTAAAGCCACAGGCAAGTATTGGCCAGTTCAACAAAATCATCCACGCGTTACACGTCGCTGAATCCAACAGAATCAGTCAGAAGTTAAACGTCGCTTAGTTCATCAGAATCGTTCGCGGGTTACACGTCGCGTAGTTCAACGAAGCATACATAAAGTACACGTTACGCAATTCTACAGAATCTCTCGCGTCGTAAAGTTATTTATAAATGTGAAATACGCAAATTAATAAAGTGCGGCAAATAAGTGATTATAATAACATTAGAAAACATAACAGTTTCAGTCTGGCGTGTATCACGAGTCAGTATGTGAATTTAATTAATTGTGACGGTAATAAAAGTGTAAAAACAAATTCTTTTATTAGTGTTATCTTTGATAACAAATCCTTTCCGTTTACACACCTTGTTCAAGAGATATGCTCGACCGAGAAACAATAGCTAGCCGGAGGAAAATGAACCCAACATTTAAAGTAGGTAGTAAAACAATAACAGGCGCTCAGAAATAAGATAACACGAAGTGACCGCGACAAATTGGCTTCCATACGTGGTGCATAAAAACATGAACCATCTACCAACTACCTACAAATATAAATATACCACTGCAAATTGTGTAATGAGGAATATTTCTATTATAAATCAATGCGATTCATTTTGTGATAAAGTTACATGATGTTCCTTAAAAATAGAAAAGTAAATAATAAGAACTACTGAATGAGTTTTAAAACATAATGTTTTATGTATCAGCCTAAAGCATACAGTTACTTGAATTCTTTAATATTACTTAAAAATAATGCTTTAACTCAGATTCAATATATCTAATTGTTAACATAAATTTAGTTAGATGGCGCTTTAAATTATTTTATTACTTTACTGACCTAGTTAAAAATTGGATGTTCACCGCTGCTATAGGCAATATACACGAAATGACAATGAGGTATTAATTTCTCTACCAGTACATGGGTAGAGTAAGTGTGCATACATGTCTTAAGGCCTCCTAAATAAAAAAATCTCATGTGTTACACTCACACGACTTTCTCTACTCTTGTACAAACTATTTTTACAAACACTTATTCTCCATATGCTTCATGTTAATTGAATCATCTTATTGCTAATTTTATGCAGATGCAAGGGGAATTGGTAGGCTTTAAGCGATAGTCAAATGTTTTAAGAGCTGGTTGCTATGTGGAGTATTCCATTCTCTTTGCATTACCAAGACAAAAAAATGAATAATGAATTCCCATTTGAGAAAAAGTATAAGTATTGGAAATTTAAGGGAATAAAAAGCAACATCTCGAAAATGGTTCACTCAACAATAAAAATGTATATGACATAAATTGTGTATTTTAACGCGGTCTACATTTTTTGTGTAGTAAACTTTTATCTATCTCTTATGGTTTGCCAGTTATGGAAAAGTCATTCACAATGAAGAATACTTTTAGAGACATTGCCATAAAATTCGAAATATAAATTTCATTTGTCATGGAAATATCTTAAACATATGATATTTTAATCAAACTCGTTAGAGGCATTTTTGAGAAAATTAAAATTTTCGAAAAATGTTCCATGTAAAGGGTAATCTGGGGTGGGGGGATTTTCTTGAAAACCTTTGTGTCACATCTCTGAAAGATACTGAACCTAAATACCAAGTATGGTGTTTATCCGACTGTTCGTTTCTGAGTTATGCTATACACACACACACACACACACACACACACACACACACACACAGACACACACACGGACATGTTTCCAAAAATGCTTTTTTTGGATTCAGGTCTCAAAACGTGTATTACCGGTGAAATCTCGGTATCGAATTTTTGGGTGGAATGCAATACTTCCCCTACTTACTATACGTAGTAGAGAAAGTAAAAATAGGTGTAATAACTGCCAGGATTAGCTCGTTCTCACAAACCGGATAATGTTTGGAGCTAATAAAACGAAGACGATGTTGAAAAAATCACAGCAGCAAATGATAAAAGGAACCCTTTCCTTTATTCACAAGTCTGTGATCACAAGACTAGAGTCTGCGCCAAGGAAATTAAATCCTGACGTATAACAAAGGTTCCTGTTCGCTGACGTGTAAGCAAGTTTTCCAACTGGCCGAGCTTCTTGCAGGGGGGGGCAACATAAAGCATTAAAGAAAAGGATTGACAAATGAAGTGGCAGCCAACTGTCGCGGAAGAAATATCAGGTCGTGGACAGCTTTGATGAAAATGAGACGGAAAATTGCCTAGGAAATCCTCTCAGGGGCGGGCGTTATCGCTCATCCCAGGTTGTTATGTTTGCGGGGTCATTAAACTTTAAACACTACTCAAGGCTTTGTGGTAACGTAGCAACGTGTCGTTTTTCTTTTGTTGTAACATATATTTCATTTACAGCGCGACGTTCTCCTTCTACACCGTTTTCTTTTCGTCACATTCATAAAATTAGTTTTCTCCTAATAAATACACGTTTATATCACTTTCTTTTTGTTGCCATTACACTTTGTTTAGTAAATAAACAGCGCTATCCCCTTTCCACTTCAAATAAAGCCAGATGAACTATTTTTGAACTTCTGAAAACAATGGAACAACGAGCTAATTGTCTGTATCTCGTGTTCCTAGGTCACGAATATCAACCATCTTCCCCCGTTTTTTCGTTCAAGAGCCTTACCTCTTTTAATTATTTTTACAAAAACTCCTTGGTCATGACGACGGATCTGTGGTGGATAACTCTTAGAACGATATGTGATGAACAGTTAGCATTCAAGGTCTCATCCCTGTAACTACCCGCTCCGTCAAGTATCACAGATACCCTAGCGCACAGCTACCGAATCTTCTGCTTTCGTGCCGTGCAGACGACATTAGGGTGCTGTACAGTCCAACCGCCGCTCCCATACAAAGGCGGACAGTTAGCCTTCTAGGTCTCATCCCTGTAACCACCTCTTTCATGCCGTGCAGATGGCATTACGATGCCATCCAGTCTAACCGCCGCCCTCACACAGAACGGCGGACAGTTAGCCTTCCAGGTTCCATCCCTGGAAATGCCATTTTGCTTCGTCACGTACCCACAAAGACCCACAGCGCATGACCGCCGGATCTTCTGCTACGTGACGTGCAATGGCGTTAGGGTGCCGTCCAGTCTAACTGCTTACATTGTCTGTTGACAGATGGCATAGCATTCGTTATTACCACTTATTTTTCATTTAAGTATTGTTTCAGACTTAAGGTGGAACTTTGGGTCGTGGTATTAAATATCCAATCCGGTGTTTACCTTGGCGACTGAGGAAAACCACGAAAAAACCTCGGACAGATTGGTTCGGTCCACGAGATTTGATCCCGGGACCCCCCGAATGCGGGCCACAGACTTTACCGCCTGAACCATCCCGGTACAAAAACTTGTTACTCTCTGTACTGCGTACTAGGTAGAGGAAGTACTGCATTCCACTCAAAAATTGATGTAGAGATTCCACCAGGCTTTTGAACAAAAACCTACCCTTTACATGAAACTTTTTCAAACTTTTTTATTTTCTTGGAAATAGCTCTAACGACTTTGATTAAAATACTATGATGTGCCGTATTAATTTTATTGCCATTACCAGACGCAGTGTTGTACAGTATTGTTGTACCAAACGTAGCACCATTGGGTCTCCTTAGATATATTTCGGCTTAACGGCCTCTCCTTTCGGTGCGGATCACGCCAAAGGGAGAGATCTGTTTGAAATTGTCTGGTATGACAATTTCAAGCCCTTTCTAGCTCTGGCTAGACACGCTTGGTGGGGGCAAGTTAGCGTCACTCGAGTGGAAGTGGTCGCTGGGACCAGACGTGTGTGGCCGATCTACGGTCTGTAGCATCTCCCTCCATCCTGTTTCCTTTGTTAATTATGTAGGGAAGCCAAACGTGTCTGTGAATAAATCTCAGATGCGTGTTATGTAACCTTTCAATGTAAGATAAAACCTTAATTCTACACATCAAGGTCCCGGACTTTTTACTGCCAGCGTTTACCCCCCCCCCCATATGCGTGTTAATCATTTTCTGCTAACGCTTTTGGGGTTCATCCCAACATCTAACAATATATTATAGATAGTTTCATGCCAAATAAAAGATATATCTTGAATTTTCTGGTAATAGCCCAATAAGTCGTCTTCATTCCTAATGACTTTTGTATAACGGGTAAACCGTAAGACATAGACAAAATCTTACTACACAAATAATGTGGATCTTGCTAAAGCACACAATTTATGTGAAATAATAACTTTTTCTGACTTTACCATACTTCTTGTTATTAGTTTCAATTTTCAAATGAGAAGTCGTTATTCGTTTTTTGTCGTAGTCATGCAAAGAGCATGTAATTTCAAGGGCATCACATAGTGACTCGTTATGCTTTACCTCCTGTATCGAACAAAGAAATGTTTAAATATATAGTGTGTTTCAAAAATATAGAGCATAAATTCAGGTATGCATTCTTCATACGTAGACATTACAATATGTATCCGGAAGTGCTTGGTTTCTGAGTGACCTTCAAAACAGTGAGGCCGACCAATCTGATGGAAGGTGTTTTCGTGGTTTTCTTCGGCCGCTAGGTTGGATAACTTGATCCGGGAAATTTTTACAGCATCCCTTTCGTCACTACCTTTCATTTCCTTCTTCTTCACCGCCATACCAGACATTGCTATTGTGGCGTATCAATAATATGGGGGTTACATTATTGTTTTACATTGTCATTACCAGACACATTGTTGTTTACGTCACTCTTGGCTGGTAGCTTTGCTAGCCACGAGTAGTGGGGGATGGTGTCACTCTCAGTTAGGATTCCGTGAGGAACGGACCGCGTGTGTAAGCCGGCCTTTGGATCGGTGGCGGTGGACATCTCCTGAAACTTTCCAAACGTTTTGGAAATAAATCTACGAATGTGTGAGCAGATTTGTGTTATGGATTTTTGTGTAGTGAAAAACCCACGCCTTCCTCTTAACGTCCACACCACGTTTCGGTCCTCCGCAGCCAAATAAATGTACGCACACTCTGCTGGGTATTAGGAATTAATTTAATTGTCATATGAACTTTAGACCATCTAACCAGCATGTAAAAATGTGCTATAATCCACAGTTTGCTTGCTCCTGTAAAGGAATTGGTTTGAAAGTCCTACAAAGAGGGGGGTAATTAGTTAAAGAAGAAACTTTTATCTATCTCTTACGGTTTACTAGTATACCAAAGTCACTCAGACTTCATAGGCTATTCACAGGAAATTCAAATACATACATGTTGTTTGTCATGATAATATAATAAATTTGAATAAAATTGTTAGAGCGATTTTTGAGAAAATAAAAAAAATCTTGAAAAGTTTTCCATGCAAAGGTTAGTTTGCAGTAGAGAGATTTTCTTCAATACCTTCTTCATGTCGGATCTTTGAAAAATACTAACTTTGGTACTTAACCGACTTTTTGAGTTATGCTGTTCATAGATACACAAACACAAAACTTTTTCTAAACGTGTATATCCAGTAAAACCTCGATATCGAGTTTTTGGGTGAAATCAAGCTGCCTCTACTTACTATGGATATTAAAGGGACGTATCACGAAAGGAAGTGCAGAGTACCGCACGCGGGCCAGGGCCCTTTATGCTTCCAACGTGACCTCTAGGAGGGAAGGATGAGGGGAGAGACCCTAAGGTCGACCAGATCCCGATGCCAACGGGCGACGGCATGGACGGGGTCCCTAACGTTTCAAGATGGAACGCATCAGACTGCGCACGGTTCCTGGTGATAAGGAAGATGATGGGTACAGCAACTGAGAGGGAGGAGGATCGTGGAGAAGTTAAACCACCCCAATATTTGCCTGGTGACTCGGGGAAACCACGAAAAACCCATGCACCAGAATGGGCGGTCGCTGGGAATCGATCAGGGAACCTCCCGAATGCGGGCTCGGTACTATGTAGTAAACAAAGTAATTAAATGCAAATCTAAAGCTCGTGTATAAAGTTCCAGTTATGTTGTTGCGGTGAGAAGCATCTGCTTCTGAACCTTGTACTTGTTTGATGCGGACAAAGCGATGCTAATAGGTGCTCCACGGTTTATATTTGCTTGTCATTCAGACGGGAGAGAAATATGCAAGAGCGCGTAGTACAAACAGCAAGGTTCGTGTTGATTTTGCGTGCGTTCACACGGATGTTGCAAACACGTGTCTTTAAGAAACTAATGATAATGAGATGACTCCGCTGTAGCGGAAACATTCGCATTCCCGTCCACCGCCACTCTCACCTTGGGTTTTTCGTGGTTTTCGCTGGTCGGTAGGGAAATTTTCGTGTTGCTTGTCATCTACCAGCATTTCCTCTCCATCATTTTACATAACTTTTTACTTTCTCTATAATGTATAGTAACTTTCTTATAGAATTATTATAGTCCAGCCAAAAATTCTACGCCCAGATTTCAACGGAAATACATGTTTTGAGGCCCTCTGAACCACAAAAGGCACTTTTATAAAAAGTTGCGTGTGTATGTGTCTGTGAACAGTATAACTCATAAACACCACCATACATTAAAGACATTTACATGTCAAATGAAACTTATATCTTGAATTTTCTGGGAATAGCTTATCAAGTCCTCTTCATTCGGAAGGCGTTTTGTATAATCCTGTATAACTGGTAAATTCTATGCGATAGACGGAAACGTACTACACAAAAATACACAATTTGTTTCAAATAATGTTTCGAATTGTCCATTACTTGGTATTTCTTTTCAAGTTCGGTCGGTTTTCAGCTGTTTTTCGGGGTAATTTTGCGTTTTGGGTATCAACACATTTAGTACTGGATACCAGTAGAATTACTTAGTAAATGAGCTTTTAGTAAATATGTGATAACTGAATTCCAGTTATTGTCTTACAGTATAAATAGTAATTATAATAGTAATAATTTGTTGAATTATGGTCCAATTGTGATATTTTTAAAACTTATTTCACTCTATTTTGTTCGCAGTTAGTTAAATAAATCTCTACAACAAATCTGTACAGTATGGAATTTTAAGGCCAGCATATAGCGTTCAGTTGTTAAACATTTGACTATCGCTGTTCTCTCTGTATCTATATCGAAATGTGTAATGTAGCTATGTATGTAAAGGTTTATTTGAATTAAACTGAAGTAGACAAGAAAATAAAGTCCGTGGCCCGCATTAGGGAGGTCCCGGGTTCAAATCCCATGGGCCGACCATTCTGTCTGAGGGTTTTTCGTGGTTTTCCTCAGTCGCCAAGGTAAATACCGGTTTCGATATTTAATACCACGACCCAAAGTTCCACCTTAAGTCTAAAACAAAAGTAAAATGCTATGCCATCTATCTGCAGACTGTAAGCAGTTAGAATGGACGGTACCCTAACGCCATCTGCACGGCACGAAGCAGAAGATCCAGCTGCCTTACGCTAGGGGTCTCTGTGGGCACGTGACGAAGTGGGATGAGACCTAGAAGGCTAACCGTCCGCCTTTCTGTGTGAGGGCGACGGTTGGACTGGACGGCACCCTGAATGCCGTTCTGCACGGCACGGGGCAGAAGATTCATAGCTGAGCGCTAGGGTCTCTGTGACACGTGACGGAGCGAGTGGTTACAGGGATGAGACCTAGAAGGTTAACTGTCCATCACATATCGTTCTAAGAGTTATGCACCAACAGATCCGTCGCGATATGACCACGGAGTTAAAGCGACGTAAAATAAAATAGAATAAACTTTCGTAAGAATAAAATATATACATACTAATAAGCGATAGAGGGTATAAAAAGTAATGTGAATGTAACATATCAGACCATTTCTCCTGATCATGCAAAGAGAATGGAACTTCAAAGACGACACAATACGACCAGGTCTTAAAAGATTAATCTTACTGTATTCCCCTATTCCATTTCTATCTAAAGGAAATGTGTAATAAATCCATTTCTACAAATGCTTATCTCGATTAATATAAAGCAGTTAGAAAAATAAGCTTCTGTAACAATACCTTTTCTCGTACGTCGCTTTAGCTATGTGGTCATATCGCGACGGATCTGTTTGCAGATACCTCGTGGTTCGGTGTGCGGCGGACAGTTAGTCTTCTAGGTCTCATCTCTGTACTGTACCACCACGTGTCCACAGATAGATAATAAGAGGTACCTCGTGACTCGGTGTAATTAATTAAACTGAATTTTATTTATGGATGCTCTTTAACGTTGCGGTTCTTAGCGTCCCATTCTATATTGGGCGTGAAAGATGGAAATTTTACTTAGAGGCCTCTTTATCAGGTTTGAGGTTCTTTTACGTGTCGTAAATCTACAAGGGACTACCAGCTTTACTTCCCTTCCAAAGGAAGCCATGCTAAGGATTTTTACGCCCGAAAAAAATCTATTGCCCTCCGCCGGGTTTGAACCCGCGACCTCAAGAACTAGAGGCCAGCATGGTAACCACTACACCACGGAGGAGGAGCCTGACTAGGTGTGTGGCGGAAAGCTAGTCTTCTAGATCTCATCTCTTACCATACCATCTTGCTTCACCTGTGCTTCTTCAGGTGCGGGACAGATGGCATTAGGGTGTCATCCAGTCTACCTACTTTCGCTATCTGTGGATAGATGGCAAAGCATTCCTATTACCGTCATGTTTACTCTTGTTTTAGACTTAAGGTGGAACTTTGAGCCGTTGTATTAAATATCCATTACGAAATCAAAAAGGTAATGAAATCACGAAAGAAAAAGTCATTCAGATTGGTCAAGCCACGGGATAATAATTCAGGATCCCCGGAAAGCGCACCACAGATGTTCTCGATTGGTTCTATAAGAATGGTTTGCTGAGATTTTGAAGTATAATTTTATTTTGTTGTGTTGTTATTTGCCCCAAGTTTACTTTCAGGTGGCGTTTGCCCCTAGTTTAAAAAAAAACTTTGTAATTTGATTGTTTCTTTAAGTATTAAATATTTATGTTTGCCTCGGCTGCGTCAGTATTATTATTAGAGACATGGAAGTCTTGGCAGGGCGTGATGCGACAAAAATGTAGGCTTACACAGATTTTAAGTTTTAATTCACTCCTTTTTATTAATCCTTGGCACAAATTAAATAGCACTTCACTGATATCGAGAGCTGTGAGATTCTTTTATTTAATACTTGCACTTTTTAACACATATACTACTATCGTCTCACACGAATATGTATTTAATTTCTCGAGGACACATCTCGCATCTGGTTATGAGCACTGTCTAGAAGCAACACGTCTGGTTATGAGCACTGCTTGAAGGCAACTGAATTTATTTCAACTGTCTAAACTTTTAAATTTCTGTATTTCAAGTCTAAGATTGGCTTTTTTACTCCAATGGAATACCTGCATTTAACTAAAGCTTTTTCTGGTTGTTGATTGGTTATTTTTATAAACTGTCACTAAAATTACATTATTGCTTCCAAGAATCACAAGTAACATTTAAACTCTCAAACTCATTATTGCCGCAAGATTGCCTCATTGTTAGCAACTTTTAACCTATTTCTCACAGCTCCTACGTTATTAAATTACCTAATACATTCACATAACATTATTGAACCTGTATACAATAATATAAGCATATGCAATGACTGTTACATACATTTTTACAAATTATTACATACACATATTGCTTCAAGGCGGGCTGTTATTGAATTTACATATTATATAATTAGACTGAAATTATTTAAATGCTAAAAATACTGCCTCAATTTTTTCTTCATAATTTCATATTTTATGACGTTTTCTTTATAGTTTGTCTCTCTCTAATTATAATGAAGGCCACTAGTGATATTTTTTAAGGAAATGATGAAGTCAAATATAGAATATCGGATCGAATGCAACACTTGGAAACGATGAGAGAAATCATGAAAATAAAAAGCAAATCTGAGCGCAACAAGTACGTACCACATGTATTGAAAAAATAATGAGCTAATACCTTTCCCCTCGAGTGAAAGAAATCCTGCACGCTCTCCTGCGAGATTGGGAAGCTCAGCTGGGAATAAACTGAAATATTGAGAAGAAGTCATTTACATAAATATTTACTTGCTGCAAACGTTATTCGCTTATTGACCGCCCACTGCTCTCGAGGTACTCACAAAATGGCTGCTTCTGGGTCAGCTGATTGGATCAAAAAATCTGTTTGCGTTCTTTAGGATTAATTTAATGTGGTTTGTGCCTTTAGAACTAGAGGAAGTATCATATAAACGAGGTTTCAGCGGAAATTCCTTTTGAGACTCCTGGACTGAAAAAAAATTGGAAAAAACTTCACGTGTGATGTATAAAGAGCATAACTTAAAATAAACTAAACAAATACCAAAATTGACATCTCCCAAGGATTGCGATACGAAGATTTTAGAGAAAATAGCGCCGCTCCAAAGTACCCTTTACATGCAAAAATTGCCGTTATTTTTGCTTTTCTCAACCACGACTCTTAACGATTTTCATTAAAATAACCAATGCTTAAGAAACTAAATGTATGTCTTCAGTTTTCTGGCTTCTGAACTCCTCTTCATTCTGGATGACTTTTGTACAACTGGTTAACTATAAGAAATAGACAAAATCTAACTGTACATAAAATGTAGATCTCGCTAAAGTACGTAAAATGTTTTGTGGTGTTGATCATTTTCCAGATATTCTTTGTTGTTAGTTTGAATTTTCAAATATTTTATACTTCCCGCACCTACAAATAGCTGTTCCTTTTTACTTTCTCTACTACGTACAGTAATTAGGGGAAGTATTGCATTCCACCCAAAAATTCGATACCGAGATTTCACCGGAAATACATGTTTTGAGACTCACTGAATCCAAAAAAAGCATTTTTGGAAACATGTCCGTGTGTGTGTCTGTCTGTGTGTCTGTGTGTCTGTGTGTCTGTCTGTGTGTCTGTGAACAGCATAACTCAGAAACGAACAGTCGTATAAACACCAAACTTGGTATTTAGGTTCAGTATCTTCCAGAGATGCGACACGAAGGTTTTCAAGAAAATCCCCCCACCCCAGACTACCCTTTACATGGAACATTTTTCGAAAATTTTAATTTTCTCAAAAATGGCTCTAACGATTTTGATTAAAATATCATATGTTTAAGATAATGTCATGAGAAATGAATGTATATCTTGAATTTCCTGGGAATGTCTCCAAAAGTATTCTTCATTGTGAACGACTTTTGCATAACTGGTAAACCATAAGAGATAGACAAAATTTTACTACACAAAAAATGTAGATCTCGTTAAAATACACAACTTATGTCATATATATTTCTTTTGTTGAGTGAACCGTTTTCGAGATATTGCTTGTTATTCCCTTAAATTTTCCAATACTTATACTTTTTCTCAAATTCGTTATTCATTTTTTTATGTCCTGGACTTGCAAAGAGAATGGAATGCGCCGCATAGCAACCAGCGTTAAAATATTTGACCATCGCTTAAAAGCTACCATATTCCCCTTGCATCTACAAGAAAATTAGCAATAAGATTGACATCTCGATATCTCGATTAACATAAAGCATATGGAGAATAGGCGTTTGTAAAAATAGATTGTACAAGAGTAGAGAAAGTCATGTGAGTGTAACACATCAGCTTTTTTATGTCCTGGACATGTAAAGAGGATGGAATGCGCCACATAGCAACCAGCGTTAAAATATTTGACTATCGCTTTAAACCTAGCATATTCCCCTTCCATCTACATGAAAATTACCAATAAGATTGACATCTCGATATCTCGATTAACATGAAGCATATGGAGAATAAGCGTTTGTAAAAATAGTTTGTACAAGAGTAGAGAAAGTCATGTGAGAGTAACACATCAGATTTTTTACTTTCCCTACTACGTACAGTAAGTAGCGAAAGTATTGCATTCCACCCAAAAATTCAATACCAAGATTTCACAGGAAATACATGTTTTGAGGTGGACTGAATGCATATAAAGCATTTTTTGGAAACATGTCCGTGTATGTGTGTCTGTGAACATCATAGCTCAGAAACGAACAGTCGGATAAACACCAAACTTGGTATTTACGTTCAGTATCTTCCAGAGATGCGACACGAAGGTTTTCAAGAAAATCCCCCACCCCAGATTACCCTTTACATGGAACATTTTTCGAAAATTTTAATTTTCTCAAAAATGGCTCTAACGATTTTGATTAAAATATCATATGTTTAAGATATTTTCATGACAAGTAAAATGTATATCTTGAATTTTCTGGGAATGTCTACAAAACTATTCTTCATTGTGAACGACTTTTGCATAACTGGTAAACCATAAGAGATAGACAAAATGTTACTACATAAAAAATGTAGATCGCGTTAAACTACTCAACTTATGTCATAAAGATTGTTTTTGTTGAGTGAACCATTTTCGAGATATTGCTTGTTATTCCCTTAAATTTTCCAATACTTATACTTTTTCTCAAATGGGAATTCGTTATTCGCTTTTTTATGTCCTGGACATGCAAAGAGAATGGAATACTCCACATAGCAACCAGCTCTTAAAATATTTGACTATCGCTTATAGCCTACCAATTCCCCTTGCATCTACAAGAAAATTAGCAATAAGATTAACATCTCGATTAACATGAAGCAAATGGAGAATAAACGTTTGTAAAAATAGATTTACAAGAGTAGAGAAAACGAAATGAGTAACGAAAATTTATCTATATTAACAAGAGGTAGAAGAATAAACTTTTGTAAGAATAGCTTTTAAAAGTGAAAAAAGAAACTCGTGTGAACGCAACACATCAGATTTTTTTAAAGAGGTCCCTGTAGGTGTGTGTTTCTCTGTTTGTTAAACTCAAAAACCAAATTCCGGATAAAAGCCAAACCTGGTATTTGAATTCAGTATCTTCCAAGGATGCAAAACAATGATTTTCAACAAGATACACCCACCACAAACTAGCGTATAAATGGAAAGATTTGGACATTTTTATTTTAGAAAAAAATTGTGTAACAATTTTTATTAAATTGCCATATATTCAAGACCTTTGCAAGCCAAATGAAATGTATTTAATTAATTTCCTGGTAATAGTCTGTCAAGTCCCATTTATTCTGAATGACTTTTGTCTAACTGGTAAACCGTAAGAGATACACAAATCTTACTACACAAAAAATGTAGATTTTTTAAAACACACTTTTATTTCAAATAAAATTTTTGTTGTTTCAGACATTTCGTAGATAATCGTTGTTGTTGGTTTGAATTTTTCAATGCGTTTGTCAATTTTTAATGCGCTGTCGTTATTTAGTTGTTTCTGGCAATGTCATGGAAAGAGTATGGTATTTCAGGGTGATCATATAGGCTACCACTTTCAAACATCTGACTATTAGGTTTCCTCTCTTCCACTTGTTCCTATATGAAAGTATTTCTTGGACCTCCGTAGTAATACATATAAAACACACATAAAACCTAACCTATTGTATGGAGGGGAACTACTAACAGGAGCTGTAAAAACAACACCAATCACAGTACTACAAAGCTTCACAAAAACATGGCTATAGAATTGGAACATGAGTTGAAATCAATTACTCTAGCACAAAAACACAAGTCAATGGAAACAGATACAAATGGTACCACACAGCAGATACTGTAAGTAATTTAAAAACTCAAATAAGCTTCAGAACATATATTAATAACTTAAAATACAAGAATATAATTACAACAGAGGTAACGAGTCCAATAGAATATATTGATATACAATATCAGAATAACCTGATATATACAATATACACAAACAAAACAATATACCAGATGAAATGAGAGCCATAGCAATAGCTACGGAAAATGAAAGATACCCAGAAAAATCTGATGTGCTACACTCACATCACTTTCTCTACTCTTTTACAAACTATTTTTACAAACGCTTATTCTCCATCTACTTCATGTTAATTGAGATAAACATTTGCAGACTCTATCTTATTGCTAATTTTCTTGTAGATGTAAGGGGAAAATATATTTACAAGGGCAATATAGAAATACACTAGCCTTTAAGCACATACATATCTCTTAATAGCTGGTTGCTAAGTGCAGCACCATTCTCTTTGCCACAGATTAATACTCTTTGTATATCCAAGACAAAAAAATGAATGACGAATTCCCATTTTAGAAAATAAGTATTGAAAAATTTAAGGGAATAACAAGCAATATCTCGAAAACGGTTCACTCAACAAAAAAATGTATATGATATAAATTGTGTATTTTAGCGCGATCTACAATTTTTGTGTAGTAAAATTTTGTCTATCTCTTATGGTTTACCAGTTATGCAAAAGTCGTTCACAATGAAGAATACTTTTGGAGACATTCCCAGAAAATTAGGATATACATTTTATTTGTCATGAAAATATCTTAAACATATGATATTTTAATCAAAATCGTTAGAGCCATTTTTGAGAAAATTAAAATTTGCGAAAAATCTTCCATGTAAAGGGTAATCTGGGGTGGGGGGATTTTCTTGGAAACCTTCGTGTCGCATCTCTGAAAGATACTGAACCTAAACACCAAGTTTGGTGTTTATCCGACAGTTCGTTTATGAGTTATGCTGTTCACAAGCAGACACACAGACTGACAGACAAGACACACAGACAGACATGTTTCCAAAAATGCTTTTTTGGATTCAGGGGATCTCAAAACATGTATTTCCGGTGAAATCTCCGTATCGAATTTTTGGGTGGAATACAATACTTCCCCTACTTACTGAACGTAGTAGAGAAAGTAAAAATGCCGATTCAGGAGTATACTGTAAACATTTTGCACAGTATCCAACATAAGATGAAACGTCAAACCACTATGATGGAGAATTAACAGCTATAAAAGCAGCATTACAGAACATTTTATATAGACCATACACAAAACAAAAAATAGTCATCTTATCAGACTCAAAATCAGCCTTAGATGGAATAGATACAATAATAAAACAACAAGAAATATTAAAGAAATAAGAAGCCTAATTAAAACAGTTGAAAAGAAATCATGTCACTCTACAATGGATTCCAGCTCATTTCGGACTTTTGCGCAATGAACATGCGGATCAATTAGCAAAGAAAGGTGCAATACAACAAATAAAACCTGTAGGACAAATAGAAATTAAATAACATTAAACAACATTTCAAAAGAGCAGAGACTTGATGAAGAAGATAAATTAAAAGAGGTTATAAGAATATTAAGGATAGAGTTGATTACAAAAAATGCCAAGGAAGGCTGCAGTGGCCTTATTTAGGATGGCAACTGGCCACAATTGCCTCGCAGAACACCTCTACAAGATAGGATGCCTACCTACATCCAAGTGCACTCTCTGTGAAGATGACGAGATAGTATATATTTACGTTATTAGCACCACGTATTGCGGCGGGGGATATTTTTCTTGGAGTGTTCGCCCCACATACGATACAAAGTTTCCGGTGGCCTTCTCCCTACGTTTAAAAATCAACTCTGCCATGTGAATGTTTATTTAATTATCTCGTATTTGTATGCCTCCGCTGCGTCAGTTGTAATTTGCAGAAACACGTATCTCTTAGCAGGGGGTGATGCGGCTAAAGAATAAGGCTTACGTAAACTATAATTTTTGTTTCACTCCTTTTATCAATCCTTCACACGATTAAATAACACTTCACTGATATAGAGAGCTGTGAGATTTTTTTACTAATTGCACCTTTTAATACGTAAACTTTATATTATTCTCGCCGTAATGATTTTTTATGTCTCACATTGAACACGTCCGTACCGATCGGGTACGCAATCAAATAGTGTCTGGCTTCTACCGCCTAAATTTGTAAATTTCTCTATTCCAAGTCTCTGATTGGCTAATCCTACTCCAATAGAATACTTTTCTTTAACTTTCAGCTTTTCTAGTTTTTATTGGATATTTATAAACTGTTTTAAATATTACATTATTGTTCCAAGAATTATTAGTAGCATTATTAAACTTTCTAATTTATTGTTGTCTCAAGGTTACCTCATTGTTAGCAACTTTCAGCTTCTATTGTCACAGTTCCTACATTGTTAAATTATATAATACATTCACATAACATTATTATACATGTACATAATAATATAAACACAATACAATGACTGTTACATACATTTTATACACTATGTTATACACATATTGCTTTAAGGCGGGCTGTTGTTATATTTTATATTATATAATTAGACTGATATCATTTAAGTGTTAAAAATACTGCCTCAATGTCATCCTGAACAAACATCATCTTGCCAAATCCAAAGGCCTTAAAAGTGACAACTTACAGACTTTATATTGGGAATCCAGAGGGAAAATGATGCAGTATTTCTGGAAAGCTTTATCTCAATTAACAAGAAGTAGGTAAAACAGTAAGATTTCGTAGGAATAGTTTGTAGAAGCTAAATAAATATAAACGCCAGAGGGTATGGAAAGTCATGTGAACGTAACATATCACAGTTTTAGCTATAGTGTTCAGACAGACATGATGCTTGCTGCAAATACGTGAAAAACAAAGAAAAACAAAGAAATGAATTCAAATTCGTGTACATGTAACTAAAAGTAAATCTCTGTAGAAGCTGAAAAACTCAGATATATTGACGTTGCTGCTATGAACATAAAAGCTGGATTTAAACAAATAATTGTATCGCAAACAACAGCCGAACAAGACACGCAGTTAATAATGGCTTCATCATTTACAAAGCACAGAAGTAGAGTTGAGAGATAGCCGCCGTGGCCCGCTGTATTTGCTCATGTACACTATAGATTTCTCTACGGCCTCCTGGGAAACAAGAGGTCCGCTACTGTTTTGTTTCCTTCCGATTCCCTCGCTGGGATGTTGTGTTTTTATACGCTGTAAATGTTGGCGACCCTTGCATCTACAAAACAAGAGAAGGCAGAGCGAATGTGTGCAACAATATCCGTAAACTACAACAATGACCAGGCAATCTGCACGTAGTGGGCGTCGTATCACTTGATCGAGGAACGTGTCGCAAATATAAAACTGTTTTATAGTCGAAGTTTAGCTGCATTTATGTCACTATGAGAATGCTTTCTGTCGCTATAGAAATTTGTGTTTTAAGGACTATGGAGAAGCATGAATTTGTACCAGTGTGATAATCTCGCAATCCAGTCCATCTATCTTGGTAATTACAGGCGAGTGATTTTCAGGAAAACTGTGAAACTTGTGAGATTTGGTGGTTTGCAAGTTTAAAAACACAAAAGATCTGACAAGGTCCTACACCGCATAATACGAGATGAAACAGGTAGGCCACTTCAGTGACTTTGCTAAAACTACAAAAAATGACAGCGCACTTACATTGTAATTATTTCAGTCATTATACTAAAGTTACAAAAAATGGCATTTTTCTCGTATTGTAATTATTTCAGTCATTATACTAAAGTTACAAAAATGGCATTTTTCTCGTATTGTCATTATTTCAGTCATTATACTAAAGTTACAAAAAATGGCATTTTTCTCGTATTGTAATTATTTCAGTCATTATACTAAAGTTACAAAAATGGCATTTTTCTCGTATTGTCATTATTTCAGTCATTATACTAAAGTTACAAAAATGGCATTTTTCTCGTATTGTCATTATTTCAGTCATTATACTAAAGTTACAAAAAATGGCATTTTTCTCGTATTGTCATTATTTCAGTCATTATACTAAAGTTACAAAAATGGCATTTTTCTCGTATTGTCATTATTTCAGTCATTATACTAAAGTTACAAAAATGGCATTTTTCTCGTATTGTAATTATTTCAGTCATTATACTAAAGTTACAAAAATGGCATTTTTCTCGTATTGTCATTATTTCAGTCATTATACTAAAGTTACAAAAATGGCATTTTTCTCGTATTGTCATTATTTCAGTCATTATACTAAAGTTACAAAAATGGCATTTTTCTCGTATTCTCATTATTTCAGTCATTATACTAAAGTTACAAAAATGGCATTTTTCTCGTATTGTCATTATTTCAGTCATTATACTAAAGTTACAAAAAATGCCATCGTTCTCGCATTGTAATTACTTCAGTGTTTATACTAAGGGTACAGAAACGACATCGTTCTCGTATTGTCATTATTTCGGTCATTATACTAAAGCTACAAAACATGGCATTTTTCTCGTATTGTAATTATTTCGGTGACTATACTAAAGCTACAAAATGGAATTTTTCTCGTATTGTAATTATTTCAGTTATTATTATTAGCGATTGTACTAAAAGTACAACAAAATGCCATTGTTCTCGCATTCTAATTACGTCAGGGATTATACTAAAATTTCCAAAGAGGTTAATTTGATGGCCTGGGAGTGCAGAATGTTCATATTCACCAGCTTCACCGCTATTAATTCGTTGTCTATGTTAAGGATTTCTGCATTATGTGAAGACTATGTAGCCTTTAAATAACCTACTGCATGAATTCTTTTCTTACATATGTCGCTCTTCCTCTAAGTCCTAAGGGATTCGAATAGGATGATCGTTAGAGCAATAAGAAATGGATGGGTCATCCATTCAAAGCAAATTCGTGAGTTCGATTCCCAGCGATTGCAGTCAAATGTGTCAAGGACGGGGAGGTCCCAAGTAAAATAACCGGTGTAACGACATACTTGGATGCTGATGGGGTTACATATGACTGCAGTCGCATGAATTTTGCATCTTTATATTAAAAAGCAGTTCAGTTTTATTGAAAAACTGTAATATTTTTAGAATATAAAAAACCTATAAATAGCTTAATTTTATTGCTGAAGGTTAATATAGTATGAAATTAACAAAATGCACTGTTACGATATTTTAAAACTTAGCCTAAATCTCTTTGTTGCTAAATGACAACGCTGTGCATTACAGGTTAAGATGAATGGTACACGGGAGTCTAAAAGTAGCTAAGCCTATTACTTTCTCTACTACGTACATAGAGTATATATTCCACCCAAAACTTTGATACCATAATTTCTCCGGAAATACACATTTTGAGGACTTTAACCCCAAAAAAATCACTTTTAGAAACAACTCCGCACGCGCGCTAGTGTGTGTGATCGTTAGAGCGATACGAAATGGACTGATGATCCATTCAAAGCCAAACGTCGCAAGTTCGAATCCCAGTGACTGCAGTCCAACATTCTAAAACTTCGCCTAAACATCTTTGTTGCCAAATGGCAACGCTATGCATTAGGTGGATATAATAATAATAACAATAATATTTCAGAGTCAGTTGGACAATTTAATGTCGTGCCAGCATGTTGCATGTTAGAGCAACCGAACGGAAACTGGAGGATCCTGGCTATGGCATTGAATTTTTCAGTCTGGTTCTATCTTTCCAACCTTATTCAACACGCGGCTTGTGTGAAAGAACAATTAACTACCACCAAAAGATACAACTATACAGTATTTGCAGAACATGGAGACTGTCAGAGGGAGGTTAAGGAAATCAGAAATACAACATCCGCCGTATTTCATACAGATTTGTGTAAATAATACGAGAGTTTTCGTCCATTATTAGAAATACCACAGGGTCTTTTTGGAATTACAGTTATAGAGGAGAAAGGAATCGCTACCCCCCAAAAAAACCTTTAACCTGTTCATAAAATACAGCATTCCAACCTTATTCACAGAATTATCCTGCAACCTTAAAGTCTTATTTTCATGTACAGGCGCAACATAAGTAGTATAACAAAATAACTTTATGCAATACTACCATTATAAAACGTTATAATGCTCAACCCGCATTTGGGAGATCCCGAGTTCAAGTCCCGTAGGCTCACCAATTTGGCTGTTTTTTTTTGTGGTTTCCCTCAGTAAGTACCGGATTGGATATTTAACACACGACCCAACGTTTACCTTAAGTATAAAAAAATAATAAAAAATGAAAATATATGCTAATAGCGAATGCTCTGCCATCTATTCACAGATAATGAAAGTAGGTAGATTGGACGGTACACGAATTCCATCTCCCCGGCACATGTATAAGCAGAGATACAGTTGACGTCTTGTGTTCGACTCCCCAGCGAGTGAACCGTCCGGAAGAACAGGCTACCTCACAGGGAAGTGAAATGACGGTTAAAGTTGAACTGCTTCACATTAGTGAGGTTTGATACCGTAATTAATTACAGGAGAATATAAATAATTAAGTAAGGAAATAATAGTAAGTAGTGAAGGAGATGGTTTGTTAGCAGTTGGATGATGCTTCATGTTTATATGCACCACGTATGGAAGCCTATTTGTTGCGGTTACTTCGTGTTATCTTTTGCTGGGCGCCTGTTATTGTATTACTACTTTGAATGTTGGGTTCATTGTCCTCCGGCTAGCTATTATTTCTCGGTCAAGCAAATCTCTTGAACAGGGTGTGTAAACGGAAAGGATTTGTTACTCACAGATAACACTGATAAAAGAATTTGTTTTTACACTTTTATTACCGTCACAATTAATTAAGTTCACATATTGACTCTTGATACACGCCAAACTGAAACTGTTATATTTTCTAATATCACTATAATCACTTATTTACTGCACATTATTAATTCGCGTGTTTCACACTTATAACAAACTTTAAGAGAGATTCTGTAGAATTGCGTAACGTGTACTTTATGTATGCTTCCGTTGATCTACGCGACGTATAACTCACGAATACTTATGTTGAACTGATCGACGTATTACACGCGAATGCTTCTGTTGGACTGACGAAATCTGCCTCTGACTTTAGCTTTTTATACTCCCGCACCCCGATATGCCTAAAGATTATAACCTAGCTGCTATTGGTTAATAAAACGCGCCAACATTAGCGTCTATTTTTATATCCAATCAAAAATTACGAAAACATATGCTCTAGCGCGCCAATCTGATGTCATTTGTTTGTCTCTTCTAATTAATATTCAACTCACCCCCTCGCACATTGTTATCCGCTCCTATTGTCAGTTTCAGTGAGGCCGTGTAAACTTATTTGCTAACAATGCTTATAATTAACAAACATCTCAAATCAATGTCATACAATAATGCTTATTTACACTACAATCACTCTGGCATTTACATTATTGTGATACAAGTTACTGCCACAGTAGAGAAATAACAAATAAAGTAGGTGTAGTGAAATAAGCTTGAGTTAAAAAGACTTATCAGCGGCAAAGGGCATTACTGAGTCCTGTTAAGCAAAGCCATTACGAACAGCCGAAGTAGCGAATGCGTTAGCACAAAGATTCCTGGGGTGAATTCAGTACCTTTGATCAGTCACGTAGACCAGAATTCTGAATAAGAGAAAGGTAAACAAAATTCTGAGAATTCAGTTCCGCCCCCATGGTAACAGTTAACAAACGCTCATGAAGAGAGTTTAAGAATTGGCTGCGCGAGAATAGTAACGTGGGTAGGGGTAATTGTAAAGTACGCGGAGCTTAAGGAATAAGGGCGTGCAATCTAAATCAGAGTTACTTTGATACCGGCACGGGGACTGATATATAACCGTTCGGGCACACATTCGTACATACATTCGTCACTCTCACTTGTGACTTGCTCGTGTGATATTTTAAGTGCCAGTGGCCCGCTTGTGTGGGTAAGATTTCGCGGGTATCGCGAGGGATCTTCCCGAGAAACATTTTAGCGCTTCACGGCGAGTTACGCTTCTAGTTTCTTTTATTGCGGAAACAGTTATTTCAAACCGTAAAATTGATACTGCTGAAGTTAGCAGATATAATAACTCAATTGTTATAGTTTCGAGTGCTACGATTAATAATCAGTTTCAAACGGTCCGCAACTCGCTTCATAGCTCAAATATTAGATTACATTAAATTTCTGAATCAATTTAAACTGATGTTATCCTTTCACAATACACTCACGCATACCCTGAGAAAATACTGGTAGCTCTACCACTGGAGCGAGATAATGACAATAACATCAGAAGCAGGTAAAGTGAACATCAAAATTGTCGCAACCTCACGCCACACAACAACTAGATAAAACAACTAAACATGACATTGAGAACTTACAAAAGTGACAGTTAAAACAAATTCTGAACTGCTACACTCACATGACTTTCTTTACTCTTGCACAAACTATTTTTACAAACGCTTATTCTCCATATACTTCATGTTAATCGAGATGTTAATCTTATTGCTAAATTTCTTGTAGATGCAAGGGGAATATGGTAGGCTTTAAGCGATAGTCAAATGTTTTAAGAGCTGGTTGCTATGTGGAGTATTCCATTCTCTTTGTATGTCCGGGACATAAAAAAACGAATAACGAATTCCCATTTGAGAAAAAGTATAAGCATCGGAAAATTCAAACAAATCGTAAATATATATGTATATATATACTATATAACATAAATTGCGTGTTTTAACGACCTTTAAATTTTTTGTTTAGTAAAATTTTGTGTATCTTACGGTTTATCAGTTATGCAAAAGTCGTTCGGAATGAAGAGGACTTTTGGGGACATTCCCAGAAAATTCATAATATGTATTTCATTTGCCATGAAAGTAGCTTAAACATATGATATTTTAATCAAAATCGCTAGACCCATTTTGAGAAAATAAAAAATTTCGAAAAATGTTCCATGTAAAGGGTAGTCTGGAGTGGGGGATTTTCTTGAAAGTCTTCGAGTCGCATCTTTGAAAGAGTTTGGTATTTATCCAACTTTTCGTTTTTGAGTTTTGTGGTTCACAGACACCCAGACACACACATGGACCTTTTTCTAAAAATGTTTTTTTGGATTCAGGGGCCTCAAAAGATATATTTCCCCTACTTACTATACGTAGTAGAGAAAGCAAAAAAGGAAAACGCAATATTATGGGAGTTTGTTTTCTCCATTTTCCCTCTGAACAGCTTTTTCTTTGGGTGACATTTTCTGGTGTAAATGACCCGTTTTCTCAGAAACTATTTAAAATAGCTAAATGAAATTTTAGGATTATAAAAACAATCTCTAAGCGTTGCTATAGATCTAGGTTTAGGGTTAATTGCAGAGCTTGTTAGTTTTTTTAAAAAATAGTTGCTGATAAGTTTTAATCAAAAGATATAATTAAGACCATAAGTTATCTTCCTTGATAAACAACTTATAAGTATATCAGTGAAGTAAAAAGACATTCTTATAAATCCTGAAAAGTTTCACTCTGATAACAGTTTTTGAGATTGTGGGTCATGCATTTAGCTACTGTAACACTGATGAGATAGGAATTGTAGTCTCCCCTTAAATTCTCTGATATTGGAATTTATTATCAATTTATTATGCTAGGATGTATAAAACGTTTTAAGCAACTGGTGCCACGGTTTATAGGATTATATACTTGTTAGTAAACAACTATTTTCGAGATTAATTAGAAGTATTTTATTTTACTTTGGAACAATTTGGAAATTTGAATCACCGGAAGGCGAACGTTAATAATAATCGGTTCTTTTGTTCTCGCTTCCAGCAATATTTTGATTTCCGTGTTCTCTCTTTGAAAGTTCTCCTTATAAGTTGATCTTTGTTTAGATGTGAACTCTAGAAAACCAAATCGACAGGGCCACCGAGGCCGGGGGCAATTACCGGCAGATAAACTTTGTTAGCTTCAAATCGGAACCTAATTGGGCGACGGCAGGCAAATCTGCACAGCTCAACTGTTTTCCTTTTTGTTTATTTTTTTTCTTTTTTCTCAAGAAAACCTCAACAGAAATTGGCCCTTAACATACTTACCTGCTTTCTTGCAAAAGTGAACTTTGCTGGTCTGTAAAGAAATCAGGCAGGAGGTGCTTCGTAGTATTGTCCAACACTTTCATGAGATCACCACAACCAAAAGTACTCTTTTTATGTATATTGCTTCGGAATTGATTTTATTTTCTGGAAAAAATGTGTCTGATGTGTTACATTCACATGGCTATCTCTACTCGCTCTTCTACGAACTATTCTTACAAAAGGTATTGTTCTAGCTACTTCTTTTTAATACCGATAAAGTTTCAATTCACATTTACACATTTGGTTACACGATACACCAGGTAAAGCAATTGTAAGATTTTGAAACATTATTTGCCACACATTACTTTATCTATTACAATAATGTTAATATATAATTTATTATGTTTTATCAATTATTTATGTCATTATCTGTTATCAAAAAGCAAAGTTTAATACATAATGTTTTTGTACTGATAAAATTGTTAAGGAATACTTCCGCCACGAAGCAAAAACAGCTACGATGCCAGGTTTTTCACCGAAATATAAGGTAGCAGGGTATTTTTCTATTATGTGAAATCATGTGACTATATATTGAGGCAGTATTTTTAACACTTAAATGGTTTCAGTCTGATTATATAATATAAATTCAATAACAGCCCGCCTTAAAGCAATATGTGTATGTAACAATATATAAAAAGTGTATATTACAGTCATTGTATATGTATATATTATATTGTATACATGTAATAATGTTATCTGAATGTATTACGTAATTTAATAATGCAGGAGATGTGAGAATAATAGATTAAAAGTTGCTAACAATGAGGTAACCTTGAGGCAATAATCAGTAATAAAGTTTAACAATACTACTTGTGATTCTTGGAGCAACAATAATGTAAATTTTGAGACAGTTTATAAAATAGCCAATCAACAACCCAAAAAAGTTAAAGAAAAGTATTCTATTGGATTAGGAATAGCGAATCAGAGACTTGAAATACAGAAATTTACAAATGTGGCGGTAGAAATCAAGTCAGTTGCTTGTAGACAGTGCTCATAACTGGACGCGTTGCGTAGACAGTGTTCCTAATCGGACGCTAGAAAAATTTAATACGTATTTTTGTGAGACAAAAAAATAGTTTACGTGTTAAAAAGTGCAAGTAATTAATAAAATAATCTCACAGAGCTCTCTATATCAGTGAAGTGTTATTTAAATTGTGTCAAGGATTAATAAACATTACTAAAAATTATAATCTGTATAAGCCTACATTCTTCAGTCGCACCACAACCCTGCAAAGAAAAACATGTCTCTAACAATAATACTGACGCAGCCGAGGCAATCCTAAAAATATAATATTTAAAGAAATAATCAAATTACAAAGTTATTATTTTTAAACATTTTTGGAGCAAAGGCCACCGGAAAGTACATTTGGGGCGAAGACTACCGGAAACTTTTTACCATACGTGCGGTTGCAACTACTTCAAGTTCGGCTCCCCAACAGTTAAACTACAATACAACTCCTACTTCAAACTGGCTCCCAAAGCGTGGGGCAAATTACAATACTCCTTCAATAGAAATACAACATAATAACAACAACAGATTTAAGTGGTTAGCGCTCAAAATCTTTAAAAGTTGGAAAGCGCGGCGAGAAGCAGAAATCAGAAAATTGAGAATGAAATAAGTGCGCCAATATGTAAAACTTTATAAACACCGAGTCCTGCAAAGAGTCACGTAGTTAATCGTTTGCTTCAGAGCTAATCCGCGTCAATGGTTATAATAAAAGAGCGCTGTAATATAGTCTTTATTACTTGTGAATTTTGATAAGTGATTAAGTGATCCCGCGGTAAATAACTCGCGCAATAGGAATAATTAATTAACTTTATCCGTGTGGAAGTTTCCCTGGTAGGAACTAAATTGTAACAAGTCTGGTTCTTCACTTCTTGATTTACAAGTGTTAACTGTGAATATGTTAAAGGTGCGGTATACTCTTTGTGGGAGAGCATAACTCGCAGTATGTCCGATATATTACTATATGAATTAATATATGAACTATGGTGATACTGATAATTATCTTGTGTTTTAGTTGTTACTCTTAAAGTGTTATTTCTATTTCTTGCCACGGCTGCTGTTATTTGGGTGTTTGGTAGAGCTTGTATAACTTTGCAGGGTGTGATACGGGAAGGAAGGTAATAAGTAACAACTCTAACAATGGATTAAGTTAATGAAAAAAACTATGCTTTAATGGCACACGCATTTATTGTCTTAGTAATAATCTACACAGTTACTTAAGTTAGTCGGAGCTGTAAAACGGTCGAGCCCTACCACGTTCGTAAGCCAAACTTGCGGTCGCTGAGCAATCAAGTATTTTATATGTACCCTAGAAATAATTGTAGTATTTATCACACGTTCCTATGGACTTTTAAGTTGATAGGCATTTCAACGTTCCTACTACATTATAAGAAGTAACTAATAACGCCTGCTTCTGAGAGCTTACATGTATGTTATTCACATCGCAGCACTTTATACTCAACCGCCCTGGCTGATGGGGACGCTACAATCAACATTTCTGCACTTAAAGATTTTAAACATATTCTTCCTTAAAATTTCATTGTCTGTCTTCGTTCAGCTTAGAACCTTCCAGATGACTTACCCGGCTATTGTTCGACGTTTGCAAACATGTGACCTCTCTACAAAAATATGTTGTGTTCGCTTGTCGCCTTTTCTATTTCACAAAGACTCAAGGTATGGCTTTTATGACTTTCCCGTACAAGTGCTTTTGGCCTGGGCCCTAATTCTAACACAAATATATGTTTGTCGGCTTTTAACAAGGATCCACAGCTCCAGCTCAACACTTGCACATACATAAAACTTATGCCTTAACTTCTATTTCTATAACCAGTATTTTGATTATTAATATTATTTTACATTATAATTTACATTAATGTATATATGGCATACATATAACCATAGTTACTGTCTCAAAGGAGACATAATAAATTTAAGTCTCTTAAAAGTGATTTCATGGTGTAATTATTTCGAAAAATAACTCTTGCGTTCCGACGACCCTGGATCTCCGTTAAACTGACAGACGAGGCATCATTCAACTATTTCGGCATCTACATCTACTAGGTTCTTCCGCCACGATGCAGATACTACAGAGAGAGAGAGAGAGAGAGAGAGAGAGAGCAGAATCGTCCAAGGTAAAGTAAGCAATTATACCAACACAGGACACGGAGCACGCAATTTTTTTAAAAAAATCTATGAACAATTCGAACTATTAATAACGATATCTCGGAAATGGTTTAAAAGTTATTTGAAATAAATTGAGTGTTTTAAAGCGATCTACATTTTTTGTGTAGTACGTTTTCGTCTATCGCCTAATGTTTACCAGCTATAACAAGATTATACAAAAATTATTCCGAATGAAAACGACTTCCCAGGCTATTCAGAGAATTCAAGATATAGGTTTTATTTGTCATGTGTGTGTTTTTATATATGGTATTCCAATCGAAATCGTTAGAGCCTTTTTAGAAAATAAATAAATTCGAAAAATCATCCATCTAATGGGTAGTTTGGGGTGTCGCACGTTTGAAAAATATTAAACCCAAATTGCAAGATTGGTATTTATCTGACTTTTCGTTTTTGAGTTATGCTTTTTTTTCTCTCTCTCTCTCTCTCTCTCTTTTTTTTTTTTTTTTACTTTCTCTACTACGTATAGTAAGTAGGGGAAGTATTGCATTCCACCCAAAAATTCGATACCGAGATTTCACCGGAAATATATGTTTTGAGACCACCTGAATCCAAAAAAATCTGATGTGTTACACTCACATGACTTTCTCTACTCTTGTACAATCTATTTTTACAAACGCCTATTCTCCATATGCTTCATGTTAATCGAGATATCGAGATGTCAATCTTATTGGTAATGTACATGTAGATGCAAGGGGAATATGCTAGATTTTAAGCGATAGTCAAATATTTTAACGTTGGTTGTTATGTGGCGCATTCCATTCTCTTTGCATGTCCAGGACATAAAAAAAATGAATAACGCATTTGAGAAAAAGTATAAGTATTGGAAAATTTAAGGAAATAACAAGCAATATCTCGAAAACGGTTCACTCAACAAAAGAAATGTATATGACATAAGTTGTGTATTTTAACGCGATCTACATTTTTTGTGTAGTAAAATTTTGTCTATCTCTTATGGTTTACCAGTTATGCAAAAGTCGTTCACAATGAAGAATACTTTTGGAGACATTCCCAGAAAATTCGAGATATACATTTCATTTCTCATGACATTATCTTAAACATATGATATTTTCATCAAAATCGTTAGAGCCATTTTTGAGAAAATTAAAATTTTCGAAAAATGTTCCATGTAAAGGGTAGTCTTGGGTGGGGGGATTTTCTTGAAAACCTTCGTGTTGCATCTCTGGAAGATACTGAACCTAAATACCAAGTTTGGTGTTTATCCGACTGTTCGTTTTTGAGTTATGCTGTTCACAGACACACACACACAGACACACACACAGACACACACACACACATACACACACACACACAGACACACACACGGACATGTTTCCAAAAATGCTTTTTACTTTCTCTACTACGTATAGTAAGTAGGGGAAGTATTGCATTCCACCCAAAAATTCGATACCGAGATTTCACCGGAAATACATGTTTTGAGAATCACTGAATCCAAAAAAAGCATTTTTGGAAACATGTCCGTGTGTGTGTCTGTCTGTGTGTCTGTGTGTCTGTGTGTCTGTGTGTCTGTGTGTCTGTCTGTCTGTGTGTCTGTGAACAGCATAACTCAAAAACGAACAGTCGGATAAACACCAAACTTGGTATTTAGGTTCAGTATCTTCCAGAGATGCGACACGAAGGTTTTCAAGAAAATCCCCCCACCCCAGACTACCCTTTACATGGAACATTTTTCGAAAATTTTAATTTTCTCAAAAACGGCTCTAACGATTTTGATTAAAATATCATATGTTTAAGATATTCTCATGACAAATAAAATGTATATCTCGAATTTTCTGGGAATGTCTCCAAAAATATTCTTCATTGTGAACGACTTTTGCATAACTGGTAAACCATAAGAGATAGACAAAATTTTACTACACAAAAAATGTAGATCGCGTTAAAATACACAACTTATGTCATATACGTTTCTTTTGTTGAGTGAACAGTTTTCGAAATATTGCTTGTTATTTCCTTAAATTTTCCAATACTTATACTTTTTCTCAAATTCGTTATTCATTTTTTTTATGTCCTGAACATGCAAAGAGAATGGAATTCGCCACATAGCAACCAGCGTTAAAATATTTGACTATCGCTTAAAAGCTACCATATTCCCCTTGCATCTACAAGAAAATTACCAATAAGATTGACATCTCGATATCTCGATTAACATGAAACATATGGAGAATTGGCGTTTGTAAAATTAGATTGTACAAGAGTAGAGAAAGTCATGTGAGTGTAACACATCAGATTTTTTTGGATTCAGTGGGTCTCAAAACATATATTTCCGGTGAAATCTCGGTATCGAATTTTTGGGTGGAATGCAATACTTCCCCTACTTACTATACGTAGTAGAGAAAGTAAAAAGTATTTTTGGAAACATGTCCGTGTGTGTGTATGTGTGTGTGTGTCTGTGTGTGTGTGTGTCTGTGAACAGCATAACTCAAAAACTAACAGTCAGATAAACACCAAACTTGATATTTAGGTTCAGTATCTTCCAGAGATGCGACACGAAGGTTTTCAAGAAAATTCCCCCACCTCAGACTACCCTTTACATGGGACATTTTTCGAAAATTTTAATTTTCTCAAAAATGGCTCTAACGATTTTGATGAAAATATCATATGTTTAAGATAATGTCATGAGAAATGAAATGTATATCTCGAATTTTCTGGGAATGTCTCCAAAAGTATTCTTCATTGTGAACGACTTTTGCATAACTGGTAAACCATAAGAGATAGACAAAATTTTACTACACAAAAAATGTAGATTGCGTTAAAATACACAACTTATGTCATACACATTTCTTTTGTTGAGTTAACCGTTTTCGAGATATTGCTTGTTATTTCCTTAAATTTTCCAATAATTTTACTTTTTCTCAAATTCGTTATTCATTTTTACTTTCTCTACTACGTATAGTAAGTAGGGGGAGTATTGCATTCCACCCAAAAATTCGATACCAAGATTTCACCGGAAATACATGTTTTGAGACCTCCTGAATCCAAAAAAAGCATTTTTGGAAACATGTCCGTGTGTGTGTCTGTCTGTGTGTCTGTGTGTCTGTCTGTGTGTCTGTGAACAGCATAACTCAAAAACGAACAGTCGGATAAGCACCAAACTTGGTATTTAGGTTCAGTATCTTCCAGCGATGCGACACGAAGGTTTTCAAGAAAATCCCCCCCCAGACTACCCTTTACATGGAAGATTTTTCGAAAATTTTAATTTTCTCAAAAATGGCTCTAACGATTTTGATGAAAATATCATATGTTTAAGACAATGTCATGAGAAATGAAATGTATATCTCGAATTTTCTGGGAATGTCTCCAAACGTATTCTTCATTGTGAACGACTTTTGCATAACTGGTAAACCATAAGAGATAGATAAAATTGTACTGCACAAAAAATGTAGATCGCGTTAAAATACACAACTTATTTCATATACATTTCTTTTGTTGAGTGAACCGTTTTCGAGATATTGCTTGTTATTTCCTTAAATTTTCCAATACTTATACTTTTTCTCAAAATCGTTATTCATTTTTACTTTCTCTACTACGTATAGTAAGTAGGGGAAGTATTGCATTCCACCCAAAAATTCGATACCGAGATTTCACCGGAAATACATGTTTTGAGACCTCCTGAATCCAAAAAAAGCATTTTTGGAAACATGTCCGTGTGTGTGTCTGTGTGTGTGTCTGTGTGTCTGTGTGTGTGTCTGTGTGTGTGTGTGTGTCTGTGAACAGCATAACTCAAAAACTAACAGTCGGATAAACACCAAACTTGGTATTTACGTTCAGTATCTTCCAGAGATGCGACACGAAGATTTTCAAGAAAATCCCCCCACCCCAGACTACCCTTTACATGGAACATTTTTCGAAAATTTTAATTTTCTCAAAAATGGCTCTAACGATTTTGATGAAAATATCATATGTTTAAGATAATGTCATGAGAAATGAAATGTATATCTCGAAATTTCTGGGAATGTCTCCAAAAGTATTCTTCATTATGAACGACTTTTGCATAACTGGTAAACCATAAGAGATAGACAAAATTTTACTACACAAAAAATGTAGATCGCGTTAAAATACACAACTTATATCATATACATTTTTTTTGTTGAGTGAACCGTTTTCGAGATATTGCTTGTTATTTCCTTAAATTTTCCAATACTTATACTTTTTCTCAAATTCGTTATTCATTTTTTTATGTCCTGGACATGCAAAGAGAATGGAATGCGCCACATAGCAACCAGCGATAAAATATTTGACTATCGCTTAAAAGCTACCATATTCCCCTTGCATCTACAAGAAAATTACAAATAAGATTGACATCTCGATATCTCGATTAATATGAAGCATATGGAGAATAGGCGTTTGTAAAAATAGATTGTACAAGAGTAGAGAAAGTCATGTGAGTGTAACACATCAGATTTTTTCTTATGTCCTGGACATGCAAAGAGAATGGATGCGCCACATAGCAACCAGCGTTAAAATATTTGACTATCGCTTAAAAGCTACCATATTTCCCTTGCATCTACAAGAAAATTACCAGTAAGATTGACATCTCGATATCTCGATTAACATGAAGCATATGGAGAATAGGCGTTTGTAAAAATAGTGTGTACAAGAGTAAAGAAAGTCATGTGAGTGTAACACATGAGATTTTTTTTATGTCCTGGATATACAAAGTGAATGGAATGCGCCACATAGCAACCAGCGTTAAAATATTTGACTATCGCTCAAAGCCTACCATATTCCCCTTGCATCTACAAGAAAATTACCAATAAGTTTGACATCTCGATATCTCGATTAACATGAAGCATATGGAGAATAGATTGTACAAGAGTAGAGAAAGTCATGTGAGTGTAACACATCAGATTTATTTTTTGCTACCGGAAGGCTTCAAAACAAAGATTTTTTGGGTAGAATGCCAAAATCTAGTATAAAAAAATGTAGATCTCTTTAAAACACACAATAACTATTTAAAATATATTTTTGTGGTATCCATTTCCGAAATTTACACTATTATTATTAATTTTTCAATACCTTGTCCTTTTTACTTTCTCTACTACGTATAGTAAGTAGGGGAAGTATTGTATTCCACCCAAAAATTCGATACCAAGATTTCACCGGAAATACATGTTTTGAGACCCCTGAATCAAGAAAAAAACATTTTTGGAAACATGTTCGTGTGTGTGTCTGTGTGTCTGTGTGTGTGTCTGTCTGTGTGTCTGTGAACAGCATAACTCAGAAACGAACAGTCGAATAAACACCAAATTTGGTATTTAGGTTCAGTATCTTCCACAGATGCGACACATAGGTTTTCAATAAAATCCCCCCACCCCAGACTACCCTTTACATGGAACATTTTTGGAAAATTTTAATTTTCTCAAAAATGGCTCTAACGATTTTGATTAAAATATCATACGTTTAAGATATTGTCATGAGAAATGAAATGTATATCTCGAATTTTCTGGGAATGTCTCCAAAAGTATTCTTCATTGTGAACGACTTTTGGATAACTGGTAAACCATAAGAGATAGACAAAATTTTACTACACAAAAAATGTAGATCGCGTTAAAATACACAATTTATATCATATACATTTCTTTTGTTGAGTGAACCGTTTTCGAGATATTGCTTGTTATTCCCTTAAATTTTCCAATACTTATACTTTTCCTCAAATTCGTTATTCATTTTTACTTTCTCTACTACGTATAGTAAGTAGGGGGAGTATTGCATTCCACCCAAAAATTCGATACCGAGATTTCACCGGAAATACATGTTTTGAGACCTCCTGAATCCAAAAAAAGCATTTTTGGAAACATGTCCGTGTGTGTGTGTCTGTGTGTGTGTCTGTGTGTGTGTGTGTGTGTGTGTGTGTGTGTGTGTGTGTCTGTGAACAGCATAACTCAAAAACGAACAGTCGGATAAACACCAAACTTGGTATTTAGGTTCAGTATCTTCCAGAGATGCGACACGAAGGTTTTCAAGAAAATCCCCCCACCCCAGACTACCCTTTACATGGAAGATTTTTCGAAAATTTTAATTTTCTCAAAAATGACTCTAACGATTTTGATTAAAATATCATATTTTTAAGATAATGTCATGAGAAATGAAATGTATATCTCGAATTTTCTGGGAATGTCTCCAAAAGTATTCTTCATTGTGAACGACTTTTGCATAACTGGTAAACCATACGAGATAGACAAAATTTTACTACACAAAAAATGTAGATCGCATTAAAATACACAACTTATGTCATATACATTTCTTCTGTTGAGTGAATCGTTTTCGAGATATTGCTTGTTATTTCCTTAAATTTTCCAATACTTATACTTCTCAAATTCGTTATTCATTTTTACTTTCTCTACTACGTATAGTAAGTAGGGGAAGTATTGCATTCCACCCAAAAATTCGATACCGAGATTTCACCGGAAATACATGTTTTGAGAATCACTGAATCCAAAAAAAGCATTTTTGGAAACATGTCCGTGTGTGTGTCTGTCTGTGTGTCTGTGTGTCTGTCTGTCTGTGTCTGTGTGTCTGTGTGTCTGTGAACAGCATAACTCAAAAACGAACAGTCGGATAAACACCAAACTTGGTATTTAGGTTCAGTATCTTCCAGAGATGCGACACGAAGGTTTTCAAGAAAATCCCCCCACCCCAGACTACCCTTTACATGGAACATTTTTCGAAAATTTTAATTTTCTCAAAAACGGCTCTAACGATTTTGATTAAAATATCATATGTTTAAGATATTGTCATGACAAATAAAATGTATATCTCTAATTTTCTGGGAATGTCTCCAAAAATATTCTTCATTGTGAACGACTTTTGCATAACTGGTAAACCATAAGAGATAGACAAAATTTTACTACACAAAAAATGTAGATCGCGTTAAAATACACAACTTATGTCATATACGTTTCTTTTGTTGAGTGAACCGTTTTCGAGATATTGCTTGTTATTTCCTTAAATTTTCCAATACTTATACTTTTTCTCAAATTCGTTATTCATTTTTACTTTCTCTACTACGTATAGTAAGTAGGGGAAGTATTGCATTCCACCCAAAAATTCGATACCAAGATTTCACCGGAAATACATGTTTTGAGACCTCCTGAATCCAAAAAAAGTATTTTTGGAAACATGTCCGTGTGTGTGTCTGTGTGTGTGTGTGTGTCTGTGTGTGTGTGTGTCTGTGTCTGTGTCTGTGTGTGTGTCTGTGAACAGCATAACTCAAAAACGAACAGTCGGATAAGCACCAAACTTGGTATTTAGGTTCAGTATCTTCCAGAGATGCGACACGAAGGTTTTCAATAAAATCCCCCCACCCCAGACTACCCTTTACATGGAAGATTTTACGAAAATTTTAATTTTCTCAAAAATGGCTCTAACGATTTTGATGAAAATATCATATGTTTAAGATAATGTCATGAGAAATGAAATGTATATCTCGAATTTTCTGGGAATGTCTCCAAAAGTATTCTTCATTGTGAACGACTTTTGCATAACTGGTAAACCATAAGAGATAGACAAAATTTTACTACACAAAAAATGTAGATCGCGTTAAAATACACAACTTATGTCATTTACATTTCTTTTGTTGAGTGAACCGTTTTCGAGATATTGCTTGTTATTTTCTGAAATTTTCCAATACTTATACTTTTTCTCAAATTCGTTATTCACTTTTTTTATGTCCTGGACATGCAAATAGAATGGAATGCGCCACATAGCAACCAGCGTTAAAATATTTGACTATCGCTTAAAAGCTACCATATGTCCCTTGCATCTACAAGAAAATTACCAATAAGATTGACATCTCGATATCTCGATTAACAGGAAGCATATGGAGAATAGGCGTTTGTAAAATTAGATTGTACAAGAGTAGAGAAAGTCATGTGAGTGTAACACATCAGATTTTTTTTATGTCCTGAACATGCAAAGAGAATGGAATTCGCCACATAGCAACCAGCGTTAAAATATTTGACTATCGCTTAAAAGCTACCATATTCCCCTTGCATCTACAAGAAAATTACCAATAAGATTGACATCTCGATATCTCGATTAACACGAAGCATATGGAGAATAGGCGTTTGTAAAATTAGATTGTACAAGAGTAGAGAAAGTCATGTGAGTGTAACACATCAGATTTTTTTATGTCCTGGACATGCAAAGAGAATGGAATTCGCCACATAGCAACCAGCGTTAAAATATTTGACTATCGCTTAAAAGCTACCATGTTTCCCTTGCATCTACAAGAAAATTACCAATAAGATTGACATCTCGATATCTCGATTAACATGAAGCATATGGAGAATAGGCGTTTGTAAAAATAGATTGTACAAGAGTAGAGAAAGTCATGTGAGTGTAACACATCAGATTTTTTTTATGTCCTAGACATACAAAGAGAATGGAATGCGCCACATAGCAACCAACGCTTAAAATACTTGACTATCGCTTAAAACCTACCATATTCCCCTTGCATCTACATGAAAATTACCAATAAGATTGATATCTCGATTAACATGAAGCAGATGGAGAATAAGCGTTTGTTAAAATAGTTTGTACAAGAGTAGAGAAAGTCATGTGAGTGTAACAGATCAGATTTTTTAAGTGCTATTGCTATTCAGTTGTTTCACGCGATGTCATGGTTAATATAGAGCAATTAGTTTTTAAACATATCCGATTATCAATATTCTCTTTGTATTTACAGCGAAGTGTATAGTGAAACTATATGTGTAAACGTTTATCTCGATTAAGGTGAAGTATATAACGTTTGTAGAAGAGTGAGTATAGAGGGTTATGTGCATGTAACACACCAGAGGGGGTAGAGTGCAATACTAAGCGGTTGCTATTAACTGCTGTGTCACCTACTGGATGACGTCAACTGTCTGTGGTCAGCCAATCACGTCGTTGTATATAGCTCATGACAATTTGCGCTTACTAACGACCTGTGGTTGCCCACTTTTGGTTCGTGGCTTCTTTTCACAAATGGGAGCAAAGAAATACGTCATGTGGCAATTTCACCACATTATACGTGTCCTGTTGACTCATATCAGGGGCTTCCAGTCGAGAAACAACTCACGACCTGTTTTAAGGGGAGACTAAATGGTGAAAACTGCAAAAACATATAGAATACTTTCTTACATTTTATCCAGTTTGATTTACTAATTATTTAGTAGAAATTAGGAACACTTGGATACCAGTTATTTTATGTTGCTGCTTTCCAGTAACAGTAACTGAATACATTGTTTAATTTAAATTACAATTACAATTATTACATTAGATTTTTACTTTATTATTTACTAAATTATAAGCAAAAATCTTTAGAATAATAACAATAATAATAAAATGGAAGAAATGTTAAACAAATCACAAGGAATGCATGTCCTGTGTAAGAATCAAGATACACGAATGGACTATTCAAGATTTTATTTTGTTTTAGCCATTTTTTAATTTTTTTGGTTTGTTTTTTATTTTAAGGTCAGTGTATAGCGTCCAATTCTAAAACATTTGACTGTCGCTATTTCCTTTGTATCTATAGACTCCATTAGTGATGACGTCAGCCGTTGCTACGCGGCAATCTTTCCTTCCAAACAAATGGTTGCTATGCAGTTTGTGCTGTATACTTGTGCTTTGGAAGAATGTTATTTTTAAAAGTCTACATTAATTATTTATTAATCCTAGATAAATGCCATTGTTAGGAATACAGTTACATTTGCACCGTGTAGAGGTTATTATTATTGTTAATAGTTATAAAATAATTATAGTGGTAAATATAGTCGCCTTAAGTAAGCATTACGCTATAACATGGTTGTGAAACTGAGTGAAGTAATAGCATATTTTGAAGACGAATTAAGACCGGTAAAGAAAGGTGAAGAGTCTAATCACGTCTTAGCCGTGACAAATGGTGGAGAAATTTCCTACTTGCGAGGCCAGGTTCAAGCCAGCATGAAAAATAAATCTTACAATGTCCATATAAGTATAATTAAGGAATACTTTTATATGTTTTGTCCTACAAATGAAAATGAGTAATATTATGTAAATGTTTTATAATCCATAGACAACATAAAAGTGTAGAGCCCTTAGCGAACTAACCTCACATTGCATATGTTTGGGATAAATGTCCATAGAGTAAAACTTTATTTTATGGCCCGGTGAGGAATTTCGTTTAACGTATTTAAATATATTAAAAACATAACAATTTGAGCTGTTTTTTGTAGAGTATATGACAAATTTGGACGAAAATAATAAAAATAGTTTTCTTGTGTGCATGCGTATTGTTTGCCCAAGCTGTAATGAACACAACCAAGGGTGTTAGATGACAATAAAGTATAAAAGTGTAATGTAATACAATCAAGGGTGGTACATAATGTAACAAAGTATAAAGAGAGTTTCTGTGAAACCAGGTGGTTCTTCACAAGTGATTATTTTCGTTATATTATTACTAAAGCACTCCTAATTAACCTCAATAATTGAAATGTAAGTTCAGCAATGCTTAACAATGTAATTACTGAATAGAAATAATTGTAGCTGTAAGCAACTGTGGTGTAATTAAATTAAGTCATGTTGAATTATCAGCTTATTAAAAAGAGGGGCTCATCTAGGAAGTTTTTAGACTGGAGTTCACTATAGTGTTTACAGTCAGGAACAAAACACACAACCAATGCGAGAGAAACGCTCTTGGCCCTGCTTCAGCTATTCGAAACACCTTCCCTCTGCCCAGAGTAATTGAAACTAATATATTACAGCGGAATTACACTAAATATTATTAGTTATATGAAATACTTCCAAAAACTCGCTGTAAGAGTCAATGTTGTTTGGAAAGCAAGATGGCGGTCCCTATGGCAACGGCTAGCTCTGACGTCAGACTAACGGAGTCTATAATGAAATGTGTAACGCAGCTATTTCCGAAAAGGTTTATCTCAATTAAAATGAAGTTACGAGTAGATACGAAAATAAACTGTCGTAAGAATCAATTGTGCCTATACCCACTAATAAGTGATAAGAGGGTAGAGAAAGTCATGTGAGTTTAACGCATCAGATTTCTGTTAATTATTTTGACACTTTTGTAGCGAGATTTACTAACCGTTTTGTTAAAGGTGTAGGAAGAGATAATACAGCGTTAAGATCCGGATTTCGCCTTTAATTTCGCTGCAGATAATACAAGAAATATAACAAATGAACGCAGATAAGTAAGAAAACAGACGTGATATTCCTCTAACGCCGCGTGAATTTAATTTAGAAGCTGCTCGGTTGGTAGGTCTGGCATGACGCGGCAGTTTTTTGCCCTAGCATCTGCCTCTCTAGTTCTTCCCTGGCCCACCAGGGACGCTGTAGCGGAAAAAAATTGAGCAATGGGATTAATTATTATTTTTTCGTGCCCTCCTCTCTGCACGGCCGACTGCACAAGCCGTACTTTACTTTCTCTATGGCTGCCTTGCCCATATATCAACGTCATTGCAGAAATTATTGGGCCCATTTGGGCAATTTGCTCCGGTTTTAGGAGATCTTGGTGGAGAATGACGTCATCTGCCAGTGACGTGGAAAACTAGCCATGGCCGCTGTGTGTGCACTTCAGTGGAAATCGGAACACAGGAGGCCATGATTCATTGATATTTACTTTCCTTGACTTATAGTGCGGAAACAAGCCGCGCTCTACAAACGTGAACTCGATTTAAACCCCATTTATTGTTCATACTCATGATAACAATTGCCACTTAATACAAATAATAGATATCTCTAAAACATCTGTGTTACATTCTCATGTTTTCTCTACCCACTCTTCTATAAATTATTCTTACGAAAACTTGTTTTTACTGCTCCACTACCTATAGTAAGTAGAGAAATTATTGCATTCCACCCAAAAATTTGATACCGAGATTTTATCGAAAATACATAATTTGAGACTACCTCTGTGTTTGTGTATCTTAGTATCCCTGTGTACGTCATAATTCCAAAACGAAAAGTCGGCTAATTACCAAATTTATTTAAGTTCAGAATCCTCCAAAGATGAAACACCAGGATTTTCAAGAAAATCCCCCACAACAAGCTACTCTTTATATGAAAAAAATTCCGTTGCTTTTTATTTTCTCAAAAATGTCTGTAACGATTTAGATTAAAATATCATATGTTTAAGGTAATTTGGAAAATTCACAGTCCTGTGATTGCGTGCACGAAGTTACCGGCAGGCCGACTCCTTGAGAATAATAGGCTGCACAACAAACTCATTATATGCCGTTTCCCCTTAGTTTGAGTAATGACTGCTCCAGAATATACCTTTCAGTCGTTTCTAGTAGCTTCTTCTAGAAAATTCCGCTTCTATATGTACCGTTTATATAAGGGGCCTGTTCTTACCTGGGCTGTGAGTTAAGAAGTTACGTGCAGTCACGAAGTGGAAGAGTGTAGACGTACCAAGTGCAATTGTGACTCAGCAGTTCAGTTGTGTTCTGTTCTGAGTGTCTGATGTGTAACGTTTGTAGCACAAATAAAGTATTTTAGTAGCAACTCCTGCGCTCTATCTAGTATAAACTCATGCCACTAATTACACACTTCTTCTTCTTCTTTATCTGTTTAACCTCCTCTTATGTAGGACTTACAGGCGGGTGTCTGGGGTCAGAGGCCCGTTGAGGATCAGACAGAATATCCAGGATGGGTGATCAGCCCGATGCCTGGTATGGGATGAAGGAAGTAGATGAAACGAAATGATGGTGAAATGGATGAAAGGAAAGGTGATGATGGAGCAGTTGGTGGAATGAATGGCGGGGGAAACCGGAGAACCCGGAGAAAACCCGCCCAGACGCCGCGTTGTCCACCACAAATCCCACATGCGGGTCCCTGGGATTGAACCCGGGCCGCCTCGGTGGGAGGCGAGCGGTCTAACCACTCGGCCATGGCCACAATAACAGTAATCTATTTGTCATGCATGATAATTCTAAACTCACTTTTCTAATAACAATGCTCCACAAGAATATTCATATCCAAAATTCAGGTTATACAGTAAATTTGTTTTCAAACGGATATACCTATCATATAAAATGTTTTATATTAACACCTGTTATTGTAGAAAACTATTAATTCTTGAACTGTCCAAAAAGTTAATTTATTTCTCAAAATTGGAGCACTGTTTTAAAAACGTACGACGTAGTTTTCTTTGATATACTTTTGAGAGGCAGTGCAAAAACTTTGAAATAAATCAGTATAAAATTGCATTATAAGGAGCATTTTGAGCATGGAAAATGCAATAACAAAGTTAGCGAGAAAGAAGATTTTAATTTGAGAGAGCCTAATTTTATCATTTGTCACTATTTTTGGTCAAATTTCACATATGAACTATCTTAAGATATTTGCATGTCAAATGGAATGTTTATTTTGAATTTTCTGGTAACAGCCTCTGAAGTCCTCTTAATTTTGAATGACTTTTGTATAATTGATAAACGTAAGAGACAGACAAAATGTCACTACACAACCAAGTAGATCTCGTTAAAGTACACTATTTATATCAAATAATTTTTTTTTAGTTAAGCATTTCCAAGCTATTCATTGCCTTTGGTTTTAATTTTCAAATACACTTTTCTTAAGTGATAAGTCGTGATTTGTTTCTTTCTCCTGTGCATGCAAAGAGAACGGAATTTCAGAGCATAACAGAGCGAGCAGCTTTGAAGTTTTAACCGTATGTTTTGAAGGTTATCTTATAAATAATTACAACGTTTCACACAGCTAGTGCAAATACTTTAGCAGTTATTAATTATTGTTTATATAAATATTCTTAGTTATATAAAATGTCGTGGACCACAAGTTATTTGAACTTATACAATAAATTTTTCTTCGGACATTAGATAAAGATATTGCTAAATCACTCAAGTCGGCCTTTGTTTTCCACATTTCTTTAACTATAGACAAACAACTTTTTTCTTCTGTTGTATAGAAAAATCCTCCAAGCTATCACCTATTTCACCATTTATACAGTATTATGTGGAAACGATTCACACATTTTAAAACTCTAATGTGTTACATTCACATGAATTTCTCTACCCTCTATCGCTTATTATTTTTACGAAAGTTTATTTTCCTATCTACTTCATTTTACTCGAGATAAACATTTGCAGAAATAACAGCCATTAAATATTTCGTTATAGATACAGAGGGAATAGCGATAGTCAAATGTTTAACAACTGGACGCTATATGCTGGCCTTAAAATTGCGTGCTCTATGCGTGCAGTCACGAGAAACAACCGAAAGTAACTTAAGAGTGCCAAAAGTATTTAGCAATACGAACCATTAATGACGAATATCTCAGAAATGGCTAATGCCACAAAAAAGTTATTTGAAATAAACTGTTTTAAAGAGATCTACATTTTTTGTGTAGTACGTTTTCATCTATCGCTTAATGTTTACCAGTTATACAAGATTATATAAAATTCCTTCCGAATAAAGGGGGATTCAAAGGCTATTCCCTCAAAATTCAAAATAAACATTTTATTTGTCATGTAAATATCTTTAAAATATGGTATTTTAAAAAAAACCGTTAGGGCCATTTTTTAGAAAATCAAAAACTTTAAAAAATGTTGCATATAAAGGGTAGCTTGGGGTAGGGGGATTTTCTTGAAAAATCTTCGTGTCGCATTCTTAACTACAAAGTTTGGTGTTTATCCTCTTTTCGTTTTTTGAGACACACAGTCATACACGGACCTATTCTACTCTCTATCTTTACTAGTGGGTATACAAACTTACTAAAGCTTATCGTTCTATCTAGTACATTTTAATTCAAGTAAAAGTTTGTAGAAACAGCTACATTACACATTTCGTTATAGATACAAAGGGAACAGCGATAATCAAATGTTTAACAACTGGACGCTATATGCTGGCCTTAAAATTCCATACTGTTTCCATGACATCGCGACAAACAACTGCATGTTGACAGGACTTGAAAAGAATGACCAAAGTAATGCATAATTCGAACCATTAATAGCGGATATCTCACAACAAACTTATTTGAAATAAATTGTGTGTTTTAAAGAGATTAACATGCTTTTGTATAATGCCTTTTCGTCATCCCTTAACGTTTACGAGTTATATTAGATTATATAAACTTCCTTTTGGATAAAGAGAACAGGGTATTCCCTAAGAATTCAAGATATACATTTTATTTGTCATGTATCTTTAATCTACGGCATTTTTAATCAATATCGTTAGAGCAATTTTTTACAAAATCAAAAATTTCGAAAAGTTTTCCATGTTTTAGGTAGGGAGATTTTCTTGAAAGTCTTCATGGAATATACTGAACCTAAATAAAAAGTTTGGTATTTATCCGACTTTTCGGTTTTTGAGTTATGCTGTTCACAGACACACACACACGAATGTCTATCTAAAAATGCTTTTTTGGATCCAGGGGGCCTCAAAACATGTATTTTCGGTATAATCTCGGTATAGAGTTTTTGGGTGGAATACAATGCCTTCTCTACTTAATATGTACGTGATAGAGAAAGTAAGAATGTGGAAAATTTTGTTTCTTAGAAAATGAATTTTAAAGATTCACATGTGTTTCTGATCTTTATATGGGGTCAAGAGAAATTATTCTGAGTTTTATTTATGGACGCTGTTTAACTACTATGGTCCTTAGCGTCCCATTCTATATTGGGCGTTAAAGACCGGTAATTTTGCTCAGAGGCCTCTTTATCAGGCTTGAGATTCTTTTACGTGCCGTAAATCTACGTCACGGGACCACCCACTTTACTTCCCTGCCGAAGGAAGCCATGCCAAGGAATTTTACGCCCGAAAATATCCACCGCCCTCTTCCGGGTTTGAACCCGCGACCTCGGGAACTAGAGAGCATGGTAAGCAGTACACCACGGAGGACAACAGGGGGTCAATAGATGCTCCATTAAGGCCATAAATGGAAAGTACTACGCTATAATATGTTTCTATATGCTCTAAATTATTAGAAAATGCAAAAACAAAAGACTGTGAATTTTTTAATTTTCAACCCAAATCTGACTATGGCGTTGTCTTAAAAGTTTTGACTATCGCTTAAAGCCTACTGTTTTCCCCCAATTCCCTTGTGCCTATAAGGAAATAAAGGGTAGTTAAATTATATTCCAACACACTCGCGGCCTCTCTCTACTGCGCGAGACAGCCGGCAGTCGCCGGGGAAATTACGCCGGCAGAGGCGGACTAAAATGCTTACCTTATAATAGATGCTGGAATTGTTGACCTTCTGCTCTCAAACAGCCAGTATATCTCGTGTAAATATTCTCGCTCACTCTCCGAAGCTCAGCAATAGGAATTCTTGTGATTTCTTGCACAATGTTTTCTCTAAGTTCTTGTAGTGTGCGAAGATTGGAATGATACACTTTGCCTTTTAAAGAACCCCATAAATAAAAATCACAACTCATTAGGTCAGGAGAACGAGGGGGCCACAAATCAACACTAATTATTCTGTCATCGAACACCTCTCTTATTGCGTGTAATGATTCGACAGCCGTATGTGCTATTGCAGAATCTTGCTGGAACCAACCATACGATTTCTCTTCTTCTGTCAAGCGATTGCAAAATGGTTTCAGAATTAACCTCTGATATCGGTCTGCATTTATTGTTTCATCAAAGAATATGAGCCCTATTATTCTTTTAGCACTTATCGCACACCACACTCCAATTTGCTGATCATAATGAGACGCTTCATCACAAGAATTCCTGCTGCTGAGCTACGGAGAGTGAGCGAGAATATTTACACGAGATATGTTGTCTGTTTCAGAGCAGAAGGTCAACATTTCCAGCATCTATTATAAGGTAAGGATTTTAGTCCGCCTCTGCCGGCGTAATTTCCCCGGCTACTGCCGGCTGTCTGGCGCAGTAGGGAGAGGCCGCGAGTGGGTTCGAATATAATTTTAACTACCCTATATGTAATACACCATGTATGCAAATTTTATCTCGATTACCTGGAGTAGATAGAAGAATAAGTTTTTGTAAGAAAGTCATGTGAATGCAACACAAACTATTTTTAAACGTCCAACTATCGCTTAAGCCTAGTGTATCCCTCTCGTATCTACAACGAAATTTGCAATGAAACCATTTCTATAAACGTTTACCTCGATTGACATACAGTGGATAGAAGAATAAGGTTTTGTGGGACTAGATTGAAGAGATAAATGATAGTAGATCATGTGATGTGAATTGCTGCATCACAGAATGCACCACAAACGACCATTACAGTAATTAACTCCGTCCATCAATAAATTTGTATACAGGTGCATCTATGTTTATTGATCCGTAAACCGCTCGCGAATCAGTTATTTAACGAAAACTGTTTATATTACCCAACAAAATGCGATGGATATCGCTGTGTCAGATAGCTGCTATTAAACGTTTAACAGACTCCATACACAACAATATTATTTTACACTTGTTTGATAATAACTGGGGCAGTGCTGCCAATTTAGGCCTTTAATATGGCTAAATGTAGTCTCTTTCAAGAGACTAGTTAACCACTGGTTTACACCAAAGGCTTTTCCAGTCATTTCACATAATGATTATCCAATTTTTGCCGCTTCAAAATATTCAACACTTCTAGATAGTTCCATTGTACAAAGAGCGGCAAAGAAAATCTCAGTGCACCTCGAGTATACGTCACAGTATTTATCATTGTACGTGGCCTTGCAAAGCCATGGTCATTTCATTAGTTGCTTTAGGCCACGGTGTAAGGGTGCGCCACTCCTTCTGCTAAATAGTTGCACTAGTAACCACAATAAAGGTTACAAAATTGCGTAGAAACGAAATATATGTTTATGCTCTTGATCGTATTAGCTAAAAGAGAAAGACGTAGAGTGAGTGCATTCAGTTTGTCATACAGACCTCTTATAGTGATTGGTAGCCCATACCTTATCGGCTAGTGCAGGACACGCCTTCGAAGGGTTAAAAGCTAAGAGGAAAGTTTGATGAGCGCATATTAGCGAAATATGCAGTGTGAGGAGATTTTCAAATTAAAGTTTGAATGGTATTCATTAAATACATAGCAATACTTTATAACAAAAAATAAACAGAACTGTATTCTCACAGTGATATCAATGCTTGTTGCTGCATAAAATCAAATATAACTAAATAATAAATAAATAAATAACTAAATAAAGCAGCATGTCTTCCCTCTAATTCAAACTACAATTGCTTAATATACCTTTAGTAACGTATTGCTGATTATAGGAATACAACAGGATTATAGAAAAAATATAATCCAATTATTACTTTCTCTACTACGTATAGTAAGTAGGGGAAGTATTGTGCTCCACCCAAAAATTCAATACCGTGATTTCACCGGAAATGTATGTTTTGAGACCCCCTGAATCCAAAAAAAGCATTTTTGAAAACATGTCCGTGTGTGTGTCTGCGTGTGTGTGTGTGTGTGCGTGTGTGTGTGTGTGTGTGTGTGTGTCTGTGAACAGCATAACTCAGAAACGAACAGTCGGATAAACACCAAACTTAGTATTTAGGTTCAATATCTTCCAGGGATGCGACACGAAGGTTTTCAACAAAATCCCCCACCCCAGGATACCCTTTACATGGAAGATTTTTCGAAAATTTTAATTTTCTCAAAAACGGCTCTAACGATTTTGATTAAAGTATCATATGTTTAAGAATTTTCTGGGAATGTCTCCAAAAGTGTTCTTCATTGTGAACGACTTTTGCATAACCGGTAAACCATAAGAGATAGACAAAATTTTACTGCACAAAAAATGTAGATCGCGTTGAAATACACAATTCATGTCATATACATTTTTTTGTTGAGTGAACCATTTTTGAGATATTTCTTGTTATTCCCTTAAATTTTTCAATACTTATTTTCTCAAATGGGAATTCGTTATTCATTTTTTTGTCTTGGATATGCAAAGAGCATTAATCTGTGGGAAAGGGAATGGTGCTGCACCTAGCATCCAGCTATTAAGAGATATGTATGTGCTTAAAGGCTACTGTATTTCTATATTGCCCTTGTAAATATATATTCCCTTTACATCTACAAGAAAATTAGCAATAAGATAGACTCTGCAAATGTTTATCTCGATTAACATGAAGTAGATGGAGAATAAGCGTTTGTAAAAATAGTTTGTACAAGAGTAGAGAATGTCATGTGAGTGTAACACATCAGATTCTTTTGCCATAATATATATGTCATATTCGTAAACAATATACACATTTATCTCTAGTTTCTCAACATGATCAATCAATTATAACAAAAGAGTAATTTGCATTTAGTAATCGAATATCATCATCTGCGGATGTTTTACGGGGAGAGCCCACTTTTTGACGAGTATGTAGACCGTCTTCCCCACTTTCCTGAAATATTTTTATCCAGCATTTTACTATAAAAACACTTTAATGCACTGCCGTTGCAATTGCTGTAACAGTGCGACCAGCCTCCCATGATACGTCCACGAGTAATTTCGCTAGTATACGGCATGACTGGTTCTAAGACAATAAACATGTTTTGGATTCAATAACACCAGAAAAAGTAAAGGCATCAACCTCCCCTATTTTCCCCCTTATTACTGAGTTGTCAAACCATCACGCTCTGCGATAGGTAAGACCCCAGAAAACGATACAAAATACCCGGAAGATTTTCTTTGGCGCAGTTTGTACCAAGGTTACAAGGCCCATATTCCTGGAGTTTCATCCGTTATAGAGAAATTAGTAGTGTGCGGTAATTATAATATTTGCGGTTGGCAACTGTGCAGATTTCCAGCCACCTGCCACCTACAGTGCCAATTGTAGGAAAACACAAATGACAACTCGTTTGAAAAACTGTTCTCGCCTAGAAATCCACTCCGTTATTCAATTTCTGTGAGATGAAATTCACTTGCAGCTGGTAGAGGTTTATGGGGAGACTGTATTGTCTCGTCAGCACGTCGCAGAATGGAGTCGAAAGTTTGCGGCCGGTAGAGAGAACGTCACCGACGAGGATCGCAGTGGCCGACCCAGCACGGCATCAATAGATTTGAGCACAGCTGGCATGGAGGAGCTGATTCAGGGCAACAGGAGGATTACGTTACGGCTTATGGAGGTGGAATTAGAAATCTCGTTTGGGAGCGTTGTAGCATTGCTCACAATATTCTACAGTACCGGAAATTTTGTTCCCGATGGGTTCCAAGAAATTCGTCCAACCAGCTCAAAGAGAAGCGCATGGGGGCAAGTCTACAACTTTTGCAACGGTTCCCCACGGAAGGAAAACTTTTCTTAACACATTGTCACGGGTTGAAGAAACAAGGTTCTACCACTACATCCCCAGCAGTAAGCGGTCGTCAGTGGAATGGAAACACCCCTCCTCTCCAAAGACAAAGAAGTTTAAGGTAACGCCATCTGCCGGGAAGGTGATGGCCACAGTGGCTTTTAAAAATGGTGGATCATGGAAAATGTTTGGCAAAATGATTCATAGGTGTCCATAGAATATTTATACGATAAATTCAAATATAAAAAAATTGTTGTTTTCATCTAAAAACTTAGTCCCAGTGACCCTTAAAAACACAATTTATTTAAAATAACTTTTAAAGTGTTGTCGCTATTCAATTGTTTTCATCACATATAATCTCATCTCGATATCACGGTTATTATATGAAACTTCCAAGGTAGCATATAGCGACCCGCTTTTAAACGTCTGATTATTATCACTTGAACTATTGTATGACTCCTGTAGGTTTAAATAAATTTGTAATGAGATTATTTCTGTAAATGTTTATCCAATTAATATGAAGCTTTCCTTAGAATCGCTTATAGAAGCTATACGCCAAAGAATAAACGATGGTGAGTAGTAAAAGACATGTGAATGTACCACATTTGATATTTTGTTCTTAGGATAAGGGAAAACCCTAGGGAAAAAAAAGACCAAACAAGGTTCAAACTCGGGCTTGGCGTCAGACACGCCCACGAAGGTACGTTAAATTCCCTTTAACCACGCGTCACAACGACCATAACGCCTCTGGCGGCATTACTAAGGAACTATCTATGGCGTGCAGCAGCTATTGCCCATATTTTGTGTTCCAAGGAGAGATATCGAGGCTTACTCATCTCGATAATAGCGATATATCGATCTCAACACTCGAGCTTGTCGTCCATTATGTTAAACCAATATCTGAAGTTGGCTCTAGGGTGCAGTAATGTAGCCAGTCAATTGTCTGGTAGTGAGAATCCTCTGTTGACGGATTTTGTGACTAATTTGGTAATATGAGGAGGATGCCTGACTTTAGTTGCCTCCTGTTTTAATGTTTGAGACTGCCAGATTTATCACGTATTGAATCATTAATACTAATATTATAAAGAGAGAACGTGTGTGTGTGTGTGTGTGTGTGTGTGTGTGTGTGTGTGTGTGTGTGTGTGTGTGAGACAGAGAAATAGAGAGGGAGAGACTGAATATATTTTGATAATTCTTTCACCATTGGAAACCGCAGTTCGTTTTGATAGATATGAGCTATAAAATACCTTCTGATGTCATTTCATAAATTATAATAGATTAAAAAGGATTTACAAGGCCCTTATATTGTATATGAACAACATTGGAATTATAAAAGAACATGTTTACAAAGAAGGCCTTGACTTTCAACTGAGAATGCCATGGAGTAAAAAAAAAAGAAATACTTGTTATTCTACAGAATATAAATACTTGCTTATCTCCGCAGAGTACAAAAACAAAAGCCGGTTTTATTTTATTGCAAGGAATAAACATAGATGGCCATGCTGTAATACTTCAGCAAAAAGAAGAGAGTGTTTAAAAAGCAACAATCGATCCTGCAGATGTGTGTGTGTGTGTTTGTGTGTGTGTGTGTGTGTGTGTTTGTGTGTGTGTGTGTGTGTAGTGAAGCAGTGTCAAGATCTCTGAAAAACCTCTATTCTAATTCTATAGATGTATGCACGAAGTTTCTAGATGCCGAAACCTTCCAATAACCCTCATGTAGGAAAGTTTTGCTTTATTTCCTTTGCATTTATGTTGTAATGAAGTTCGTTAGCTGGACATGCTAAATAATTGTACACAGAGAGAAAACTGCTAACATTGTAAATAAATCACTCGATATTTTATATCAACTGAAATTATTTTTCTACATAGTCGCAGACTGTGTCTTTTCTAAAGAGGTTAAGTTGGTGGCCTGGGAGTGCGGAAGCTTATTACATTAAATTATGTAGTTTTAATTATTAAATAACTATGTGACAAAAAAGGCCCAGAGGTTTATAATTTAACCTACTATAATTATCTAAAAAATATGTGTTACATTCACATGACTTTCTCTACTTCTGTAGTTTCTTAGTGGGTATGCAAACTATTCTTATGAAAGCTTAGTATTCCCTCTAGTACATTTTAATCCAAATAAACCTTTGCAGAAATAGCTACATTACATATTTTGTTATAGATACAAAGTGAGGCAGTATTTTATATCACAACACTGAATGGCAGAGTGATTGTAGTGTAAACTAATATTATTGTATAACAATGATTTTAGATGTTTGTTAGCCATAAGCATTGTTAGGAAATAAGTTTACACGGCCTCACTGAAACTGACAATAGAGTGGGTAACAATGAAGCGAGGGGGTGAGTTGTTTATCACTAAGAAGAGACAAACAAATGACGTCAGGATAGCGTGCCTTTCTTTAGAAATGGAGGGAATATCTTCCCTAGAGCACATGTGTTAGTAATTATGATTAGCTGACAAAACAGACGCTAATGTTGGCGCGATTTAGTAATCAATAGTAGTTCTATTATAATGTTTAGGCATTTCGAGGTGAAGGAGTATAAATTCTCGAGCCATAAGCAAGTTTATGCAGTTCTAGGAAATCTCTCGCGAGGTACACATCACGCAGTTCTACACAATCATTCACGAGGTACACATCACACAGTTCTACAGAATCATTCACGAGGTAAACGTCGCGCAGTTCTAAAGAATCATTCACGAGGTACACGTCATACAGTTTGGAAGAATCTCTCGCGTCGTAAAGTTAGTTAGAAAATGTGAAGTACGCGGCAACTAATACGACAGTAATTACATTCGGACATATAACAGTTTCAGTCAGGCGTGTATAAAGATTACAGATGTGAACTATTAATTAAGTGTGACGGCAATAAAAGAGTAAAAACAAATTCTTTCATCAGTGTTATCTTTAGTAACAACTCCTTTCCGTTTACACGCCATGCTCAGAGATATTTTCTCGACTGAGTAATAATAGCTAGCCGAAGGACAAACACCCCAAAATTCAAAATAACAAAACAATAACATGCGCCCAGTAAATAAGATAACATGAACAGATTACCGCGACAAAAGAGAACAGTTATAGTCAAATGAACTGCACGCTATACGCTAGCCATATACCTCATACTCCTTCCGTACAATCCCGAGAAATACCTGAATGTCGAGAGGACTTAAAATTGAACAATTCGAGCCATTAATAACCGATATCTCCAAAATAGCTGATGCCACCAAAATAACCAAGTTAAATAAATTGTATGATTAAAGAGATTCACTTTTTTTTCACTATCACGTTTTCGTCTATCGCTTAAAGTTTACCAGTTATGCACGATTCTGTAAAATCCCTTAGGAATGAAACGGACTTAACAAGCTATTGCAAGGAAATTCAAGACATACATTTTACTTGTCGTGTAGTTATATTTATCTGATACTATAATAATCAGTGATGCTTTACTTCGTAGTTACTAGGCAACAAAACCTATACTTTATATTCTAACAAAACATGCTATCATTTTAATGATTTATTTTCCTTGATGATAATATGCATTTAAACAAAAACTTAAAGTTGCATGTTTCCTGATGAACCGTGAAAATCGCCTTCTTTGGTAATTTTCACTTTAAATTCACATATGAAACTAGTATCCAAAATTGCAGAATATAACAAAAAAGTTCCTTGATTTATCGTGTCGTTTTGTTTTTTTCCAAAGCACATATTACTCTTTCTCTAAACATATTGTTTCCGCATTAAAAAAAATTCATTAAATATGCTAAATATACAGAGTGAGCCAAAAGACTCCGAACCGCTTACGCGGTGTTTTTCCTGTCCGCGTCCTCGGCGCTCGTTACCGTCTGCCGCTATCATAGAAAGGCGCGGATGAAACCATACAACATTTTTAAAACTACTTTTAAAGGCTTTACTTACCAACTTTAGGAACGGAGATGCTGAAACTGGCCACCGTCGTTGTCCACACACTTTTGACACCTCTTTAGGAAACTATCCGTCACTCGCCGTAGTTCACGTTGAGAAATTTCCTGGCAGATATTTTGTTTTAATTCCTCCAGGGTGTGTGGGGTTTGTCTTGTAGACTTTATGGTTTAAGTTACCCCGGAGGGGTACTTTTTGAACAATATTACCGGCTGCGCTGTGTTTTTCCACTGGGCGTGTGGAAATATGATAAAAAAACATGATAACGCACTGCTGCTATAAACAAAGTCACGCTGCTGTCGCTTTGCTTTGCAGTATGAAGTGCAGTTTTGAGTTGACGGTGATGTGATGTAGTTCAGTTATTACGAGTTATTTATTATCTTGTCGTGTACTTAGTCACAAAGCATATTATGGCTCAGTATGTTTTCTACTGCACAGCGTGTTATTTATTTATGATTCGTATGTGTTAACTCGGACAGCTCGCCAAGTGAAAGTAAGATTTGCAGAAAGATTTCCAGGGCGTACAACAATCCATAAACTTTACAGTAAATTTCAGGTCACAGGAAGTGTTCAGGCTAAGAAATCTAAAAGACGGCGTTCGGTTCTTACCAAAGAAACATTAGACGACATCGGTCATCTTTGGAAAATTCCTCCCAAAAGTTCCATAATTGATAGTTTCCTAAAGAGGTGCCAAAAATGTATGGTCAACGACGGTGGCCAGTTTCAGCATCTCCTTTCATAAAGTTGGTAAGTAAAGCCTTTAAAAGTAGTCTTAAAAATGTTATACGGTTTCATCCGCGCATTTCTATTATAGCAGCAGACGGCGCCGAGAACGAGGACAGGAAAAACACCGCGCAGGCGTTTCGGAGTCTTTTGGCTCACTCTGTACTAAAATACTCTGAACGTACATAAAATATTGTAGACAACACGTTACATGTTAGGTTTAGTAACTCCCTTCGGTCGTGTTCTAACTTGAGCCTCTCGTTACTAAATCTCTATTTTTCTAACTAGTCCTCTAAATAACTATTAATGTATGGTACTTTAATCAACATTTTTACAGCCTTTTTTTAGAAAATAAAGAAATTCGAATAATGTTCCATATAAAGGGTAGTTTGGGGTAGGAGGATTTTCTTTAAATCTTTGTTTCGCATCTTTGGAAGGTACTTAACGTAAATCCCAAGTTTAGTATTTATCAAAATTTTCGTTTTGACACATGAGAGGGTTGTTGCCCCACGTATTGTGGGACATTGTTTCTAGGAGTGTTCGCTCCACGTACGATACAAACTTTCCGGTGGCCTTCGCCCCACGTTTACTTTTTCGGTGGCCTCGGCTGCGTCAGTAGTAATTTTCAGAACACGTATCTCTTAGCAAGACTGGTACAGCTAAAGAACAAGGCTTACACAAATTATAATTGTATTCTACTTCGTTTATTAATCCTTCACACGATTAAATAACACTTCACTGATGTACCCTACTACAGAGCTGTGAGATTATCGTTATTTGCACTTTTTAACACGTAAACTTTATATTATTCTCACGCAATGAATTTTTAGTCTCACATTGAACACGTACCGTACCGATCGGGTACGCAATCTAAACTGGACTGGTTGGGAACGCTGTCTTGTAGCGTCTCCCGCCTGAATTTGTACTTTTTCCCTATTGTAAGACTCTGATGGGCTAAGCCTACTCCAATAGAATACGTTTATTTAACTTAAGCTTTTTCTAGTTTTTGATTGCTATTTTTAAACTGTTTTAAATATTACATCATTGTTCCAAGAATTATTAGTAGCCTTCATTAAACTTTCTAATTTATTGCTGTCTCAAGGTTATCTCATTGTTAGCAACTTTTGGCTTCCATTCTCACAGCTCCTACATTGTTAAACTACGTAATATATTCACATAACATTATTATATATGTACATAATAATATAAACATAATACAATGACTGTTACATACACTGTATACATTATATTATACACATATTGCTTTAAGTCTGACTGTTATTACATTTTATTACATAATTGGACTGATATCATTTAAGTGTTAAACATATTGCCTCACACACACGCTGACCTTTCTCTAAAAAAAGTGTTTTCCAAGGGTCTCAAAACGTGTATTTCCGGTGAAACCTCTATATAGAATTTTGGGTGGAATGTAGTACCTTCTCTACCTACTATGTATTCATGGTAGAGAAAGTAAAAATTGCCGCTAGAGGACACTTGTACGCTACACAGCATTTTCAGAACTTGGAAGACTGTCGGAGGAAGCGTTTGAAACGCATAACAGAATCTGGACTTGGTCTCTCTCTCTCTCTCTCCTGTTTTGAAACTATTCCTGTAATAATGCACTTGCACACTCATATTCGCAGTGCACTATTGAACGCGTTTCATTATGTGGCTTTGACCCAAGTTGGGCCCATGGCCGTAAACACACACAAGCTAATATTCGCGGTCCTGTAGACGAACGCCACTAAAGCGAGAGGAAGGCGATTTAAGCCCAGCTATTCTCCTGCAGGGAAAGCGAAGGGCTTATTGGAACTGAGGCTACGCAAATACAAGGCAAGCCTGCATTCCTGGCGGGATTTCCACGTCCGTAGGGTGGCTAGCCTGCCAGGGATTATCGATGTTCCAGAGTTGGCAATAAAGCGTCGAGTGTATTGCTTACACGACGCTGCCTGCCTGCCTGCCTTCTGCATACAGACAAGTGACCCCTGGTATTTCCTGCCATTGCTGCCAACCCAGATTTTCCTTCTTCCACATACTTTAAACGTCTCCGTGTTTCCACTGGAGGCGGCAGCACTGTTTGTTGCAGTAATGTCACACATTCTGTTGTATTAGTACATGTATAATGTTGATAAAGTAAATACGCCATTTAAATTAGCTCTACCCAAAAAATAAATAATCAGATTTTATATGTTATTCAAGCGCCGCGGTAACCTGTACAACTCCATTCGGAAGGTCCCGGGTTCCATCCCCAGAGACCGCCCCTATCTGACCCATGGGTTTTACTGGTTTCCCTTTTTGGCAGGCGAACGTTGTGGTGATTTCATCTCTACCACGATTTGCCTTTCATTCTCATGTTTCAGATATGCTTTTAGGTATATTAAGAGTGTAAAATATATAAGGGAATTTGTATGGTGGAGTTATTAGAAAACATGATTAAGTGAAATAAGCAATATTGTAGTTCTTATTTTTATTCTCAAAATTCTCCTACACATTTAGACTGCCAAAAAATAAGAATACCAATTCAACATAAGTATATAAAATGATTTTCTCTAACTTCTTAATTTATTAGTGGGTATACAAACTATTCTTAATAAATTATTTTAATCCAAATAAACCGTTGCAGAAACAGCTACATTACACATTTCGTTATAGATACAAAGAGAACAGCGATAGTCAAATGTTTAACAACTGGACGCTATATGCTGCCTTAAAATTCCATACTGTTTCCATGACATCGCGAGAAACAGCTGAAAATCATGGAACCTAAGATAAATGACAAGTATTGAACAATTCGAACCTTTAATAACGGATATCTCAGAAATGGCTTATGCCAAAATAAAAAGTCTTTTCGAAATAAATCCTGTGTTTTAAAGAGATTTACATTCTTTGTAAAGTACGTTTTAATCTATCGTTTAACGTTTTCTAGTTATACAAGCTTATACAAACTTCATTTCGAATGAAGAGGACTTTAAAGGCTATTCCCAGAAAATTCAAGATATGCATTTTATTTTGTATATAAATATCTTTAATATATGGTATTTTAATCCAAATCGTTACAGCCATTCTGCAGAAAATCAAAAATTTTGAAAAGTGTTTTATGTATGAGATAGCTGGGGTGGGGGCTTTCTTTAATATTTTCGTGTTCCATCTTTGTAAGGCACTGAATCTAAATATCAAGCTTGGTGTTTATATGGCTTTTCGTTTTAGTGTTATGCTGTTCACAGACACAGACGCGCGCAGACCTTTTTCTAAAAGAGTATTGTTTGGGTACAAGGGGCCTCAAAACATATTTCTCGGTATGGAATTTTTAGGTGGAATGCAATACCTTCTCTACCTACTATGAATGTGGTAGATAAAGTAAAAACGTTTTATTACGGGACCTCAAAACATGTATTTCCGTTGAAATATCAGTATCGAATTTGTTGGTGCAATGCAAGGCCTGCTCTTTCTAATGTGTATGTGAGTCCATAGTCAGCTGGTTAAAAGCGGCTCGCTATATGCTGGATTTAAAATTCCATACTCTTTCCATGACATCGCGAGAAACAAGTGAATCTCGACAGCACTTTTAAAAAATTACAAAGTATTGATCAACTCAAACCAAAATTAATTAACATCTCGGAAATGGGTAATACCACAAAAAAGCTATTAGAAGTAAACTTAAGTTTTCATGAGCGCAAACTACAAAGAGAGATGTGGCATGAACAACGCCAACAATGAGCAATTATTATAGAGTAGCCGACGTAGCGTGGCATCATTTTTATATCATAGCGCGTTGTCGGTGTGTCTTGAAACAATGCGTAAAACATACGCAGACGTATGGACATCGCAGAAGGGGAGGTTGCATTTTTAAACAGGTAACAAAATCACGTTTCATTCACCAATCACGTTTAAAGGAATGTTACTTTGAACTAATAACGCCATGATTCTATTCAATGTTTATCGAAATATCTTTATCACCTCCTTTTTGTTAATTCCCTGAAGAGGTTGGAGTATCATTTTGCAGACCATCAATCAATGCCACTGCGTTTGAACATAAACATAGCAGAAACTAGATTTGATAACGCTTCAAATGAATATATAGACGAGATTATTAATTAGTAGGGCCCGGATTTTTAGGTAGAATAAACTTTCATTTTAGGTTTCTTATATGCTTAGGTTCTTTAGTTTTACATTTTGCTTCGTGGATCTTTCAATAATTTTGATTTTCTGGTACTTAGTTGTAAGATTTATTTTTTGGCTTGCAGTAGATAGTTACATATATTCTCAAATTTTCTGGCGTAAACGATTTCCTATTATCAGTAACACATTCTTGTATGACGAAAAGGTTCTTTCAGCGGAACATGACGTCACTGGAGCGTAGAACATACTTGCCAGTGCAGCAGGTTCTAGAAGTAGTTTTCTGTATGCTTTTCTCCCTGCAATACTGAATTGATGATTTTTCATATCTTCAAAAGCAGGATTTAGTTGAAGAATATTCTGACCCTTCGAAGAACATGCAACTCCCACTGGTCCATGTATTTCCTTACTGGAAACATTGCCAATTATATCTAGAGCATCTTTCAGTGGTAAAGTTGTACTTTCCAACCGGAGAATAGCTTCTGGTAAACAACAAAAATGTGTTTTAATGTATGCAAGGGAAGCGGCAAGAGTGGGGCACTCGAGTGATTTCTTAGCCTTGGCAATGCAGGAAGCTTGTCTTTGACGACATTTTTAACGTTGTTTAAATGCTCGGTATAGTAAATGGCAGCAGATAGCCAAGTCCTGACCTTCTGTTAGCTGCATCCAGGTCTCACATGTGCTGCGTTTAACTGTAGTAACTTGAAACATCTACTGGCTATAAGTGCTGGAAATAATTTTATAATGAGTTTCAATCCGAAAATAACATTCTTCATTTCGAAAAAGGGCAAATAGCTAATAAGGTTATTTTAGGTGTCAACCCCTCATTTAGGTTTTTACTTTCTCTACTACGTATAGTAGGTAGGGGAAGTATTGTATTCCACCCAAAAATTCGATACAGAGATTTCACCGGAAATACATGTTTTGGGACACCCTGAATCCAAAAAAAGCATTTTTGTAAACATGTCCGTGTGTGTGTCTGTCTGTGAACAGCATAACTCAGAAACGAACAGTCGAATAAACACCAAACTTGGTATTTAGGTTCAGTATCTTCCAGAGATGCGACACGAAAGTTTACAAGAAAATCCCCCACCCCAGATTACCCTTTACATGAAACATTTTTCGAAAATTTTAATTTTCTCAAAAATGGCTCTAACGATTTTGAATAAAGTATCATATCTTTATGATATTTTCATGACAAATAAAATGTATATCTTGAATTTTCTGGGAATGTTTCCAAAAGTATTCTTCATTGTGAACGACTTTTGGTAAACTGGTAAACCATAAGAGATAGACAAAGTTTTACTACACGAAAGATGTAGATCGCGTTAAAATACACAATTTATGCCATATACATTTTTGTTGTTGAGTGAACCATTTTCGAGATATTGCTTGTTATTCCCTTAAATTTTTCAATACTTATTTTCTCAAACGGGAATTCGATATTCATTTTTTCGTCTTGGATATGCAAAGAGTATTAATCTGTGGCAAAGGGAATGGTGCTGCACCTAGCAACCAGCTATTAAGAGATATGTATGTGCTTAAAGGCTACTGTATTTCTGTATTGCCCTTGTAAATATATATTCCCCTTACATCTACAAGGAAATTAGCAATAAGATAGAGTCTGCAAATGTTTATCTCGATTAACATGAAGTAGATGCAGAATAAGCGTTTGTATAACTAGTTTGTACAAGAGTAGAGAAAGTCATGTGAGTGTAACACATCAGATTTTTTTAGGTGTAATGAAATTCACATATTCTTCTCCAGGAAGTGTAAAACAAGTATATATCCGGGCCCTATTAATTAGGAATGCCAGTTCTAGCGCAGCGATAAGGAGGAACTTGATTTGTAACCCCATCACACAAATTGAATATGTTTCACATTCTTCGGACTTTAAAACCACTGCACTAACCTTTCTTTTCTTCGGTAAGTTTTGGAGCAGTTTTCTTTACGCGTTCCTTACATCTCTCGCCTCTTGAAACCCCTGGTCTTTAAATGAATTGAACAATATATGATATTCCTTAAAACACATTTCTTTAGCATTTCAGCTGTGCCTTTCCACATTGTTTTATAGCATCAATATGCGGAAATCAAACGGAGATGAGTATAAGAAATACGCTGTATAATTAACAAGATAATTGTGATTTTAAATAATTTATAATAAACCAATGAAATGAAACAAGTTAGCATTTATCAGTATTTTTCTATAAAGAAGTCATAATCTATAATTTTGGTAATATAGGTTTTATTTGTTTCATATTTTCCCTACTAACAATCATTGATAAAAGAATAACGAATTCCTACTGCAAGTTCCGCACGCCAGATGGCAGAAAATAATACCTATATGATCAAGTTACCCTGGTCAAACAAACAAAACAACGCTACTTATACTGCAAATAAATATAAATATTTTATTATAATAATAATAATGATTTTTTGATGAATCACTTAATTCTATTCATAAATAGTCTTACAAATGCCATTCATGATTTCGAAATCCTCTAGAGAATTTATCCATTATCTGAAAACCACTATAGATAAACGAGTGCTATCATTTTACTGAGTATATTTTGATCATGTACTCGGCTCTCTACGTAAAGACAGCCTATTTGTAACGCCAAGAAAAAATATTAACTAATTCAGCTTCCCCCAGTTGGAGCCTGCCACAAACAATGCATTCTAAATAATTAAAGGGTATGGACTGAATTTTATTTATGGACGCTCTTTAATACCCTTTAATCCCTCTACAGAGAGAGCCAAAAAACTACGAGCCGGCTGTGCGGTGTTTTTCCTGCCCGCGTCCTCTGCGCTCGTTGCCGTCTGCCACTATTATAGAAAGGCGCGGATGAAACCATACAACATTTTTAAGACTACTTTTAAAGGCTTTGCTTACCAACTTTATGAAAGGAGATGCTGAAACTGGCCACCGTCGTTGTCCATACATTTTTGGCACCTCTTTAGGAAGCTATACATCACTCGCCGTAGTTCACGTTGAGAAATGCTGACAATTTCCTGACGGATATTTTTTAATTCTTCCAGGACGTTTGGGTTTGTCTTGTAAACTTTATGTTTTAAGTTACCCCAGAGATAGAAATCGCAGGGGGCTAGGTTGGGGGAGTCTACTAGTAATTCTGTCTTCAAACACACTTTCAATTGTTCTCATCAAAATATTGTCCGAATGAGCTGCTGCAGAGTCTTGTTGAAAAAAGGCAAAATCACGTACCCTGTCTGTTAATTCTCTAAAAAAAGGGGGGGGCAAAATTGCATTCATGATGTACGGACGTAAACTGTTCACTCGAAAAATGACCCTATAATTCTTTCTCCGCTCATGGCGTCATGAAAAAAATACTTCATGAAAAATATTAGGTTTGTCAGAGCTCAAATAACACGCATATCCATGAAAGTGGAACCAAGCCACGTCCGTTAAAAATATTAAATATCGGTCTATTTCCCATTGTGTACACTATTGAGACTCCACTCACAAAATGTGTGCCTAATTACAGAATCACCTGGTTGAAGATCATGTGCCACAGGTATTTTATAAGGTTTAAACTTCAGCAATTTGGTAGCTCTTCGCGCAGAGCCATAAGAAATGCTTGTCTATTGTGAAAGATGCCTAAGTGATTTTGGGGGGGAATTCTCCAAACGATTATCGATGTTGTCTAATGTTTCTACCGCACCCCGTCTTTTACATTTCTTAGCCTGAACACTTCCTGTGACCTAAAATTTATTGTAAACTTTATGGATTGTTGAACGGCCTGGAACTTTTACACCTGGAAATCTTTCTGCAAATCGTACTTTTACTTGGCGAGCTGACCGAGTTAACACATACGAATCAATAATATATACACCTGTGCAGTAGAAAACGTATAATGAGCCATAATATTCTTTGTGACTAAGGACAAAATAATAGATAACTCGTAATAAGTGAACTACATCACATCACCGTCAACTCAATACTGCACTTCACCCTGCAGAGCAAAGCCACGTCAACAGCGTGACCATGTTTGTAGCAGCAGTGTGTTGTTGTTATGTTTCACGCACCCAGTGGAAAAACACCGCGCAGGCGGTTCGTAGTTTCTTGGCTCTTCCGCTGTACTGGGCGTGAAATACGTGTCAATTTGCTCAGAGGCCTCTTTATCAGGCTTGAACTTCTTTTACGTGCCGAAAATCTACGACCACCGGCTTTACTTCCCTTCCGAAGGAAGCTATGATAAGGATTTTACGCCCGAAAAAAAATCCATTACCCTCCGCCGGATTTGAACTCGCGACCTCGGGAATTAGAGGCTAGCATGCCAGCTACTACACCAAGGAGGACAACAAAACGATATGAATACATAATTGAAGTTGTAAAGAATATAAATAGCTACTAATAAAGTTGCAACTAACAAAACATTATCTAGAAATAATTATAATCTACAAATTTATATGGAAATTTCTGTTATATAAACCAAATCTGCATATGAGGCTTTAGGTTTATTTATTGATAAAGAAATGGCCTCTCTCCTTTCTTATCAAACTGTAATCCAACCGAGCCAAGCCACTTTGTCAGATATATATTTGTCAATTTTAACACAATGAGCGGCGTTAACATGTGAAGCTCAACCAATAAATTAAAACATCCAACGATCTACGTATTTTTACTTTCTCTACTACGTATAGTAAGTAGGGGAAGTATTGTATTCCAACCAAAAATTCGATACCGAGATTTCACCGAAAATATATGTTTTGAGACCCCCTGAATCCAAAAAAATCTGATGTGTTACACTCACATGACTTTCTCTACTCTTGTAGAAATTATTTTTACAAACGTTATTCTGCATATGCTTCATGTTAATCGATGTAATCTTATTGGTAATTTTCTTGTAGATGCAAGGGAAATATGGTAGCTTTTAAGCGATAGTCAAAAATTTTAACGCTGGTTGCTATGTGGCGCATTCCATTCTCTTTGCGTGTCCAGGACATAAAAAAAATGAATAACGAATTTGAGAAAAAGTATAAGTATTGGAAAATTTAAGGAAATAACAAGCAATATCTCGAAAACGGTTCACTCAACAAAAGAAATGTATATGACATAAATTGTGTATTTTAAGGCGATCTATATTTTTTGTGTAGTAAAATTTTGTCTATCTCTTATGGTTTACCAGTTATGCAAAAGTCGTTCACAATGAAGAATACTTTTGGAGACATTCCCAGAAAATTCGAGATATACATTTCATTTCTCATGACATTATCTTAAACATATGATATTTTCATCAAAATCGTTAGAGCCATTTTTGAGAAAATTAAAATTTTCGAAAAATCTTCCATGTAAAGGGTAGTCTAGGGTGGGGGGATTTTCTTGAAAACCTTCGTGTCGCATCTCTGGAAGATACTGAACGTAAATACCAAGTTTGGTGCTTATCCGACTGTTCGTTTTTGAGTTATGCTGTTCACAGACACACACACACACACAGACACACACACACGGACATGTTTCCAAAAATGCTTTTTTTGGATTCAGGAGGTCTCAAAACATGTATTTCCGGTGAAATCTCGGTATCGAATTTTTGGGTGGAATGCAATACTTCCCCTACTTACTATACGTAGTAGAGAAAGTAAAAAGCATTTTTGGAAACATGTCCGTGTGTGTGTCTATCTGTGAACAGCATAACTCAGAAACGAACAGTCGGATAAACACCAAACCTGGTATTTACGTTTAGTATCTTCCAGAGATGCGACACGAAGGTTTTCAAGAAAATCCCTCCACCCCAGGTTACCCTTTACATGGAACATTTTTCGAAAATTGTAATTTTCTCAAAAATGGCTCTAACGATTTTGAATAAAATATCATATGTTTAAGATATTTTCATTACAAATGAAATTTATATCTCGAATTTTCTGGCAATGTCTCCAAAAGTATTCTTCATTGTGAACTACTTTTGCATAACTGGTAAAGCATAAGAGATAGACAAAATTTTACTACACAAAAAATGTAGATCGCATTAAAATACACAATTTATGTCATTTTCCTTTGTTTTTGTTGAGTGAACCATTTTCGACATATTGCTTGTTATTCCCTTAATTTTTCCAATACTTGTACTTTTTCTCAAATGGGAATTCGTTATTCATTTTTTTATGTTCTGGGCATAAAAAGAGAATGGAATGCCCCACATAGCAACTAGCTCTTAAAACATTTGACTATCGCTTAAAACCTACCATATTCCCCTTGCATCTACAAGAATATTAGCAATGAGATTAACATCTCGATTAACATGAAGCAAAAATAGTTTGTACAAGAGTAGAGAAAGTCATGTGAGTGTAACACATCAGATTTTTCCGTATATTCTCCTACTTGCCGGTTTATAAAACTTTAACACCAGATTTTAACATTTCGCAACTAAGTTTTCTGCTCGTGCCATCTCTACGCCAAGTGGGAAGCGCTGAATGACGAACATCGATAGAGGAAGCGGTCAGACGCCAACTTTTCATATCTAACTTCCCGGTCTATTTAAAACGAGAACCATTTGCAAACAATGGGAAGCTGATTGGAACTTGTTTTGTTTGACAAATGAACAATGGCACGGGTTTCTGTGGCGAATAAACGGGACGCAAAACCGACAATAATTAACGTTGTGTGTTTTGGCGACGTTCAAGAACGCTTCGGGCAAACGCTAATAATGACAACATCGCACAAAGAAAAGGGGGAAACCAATTATTTGGAAAAAAGAAAACTAGTATTTAACATTTATCTGGCTTCTAGGTACGCTCGTTACTGCATGGTTTTGTACATCCCTCTGTTCGCAGCCATTGAAAGCGATAAAAAGAATATTTCCGCTAACTTCACGAAAAAATACATTTTGTTGTATTACACTCATATGACTTTCTCTACTTACTGTTCTTTACTTTTTTATAGCTTCTAAAATCTATTTTTACAAAACCATACTTTACTACCTACTTCACGTTAATCGAGATAAACGTTTACAGATATAGTTTCAATACATATTTCGTTGAAGATAGAAAAGGGATATAGGAAACCGAATCGATGATTAAAACCGGGTCGCTAGAAATTCCGTACTGTACACGATGCAGCGAGAAACAACTGAAAAGCGACAACATTTAAAAAATGACAAAGTATTGAAAATTCGAACTATTAAAAACAGATAAATCGGAAATTTGTCTATCTCATGGTTTACCAGGTATACAAAGTCGCTTCCGAATGAAGGGGACTTCACAGGTTATTCCCAGAAAATTCAAATTATACATTTTATTTATGATATAAATATCTTAAATATGTGGCATTTTAAAATAAATCGTAAAGAAAATTTTCCGAAAACCGAAAGATTGGAAAAATCTTTAACATAAGGGATAGTTTAGTTTGGGAATAGGGAAATTATCTTAATATATCATCAGCGGCTATGACCCCAGCATATCGGACCGATCGGACAATTGAAGAGATAAACGGAGAAAAGTAGACGCAATAGCCCTCTTGCCCTCGTAAACACCGGAAGTACTATCGACATATAACCAGAAGCTTCTGGAAATTTCCCACCTCCTCGCCTTCGGAACATTCTAGAATGCTTAGTTGAAAATTCCAGCGGCTATATACGCCAGCGTGCTCAGCTCACGAGTGAGTGAGTGAGTCAGTTGGTGAATGCGATTCTGGTCCGACATCAAATGTGGTTCTGCAAGTGAGTTTGCTGCTTCTGCAAGAGATTAGAGACATCTTGTGTTCGATTCCCCAGCGAATGAATCACCCGGAGAAGAGGTCCGTATTTCCTATCACGGCTACCTCACGAGATAGGTGAAGTGACAGGGAAAATCGAATTGATCTCATTAGCAAGGTGACAATGTCAACTAAGTGAAGTTACAGTGAAAGCTGAACTAGATCATCCTAGTGAAGTGACAGTATGAACTAAGTGAAGTGAGAGTGAGAGTTGAACTAGATCAGCTTATTGAGGTGGTTGTGTGATCTAAATAAAATCGCAGTGAAAACTGAACTAGATCACATTAGTGAAGTGACCCTGTGAACTAAATGATGTCACAGGAAATTTGAACTAGATCGCATTAGTGAAGTGACAGTGAGGGCTTAGTGAAGTGACAGGGAAAATGGAACTAGATCTCATTAGTGAAGTGACCGTGTGAACTAAACGATGTCACAGCATATTTGAACTAGATCCCATTAGTGAAGTGGCAGTGAGGGCTTAGTGAAGTGACAAGGAAAATGGAACTAGATCCCAATAGTGAAGTGGGGGTTTGAACTAAGTGAAGTCATAATGAAATTTGAACTAGATCCCATTAGTGAAGTGACATATAAACTAAATTAAGTAACGGCGAAATTTGAACTAGATCCCATCAGTGAAGTGACAGTGAGGGCTTAGTGAAGTGACAGGGAAAATGGAACTAGATCCCATTAGTGAAGTGACCGTGTGAACTAAATTAACTCACAACGAAATTTAAACTAGATCCCATCAGTGAAGTGACAGTGAGGGCTTAGTGAAGTGACAGGGAAAATGGAACTAGATCCAATTAGTGAAGTGACCGTGTGAACTAAATTAACTCACAACGAAATTTAAACTAGATCGCATTAGTGACAGGGAAAATGGAACTAGATCCCATTAGTGAAGTGGGGGTTTGAACTAAGTGAAGTCGTAATGAAAGTGGAACTAGATCCCATTAGTGAAGTGATCGTGTGAACTAAATTAAGTCACACGAAATTTGAATTAGATCGCATTAGTGAAGTGACAGTGAGGGCTTATTGAAGTGACGGGGAAAATGGAATTAGATCCCATTAGTGAAGTGGGGGTTTGAACTAAGTGAATTCGTAATGAAAGTGGAACTAGATCCCATTAGTGAAGTGACAGTGTGAACCAAGTGAAATCGCGCTGAAGGTTTAACTAGATCGCATCATGAAGGAACAGAAAGAACTTATTGAAGTGACAGAGAAAATTGAACAAGATCACATTACTGAAATGAGAGTGAGAACTTAGCGAAGCGACAGGGATAATTGAACTAGATCACGTTTATGAAGTGATAGTGAGAAGTGGACAAAGTCACAGTAGGTTGGACCAATGTGTGATAAAAGTTTATAGCAAATTAGTTGACATTAGTAGAGATAAGTGTAATAGTGTGAAGAATATTTGTGTATTTATTTGAATGTGTTTAAATTGTGTACGATAAAGCTATTCATACCGGAACGGCTATAGATAAGGGCATAAAAGGTAACAATCTTCAGAATAGTTGTAGGCACATTAAAACTGAAGTGAAATTGGTAACGAATATACAGAAAATCGCCTAAAGAATGTATGATTTGTAGTTGAAAGGGTTCCTGTGTAAAGTTGTTGTACAGATGTCACCCTGTAACTACGTGCGGCTTGCAAATGTCTAAATAAAATGCTGCCAACACATGGATAAGAAACACCAGTAACGCGAGCGGAGAGAGCACGAGTCTCCTAACGATGTGTATCATTCACTATTAATTAGCAACCAAAGTACGGCGTAAATTACAATTGCATTTCTTTATTAATATTTTGTATATTACATAATGACTTAAGCTATAGGGTGTTCTCACATCCTTCGCAAGTCAATTTGGCTCATGTAATGCCCTATCAACAATACACCGTCTTCCCATTACTTTATTTCAGTAGGAAGCGAAAACGAAGAAGGAAGAAACATTGCCAATCCCACGGATTTTGCTTCTCGTTTAGGTTGGCAATTACCACCGCGCATGTGCAGTAGCGACAAGATAGTGCTGCTTGTTGAATTTACAGCACAGTTCTGCTATCAAAGTAAGGCACCGGGGGGCACCAGGTCTAGAACAGAGAGCATCCTCTCCTAAGGTAATTTAATCACTTTACTTTGAGTTTATATAACATTTTCAATACCGGTTCAAGTAGGATAGTTTAGCCGAGGATCGTATGAGAGTCAAGTATCGCCTTAATATCTCTGTGAATGATATTTACCAGTTGTTTTCAATCAAGATTCACATAATAATACTCTGCAGGGAGCTAATTTGTTCAGAAAAAACCTGTGTATGGAATACCCAGTTGTATTTTTAATGGAACAATAGCCTGTAATTCAGCAGAAATACCAGTAAACAAAATGTGCACAATATTCTTGTTTAACTCGTGTTTCTAGTGCAAACACTTATACAAGAAATTGGTACACATTAAATAGGTTATTATTATTTAGCCATGTAGCAAAATATATGCAAATGTACACCAATCAGAAATCTGAAGCGTTTCGTTCGTGATTTTCTCTACTCACTCTCGTACAAAAGCTTATTGTTCTGTCTGCTACTTGTTAATGCAGATAAACCTTCATTGTACACATTTCGTTGCAGATATAGGAAGTATAGCGTCGCTAAGTATTGGCTTTGTTATGAGGCATGATTATGAGAAGAAATAAATACCATTTACCACTTGACGAACGTATAAATACTTCAAGCCAGTAGGAAAGTATATGTTCAAACTTGTTAACTCTTAAAATACAGACATTTGTTTCTTTCTTTTGACATTTGTGCTATCTGATATAAACTAACTTCAACTAAAGACGGCTAGTGTAGACCACCTGGTATATCGGGCGTCAAGAGGCCTCTTCATCAGGTTTGAAGTTCTTTTACGTGACGTAAATCTACGACACAGGACCACCAGCTTTACTTCCCTTCCGAAAGAAGTCATGCTAAGGATTTTTAGCTCGAAAAAACGCATTGCCCTCCGTTGTGTTTGAATCCACGACCTTGGGAATGGAGACTAGCATGGTACCCCTAGACCACAGAGGACGACCCGCTACGCGCAGTCACAGAAGTGAAGTCATAGTGAAACTGAACTGAATTGCATCATTGACTGTGACAGTGGAAACTTAGTGAAGTGAAAATTAAATACTCGACAGTCTCAGTATTCTTAATTTGCTTATTTAAATGAAATTATAAATTGTAAGTTAGTGAAGTGACCGAGAGATCGTACTAAATCAAATTTGTGAAGTGAGTGAGGTGAACTAAATCATACTAGTGAAGTCAGAGTGAAAACTGAACTATATCACGTTTATGAAGTGAGAATGAGAAGTGAACAAAATAACGTTTGTGAAGTGACAGTGAAAACTGAACTACATAAATTAGTGAAGTGACAGTGAGAACCAAACTAAATAACGTTAGTGAAGTGACAGTGAAAACTGAACTACATAAATTAGTGAAGTGAGAGTTATAACTGAACTAAATCACATTAGTGAAGTGTGGGGAACAATTGAACTAAATCACATTAATGAAGTAAGATTGAGAACTGAGTTAAATCTTATTATTAAACTAACAGTGGAATCCGAACTAAATCAAATTAGTGAAGTGATAGTAAAAACTGAACTAAATCACATAAGTGAAGCGAGAGTGAGAACTGAGCTGAATCCATTAGTGAAGTGGGAGGAAGAATTGAAGTAAATCACATTAGTGAAGTGAAAGTGAAAACTGAACTAAATCAAACTAGTGAATGACAGTGAAAACTGAACTAAACCACATTTGTGAAGTAAGAGTGAGAAATGAACTAAACCACATTTGTGAAGTGACAGTTACAACTAAACTAAATGAAATTAGTGAAGTGACAGCGAAAACTGAACTAAATCAAATGAGTGAAGTAACAGTGAAAACAGAACTAAATCACGTGAGTGAAGTGGCAGTGAAAACTGAACTAAATGAAATGAGTGAAGTGACAGTGAAAACTGAACTAAATAGCCTTTGCGAAGTAAGAGCGAAAACTGAACTAAATCAAATTTTTGAAGCGAGAGTAAAAACTGAACTCAATAATATTAGTGAAGTATGAGGAAGAATTGAACTAAATCACATTAATAAAGTAATATTGAGAACTGAACTAAACCATATTAGCGAAGTGACAGTGGAATCCGAACTAAACCAAATTAGTGATGTCAGTAAAAACTGAACTAAATCACATGAGTGAAGTGAGAATGACAACTGAGCTAAATCCATTAGTGAAGTGAGTGAGGTGAACTAAATCAAACTAGTGAATGACAGTGAAAACTGAACTAAACCACATTTGTGAAGTGAAAGTGAGAACTGAACTAAATCATATTAGCGAAGTGAAAGTGAAAACTAAACTAAATAAAATTAGTGAAGTAACAATAAAAACTGAACTAAATCAAATTAATGAATTGACTGTGAAAACTGAACTAATTCACATTTGTGAAGTGAGAGTGAGAACGAACTAAACCACATTTGTGAAGTGAGAGTGAGAACAAACTAAACCACATTTGTGAAGTGAGAGTGAGAACGAACTAAACCACATTTGTGAAGTGAGAGTGAGAACGAACTAAACCACATTTGTGAAGTGAGAGTGAGAACAAACTAAACCACATTTGTGAAGTGAGAGTGAGAACGAACTAAACCACATTTGTGAAGTGAGAGTGAGAACGAACTAAACCACATTTGTGAAGTGAGAGTGAGAACGAACTAAACCACATTTGTGAAGCGACAGTGTAAATGAAACTAAATCAAATTAGTGAAGCGACAGCGAAAACTGAACTAAATCACCTTAATGAAGTGAGAGTGAAAACTGAACTAAACCACATTTTTGAAGCGAGAGTGAGAACTGAATTCAATCATATTAGTGAAGTATCAGGAAGAATTGAACTAAAGCACATTAGTGAAGTTGTAAAATCTGAACTAATTCACATTAGTGAAGTGACAGCTAGAATTGAACTAAAGCACATTAGTGAAGTTACAGGGAGAACTGAACAGAGCCACAATGTATAAATAGAAATGTTCTCTCTTTAGTATAGATTAGAGCATGAAGTTTGCTATGAGAAGACTTAAGGCCCAATTAGCAAGTTGCGAAAAGTAAATTTTCGTCAAAGTTTTGCTTATTTAAAAGAATTTGGTAAACATGTAAAATGATTGGTATCTACAAGAGGTGCACGAGGTAAACGGACATCCTCTATCTGCATATGGAAGTGCTGCTGCACATAAACACGTAGATATACGTACTATATCAAGGATTACAATGTACACTAGTAGATAACTAGATTAGGCCCACCCTGTTTTATAATCCTCTTGGTCGCAACGTTTAATGCGCTTTGCCTTTGCCTCTTTTCTGTTACCGCATTCGTTCATTTTGGTGCTAAACCCCATTACGTCACGGGGAAGAAAAGACAGGCTCCGTGTTTTATTTACAGATTAAGCCAGCAAGAAATGCAAGGCTAACTTAAATCCATTGTGTTCTGTTGATTTATTCAAGGATTTGCTACTTCTCTTCTCGAGTTTTTAAACCCTAAGAGGAGAAGGAGGAAGGAACATAAATTAAAGTGAGGAGTGGCGAACAAAACTAAGAAAGAAGTTATCTTCTCGACGTTAATGTCATCAGCACCTCGCATGTCAGCGACTCACTCTTTCGCTGATCATTTTAACATTCTTTTCTCTGATAACTTCTCCTTGACAGTAATGCCAACTTAATTTCCTATACTAGCTTTTTATTTTAGCGAGCACTTACGTGTGGAAGAAATGCTGTCTTCAAGCCAAACTTGGTATTTCAGAACATCTATAACAAAGTGCCTGCCCCCTTTACATGGACAAATATTCCCTATTGTTACTTTCTCCACCACGTATAGTAAGTACCAACGAGATAGCTCTGCGGTAACCTGCGAGGCTCGCATTCGCGAGGTCCCGGTTTCGATACGCCTCGACTGCCTATTCTGACCATGGGTTTTTCGTGGTTTCCCCTGGTCGGTAGGCGAACGCTAGGGTGGTTTAAAATGTATCAAGATTTTCTCTCCATCATTTCCCCTTCATTCCGTTTCCTTCCCATGCTCCAGGTGTGTTCATAGGTTTCGTGTTGTGTGACGTCCCGAGCAGATGGCTCCGCTACTTGCTCAAAGGAAAGAGTATTTCCCGTAGAAACTAGGGGGCTGCTTGAATGGGCGGGTCGTTCATCGCTCTCTCTGGGCAGCTCCAATACTGGAACGGGTCTTCCAGACAGAAAACATTTGAGACTTCCGCGCGTCTCTGTGGTATATCTGCCTGCGGCCTATAGCCTCCTGTGGTTCCTTCACTTCATCCCTTCCTCCTACGGGATGGGTAGCCACAATAGATCTCCTGTAGATACATATGTCCCCCTCTGTTGTATACCAGTACTAAATAAGTAGAGATAGTGTTACATTCTACCAAACAGTTCAAACAGCTGAAGTCAGAAAGAAAAGTCCGATGAATACCAAACTTGGCATTTATGTTCAGTATGTTCCAAGGATGCCAATGAAAGCTTTCAAGAATATTCCTTACACCAAACTACGCTTTACGTGGAATATATGCCGAAATTTTCGATTTTTGTCAAAAATGGCTGCAACGATTTTTATTAAAATATGATATATTTAACACATTTGCATGACAAAATATATATCTGAATTTTTTGGGGAATAACTTTTATAGCCTCTTTATTCGAAAGGAATTTTTGTATAGCGGATAAAACATAAGAAACAGACCAAAACGTACAACACAAAACATGTAAAACCCACGCCTTCCTCTTAACGTCCACACCGCGTTTCGGTCCTCCGCAGCCAAGTAACTATACGTCCCTTCAATGTATGTGCTGGATACTAGAAATTAATTTAATTTTCACGTGCAGATTTAGGCCATCTACCCAACATGGAACTTTTTTGGTGGAGGCGCCGGGCAAAGCTCCTACATCTCTTTAAAACACGCACTTTATTACAATGAAATTTTCCTGTGACATCCGTCATTTCCGAGAAATCCGTTATTACTGGTTTGATGTTTTCAACGCCTTTGTCACTTTCTGAAAGTTCTGTCGCTATTAAGTTGTTTCTTGCATTCTCATGGAAGGGGTATGAATTTCAAGATCGTTTTATACAGACTAGCTTTTAAACACTTAACAATCGATTCGGTTTCCTGTATTCCCCTTGTAGCTATAAGGAAATGTTTAATAAAATTATTTTTGCGAAGGTTTTATTTCGATTATCATGAAATTAAACTTTTGTAAGAATAGTCTGTAGGAGCTATACAAAAATAAAGGATTGTGCATAGAGAAAGCCACTGTTTTTATCTTCTCATAAATCGTTTCAAGAATTCTCATTACAATACGAGGAGCATTTGACAAGTTCTCGCAATGACCCACAGATTGCAGCATTTTTATTTTAAATTCCGTATCTATCATGGTAACAATAAGATCAAGACATAGTCATTTGTTACGGCCCAAACGTGTGTATGCGGGAAACATGGCAAATATTGAACATCGTGCAAAGACTTTGTTTGAACAGTGACCGTATTACAGAGAAATGCTTGCCCTGCACGGCGCTGCTTCTAACCGTTTCTATTCCTTCTCCGTGTGCCGGCTAATCAGTTGACGTGAAGTTTTCTGTACAGAGGTTGCGAGATCATGTGTAGTGTGTTATTGCTGTTATAATACCAACACACAGAATCTTCATGTATGATTGCTATGTGACAACAAATTCTTGTAGAGAAGTGAGACAGATTCCCTGTTGTTATAATGCCAGCACACAGAATCTTCATGTATGATTGCTATGTGACAACAAATTCTTGTAGAGAAGTAAGACAGATTCCCTGTTGTTATAATATCAGCACACAGAATCTTCATGTATGATTGCTATGTGACAACAAATTCTTGTAGAGAAGTGAGACAGATTCCCTGTTGTTATAATATCAGCACACAGAATCTTCATGTATGATTGCTATGTGACAACAAATTCTTGTAGAGAAGTGAGACAGATTCCCTGTTGTTATAATGCCAGCACACAGAATCTTCATGTATGATTGCTATGTGACAACAAATTCTTGTAGAGAAGTAAGACAGATTCCCTGTTGTTATAATATCAGCACACAGAATCTTCATGTATGATTGCTATGTGACAACAAATTCTTGTAGAGAAGTAAGACAGATTCCCTATTGTTATAATATCAGCACACAGAATCTTCATGTATGATTGCTATGTGACAACAAATTCTTGTAGAGAAGTGAGCCAGATTCCCTGTTGTTATATGCCAGCACACAGAATCTTCATGTATGATTGCTATGTGACAACAAATTCTTGTAGAGAAGTAAGACAGATTCCCTGTTGTTATAATATCAGCACACAGAATCTTCATGTATGATTGCTATGTGACAACAAATTCTTGTAGAGAAGTGAGACAGATTCCCTGTTGTTATAATATCAGCACACAGAATCTTCATGTATGATTGCTATGTGACAACAAATTCTTGTAGAGAAGTGAGACAGATTCCCTGTTGTTATAATGCCAGCACACAGAATCTTCATGTATGATTGCTATGTAACAACAAATTCTTGTAGAGAAGTAAGACAGATTCCCTGTTGTTATAATATCAGCACACAGAATCTTCATGTATGATTGCTATGTGACAACAAATTGTTGTAGAGAAGTAAGACAGATTCCCTGTTGTTATAATATCAGCACACAGAATCTTCATGTATGATTGCTATGTGACAACAAACTCTTGTAGAGAAGTGAGACAAATTGCCTACTGTTATAATGCCAGCACACAGAACCTTCATGTATGATTCTTATGTGACAACAAACTCTTGTAGAGAAGTGAGACAGAATCCCTGTTATAATGCCAGCACACAGAATCTTCATGTATGATTTATATGTGACAACAAACTCTTGTAGAGAAGTGAGACAAATTGCCTACTGTTATAATGTCAGCACACAGAATCTTCATGTATGATTCCTACGTTACAACAAACTCTTGTAGAGAAGTGAGACAGATTCCCTGCTGTTATAATGCCAGCACACAGAATCTTCATGTATGATTCCTGTGTGACAACAAACTCTTGTAGAGAAGTGAGACAGATTCCCTGCTTTATAATGCCAGCACACAGAATCTTCATGTATGATTCCTACGTTACAACAAACTCTTGTAGAGAAGTGAGACAGATTCCCTGCTGTTATAATGCCAGCACACAGAATCTTCATGTATGATTCCTGTGTGACAACAAACTCTTGTAGAGAAGTGAGACAGATTCCCTGCTTTATAATGCCAGCACACAGAATCTTCATGTATGATTCCTACGTTACAACAAACTCTTGTAGAGAAGTGAGACAGATTCCCTGCTGTTATAATGTCAGCACACAAAATCTTCATGTATGGTTCCTATGTGACAATAAACTCTTGTAGAGAAGAGAGACAGGTTCCCTGCTGTTATAATGCCAGCAGACAGAATCTTCATGTATGATTCCTATGTGACAACAAACTCTTGTAGAGAAGTGAGACAGATTCCCTGCTGTTATAATGTCAGCACACAAAATCTTCATGTATGGTTCCTATGTGACAATAAACTCTTGTAGAGAAGAGATACAGGTTCCCTGCTGTTATAATGCCAGCAGACAGAATCTTCATGTATGATTCCTATGTGACAACAAACTCTTGTAGAGAAGTGAGACAGATTCCCTGCTGTTATAATGCGAACACACAAAATCTTCATGTATGGTTCCTATGTGACAATAAACTCTTGTAGAGAAGAGAGACAGGTTCCCTGCTGTTATAATGCCAGCAGACAGAATCTTCATGTATGATTCCTATGTGACAACAAACACTTGTAGAGAAGTGAGACAGGTTCCCTGCTGTTATAATGCCAGCAGACAGAATCTTCATGTATGATTCCTACGTTACAACAAACTCTTGTAGAGAAGTGAGACAGATTCCCTGCTGTTATAACACCAGCAGACAGAATCTTCATGTATGATTCCTATGTGACAACAAACTCTTGTAGAGAAGTGAGACAGATTCCCTGTTGTTATAACACCAGCAGACAGAATCTTCATGTGTGATTCCTATGTGACAACAAACTCTTGTAGAGAAGTGAGACAGATTCCCTGCTGTTATAATACCAGCACACAGAATCTTCATGTATGATTCCTATGTGACAACAAACTCTTGTAGAGAAGTGAGACAGATTCCCTGCTGTTATAATACCAGCACACAGAATCTTCATGTATGATTCCTATGTGACAACAAACTCTTGTAGAGAAGTGAGACAGATTCCCTGCTGTTATAATACCAGCACACAGAATCTTCATGTATGATTCCTATGTGACAACAAACTCTTGTAGAGAAGTGAGACAGATTCCCTGCTGTTATAATACCAGCACTCAGAATCTTCATGTATGATTCCTATGTGACAACAAACTCTTGTAGAGAAGTGAGACAGATTCCCTGCTGTTATAACACCAGCAGACAGAATCTTCATGTATGATTCCTATGTGACAACAAACTCTTGTAGAGAAGTGAGACAGATTCCCTGCTGTTGTAATGCCAGCACACAGAATCTTCATGTATGATTCCTATGTGACTACAAACTCTTGTAGAAAAGTGAGACAGATTCTCTGCTCTCCTTGCGCCTTACAGAGAAACGGTTGGCAATCTTGTGAATAGATTTAGAGAAGCGGGATCTATTGTTGATAAGAAAGTACCGTGCTCTTATTGAGGGAAAACTCGATGATACTACAGAAAAGTGAGAACAAAGTCCAAAGAAATCTGTGAGGAAGCTTGCACAGGAATCAGGAAGTTCGCAAATCTTGGCTTGGTAGGCCACTAAACTTTTCAAATGAAAACCCTATAAGATAACTGTAGTTGAGGAACTGCGATAATTTGAGAAGAGTTAATTTCTGCAATTGGATGCTGGATATTGTCACTGATCGCTGTATGGACCCCGTGTATGAGTTTGTTTATATGGGTGAAGAATGAATGAGTATTAATACAAATTTTGTTAAAAGGTGTGAGAGATGTGTGGACGTATTTCCAACATCTTCTATGTAGTCATAATTTGCATGCGCTTGAATGAGTGTCTATGAATATCCGTGCTTCCCGATGCCAAGAAAATGTCCTTTAGGTCGGCCAGGCATCCAAATGAAGGCTCTGTATTAGAGTTTCTTTACATACTTCACATTACTTTCTCTACTGCGTAATTACAGTAGGCAGAGGAAATAAGAATACCATAAAAATTCGATACCCAGGTTTCACCGCAAGTACATATTTTGAGGTCCCATAAGACTAGGGCTAACTACGGAGGGGGACTAGCACCTCGACCAGTGATGGGGTGTCCCCGGGGAGGGGTGAGGTGAGAGGGTGCCGGACCAGGAGGCACAACAGGGCAGAAGACTGGGTGCCTGCCTTTTACAGACTGAAACATCCCGAATGGCATCTGGTGCAATCGGCTCCCCTCTTCCCTGTGGGCTTTCCAATCCCCTGGGAGGCCCGGGACTTGGAGACCGCCCCATTCCAGAGACGGAAGTTTACATAGAGCATCCTTTTCCTCTACCGTGCAACGCCGAGACTCCCGCCAACACTTTCAACTCTGAAACAGGCCAAGCAATGAAAGGTGAAGTGAAATGAGAATGTAGGTCAAAATGATGGGCAGGAAATTCGGGGGATGTAATGAAGCTTCCCAGCATTCGCCTAGCGACCCGGGTTTACCCCGAAAAAATTCATGGGTCAGGAAGGTACTCCGCGGGAATCGAAACCACGACCTTCCAAATGCGAGTCACAGACGTTACCGACTGAGCCGTCCCACTCTGTTTGAGGCCCCCTAAATCCAAAATAAAGCATTTTAGAAAAAGCCCCTTGTATGTCTGTTCTGTCTGTGTGTCTTTGAACAGTATAACTTAAAAATGAAGAGTCCGTTAAATACCAACAGATCTGTATCTCCCAAAGATGCGACCGAAGTTTTTCAACAAAATCAGTCACCCCCAAACTACCTTACATTTGGTTAAAATAGCAATGTTTAAGATATTTTCATAACAAATAAAGTTTGTCTTGAATTTTCTGGGAATGCCTGTATAGTCCTCTTCATTCAGAATGACCTTTGTACAACTAGTAAACCTTAACAGATTGACAAAGTGTTTTATTACTCTATTTATTTTACGTCGCTGTAACTACATCGTCATATTGCGACGGATCTGTTAGTGGATAACTCTTAGATCGATGTGTGGCGGACAGTTAGTCTTCTAGGTCTCATCCCTGTAACCATGGCATCTTACTTCGTGACGTGCCCACAAAGACCCTAGTGCATAGCAACTGGATATTCTGCTTCGTGCCGATGGCATTAGGGTGCCGTCCAGTCTACCTGCTGCTTTCATTGTCTGTAGATAATGGCACAGAAATCACTATGATCACCTATTTTTCATTTATACTATTGTTTTAGACTTAAGATGGAACTTTGGGTCGTGGTATTAAATATCCAATCTGGTATTTGCCTTAGCGGCTGAGGGAAACAACGAAAAAGCCTTAATCAGATTGGTCAGCCCACGGGATTTGAACCCTGGACCTCCCAAATGCGAGTCACAGACGTTAGCGCCTGAGTCATCCCGTTCGGTAGACAAAGTCTTATTACACAAACATTCAGACGTTAATGCAATTTTGTTGCATCGTTAAGCATTTCCGAAATGTTCTTTGTTATTGGTTAGAATTTTCTGTATTTATTCTTTTTTCATGTGGAAGATGGCTATTCGGTTTTTCTCCTGGTCATGCGAGGAGAACGGAATTTCAAAGCCATGACATAGCGACCAGCTTTTAAAACATTTGACTATCGCTTACCTAAGCCTAATGTATTCCCCAAATCCCGTTGCCCCTACAAGCAAATATGCAATCAGACAATTTCTGCAAATGTTTATCTGTGTTAACATGAAGTGGATGGAAAAATAAGCTTTTGTAATAATAGTTTGCTGAAGAGTGGGTAGACAAAATCATGTGAGTCGTCTTTCTAACGTTTCCCATACTTCATTCCACCAAGCGATGACTGGGCCCATTTCTGAGGTGAAGGCATCCACAAGGCGGAATCCGTTGCCTCCGATGATGAGGATGGCGGTGAAATGAGAGGACCTACAGCTTTTACCGTGGACTCCGAACTACGATGGTAGGGTGATGATGAGGATGGCGGTGGAATGAGAGGACCTACAGCTTTTAACGTGGATCCGAACTACGATGGTAGGGTGATGATGAAGATGGCGGTGAAATGAGAGGACCTACAGCTTTTAACGTGGATCCGAACTACGATGGTAGGGTGATGATGAGGATGGCGGTGGAATGAGAGGACCTACAGCTTTTAACGTGGACCCGAACCACGTTGGGCCTTGGGGATACCTCACATGGGCAAGTAAAAGATGAAGGCGTGTATAGGGCGTACATAAAATCGCCACCCCAGAGCCGGGAACGTAACCACTGCGCTGCCCTAGGCGCGGTCATGTGAGAGTAACACATAAGATTTTTTTCATTGCCGTGTACCTACTTTTGCCCTCCCCTGTATGTAACGGATACATGTTAAGCAGTCTTTGATAGAGCAACTGTGGCGAGATTTTATTTTGATTTCTTGTTTTAATTTTCTTTTCACAATAAACCAGATGCCCTTTGCACTTGCACAATCGCATAATATCAGCTCTAGCATTAACAGAAACATTTTAACTTATCTAAATTATAAAAGTATGCACACAAATAAAGGTTCTATACTAGGTATAAATACTACACATGAACATTTCTAGTTAACATTTAAAAGCAGGATCACCTTTGTTATGAAATACAGCCCCATTTGACAGAATAATACGTTTTCAAACATTAAAGCAAAGCGTTTAGAAAACATAGAGCTTACAGAAACTTACGTTTGCATAGCGAGAATGAATTGGCGCAGAGTTCGGACTCACCTGCAGAAAACAAACAAAGGAATCAGTTATTGTACATTCAGAGAGCAGGTTTCAGGCTTTTCAAAAGCTAGAATTAGCAACAGAATATATTTGAGACAAGCACTGAATGAATGAATAAGTCACTGTAAAAGATAAAACAAAAAAACTGTGTGCCCCATTCAATTACATTCAACAAACACCAAAATATAAAAGCTTTCTCAAATATTCACTCCATGTGTATCAGGAAATACGTTTAATTCTAAAACCTGGCATTTTATAGCTGAGTCGTATTTTCTGATACTTGTATCACACCGTTCTCCATTTCATAACTAGTAGTTTTTCGTTTTGTGTTTACTTGTGAAATATTCACAAAAACAATACCAGTTCATGTTAAACGAGATAAATGCTTGCAGATACCGCTTAGCCGGTAACGTCTTTGGCCCGCATTCGGGAGGAACCAGGTTCAAACTCCCGGTGCCGACAATCTGACCGAAGTTTTTCGCGGTTTTCCTTGATCGCTAGGCTAATGCTGGGTTGGATAATTTGATCAGCGAAGTTTTCTATTATCCCTTTCATCACTACATTTCATTTTGCTTCTTCTTCACCGCAATACCAGACATTGGGCTCATCACTGATCCTGGATGTGCTATGATCCAGAGTTTGCTTGCTCCTCGACAGACTACTGGCATTGGCTTGTAAGTCCTTGGGGATATAAATCCTATAAAGAGGAGGGTAATCCTTAAAGAAGAAGAAGTTTCATTACAAACTTTTGTGTTCAGGGTAGCACAAACTTTACACATGAGACACTTTTGGCACACACTCAGAACAGAACACAACTGAATCCGTCGAATCGAATCACAGTTGAACTACAGAGTCACAACTCTCAACTGAACTGCACTAGGCACTGACCAAATTCGTAATTTCTTAACAAATGAACTCCCCTCACTGGACAGAGCATCCCCAGGGGAATGTTCTAGAAGGGGAAACTACTGTAAACAGCTTAAAGAAATATTCTGGAGTAGTAAAAACTGCGGAAAAGCAGTACATAATGGGTTCGTTGCACGGCTATTGTTCTGAAGGCCGGTCGAGGGCCCCATCCAGGTGCCGGTCGGGCCGGAACTCGCTTACCGGCGGCCTACAGACAGGTTTTGTGAGCGGTCACAGTAGATATACTGTGTAGACCATTTAATTTGAAACTGTACAATATCTCCAAAACTAAGCGTTATAGAAAGAAATGTGTTTGATAAAAGTTGCTTGATATTATGGGGAAAACCCGCATTTTATATGCTAATGTGAAAACATTGGCCCTTTTATCAAAAAAACTGTTATTGTAGCTCTGTCCTTCTATTCGATACTATATACAACCACCATTAAGGATTAAAGGCCTGAATGAGCCAAGGAGCCGCGAAAGGCTTTAAAAAGACGACTTTTCATGGATATAATGTTTGCAAGGAGATAGAGGTATGTTTTCCCGAAAAGTGTGAGACAACTCGTACGTTGTGGATTACCTAACGGGATGTGGTAAAGCAACGGTTAGCTTCGGAAGTTCGAATCTAATACAAACATCAAATTGTTTTGGCTATTTTTGTTCTTTCTCCTTGCGTTTATTTTCTGTATTTTAGTATACTAATCTATTTATTTTTGTTATTGGCTCTCCTGTGAGCCAAAGACACAAGCATTACAATCAGATAATTTTGGATCATGCTTACGATAATAGTCTGTACCTATCTGGTGTTGTAAACCGTGTCACGTAGTTAGCTTTTATTCTTTTGGGCACATATTGACGATATTAAATCTAACAGCTTTTGTTTCATGTTTAAACCTTATGTTTCACTTCTTCTACTGACAAAGGAGTTGTAAATGTGCTAAGTTCATGGTAAACAGAATAATAAATTGTTGAAGAGAGTGGATTTCACCAACGAAGTAAATGTTCATAATGACGACCCCCTTCATTAATGCACATCTATGTACATTGCCGGAAAGATCTTGCATGCTGGAACATGCGCGGTGTAATCTGCCTGCATTCTTCACATATGAGTGCCTGGAAATGATTTGGGCTTTGCGGTTCTTCTTCATTACGATAGAAAAAACATGGTGATTATTCTATTTTGTACACACTTATAATGTTATCAAAAATGTTCTTTGTATCATAATATCAAATTATAGGCCAAAAGAGATAAAACAAAAGGTAATAAAATTTTTGAACTTAACGCGACGGATTTGAACCCGCACTAAAGCGGCACAGTGGTAAAGCAACTATGATAATACTATTCGGCCAATGCTACGTTGCGAGTTGGGGTTCCTATACGAATTAATAATAGCAAAACTCAACCCCACCTCAAACCTTTACATGCTTTTTGCACCTTCATACAGCGTTTGGAGGACATTTTGGTAACTTTAACTCAAATAAACAAACTGCATCACCCATTTCAACTACTGTATGAACCGAAATATGCCATAGTTTGTGACAGAAGGGAAATTATCTACCTAATGCTTAGCATTTTTCGACAAGGCTGTACAACGAACCTTTGTTGGCTGAGGGCTTAAATCCAATTGGTCTCACTGATACATCTTTCATTTTGTTTTCATATAGTTTTGTCAACCGATGCAGGTGATAAGTTGTTCCTTCAGGGGCGTTTTCAAAGGTTTGTATCAATGTATGCTAAAGAATAAAAGTTTGTAAAATCAGCTGAAAGTGCCACTGAAGATCCCAGTGTTAAGGTGGGATGTTTTTGGCATCGGCATACATAGCGATAGCATTCTGTCCCTAAAACACTTATGCACTGAGTTATCTATCCCTCCTCTATAAAGTGTTATGCAAATCAGCCTTTAGAAGGAATTCAAGAAAGGTGTAAGTCACATATGTTGCTTAGCACGTTGCATAAATTCAAAAATAAATAGGGGCAGCTGACTCACCTTAAATATATAATCTTAAATGACTTCAAGGGAATGGAGTATAAGTTCGCTTTCTGCAGTAAGTTGGGTTTTGAAATTATTTTTTTTAGCTAAATTAATGTTTTAAAGTATGTTATTTTATAATAGCATGGTTTTTAAAAAAATTCTGAATTATATTTAATGCTTTGGAATTTTAAATTATTGGGTTATCTTCCTCTTCATCACGAGATATCGTTGTTATATGCCATGACATCACTGAATTTTAAAACTGCATCTTGTTTTGAGAGATATAAAGCAACGTTTTCCTCACGTCATCCTTTTTTGTTGTTTATATGCAGTACAGATGTGCAGGCTTTCTTTGAAGGGAGCTTCAAAGGTTGTAGAGCGTTTCTCAGCCCAAAAGTGTCCACCATCAAGCCAGCAATATTCATGTTGCACTTAATACTTTGCGGAGTTTCAGCTGAAAAGATCGTCTCATGGTCTTTTGAAATCGTGCAAGCTAGGCTTTTTCTCTTTCTACGTCCATCAGAGACTGGACGATTGATTTAAATATACAGGTGCTTTTATAAGTAACGAATAAAGGAAATAAAACTAAACTTAACATGTCATATTTAATATTTTGAAAGAAAAAGTTTACAAAATATAAAATTTTGAACCATTATTGTACAGATGTGACGTCATTGACAAAACGTTTCACTTGAAACATATTATTCTTTTTAATTTCTGCTTCTTGAAAGGTATTTAGTTACCTTATTTACTTGTATGAACTGACGCAAAAGGTTTCGTTGCTATGGGAACAGCTCTCTTTCCACTTGATCACTTTTATAGATATATTTGAAATGTAGAGTGTTTGATACGAGGCCTGCTAATATGGAAGAAATAAAAATGAGGATCAGAGATATACCACCTGCAAATGTTCAACACGCTTCGAGTTAGCCACTTCAACATTCCAAATACAGCATTTTGAACATCTTATTAAATAATTTGAATTCCAACCTTTACGAATTCGTTGAGAGCGTTCACAAGTGATGGCTGCCAAACAGTTATTAAGCAACGTGCATCATCAAACTTAACTTTATAAGGGTGTTACTTTCTACCACAGTCATTTTTTTGAAACAAGAACCGCTATATATATGTGTGTGTGTGTGTGTGTGTGTGTGTGTGTGAGGTTGGGTACTTCTAGGACTGCTCTCGTATACGAGGGGCACTATTTATATTTTGAGGCCTAATAATTAAAACAAAGTAATTTCTGATTGAAAACTGCTTTATTGTTTTTCAAAATATTCTCCTTCATGATCAATACACTTTTGCATCCGTTTGAACCATTTGTCAAAGCATTTATTCCAGTCTTCTTGAGACACCTCCAAAACATGGTTTTTGAAGGCATCAACGGCTTCTTCTGTCAACGAAAATCTTGTCCACGCAATTTATTCTTGATGTTCGGGAACAAAAAGAAGTCATTGGGTGCAAATCAGGTCTGTATGGCGGATGACCCATCAATTCGATTTTTTGAGCCTTCAAATACTCTGTTGTTATACGAGATGTGTGTGCGCTCGCATTGTCTTGATGAAGAACGATCCTACGGTTCTTGTTGATTTTCCTTACTTCACCGAAAACTTTCTGCAAACAAATGGTTGTGTACCATTCGGAATTGACCGTTTTACGTTCCTCTAAAGGCACTGTTGCCACATTACCAGTTTTGCTGAAAAAGCAGGCGACCATTTGCTTCGAAGTGCTTCGAGTGCGAACAACTTCTGATGGATTTGCTTCATCTTGAAAAACACCCATACACTCGACTGCTGTTTACGTTCCGGCTCATGCGCATAGATCCATGATTCGTCATCTGTTACAATCTTATATACGTCTTTTGAGGCACCGCCATTGTATTTCTTGAGCATTTTTGTACACCAATCGACACGAGCATCTTTTTGAGATTGCGTCAAATTATGTGGGATCCAACGAGAGTAACGGCTAAATAATCATGCAATATTTTATATATGCTGGTGGAACTAATGCCTAGGGTTGCCTCAACCTCGCAATATGTCGCATGACGATCTTTCATTATTAGTTTTTGTACAGCATCAATGTTTTCTGGCACAACAGCTGATTTTGGAGGACCTTCACGAACTTCATCATTGAGTGAACGGCGGCCACGATTAAATTCGTTTTACCAGCGTTTCACAGTGGCAACGGATGGAGCTTCGTCGCCAAATGTGGAAGTTAGTTGATCAATGCACTCTTGTCTTGATAATCCGCGTCGAAGGTCGTAATAAATCATTGTACGAACATTTTCACAAGTTAATTCCTTGTTTTTGTTGACACACAATTTTCAAGTTAGTGTAAACAAAACAAATGACGCTCTATTGACAAAATGTTTGAAGTAGATTATGGTCAAAAATGTCAAACTTTGCATTGGAAACGTCAGATGGCACCTACAACATTCAGGGTTGCCAAGGCTCAAAATATAAGTAGTATCCCTCGTATGTGGAAGACTTAGCGCCATCAACAATATATCGTTTACCACAACAGACATATTGTCCCGGACTAGTTAACGGACGAGACATCTAACAACTCGACTTCCATAGATCTATTATGCATACACCCCCGGGAGGAGCGGGTGAGGTAAGGGAACAGCAGGAGCCATGTGGCTTGCAGAGCGAGGCCGGCGCAAGTCAACAGAGACGTTCAGTTCCCTTACAGTTTTCCAAGCTTGACCACCCGGCCATGGGAGAGTCGCTCGCAGACGTCCCTCTAGTGGGACTGGTTGAGACACGACCCAGCAATAGAGGCTCGACAGGCTTCCCTCTAAAACGGCCGAGAAGAAGTTTCAAATCGCAAGCATCTGCGGCATTTTCCCGACACCGACCGAGCCACAGCCCTGGAGTCAACGTCAAATATGAAAGGAGAGGGGTATTCCGTGGTAAAACACACCACTCCACTATTCCCTTAGTGTCAAGTAGGGAAAATCGATGGTCAGATTGGGCAGTCACAGTAATCTAACCCGGGAGCTCTCGAATGCCAGTCTCACACATTACCGCTCAGCCATCTCGTTCGATAAGTTCAAAGATAGTTTGGGGTGAAAGTATTTTCTTGAAAATCTTTGTGAGCCATGTCTACCTGAACTTATATACCACGTTTGCCATTTATGCGACTTTATCGTCTTTGGTTTTGGTGTTCACAGACTCACACAAGCACGGACCCTTTTCTATTTTGTTATGGCCGAGGGGACCTCAAAACTTTTAGTTCCAGTGAAATCAAATGTTTGGGTGAAATACAATACTTCCGCAACCTACTAAACGTAACAACCAGACAAAGGATGAATACCAAACTTGATTTAAATTCAGAATATTTTAAGAAAGCAACACGAGGTTTTTCAACACATTCCCTCATATCAGACTACACTTTACACGGAAGATTTTCCTCAAAAATGGTTCTAACGATTTGGATTAAAATACCATATGATTAAGCCAGCTGCATAAAAACAAAGTGTAATATTTTGAATCCTGTGAAGTTTTCTTCGTTCTGGATGACTTTTGTATGACTTTGTACAGCTGGTGATAACAAGACCTCAATCCAGAAATAATACAGCATTTGTGTCAGATAATTTTTTTCGTAGCGTTAGACGTTCCGAAACATTCCCTGTTGCAAGTTAAGACTTTCGTAAGCGTCACCTAACGGATATGCTAGAAATTTTGCGATTCTTGCTTTCCGCTCCCCTGTCTTTTCTTTCCATCGCAAGAGATTGTTATCATGAGCATTTGAATGTTGTTTTCATATGTTGTAACTAAGCGCTTTTTGCCTAATTTGAAATCATTCCTTAGCAAAAAACATCATGAGCAGCATAACGTGTATATAAATCATTTATATATGAATATTGTAACGAAGCTGGATCTACGATTCATAGAAGCGGCAGTGTCCTTCAGCGCTAGCCGGCACATCATTGGTTGGTAAGCGGGAAAAGGCATTCTCGGTTCAGGAAACTTCTCGAAGGCTAACTGAAGATACTGGTGACATTTCCAGACCTGACCTTTCCTCGACGACGTAAAAAGTGTCTTCAAACCCTTGTGAGTGTAAAGAGGAGCGAATTCGTCACGGCACCAGGTTGTTGCTGTTGTGACGTATAGTGATGCATGCTGTAACTCAGCGAGAGGAAGCAGGCCTATGTTCGATTCGACGCTCCATTGAGCATGAAAGAGAGAAGATGAACCCTGTGTTCGATACTCCAGTGAGCACGAGAGAAGAGGAATCGTGTATTCAATACTCCAGTGAGTACGAAAGAGAGAAGAGGAATCCTGTGTTCAATACTCCAGTGAGTACGAAAGAGAGAAGAGGAATCCTGTGTTCAATACTCCAGTGAGTACGAAAGAGAGAAGAGGAATCCTGTGTTCAATACTCCAGTGAGTACGAAAGAGAGAAGAGGAATCGTGTATTCAATACTCCAGCGAGCACGAAAGAGAGAAGGGGAATCCTGTGCTCGACACTCCAGTGAGAAGAGAAAAGAGGGATCCTGTACCCGACACTCCAGTGAGCGAACAGAGAGAGGAGAGGAGTCCTGTGTTCGACACTCCAGTGAGCAAAAGGAGAGAAGAGGAATCCTGTGTTCTACACTCCAGGAAGAAAAAGGAGAGAAGAGGAATCATGTATTCGATACTCTAGAGAGCAAAAGGAGAAGAGGAATTGTGTTTTCGACACTCCAGTAGCGAACAGAGAGAGAAGAGGAATCCTGTGTTCGACACTCCAGTGAGCAAAAATAGAGAACACGAATCCTGTATTTAACACTCCAGTAGCGAACAGAGAGAGAAGAGGAATCCTTTATTCGACACTCCAGTGAGCAAAAGGAGAAAAGGAATCCTGTATTCGACACTCCAGTGAGCAAAAAGAGAGAAGTAAAATCCTGTGTTCGACACTCTAGAGAGCAAAAGAGAGAAGAGGAATCCTATCTTTGACCTCCAATGGGCAAAAGGAGAGAAGAGGAATCCTATATTCGACACTCCAGTGAGCAAAAGGAGAAGAGGAATCCTATATTCGACACTCCAGTAAGCAAAAGGAGAAGAGGAATCCTATATTCGACACTATAGTGAGCAAAAGGAGAAGAGGAATCCTGTGTTCGACACTATAGTGAGCAAAAAGAGAGAAGAGGAATCCTGTGTTCGACACTACAGTGAGCAAAAGGAGAAGAGGAATCCTGTGTTCGACACTATAGTGAGCAAAAAGAGAGAAGAGAAATCCTGTATTCAACACTCCAGTAGCGAACAGAGAGAGAGGAGGAATCCTGTATTCGACACTCCAGTGAGCAAACAGAGAGAAGTAAAATCCTGTGTTCGACACTCTAGAGAGCAAAAGGAGAAGAGGAATCCTGTATTCGACACTCCAGTGAGCAAAAGGAGAAGAGGAATCCTATATTCGACACTCCAGTGAGCAAAAGGAGAAGAGGAATCCTGTATTCAACACTCCAGTAGCGAACAGAGAGAGAAGAGGAATCCTGTGTTCGACACTCCAGTGAGCGACCGTAAGAGTGAAGCTACGTACAAAAGAAACTGACAAAGTGAACAAACTCACAATATATTACGGACATGCGTGAGTTTATCATTGTAAAGGAAAGTCGTGTGAATATATCATGTTTTGGAAGCGCTACGCCATTTTTTTCGCGATGTCACACAGAGTATGGGATTTCAAAGCCTTTTAAAACATCTGATCTGACTCCAGTCTCCCGTATCCCACTTGTATCCATTATAAATGTGGAAATGTGTTTATCTCGACTAACAAGAGATAGAGGAGACTGTGTAGTATCTAATGAAATATTCCCAGCTGTTCCGCACGTGGCCTTATTCTTTATTCGGGTCTCCGGAACTTCATCTTAAAGAAAGAGGAGGATTTGAGATGAGGGAAAATGACACGTGGGTGATAATGTTTCATGTTTATATAAAAGTTTCCCTCTCAGAGGGTTATAATCTGCTAAAAGGTTTCCACACCTGAGGTCCATTCTCTTGCAAGAGTAACGAGATCTGTTATGGAATCGATGGTGGAGCCCCTAGCGGCGAGACGGAGCAGTACCATTATCACACGGACGAGTAGTGTCATGAATATTTTAGTATTTCCTTCTCCGGGAGAAGGAAGCTTGGACAGGATTTACGTCATAACAGATGGCGTTGTAAATAAGCGATTCCCCACACAGCAGATTTGTCTTAGATGATGGAACAACTTTCACACAAGTATGGCGTTGGCTTACCACACTAGAGGCAAACTTCATTCGGACTGTCGAGTGAGTGGTCAGCGTGGTGGCTTCATACTCCCCACATCTGCAGCTTTCACTAAAACCACACCACTTTCTTTACCTACTCTTCTTCAAACTATTGTTATAGAATATTTGTCTAACTATTTCATAGAGATAAGAGGGACATAGAAGCCTGAAGCAGCATTCAGACCCTTAAAAAGTGCTTCAAAGTGTAAACCAATGACATAAATGGTTAACGACACAAAAGTTTTATTTCAATTAAAAAGTGTGTTTAAGGAAAATATGAATTTTTTATATAATAACTTTTAGTCTATCTCTTGCGGTTTTCCAGTTGTACAAAAATCATTCGGAATGGAGAGGACTTCAATGATATTCCCAACATATACGTTTTATTTATCGTGTAAATCTATCGTGACGCACTTATGTGACTAGCTTGTCAAGTGGATGGCAGCGAGTGAAGGAGGAGCGCTCTTCCCCAGACGTAAATTTCAGAAGCGCTCGCAACGCAACGAGATAATTCTGGAAGCTTCTAGAAAATCTTGGTGTGAGTGAGTTAGTGAGTGCTGTTCTACGAGTAAAGTTATTGAAGTACAGTGCGTGCGGGAGATTAGAGAGGTCTTGTGTTAGACCCTAAGAGTGAAGCGGAAGGAAGGATAGACTACTTCACGCTGCTACGTCGCGAGGAAAAGTGAAAATTGAACTAGATCATATTACCTTAACCGTAAGATATTTTAATCAAAATCGATACAGCCATTTTTGAGAAACTTAAAAATAACGAAACATTTTCATGTAAAGGGTAGATTGGGGTGGGGAAATTTTCTTGAAAATCTACATATTGTATGCTTAGAAGATGCCAAACTTTTTTTAAATTATGTTCACACACAAAGATGGACCGTTTTCTAAAAAGACTTTCCAGTGGTATTTCGATATCGAAGTTTAAGATTGAATACAACACTTCCTCTATTTTAAATAAAAATTGCTTAAAGAACACAGGAGTGTAATCGAAGTTAAAATGGTTAGTCGGAATTTAAACTCACAATCTGAGTGATTCCGCCTTATTGTTTCGCATTACTATCGTCACTTGAGACTAGAGGAAGCAAGGCTACATTTATTCCGAATGGTGCTAAGCTATGAATAAGAAGAACCCGGGTCCGCCGATTGGGAAACTGGGACGCGATGCAGATAGAACGTGACGGAAGTTTGCCTAAAGTTGTGCTAGAAGTTAGCTTCCGGTACGTGACGATAGCAGCGCCACGACGTTGCTTTGTCTCCCACTTCATGAACAGCTGCACTGGCACTGAGATTAAAATTCAAAACTGGAAGAGCCGTTTTATTTATACAAGCTGATAGTAAAGTGAGATTATCCTTCTTACTGACCTTGTCAAAACTTCACGCCATGTATCTCTGGATCGGCGCTTCGGTAAAACAACATTCTCTAAAATCACTGATGGTGACGTAAATAACTTTACTTCCACTACCACGTACCTAGTAGGTAGAGAAGGTGTTGCACTCCACACAAAAATTCGGTACCGAGATTTCACATTTTGAGGCCCCCTGAATCCAAAATGAAAAGTCGCAGAACACCAAACTTGGCATTTAGGTCCAACACTATTCAAAGATGCGACAAGAATATTTTCAAGAAAATCCCCCATACCAAACTCCTCTTTACATGGAACATTTTTCAAAATCTTTGATTTTCTAAAAAATGGCCTAAAGATTTTGGTTAACATACCATAAATTAAAAATATTTACATGACAAATAAAATAAATATTTTAAATTTTTCTGCGAATACCCTGTTGAGTCCTCTTCATTCGGAACGAATCTTGTATAAACTTGTATAACTGGTAAACGCACACAAAAATGTCGATTTCTATAAAACACACAATTTTATGTCAAATAAGTTTTTGAGGCATAAGCCATTTCCGAGATACCCGTTATTAATGGTTCAAATTGTTCATAGTCCTTTCAACATTCAGTTGTTTCTCGCGATGTCATGGAAACAGTATGGAATTTTAAGGCCAGCATGTAGCGTTCAGTTGTTAAACATTTGACTATCGCTGTTCTCTTTGTATCTATAACGAAATGTGTAATGTAGCTGTTTCTGTAAAGGTTTATTTGCATTAAATGTAGTAGATAGAAAAATAAGCTTTAGTAAGAATAGTTTGTATATCCACTAATGAACGACAGAGGGTATATCAATCTTTTTACTTTCTCTACTCCGTATAGTAAGTAGGGGAAGTATTGTATTCCACCCAAAAATTCGATACCGAGATTTCACCGGAAATATATGTTTTGAGACCCCCTGAATTCAAAAAAAGTATTTTTGGAAACATGCCCGTGTGTGTGTCTGTCTGTGAACAGCATAACTCAGAAACGAACAGTCGGATAAACACCAAACTTGGTATTTAGGTTCAGTATCTTCCAGAGATGACACGAAGGTTTTCAAGAAAATCCCCCGACCCCAAATTACCCTTTACATGGAAGATTTTTCGAAAAGTTTAATTTTCTTAAAAATGGCTCTAAAGATTTTGATTAAAATATCATATGTTTAAGATATTTTCATGACAAATAAAATGTATATCTTGAATTTTCAGGGAATGTCTCCAAAACTATTCTCCATTGTGAACGACTTTTGCATAACTGGTAAACCATAAGAGATAAGACAAAGTTTTACTGCATAAAAAATGTAGATCGCGTTAAAATACACAATTTATGTCATATACATTTTTTTTGTTGAGTGAACCCTTTTGAACATATTGCTTGTTATTCCCTTAAATTTTTCAATACTTATTTTCTAAAATGGGAATTCGTTATTCATTTTTTGTCTTGAATATGCAAAGAGTATTAATCTGTGGGAAAGGGAATGGTGCTGCACGTAGCAACCAGCTATTAAGAGATATGTATGTGCTTAAAGGCTACTGTATTTCTATATTGCGCTTGTAAATATATATATTCCCCATAAATCTACAAGAAAATTAGCAATAAGATAGAGTCTGCAAATGTTTATCTCGATTAACATGAAGTAGATGGAGAATAAGCGTTTGTACAAGAGTAGAGAAAGTCATGTGAGTGTAACACATCAGATTTTTTCCTATCTACCTTATATTAATCGAGATAAATGTTTAGGGAATTAGTTTTATTACCCACTAAATTGCAGACACGACAGGTATAGAGTAAACAGAATAGACAGTTAAATATTAAAAAATCAGGCCTAGAAATGCCGTGCTCTTATTATGACATCTTGAGAAACAATGGACAGCACAAAAAGTATTACAAAACACCAACCAATAACGTACATCTCGGAAACGGTTGATGTCACATAAAAGCTATTTTAAATAAATTGTGCGTCTTAAACAGATATCTATGTTCTTTATGCAGCATAATTTGGACTATATCTTACGGTTTACTAGCTATACAAGATTAAACAAAATTCCTTCGGAATGAAGAGGACTTCATAAGCTATTCCCAGAAAATTGAAGATATATATTATATTTGTCATGTAAACATCTTTCATATCTTTCATTTTTGAGAAAACTGAAAATTTCGAAAAAAACTTCCACGTAAACGATAGTTAGGGGTAGGGGATTTTTACCCAAAAATTTGATATTTTGAGACTCCCTGAATCAAAGAAACAATGTTTAGAAAATGTACGTGTGTGTGTGTGTGTGTGTGTGTGTTTCTGAACAGCGTAATAGAAAAACGAAAAATCGGATAAATACCAAACTTAGTATTTAGGTTCAGTACCTTCCGAACATGCGACATGAGATTTAAAAAAAAATCACCCTATTTTAAAATACCCATTACATAGAGTGTTCGCGGGTTCAAACCCGGCGGAGGGCGATGAATTTTTTCGGGCGTAAAAATCCTTAGCATGGCTTCTTTCGGAAGGGAAGTAAAGCCAGTGATCCCGTGTCGTAGATTTACGCCACGTAAAAGAACCTCAAGCCTGATGAAGAGACCTCTGAGCAAAATTACCAGTTTTTCACGCCCAATATAGAATGGGACGCTAAAGACCACAGTAGTTAAAGAGCGTCCATAAATAAAACTCAATTTAATTTAATTTACATGGAGCGTTGTTAAATTCTTTTATTTGCTGAAAACGACTCTAATGATTTTTATTAAAATACCATATATTAAAAGATATTTGCATGTCAAATAAAATTAATATCTTGGATTTTCTGGGAATAGCTTGTGAAGACCTCATTAGGAAGGAAAGTTATATAATTTTGCGTAACTAGTACACGCTGAGTGATAGACGAAAACGCACCCCACAAAAAAATGTAGATCCTTTTAAAATACAAAATTTATTCCAAATAACCTTTTTTTGTGGCATCAGCCATTTCCGAGATATTCGTTACTAATGGTTCAATTTTTAGTCTTCCTGTTGATTTTCAGCTGTTTCTTGCAATGTCATTAAAAGGGTATGACCTAAAACATTTGACTATCGCCATTTCCTTTGCACTTATAACGAAATGTGTAATGCAGGTGTTTCCGGAAAGGTTTATTTGAATTAAAATGAAGTAAATAGGAAGACAAACTTTTGTAAAAAATAATTTGTATACGTATTATTAAAAGATAGAGAGTAGAGAAGCTCATGTGAATGTAACACATCATAGTTTCTTTTTAATTCAAGTTGATATAGAATTTTTGAGTGGAATAGAATTATTCCTCTACCTGCTAAGTAGTAGAGAAAGTAATAGTGTAGGTGGCGACCTAAACCAATGTAATCAGTTAGAGAAGGTGTTGCATATAAACACTGTGCCGTTACTATGGCAACCAGCAAGTTTTCACTTGGGGGGAGAGAGAGAGATTTACAGCCAGGAGTGGAAGTTTGTACGAGAAAACTAATAAGTAGTGTAAGGGAGTTTATGGCAGTTACAAACATCATTACAGTAAAGATTTAACTGCTGCAATCTGTTCTCAGACATTTCACTTAAAAAACCTAACACGTACATTATGATTTATGGTCATAGCATTCTACAATTTAGACTTGTGTTTCCGTTTTGCTTCCTGCTAATCGCGGTTAAACCAGAAAAATTTAATGTGATACACTCGCATGGCCTTCTTTACCCTGTATCGTATATTATTGGGTATACAAACTATTCTTACTAAAGCCTTGTCTTTCTATCAAATTAACTTTGATCCAAATAAACCTTCACAGAAATAGCTACATTACACATTTCGTTATAGATACAAAGAGAACAGCGATAGTCAAATGTTTAACAACTGAACGCTATATGCTGGCCTTAAAATTCCATACTGTTTCCATGACATCGCCAGAAACAACTGAATGTTGAAGGGACTTCAAGAGAGTAGCCAATTCAACCACTGCTAACGGATATCTCGGAAAAGGGTTAATGCTACAAAAAAAGGTTATTAGAAATAAATTATGTGTTTTTAAAGAGATTTACATTTTTTCTGTAGTACGTTTTCACACAAGATTATACAAAATGCCTTCCGAATAAAGAGGTCTAACAGTATATTCCCAGAAAATTTAACCGATTTATTTTATTTCTCATGTAAATATTTTTAATATATGGTATTATAATCAAAATATTTACAGCCATTTTTTAGAAAATCAAAAGTTTTGAAGAATCTTCCATGTAAAGGGTAATCTGTGGTGGGGGGGGGATTTTCTTGAAAATCTTCGTGTCGCGTCTTTGGAAGATACTGAACCAAAGTTTGGTATTTATCCGACTTTACGTTTTTGAATTATGTTGTTCACAGATACACAAACACGAACCATTTTCTAAAAACGCTTTTTAAGGGTCCTCAAAACATGTACTTTCGGCGAAGTATCGAATTCTTGGGTGGAATGCAATATCTTTTCTACGTATACGTACTTGGTAGAGAAACTAATGAACGATAAGACACAGAAAGTCATGTGAATGTGACATATACACCACTCGCATATACATAGAACGTTTGACTGTTTTGTTTTAGGGTATCTCATCATGCAGGTTAAAAGCACTTTCTCAACTAAAATACAAATTTATCAGAAATGCTCTGTCAATGCCTTTACTGCCTTTTCACCGCCTAACTGTACTAGATACTACTAAATCTATGTATCTACTATATACTTACAGTAAGTAGAGAAAGTACTGCAGGTATTCCACCAAAACGTCCAATACGAAATTTCACCGGAAATACATGTTTTAAGGCACCCTGAACCAAAAAAAAAACATTCTTAGAGAAACGTCCTTGTGTGTATGTGTGTGTGTTGGAAAATTTAGCATCTTGCAAGGATGCAAGACGAAGATTTTCTTCGAAAATCCTTCCACCCCAAACTACCATTTACATTGAATATTTTTCGAACATTTTGATTAAAATATATGTTTAAGATATTTTCATGACAAATAAAACGTATATCTTGAATTTTCTGGGAATGTCTCCAAAAGTATTCTTCATTGTGAACGACTTTTGCATAACCGGTAAACCATAAGAGATAGAGTAAATTTTACTACACAAAAAATGTAGATCGCTTTAAAATACACAATTTATGTCATATACATTTTTTTTTGGTGAGTGAACCATTTTCGAGATATTGCTTGTTATTCTCTTAAATTTTTCAATACTTATTTTCTTAAATGGGAATTCGTTATTCATTTTTTTGTCTTGGATATGCAAAGAGTATTAATCTGTGGCAAAGGGAATGGTACTGCACCTAGCAACCAGCTATTAAGGGATATGTATGTGCTTAAAGGCTACTGTATTTCTATATTGCCCTTGTAAATATATATTCCCCTTACATCTACAAGAAAATTAGCAATAAGATAGAGTTTGCAAATGTTTATCTCGATTAACATGAAGTAGATGGAGAATAAGCGTTTGTAAAAATAGTTTGTACAAGAGTAGAGAAAGTCATGTGAGTGTAACACATCAGAATTTTTGTGTACTACGAGGGCTGATCAATAAAGACTGAGACTGATTTTTTCCTGAAGTGTTCTTGATAGTTTCCTGTCTCTACTATAAATATTTGAAAAGATCGGGGTTTCATGGATAATTTCCATAGGCGGCAGCACTCTCGTATTGGTAGGTTGGTAGTAATGTTGACCCTACTTGAATTTCACATACCACAAAATGGAGGTGACACGAGAGGAGCAATACAGCCCAATAAAATCCTGCTTTCGTTTAAATCATACAGCGTCTGAAACTTTCGAAAAGCTGAAGCAAGCATACAGTGAAGATGCATACATCGTGCAACAGTGTTTAGGTGGTTCAAGGACGAGTCTTCTGGGCTAAACATGGTGGGCCTGGTGTTTCGGGTTCCATTATGACTGAAGTCAACATCAACACAGCTACTGTGATTGTTGTCCCTTCTTTTGCTACTATTACAGCAGCGGATTACACGTCAGTATTGGCTAAACCGAGGAAGCACATTGCAAGGAAACGTCCAGAATTTCATCCAAATGGGTGACGACTTCATCACAACAACGCGCGGTCTCACGTCGCCAATCAAATCCAGGCATTTTTGGCTAAATTCAACATTACCTGTGTACGCATCCGCCCTATAGCCCAGATCTTGTCACCTGTGGTTTCTTTTCATTCCCATCACTAAAGGCAAAGCTCCGGGGCATTCGATTTAGGAGTACTAAAGCACTGCTGAAGAAAAGTGAGGCGATTCTCAAAGACCTGACAAAGAATGGCCTGCACCATGTGTTCGAGGACTGGCAGAGACGCTGTAAAAGTGCATTCAAGTAGGAGAGGACTACTTTGAAAAATAGCTGGACAACATTGAAATGGAGTAATAAATATCTGTGAAAAAAAATCAGTCTCAGTCTTTATTGATCAGCCTTCGTAAAATTGTGTCTGTCTTATAGTTTACCAGTTATGCAAATGTCGTTCACAATGAAGAAAGAGACATTCTCAGAAAATTCTAGATATACAATTCATTTGCCATAAAAATGTCTTCAACTTATGGTATTTTATTCAAAATCTTAGAGCCATTTTTGAGAAAATTAAAATTTTCGAAAAATGTTCCATGTAAAGGGTAGTCTGGGGTGGGGGATTTTCTTGAAACCTTCGTGTCGGATCTCTGGAAGATACTGAACCTAAATACCAAGTTTGGTGTTTATCTGACTGTTCGTTTCTGAGTTATGCTGTACACACACACAGACACACAACCACGGATATGTTTCCAAAAGTGCTTTATATATATTCAGTGCACCTCAAAACATGTATTTCCTGTGAAATCTCGGTATGGAATTTTTGGGTGGAATGCAATACTTCCCCTACTTACTATACGTAGCAGAGAAAGTAAAAATATTTAATAAGGCAATCTTAGGGAGGTAATAAGCTTTTGTAATAATAATAATAATTTGATGGAGAATGTGTAGAGAAAGTAATCTGAGTGTAACAGATCAGAATTTTAATAACACATAACGGATTATGTGAAGTTTTAATGGATCGAGAGGAGGTGGTGCGAGTGTTTGACTGTGTTCGCCTGCAAGTTAGACAACTTGTCTACTACGAGAGGTTGCCTAGCAACAAGGCGTGCTACTTGCATATTGGAAGAGGAACCCGCGGGTAAATTATGACGTACGGAAGGAGGTACATAAGGCCTGCGTGATAAGGTGTCATTATCAGGTGTTTGTTCAACTGTTCATTATGCAGACGGAATAATCGCGATTCGTGTTTTCGGCGGTCAAGGAATTCTTCTGGAATAGCTTAACTCGGCACGGAATCTCACAATCTGCCTGTATGTCCGTACGTTTTGAACGCGATAAATTCGAGGTTCACTGGAGGAATATTTTAATTGTTTTATTTGTATTACCCGCTTTAACCTGTAAGGTCATAACGAGGGCTTTGACTTGAGAAACAGCTGACGGTGTTATTACTGTTTCAAGTGTAGGATTTCTTGGTTTTTATTCAGTGTTTACCTTCTCTACTGTTTATCTACATCAAGTAGAGGAATTATTGCGTTCTAACAAAGAATTTGATGCCGATATTTCACCGAAGTACACTTTTGAGGATTCCTGAATACAAAAAAAGCCTATGTGCCTATGAACAGCCTAACATAAATGAGAAAGTTGTCTTAGGTACCGAGCTTGGTATTTAAAGTGCAGTATATTTCAGGGATGCAACACGAAGTTTTCTAAAAAAAATCCTCACCCCAAACTACCCTTTTCATGGAAGTATTTTCGTTGTTTTTTATTGTATTAAAATGCCTCCAACGATATTGACTAAAATGCTGTGTAAATAGGATATTTACAATACAATATTTTTTTGGGATTCAATGTTTAGGTATTGGCTGTGAATATCTCTTCATTCGGAAGAAATTTTCTATAATTGGTAAAACAAAGAGATACAAAAAAAGTTACTATACAAAAGCAAAAGAACTCCTGAAATATAAATTAACTTTGTGTGTAACAGTAGCCGTTTTTAGAAATATTCGTTGTTACGTGTTTAAGTTTTCGCAAATTTATCTGTCATGTGAAATTTATAAAGCATCTTAGTTATTCTTATTTTTTCCCACATGGGTTCATTAGTAGCAAACACTGCCTTACGATATACAAACAATTGTGTTTTGTTTTACATACTGTCCATGTAACCAAGTACATATTGATTAATTAGAGATTATTTTTACTAAATAACATTCTGATGTGTTATGTCCACATGACTTTCTCTACCCATTATCGTTTATTATCTGCTATACATACTATTCTTACCAAAGTTTATTTTACTGTCTACTTCATTTTGAGATAAACATTTGCAGAAATAGCTACATTACACACTTCGTTATAGATACAAAGGAAACAGCGATAGTCAGATGTTTAAGAACTGGACGCTATATGCTGGCCTTAAAATTCTATACTGTTTCAATGACATCGCGAGAAACAACTGAAATTCGACAGGACTTAAAGAAAAAGATGAACAATTCGAACCATTAATAATGTATATGTCGGAAATAGCTATGCCACAAAAAAGGTTACCTGAAATAATTGTGAGTTTCAATCAGATCTACATTTTTTTGTGCATTGCCTTTTCGTCTATCGCTTAAGTTTACAAGTTATACAAGATTATACAAAAATTCCTTCTAATGAGGTGGACTTCAAATGCTGTTCCCAGAAAATTCAAGATGTAGATTTGTCATGTAAATATATCTGATATGTGGTATTTTAATAAAAACGTTAAGAGCAATTTTTTATAAAATCAAAAATTTGGAAAAACGTTACATGTATAGAGTAGTTTGGTAGAGAGAGATTTTCTTTTTAAATCTTGGTGTACATCTTGGGAAGATGTTAAATTTAAATTCCAAGTTTCGTATTCATCCGGTTTTTTTTCGATTTTTGAGTTGACTCTTCATAGACATACTTGCAAGGACCTTTTTCTAAAAACTTGATGTGATACAGTCACATGACTTTCTCTACCCTCTATCGTTTATTAGTGGGTGTACAAACCATTTCTACTAATGCTCATTTTTATATCTACTACATTTTAATCCAAATATACCTTTGCAGAAACAGCTACATTACACATTTCGTTATAGATACAAAGTGAACGGCGATAGTCAAATGTTTAACAACTGGACGCTATATGCTCCTTAAAATTCCATACTGTTTCCATGACATCGCGAGAAACAAGTGAATGTTGAAAGGACTTTAAAAGAATGACTAAGAATTGAAAAATTCGAACCGTTAACAAGGAATATCTCGGAAATGGCTTATGACACAAAAAAGCTTAATTGAAACAAACTGTGTGTTTTAGAGATCTACATTTCTTGTGTGGTACATTTTCGTCTATCGCTTAACGTTCTCCGTTTATACGCATCTTTAGAAGGCAGTGAACCTGAATACCTGCCCTTTTTCTGAAAATGCATTTTTTTGGATTCAGGGGGCCTAAAAACATGTATTTCTGGGTATCGAATTTTTGGGTGGAATGCAAAACCTTCTGTACCTACTAGGAACGTGGTAGAGAGTGTAATATATCGACAGTAACGTAACGTGGATAGAAGAATCACTTTTTTATGTAAATGCTTAAATATATGAGATTATGTAAAACTGTATAAATGGATGGAGAAAGTCACTACACACAACTTTCAAAACATGATATCAGATGTGAGTTGCAACGAAGGGTGAGGGAGGGGAAGCATGGAGAAGGAGAGAGACAGAGAGGAACTTCTACAATTTTGCAGGTAACCATTATAAGGAACAAACCTGCATATCTCCCTTAGTTACGTGAAAACCAAAGAAACAACAAACACAGTTTATAAGTAGGGTCACACCAACTTCTTCAAGTCTGACAATCAATCAACGTAGTTGACAGGCACCTGTTGTTTCCAGTCTGCTGGACGTGACCTCTTTTGGTATTTATATTTTATGTAGATGCTTGCACAGTTCATGAATAGCATATCCCTGTATTTGTGTGGAATAGTAAACATAACTTATACAAGAACTGCAAAATAATACTGACACAGGACATTTCATTTGTCTATCTTAAGTAACTGTAACATGTTTAATTTTTCTGAGCTCTTCCCCTAACTTGAGATGTTCTTAATCAATAAATAATATTGGTTTTATTTAAAGACAGAGTAAACACTGTGTATTTCTGTAGACTTAACAAAACATGGTAAAACAAAATTATGGGAACTGAAGGGTACACGTGCAGAAGGGGCTGATAAACACGTTACAAATTTTACAGGAGAACGTTTTTAAAGAAACAAACCAAAATTCTTGCACATAACTCTATGTAACTAAAACACCCCTTATTTAAATAATTAGTTTAATGGTCTAAGTAAAACAGTAAGGCACATAAAATACCAAAACTTCCAATTTCTAATCTAAACAGAGCTTTTAACAATTATACGAGAGCTGTCCCAGAAGTACCCGACATGACGTATACATAGCGGTTGTTAATTCAAACAAATGACTATGGTAGAAAGCACCACCCTTATAAACCTTAAGTTAGAAGTTTGACGATGCTACGTTGTTTAGTAATTGTTTGGTAGCCAGCAATATTGAACTCTCTCAGCGAATTTGTAAACATGGATAAAACTGGCCATCGTTATGTGATACAATACTTTCATTTGAAAGGTCTTAGTCCAACTTATATTAAAGCTGAGCTAGATTCTACTCTGGGGGAGCCTGCTCCTTCGTTTACAACAGTAAAGTATTGAGTGGCAGAGTTTAAGCGCGGCCGTACGAACTGCCATGACGAACATCGCAGTGGTCGACCAAATGAGGTGACCACGCCAGAAATTGTGAAGAGAATCCACAAAATGTTATTGGATGACCGTGGGCTGAAAGTGCGCGAGCTAACAGACATCGTAGGCATTTTAAAAAGTGCTGTACATCGCATACTGACTGAAATTTGGACATGCAAAAGCTGTGCGCAAAATGGGTGCCACGTTTACTCACTATGGAACAAAAACAGCATGGTGAGGATGTTTCAGTCGAGTGTTTGGCGATGTTTCGCTGCAATAAAGGCACGTTTTTGCGTCAATTCATAACCATGGATGAAATATTGATCCATCACTTCACGCCTGAGACGAAGGAACAGTCAAAACAGTGGATTGAAAGGAGAGAATCGGCTTCAAAGAAGCCAAAGACGGTTCAATCTGTCATGGCGTCAGTTTTTTGGGATGCGAGAGGGATAATCTTGAAGTAGGGGTTTTCTTTATTAGCTCCACGTATGGACGTCAATTTGAAGTAGGTAGTTGCTGCTACGTATTGAAAGTCAGTTTGTAGATGCTGTATTATATTTCAACTATTGGAGAACCGAACATGAAGTTGGTTGCAACCGCAACCGGTTTCCGGTAGCTTTCACCCCACGTTTAAAAATATTACCTTTGTAATTTGAATGTTTCTTTAGATATTATATATTTATGTTTGCCTCGGCTACGTCAGTATTTGTTAGAGACACGGATCTCTTGGCAGGGTTGTGATACGACTAAGAATGTAGGCTTACACAGATTATAATTTTTACTTCACTCCTTATATTAATACTTGATACGATTAAAATAGCACTTCACTGATATCGAGAGCTGTGAGATTCTTTTATTTAATACTTGCACTTTTTAACACGTATACTATTTTCGTCTCACACGAATACGTAATTAATTTCTCCAGGACACATCTCGCGTCTGGTTATGAGCACTGTTTGGAGGCAACTGAATTGATTTCAACCGTCTAAACTTGTAAATTTCTGTATTTCAAGTCTGTGATTGGCTAATCCTAGTCCAATAGAATACCTTCATTTAACTAAAGACTTTTCTAGTTGTTGATTGGCTATTTTTTTAAACTATCTCAAAATTTACATTTATTGTTACTCCAATAATGACTAGAAGCATTTAAACTTCCTTACTCATTATTGCCTCAAGGTTACCTCATTGTTAACAACGTTTAAATCTATTTCTTACAGCTCCTACATTATTAAATTACGTAATATATTCACATAACATTATTACACATGAATACAATAATATAAACATTTGCAATGACTGTTAGATACATTTTACAAATTATTACATACACATATTGCTTCAAGGCGGGCTGTTATTGAATTTATATATTACATAATTAGACTGAAATTATTTAAGTGTTAAAAATACTGCCTCAATTTTAATTGATTAGCTTCGAAAATGAAAAACAATCAATGGCGAGTATTATGCAAACTTATTGCAGCGTTTGAAGAATGAAATCAAGCAAAAACGGCCGCATTTAGCGAAAAAGAAAGTTCTGTTTCATCAAGACAATGCACCAGTTCACACATCCATTATCGCCATGGCCAAAATCAATCAGTTAAATTTTAAATTGCTTCCTCATGCACCCTATTCGTCAGACTTAGCCTCCTCTGTTTCCAGAGTTGAATTTACCAACAATGAAGAGGTGGAGTTTGCAATTGATGACTATTTTGCAGAAGTCGACGATTCTCACTATAAACAGGGTATCGAAGCTATTGAACATCGCTGGGAAAAGTGTATCGAACTGAAAGGAGACTATGTAGAGAAATAAAGATGATTTTTCCCAAAATTTTTGTTTTCTTTGTTAGGTGGGATACTTCTGGGACAGCTCTGATAATGTTATAGTAAACTAAATAAGGGGCTCATTGCAAGAAAAGTCTACTGCTCATATTATGCTGATTGCACAAATTCCTATAGGTTACGTCACGTGGCCTTACGCTCTTGGTAATTTAATATTTCTTCACGGATTGTGCTTCGGTTTTGGTCTAGCTTGCCTCACCTGGCGCTTCACGTTGGTCGAGGAGTCTTTCTTTACCTGCGCCAGCGGACACATCTGCAAGTTTGCGGAGTTCCCGAACAGCTTGTTAACCATGAAATTTGCTTTTTGTCTAGAGAGTATATATATGGAGAAATTTAACGGAGCCAGAGTGGAAATTTGTTTTTCCGTTAATTTTGTATAATTGTAACTCGGTCATGTGTATTAATCTGGTTAGTTCTCCTGAGTTTTAAATTATTTTAAATGTTGTTATGTAATAGTGCTTGTAATATTAATATAAATGTAGCCTGGGAGATTATGGGTAACACGTTAAATGGGGCTGATTATGGGTAATTGTTAATGTTGCCAGTGTTTATGAAATTTTTATTTTATTTGGAGTAATTAATTATTCATGTTTACAGAGTTCATTCAGGATTACTTTGTGAATAATTTATTTGTTACCTCACGGGGATTTGTTAAGCTCTTTATTCATACTAGGCTAGCGTGAGGTAAGTTTTATGAACACACAGTTTCTACACTTGTAATTTCAGGGCAAGTAAGGTAGAGCTGTGCTATCTGGTTTGAGTTAATTTTGTCTTCACTATCAACTACCTGACCGCAACTCTTTCTGTATTCAACATTATACTTTTGTTGAAGTCTAATAAACCCAGAATTTAATTTCTCTTTACAATAAATGCTTTGGGGACATTCCTAGTCTTCACTCAGGTATTAGCCCTGGTCCATAGTTTCCTTTGAACTCTTGCATCTTCCCCTAGAATAGCTAATCAAGTAAGATGCAGCCTAGGGTGCTGGAATATGATGAGTTTCAAATATCTTCAAGTTCAACGGCGTTTTAGCAGCTTGAATCACAGTTAACATCTGAGGAAGATGGCTGTAATATTGTGCTACTGCAGAATTGTGCAAGATGTTGACGATCATTACATTTAACATTTTAAATAGTTAAGGAATCTGAAACAAATAACAATTTTGCTTTAGGAGTAAATATTTTTTCTTTCGTTTCACTTGCAGCACTGACATTAACGCAGAAAGATAAGAATTAACACATTCTAAGAAGTTAAAAAAGCCTGTAATATTTTCAAACCCTGTTTTCTTCTGAAATACATTCCAAACGCTAAATCCTACACATACAATTATCACCATCTCATGTCTTTTAACTTTAACCCGTTTTGCATATTTCTCATATTGCCATAAGATTTTCTTTTCTTGCTTTTAGGTTCCATTGGCTTCTCAATAACATTCCATTGCAGGTTAAGATAAAATTTATACTAACACAAGATAAAAGCTCTGATATGTTTCACTCACGTGTTTTTCTCTACTCTTGTACAAACTATTTTTGCAAGCGCTTATTCTCAACCTACTTCATGTTAATGGAGATAAACATTTATAGTCAATCTTTTAAGAGTTGGTTGCTATGTGGAGCATTCCATTCTCTTTGTATGTCCAGGACATTAAAAAATGAATAACGATTCCCATTTGAGAAAAATATAAGTACTGGAAAATTTAAACAAATAACAAGGAATATCTCACAAATGGTTCACTAGACAAAAAAATCTGATGTATTACACTCACATGACTTTCTCTACTCTTGTAAAAACTATTTTTACAAACGCTTATTCTCCATCTACTTCATGTTAATCGATATAAACATTTGCAGATTCTATCTTATTGCTAATTTTCTTGTAAATGTAAGGGGAATATATATTTACAAGGGCAATATAGAAATACAGTAGCCTTTAAGCACATACATATCTCTTAATAGCTGGTTGCTAGGTGCAGCACCATTCTCTTTGCCACAGATTAATACTCTTTGCATATCAAAGACAAAAAAAATGAATAACGAATTCCCATTTGAGAAAATAAGTATTGAAAAATTTAAGGGAATAACAGCAATATCTCGAAAATGCTTCACTCAAAAAAAAATGTATATGACATAAATTGTGTATTTTAACGCGATCTACATTTTTTGTGTAGTAAAATTTTCTCTATCTCTTTTGGTTTACCAGTTATGCAAAAGTCGTTCACAATGAAGAATACTTTTGGAGACATTCCCAGAAAATTCAAGATATACATTTTATTTGTCATGAAAATATCTTAAACATATGATATTTTAATCAAAATCGTTAGCCATTTTTGAGAAAATTAAAATTTTCGAATAATCTTCCATGTAAAGGGTAATCTGGGATGGGGAATTTTCTTGAAAACCTTCGTTTCGCATCTCTGGAAGATACTGACCTAAATACCATGTTTGGTATTTATCCGACTGTTCGTTTCTGAGTTATGCTGTTCACAGACAGACACACACACACACGGACATGTTTCCAAAAATGCTTTTTTTAGATTCAGGGGGTCTCAAAACATATATTTCCAGTGAAATCTCGGTATCGAATTTTTGGGTGGAATACAATACTTCCCCTACTTACTATACGTAGTAGAGAAAGTAAAAATGTGTAGGACATAAATTGTGTGTTTTAACGAGATCTACATTGTTTGTGTAGTAAAATTTTGTCTATCTCATACGGTTTACCACTTATGCAAATGAAACATGAAGAGGATTTTTGAGATATTCCCAGAAAATTCAAGATATACATTTCATTTGCCATGAAAGTATCTTAAACATATATTTTAATCAAAATGTGATTTTCCAAAAATGTTCCATGTAAACAGTAGTCTAGTGGGGAGATTTTCTTGAAAATCTGCGTGTCGCGTCTTTGAAAGATAATAAACCTAAACACCAAGTTTGGTATTTATTCGACTTTTCATTTTTTAGTTATTCTGTTTAAGACAAACACATGGACATGTTTTCAAAAATGCTTTATTTGGATTCAGGGGGTCTCAAAACATGTATTTCCGGTGAAATCTCGGTATCGAATTTTTGGGTGGAATACAATACTTCTCCTACTTACTATACGTAGTAGAGACAGTAAAAATCTGGGAATTCCAATAGATGATGACTCAGCAATATACTCCCTTCAATTTGTGGATGGTCAGTTATTCTGGCCCGAGAATATGAACACGTAGAATATCTTAGAAGGAAATTGATTCAAAAATAGAAAAAATGGGGTCTAAGAGTAAATATGGATAGATCCAAATTTATGTCCATTGAAGATTTGGTACTGGAAGACGAAATGGGGATAATTAAACACCACATTGGAATATAAATACCTGGGGTAACGAATACACAAGATACGAAACAAGAAAAGGAAATAAGATCAAAGATAAACTCAGGAAAGTATGCTATATTTACTTTCAATGGTATATTATGGGATAAACAGGTCTCAAAAGAAAATAAAACAATAGTTAGAAATATTATAACCTGTGGCTCCGACGTGTGGACTATGAGCTATCAGTTAAAAAGAAATTTATTGGGAACAGAGATAGATTATTGGAAGAGATCTGCTAGGATATCTAAAAGAAAAAAATTAGAAGTGAGGTAATAAAACGAAATATGAATGTTCAAAATTTAATTTTAGATTTTATTCAACAGAAACCATTGGAATGGTATGGACATACTAAAAGAATTGAAGATGAAAAATTACCCAAGAGAATAATGGAGCAGACGCCACCAGGAAGGAGGACAAAAGGAAGACCTCATAGCATGTGGATTCAAGAAATTAGAGGGGCAATGATCTATTGGGAAACTGAGGAGTAAAGTAATAAGATGTTAAAAACTGTGGTCTGGTGTGCCGGAAACATGTTATAGCTAAATTATATACAGGTTTAATGTTACAGTTTACACAAACTTAAAAGTTGATAATACATGATATCAAACTTCATTATTCCTAGTAATTAAATAACAACTTAAAACAATACAATTTTTGAAATTACGCACATTCTAGATGCTTAATTTCCACATTTGAAGTTTCCATTGTACATAAAATTAAAATAAATTGTTGAAATATATAACAAATAAAACTGTAAACATTATAGTAGAAACAATCTTTGTTAAAAATTCTAAATAATGGTTTATATAAATTCATGCCACACATGTATAGTCAGTAGGTATCTTCTTGTTTCAAAGATAGTACAATGAAACAAAAGATGTTCAACTCTTTGTTCCTCATGACATACACATAAATTTTTATTCTGGTTCTGTAATTTAAATATTTTAAAATATAATCCAAAATTTCGTGTCCTGATATAAATTGTGTTGATGTACAATTTTGCTTGAATTTTCGAATGTTAAGCAAAAAGAAAAAAGAAAACATTAATTCGTTAATTTTTCACTTTGAAAATGAATAGGGACGTAAAGTATGACTGAAGCTGAAACTGGAAGCAGGATTACATTTTGGTAGTTGGTCAGCTCTTATTAATGAAGTATGTCCTATCACCTAACATAAACAAATGTAATTTCTATGTGATATCAAACTGGTTTTAATTTCTAAAGCATTCCGGTTTATAAGACGTCATAAAAACTAAAAATGTAATTTGTTTCGTAAATTTCGCAATTAATCTTCCCTTAAATGAAAACAACATCAATGAAAACCTCATTAAAACCAGATATTTAGTAATTTAGGTTCCAATCCCCACCCGCAGCAGTGTCACCTCTAGATTTTAATTAACACTCATTTTTGCTTTACCACGTACCTAGTAGGTAGTAATGCATTTTACCAAAACTTCGATACCCAGATTTCACTTGAAGTATACGTTTTATAGGCACCCTGAATAGAAAGTAAAACAAAGGTTTTAGAAAAAGATCCGCACGCGCCTGCGCTCGTGTGCCTTTGAACAGCACAACGTAAAAATGAAACTTTGTATAATTACCAAGTTGAAGAAACTTCCCCTACCACAAACTAACATTTACGCGTGACATTTGTTATAAATGCTCAAAGGTCCTCCATTATAACACTACACGTTTAAGATATTTACATTAAAAATAAAATGCACAACCTGAATGTTCTGAGAATAGCCTGTGAAAACCTCTATCTTTAAAACACAAAATTTGTTTAAAATAACTTTTTTGGTTGCATCGGGAATTTTATAAATAATCATTAAATTCGTTTCAGTTTTTCAATACCTTTATCAGTTTTACTTTCTCTACTATTATAGGAAGTAGTATTGCACTCCACCCAAAACTTCGATACCGAGATTTCACCAGAAATACGTGTTTTGAGGCGGCGTGAATCCAAAAAAAGAAGCATTTTTTGAAACGTATCCGTCGGTCTATATCTGTGAACAGCATAACTCAAAAACGGAAAGTCGGATAAATACCGAACCTGGTATTTAGGTTCAGTACCTTCCAAAGATGCGACACGATTTTCAACAAAATCCCCCCACCCCAGACTATCAGCTACATAGAAGATTTTTCGAAAATTTTGATTTTCTAAAAAGTGCCTCTAACTATTTGTATTAAAATGCCATATATAAAAGATATTAACATAAAAATAAGAAGTATATCTTGAATTTTTCACTTCATTTGAAAGACATTTTGTATAATCTTGTTTGTCTGGTAAACGTTAAACGACAAACGAAAACGTACTACACAAAAAATGTAGATCTCTTTAAAACATGGAATTTATTTCAAATAAGTTTTGTTGCGGTATTAGCCCCTTCTGAGATATCGGTTATTAAAAACTCGAATAGTTCATTTATTGGTCATTCTCTAAACTCCTGTCAACATTCAGTTGTTTCTCGCGATGTCATGGAAACAGTATGGAATTTTAAGACCAGCATACAGCGTCCAGTTGTTAAACATTTGACTATCGCTGTTCTCTTTGTATCTATAACGAAATGTGTAATGTAGCTGTTTCTTTAAAGGTTTATTTGGATTAAAATTAAGTACATAGAAGAATAAGCTTTGGTAAGTATAGTTACTTTCTCTACTACATATAGTAAGTAGGGGAAGTATTGTATTCCACCCAAAAATTCAATACCGAGACTTCACCGGAAATACATGTTTTGAGACACCCTGAATCCAGAAAAAGCATTTTTGGAAACATGTCCGTGTGTGTGTGTGAACAACATGACTCAGAAACGAACAGTCGGATAAACACCAAACTTGGTATTTAGGTTCAGTATCTTCCAGAGATGCTACACGAAGGTTTTCAAGAAAATCCCCCCACCCCAGATTACCCTTTACATGGAAGGTTTTTCGAAAATTTTAATTTTCTCAAAAATGGCTCTAACGATTTTGATAAAAATGTCATATGTTTAAGATGTTTTCATGGCAAATAAAATGTATATCTTGAATTTTCTGGGAATGTCTCCAAAAATATTCTTCATTGTGAACGACTTTTGCATAACTGGTAAAGCATAAGAAATAGACAAAATTTTACTACACAAAAATGTAGATCGCGTTAAAATACACAATTTATGTCATATACATTCTTTTTGTTGAATGTACGATTTTAGATATATTGCTTGTTATTCCCTTAAATTTTCTAACACTTATCCTTTTTCTCAAATTCGTTATTCATTTTTTTGTCCTAGTAATGCAAAGAGAATGGAATACTCCACATAGCAACCAGCTCTTAAAATATTTGACTATGGCTTAAAGCCTACCAATTCCTCTTGCATCTACAAGAAAATTAGCAATAAGATTAACATCTCGATATCTTGATTAACATGAAGCATATGGAGAATAAGCGTTTGTAAAAATAGTTTTACAAGAGTAGAAAAAGTCATGTGAGTGTAACATATGAGATTTTTTTAAAGCTTGTCAGTATTCACTTTTTACTCGCGTTGTCATGGAAAGAGTATGGAATTTAAAAGCCAAAGCAAGCCGCTTATAAACATCTGACTATCACTATTCGCTATCACTGAAACTATTTCTGTAAACGTTTATCTGAATCAATATGAAGTAGATAGAAAAATAAATTTGACTAAGAACAGTTTTTGGAAGCTATATACAAATAAGTGATAGTGAGTAGAGAAAGTCATGTGAATGTAAGATATAACAAATTTTTAAAATATCATTAATTTCTTGGTACAATTCATACATCTGTTCTCGCTTCTTGTGCTTCTTGACAAACATGGAATTATTTGAATTTGAAAAAAAGTTATGTGTTTTATTCAGATCATATAGTAAGAGGAGGGGGTATTCAACACCACCCAAAAATTTGATACCCAGATCTTACCGGAAATACTCGTTTTGTAGGGTTCCTCAATTCAACAAAAAGTAGTTTTAGAAAATAAGGCGTTTATGTGTGTGTGTGTGTGTGTGTGTGTGTGTGAACAGCATAAGTCAAAGACGACAAGTTACTTATGTATTATACTTTTTACTTAAGTTTAGAGTGTTTCAAGGATACTATACGAAAGTTTTCAAAAAATTCCCCACCCCAAATTACATGAAAAGCGTTCGTTTTTTTCTCTCTTCTTCTCAAAAATGGTTCTAACTATTTTGATTAAAACACACGTTCAAGATGTTTGCACGACAAATAAAATGTATACCTTGAATTTTATTGGAATAGTCTATGAAGTCCTGTAAATACAGACAAAATCTTACTACACACACAACATATAGATCTTGTTAAGGCAATGCATCTGTGAATTTTGGAAAATATGTTATTAAAATGTATGCCAGTTACTACATACAATAACTAATACTTTTGCCAAGTTTTAAAATTTCAGCTTACATGGTTATTTAAGTATTATTTTTTGCTGTATAAATTCATTGCTCAAATAAAAATTCTCCATAAAATGCATGAATAAAATTTCAGGTTATACAGTAAATAAATGTACTATCATATTACATATTTTACATTTACCCTTAACTATTGTACAAGAATTATTAGTTTCTGTACTCTCAAAAAATCTTGATTTTTCAATTATTAATAATTTATTTCTCAAAGTTGAAGCATTATTTTTAAAAAGTTTATAGTCATTTTCTTTAATGTACTTTTGAGATGGAGTACAAAAACTTTGAAACAAATTAATAAAACACTGCATCGTGTGAAACATTTTCAGTATGGAAAATATCCGAAAAAAAAGTTTGCGAGAAAACAAGGTTTAAAGTGTTTATTAATAAGCATACACCTGTCTATTTATAGCTTCAGTTAACTCACAGTTTAAATGCGGTAAGTGGATAAAACGATATGTTTACTAAACTTTAGAATTCATATATGAACTTAATTTGTTAGTTTTTCACAATTTTTTCTCAAATTTTACCTAAAACACACAATTTGTAACAAATTTATTTCGACATTAAGCAATATTATTGATTTGAATTTTCAAGTACTTATGCCTTTTTCAAGGAGTAAGTCGCTATTTAATTTTTCTCGTGTTGTTGCAAACAGAATCTAATTTCAAAAGCAATCACACCACACGTCTTTAAAAAATCTGACTTGCTTTGGTCTACTGTATTCTTCTTATACCTTTAACCAAAAAGTGTGTAATTATGTAATGTAAAATTATCTCGTTTAATAAGGAGCAGATACAAGAATAAACTTTTGTAAGAATTGTCTTTAGAAGAGTGTGTAGAAAAGTCTGGTGAATGTAAAAAATAACACTTTTCTAACATATTTCTTGTTTAGGATTCATGGGATCTCAAAACGTGTGGAAAGACAGTACTTATTATAGGCAAGCAGTAGAGAAATTAATTGCATATGTTTCTAATACCTAGTGGAAACTTTGTTTGCCAGTCACTGTTAATTTTACGTGGGCCCACCCCATCCGTACCTATAGATCTTAGCAGTAGCACACCAGCTGTATTGAAGTCCTGAACTGTGCAATATATGGGACATAATACCTGATTCAATCACTCAAATGCTACATGCAACGTAATTACCAAGTCTACCATATGGAGACAAGGTACTCACCTCTGGGTCCAGTCATGAGAATTATAACCAGTAAACTGGTGTATATTTGCCACGGTGTTGTGTTGTGCCTTCGCCTCATCTTTATGACGCCATGTTCACACTTCACTTTCTGATTTATAGTATTCAGTCTATCAGTACAACAGTCACAATCCGCTCGCTTTATACCAAAATGTCTAATGTTAGGTGTTGTATACTTATTTGCCATACTGGGTTTATAATGGTTTCGATAACAGAAATTTAGTTTACATTTTATAAACGATGGCTCTGTTCATAACAGAAAAGAAAGAAAACATTATAATGACATATAATACTTTAAGGAATATAAAAACAATTTTCTAAAAAATAAAAACGAAGCGAATTGCACCCTTAAACAAGTTAAAATCGTATAAAATATTCCATACTTGGTTTCGTTAAAAACAGCAGAAGTAAGAAAAACAAAAGACAGTGGTATTCTATGGGGCCTTGCACAGGCGGTCCGCGAACTTAGAGTCACTACTTCGAGGTAAACACTCGTACATCTTCAACGCCTGGGTGTGGAGGAAAAATCGCGGAAATGCGCGTACGCCGTTTTTCTGCGCAGCGGCCGTAGGCAGAGTTGACGGCTTGCTGGTCCGGTAGAGACTGAGTGACGGAGATCTGGGATTCCAGAGGTCGACATTGGTGCCGTCTGGCGGCACAACGGCGAAACCCACCCACCCTCTTTCACCTGCCGTTAAAATGTGTTACAAAATGATAACGCGTCCGTATTCACTGTTGGCGCAGTTCCTTTCTTTCGTTTCTCTACTCCACGATTCAGTAAGACGCGTCTTGTCGCGATTTCACCAGAAGTACCTGTTTTGAGGCCTGCCGGAATAAAAAGTAAAAGAAGTTTAAGAACACCTACAGTTCTTCTGCTGCGTGTATTTGAAGAGAATCATTCTAAAAATATGTATAACAAATACCGGCATTTTGTTAGAAAATAACAAATAATCAAAACTCGAAAAAATATTTTTTTTCTTTTCTCTGCTAGAGGAGTATTGTAATAGACCCCAAAATTCTATATTTCACTGAAAATTTATGCTTTAAATTTCAGTGAATCCACATACAAAATTTTTAATAAGTTATAAAAAGGGTGCGACACGAAGATTTTCAAAAAAAAATCCGTCCCCATCCACAAACTATCCCTTAGATGGAAGTTTTTAGTTATTTTTTATTTTTTATCAACAATGGTTGCATTTTCAGTAAAACATCATACGTTTAAGATATTTACATAACAAATAAAACGTATATACTGAATTTTCTGGAAATAGCTTGTGAAGTATTCTTTACTCTGAATGCCTCCTATATAATTGGTAAACCGTAAGAGTTGGACAAAATCTGATTATATAAAAAGACATATTTTATCGGAAATAGGCCGTCTGAGACCCCTTGAATCCATAAAAGGCATTTTTACTTTCTCTACCACGTATAGTAAGTAGGGGAAGTACTGCATCCCACCCAAAAATTCGATATCGCAATTTCACCGGAAATATATGTTTTGAGGTGCCCTGAATCAAAATAAAGCATTTCTAGAAACACGCCCGTGTGTGTGTCTGTCTGTGAACAGTATAACTCAAAAATAAAAAGTGGGATAAATACCAAACTTGGTACTTGGGTTTACTATCTTCCAAGGATGTGACACGAAGATATTCAAGAAAATTCCCCACCTTAGACTACCCTTTAAACGGAATAATTTTCGAACTTTTATATTTTCTCAGAGATGGCTCTAACGACTTTGATTAAAATAGCATATGTTTAAGATATTTTCATGGCAAATAAGATGTATACCTTGAATTTTCTGAGAATGTCCCCAAATGTCCTCTTCATTCTGAATTACTTTCGCATAACTGGTAAACCGTAAGAGATAGACAAAATGTTACTACACAAAAACGTAGATCTCCTCAAAACACACAATTTATGTCATATACATTTTTTTGGAGTAAACCTTTTCTGAGATATTCCTTGTTATTTGTTTCAACTTTCCAATACTTAAGTTTTTTCTCAAATGGGAATTCGTTCTTCGTTTTTTTTACTTTCTCTACTACGTAGTAGGGGAAGTATTGTATTCCACCCAAAAATTGGGTACCGAGATTTCACCGGAAATATAAGTTTTGAGACCCCCTGAATTCAAAAAAAGCATTTTTGTTAACATGTCCGTGTGTGTGTGTGTGTGTCTGTCTGTGTGACTGTGAACAGCATAACTCAGAAACGAACAGTCGGATAAACACCAAACTTGGTATTTAGGTTCAGTATCTTCCAGAGATGCGACACCAAGGTTTTCAAGAAACTCCCCCACCCAGGTTACCTTTACATGGAACATTTTTCGTAAATTTTAATTTTCTCAAAAATGGGTCTAACGATTTTGATTAAAATATCATATTTTTAAGATATTTTCATGACAAATGAAATGTATATCTCGAATTTTCTGGGAATGTCTCCAAAAATATTCTTCATTGTGAACGACTTTTGCATAACTGGTAAACCATAAGAGATAGACAAAATTTTACTACATAAAAAATGTAGATCGCGTTAAAATACACAGTTTATGTCAGATACGTTTTTTTTATTGAGTGACCCTTTTCGAGATATTGCTTGTTATTTCCTTAAATTTTCCAATACTTTTTCTCAAATGAGAATTCGTTATTCATTTTTTTTGTCTTCGATATGCAAAGAATATTAATCTGTGGCAAAGCGAATGGTGCTGCTCCTAGCAACCAGCTATTAAGAGATATGTATGTGCTTAAAGGCTACTGTATTTCGATACTGCCCTTGTAGATATATATTCCCCTTACATCTACAAGAAAATTAGCAATAAGATAGAGTCTGCAAAGGTTTATCTCGATTAACATGAAGCATATGAAGAATAAGCGTTTGTATAAATAGTTTGTACAAGAGTAGAGAAAGTCATGTGAGTGTAACACATCAGATTTTTTTTATGTGCTGGACATGCAAAGAGAATGGAATGCGCCACATAGCAACCAGCTCTTAAAATATCTGATTATTGCTTAAAGTCTACCATATTCCCCTTGTATCTACAAGAAAATTAGCAATAAGATTAACATCTCGATTAACATGAAGCATATGGAGAATAAGCGTTTGTAAAAATAGATCGTACAAGAGTAGAGAAAGTTATGTGAGTGTAACACATCAGATTTTTAGAAAAAGGTCCATGTGTATATGTTTGTGTGTGTGTGGACAACTAAATCAAAACACAAAGTTGGTCAAGTAACAAACTTCATGTTTATGTTCCATCTCTCAAGGATGTGACAGGAAGGTTTTCATAAACTCTCTCATATGATTATTTTTAGACAGTTGGAAATAAAAGTTGAGCGTTTATTAAAAGCTACAGTTTATCGCTCTAATGTGATAAAAGCTTTATGTGTATCCATTGTTATCAACTTTGGTATCCAGTCCAATCACACGGCAACACCTTTTGTATTTGCACATGTTTTAATTAATTGATTTCATTAGTTTTTAAATTTCATTATGTCTTTTTACATGATTGATTTCTCATGCGGTCCCATTATCTCTCCACAATTCCAATCGCGTTACTACCAATTTATTGCAATGCATTGTCCAGTTAACCTGTCCCTTGTGTTGGCAGCCTTGTACTTTCTTTGATGTGAATCATTATTCATTTATCTATGACCCGAATAAACAATAAGATGGCGGCAGGTACGATTATGGATGAAATTAATTCCAAGAGCGGGACGAAATTCTGGAAACTAACGAAAGGGTAACATTGGAATTGCTACCAAAAACAGAAAACGGAAAACAGTATGATAAACCATATGATCTCGCTCCAGGCGCCATTTCTCTTAGTTGCCTGTGAAGAAGGTATTATGTTCAACGGCGGCGCCGTGGCCGAGTGGTTAGACCGCATGTGGGATTTGTGGTGGACAAAGCGGCGTCTGGGCGGGTTTTCTCCGGGTTCTCCGGTTTCCCCCGCCATTCATTCCACCATCTGCTCCATCATCACCTTTCCTTTCATCCATTTCACCATCATTTCGTTTCATCTACTTCCTTCCTGGCTGATCACCCATCTTGGATATTCTGTCTGATCAATGAGTGTCTGACCCCAGGCACCCGCCTGGATGTCCTGGGGGGTGTAAGTCCTATATAAGGGGAGGTTAAACAGATAAAGAAGAAGAAGTTCTGTTGTGTTAAAGTTTGCACCACGATGAAGATTATTTGTTACATAATTTAATTATTTAGCTCCATGTATGAACGTCAATTTTGAAGTGGATTGTTTATTACGTAATATGCTGCTACGTATGTGAAGCCGATTTTTGTTCTTACGCTCCATGTTTAAAAATATTATTAACTTTAGAATGAATTGTTCTTTCACACAAGCCGTGTGTTGGCCAGGGTTGGAAAGGTAGAATCAGATGATTGAAAAATTCAATGTCATAGCCGGGATTTGAACCACGGATCTCCCGATCTCCATCCGGTTGCTCTAACCACTGAGCTACCATGGCAACATTAATTCCATAATTGACCTAATAGTGGTTGTAACTATAAAGCCCGGGACTTAAGTACTTACAAAGAATGTAAGTCGCCATTGGGGTATGACATCTCAATACAATTTGAGATCTCCTTGTGGTTTCCCGGGAAAAATGCGAATCAGCTGGAGAATTTAATGTCGTGTCGGCATGTTCCCATGGTAGCTCAGTGGTTAGAGCAACCGGACGGAGATCGGGAGATCCGTGGTTCAAATCCCGGCTATGGCATTGAATTTTTCAGTCATCTGATTCTACCTTTCCATTATTAACTTTGTTATTAAACTGCTTCTATAGTTATTATTTATGTTTATGTTTGCCTCGCGTCAGTCTTGTTTTAGAGTCACGTATCTCTTAGGCAGGGCGTGGTACGACCAGAATGTAGGCTTACACAGGTTTTAAGTTTAAATTCACTTCTTTTTATTAATCCTTGGCACAAATTAAATAGCACTACACTCATATTAAGAGCTGTGAGATTCTTTAATTTAAAACTTGTACTTTGTTAACGCGTATATTTAATTTTACGATTCACACGAATAGAGAACACATCATCCGGTCACTACCAAGGTCTGCCAGCAACTGAAAGATTTCAACCGTTCAAACCCGTAAACGTTTGTATTTCAAGTCTGTGATTGGCTAATCCTAGTCCAATAGAATACCTGCATTTAATTAAAACTTTTTCTGGGCGTTGATTGGCTAATTTTAAACTGTCACAACATTTACATTATCGTTGCTTCCTAATCATGACTAGTAGCATTTAAACTCTCAAACTCATTATTGCCTCAAGGTTACCTCATTGTTAGCAACGGTAAACTTATTATTCTTACAGCTCTTGCATTATTAAATTACCTAATGCATTCACATATAATTATTGAACATGTTTACAATAATATAAGCATTTGCAATGAGTGTTACATACATTTTTACATATTATTACATACATATTGCTTCAAGGCAGGCGGTTATTAAAATTACATATTATATAATACAAGTGTTAAAAATACTGCCTCACCTGGAAACAGCATTATTTTATTGTTATTTTACAAATTAGTGTCTACCATATATGTTAAAAGAGATTTTATTTTTCTCGTAAATACAAAACCGCATTTTTAACACTTGTATCATAAATAACTGTTACATTTCTGTGAAATTAGAGTTGCTTCAGGAAGTAAACAAATAAAACAACCTTGGCACTGTAAACAATTAAGCAAGCTATCGATATGAAGCAATGACGTAGTTTATTAGGATGACAAGAAAGTAGAATGAAATTCAATGCTCTTTGTAATGCTACAATTGCATAAAACGTTGTATGCAATTCGTATACCTCCATTTCATATAAATCGTGTTACCATCTAACAGATTATATACTTGTTACATAACCAGCCATATTTTATTTCTAAAATTTGATTTAAAGTAAGAGATTTATATAAATTTTACTTAGCATAATAAAGTAATTAAACAACAAATGTAGGGAAAATTTGTCATGAATTAGGTATGCTGTATCACTTTACTCAGAAGAGTAAATAACATTTAAATAAAGAAAATAAATATTAAAGTTTTATATTTTATCTCTTCGGGTTAGGTTGATTTATCTTAGTAGTTTTAAAAGTAACATTAAAGTTGGTCTGTATCTCCTGTACATACAACGTGAGATGACTGTCGTCCTCCGTGGTGTAGTGGTTGCCATGCTAGCCCCTAGTTCCCAAGGTCGCGGGTTCAAACCTGGCAGAGGGCGATGGGTTTTTTTCGGGCGTAAAAATCTTTAGCATGGCTTTGTTTGGAAGAGAAGTAAAGCCGGTGGTTCCGTGTCGTAGATTTACGGCACATAAAAGAACCTCAAGTCTGATAAAGAGGCCTCTGAGCAAAATTAGCAGTCTTTCACGCCCAATATAGAATGGGAACGCTAAGGACCACAACAGTTAAAAAGCGTCTATAAATAAAACTCAATTCAATTAATTGAGATGATCAGAGCGGAAAAAGAAAACATTTCATTTCCAATCTAATAAACCACGTCAAAAAAATCTGGCTTAACAGCATTATTAAACAGCTCAGAAAGATGAAGAAGGTCATGAAACATGACTATCTACGATTGGCATCCAGACAATGATGCGTGAAAATTCCGTTTTAATATGAAGATACATATTTTCATGAAGTGATAGCCTATGTCAGACATAAGGGTATAGGGTGACTTTAAAAGTTCTATTCTGTCAATGTTAAATCTGCTAAATTCATGACCCATTATTTCGGAAACTATTTAAGATACCAGAATGAAATTTTTACAGGTTGTAGATGCATGTCTTCTAAGTTCACTGGTGTACTTTCATACAATAATTTATCTATTAAGGACGAAATTATTATTTCCTTAATTATATCATGTTTTTATTCACATGTATCACCAATTATGTGTTTTTAAAAATAACCATGTCATTAACGCTGAAGTAACCGAGGTGGCGCCATGGTAACGCATGCGACTCGCATTCAGGAGGTTCCGGTTTCCATTCCCGGCCTACTCTGACGGGTTCCTTCGGGTTTTTCCTGGGTCGTCAGGCAAATGCTGCAGTGGTTTCTTTCAGCCCCCAAAGTTCATTATTTCATTCATCATTCACCCCACTAGGACTGTTTCAGGTTTGGAAGCGTCGCCGATGATGTTTCGGTGCGGCGTGACAAGGACAAAAGATGCCCTCTGTGGAAGTTTCTTCGTCCCTTGACTTTCGGCTGGTTGCCGGCGGTAAACGGACCGCCCCTTCGGAGCGGGTTGTAGGGTCCTCTTTGTGGAGCGGGTCTGGCTGTCGCAGAGTCTTAATCTGGAAGCTGTAGGGACCCTGTTTTGCTGTGCGTCACTCCTGGTACCGGACGACCGGTGTCTCCTCTCAGCGCCCTCTCTCTCCAGAGGGCGCCCCCTCATGGAGCATAGGTACAATATCCTCATCGGGGCAGTGCCAAGTTCCCCTCCGATCATCAGAAAAAGAAAAACACCAAAGCAGCACTTACAGACTGTTTTCATTATGCTGAGATTTCATAAGCTATGTCCAATAGTTTCTAAGAAAAAAAGGATCATTTGTGCCAGAGAATGTCATTAACATAAGAATATGGAGAAAACAAACTTGGATATATTTTCAAAGAAAGAAATCAGACGGCTTGAGTACGCAGAAGCTCTCAAACTTTACAGCAGTACACCTAAAAGATGGGCTAAGTTTATCTCTATACTTAACGAGCGAGGCTCGCGTTCGAGAACTCCACCCACTCTGAATTTGGGTTTTTCGTGGTTTTCCCTGGTAGTTAAGTGACTGTTGGGGTAGTTTCTCATCTACGACTATTTACTTTCCATAATTTCCCTTTCATCCCGTTTCAGATGTGTTTTTAGGTTTCGTGGCGTATGGCGGTGCCACGCGAATGTTTCCTGAAAGGAAAGAGTAAACTCCGCAGACATTAGAGGGCTATTTTATTGAACGGGTCGTTTATATAGTAGTGGGAAAATCTGTTGGGGACTTCCGCGCGTCTTTGTGCCCTGTAGCCTCGTGTCGTTCCTTTACTTGATCACTTCCTCCTGGGGGTGGTAGCCACAGTAGACCTCGTGTAGGTCGTAGTGCACTAGTTGTCCCATTCCGTTATGTATCCTTTATCGTTCTACTTCAAAAAGTGTAGGAGCTATTATATCTATTTCCTGTGAAGTGGTGCAGATTCAGAGCACAGGAGACATCTGCAATATGACTTTTAAAAATATATTTAAAGTATAAATATTGTTCCTACAACGATATAAGTATTTATAAAATTAAACAGGAAATTACACTAAAAATGTAATCTTATGGCAATTTTAAGCATTTAGTTTCCCCTTAAGGGAATGATCCAAATGGAACAAAAGCTGTTACCTCGTTTTCTCTAGTAAGTCCACACGAAAGGATACAAACTCAGGCTCCACGCAGTGTGCCGTGTCGTCGTATACTCCGTGGAAAACATAAAAACATAAAAGTTTGAAACACAACAATCCTTCAGCTCACTTGGGAGAAAGCAAACGTGAAAACTTTGTGAGAGCAAAACAGAAACTAAGTTCCCATATTTACCAACATACGGTAATATCTTAACTCTGCAACAACAGTTAACTTGAGTAGGATATACTGCCTCAGTGTGATTTTCCTTTTGTAAAACCTTCTGCGAGCTTTGATACCGTTATTATTGACGAACAATATGAATAATTAAATAAAGAAATAACCTATTAAATCAATATATAATGTAATAAGCCTAAAGTGAGATATTTGTCTGGAGAAAAGGGTCATTAGCGACTATGTTAAGAAAGTTTATTAGTAAAAGCGTGAGGAGAGAAAGCATTAGCTTAAAGATTCTTGAAAGCCAGTTAGATTATAAGTTCAGTACATCTGAACAGTCACGTAGGCAGAAAAAGAGAAAGGTAATGAAATTCTGAGAGTCGGGGAGGTACCACCTAATAACAAGTCACATATGCATACTTCGAGTATTGTGACTGGAGCGCATATGGAGGGATGCTGGTAAGGTAGTGATATGTAGCGTGTATTCTAATCAGAGACACATTCGTTCGTGCATATATTCGGGACACTCTTTCTTGAAAATAAGTCAGTTAATCTGATGATTACTTGTGTTTTATTTTAAACGCTCAGCGACGCGCTTGTGTGAGTAAGATTTAACGGCCATTGCGAGGGGTTTTGCTGGTAAGCATTTCAGCGACTCGCGGCAAGTTACGTTTCTAGTTTCTTTTATTGTGGAAACAGTTCTTTCAACCCGTAACTTTAATACTGCAGAAGTTAGTAGGTAAAATAATTCAATTGTTAAAGTGCTACGATTCATAGTCAGTTTCATTCTTTAACGTCAAACGGTCGGCATCTCGCTTCATTAGCTCAAGTACTATTCACATTAAATTTCTCAGTCAATTTAAACTGGTGTTATCCTTTCAACATACACTCACGCATACCATGAGAGAAATATCTCATATCCAACCACTGTAGTAGCCGGCAGTAGAATCAACAGCAGATATTGAAGCAAATAGTGCGTCTTCAAAAGTAACGACCAGAGCCCAACTTCAGCCTCAAATAATTAAATCTTTCAAATTCAAGAAAAAAATGTATAATTAATTTCAATATACACATTTTTTGTTAATATTATTTTCTTTATTAAGATTCAGATATTATTTGAATTATTTCAATTTATTAAACACATTAACATGACAAATAAAATGTACACATATCTTGAAATCTCTGGGGATATCCAGCGAATTCATTTTATATAATCTGCTGGTGTACTGTAAGCGATAGAAGAAAACATGCTCCGAAACAAGTAGACCTCTTTACAATATACAATTTATTTAAAATATATTTTTTGTGACACCAGCCATTTCCGAAATATCGTTATTAATGGTTCGAATTGTTCAATACTTAGCCTTCTTTTGAAATTTTGTCGTTTTTTAGTAGTTTCTCGCAATTGGGTAGGAAGAATATAGAATTTTAGGGCCAGCATATAGCGTCCAATCCTAAAAAAAATTGACTAACGCTCCCTGAATGCCCCGTCCCCAAGGAATTTTTAGAAAAAGTTTCCCCTGTGTCTGTGAACAGCATAACTCAAAAAATTAAAATCGGTATACCGAACGTGGTATTTAAGTTCATAATTTTTCAAAGATGGGGCGACGATGTTGCACAGAACATCTTTGGTAATTTTGGTTTTTATTTTCTAAAAAACATCCCTCTAACCTTTTGCTTAAAATCTTAGAATTTTTATTTGGAGTGAGGGATTTTCAATGTACAGTATAAGTTACAGTTCAGAGGAATGAGTGGGTTATACCTGCATTAGTTATATCTACACGAAAAACAGGTTTCTGACAATGGCTAATGCATTTGAAGAGCTTTTAATAATAATAATAATAATAATAATAATAATAATAATAATAATAATAATAATAATAATAATCCTGTGGCACTACAGCCCGCGATCATCTAACCGATACGGGAAGTTGATGTGGCCAGTATCGCGCAAGGAAAGTTGGCTCGCAAGGCCAGCACCGCTGCCTATCGCAGCTCCTCTCTTTCCTCACGATGCTGAGTGAGCACCGGTCCTATACCTGGGCCTAAAATCCGCACCCCATGGGTGAAATCGAACCCGGGCCTATTCCGTGGCCGGGAACTAGGAAGAGCTTGTAAGCATTGGATATTGTGACAAAGCCGGACCTCCAGATTCGTAGATAGTGGGCATACTCTTCAGCGCTAGCCAGCGCATAATTGGTTAGAGCAAGGGGGAGGTACTCTTGGCTCAGTAGACATAAGTGGGAGTCTCCTCGAGAAGAATGGCGAAATTTCGAAACCAACCTTCCCTCGGCGGTGTAAGAGCTTTCTCGAAGAGGAGCCGCGTCACTAGGTTGTTCATATGAGGTTTAGTGCTGTGTTCTGTTACTCAGAGAGAAAAGTCTTGTGTTCGACACTCCAGTGAGCGGCCGGACGAGAGAAGAGCAGCCCTGTACTCTACATCGAAGTAAGCGGTGGTAAGAGAGAAGAGAAGTCCTATGTTCAACACTCCAACAAGTGATCGAGAGAGAGGAAAGGGGTACTGTGTTTGACACCCCAGTGAGTGATTGGAGAGAGACAGAGAAGAGGCTGCTTCGCGTGTGGTTTATTGTAACGTTATGTAAAGAGTGAATGGGGAAAAACTCGACAGTCAGAAAATGTAGATATGATATAGATAGTTATCGTCCATGAGAGAATGCGATTACAATCTTCGCTGGAAAGAGTTTCTCGCAAAATTTGTTTTTTTCAGGGTGTTTTTCTCATCCACATAAAAGAAAAGTCGCGTAACCCTCAGGTCTAGGAGTCCGGGATGATTTCAGCGTTAATTTCATTGACCGCCTCTGCAAGCCTTACTGGTAAAAAGCCAGTTTAAACTAAATTGCATTATGGTTATATCAATTCCTAGAACGTGCAAAATGTATTTTGAAATAGTAAAATTTAAGAGAAACCAGCGTTGTCTAAAGATCCCGCCATCTGGCACAGAAAGGCCGCATATGATGTAAAACTACGCTAGGCTCGTCAGTTTGACAACCTTGAGGCAGTATTTTTAACACTTAAATAATTTGACTCTAATTATGTAATATGTAAATTCAATAACAGCCCGCCCTAAAACAATATATGTGTGTAACAATATATAAAAAGTGTATATTACAGTCATTGTAAATGTTTATATTATTGTATACATGTTCAATAATGTTATGTGAATGTATTACGTAATTTAATAATGTAGGAGCTGTGAGAATAAGAGGTTAAAAATTGTTAACAATGAGGTAACCTTGAGGCAATAATGAATTTGAAAGTGTAATAATGTTACTTGTGATTCTTGGAAGCAATAATGTAATTGTTGTGACAGTTTATAAAATAGCCAATCAACAACCAGAAAAAGCTTTAGTTAAATGAAGGTATTCTATTGGACTAGGATTAGCCAATCAGAAACTAAAATGTAGCAAAATTTACAAATTCAGAAGTCAGTTGCTTGTAGACAGTGTTCCTAGCCGGACACGAGATGCGTCCTCAATAAATTTAATACGCATTTTGTGTCAGACAAAAATAGTTTACGTGTTAAAAAGTGCAAGTAATTAATAAAAAAGGTCTCACAGTTCTCTCTCTATATCAATGAAGTGTTATTTAAATCGTGTCAAGCATTAATAGAAGGAGTGAAGTAAAATTATAATCTGTGTAAGCCTACATTCTTCAGTCGCTGACGCAGCCGAGGCAAACATAAATATATAATATTTAAAGAAACGGTCAAAATTACAAAGTTAATATTTTTTAAACATTTTGGGCAAAGGCCACCGGAAAGTACATTTTTTGGGCGAAGGCTACCGGAAACTTTCTACCATACGTGCTCCCCAACAGTCGAAATATAATACATCTTCTTCAAATTGGCTCCCAAAGCGAGGGGCAAATAACAATACAACTTCTTCATACAACAAAATAACTTCTTCAACCTGAACCACGAAGACAGATTAGAGCTACTCTGTATGACTATAGTTATAATCTGTAGTTATGATATTTTCCAAAACGTTTGTGGCTATCCTTGTTGTTATGACGTTTAAAGGATTACTTAGCTTTTCTTTCCTCAACATTCAGGCTATATTTCCACTGGTTCCTTGAGATACATACGTGATTTAGTGTTTGGCAAACAGATGACCTTAGTAGCAATAATCGTCTTCCATTGCCATCTAGATTGTTGTTATTGAGTTAATTCGAAGATGATGGCATGGTTGCTATTGCAGCCTGTGCCGCTGGCTGACGTGTGGTTGGTTGGAGATAGGGGGGGGGGGGGAGTAGAGCTTATCGAAATGTCCCAACGGGAGGCGGGGAGATAACCTAATTTTCTCCTCTCCCTTTCCATCGTGGACATGCTGCAGAAGAGAACCCGCACCATGTATGCGAAACTGGCCTACTATACCAACCAGCTGGGGCATACCCTGGGTCGTTACGACCACAAGGCACGCAGAAGACGAAAGAGCTACCAGTTACTCAAGGACGCTTTAGGACCTCAGGTCTAAGGGTTACCACTCCTAACCATCACCAACCCCCAAGTTCAGCAGCATCGGGCTTGCTCACTAGCTGGACGAGTGACCGCTCAGTAGTGTCCCGGCCGCCTGCTAACTTAGACAATTCCCTAACCTCTACGCAAACCCCATCCTGCTTCGCTGCCAGTCGGCCTGTTTAGCTTGACGACCACGCAAGCTTCCGCCTGAGGCAGTATTTTTAACACTTAAATAATTTCAGTCTAATTATATAACATGTAAATTCAATTCAATAATAAGCAATATGTGTAAGTAACAATATATAAAAAGTCTATATTACAGTAATTGTATATGTTTATATTATTGTATACATGTTCAATAATGTTATGTGAATGTATTACGTAATTTAATAATGTAGGAGCTGTGAGAAATAGATCAAAAGTTGCTAACAATAAGGTAACAATGAGCTAACCTTGAGGCAATAATGTAATTTTAGTGACAGTTTATAAAATAGCCAATCAACAACCAGAAAAAGCTTTAGTTAAATGAAAGTATTCTATTGGACTAGGGTTAGCCAATCAGAAACTGAAATAGGGCAAATTGTACAAATTCAGAATTCAGTTGCTTGTAGACAGCGCTCATAACTGGACGCGTTGGTTGTAGACAGTGTTCCTAACCGGACGCAAGATGCGTCCTCGAGAAATTTAATACGTATACGTGTGAGACGAAAATAGTTTACGTGTTAATAAGTGCAAGTAATTAATAAAAAGAATCTCACAGCTCTCTATATCAGTGAAGCGTTATTTAAATTGTGTCAAGGATTAATAAAAGGAGTGAAGTACAAATTATAATCTGTGTAAGCCTACACTCTTCAGCCGCACCACGCCTTGCAAAGAAATCCATGTCACTAACAAATATTGACGCAGCCGAGGCAAACATAAGTATATAATATTTAAAGAAACAGTCAAATTACAAAGTAAATATTTTTAAATTTGGGACGAAGGATACCGGGTACCATACGTGCGGTTGCAACTACTTCAAGTTCGGCTCCCCAACAGTTAAACTACAATACAACTCCTACTTCAAATTGGCTTTCCATACGTGAAGCAACAACCTACTTCACGCCCAAGTTAAGCAGTATTGGGCTTGGTCACCACTTGGACGCACGAGATCCAGCCAATGGCAGTGTAGAAAGGTAAACTCCCCCATTGACCAAACATATATAAATTCGAGAAGGTATAAACAGAAAGGCTGGCCGGAGAACAGAACTTGATATCGCGTTGGAAACGCACTCGCTAACTCACCGTATTTCAAGTTTGTAGATATCCATTCGTGAGTTTAAAGGGTTGCAGAACTCAAGGGGGCAATTCCACGTAAACACAGGTCAGCAGAGTACTGTCGAATTACCGTGACTGAGTTTTTTTTCCGTTCCATTTAAAGACCGTTTTACTACAATGGTCTTATCGGCGGCTTTACCTTTGGAACATATCATTGCCTATAGGCAGTAGTGTTAACTCGCATTCGCTTGTCTTCGGGTTTCTAATAAACTTGCGCTTTATCATTTGATCACACACACATTCATATTTCCAGACCATGCGGAGATTAGGGAATAATCTTGGCTAGAGAAAACTACCCACCCCCAGACGGTAGGTGCTCTACCGACCGTGCTACAGGGCCAGCCGAGCTTCGTTCCACTGCTGTTGCTTATTAGCAAAGACGATGAGCGGATCGCGCTAATTGAAAGGTGCTTCCCAGGCTTGTAGTAGAGTATACAGTCCGTGATGATAGACAAAAATAGACTGAAAAGTTCTTTGAATATTTTTGACATCAGTTATACCGGCTTTATTTGCGGGAATAAACTCACTTTTTAGACTGATAATTAATGTCTTTAATTGACCTATCCGTATGCAACCATAGCTATTTTTAACTGTCCTTTCGCTGTTCTTGTCTAACATTATGGACTATTAGCAACAAACAGGAGAGCACTTAGTGTTTCACTGCCAGTCTTTTGTTTACTATTATAAATTTTATTGTTACCTACTATTTTTATTATTATCATCTAACGGTACTGTTATGCTGACTTCACTCATTGATTTCTATGAACCGCTGGTGTAGTAGTAGTAATAGTAGTGGCTTTTAAGGCGCACGTCAAATAAGGCGCGGTTGGGCCACCTGGTATAGCCAATGGCATCTTCCACATAACATACTAGAAGTTTTAGGACACGTCTTCTTCTGGTTGTCTGTCGATAGTGCTTCTGGTGTTTAAGCGAGAGCGCGACTTATCTCTGCTTATCTCTCCACTGCCCGACGCCGACCTCCTAATAACCTTGGGCCATAACTGCTATGTCGCAATGCTTTACCGTCGATTAACTTGACAAAAGCTGCTACTGTAATAACTGAAGGGACATTTTCACTCTTATTTAGAACGAATTAGCCGACTTTTTTATTCTATAGGATTGTATTCTTATCGTACATTAGTTCTTTCGCTTCTAGACCAACTTCACCATGATAAACGGAATAATATTAACTAGACTTTGGTTCACAATGTTTATTGAATGTTATTTATAAATCAACAGTTGTATCATGAATGTAGATTAAGTATCCGTTATTAAATAGTCGCAGATAAAACATCATATTTAAGATACCATTCGCCCTCTTCTGTTACTCATTTAGCACCATCCAGGAGTCAGTGTGAGTTAAGGAATGTGATGGACGGGAGCAACTCTACCCCCGAGTAACTAACCAACAACCTGTCCCACAGAGACACTTAAGAAGCTCACACATAGAACAATTATAGAAATCTGTCAGAGTCAAAAATAAATCTATTGGGAAAATATACAAGATAGGCGCGAATTATTCAGTAATAAACCAAGAAAAGAATCTGTGGCCAACTTCAAATTGAGATGACTGCGTGGCTAAATAGGATAGGTACACTTCTATCAGATGCATGCCTCATTTGCAATACCGGCGTCACGATAAATTCAAACCATCTTCTAATGTGCTCTGGTCTAGATCCAAAGTCAAGGCAACATCTGTAAAATGTAATGGGATGTCAGAAATGTTTATGCAGCATCGATATAGTATATATAATATGTAACATCATGAAATTATGTGTTTTGTATTATTAACTTGACTATTGTTCTTACCGAACTATGCATAATTTTAATTATCCATTTAATATAACACTATGAATTTTGATTTTTGAATTCCAATAAAACTACTTGTAACAACAACAATAACAAAATATTATATGCAAATAGTGAGATATCGACATAGCTCTCATGTAATTGCAGAACTCGGCTTACGCCTCGTTTTTACATAACACACTCGAGCTCATTTTTATGCCAAAAATTGCTGCATCAGGCTAGGTGTTTAAGACTAGATCTAGGACCATCTGCGGAGGGGGACTTAAGATCTCGACCTACAAGATCTTTTGTGCCTGAAGTCCCTGACGGGTGGCCCCGGGAGGGAGTGGTGAAGTGAGAGCACACAGAGGGTGACCGGACCAGGAGGCACGACGGGACAAAAGGGCCCAGATTGAAACTCCTCGGATGACAGCTGGTACAACCAGCTCCCCTCCCATCTGCGGCCTTGCACATCCCCTGGGGGGCCGAGACTCTGATACCGCCCCCATTCCGGGGGACGAAGTGTTACATAGAGCATCCTTTTCACCTGTCATGCAACGCCGAGACATCCGCGACCCTGAAACAGTGGATGAAAGGTAAAATAAAATGAGAATAGAAGTGAAATGCAGGGGCAGGAAATTCGGGGGATGTGATCCAGCATTCGCCTAGCGACCCAGAAAAACTCCTAAAAAAACCAATGGGTCAGGAAAGTCGCTGCGAGAATCGAACCAACGACCTCCCGAATGCGGACCACAGACGTTACCGCCTGAAACGTCACGCTCGGAAGGTTTTAAATGATAACAGTAGCCCCAATAACAATAGGTCTGCTGCTTATCAGTTACGTCATGGCACAACTTCTACCATGTGCTGGCGACGCGGGTTGATACATTACTTCACGGTAACAGTAAAACTAGATTATTTTATTCTGGAATTTGCATGGTGACCAAGGGAAAAGTCCATATCACTGGATTTGAACCCGCGACGTGCAGAATGAGAGCCGCAGACGCCTTGAGTATTGACAGAGAGTTTTGCCTCTACCTGAGGCCAGCGGTAGAGAAAGCAACAACCTGTTTCCAGCACATTAGCATTAAACTCGAGCTTGACACAGCCGCCGTTGCTAATAAAGCATTACAGCGTCACGTCACAGCCAATCAGACGCTTCCCTGTGACGACACAGATTCTCTCCAACAGCCCGAGGTGCTATACATTACACAGAAATGCTCTTCTGGCGGCAGATTGCGTTACGAGCTAAAGAGTCTGTGAAATACTTTTGTCAACTTGTGTCTGAGGGAATCCATACGTACTGTGTCTAAATGTAAAATTGTCTCCAAATATAAATTGTAACACATTGAAAAAATCTGATGTGTTACACTCACATGACTTTCTCTACTCTTGTACAAACTATTTTTATAAACGCTTATTCTCCATATGCTTCATGTTAATCCAGTAATTTTCTTGTAAGTGCAAGGGGAATATGGTAGACTTTAAGCGATAGTCAAATGTTTTAAGAGCTGGTTGCTATGTGGAGTATTCCATTCTCTTTGTATGTCCAGGAAAAAATATGAATAACGAATTCCCATTTGAGAAAAAGTATAAGTATTGGAAAATTTAAGGGAATAACAAGCAATATCTCGAAAATGGTTCACTCAACAAAAAAATGTATATGACATAAATTGTGTATTTTAATGCGATCTACATTTTTTGTATAGTAAAATTTTGTCTATCTCTTATGGTTTACCAGTTTTGCAAAATTCGTTCACAATGTACAATACTTTTGGAGACATTCCCAGAAAATTCGAAATATGCATTTAATTTGTCATGCAAATATCTTAAATATATGATACTTTAATTAAAATCGTTAGAGCCATTTTTGAGAAAATTAAAATTTTCGAAAAATGTTCCATGTAAAGGGTAATCTGGGGTGGGGGGATTTTCTTGAAAACTTCTTGTAGCATCTCTGGAAGATATTGAACTTAAATTCCAAGTTTGGTGTTTATCCGACTGTTCGTTTCTGAGTTATGCTGTTCACAGACACAACACATGTACATGTTTCCAAAAGTGCTTATTTTGGATTCAGGGGTCTCAAAACATGTATTTCCTGTGAAATCTCGGTATCGAATTTTTGGGTGGAATACAATACTTCCCCTACTTACTATACGTAGTAAAGAAAGTAAAAACGTTTTTTTAGAAAAAGGTCCACAAGTGCGCGTGCACGTGTATGTATGCATGTACATAACCCAAAACCCAAAAACGAAAATTCGGGTAAATAATGAAATTTGGTATTTAGGTTTAGTGCCTTCCAAAGATAAACCAAGGTTTTTTAACAAAATCCCCCCCATCGGGACTATCGTTTACATAGAAAATTTTGGAATTTTTTTTTATTTTCTAAAATATGGCTATAAGGATTTTAATTAAAGTACCATATGTTAAACACATTTACATTACAAATAAAATGTATATATTCAATTTTCTGGGAAGAGCATATTAAGTCATCTTCATTCTGAGGCAGTATTTTTAACACTTAAATGATTTCAGATAATTATATAATATAAAATATAATAACAGCCCGCCTTAAAGCAATATGTGTATTTAACAATATATAAAGTCCATGTAATAGTCATTTATTAATGTTTATATTATTATGTACATGTTCAATAATGTTATGTGAATATATTACATAATTTAATAATGTAGGATCTGTGAGAATAATAGGTTAAAAGTTGCTAACAATGAGGTAATCTTGAGGCAATAATGAATTAGAAAGTTTAATAATGCTACTGGTAATTCTTTGAGCAGCAATAATGCTAATAAATAGCCAATCAACAACCAGAAAAAAACTTAAGTTAAATAAAAGTATTCTATTGGAGTAGGGTTAGCCAATCAGAAACTGAAATGGAGCAAAATTTACAAATTTAGAAGTTAGTTGCTTGTAGACAGCGTTCCTAACCGGACGCGAGACGCGTCCTCGAGAAGTTTAATGCGTATTGAGTGTGAGACAAAAATAGTTTACGTGTTAAAAGTGCAAGTAATTAATAAATAATCTCACAGCTCTCTATATATCAGTGAAGTGTTATTTAAATCGTGTCAAGAATTAGTAAAAGGACTGAAGTAAAAATTATAATCTGTGTAAGTCTACATTCTGAACCGCACCACTCTCTACAAAGATACTCATGTCTCTAACAATAATACTGACGCAGCCGAGGCAAACATAAATATATAATATTAAAAGAAACAGTCAAATTACAAAGTTAATATTTTTAAACTTGGGACGAAGTCTACCGAAACTTTGTACCATACGTGCGGTTGCAACTACTTCAAGTTCGGCTCCCCAACAGTTGAAATACAATACAACTCTCCTAACATAACCTTCTTCAATTCGGAAGGAATTTTGTACAACCTTGTGTAATTCTAAACGTTAAGCGATACACGAAAACGCACTGCACAAAAATGTAGATCCCTTTAAAACACACAATTAATTTCAAATAAGTTTTTGTGCCATCAGCCATTTCTGAGATATTCGTTATATAAGGTTCGAATTCTTGATTTCTTGGTCATTTTCTTTAAGGCCTTGTCCATTTTGATGTGGTTTATTTATTGTGGTTGCACCATGTATTGCGGGAGGTATGTTTCTTGGAGTGTTCGCCCCACGTACGATACAAAACTTCCGGTGACCTTCGTCCCACGTTTAAAAATCAACTTTGTATTTTAATGTTTATTTAAATATTATATATGTATGCCTCGGCTGCGTCAGTAGTAATTTTTAGAACATGTATCTCTTAACAGGACTGGTACGGCTAAAGAACAAGGCTTACACAAATTATAATTTTTATTGTACTTTTTTACTTTCTCTACTACGTATAGTAAGTAGGGGAAGTATTGCATTCCACCCAAAAATTCGATACCGAGATTTCACCGGAAATACATGTTTTGAGAGCCTCTGAAACCAAAAAAAGCATTTTTGTAAACATGTCTGTGTGTGTGTGTGTCTGTGAACAGCATAACTCACAAACGAACAGTTGGGTAAACACCAAACTTGGTATTTAGGTTCAGTATCTTTCAGGGATGCGACACGATGGTTTTCAAGAAAATCCCCCCACCCCAGATTACCCTTTACATGGAACATTTTTAGAAAATTTTATTTTTCTCAAAAATGGCTCCAACGATTTTGATTAAAATATCATATGTTTAAGATATTTATATGACAAATAAAGTGTATATCTTGAATTTTCTGGGAATGTCTCCAAAAGTATTCTTTATTGTGAACGACTTTTGCATAACTGGTAAACCATAAGAGATAGACAAAAGTTTACTACACAAAAAATGTAGATTGCGTTAAAATACACAATTTATTTCATATACATGTGTGTTGTTGAGTGAACCATTTTTGAGATATTGCTTGTTATTCCCTTAAATTTTCCAATACTTTTTCTCAAATTCGTTATTCATTTTACTTTCTCTACTACGTATAGTAAGTAGGGGAAGTATTGTATTCCACCCAAAATTTCGATACCGAGATTTCACCGGAAATACATGTTTTGAGACTCACTGAATCCAAAAAAAGCATTTTTGGAAACATGTCCGTGTGTGTTTTTGTGTGTCTGTGTGTCCGTGTGTCTGTGAACAGCATAACTCGAATATATCTTGAATTTTCTGGGAATGTCTCCAAAAGTATTCTTTATTGTGAACGACTTTTGCATAACTGGTAAACCATAAGAGATAGACAAAATTTTACTACACGAAAAATGTAGATCGTGTTAAAATACACAATTTATATCATATACATTTCTTTTGTTGAGTGAACCGTTTGCGAGATATTGCTTGTTATTCCCTTAAACTTTCCAATACTTATACTTTTTCTCAAATTCGTTATTGATTTTTTTTATGTCCTGGACATGCAAAGAGAATGGAATGCGTCACATAGCAACCAGCGTTAAAATATTTGACTATCGCTTAAAACCTACCATATTCCCGTTGCATCTACAAGAAAATTAGCAATAAGATTGACATCTCGATTAACATGAAGCATATGGAGAATAAGCGTTTGTAAAAATAGTTTGTACAAGAGTAGAGAAAGTCATGTGAGTGTAACACATCAGATTTTTTTTAAGTCCTGGACATGCAAAGAGAATGGAATATGCCACATAGCAACCAGCTCTTAAAATATTTGACTATCGCTTAAAACCTACCAATTCCCCATTCATCTACATGAAAATTACCAATAAGATTGACATCTCGATATCTCGATTAACATGAAGCATATGGAGAATAAGCGTTTGTAAAAATAGTTTGTACAAGAGTAGTGAAAGACATGTGATTGTAACACATCAGATTTTTTATTAACCCTTCACACGATTAAATAACACTTCACTGATGTTTCCTACTATAGAGCTGTGAGATTATTGTTAATTGTACTTTTTAACACGTAAACTTTATATTATTCTCACCACAATGAATTTTCAAGTCTCACACTGAACACATACAAAATCTAATAGCGTCTCCCGCTTGAATTCGCACATTTCCTCTATTTCAAGTCTCTGATTGGCTAAACCTACTCCAATAGAATAATTTTATTTAACTTAAGCTTTTTCTAGTTGTTGATTGGCTATTTATAAACTGTTTTAAATATTACATTATTGCTCCAAGAATTATAAGTAGCCTTTATTAAACTTTCTAATTTATTGTTGTCTCAAGGTTACTTCATTGTTAGCAACTTTCGGCTTCTACTTTATAATTCTGTTTGTTACGAAAAGCAGCTTGCTTCTGTTTTCACAGCTCCTACATTGTTAAACTACGTAATATATTCGCATAACATTATTATACATGTACATAACAATATAAACATAGTACAATGACTGTTACATACATTTTTTCTCGCGATGTCATGGAAACAGTATGGAATTTTAAGGCCAGCGTCCAGTTGTTAAACATTTGACTATCGATGTTCTCTTTGTATAACGAAATGTGTAATGTAGCTATTTGTATAAAGGTTTATTGGGATGAAAACGAATTAGAGAGAAAAGTAAGCTTGATTAAGAATAGTTTTTAAAATGATAGACGGTAGAGAAAGTCATGTGTATGTAAGACATCCAATTTTTTCTTGTTGTTACGTAAAGGGAACGGAATTTCAAAACCAGCAGCTCTTAAAACATTTGACTATCGCTTAAACCCTACCATATTCCCCTTGCACCTACAAGAAAATATGTAATAAAACCATTTCTACTATTAATGTTTATCGTGATTAACAAGAACTAGGTAGAAGAATAAGGTTTTCTAAAAATACTTGGAATAAGGGTGGCTAGAGAAAGTCATGTGAATGTAACATGAGATTTTTAAAAATCGGATATTCGCTTTAGTACTATATTCTTCTTATAGTTACAACGAAAGGTATAAATGAGTAGTGAAAGTTTATCTATATTAACAAGAGGTATACACAAGAATAAGATTTTGTATGAGTACTTTGTAGAAGACTGAGTGGTGAAATTCGTGTTCACAGACATATACTCACACGTAGCTTTTCTAATTTTTTTTTGTGGAAGAGTCGTCAGTGGACCTCAAAACACGTATTTCCATGAAATATCGATGTCGAATGCTCTATACTAGAAATGCATAGAAGTATTTGCATTCTTTCAATGTAACAATAAATCCTAAATCATAATTTAATTTATAAATTTTAAAAGGTTATTGTATCACCAAGTGCTCATTAAAATTTGCAACGTATAATTTGCGTGCCCTCAAAATATAATTATGTGAGAGTATTTTTAACACCAAATGAAACCGTGTTATTCAGTCCTGTTATTTTTTATTGTTAATTTAGTTTGCAGCCACATTATGTGTCGAATGGGGGTATACTGTCGTCGGAAACATGCATTATTCTTTTGTGTAAGCGAGAAACAGCGCACATAATTACAAATGTAGCCGGGGCCCAATTAAAATTGTTCGCTACGGTGAGAATTTTTGGTCGTTTGTGTTCCTTGCAATTCAAATAACAAGCTTCCATGCCAGTTTTGTTGCTCGTTTTCACTGAATTTGCTTCTGCGTTGAAGAAACGCACAAATTAACAAAGAAAGCATGTCGCTATTGTGAGATAAACAACGTCTAGCAAGGTGTAAACCAAAAAACAGAGGCTTACATAACGGAAACAAACGGTTCGTATAACAACAAAAAAAAAAGCCACAAGAAAAGTAGCAACAAAAAAATAAGACGTAATTATCAAGAAGTGTATGTAAAACTTGTGTTCCGAGAAATAACAGCAAGAATTTAAATAAAAAGAAAGTGAAAACACGGATACTATACAAAACAAGAAGCATGAAATTATAGAAAAGTGCATAATAATAATAACAACAGCACCAACTTTTGCATCAGACGCTGTACCACATTTTCTGAGAATGAAAACAACGCAAAAGTATACAAGTCATTTTACTTTTCCTACCGAGTACAGTGTCGTACATAAAAATGGCCTATTCCCCTAGATTGCCATAGTGTTTTTCTCTTCGTAATCTTTCCACCTTGAAGTAACCAACTTTTGACTCCACCTTCCCTATATTGAGGCAGTATTTTTAACACTTAAATGATATCAGTGTAATTAAATAATATAAAATATAATAACAGCTCGCCTTAAAACAATATGTATACTATAATATATAAAATGTATGTAACAGTCATTGTATTATTATTATTTTATTATGTACATGTATAATACTGTTATGTGAATGTATTACGTAGTTTTAACAATGTAGGAGCTGTGAGAATAGAAGCAAGCTACCTTCCGTAGCAAACAGAATTATAAAGTAGAAGCCGAAAGTTCCTAATAATGAGGTAATCTTGAGACAACAATAAATTAGAAAGTTTAATAAAGGCTACCAATAATTCTTGGATCAATAATAATGTAACATTAAAACAGTTTATAAATGGCCAATCAAAAACTAGAAAAAAACTTAAGTTAAATAAAAGTATTCTATTGGAGTAGGCTTAGCCAATCAGAGTCTCGAAATAGAGGAAATGTGGAAATTCAGGCAGCAGACGCTAAAAGATAGCGTACCCGAGCAGTTAGAATTAATTGGAGTTCAGTGTGAGACATGCAATTTTATTGCGGTGAGAATAATCTAAAGTTTACCTGTTAAAAAGTACAATTAACAATAATCTCACAGCCCTATAGTAGGATACATTAGTGAAGTGTTATTTAATCGTGTGAAGGATTAATAAACAAAGTACAATACAACTATAATTTGTGTAAGCCTTCATTCTTTAACCACACCAGTCCTGCTAAGAGATACGTGCTTTACAAAATTACTACTGACGAAACCGAGGCATACATACATAATATTTAAATAAACATTAAAATACAAAGTTGACTTTTAAACGTGGGAGCGAAGGCCACCGGAAAGTTTATATCGTACGTGGGGCTATCACTCCTAGAAACATATCTCCCGCATATTGATGCCTAAACGTAGTGCAACCGCTACAACAACAATCAAACCCCTTCAAGTTTGGCTCTCCCATACGTGATGCAACAACTACTTTAAGTTTGGCGTCCAACAGTGGAGCTAAAACGACTGCAATATTACTGGTCTTAAAAACAATTCAGGGATATATAAACTAGCAAATGAAAGATGTTTATAATCTAGTATGAGAAATGAAAGGGTGGTTCTGATACCACCTCTATGAAAGAGTTTCGCTACGATTTGCAACAAGGAAAGATTGAACCAATTACAATATACACCCCAAAATCTGCCTTCTAGAGGGAGAGACAAAGTATTATTTGCTTGTGTAATTAAGGTGAACGACAACTACGACATTTATATAGATAAGGCATCATTATTGGTTTCAAATTATTAAGTTATTACACAAGTATTTAGAACATGGGTCATTGACCGTACACGCATATATAAGATACAAGTATGGTGACAGAATAAACTAGGTACAGAAAAAGAAAACAAAGCAAAAAGAACAAGAAAAAGTAAAATAGAGATAAATTACCTTTGTCTAACTGAACAAATTCGACCTAGCTTCGCGCACTTTAGCCAAGAAATTGCCCATGTTTTGCCAGTTCCTCTGTCAGCCAGTAGCTCCCAACATGCCAATCTCTTTCTTGAGGGACTTAAGAAGTTTTCTTTGAGTTTAATTGTTCGCTGGTTCTCCCACTATGCACATTCCACCAAAATATGTACCCAGTCCTCATCCAATTCAAGAATGGGCAGATTCTCCTGCCAGAATCGTCAGTCATTTTCTGTGCTCTCCAGTCTAAACCATGCCATTTCTGAGCTTTCCTTTCTTCCTAAGTTAAGTATATATGCCTCTTTACCCCAGTTCAAGTTTATTTCATTTCCTAGACTTAAAGAAGGTTTAATTTTATAATCCGATTATATTTCCTGTTCGTTGATATCTCTTAGTCTTCTTTTGATACCTTTCCATATGTTTTTATCATTTGTTTCAGCTTTTTGCCATACTGACACCATTCCTATTCTCCTCAAACCCCTTTCCAAATCAGCTGCCCAAAACTTAGGACACAGTTTTCTCGCTGGTATTTATAACATTTGGATCGTAGTGTGGAGCTATCCCCCTGCATCAGCCTCACCCAGTACTATATATGAGAGCAACATGGAGACGAAGGTTCAAGTTGTTGCCGCTACTAAACGGCAATAAGAAAACGGTAGTGAGGCCCGAAAATATTAGGTTTAAGTCGTAATATTACTCTTAGTAAATTCGGCATACTATGGGTAAAGTACCCTGCGAAACCCCAGGCTAGAATTATGCTCGAAAAACAGAGGTAGTCATGCTGGTAGGGGATGGGGCTAGATTTTCTGAGTACCAACATAAAGCTCCGTTCCATTATGAGCCACAGTTTATGCACGCCAGCATTTTACCTAGTAGACAACGCAGGTATTACATCTCACTCAGAAATTTTGATATCAACATTTCATGGCAAATATTATAACGCACAAAGGCTGGTGACCAACACTGGGTATCAGAGTGAAGAAACATTAGATACGTGGTGAATCTATATTAACAGAACGCTGAAGCCTCACAGGTAGAATATTTAATCTGACCGAACTGAGGTCACAGAGGCAGAACACCTCGATACCCACTACAGAACGTCTCCACGCCGGTCGTGTTCACAACTTGTGAATAAGTAGCCAGGTGAGTAATACGTTGACGATTTGAAGACTTTAGAAAACAATAAAGACCTCCAGACATTGGCAGTAACTTAACCTTGAGCTCTCACTGTCACCGCACCCCGGACCTTTGTATCTTCTTTTTGGTCGAATAGCTATTTAAACATAGAAACTACATAATTTTCGCATAATACAGAAAACTTTAACATATACAATGAAATAACTTTCCGCATTCCCAGGCCACCAAGTTAATCTCTTTTAAACACATATAGTCTGCGACCATACAGAAAAATAATCTTCTTAGTTAATATAAATACGGGTTTACTGATTTCTAATGTTAACAGCTTTCTCTCTTTATACCATTATTTAGCATTTTCTGATAAGAAACTTGATTACAGCATAAATACAAAGGAAATAAAGCAAAACTTTTTACGTGAGGATTATTAGAAGCTCTTGGCAGTGCATACTTCTATAGAATTAGAATAAAGGTTATTCGGATGTTTTGACACTTTTATTACACACACACACACACACACACACACATCTGCAGTATTTGATAAATGGCAATGAAACATAACAAACGATCGATTGTCACTTTTTAAACTCCTGTCTTCTGTCTATGTACACTGGTGTGCAAAACCTAAGGACAAGATGGATAAACTAACATAAGAAATGAACTACTTGGTGGAAGTAGGTGAAGGTGCGGGAACATGTTGCCAGAGGTCTCTCACACGTACATAGAAAGCTGGACGTCACATGACGTGAGTGTAGCGAGCGTAAAGTGCCAAATGGGTCTGGTCCCGCAACACGGGGCAGTTGACAAGACCATGTGTGGCAATTAGCGAGCTGTTACTGTGGTGTTCTTCATTGCAACATTGCCCGTAGACTTCACCACGGGGAAGAATCGTCGAGATACTGGAAGAAGGGCGAAGTGTGACGAGTGTTGCTCATGAATTTTGGAATTGCTCATAGCATTGTTTCACGTGAATGCGGAACCTTCCAAACCACAGGCACTGCTGTCCCAAGGAGAGGTGGTGGTCGACCACGCTCAACTACAGCAGCAGATGACCGCTACATTGTGCAACAGACAAGAAGGGATCCACGCCAAACAGTGGGTACAATTGCAACCACATTTAACAGGACAGCTAGGCACGCAATCTCACGCTACACAGTGGCACGGCGACTACACAGAAATGGTCTCTTTGCCCGACAGCCAGTACGTTGTGATCCATTGACATCCGCACATTGGCGGCACAGTTTGCGTTTGTCCCAAGAGCATCAAAATTGGACAAATGAGGAATGGGTCGCGTGCTCTTCTCGGATGAGAGCAGATTCAGTCTAAGTACTAATTCTCGACGTACCCTCATCTAGCGAGAGGTGGGAACACCTAATAAACCCAGAAACATCCTTGAACATAATCGTTTTGGTGGTTCGGGTGTTATGGTTTGGGGAGGCATAACGTTGCATGGGCGCACCGACCTCCAAATCTTTGAACACGGTACGCTCACTGGTCAACGTTTTTGTGATACTGTACTCCTTCCCCATGTGCGTCTTTTCAGGGATGCAGTCGGCCCTGACTTCATTTTTATTGATGACAATGCGCGATCGCATCGAACAGCGCAGGTGGAGGATCTCCTGGAACGAGAGGATATTCGGCGAATGCACTGGCCTGACGGTTCCCCGATTTAAATCCCATCGAACACATGTGGGGTGCTTTGGGAAGACGCATTGCAGCACATCCATATGCACCAACGACCATCCAACAGTTGCCAACAGCACTGATGGAGGAATGGAACACCCTACTAAAACAACTACTTACCAACCTTGTGGCCAGCATGGGCGGACGATGCAGAGCATGCATTGCTGTCCGTGGTGATCCTACACCCTTTTGTATCTGTTTCTGTAAATCTAGAGAGCAATCATATGTCGTATTGACTTTAGTGTAGCTTATGGTTTATGAATAAAAGTGGCATTTCTGTTCGTCTCATTGCATATTTGGTTTAGTTGCCTACTGTAGCAGTTCCCTCTATGTATGATTCATCGAGCTATGTGTCACAGCATGCGAAGATTACTTTCGTCCTTAGGTTTTGCACACCAGTGTATACTCCTTGCAATAAAATGTTATCGGGTTTTGTTTTTATATTCTTGGAGTAAGAACAAACATTTTTTCTACTCCATAGTATTCTCAATTAAAAGTCAAGGCCTTCTTCATAAGTACCTTTTTTTTAATTCCGATGTGTTCGTATTCGAGTTCAAGGTCTTTGTAAATCCTTTTTGATATTTTAGTAATTTATGAAACGAAATTAGAAATGTTTTATAGCTTTTCAATAGTCAAAGAATGATCAAAATCGGTTGAGTGGTTTTTGAGATTACCCTAAAAACACCCACACACATAAATTCTCTCCAAATGAAACGATTCGCGTTTACATACAGGTTTCTATACCTGGGTGTTTACAAAAGCATGGCAGCCAGCGTGTGTATGAACCTGCCTGATTCTTTTGAGGGGTATTCTCATTTGTAGAACATTGATTGATATTCGCAGCAATGTATCGGTTTGCAGGATCATCCCCGATGTAATTTAAGGCAGACCACCATCTACTGTGGGATTATTAAAACCTCTGCCGCTACTAAGTATAAAATAATGGAAAAATGCATTACATTGGTTTTCAATATTGGTGTATAATCTGCTTTCAGTCACATACAGGTATACATTCCCTTAATAACTGCATGGCAGCAAACTCACCTGTATTTCATGATGTTTATAACTGGATTCACTTTCTCAAAATACATACACACTTCTGTAAGCTTTGCAGAAAATAACTGCTCTAGAACGTTAACTAATTACAATTTCATACGTAATTAAAAGTGGCACACTTTCTCTACTCACTCTTCTACAAGACATTCTAACGAAAGTTTATTCTTTTATCTACTTCTTGTTAATACAGATGAACTTCCATGACACATTTATACGTTTCGTTGTACCTAAGTATGAGAAGAATACAGTGGACTGAAGCGATAGTCGTATTTTCAAAAAGAGCATAGCTATGTGATACCTTTAATATTCCATGCTCATTCCATGGCCACAGGAGAAGCGAAAACCGACTTACCACTTGAAAACATCATGTGTTGCACTCACATGACTTTCTCTACTCTTGTACAAACTATTTTTACAAACGCTTATTCTCATATACTTCATGTTAATCAGATGTTACTCTTATTGCTAATTTTCTTGTAGATGCAAGGAGAATTGGTACGCTTTAAGTGATAGTCAAATATTTTAAGAGCTGGTTGCTATGTTCAGTATTCCATTCTCTTTGTATGTCCAGGACATAAAAAAATCAATAACGAATTTGAGAAAAAATATAAGTATTGGAAAATTTAAACAAATAACAAGGAATATTCTAGAAATGGCTCACACCACAAACAAATGTTTATAGGACATAAATTGTGTGTTTTAACGAGATCTACATTTTTATGTAGAAAAATTTTGTGTATCTCTTACGGTATACCAGTTATGCAAAAGTCATTCAGAATGAAGAGTGCTTTTGGGGACATTTCCAAAACATTCAAAATATACATTTTATTGTCATGAAAATATCTTAAATATATGCTATTTTATTCAAACCCGTTACAGCCATTTTTGAGAAAATTAAAAGATTTAAACATATTTCATGTATGGGGTAGTCTTTGGGGGAGAATTTTACTTTCTCTACTACGTATAGTTGGTAGGGGAAGTATTGTATTCCACCCAAAAATTCGATACCGAGATTTCACCGGAAATACATGTTTTGAGATCCCCTGAATCCAAAAAAAGCATTTTTAGAAACATGTCCGTGTGTGTGTCTGTGAACAGCATAAATCAGAAACGAACAATTGGATAAACACCAAACTTGGTATTTAGGTTTAGTATCTTCCAGAGACGCGAAACGAAGGTTTTCAAGAAAATCCCCCCACCACAGATTACCCTTTACATGGAACATTTTACGAACATTTTAATTTTCTCAAAAATGGCTCTAACGATTTTGATTAATATATCATATGTTTAAGATATTTTCATGACAAATGAAATGTATATCTCGAATTTTCTGGGAATGTCTCCAAAAGTGTTCTTCACTGTGAACGACGTTTGCATAACTGGTAAACCATAAGAGACAGACAAAATTTTACTACACAAAAAATGTAGGTCGCGTTAAAATACACAACTTATGCCATACACATTTTTTTTAATGAGTGAACTATTTTCGAGATATTCCTTGTTATTTGTTTAAATTTTCCAATCCTTATACTTTTTCTCAAATGGGAATTCGTTATTCATTTTTTATGTCCTGGACACGCAAAGAGACTGGAATACTCCACATAGCAACCACCTCTTAAAATATTTGACTATCGCTTAAAGCCTAGAAATTCCCCTTGCACCTACAAGAAAATTAGCAATAAGATTAACATCTCGATTAACATGAAGCATATGGAGAATAAACGTTTGTAAAAATAGTTTGTACAAGAGTAGAGAAAGTCATGTGAGTGTAACACATCATATTTTTTCGTGAAGGACACCCATGAACTGCTGTTATTGATGAAAATATTGCCGCTGTTAGAGCAATGCTTGAAGAAGATAGATGGACATGCTATGAATTTATTCGGGTGACATTGGGCACTGGTAGGACCCAAATCCAAAACAATTTACATCAACAGTTAGACGTGAGGAATCTTTGTTGTCGATGGATTCCACATAAACTGACTCCCGATCAAAAACAACAACGCATTGATTGGTGCAGAGAAGCACTGGAAAAATTCAAGGCGCCTCTTCAAATTTGGTTTGGAATATTGTTACTGATGATAAATCTTGGATTTATTGTTATAAACTTGAAAGAAAATTCAATCGGCTCAAAGGTCTTTCGATCAGAACCTAAGCCTATCAAAACTCCGACGAATTCGCAGTGCTGGTAAGAAGATGGTTGCTAGTTTTTATTTTCTAAAACGTGCCATATTGCTGCTATAGCATTAGAAGATAGACGCATCGTCACTGCCGATTGGTACGCAAATGTCTGTCTACCGCAAATTTTTTTTAAAGATCGTAAAAAGCGCCCAAAAGAAGAAAATATTGTTCTGTCATGACAAAACTAGTCGCATACAGCAAAACTAGCAACTGAGTATCTGGATGATCTAAAGGTCAGCACCATGAACCCTCCACCATTAAGCCCTGACCTATGAAGTGACTCAGGAAGAGTGGCATCATTGCTTTAAGGACTGCTTTCATAGAATCAAAAAGAATCTGATGTGTTACACTCATACGACTTTCTCTACTCTTACAGACTATTTTTACAAACGCTTATTCTCTATCTATTTCATATTAATCGAGATAAACATTTGCAGAAACGATCTTTTGACAAGCAAAGAGGATTACATTTTACATTTTACATAGCGACCAGTTCTAAAAATATTTGACTATCGCTTAAGGCATACTATGTTCCCCTTGTTTTGTATTTACAAGGGCAATATAGAAATACAGTAGCCTTTAAGCACATACATATCTCTTAATAGCTGGTTGCTAGTTGCAGCACCATTCTCTTTGCCACAGATTAATACTCTTTGTATATCCAAGACAAAAAAAATTGAATAGCCTATTCCCATTTGAGAATATAAGTATTGAAAAACTTAATGGAATAACAAGCAATATCTTGAAAATGGTTCACTCAACAAAACAAAATGTATATGGCATAAATTGTGTATTTTAACGCGATCTACATTTTTCTGTAGTAAAATTTTGTCTATCTCTTATGGTTTACCAGCTATGCAAAAGTCGTTCACAATGAATACTTTTGCAGACATTCCCAGCAAATTCGAGATATACATTTCATTTCTCATGAAAATATCTTAAATATATGATATTTTAATCAAAATCGTTAGAGCCATTTTGAGAAAATTAAAATTTTCGAAAAAAGTTCGATGTAAAGGGTAATCTGTGGTGGGGGATTTTCTTGAAAACCTTGGTGTCGCATCTCTGGAAGATACTGAACGTAAGTACAAAGTTTGGTGTTTATCCGACTGTTCGTTTCTGAGTTATGTTGTTCACAGACACACACATGGATATGTTTCCAAAAACACGTTTTTTGGATTCAGGGGTCTCAAAACATATATTTCCGGTGAAATCTCGGAATCGAATTTTTGGGTGGAATACAATACTTCTCCTACTTACTATACACAGTAGAGAAAGTAAAAATGTATTGATATTAAAGGGGAATACTCTGAAAAACAGTAAAATCATTTAAATTTTTTAAAACTAATCCTTGCTTGATTTTATAAAACTTCTCAGGGTCGCCCTCGTATATGAATGCACTTCAGATATTATTGCGTTAATGGTTGCTAAGGAATACACTATATTGTCCATCATAGCAACTTATAATACTAGGACTGCGTGATTGTCATTTATGCAGCAAGTGGATATCTTGATGATTATCTACAAGTTAGTTACACATTTGATGCAATCTTAGCATTATAAATTGTATCAAATAAATCATAGACTAATAGCTGGCACAAGTGACAGCGCCTTGATAATATCAAGAACGTATCAATGGCTGTTTGTAAAAAGACCTTATCCGTCAAATTACAAATTTTTAAAAGAGACAAAAAGCTGTTTTCATCCGTGTCCGTCTGTAATATCAAATTGAAATAGGGAATTAATAGTGTCTATAGGAATAGAAAACATATTCACCGTGTATAACACATAAAATGTGCACAGTTTCATTAATATGGTTCTTAAGATGTTTTGGACAGGATACGTCTTGCTGCGAGGGCGGATCGAAAAGTAACGCAGAATAGTTTTCTTTCTGCCTTGGTACTGCAGCTAGAATTTTGCAATTTCACACAGATATAGTTTGAAGTTTTCACCACAAAGAGTATTCTTTTTTGTTTCATGTGCAGCTCTAGCGAGAGAAGGTGTGGTTCGATATTTGTGGGCCAAAGGGCGTAAACCGAGTGATATTCACAGGAACATGCGTAGCGTGTATGGAGATGGTTGTATGGTCCGTAGCAATGTCTCCAGATGGTGTGCATTCTTCCTAGAGGGCCGTATGAATCTCAATGATTCGCCCTGCTTCGAGAGGCCGGTAACAGCTGCAACCCCGCAGAATATCAGAGGCATTGAGGCGACAATTTTGAATGACCGGCATGTGCAACTGCGAACCTTATCGCAACAGTTCAACATTTCCTATGGTGCAGTGTACGATATTGTTCATGACACGTTGAAATTTCGTAAAGTTAGTGCTCGCTGGATGCCTAAGAACCTGACAGACAACCACAAGAGCCAGCGAATGATGACGAGCTTGGATCACCTAACGCGGTACACCACAGAAGGGCATGACTTTCTGAAAGGAATCGTCACTGGTGATGAGTCGTGGGCATACCACTACACGCCCCAAAACCAAGCAGGCAAGTATGGTGTGGAAACATGCTAGTTCTCCAATGAAGAAAAAATTAAAGTGACTCAATCTGCTAGGAAAGTGCTTGTGATGGTGTTCTGGGATATGCATGGTGTTGTATTGGTGGACTTTTCTGAACGCGGGAGCACTGTGAATGCTGTAGCCTACATGAAAACGTTGGTGAAGTTGCGTCGTGCCCTTCGTGACAAACGCCACAACATGAATTCTGACGATGTCAAAATTCTTCATGACAATGCTCGCGCCCATGCTGCTGCTGTTCGTCAGAAAATCACCAAATTTGGTTGGACATGCACAAGTATCCACCATACAGTCCGGAGCTTGCACCGTCGGACTTTCATCTGCTTGGTCTCATGAAGAAATTCCTGGCCGACCAACGATTTGCGACAGATGCGGAAGTGAAATCAGCAGTCCGCAGATGGCTATACTGCAAGAAAACGGACTTCAACGAACAGGATATATTGAAACTGGTATCACGATGGGAGAAATGTGTTGAGAAACTTGGTGACTATGTCGAAAAGTAGGTAAAAGGTGTAAGTTCATTTGCTTTTCTTTTTGTTGTTTTAACTATTGAAATTTTTTGTGAAAAATTTATTGTGCGTTACTTTTCGATCCGACCTCGTATTTTTATCTTATCATACACTCACCTATCATAACAGAACGAATTAATTGTTGTAAAGTTTTTATCAGGGTTAATAATTGCGTTGTATTTAAACAGTATTACACCATAACTATTATTCACCACAATATAATTATTACAAAATCCTGTACTCAAATAAAGTAAAACGATTATCTCATCTCCCATTGCTAAGAATAGGAATCTTAAGAAATATCTTAGCAACCATCAGTTTTGTGTTAATTGGGAACACAAAATACAATAATAAGTTGGAATTGGGCAAGTGTTAAGATGATTTGTTGATCACTAAAATAATATTTTAAACAATTAACATAAAATATAAACCAAGTTTTCTGCATAACTGTTAAAGGGTTCTTACGATGTTTTGTCAGGACGTGCGTCTAGGTTTACGATAAAAAATATGTTCTACCGGTTGGCACGATATTATGTTAGTAAATGAGACGTTACATTCTCTCCCTGCATTTCTGTGCTACTGCCTGGTGTGCTGAAGCGATTAGCAAGACATTCCCTTCCTGGGAGAGAAGTGAGCAGGTGTTACGGACTGCGATAAGCCTATTATCATCACATTATAAATTCTTTTCTTAATTATTCTATACTTAATAAAGCACAGAGGTTTTTGCACGTTTATTTCTCTGAGAAAATAATATTACAAAATGGTTTCGTGTTCTCCCTGTAAGCCACGACAACTTCGAATGTCAAAATTAACTCATTGCTACGAGGGGCACCATTTATATTTTCAGCCTAATAATTAAAACAACGTAATTTCTGGTTGAAAACTGCTTTATTGTTTTTCAAAATATTCTCCTTTATGATAAATACACTTTTGCATCCGTTTGAACCATTTGTCAAAGCATTTATTCCAGTCTTCTTGAGACACCTCCAAAACATGATTTTTGAAGGTATCAACGGCTTCTTTTGCCAACGAAAATCGTTGTCCACGCAATTTATTCTTGATGTTCGGGAACAAAAAGAAGTAATTGGGTGCCAAATCAGGTCTGTATGGCGCATGACCCATCAATTCGATTTTTTAAACCTTCAAATATTCTGTTGTTAGACGAAATGTGTGCGCACTCGCATTGTCTTAATGGAGAACGATCCTACGGTTCTTGTTTGCTTTTCTTACTTCACCGAAGACTTCCGGCAAACAAATGGTTGTGTACCATTCGGCATTGACCGTTTTACGTTCCTCTAAAGGCACTGTTGCCACATAGCCAGTTTTGCTGAAAAAGCAGGCGACTATCTGCTTCGAAGTGCTTTGAGTGCGAACAACTTTTGTTGGATTTGCTTCATCTTGAAACACCCATACAGTCGACTGCTGTTTACGTTCCGGCTCACACGCATAGATCCATGATTCGTCACCTGTTACAATCTTATATACGTCTTTTGAGGCACCGGCATTGTATTTAATGAGCATTTTTGTACACCAATCGACACGAGCATCTTTTTGAGATTGCGTCAAATTATGTGGGATCCAACGAGAGCAAACCTTTTTTACGGCTAAATAATCATGCAATATTTTATATATGCTGGTGGAACTAATGCCTAGGGTTTCCTCAATCTCACAATATGTCGCATGACGAGCTTTCATTATTAGGTTTTGCACAGCATCAATATTTTCTGGCACAACAACAGATTTAGGACGACCTTCACGAACTTCATCATTGAGCGAACGGCGGCCACGATTAAATTCGTTATACCAGCGTTTCACAGTGGCAAAGGATGGAGCTTCGTCGCCAAATGTGGAAGTTAGTTGATCGATGCACTCTTGTCTTTGTAATCCACGTCGAAAGTCGTAATAAATCATTGCACGAACATTTTCACGAGTTCATTCCATGGTTTTGTTGACACATAATTTTCAAGTTAGTGTAAAAACAAATGACGCTCTATTGACAAAATGTTTGAAGTAGATTGTGGTCAAAAATGTGAAACTTTGCATTGGAAACGTCAGATGGCACCTATAACATTCAGGGTTGCCAAGCCTCAAAATATAAATAGTGCCCCTCGTATAGGAAATATGTACGTGGCATAATGAATCAGGATATCGAATACAGTGACAAACTAAATTATACTGGGTAGAAAAAATGAATACTTTACACTAAAGAGTAAATGCAAGTTATAAAACCAAAACAAAAGTGATAATTGCTAGTGTGCAAAAAGGCATGAAATTGTTGCACTAAACATGAGATAGGTATCTGGGGAAATCTGAGTTATCAGTGTTGGTATTCCCAGGAGGGTTTAGGGTCAGAGGGCGGCAAACGGTTGGTATGGAAGTTACAGCCAATCACCGCTCAGATTTATCACCCATTATGTTAATAGACGCCCAAGCTCTACTGTTTGATTAATTCCATGTTGCCCTAAGGATTGATTATTCAAATTTGAAGTGACAGCAGAGCAGCACGACAAACATGTGTCCAGTAAACATGACGTGGTCGTCCCCTGCACTAATTGGCGGGCTCTAACTTTCGCTTTTCTTACGCACACGAATAATCAACTGAACACGCCTCCGTGATGTCTGCATTCTTAGGCCAACCCCAAAAAGTAAAAATCTGACATGTCACATTCTAAAAAAAATTCTTACCAAAGCTTATTACATTTTCTACAATGCACATAGTAACCGAGAGGGACCACTCAGGCGGTCTGGGTTCGACTCCCAGTGACCGCCCTACTCTGACGCATGGGTTTTTTTGTGGTTTTCCTGGGTCGTCATGCGAATGTTGGGGTGGTTCATCTTCTACCAAGACTCTCGTTCTTTTCATTTCCTGTATCCATTATCTTCCTTTTCATTCGTTTCAGATTTGTAGGACAACCTCGCGCAGTATAGAGGTTGTTTTCGTGGCTCCTCCGAGTGGGCTCTACGAGAGGCTTGTGTGCGTGCCCGGGTGGCGTCAGATGCGTTCAATCTGGAAATATTAGGGACTCCGTCTGTGCTTGCGCGCGTCGACATCCGGATCTGGTCGTCCTCATCCTTCCCTCCCGGAGGTCACTGGTAGAAGCACAAGCGGTCGACTGGCGTGCGGTGCTCTACCCTGTTTCGGCGGCTCCCTCTGTTAGTTCGTACCTTTACCTTTTACGTACATAGTAGGTTGAAAAGGTACTACATTTCACGATACCGAGATTCTACCGTAAATACGTGTTTTGAGGCCCCTTAATCCAAAACGACATTTTTAGAAAAAGGTTCGGTGTGTATGTGTATCTACGAACAGCATAACTAAAAAATGAAAAGTCGGATAAATACCAAAGTTGGTATTTAAGCTCAGTACCTTAAAAACAGGACACAAACGTTTTTAAAAAAATCCCCATTACCAACTACCCTTTACATGGAACGTTTCTCAAAATCTTCGATGTAATGAAAAGCGTCTCTAAGGATTTTGATCAAAATACCACATACTAAAGATATTTAAATGACAAATACCAACTCTTCGCCTTTTATCATAGCCTTCTCTTATTTTATATCCGTCCGGCTTATTCCTTAGAGACTTATGAGTTTTAATTTTTTTTTTTACGTGAATGGGTAACCAGCCCGTTGTACAACCCCCACTCTGGAGGACCGGGCTAAAGATTAGCTGAGCTAATCGGTTTTATGGCGCCGAAAACTCGCCAGGCAGACCTTCACCTTCAGTAGAAGCAGCTCCGTCACGTGCAGGCAGGTGATAGGAGTTTAATGGGAAGAGGCTATAGAAATCGCAAGCTACTGGTTTTATCTACTGTATTATATAATTCCGAGTCGTGGACAATAACAAAGAGAGAGGGATCGCGCATTCAGTCCGCCGAAATGAAACTGTTGAGGTATTGTAAGAGGATACACTAGAGGTGATAAAATAAGAAATGAATTAATAAGATCAGATTTGAATATTGTATCATAATCGATAAGATTGATGAAAATAAAAGAAATTGGAAACAACATGTTGATAGAATGGAAGCTTATAGAATACCAAAAAAAGATAATGAATTACTAAGCTACAGGGAGGAGAAGCTTAGGAAGACCACGCAAGAGATGGCTAGAGACCGAAACAGGTGATATCACCTAATCCTTGAAAGGAGAAGAAGAAGAAATAATATATATATATATTGAATTTTCTAGGTTAGCCTGTGAGGTTGTCTACATTCGGAAGGAAGTTTATGTATAATCCTGTATAACTGGTTAAGGTTAAGCCATAGAGGAAATCCTGCTACACAAAAGTTGTAGATCTTTTTGTAGCATAAGCCATTTCTGAGATATACGTTATTAATGGTTCGAATTATTGAATAATCCAGTTGTTTCTCGCAATGTGGTGCGTATTTTTGACGTTACTAGAAGTACACTAGGCCAAACGTCCAAGCCCTTCCCGTAAGGGTGTGGTTTGAATGTGCAGTGGGGACAGTGGTTCCTGATACCCATGGGAGATTGGGTACGTCAGGCGGGGTTGTGAGACGCCTCAAGGTCCTTCTGTACCGCCCTGGAGAGCCGGTAGACAGTCTGCTAGGTTGCTGTCGGCCCCACCGAGGTTTTTCGATACTTTTTCCCTTTGGGGGTTGAGCGCGTAAGGGAGGTATCCACTTCCACCCTGTAATAGGGGAGGGGAATTAAAATTTTGAGGTGCCGGCCCACAGGGAAAGCTCTTGGAGGGGGGGAGAATCACTTGGATGACGTCCTCCTCCCAGAGTCCCGGGTGTCTCGTGTTTCTCGTGATGTCATGGAAACAGTATGGAATTTTAAGGCCAGCATATAGCGTCCAGTTGTTAAACATTTGACTATCGCTGTTCCCTTTGTATCTATAACGAAATGTGTAATGTAGCTGTTTCTGCAAAGGTTTGTTGTGATTAAAATGTAGTAGATCAAACCATAAGAATAGTTTGTATACCCAGTAATAAACGATACAGCGTATAGAAAGTCATATGAATGTAACATCTAAGGAATTTCTTTTTTCTAACCACTTCAAGTTAATCGGGATAAACTTTTGCAAGGGAAGGGGTACAGGAAAGCTAAGAGATTGCTAAATGTCTAAAAGCGAGTCGCTATACGCCAGCTTTGAAATCCCAACTTTCCATGACATCGCGAGAAACAACTGCATACTGACAGCACGTTGAAAGTAAATAACGGATATCTTCGAAATGTCCAATGCTATAAAAAGTTTATATAAAATAAATTTTGTGCTTTAAGCAGATCTAAATTTGCATGTAGTAAGATTTTATACAGCGAGGGACATAATAGGTATACAGTAATAATACGTTATGTATACAAAGATCTGCGTGCGATGCTCGGCTACCTGGTTTTTTTTCGAGTGGAGGAGAAAATGATTTAATCACTGACCCCAGCCCCGATGGGAGTCGGGACTGAGTGTGTGGGACTCGCCAATAGTCGGCATACCCACTAAAAAAAACTCCTCCACCGGTGGAAAAAGGAAGAAGGTAAAAGTGGAATGGCGTGACTTTTTGCGGTCCCGCATAGCACCCGCGTTAGTAAGTGAAAGATGGATGTCTCCGCCCTATGGGCTGGAGCGGGATAGATGGTTACTAGGTTGCAGCCATGAAACCTGACTGCAACACTAGTGAAAAATGGCGTGGGTTTAGGTAAGAGTTGGAAAGGTGATTGTATGGAAGGTGTAGGTTGGCGTAGAACTTACTTCTTGTGAAGCTGCATCCTGCTCATGTATTCTTCGGCGAATGATGCGCTGGGCGGAGGCCTTCGGCGGTTGCTTGGGGCCTCCGGTTTGGCTGTCTGCTGGAAGTGGGCACGGAGCTCGTGTTGCTGCGCTTCCAGAGATGGGATGGTCATGTCGATGGAGTCTAAGTGTTGAGCAATGGTGTCCGATGCTGTAGATGAAGTCTGGCTGGAGTTAACTCTGGTAGTGATGAACTCCAACTGCCCAGCTAGAAAAACCTGCTGAGCAACTGAGGTGTCTTGAAGGTCCCTGATGAGTTCCTCCAGGGCTGTCAGCTTCGTCGTCATGTTCAGGAACTCCGCGTGGAGATCCTGAACGGCGTCGCGTAGGCCCTGGACTTCCTCAATGATCTGTGCTGAAGATGTTGGTGTCGGCGCTGGTGATGGTGCTGGTGCCGGCGTCTGTGGAGGTGCTGGTGGCTGTGATGGAAGTGCTGGTGGCTTTGGCGTTGCCTTCCTGCGAGAGTGCAGGGGGCAGAGCGCTTGGCCGGTGAAATGATTCGAGCCTCCACAGATCGCACAGTAGCGGCGTCGGCGGCGAAGGTCGTGCTGCTTGCACGTTGCAGTCGTGCTGTGGGCACCACAGTAGTGGCACCTCGGTTGTGCTGTGCAGGACGTCTCGATGTGCAGTAGGGGGAGCAAACATTCGATACTGATATTTCACCGGAAATACATGTTTTGAAGTGTCCTGAATCCAAACAATGCATTTTTGGAAACATGTCCTTGTGTGTGTCTGTGAACACCATAACCAAAAAAAAACGAAAAGTTGGATAAATACCAAACTTGATATTTGTTTTTAGTATCTTCCAAAGTTGTGACATAAAGATTTTCGAGAAGATCCCCCAACCCAGACTACTCTTTACATGGAACATTTTCCGAAAATTTTGATTTTCTCAAAAATGGCTCTAACGATTTTGATTAAAATATCATATGTTTAAGATATTTTCATAGCAAATGAAATGTATAACTTGAATTTTCTGGGAATGTCTCCAAAAGTCCTCTTCATTCTGAATGACTTTCGCATAACTGGTAAAGCGTAAAAGATAGACAAAATTTTAGTACAAAAAATTTAGATCTCGTTAAAACACAATTTATGTCATATACAAGTTTTTTTGTTGAGTGAACCATTCCGAGATATTGCTTGTTATTTGTTTGAATTTACAATACTCTTTCTCAAATGGGAAATCGTTATTCGTTTTTTTTTTATTTCCTGGACATACAAAGAGAATGGAATGCTCCACATAGCAACCAACTCTTAAAACATTTGACTATCGCTTAAAGCCTACCATATTCCCCTTGCATCTACAAGAAAATTAGCAATAAGATTGACATCTCGATTAACATGAAGTAGATGGAGAATAAGCGTTTGTAAAAATAGTTTGTACAAGAGTAGAGAAAGTCATGTGAGTGTAACACATCAGATTTTTTGTTTTAATTGTTTGTACTTTGGACAAAGATCTGAGCAACTAGCATTACAGTGATTGGTCCACCACTTTTTGGTCTAATCTGCAAATTGTGATCCTCGATGGAGAAGGTGCTTCAAATTCTTCGTGCAAGTTTTCTCGAACCCGTTCGTAATTTTCTGCCTTCCAGAATTCTTTAAAAATCCAGATGATTTGTTCTTTATCAGTGGCGGCTGCTCTGTAAGAGCACCTGAACACTCCAACTTTTGACGCCTTGTGTATTTAATGTCTTCTTCTGTACAGTACAATCTTACGTCAATGCCACTAGGTGGTAGCACACTACGGCGTAAGTACTATGTGAGGTAGCGTGCACGAGTTCGGCAACTTCCCCCGCTTTCTCCATTTCATACATATTCTCAACTATAATTTAATTTACACATTATTTGTTTTTGCCCTAAAAGGTGCAGTTGATGTATGTATGCAACAACAAACAGCCACGAAAGAAACCGATTATTTCGCTAGACAAGTTACGAACTATTATTGTTGTTGGCAGCGGCTGCAATTATAACAGGTTGTTAATAATCGTAACTATTCGGCAACAGATGCTATTTAACTTTTTAGGGCTACCTGATTCTAAAATTTTGTGAACACCCAAAATGCATACATACTCACGAGCCGCTACTGATCTTTAATGAAATTCCTAGCCATCGCGACACAAGAAAGTGACAGTGAAAACTGTGGCGATATTTCCGCCGATTAAGAACACATAAAAAGGGACTCTATAATAATTTTATTTTAGGAATTGTTAATGGTTAATTAATAAATTTCCATAATTTTAAAGTCATAGGATTAACAATGCCATCAATCGAAAGCCCTTCATAAGCTGTAAACATGTTTTAAGTTTTCATTATATTGTAAAATAAATAAAGGCGTAATTGCATGAGAAAAAAACTGCAAGATTTAGGCAAGAATAAGAGTAGCTTCGTTTTAGACTGTCCATTATTACTTTCTCTACTACGTATAGTAAGTAGGGGAAGTATTGCATTCCACCCAAAAATTCGATACCGAGATTTCACCGGAAATACATGTTTTGAGACCTCCTGAATCCAAAAAAAGCATTTTTGGAAACATGTCCGTGTGTGTGTCTGTGTGTGTGTGTGTCTGTGTGTGTGTGTGTCTGTGTGTGTGTCTGTGTGTGTGTCTGTGTGTGTGTCTGTGAACAGCATAACTCAAAAACGAACAGTCGGAGACGCACCAAACTTGGTATTTAGGTTCAGTATCTTCCAGAGATGCGACACGAAGGTTTTCAAGAAAATCCCCCCACCCCAGACTACCCTTTACATGGAAGATTTTTCGAAAATTTTAATTTTCTCAAAAATGGCTCTAACGATTTTGATGAAAATATCATATGTTTAAGATAATGTCATGAGAAATGAAATGTATATCTCCAATTTTCTGGGAATGTCTCCAAAAGTATTCTTCATTATGAACGACTTTTGCATAACTGGTAAACCATAAGAGATAGACAAAATTTTACTACACAAAAAATGTAGATCGCGTTAAAATACTCAACTTATGTCATATACATTTCTTTTGTTGAGTGAACCGTTTTCGAGATATTGCTTGTTATTTCCTTAAATTTTCCAATACTTATACTTTTTCTCAAATACGTTATTCATTTTTTTATGTCCTGACATGCAAAGAGAATGGAATGCGCCACATAGCAACCAGCGTTAAAATATTTGACTATCGCTTAAAAGCTACCATATTCCGCTTGCATCTACAAGAAAATTACCAATAAGACTGACATCTCGATATCTCGATTAACATGAAGCATATGGAGAATAGGCGTTTGTAAAAATAGATTGTACAAGAGTAGAGAAAGTCATGTGAGTGTAACACATCAGATTTTTTTTTCCTGGAGTGGGGCCGTGGAAATCGAAGCCTTCTTTTTTACTTCGTGGTTGCGAGACAAGTTTTCAAGCAAACAGACGCTATGAGGCAACGGACATTTCCTACAGTTAAGCTTTAAATATTCAACCAGGGAACCAATAAACGCAAAGAATAAGTGCGAGAACCAATAGAAACATAGGAATACACAGTGACATGTATTAAATTTGGAGGAGAGCAGTCGTTGAGGTATGGGAACGCGAGCGTGGTTTTGGGACAGTCTGCCATGATTCTCCGGTAAGGAAACACGCATCACGTTGAGTCAAAAAAGAATAGAAAGGGATAAAAGTTCCAAAATTTACGAAGTGCCGCACCACAATGCAATCATAAAGTAATTCCTGTGGAATAATTATATAGAGTGCTAGATTGTCGTTGAAATTATTTTATCCAAGATAATAAATAACTTAACACGCCGCAAGTAATGAATTCAAGTTCGCGGGAATCAAAAGAACGGTGATACAGCGCCTTAAATAATAAATAATTAGCCGGAGCAAAACGTTACTGGACCAAAGGGTGAAAATATACTTATATAAGAACCGTACGGGGCAGAAAAAGAACAAGAATCTTGCAGGTTTTCTGGCAGGAATACGCGTTTTAGTGAGGAAGTTAAAACGTTTTCTTCAAGAATAATATCCTAGTGTCACCCTCCCGCAATCCTACCCTGACAATAACACTAGGGAATTTCAGACCGACTAGCCGACAGCTGACCCTGAGATGTGAGTCCATAAGTGCTTCCTGACTGATATCGGCGATCTCGAGTCCTGAAGACTTCACCCTACAACGGCGCAGAGCTAAGAGTAACACAACAAAGTAGCGACAAAACATTACAAAACAAAGACAAACCGTGCAAGAATAGGAAACGTAATAACGAGATAAGCAGACATGACATCAAAATTACTCATCTCAATCCACCAAATGTTCCAATAATGCAAACTGTATATCTTCTATTGTTTATCAGTTATATCAAAGTATTTCCCTTCACAGTTTATTCGCTGAAAACTCAAAATATACATGAAATATGTGGTATTTTAATTGAAATCGTTAACGCTGTTTTTAATAAATAAAAACTAATGAAACATTTCCATTTCAAGGTAGTTTGGGAAGGGAAGATTTTCTTGAAGTAGGGGGAGTTAGCACCCCGACCTACGAAGATCTTTTGTGCCTAAAGCCCCTGACGGTGCGCCCCCGGAAGGAAGGGGTGAGGTGAGAAGAGACAGAGGGCATCCGGACCAGGGGATACGGCAGGCAAAGGGCAGGGTCTCTACAGGGTCTCCATATCCCATGGGAAGCCCGAAACTCGAAGACTGCTCCCATTCCGAGGGACGAAGAGTTCCAGAGAGCATCCTTTTCCCCTGACATGCCTCGCTGAGACTCCTGCCGACACTTTCAACCCAGAAACGACCAAGCAGATGTAGGGTGATGTGAAGTGAGAATGGAGGTGAAATAGAGGGGTAGGAAATTAGGTGTATGTAATTAACTTTCACGTATTTTCCTAGCCGTCCGGGGAAAGCCCTGTGAAAACCAAGGGTCAGGAAGGTCGGTAGCGAGAATCGAACTCACGACCTCCCGATTGTGGGCAACAGACGTTGGCACCTGAGCCATCCTCGTAGGTTTGTTCACAGACACAAACAATGACGTTTTTCTAAAATGCCATTCATTATTATTATTATTATTTTTTGTATTGAAGGCACCTCAAAATGTGTATTTCCGATTCAATCCCGAGATCAAATATTTGGGTATTAGTAGAGAAAGTAACAATGAAGAAAAGAAATTGCTTTTAAGGATAGAGAGGCGATTTTAGACTTCAAAACCGCACTCCATCCATTTACTGACACTAATGGTTTTAGTGTTCGCAGCATCATGTAACCATACCTCTTAAGGGCACTAAAAACGTTTCCTGCACAAAATATTTTTTTCCAGAAGTTTCAACAGTTGCAGGGAATCAGTTGGCAGCACTGAATCATGGAAGCAGTACCAATAGTAAGACAGAAAGCGACATCTAATACTTTTCCCCCTATGAGTCTTGAACAAAGCCACCTGAATGATGCATGGCTTGCTACATTAAGTAGGTCATTTGTTCGCATATTTCCACTGTGCGTTTGAAAAGAAACAAATGAGCGCTGCCGTTGAAAGCTTTCCTCTCCAAGACTGCCAACCTCTTCACGTTCCATTAGTCTCGAGGGCACATCAGGTGCTGCCAACATTAATGCGTCTCTGCAAATGGAAAACTGCACTGTTTTATTGATTTCGGCTCGGTCCTTAACAGAGAAACTGGCTGTGTTGCAATCTGCTTCACGCAATATTCATATGAGATTAGTGTGTGTGTGTGCTTTCAGGAATAAAATACCTACTTTTTAAAATAAAATGTCATTGCTTCTCTTCCTTGGGGTACATCGGACCTCCTTTACACTGCCAGCACTAAGGAAGATGTCAATGAACTGTGTAGTGCGAAAACTTCGATGTTGCAACAAAATGAGGATGTATTTGAAATGCAAACACGGGCCGGGCTAACGGGACTTTTCTTGACACCGGGAAGCACGCAATCGATATTTATAGTCCCTTAAATTCAAGCGCATGCAAATTATAACTAGAGTGACCACATCCAAGATGTTGGAAATAATGTCCAGACATCTCTCACACCTTTTAACAGAATACCCTGCGGATGAATAGAGGAATCATTAACATTATCCAACACCCAATTGCAGAAATTAACTCTTCTCACATTATCGCAATTGCTCAACTACAGTTATCTTATATGGTTTTAATTTTAAAAGTTTAGTGCCGCTTCAAGCCGGGGTTTATGAAATTCCTGATTCCTGTGCAAGCTTTCTCAGATATTTCTTTGGACTTCGTTCTAACTTTTCTCCACTGTCATCGAGGTTTTCCTCTATAAGAACATGGCGCTTTGTTAACAACAATAGATCCCGTCTCCATAAATACACTGCCGTTTGTGAAAATTGCAACACCAAGAAAGACTTTCACAGATAACTCGAAACTTGGTGGAAGTGTAGAAGAGTGTGCAAGCAATAAGTGAATAGGTTTGCAGAGAGATGGGGTACACGTAGGCCGAGCAGAGCCCTCTCGTGTCGGTCCGACAGGGTCAATGTTGCTCCCAGTGGAGTCAGTGCAGAGCTGTCAAACAAATGGAAACAATAAAGTTGGTGCCAGTATGCCTCGTCGACGTCAAAGGGAGCCATATCGGCATGTGAGTGAGTTCGAACGGGGCAGAATGATCGGTCTCCGGGAAGCGGGCTTGTCATAAGGTGACATTTCGGTTCGTATAGGACATGCTGCTAGGACAGTGATGCGTGTGTGGAAGCAGTGGATAGATGAATTCGTACGCAGCGAAGAGCGGATACTGGACCACGGGATGACTGTCATCTTGTCCACATGGCCATAACGGACCTATAGCTTCACCCACAGTGATGACTTGACGCTGGAGCACTGCAACAGGTGTGAACTTGTCTGCATCAACGGTTCGTCGCCGTCTGATGCAGGTTGGAGTGGTTGCATGCATGCCATTACGTCGGCTTCCATTGTCCAGAAACCACAAGCTCCTCCAACTGCAATGGGCACATAAACACCGTCACTGGAATGCTGAGTGGCAAAACGTAGTCTTTTCAGACGAGTCCAGCTTCAACGTGTCCTACAGTGATGGTTGCATAGTGTCCGGCGGTACCGTGGTGAACGCAGCCTGGAGGGCGGCATAGCCGACAAACACCAGGTGTGATGGTTTGGGACGCCATTGGTTACAACAACCGATCTCGCATCCTACGAATTGAGGGTACTTTTACAGCAACCGGTACCTAACGGTGGTTGTAGAGCCTGAGGTACTCCCCATGATTCAAGCATCTCCACATTTCAACAGGACAATGCCCGGCCACATATTGCGAGGAATGTACAAACTTTCTTCAAAGAGCGACGGGTACCATTGCTTCCCTGGACTGCACGTTCGCCTGACATGCCTGGGATATGGTTGGTTGGCACCTGGTGCGTCACGGTCCTCCAGTGTCACGGATTTGTGGGCTCGAATACAAACTGCTTGGAGGGAAATCGCTCAGGAACTTATTCATAACCTTTTTGATTCAATGCCATGGCGTATAGCAGCTCTAATTGCAGCGCATGGAGACCACACCAAATACTGAATATTAGGGCTCAAAGGTCATGTATAGATTTGAAAACTTAATCATTTGTTACTTGTCATGTACCTAACCTGTGGTATTAAATTCATGGGTTTCCTTCTTGGTATTGCAATTTTCACAAACGGCAGTGTACATTGATAAGACTACGAACCGTTTCTCTGTGAGGCGCACGAACAGCAGAGAATCTGTCTCACTTCTCTACGAAACTTTCTTGCCACATACTTCCTATTCAACGACATTTTAGCTAGTGTGTGGAGGAGCCCTTCCAAGTAGGTAGCGGCTTAGCTACTGGAAGCAGATAATGCTGACTTGGTATGAGGCAAGTGAGGGGTAAAGACGCGAGATAGTGAAAGACTGATGGCTGTTTTCCACTGTACGCGTCACGAGTTCAGCATACTGTGTACCCCGCCCCTTAGATAAAATGTCGTTGAACAGACAAGTACATGAAGATTCTGTATACCAAAGTTTCTGGCATTATAACAGAACTAACACAAATACGTTGTGATCTTACAACATATCAACCTCTAGACTTCGCGTCAACTGATTAGCCCGCACACGAAGAGGGAACAGAACCAGTAAGAAACAACGCAGTGCAGGGCAAGCAATTTCCATAATACAAACACGTGCTCAAACGAAGGTTATATTCTAAAGAGTGGATGAAGAAGAAACAGTGCAGAACCGAAACACTGGTAGGAATGGCAAGTGCAAAAATAATCTAACACATGATTGGTAACATTAACTTAAACACTTTACATGTGGAATAGAAAGAGAAAAGCGGAAATCTAGGAAGATATAGACACTATACTTTAAAAAAAGAAAAAAATTCTATGTGATATATTCACATGACATTTTCTGCCCTTTATCGTTTATTAGTGCGTAAACAAACTAGTCTTACTGAAGCTTATTTTTATGTCTGTTTCATTTTAATACAAATAAGTTTTTACAGAAATAGCTGCATTACATATTTCGTTATGGATGCAAAAGAGAACAGCGTGAGAAACATCTAAATACGGGACCGGGTCAACAACTGAATGTTGACAGGACTTTAAAAGAATCGCTAAGTGTTGGATAATTCGAATCATTAATACCGAATATCTCGGAAATAACTGATGCCACAAAAAATATTATTGAAATAAACTGTGTGTTTTAAAGATATCTACATTTCCTGTGCAGTTCGTTTTCGTCTATGGCCTAATGTTTACCAGTTATACAAGATTATACAAAATTCCTTCAGAATGAACAGGACTTCAAAGGCTATTCAAGATGTACATTTTATTTGCCATGTAAAGTATCTTTAATATATGGTATTTTAATCAAAATCGTAGCAGCCATTTTAAGAAAATAAAAAGATTCGAAAAATCCTCCATATAAAGGATAGTTAGGGTGGCGGGTTTTCTTGAAAATCTTCGTATGGCATCTTTTGAAGATACTGAATTTAATACCAATACACACACACACACACACACACACACACACACACACACAAATGGATCTCTATTTAATCTTGTTTTCTTCCGGGGACCTTAAAAATGCATTCTGTTGAAATCTCGACGTCGAAAGTTTGGGATGGAGAAATGTTTGATTAGTGGCGGATTACATCACTAGGGAAAGATTCAACACCTACGTTGCTTTGCTGAATTAATCGTGGTGAAATAGTCCGGATTTTATATAAATTTAATACAACATCTGCGACAGTATAGAGTAATGAAATGCTGGTTTCTCTAAAGAAATAAATAAAAGCAAAGGGCTTTAAAAAGCGCAGATGGAGTTGGATGAAGAATGCATTCAAATTTATGTATGGAGAATGGAATAAAACCATCCGATTTAATTTCCAGCCAGAGAAGACAATATCTGCAGCGTTTCCCGCCAGATGTCACTTATTCATGGGAACAGTTGAAACACGCTTTCTCTGCAGCAGCATGTTGCTGTTTGGCAGTTAAGTATTTATAGCACTTTTCTCAGTTAATATTCATTATTATCTCTATCTCTGCAGTAAACAATATACATTCTTCAACAACATGTTACTAGAACCTCATCTGCATTCTTCTAACTGGCTATCACCGCATTCAAATAAATACCATACTTGCCAACTTCCTGGACACGTTTTGTCCAGCAAATGTACAAAAATTGCATGTAAAATAAATGGAACTTCAGTTTTTAAAAATCCTTGAAGACCTGATTGTACTCCTCCTTTCTGTTCCACATACTGAAATAACAAAAACTGTCACACAAAAAACGGGAAATATATACCGCAGCCATAGAACGCGAATAAGAGATATAGCTTACACGAGGGAGTTCACTTTATAATTCACGTCGTCCATTACTGAATGCTCGCGCCCTGATTGCTAGAGGTCACTAGTGGTGCTATACATTTTGTTGCAGCCAGTGAAGGGGGACCATGATCATGATGAAGGATAGACACACAGATAAGCTCTGGTCTATCATAGCACTATATACCATTTACTAGAGGTCACTAGTGGTGTTATACATTTTGTTGTAGCCCAGTGAAAGGGGGACCATGATCATGATGAAGGATAGACACACAGATAAGCTCTGGTCTATCATAGCACTGTATACCATTTACTAGAGGTCACTAGTGGTGCTATACATTTTGTTGTAGCCCAGTGAAAGGGGGACCATGATCATGATGAAGGATAGACACACAGATAAGCTCTGGTCTATCATAGCACTGTATACCATTTACTGGAGATCACTAGTGGTGCTATACATTTTGTTACAGCCAGTGAAGAGGGACCATGATCATGATGAAGGATAGACACACAGATACACTCTGGTCTATCATAGCACTGTATACCATTTACTATAGATCACTAGTGGTGCTATACATTTTGTTACAGCCCAGTGAAAGGGGGACCATGATCATGATGAAGTATAAACACACAGATAAGCTCTGGTCTATCATAGCACTGTATACCATTTACTAGAAGTCACTAGTGGTGCTATACATTTTGTTACAGCCCAGTGAAAGGGGGACCATGATCATGATGAAGTATAAACACACAGATAAGCTCTGGTTTATCATAGCACTGTATACCATTTACTGGAGATCACTAGTGGTGCTATACATTTTGTTACAGCCCAGTGAAGAGGGACCATGATCATGATGAAGGATAGACACACAGATACACCCTGGTCTATCATAGCACTGTATACCATTTACTATAGATCACTAGTGGTGCTATACATTTTGTTACAGCCCAGTAAAAGGGGGACCATGATCATGAGAAGTATAAACACACAGATAAGCTCTGGTCTATCATACCACTGTATACCATTTACTATAGATCACTAGTGGTGCTATACATTTTGTTACAGCCCAGTGAAGAGGGACCATGATCATGATGAAGGATAGACACACAGATACACTCTGGTCTATCATAGCACTGTATACCATTTACTAGAAGTTATTAGTGGTGTTATACATTTTGTTGCAGTCAGTGAAGGGGGACCATGATCATGATGAAGGATAGACACACAGATAAGCTCTGGTCTATCATAACACTGTATACCATTTACTAGAAGTTATTAGTGGTGCTATACATTTTGTTGCAGTCAGTGAAGGGGGACCATGATCATGATGAAGGATAGACACACAGATAAGCTCTGGTCTATCATAACACTGTATACCATTTACTAGAAGTTATTAGTGGTGCTATACATTTTGTTGCAGCCCAGTGAAGGGGGGCCATGATCATGATGAAGGATAGACACACAGATAAGCTCTGGTCTATCATAGTACTGTATACCATTTACTAGAAGTCATACATTTTCTTGCAGCTCAGTGAAGGTGATGTGAAACTAAGGCTTTTTACAAAATTTCCCATCCCAAACTAGCCTTTACATGGAAATTATAGGTTTTCTCAAAATGACTAACGACTTCCAGTAAAATAGCATAGACTTAGGACATTTCCATGATAAATTAAATATACCATGCGGCCCAAACAAGCATCCTTTGTAGTTTTATGCTTCCCGCATACTTAGGTGCAATAGAAGTTGCCGTATCACTGATGTTCCAAAGGGCAGTGCAAGTACAAAGGGAAAGGTCACTCACATAGTGCTCATATCTGCATGTGCTTACGCGGCAGTTTCGTGCCGATAAGCATCGCGTGGTCGCCTGCTTGCAATTTGAGCCATGTCAGACAAAAATGTAACGTTCAGCAATAACGAACACACGGATATGGTTACGATCTGTGAGGAGGCCCCAAAGTGTAGCTGAGACTCTAGCTGTGTTCTGAACATTTTCAGACGCGGCATCTCTCTTCTGCACACTTTTATTTTTATTTTTGTTTTAAACACAGAGATGATAGTAGGAAATGGTGGATAATTCCAGGTAGTACCTGGGCCTGAGAGGCGATTGCATGAATAGGTCCACCAGGGCGGGCATGTTTTTGCACAAGCGTATTATGAATAATGCACTAATATAATAAAAGTAGAATTTTGTTTAATCTTATGACTTTGCTGCACCAATTAGTGCCGTATAGTTTACTGACTGTAGATTAACTGTCATTGAACTAAATGACTTTACACGTGTGTTAAAGTTTGCGTCAAGCGGCAATTCCGAATTCTTCTTAATGGACGAATTGAATATTATATAACCGATAACTTCGCCCCCACACATGTAGATACTCTCACATTCAAACACCCCACCCTGGGCATACAGTGAAATGTTTTTCTTTAAAGGCAAGTTTCTAGAGTCCAGCCGGGAATTAAACCCGGAACATCTCATACAGCAGGCAGTTTCTCTGCCTAATGAGCTCTGGGACCGGTAATGGCCGTTAAAGTGTTCGTTTTCAAGCATTGGTCTTTCATTTAGCGGCCTCCTCTCTGTCTATATATAGTCCCTTTGCAGTTCTGCCCAGTCAAACCTATCCGGTATAAACTAACTTCAACTAAGGACGGCTTGTGTGGGCCAGCTGGTATATATTTTCTGGGAATAGTCTCTGAAGTTCTCATCATTCTGAATAACTTTTGTATAATTAGTAAACCGTAAGAGACAGACAAAATCTTACAATACAAAAAAGTAGATCTCGTTAAATGACACAATGAATATCATTAATCTTTTTATGGCATTAACCATTTCGGAGTCATTACTAGTAATTCGTTTGAATTTTCATACAGGTACTTATGTGCAGTTTTTTTCAAGTGGTAGGTCGTTTATTCTCGTGCTCATACAAAGAGCATGGAATTTTAAAGAAATCACATAGCGACCATTTTTTTAAACCTGACTATATCTTTACTTACTGTATCCTACATCCTAGAATGTGATGTGTATAGGGTATACAACGGAGGGGAAGACCTCGCGCAGTGCGACCTATGTGAGATCTATTACAGCTACCACCCCCAGGAAGGGAAGAAGGAATCATAGGAGGTTACAGGTCGCAGACAAAAACGCACAAAGACGCGCGGAAGTCCCTAACAGTTCCTGGTTCAAAAACTCTTCCCACTACTGGTGATGCCCAGAGAGGGCGATGAAGGATCCTTCCAATCAGACAGCCCTCTAGTGTTCATGGAGAATACTCGTTCCTTGCAGCAAGCATCCGTGCCTCAGCCACACACCAGAAACCTAGAAGCACGAGAGGGAAAATGGAAATGACTGTAGATTATAAACCACCACAGCATTCGCCTTCCGTCCAGGTAAAAAGTAAAAGTACGGACGAATGAAGGGTGCTCCCGAAACCGGGGTCCACTACCGCACACAGGACATCCAGTACCCCGTATGCTTCCTTCGTGACCCTCAGGAGGGAGGGATGAGAAGAGAGACCCAAAGGAAAAACAGGTCCGGATGAAGGCGGGCGCAAGCACAGATGGGGGTCCCTAACGTTTCGAGATTGAACGCCTCCAACGCTATCCGGGGGTCCCCGATGGAGCTCCTGCCCGAAAATATCCAGAGGTGCGTTCCAGCCGAGCAGTCCCTGGAAAGGATGAAACTTCTACACAGCGTACAGGCGCAACCCGCCGAACAACGTCGCCAAGTCCTACAACCCTGACACATATGACAAGGTAGATGATGGGTACAGAAGAGTCATGGTAGCAGATGAGCCATTTTAGCATTCGACTGCCGACTCGGGGACACGACGAAAAACCCATGGGTCAGAGTGGACGATCTTCGGGGATCCGGGACCTCCCAAATGAAGCCTCACACGTTACCGCGGCACACTGACCAGGGAAAACCATGAAAAACTTAAGGTCGGAGAGCAGGTAGAACCTGGGACCTTCCGAATGGAGCCTCACACGTTACCACGGAGCGATTTCTCTCGGTAATGAAGTGTGTGATGAAAGTTTATCACTATTAACCATAAATAGATAGAAGAATAGTATAGTTTGTAGAAGCGTGAGTATAGAAAACGATGTGAATGCAACACATCGAGGGTAGTTAGAAATGGAATAGCCCGTCACCATTTAGGTCGAGTGCAGCGCCTCACTTAGTTAATTCCATATTACATATCGCAATTGACACTAGCAGAATTGCATCTGACTGTCGATTGATTGCATTATGTGTAACATCGTTATGGGGGGTGGTCGTCTTTTGTTAGCGTCCATTGTAGCAGACCTTTATGTAAATTATTGCATTAACTAAATAGGGTTTGAGAAACGGTCGCTCTATATTGTATACGTGCAGCTTGCAATGTTTACAGAGTCATGATGGCTTTTTGCAATTAATTATCTCCAGCACAGGAGATGCTGTATTCCACACGAAAAACCTCCATATCGAGATCTCCCGAAAATACATGTTTTGAGGGCCCATAAATAAAAAGGAATTTTCAGAAACGTTTCGGATGTGTATGTTAACAGCGTCTTTCAAGGGTACGACACGAATATTTTCAAGAACCACCCCCACCCTTGAGAGGGTTATTACTGCCCCTCGTTTGGGAGCCAAACTTGAAGAGTGTTGATGAATCACAGTTGTAGAGCCAAACTTGAAGTGGGTTGTTGCCCCACGTACGATACAAACTTTCCGGTGGCCTTCACCCCCACGTTTAAAAATCAACTTTGTATTTTAATGTTTATTTAAATATTATATATGTATGTTTGCCTCGCTGCGTTAGTTGCAATTTGCAGAAACACGTATCTCTTAGCAGGGGTTGGTTCGGCTAAAGAATGAAGGCTTACACAAAATTATAATTTTTACTTCACTCCTTTTATTAATCCTTCACACAATTAAATAACACTTCACTGATATACCATACTATAGAGCTGTGAGATTTTTGTTAATTACACCTTTTAACACGTAAACTTTATATTGAGGCAGTATTATTAACACTTAAATGATTTTAATTAAATTATATAATATGTAAATTCAATAACAGCCCGCCTTGAAGCAATATATGTATGTAATATTTTGTAAAACGTATGCAACAGTCATTGCATATGCTTATATTATTGTATCCATGTGTAATAATGTTATGTGAATATATTACGTAATTTAATAATGTAGGAGCTGTGAGAATAAGTTAAACGTTGCTAACAATGAGGTAACAATGAGGAAATAATGAGTTTGAGAGTTTAAATGTTATTTGTGATTCTTGAAAGCAATAGTGTAATTTTAGTGACAGTTTAAAAATGGCTAATCGACAACCAGAAAAAGCTTTAGTTAAATGCAGGTATTCTATTGGAGTGGGAATAGCCAATCGGAGACTTGAAACACAGAAATTTACAAGTTTAGGCGGTTGAAATCTAGTCAGTTGCCTGCAGGCAGTGATAGTAATCGGATGCAAGATGCGTCCTCGAGAGGTTTAATATGTATTCGTGTGAGACGAAGTGTAAAAAGTGTAATTAATTAATAAAAGAATCTCACAGCTCTCTATATCAGTGAAGTGCTATTTAATTTGTGTCAAGGATTAATAAAAAGGAGTGAACTAAAACTTAAAATCTGTGTAAGCCCACATTCTTGTCGCATCACGCCCTGCCAAGTCTTCCATGTCTCTAACAATAACACTGACACAGCCGAGGCAAACATAAGTATATAATATCTAAAGAAACAATCAAATTACAAAGCTATTATATTTTAAACTTGGGGCAAAGGCCACCTTAAAGTACATTTGGGGCGAAGGCTACCGGAAACTGTTTACTATACGTGCGGTTGCAACTACTACAAGTGTTCGGCTCTCCAACAGTTGAAATATAATACAACTCCTTCAATACAAACTACTTCAAATTGATATCCAAAGCGTGGTAAAAAAAATAGCGTAACAAAACCATCTTCTTAATATTATTCTCACCGCAATAACTTTTGATGTCTCACATTGAATACGTATCGTACCGCTCGGGTACGCAATATTGTAGCGTCTGCCGCCTGAATCTGTACATTTACTGTATTTCAAGTCTCTGATTGGCTAAGCCTACTCCAATAGAATACTTTTATTTAACTTTAGCTTTTTCTAGTTTACAAACTGTTTTAAATATTACATTATTGTTCCAAATATTATTAGTAGCCTTTATTAAACTTTCTAATTTATTGTTGTCTCAAGGTTACCTCACTGTTAGCAACTTTCGGCTTCTACTTTGTAATTCTGTTTGCTACGGAAAGCAGCTTGCTTCTATTCTCACAGCTCCTAAATTGTTAAACTACGTAATGCATTCACATAACATTATTATACATAATAAAATAAAAATAATACAATGACTGTTACATACATTTTAAATATTATTACATACACATATTGCTTTAAGGTGGGCTGTTATTATATTTTATATTATATAATTAGACTGATACCATTTAGGTGTTAAAAATACTGCCTCACCATAAAGTACCTTTTACATGGAAAATCTTTCGTTATTTTGCTTTTCTCAGAAATGAATCTAATGGTTTTGATTACCATTTTCTGTAACTGTTAAAAGGAGATTAAAAGTCCTATCCCACCAATGCTAAATCTCCTAAATTTGTCACCCACTATCTCAAAAACTATTGAACATATTTGTTTATTAAGGAAGATAGAGTTTTGTTCTTAATTATGGCATTCTTTGCTTAAAGTTTATCAACAAATTTTACTTTCTCTACTATGGAAAGTATTGTATTCCACCCAAAAATTCTAAGTCAAATTTCACCGGAAATACATGTTTTGAATCCCACTGAACCGAAAAAAAAATGTTATAAAAAGGCCCATGAGTCTAAGCTCAAAAACGAAAAGTAGGATAAATACCAAACTTGAATTCAGCATTTTCCAACGATACGGCACGAAAGTTTTCAAGTAAATGCCCCCTCCCACCGCCAACTAATCCTTTACATAGAACATTTTTCATATTTTTTATTTTATAAAAAATGAACTAACGATTTTGATTAAAATACCATATGTTTAAGATATTTACATGACAAATAAAATGTATATCTTTGATTTTCTGAAAATAGCGTGTGAAGTCTCTTTATACGGAAGGAATTTTATATTATCTTGTGTAACTAGTAAATGATAAACGATAGACAAAAACGCACTTCACAAAAAATATAGATCTCATTAAAACACATAATTTATTTTAAATAAGCTTTTTTGTGGCGTAGGTCATTTCTGAGATATCCGTTATTAATTATTCGAATCGTTCATATCTTCGTCATTAACATTCAGCTGTTTCTCGCGATGTCATGGAAACAGTATGGAATTTTAAGGCCAGCATATAGCGTTCAGTTGTTAAACATTTCACTGTCACTGTTCTCTTTGTATCTATAACGAAATGTGTAATGTAGCTGTTTCTGTAAAGGTTTATTTGGATTAAAATGTAGTAGATAGAAAAAAAGCGTTAGTAAGACTAGTTTGTATACCTACTAATAAACGATAGAGGATGGAGAATGTTCATTTGTATCACACCACTTTCACTATCCATCTATCGTTTATTACGGGTATACAAATTGTTCTTATCTAAGCTTATTTTTCTATTTACTTCATTTTAATCGAGACAAACATTTCCGGGGGTAACTACATTACACATTTTGTTATAAATACCTATCTACAGAGATTAATAAGGTGCAACTTGGATATTTTTCCACTAATACAGGATATTCCGTTTGTTATGTTTCATTTATTACCAGCAACTCCACTACAATTGGCGCCTTGTTTTTATATTCGCATGTGTTCAAACTTAACACGCCAACCGTTTAGTTTCCAACTCACGCACTCATAATATTAACTATATATATTTATTTATATTAGATTAGTTATATTTGTATTAAATTATTAATGTTTATTATTTTTATTATTATTATTATTATTATTATTATTATTATTATTATTATTATTATTAGGTTTTACCTTTGCAGTTATCTAGAAATTTGAATTGTTTTTGCAATTTTTGGTGCAAATGTTTCTGTATGTGTGAGGTTTTATTAACAGAGGAAGACCTGCGTAGAAGAAGGCCAAGAAATTTAATTGTATGGTTTAGGTATCGACACCGAAATCATATTAAAACGTAACTATAAATTATTCTTCATACTGTTGCAGTACAGTAACTTACAAGGTTTAATAATTTACACATGTTATATAAATTAAGTCCATAGCACGGATCAGTGCTTAATTTAACACTTAAGGCGTATCCAAGTTATAGGTAATCAGCGATTATGATGGAGAAGAAAGGTTAAATTGAGTTTTTATTTATGGGCGCTCTTTAACTGCTGTGGTCCTTAGCGTCCCATTCTATATTGGGAGTGAAAGAGCGATAATTTTGCTCAGAGGCCTCTTTATCATTCTTGGGGTTCCTTTACGTGCCGTAAATCTACGACACGGGACCACTAGCTTTACTTCCCTTCCGATGGAACCCATTCTAAGGATTTTTACGCCCGAAAAAATCCATCGCCCTCCGCCGGGTTTGAATCCGTGACCTCGGGAACTAGAGTGATAACCACTACACCACAGAGGACGAAGGAAGGTGATGACCATACCTTTGCACCGAACAAAAGAATATTATACAGCAGCATATATGATTTGACAATGTCTTATAACACTAGCAGAAGGCCATGTTTTGCAAATAGGCTGTCTGGTGATTTCTCTGGTTATATATATATATATATATATATATATATATATATATATATATAGTGACTCAAGTTGGAACGTTGACAGCCCTGACATGCGGCATCAGCCATTTTTGTTTTGTAGTAATCTGAGTTATGCTGCATCCCCTATACGAGTAAAAAGGGAAAAGTCATAGAAAAATGTTTAAGAACTGGACGCTATATACTGGCCTTAAAGTTCGATACTGTTTCCATGCAATCGCGAGAAACAACTGAAAATCAACAGGATTTTAAAACAATGGCTAAGTACTGAACAATTCTAACCATTAATAACGGATACCTCGGAAATGGCATATGCCACAAAAAAGTTATTTGAAATAAATTATCTGTTTTAAAGAGATCTATATGTTTTGTGTAGTGTGTTATCGTCCATCGCTTAATATTTACCAGTTATATAATAATATATTATGCAACGAGTCTATACTGGTAGTAATTAAAACGCGAGTATTATAGTCAAGTTTCATACGACTGTTTATGCTCGACCATGTATATAAATTAAAGCTTTCATAAGTATTCGTTTCTGGTTTGAGTGATGTGTTACAGTCGTTATTCCTTTATCTATGGTTACAATACAATGACCTTGTAGCACCTGACATTTTCGGACAACGAATTTATACCTTTTGATATTCTCCAATCCATGAATTGTGAATACAATTTGTCGTACATCTTTCTTGACTTTTGTGGCAACAAGTTATTGGTAAGATTGAGTGCTTTTTTCGTAATTTCTGGGGGTATAAGTTGAATGTCACTGTTACTAGTGTCAGACATTTTTACTTTTTTCTAAACTCGCGCTAGTACCGTTGTCGATCGAAACGAGAATAATCGATACTTGCTGTTTCACAATGTTAAGTGGCCACTTCTGTTTGGTCGAATACCAATACTTTAATGAACAGGTGTACTTTAATGAGACCCATTAAAGTACTGCTACCAGTCGTATAAATGCTACCTTTTGGCATGGTCGAGCATAAATGTGTACATAATTCCTTCTGAATGAAGTGGACTTCACAGCCTATTCCCAGAAAATTCAAGATATGCATTTTATTTGTCGTGTAAATATCTTTAATACATGATATTTGAATCAAAATCGATAGAGCCATATTTGACAAAATAAAAAATATAAAATATTTATGTTAGGGTATTTGGGGTGAGGAGATCATTTCTAAATCTTCTAAATGCCAAGTTTGGTATTTATCGGAATTTCGTTTTTGGGTTAAGCTGTTCAGACACACACACACAAATCTTTTTATATAAAAATGCCTTGTTTTCTATTCAGGGGTCTCAAAACATGTATTTTCAATGAAATCTCATTATCTATTTTTTTTTTGTGGAATGCAATATCTTTTCTACGTGGTAGAGAAAGTAAAAATATTCTTTCTGGATTAGGGGGCCTCAAAACATGTATTTACGGTGAAATCAGAATATCCAATTTTAGGGTGGAATATAATACTTTCTCTCTACTTAGTAGAGAAAGTCAAAATACTGTTTTTGTTTTGAGGAAGCCTCGAAACATGTGTATTCGGTAATATCACGATATACAATTTTTGGGTGAAACGCAATATCTTTAAGTCTATCATCCACTAGGTACGTGTAGCGTGGTCTAATTTCATAACAAGCTTCTCTGCTTACATTTAAGTCGATGACATTAACGTTTCTATAAGGAGGGAAATGTTGTTCGATAAAGTTGGCAGCGTGTTGCAAAGGAACTTGGCGGTGTGTAATGTAAGCGACGTCTCTAATGTTTACGCAATGCACAGGAGGCCTTGGACATTTGCAATGTTGGCGGTTTCCACGTAGTAACATCTGCCGGCTGCATGTGGTCAAGTGCCGCAGTTGGCCACACTGAGTTCAGCTTGTTCGATTAACCTTATTGGATAATCCTGTCTCTCTCAAGACTGTCTGCTGTTCTTAGTTACAGTGGCGGCTAGTGTTGATCACAATCCAGTCTCTCTCAAGACTGTTTGCTGTTCTTAGTTACAGTGGCGGCTAGTGTTGATCACAATCCTGCCTCTCTCAAGCCTGCCTGCTGTTCTTAGTTACAGTGGCGTCTACTGTTGATCACAATCCTGCCTCTCTGAAGACTGTCTGCTGTTCTTATTTACAGTGACGGCTAGTGTTGATCATAATCCTGCCTCTCTCAAGACTATCTGCTGTTTTTAGTTACAGTGGCGGCTAGTGTTGATCACAATCCTGCCTCTCTCAAGACTATCTGCTGTTCTTAGTTACAGTGGCGGCTAGTGTTAGCCACATTCAGCACAGCTTGTTCGATTAAACCTTTTGGATATCCCTGCCTCTTTCAATACTGTCTGCTGTTCATAGTTACGTGGCTTCTATGTTGATCACAATCCTGTGTCTTTCAAGTTTGTCGCTGTTATTTGTTACAGTGGCGACTAGTGTTGGCCACACTGAATTCAGATTACTCGTTAACCTTAGTGGATAATTTTGTCCTTTAAAACTGTCTGCTGTTATTAGTTACAGCGGTGGCTAGTGTTGGACACACTGAATTGAGGTTATTGGGCTAACCTTATTGAATAATGCTACCTCTCTCAAGATTCTCTACCGTTCTAAGTTACAGTGGCGGCTAGTGTTGGCCACATTGATTTCAGCTTTTTGGATCAAACTTATTGGATATTTCTGTTCTTTAAAACTATATGCTGTTATTAGTTACAATGTTATTCGCAGTATTTCTTGCGAGGTTTTAAAACTGAGTTGAGAAATCGAATTTTACGGTAAATGTTTCTTAAAGTCTAAATTACGGTTAAAATAACTAGTTAGTGCCGTATTTATAAGAAATCTTAATTAATATCTCGTTTTAACTTCTGAAGTACAGGATTATTGTATTCGATCTAAAAATTCAATACGAAGGCTTCACCATAACCCTCCAAAACAGGATTTTCCGAAACAATGTCCCAAGTGTGTGTTTGATTAGAAACGTTATGGCATGCGGTCTACGTGACATTTGTGAACATTTTACTCCTGTTATCAAATAACCTGTTTGCAACATAGATGCTATTTATTTGGACTAACCACACCTCTCTTACCTACAATTTTATCGCCTTCAAATTATTACCAACGTCGAATGGTTTATTTCTTAAGGGGAATGAACGAGCTATTTCGACCTTCATATGTTGACTGTTAGAGGTAATTAAAATACTTGACTCGGTATTAATAATAACTTTTAAGAATATTTTCTATATTTTTCGTAATTTTATCATTGAAAGTGACAAAATAAATACAATTTCAGCTCCAGAAGATAACATTAAACTCAAGTTGTATTACTACAAATAAATATTTAATTTTCACAGGAAGCTTTGCTAATTTTGGAATCAAATTCTCAGTGAGTTTTTAAAGGCAGCTACCCTTCGTTAAGATTCCCTCATAAAACCGTGTGAAATGTGATAGCATGTCGATGGAGAAACAGGCCCATCATTGGAAATCAATTTCCGGGTGCGAGAGCAGAGACATCTGGCAACCTTATCTAAAACTGTTTAGTATATCGTTCTGATAAACCCTCCTCCATGTTTTTTTCATGAGAATGTTCGTTCTACAGGAGAATCGACATCTGGGCAATGGCACCTACAGAAGGACCCAAAACGCGTGTTCCTACGTCGGTTTTGGCTGGTGTAGTGTTTTAGGTGTTTAACTCCCAAGAAACTTCAGTTTATACACTTTATTAATGAGGAATATCTTAATTAAGAACTATTTCTAAGAAAACAGAAAGATAATGCATTGTTAGAATCCCATGACTATCATTTGTTTTTAATAGTTTCATTAACATTTCCTTGTAGCTACAAGGGGGATAGAAGAAGTGAGATATTTAAGAGGGATGCTATGTACTGGCCTTGAAATTTCATACTCTTTCCGTGAAATCGCGAGGAACAATTGAATAGCGATAATACTTTAAAAAGTTGACAAACTATTGAAATAATCGAATCAATATCAAACAACGTATATTTCGGAAATGGTAAATTCCACAAAGGAAGTTATTCGACATAAATTGTATGCCTTAACGGGACATCTATATTTTTTGTGTAGTAAGATTTTGTCTTTCTATTATCGTTAACCAATTATATAAGTATTTCAGAATGAAGAGCTTTTCAGAGGCTATTCACAGAAAATTCAAGATGTGTGCCTTATTTGTAAAACAAATATCTTAAACATTTGGTATAATTTAACCAAAATCGTAGTCATGTTTTAGAAAAGTTCAACAAATCTTCTGTGAAAAGGGTAGTTTGTAGTGGGGGATTTTCTAGTAAATTTTCATGTGGCATCTTTGAAAGATGCTGAATTTAAACACCAAGTCTCGTGTTTTATAAGTTCTCGTTTTTGAACTAAGCAAACGGACAATTTTTTTTCTCAAACTGCTGGTACTTTTGAGTCAGGAATTCTCAAAACGCGTATTTGCAGTGAAAAGTCGGTACTGCAGCCGGCAATATTGTACTTTTCTCCGACCCGCCCTATAGAATCCACCCTTCAATGCTAAATATCAAAAGTGGATTTTTCTTGGAGGTTTTGCTACTCACCAGACCGTAACAAAAGTGCCCTATTTCTTCCTCTTCCCTTTCACATCGCCCCAACAACACACAAGTTGGATCAGAACGTAAGCGGCGGCGGCGGCGGCGGCTATCTTGACGTTTCAAATATTCCTTTTTACTTTATACATGTCACTTAAAGTCGACCCAAATGGTGGGTCACCCGAGTCGCCTTTTGGGGCCCTTTACGTCCACCTTTTAGTCTGCCTGTGAATGATACAATTAATAAAAGATCTTATGTGTTACATTCGCACGGCTTTCTCTACCCAATAACGTTTATTACTTTCTCTACTATGCACGTAAGTGCTGGAAGTATTGCATTCCAATAAAAAATTCGATACCGAGATTTCACCGGAAATACTTGTTTTGAGGCCACCTGAATCCATAAAAAATCTGATGTGTTACATTCACATGACTTTCTCTACTCTTGTACAAACTATTTTTACAATCGCTTATTCTCCGTATGCTTCATGTTAATCGAGATATCGAAATGTTACCCTTATTGCTAATTTTCCTTTAGATGCAAGAAGAATATGGTAGGTTTTAAGCGATAGTCAAATGTTTTAAGAGCTGGTTGATTTGTGGAGTGAATAACGAATTCCCATTTGAGAAAACAAGTATTGAAAAATTTAAGGGAATAACAAGTAATGTCTCGAAAACGGTTCACTCAACAAAACAAATGTATATGACATAAATTGTGTATTTTAACGCGATCTACATTTGTTGTGTAGTAAAATTTTGTCTATCTCTTATGGTTTACCAGTTATGCAAAAGTCGTTCACAATGAAGAATACTTTTGGAGACATTCCCAGAAAATTCGAGATATACATTTTATTTTTCAAAGTATATTAAATATATGATATTTTAATCAAAATCGTTTGAGCCATTTTTGAGAAAATTAAACTTTTCGAAAAATGTTCCATGTAAAGGTTAATCTGGGTTGGGGGATTTTCTTGAAAACCTTTGTGTCGCATCTCTGGAAGATACTGAATCTAAATACCAAGTTTGGTGTTTATCCGACTGTTTGTTTCTGAGTTATGCTTTCACAGATAGACACACTGTCACACGCACGGACATGTTTCCAAAAATGCTTTATATGCATTCAGTGTACCTCAAAACAAATATTTTCGGTGAAATCTCGGTATCGAATTTTTTAGTGGAATGCAACACTTCCCCCACTTACTGTACGTAAGTAAAAAAATACATACATAAAGGTCCATATGTGTGTCTGTTTGTCCGTCTGTGAACACCATAACTCAAAAACGAAAAGTCGGATAAATACCGAGCTTGATCTTTGAGTTTAGTACCTTGCAAGGATGCGACACGAAGATTTTCAAGCAAGCCCCCACCCCACACTATCCTTTACATCTACCATTTTTCGTAAATTTTTATTTTCTCAAAAATGGCTCTAACGATTTTGATTAAAATATCATATATTTAGGATACTTTCATGGCAAATGAAATGTATATATTGAATTTTCTGTGAATATCCCCAAAAGTGCTCTTCATTCTGAATTACTTTGTGGCAGTATTTTATATCACAACACTGTAAATGCCAGAGTGATTGTAGTGTAAATTAACATTATTGTATGACAATGATTTGAGATGTTTGTTAATTATCAGCATTGTTAGGAAATAAGTTTACACGGCCTCACTGAAACTGACAATAGGAGCGAGTAACAATGTAACGATGGGGTGAGTTGTTTATTAATTAGAAGAGACAAGCAAATGACGTCAGATTAGCGCGCTTTTCTTAGAAATGGAGGGAATATCTTCCCTAGAGCATATGTGTTCGTAATTTTGATTGGATATAAAAATAGACGCTAATGTTGGCGCGTTTTATTAACCAATAGCAGCTCTGTTATAATGTTTAGGCATATCGGGGTGAGGGAGTATAAAAAGCTAAAGCCAGAGACGCATAACGCTCAGTCCAACAGAATCATTCGCGGGTTATACGTCGTGCAGTTCTACAGAATTATTCACAGGTTACACGTCGCCCAGTTCATCAGAATCATTCACGCGTTAAACGTCGCGCAGTTCTACAAAATCTCTCGCGTCGTAAAGTTAGTTAAAAGATGTGAAATGCGCGAATTAATAATGTGCGGCAAATAAGTGATTATAGTTACATTCGAAAATATAACAGTTTCAGTTAGGCATGTATCAAAAGTATATCTGTGAAATTAACGAAGTGTGACGGCAATAAAAGTGTAAAAAACAAATTCTTTTATCAGTGTTATCTTATAGTAACTACTCCTTTCCGTTTACACACCCTGTTCAAGAGATTTGCTCGACTGAGTAATAATAGCTAGCCGGAGGGCAAGGAACCCAAAATTGAAACTAGTAATACAATAACATCCGCTCAGCAATAAGATAACACGAAATTACCGCGGCAACTTTCGCATAACTGGTAAACCGCAAGAGATAGACAAAGTTTTGCTACACAAAAATGTAGATCGCGTTAAAATAAACAATTTATGTCATATGTATTTTTTTTTTTTTTTTTTTTTTTTTTGTGGAGTGAACCATTTCCTAGATATTCCTTGTTACTTATTTGAATTTTCCAATACTTGTACTTTTCCTCAAATGGGAATTCGTTATTCATTTTTTATGTCCTGGTAATACAAAGAGAATGGAATACTCCACATAGCAACCAGCTCTTAAAACATTTGACTATCGCTTAAAGCCTAGCAACTCCCCTTGCATCTACAAGAAAATTAGCAATAAGATTAACATCTCGATTAACATGAAGTAGATGGCGAATAAGCGTTTGTAAAAATAGTTGGTACTAGAGTAGAGAAAGTCATGTGAGTGTAACACATCAGATTTCTTTATATAGTTTCTACAAGTTGTTCTTACTTAAGGATATTCCTTTTTCTACCACGTACATAGCAGGTAGAGAATGTATTGCATTCCACCCAAAAATTGGATACCGGCATTTCACCGGGAATATATGTTTTGAGACTCCCTGAATCCAAAAACAATTTTTTTATGAAATAATCCGTGTGTGTGTATGTGTGTCTGTGAACAACATAACTCAAAAACGAAAAGTCAGATAAACACCAAACTTGGTATTTAGGTTCAGCACCTTTCAAAGATGCCACACGAAAACTTTCAAGAAAATTCCCCAGACCAAAATACCCTTTACATGGAACATTTTTTTATTTTTTTATTTTCTGAAAAATAGCGCTAACAATTCCGATTAAAATACTACATATTTAAGAAATTTACATGACACATAAAATGTGTATCTTGAATTTTGCGGAGAACAGCCTGTGAAGTGCTTTTCGTTCGAAAGGAATTTTGTATAATCTTGCATAATGTTAAGCTATAGACAAAAATTGTAGTTCTCTTTAAAACACACAATTTATTTTAAATTAAGTTTTTTCTGGCATAAGCCGTTTCTGAGATATCCGTTATTAAGGGTTCGAATTATTCAACACTTATCTTTCTTTTTAGGTCCCATCTATTTTCAGATGTTTCTCGCGATGTCAAGGAAACAGTATGGAATTTTAAGGCCAGCATATAGCGTCCAGTTGTTAAACATTTGACTATCGCTGTTCTCTTTCTATCTACAACGAAATGTGTAATGTAGCTGTTTCTGTAAACGCTTATTTGTGTTAAAATGAAGTAGACATAAGCTTTAGTAAGAGTAGTTTGTATACCCACTAATAAAGACAGAGGATAGAGAAAGTCATGTGAATGTAACACAGCAGATTTTTTTATCTACATAATGTTAACCGAGATAAACTTTTGCATAAAAATTTCATTACCTTAGAGCTCAAGGTTTTAGTGGAGTCAAGATGGCTGTATGGAATAGAGATATGAGGTTGGAAAGACATGGATATGTTACTGAATGTATTTTGTAAAATTAGTTTAAGAGTTCCATATAACTCTGCAGTGGAAGGGACTATGTTAGAATTAGGCAAAATGAGTGTACGAGGGATGATTATGGAAAGAGTGCTGAAATATTGGTTCAGAATTTATCACTTACCACAGGGACACATTTTGAAAGGTTGCTTGAACGTATAAGAAAACTTATTCACTCAAAGAATTGGCTAGGTGAAATCAGGAATCAACTTACAAAGGTGTATGGGAGTTATATGCTTAGGAAAATAGGGTATTTTGGCAGGATATTGGGAAGATATAGACAAACAAGAGAAGGTATTGTATGGTTTAAGCTTGGAGTTTAGAGGTTAAAAGGTTATACGGAAGGGACAGAAGAAGGAATTTGCCCTATATGCAGGGATAAAGAGGATGCAATCTATAGTTTATTAGAACGCAAAGGCACGGATATATCTGAAGGAAAGAGTTTATCTAAATCGTATGAGCTAATAGTTATAGAAAATAGTATTATTAATAGCGATAGGATCACGATACTCGATGGTATTTAAGTGTCTAATACTTTGAGATAAACCTTCGATTCTTTTAAATTTGTTAAGTTTTGCATTATTGAAAGCTGTTATCTTTAACTTTACGCTAGATAACGAACCAAAGGAATCGAGATTTCACGTTACTGCCTCGAACTTGTTAACATATAAGGGTTGTCCCAGAAGTACCCGACCTAACAAGGAAAACACAAAAATTTTGGGAAAAATCATCTTTATTTCTCTACATAGTCTCCTTTCAGCTCGATACACTTTTCCCAGCGATGTTCAATAGCTTCGATACCCTGTTTATAGTGGGAACCGTCGAGTTCTGTAAAACAGGCATTAACTGCAAACTCCAGCTCTTGCTTGTTGGCAAATCTTTAACCACCAAGCCATTTCTTCAACTTTGGAAACAGAATACAATCAGATGAGGCTAAGTCTGGCGAATAGGGTGCATGAGGAAGCAATTCGAGCTTTAACTCATTGATTTTGGTCATGGTGATAATGGATGTGTGAACTGGTGCATTATCTTGATGAAACAGAACTTTCTTTTTCGCTAAATGCGGTCCTTTTAGCTTGATTTCATCATTCAAGGCTGCAATAAGTTTCCATAATACTCGCCATTGATTGCTTTTCCTTTTTGAAGATAATCAATGAAAATTATCCCACGGGCATCCCAAAAAACTTACCTGCAGATGAAACTGTCTTCACCTTCTTTGCAGCCCAATCTACCCTTTCATTCCATTGTTTTGACTGTTCCTTCGTCCCAGGTGTGAACCCCTGTTTCATCCATGGTTATGAATCGACATAAAAACTTGGCTTTATTGCAGCGAAACATCGCCAAAAACTCCACTGAAACACCCTCACGACGCTGCTTTTGTTCCATTGTGAGTAAATGCGGCACCCATCTTGCGTACAGCTTTCTCTGTCTAAATTTTCAGTTAGTAGGCGATATACAGCACTTTTTGAAATGTCTACGATGTCTACTAGCTCGAGAACTTTCAGTCGATGGTCATCCAATACCATTTTGTGGATTTTCCTCACAATTTCTGGCGTGGTCACCTCATTTGGTCGACCACTGCGATGTTCGACTTGGCAGCTCGTACGGCCTCACTTAAACTCTGCCACCCAATATTTTACTGTTGTAAACGAAGGAGCAGACTCCCCCGGAGTAGAAGCTGGCTCAGTTTTAATATTAGTTGGACTAAAGTATTGTATCACATAACGATGACCAGTTTTATCCATGTTTACAAATTCGCTGAGAGAGTTCACTATTAATGGCTGCCAAACAATTACTAAACAACATAGCATCGACTAACTTCAAACTTAAGCTTTATAAGGGTGGTGCTTTCTACCATAGTCATTTGTTTGAAACAACAACCGCTATATATACATTCAGGTCGGGTACTTCTGGGACTGCCCTCGTATCATGAAGTTTAAAACACGGTTAAAATGAGGTCGAGCAAAAAGTGACAAAACTTTGGAAATTTTACCTATGAGTAGCCTTAAACACGTGTAAATGTCATGTCCCAGCACTCTAGCAACTGCGCCACCAGTCCCAAACCCAATACAGCTTCTATAAGTGAATATATAGAATTATAACTATCATATTCTTATTCTTTAAGTAGTTTAAGGGTGAATAACACGCAGTGTGCCCCTCGCAGAATAAACATTCATTAGTATTGAAATTTGTAGTATAACTTAATTATATCGCATGCGCAGATTAAATTATACAGTCGTTGTTGTCGCTCGGCGAACTGCATTTGTAATGAAATCTAATTGTAGATTTGTAATTAACGTTTCCAGTTGAAGGAGGCCTTGGAAACATTCCGAGCGTAAAGAATGTGCAGGTGACTTAGCTCAGCGTCGTCTGCTGAGGATGGTGGGGGGGGGGTTTACACAAGGACGGAGAAACAAGCATTAACGGAATATTGCTCGTAAATTCCAACCACCGACATTTCCAGATAAATAATGTTTCTAAAAGAAACGCGTTTTCTAGCAAGTAAAAGATAGATATCATTAAATTTCAAGAAATCTGATGTGGTACATTCACATGACTTTCTCTACCCTCTATCGTTTATTTGTGGGTGTACAAACTATTCTTATTAAAGCCTATTGCTTTCTCTACCACGTATATAGTAGATAGAAGTGTTGCCGTATAGGACCGTGTTGATATGTGTCTGCGAACAGCATTACTCAAAAACGAAAAGTCAGATAAACACCAAAATTGATATTTAGATTCACTGCCTTCTGAAGGTGAGACAAAGATTTTTAAAAAAATCTCTCGAACATAAACTATCATTTACATGGACATTTTTCTAATTTATGATTTTCTAAAAAAAATGGGTGCAACGATTTTGTTTAATATACCATATATGAAGGACATTTACATGACGAATAAAATGTTTAACTTGAATTTTCTGTGAATACCTTTTGAAGTCCTCTTAATTTGGAAGGAATTTTGTATATTCTTGTATAACTAGTAAACGTTCAGCGATAGAAGAAAACGTACTACACTAGAAATATACATGTTTAAAATTCGGAATTTATTTCAAATAACTCTTTTGTGACACCAGCCATTTCTGAGATAAACATTTAAATTGAGTTTTATTTATGGATGCTCTTTAACTACTGTGGTCCTAGGCGTCCCATTTGAGGCAGTATTTTTAACACTTAAATGATTTCAGTCTAATTTTATAATATATATAATTCAATAACAGCCCGCCTTAAAACAATATGTGTATTTAACAATATATAAAAAGTGTATGTAACAGTCATTGCATATGCTTATATTATTGTATACATGTTCAATAATGTTATGTGAATACATTGTGTAATATAATAATGTAGGAGCTGTGAGAATAATAGGTGAAAAGTTGCTAACAATGAGGTAACCTTTAGGCAATAATGAATTTGAAAGTTTAAATGCTACTAGTCATTATTGGAGCAACAATAATGTAAATTTTAAGACAGTTATAAAATTAGCCAATCAACAATCAGAAAAAGCTTTAGTTAAATGAAGGTATTCTATTGAATTAGGAATAGCCAATCAGAGAACTTGGAATACAGAAATTTACAAGCTTAGGCGGTTGAAATTGAAACGGAAACTCTAGGCCGAGCCCTAGAAACTGTAATTATAGATAATTTTATTAATTAATTTTTATTGATGTTAAATCATACTATGTACATATATTTTTCTTTTACTGCTTGTATAGTTTAAGAAGGGTGATTTAACGTTATGTGTGTATCTAGGTTACTAATATTAGAAGAGTTATACATTGTTTAATGTAAATAATTTAAGCGTAATGTTAAAATACTGTCCACGACGAAATGTTTTAGCTACAGGAACAGTGTCTTCGAAGGCAGAAAATCTAGTTTTACGATGTCTCTCTGGTCGCAGGGGCATTGTTCATACAGCGAGGGTGTAGAGTCTTTGTCCTTTTATACGATAATTCGCCGTGACCAAGTGAGAGAGACAACTAGCTTAACGGTAAATTTAGGAAAAGCCGCGATTTACGTTAAATTTGGACCAATGAGATCCCTGTAAGTTTATACGAAATAGCGAGACGCGTCGAGTGGCGCTAAAAATGGACCAATAGGAAAGGAAGCAGCCCCAGAAGCCTGCGACTATAAATGGATCTGTTAGGAACAAGTTGGGGGCATTTCATTTTGGCATTTTGTCATGTGTGGGTCATTTGTCATGTAGTCAGGGAACATTTTGCAAACTACAGGCAGGGAGAGATGCTGCAGGATGTTTGAGACATATCGCGCCAAAAGTGAATGAAGACAGTTTTCGAAACACACCTAAGAATCGCTACTCGTAAAGAGATAATAAGCATATTTAAACTTCGCGTCATATCCGCGCCGCGTTTTAACAGCGGTGGACAGTATTTTAACGGCGGCAATATCAGTGTTGTGTGCTACGTGGAGTAGTTAAATAAAAGAAATTGCAGTGTCATCTTTTCGTAACCAAAGCACGTCTATTTCTCCTATTACCACGACCCGAGATCTACGCTTCCTTTACCAAGGATAAGTCCATGCTCCCACCTAGTTTTAAAGAAAATTACAGCAGCTAGCCGAGGATAAAATTGCAGAGAACCAGCATACTGCGAACATCTGGAGACAACATGGAGGATGCAGCAAGGTAAGCCGTGAGCAACGGGCATCAACAAGAACCACGACATCGGGCAGGAGGTGACTGCCGCAAAATCAATTCAGTTACCTGCAAACAGTGTTCCTAACCGGACGCGAGACACGTCCTCGAGAAGTATAGTATATATTCGTGTGAGACGAAAATAGTTTACGTATTAAAAATTGCAAGTATTTAATAAAAACATCTCACAGCTCTCTCTCTCTCTCTATGTATGTATGTATATATATATATATATATATGTATATATAGTGAATAGTTATTTAAATTGTATCAAGCATTAATAGAAGGAGTGAAATGAATTATAATCTTTGTAAGCCTACATTCTTAGTCGCACCACAATCCTGCTAAGAGAAACGTGTCTCTAACAATAGATAATACTGACGCAGCCGAGGCAAACATAAATATATAATACTTAAAGAAACAGTCAAATTACAAAGTTAATATTTTAAAAAAGAATTGGGGCAAAGGCTACCGGGTACCAAACGTGCGGTTGCAAATACTTCAAGTGTTCGGCTCCCCAACAGTTGAAATATAATACAACTCCTTCAATACAACTTCTTCAAATTGATTCCCAAAGCGTGGTGCAAACTCCTACAACAATTCTACTTCTTCAAATTGGCGCCAAAACGTGGGGCTAATTAAAAAAACGTAAAAAAAAAAAACATTCTTCTTCAAATTCTACATTGGGCGTGAAAGGCCGGTAATTTTGCTCAGAGGCTTCTTTATCAGACTTGAGGTTCTTTTACGTGCCGTAAATCTACCACACAGGACCACCGGTTTTACTTCCCTTGCGAAGGAAGCCGTGTTAAGAATTTTTACGCCCGAAAAAAATACATCGCCCTCCGCCGGGTTTGAACCCGCGACCTCGGTAACTAGACGCTAGCACGGTACCATTAGTCCACGGAGGACGACATTTCTGAGATATCCGTTATTAATGGTTGGAATTGTTCATTACTTGGTCATTCTTTAAATGTTTCTCGCGATGTCATGGAAACAGTATGGAATTTTAAGGCAGCAAATAGCGTCCAGTTGTTAAACATTTGACTATCGCTGTTCTCTTTCTATCTATAACGAAATGTGCAATGTAGCTGTTTCTACAAAGGTTTGATTGGATGAAATGTAGTAGATATAAAAAAATCTGATGTGTTACACTCACATGATTTTCTCTACTCTTGTACAAACTATTTTTACAAACGTTTATTCTCCATATGCTTCATGTTAATCGAGATGTTAATCTTGTTGCTAATTTTCTTGTAGGTGCAAGGGGAATATGGTAGGCTTTAAGCGATAGTCAAATGTTTTAAGAGCTGGTTGCTATGTGGCGCATTCCATTCTGTTTGCATGTCCAGGACTTAAAAAAAATGAATAACAAATTTGAGAAAAAGTATAAGCATTGGAAAATTTAAGGGATTAAGAAGCAATATCTCGAAAATGGTTCACTCAACAATGTATATGACAAACTGTGTATTTTAACGCGATCTACATTTTTGTACAGTAAAATTTTGTCTACCTCTTATGCTTTACCAGTTATGCAAAAGTCGTTCAGAATGAAGAATACTTTTGCAGACATTCCCAGAAAATTCAAGATATACATTTTATTTGTGATGAAAGTATCTTAAATATGTGATACTTTAATCAAAATCGTTAGAGCCATTTCTGAGAAAATGAAACTTTTCGAAAAATGTTCCATGTAAAGGATAATCTTGGGTGGAGTGATTTTCTTGAAAACCCTCGTGTCGCATCTCTGGAAGATACTGAACCTAAATACCAAGTTTGGTGTTTATCCGACTGTTCGTTTCTGAGTTATGCTGTTCACAGACACACACACACACACGGACATGTTTACAAAAATGCTTTTTTTGGATTCAGGGGGTCTCAAAACATGTATTTCCTGTGAAATCTCGGTATCGAATTTTTGGGTGGAATACAACACTTCCCCTACTTACTATACGTAGTAGAGAAAGTAAAAAGCGGTTCGCAATGTGATTGCTTTGTAATTCCATGCGCTTTGCATGATCAGGATAAAAATCTGATGTGTTACACTCACATGACTTTCTCTACTCTTGTACAATCTATTTTTACAAACGCCTATTCTCCATATGCTTTATGTTAATCGAGATGTCAATCTTATTGCTAATTTTCTTGTAGATGCAAGGGGAATATGGTAGCTTTTAAGCGATAGTAAAATATTTTAACGCTGGTTGCTATGTGGCGAATTCCATTCTCTTTGCATGTTCAGGACATAAAAAAATGAATAACGAATTTGAGAAAAAGTATAAGTATTGGAAAATTTAAGGAAATAACAAGCAATATCTCGAAAACGGTTCACTCAACAAAAGAAACGTATATGACATAAGTTGTGTATTTTAACGCGATCTACATTTTTTGTGTAGTAAAATTTTGTCTATCTCTTATGGTTTACCAGTTATGCAAAAGTCGTTCACAATGAAGAATATTTTTGGAGACATTCCCAGAAAATTCGAGATATACATTTTATTTGTCATGACAATATCTTAAACATATGATATTTTAATCAAAATCGTTAGAGCCGTTTTTGAGAAAATTAAAATTTTCGAAAAATGTTCCATGTAAAGGGTAGTCTGGGGTGGGGGGATTTTCTTGAAAACTTTCGTGTCGCATCTCTGGAAGATACTGAACCTAAATACCAAGTTTGGTGTTTATCCGACTGTTCGTTTTTGAGTTATGCTGTTCACAGACACACAGACACACAGACACACAGACAGACAGACACACAGACACACAGACAGACACACACACGGACATGTTTCCAAAAATGCTTTTTTTGGATTCAGTGATTCTCAAAACATGTATTTCCGGTGAAATCTCGGTATCGAATTTTTGGGTGGAATGCAATACTTCCCCTACTTACTATACGTAGTAGAGAAAGTAAAAATGAATAACGAATTTGAGAAAAAGTATAAGTATTGGAAAATTTAAGGAAATAACAAGCAATATCTCGAAAACGGTTCACTCAACAAAAGAAACGTATATGACATAAGTTGTGTATTTTAACGAGATCTACATTTTTTGTGTTGTAAAATTTTGTCTATCTCTTATGGTTTACCAGTTATGCAAAAGTCGTTCACAATGAAGAATACTTTTGGAGACATTCCCAGAAAATTCGAGATATACATTTCATTTCTCATGACATTATCTTAAACATATGATATTTTAATCAAAATCGTTAGAGCCATTTTTGAGAAAATTAAAATTTTCGAAAAATGTTCCATGTAAAGGGTAGTCTGGGGTGGGGGCATTTTCTTGAAAACCTTCGTGTCGCATCTCTGGAAGATACTGAACCTAAATACCAAGTTTGGTGTTTATCCGACTGTTCGTTTTTGAGTTATGCTGTTCACAGACACACACACAGACACACACACACAGACACACACACACACACAGACACACACACACGGACATGTTTCCAAAAATGCTTTTTTTGGATTCAGGAGGTCTCAAAACATGTATTTCCGGTGAAATCTCGGTATAGAATTTTTGGGTGGAATGCAATACTTCCCCTACTTACTATACGTAGTAGAGAAAGTAAAAAAATGAATAGTAATTTACTGCTTGAAGAAAAGGGATGTTTTTTGAAAATTTAAAGCAATAACAAAGAATAGCTCGGATGTGTTATTCCACAAAATCTACATTTTTTGTGTAGTTAGATTTTATAATCTCTTACGGTTTACCAATTATATGAAAGTCATTCAGAATGAAGAGCACTTCACAGGCATGTGTCCTAAACTTAGAGTGTTTTTTATGAAAAATTTTAGAGCCCCTTTTAGAAAATAAAAATATAAACAATTTTTCTGTGTAAAGTGTAGTTTGGGGCGGTAGGATTTTCTTGTAGATCTTCGTGTCGAATCTTTGGATGATGCTGAACCCAAATACCAAGTTTTGTACTTAACCACCTTTCATTTTTGAGTTTTGCTGTTCACAGAGCATGGATCTTTTTTTTTAAATTGCTTTTTTGGATTCAGTGGGGATTAAAGAGTATTTCCGGAGAAATTTCGACATCAATTTTTTGGTTGGAATGCAATAAAGAAGATAAAATCTAAAAAAAAAAAAAGAACAGGAACTTTGTCGATGTTTATTAAAATATTAATAAGAATTAAAATCGCTATCTTTTTATTGGTGTTGATTTTTACACCCTCTAATAGAATAAACATCGGGAGGGGGCGCCCATTACCCATTCGAATTTATATCAAGGCTTCCTTTGTGTGAGTGTAAGAGTAATGATTGAAAGTGGAGTTACTGCGTTTTGTTTTATTCTCTAAGACCTCCACTTCAGTCCCAGTTATGTTTAACGAACAGTTTTACAAAGGTTTCTTTTGAAAACGTTTTTACAGGATATCTTTTGCTCTACATGCGTGTTTTCTCTCTCAAAGTGAGGGATGTTATTCTAACTGAAGAAATTAACGAATGTGGCACAGAAACCGTTTATACGTACCCCTGTTAGGTTTTACAATCACCCCCTGTAGTGACGACACTAATTGGGAGGGAGGGAAGCACGCGCATGATACTCTAACAACCAGCGCTAAGTGGGAACTCCATGACAAAAGACGAACGGGAAGTAAAGTGTTTTGTTATAGTTAGTGCGTCCTTAATGATGATAGATCTCGCGAGGCCTGCTTTAACACGCGAGCCTTAATTTCTCAGCGGAAATCCCTAAAACGTGGCACAATAACATCACCAAATATTTAAAGGAATTTTCAAGGGAACATGAAAGAAGCTTGTCAATCAGTAATCTCTGGCATTTTTTGAGCATATCAGACAGTCGGTGGTGAGGAATCAACTACGCAGTCAGATAAAGGGAGGGCTTTTGTTTGGATGCGTGGCCTAAAGGGAATTTTGTCACTGGGAAGAAGCACACTGGTTGAGTCGGATATTTATAGCGCATATAAATTATAACTACAATATTGGTTCCAGGACAACATGATGACTGATATTAAGGAAATTGATAACTTATGCACAAACATTTCCTCCAGGAACATTTTGCCCATATGACATTTCACCCATGGAGCATTTAAAAGAATGAAACTTTGTCAATTAAAACTTCAGCTTTTCCCCGCAACTGTTTACATTGCTAAATTTGAAATGTTTTGTTAACATTGTTAAATTCGACAGGCTATTCTTCACATAAAATCACTACTACGCTTGTAAATTCCACTAGGAGAAAACCTATTTTGGATGTACCTATTGTGGCGTGTATTGTCTCACCAGACACATTATTGCATCGTTTGCGACTGCATTGTTGGGGTAATTCTTTCGGCTGGGGTTTTAAGTTCGTCTGGCGTGACGACTCGCCACCATCTAGTTGGTGATCCTAGTTTGCGGTGGAGATTGGAGGAAGTGTGCGTTACTTCCTTTATGTTGTGTGGTTAGTGTCACTTTTAGGTCAGTGTTTGGTATGCAAGATTGTATGTGAATTGTGTGAATGGTGTCTCGTGTGTGTAGGATCTCCCCTCAATTTTTTTCCTTTTTATCTTTTGTGTGTGATGTAGGGGCACCGTGTTTATACCGAATAAACCTCAGGTAATGTTATACATGTGAAATTCTGTGTATTTTGTCATAACTATCCCAGGCCTGCTCTAGAATGGGTAGTTTAAGATTCTGGTCCTCTTGCTGCCATTGCAGCTATACCTCCCAATGTATATATTTAATGCCTAGTTGCAAACTTTTTGGCCTCACACCAGTATATAACACTATTACAGGTGCCATTTTCACTCCTATAACAAAAGTAGGGCTAGAAAATACTGGCGTTGCGAGCAGCGCGAAGTTTGCACAGCATCTGCTATAACAAATGTTGATGTGGACAGAGAAATAGCTGTGAACACTACACGGAACCACAAGCATGAGAGCGATCGTACAGCCTGATATCCTCCTCAGAACTGGAATGAGTGAGTTTGAAATCTACCGACAAACTTCGGGGGGTGATTCCTGACTGAAAATGGACCACAAAACTTCATATCACCTTGTGTCCGGGAATGCATAGTTTCCACTGTAGATAGCACTGAAGAACGACATCAAACAAACAGCCCTGGCACACAGTACATGGTCTGAATCCCATCTTTGTCACAACAGATGTTCAAAGTGGCCTCAGTTTGATGCAATGAACCCGTTCACACTTCGCATCATGGATTGCTTCACTCGTTTGAATGTTCTGGGCTGGGAACAACGTGGACACGCTGTTGAAGGGTTTGAATATCATGGACAGGCTCACTAAACACAACGATTTTCAGATGCTCCCACAAGTAAAATTCCAGAGGGTAAAGTCCGATGATTGAGCAGACCTGCAACAGGGCCTCTACATCCCATCCAACGTGGGGAAGATGTTCTTGAGGTGTCGACGGGAGTGGGCTGGCACTCCATCGTGCAGCTGCCACATTGCCTGTCGCATCGTCAAAGGTACATTCTCCAGCAATGGAGGTAGAGTGCTTTGCAGGAAGTGCAGATACGTTTCTTCGTTGTGGAAGAAGAACTGGTCCAAGTCTAAGAGGTTTAGTTGTACCTCCTATAAGGGCTGATAGTGCGCATAAGATTGTTTTATTACTGAAAATTGTAAAAGTGAAGATTGTTATAGGTCACGCCACGGATTTTGGCGTGTGAAAATGTTAATGGAAAGCTACGATGCGAGTCATTTACCGTTATAGATGTATGAAACATACAGGGCTACAGCTCGAAGAAGGTGCAAGTTAGACGGAAGTTGTATACAGTGGAAGGAACTGGACAGAAGGAACCACGTGTTACTTGCAAGGGAGGTGTTGAAACATCAGGGGGCTGGCTGACTTGACTAGCCCTGAAGGTCCTTGGCGAGGCCTATACCATATGTCATATAGTTCAGTGAAGATAATATGTCGTATATTTTATATCCTCTTATTGTGTGTATTAATTATTGTTTTGTAACAAGGAATTTTCCAGAAACATTAAACGTTTCTAAAGCTATTCCACTTTATAAGCAAGATAAAACATTCCAATTACAGTCCTATATGTTCAACAGTGATTGAGAGTATTATGGAGACACAAATTTATGGGAGTGGGGGCCAAAAGGTTTCTAGCTAAAAGTATTACATTTTAATTACCACAGCATACACATTGGAGACATAGCTACAGAAGCAGTGAGAGGACCACGACTTTCCAGTGCAGGCGTAGGGTATTTATAACAAAATACACAGAATTCACATTAACTGTGGTTTATTCAATAAAACACGGTGTCCCTACATCGCACACAAAAGAGATAAAGAAAGAAATGAGGGGAGATGCTACATTCACACTCTTCACATACAACTTCACTCACTCGACTCTCAAACAAAAGTGAGGCTAACACAACACAAAGAAAAGCAGTGCTATCCTATTCCCCCTCTCCAACCCTCGGACTGGGGAGCGTCATGCCAAATCGAACTTCAAACCCAAAGCCGAAAGAATTATCCCAACAATGCTTTCGCAATACAACGCAATAATGTGTCTGGCATGGCAATAGCTACTAATTACCTAATACGCCACAGTATTCTAGAAAAAGTGGCTTATTGTACGGAGAATAAATTCGGTTTTAGGGTTTTACAAGTAATCGGAATACTACTAAATAAATACCTAATTTATCAGCTTATTTTGAATGCTTCTGAGTATCATGAATCTGTATATGTACTATATTTTGTGAGCAAATAGAGCTTTTGATTGTGTTAGAGATGATCAATCATTAGACACCATTGCAAATTTCGGGATGAATGGTTACAACTGAAATTAACAGATGGTACCAGGATGGACCAGGGACTCGCATGGAAAAAGCACATACTGCAAATATGGGGTAAAGTCAACGCCCAATTAGGCAGTCCATCAACATGGACTCCCAGTTAAACCTTATACTGGGACTCACGCTATACTAAACGTTGATACGCCCAATGCTGCGCCAGTATGAGGATATGCCGCCAAAGCATACATAAAAGATTACAATCTTTCCAAAACCAAATACTACGAATGATAACTAAGGTACGTTACATAGCTCCATCAGACATATTACACGAAGAGATTAAAATGCACAGAGTAGAGGTATTCATTAAGAAACTGCGGTCTCGTCACAACCCGTTAATAAAAGCCACTATTCGATAAAACATCATCACAAGACCACTCAGAAGAAATACAACACTTTCTCGACAAACTTCTACAATTAAGACATTGATACAGGAGTAATACTAGCTATATCCCATTATTAATTTTTTTACTTCTTCTTACCTTTTGTTTCAGATCTAGCCCGTTGCAGAGCACTCAAGTCGGGAGAAAGGCCTCCCACCATGATCGACGTGGGCAGCGAAAGACGAGCCGCGACATTATGGAGTCGGTCACATAGACGACATCAGCTACTACGTGGACAACGAGCCTCACGAAGGACGGAGAGCCGGAATCAAAACCACGGGCGACTGTGCACATCTGACGAGCAGGGATCACCTGCAAAGACCGCCACATGGAGTAACAATACTTTATCACACATTAGCATATTTACATTAATAACACCTGAGCTCTAACTCACGAGGCAGTATTTTTAACATTTAAATGATTTCAGTTTAATTATATAATATATAAATTCAATAACAGCCCGCCTTAAAGCAATATGTGTATGTAACAAGATATAAAATGTATGTAACAGTCATAGTATATGTTTATATTATTGTATACATGTGTAATAATGTTATGTGAATGTATTACGTAATTTAATAATGTAGGAGCTGTGAGAATAATAGGTTAAAACTTGCTAACAATGAGGTAACCTTGAGGCAATAATGAGTAAGAAAGTTTAATAATGCTACTAATCATTATTGGAGCAACACTAATGTAAATTTTGAGACAGTTTATAAATAGCCAATCAAAAACCAGAAAAAAGCTTAAGTTAAACGAAAGTATTCTATTGGGCTAGGATTAGCCAATCAGAAACTAAAATGGAGTAAAATTTACAAATTCAGAAGTCAGTTGCTTGTAGACAGTGTTCCTAACCGGACGCGAGATGTCGAAAGTAGTTTACGTGTTAAAAAGTGCAAGTAATTAACAAAAGAATCTCACAGCTCTCTATATCAGTGAAGTGTTATTTAAATCGTGTCAAACATTAATAAATGGAGTGAAGAAAAACTTAAAATCTGTGTAAGCCTACATTCTTCAGTCGCACCACTCCCTGCTAAGACATTCATGTCTCTAAAGAATATAAATACTGACGCAGCCGAGGCAAACATAAATATATAATATTTAAAGAAACAGCCAAAATTACAAAGTTAATATTTTTAAACTTGGGGCAAAGGCCACCGGAAAGTACATTTGGGGCGAAGGCTACCAGAAAATTTTTACCATACGTGCGGTTGCAACTACTTCAAGTTCGGCTCCCCAAAAGTCGAAATATAACACATCTTCTTCAAACTGAATTTCCATACGTAGCAGCAACAAAACTTCTTCAAAGTGGCTCCCAAAGTGTGGGGCAGATAACAATAAAAACAACTTCACTCAGTAGAATATAAGTAGCTTTAGTTAAGACTACAAATATAACTAGCACGTACTCCCTGCGCACACTCACAATATTAGAAAATAAGCATTTAACATCAACAACATTAACACATTATCTTCACTGGTATTGTTCAGGTCTCGTGGACAGTTAACCACTGACGCGCTCGCATGCAATGCCAGTAACTTAGCTACACACATATAACCGGGGTGCTATGCGGGACCCAACTAATGCATGTACACACATAGTACACAGTAATGCACAATTAACACGTGGAGGGGTTTTTAGTGGGTATTTCGCGATTGAGCGGCGAGCCCCACATATCCCCCCAGCCATTGCACACCGGCTTGCGGTTGAATGCAGTAATGCGTTTTCCCCCACGAAAAAATCGTATGTTTTAAATAGTAGATTATTTGTGAAAAATTAATGATACTCGGAACTCGGGATGATTAGGCACGGTGTGCCTCAGGGACCTGTACTTTGACCGATTATGTTTTTGATCAAGGTTGATGAACTATACGAAAATGTACCTGCTCGCTCCATAGCTGATGACAGACTTCTATGGTCAAGAAATATACTCAACAGATTTGGAAAACGTGCACTAATTATACTTTATCCACTGCAAACGCTTGGTTTAATAAATGTGCATTTATCTTAAATGAAAATAAAACAAAAACTATTTCCTTTACTTTGAAATATAGTCAGGTAAACCAGAGCTTAGAATTTTTGTGGATAATTCCTTGACCTGGCAAATCATAGTATCGATCATGGTATTATAACTTACTTTTGCGAAATTTAATTAATTTAGTTCCGATCTTAAGATATCACATTTTTCTTATTTTCAAATATCTATTAAATACGGCTTATGGGACAATTCAGCACATATCTGTAAAATATTCAGTTATTTAAAAAAATGGCGGTAAGAACTATGTGAAAAAGTATCCCCAAAGTTCATTGCAAACCAATATTTACAAATTAAAAATCTGATGTGATGCATTTCTACCCTCTATCTTTATTAATAGGCACACAAACTATTCTTACTAAAGCTTATTACTTTCTCTACTATGTATAGTAAATAGGGGAAATATAACATCCACCCAAAAAATTGATACCGAGAATTCACCTGAAATATATGTTTTGAGGCCCCCTGAATTTAAATAAAGCATTCTTTAAAATAACCGCATGTGTGTGTTTGTATGCCTGTGAAAAACAAAACTCAAAAACGAAATGTCGGATAAATACCAAACTTGATATTTGAGTTTAGTATTTTTCAAAAAATGTGTCACAAAGATTTTCAAGAAATATCCCCACCCCAACTACCGATTACATAGAACATTTTTCGAATCTTTGGATTTTCTAAAAAATAATGGCTCTAACGATTTGGATTAAATGCCATATATTAAAGATATGTACATGAAAAATAAAATGTAATCATAAATTTTCTGGGAATAGCCCGTGAAGCTCTTCATTCGTAAGGAATTTTGTATAACCGATAAACGTTAAGCGATAGACGAAAACTACTACACAATTTACTTAAATAAGTTTTTTCTGACATAAGCCTTTTCTGAGATATCCCTTATTAAAGGTTTGAATTGTTAAGCTTTAGTAAGAATAGTTTGTTTATCCACTAATAAAGATAGAGGGTAGAGAAAGTCATATGAATACATCACATCTTTTTTTATATCTACTACATTTTAATCCAAATAAACCTTTACAGAAACAGCTACATTACACATTTCGTTATAGATACAAAGAGAACAGCGATAGTCAAATGTTTAACAACTGAACGCTATATGCTGGCCTTAAAATTCCATACTGTTTCCATGACATCGCGAGAAACAACTGAATGTTGACAGAACTTAGAGAATGACCAATAAATGAGCAATTCGAACTTTTAATAACGGATATCTCAGAAATGGCTATGCCACAAAAATGTATTTGAAATAAATCATGAGTTTTAAAGAGATCTATATTTTTTGCGGTACGTTTTCTCTATCGTTAACGTTTATTAGTTATACAACATTACACAAAATTCCTTCCGAATAAAGAGGACTCCCTAGGCTATTCCCAGAAAATTCAAGATATAGATTTTATCTGTGATGTAAACTTCTTTCATAATTATATATACATGGTCCTCAAAATTGCCAATACACTCCTTTCATATATATTTGAATTGGGTAGATCGTCCCTAAAACATATTATTTCCGGTTGGCTCTTAGTCACACCATTTTACAATTTAAGTAAATTCTTTTCAGAGAAATTTTCGGCATGAGTTGAATATTATTTGTAATTTTTATGTGTTATATTATATCTGTAATTGACAAGAACAGGTTTGCATACTTTTTATAACTATTGTTCATTGCACCGTACATGCTCAGCGACATGTATATAAATTAAATTCAATTAAACAAATTAATCGCGAAGCGCTGTGTTGTTGGAGTGCTAGCATGTAATAGCTGTACATGTGTATGCAGTCCTTTAGATTCTGATACGAGCAGTATATAAACAGGTTACATACACTGTTTTATGCTATCCTAGCATTATAAATTATCTAGCTGGCTTACTTGGCGTTGCAAGGTTAGTTTTTTAAACTCTAATGACGAATTAATTAATTTCATATACGTCCCTCCGTTCTTTATGAAATTATTATACAATATTCTAGTGGACTTCTATGTTGAATTCTCCCCTTTACCCCATATAAATGTAATTTCGTACAGTTCTGGCTGTTCTTAATAACGCATGAAAAATTCCCAGATATTCACACACAAGGATGTGAAACATCAGCGGAACGTCTGACTTCCTTAACTTCCCTCCGACACTCTTCTAAGTTATGGAAATGCTGTATAGTCTATAAGTATCTTTGGCGGTGGAACAATAATCAGTCACAATGGTCGAGTAATTTGTTAGATAATTATATTATCTTATTTTACTCCCATAGTTATTTAATAACATAAAAGCTACACAATTTTACATAATACAGGGATCATACATACACAACTAAATAACATTCCGCAGTTCAAAGCACAAAATTAGAAACTAAGTCTGCGATCATGGAGAAAAATATTGGGTAAACTGAATTACTAGGGTCCGTCTTGCTAACCTTAGGTTTTTGATAGGCCGGAGACACTAAGCCGCATAGCGAAGCGAGGACATGTCTTTTAGAGTAGAGGAGTGGAGCAGTTGCAGCCAAGAGAAGCGACGACAGGGCGTTGCAGTAGGGTCTGCGCGTCTAAAACTGGAATAATTTGCCGATTATTTATAGAACCGTTACTGTAACAATCCACATTTATTCCAATGCACACGAATAAGGTAATTTAATCACTCTCCTTTAAGTTTTAATCACAATTTTTCAAACGGAACCCAGTAGTGCAAAAAGGCCAAATCATCTTGCCAGTTAACAAAATATTAGTTGATTTCTCTCTCTGTACATTTATTTAGCATTACAATAATGCTTGATTGCAACATAAACATAGAGGAAACAACGCAAAACTTTCTTATATGAGGGTTATTAGAAGGTTTTGACATCCAGAAACTTCAGCACATACATCTATAGAATTAAAATAAAGGTTTTTGTATGTTTCATTGCATACACATCTGCAGTATTTGATAAATGCCTATTAAAGAAACAAATATAACACAGGATCGACTGTCGCTTTTTAAACTCATTTCTTCTGTTTGTTGAAGTATTATGTCACGGCCATCTATGTATATTCCTTTGAAACAAATATAACTGGCTTTTATTTTTATACTCTGTGAAGTAACAACAACTTTTTTCTACTCCATGGCATTTTCAACCAGAAGCCAAGGCCTCCTTTGTAAGCATGTTATTTTACAACTCCAAGCTGTTCTATTCAAGTGCAAGGGCTTTGTAAAGCGTTTTTAATACTTTATTAATGCATGAACTGAAAGTAGAAGATGTTTCATAGTCCAATATCTGTCCGAACCAATTGGGCTTTTCAACGGTGAAACAATTATCAAAATTGGCTGAGTGGTTTTTGACATTACTCTACATTCATAAACAAACACACACACACACTAAGTTTCTTTCTTTATAATATTAGCACAGAAAGTAAATTCCAAAATTAGGGAATTGAGGCAGTATTTTTAACACTTAAATGATTTCAGTCTAATTATATATATATATATATATATATATATATTCAATAACAGCCCGCCTTAAAGCAATATGTGCATGTAACAATATATAAAAAGTGTATATTACAGTCATTGTTTATATTTATATGAGTGTATCCGTGTGTAATAATGTTATGTGAATATATTATGTAATTTAATAATGTAGGAGCTTTGAGAATAATCGGTTAAAAGTTGCTAACAATGAGGTAACAATGAGGTAACCTTGAGGCAATAATGAGTTTGAGAGTTTAAATGTTACTTGTGATTCTTGGAAGCAATAATGGAATTTTAGTGACAGTTTATAAAAATAGCCAATCAACAACCAGAAAAAGCTTTAGTTAAATGAAGGTATTCTATTGCACTAGGAATAGCCAATCAGAGACTTGAAATACAGAAATTTACCAGTTTAGTCGGTTGAAATCAGTTCAGTTGCCTGCAAACAGTGTTCCTAACCGGACGCGAGACACATACTCAAGAAGTGTAATACGTATTCCTGTGAGACAAAAATAGTTTGCGTGTTAAAATGTGCAAGTAATTAATCAAAAGAATCTCACAGCTCTATATCAGTGAAGTGTTATATAAATCGTGTCAAGCATTAATAAAAGGAGTGAAGTAAAAATTATAATCTGTGTAAGCCTACATTCTTCAGTCACACCGCTCCCTGCTAAGACGTTCATGTCTCTAAAATAAATACTGACGCAGCCAAGGCAAACATAAAAACATAATATTTAAAGAAACAGCCAAAATTACAGAGTTAATATTTTTTTAAACTTGGGGCAAAGGCCACCTGAAAGTACATTTGGGGCGAAGGCTACCAGAAACCGGGTACTATACGTGTGGTTGCAAACAACTGCTACAAGTTCGGTTCCCCAACAGTTGAAATATAATACAACTCCTTCAATACAACCTACTTCAAATTGACGCCTAAAACGTGGGGCTTATAAAGAACGTAAAAATAAAACTTTATTCTCAGAAATAAACTTCAATTGTATTTTGTTACTAAGGGTGCCAATACGTGAAAGTTTAAAATGTTACAGTTTTTATTTAAATGTTTTCAGAATTTTGCTTTTGAGAAAAGAACATTTTATCTTACTCTCATTATACTAATTAATCAGGTACTGCACACGGTAGAAATCGTAATCTTGAATAAATAAAAATGTTCATATACATATTTGGCATATCCACATTTTTTCACTCTTTTTGTTGTATCAGAAACATTTCTGAAATTGTTAAATATCATTTTAGAACAATTTATCCTCAGCGGTCAATTAATTATGTCATATCTTAAGTAATTTAAAATAGTGGTTGAAACCATATGACTATTTCTATTTTCTCTAAGTAGAGGAAGTATTTGTATTCCACCCAAAAATTCAATGTAGAGACTTCACCTGAAATATATATTTGAGACCCCTGAACCCCACCCCCCAAAAATATTTTTAGACAACGATGCTTGTGTGTGATGTGAACAGCATAATTCAAAAACGAAAATTTAATTAAACATCAAACTTGGTATTTAAGTCTTCCAAAGATGCGATACCAAGATTTTCTAGAAAATTCCCCAAATTAAATTCCATTAAATTGAATTTTATTAATGGACGCTGTTTAACTACTATGGTCCTTAGCGTCCCATTCTATATTGGGCGTGAAATAACGACAATTTTGCTCAGAGACCTCTTTATCAGGCTTGAGGTTCTTTTACGTGCCATAAATCTAGACACGGGACCACCGGCTTTATTTCCCTTCTGAAGGAAGCCATGCTAAAGATTTTTACGCCCCAAAAGGATCCATCGCCCTCCGCCGGGTTTGAACCCGCGACCTCGGAAGTAGAGGCTAGCATGGTAACCATTACACCACGGAGGATGACAGAAAATCCCCCGGCCCACACTACCATTTATATGGAAAATTTTAATTTTTTCAAAAATTGCTTTAACGATTTTGATAAAAATACCATGTATTAAAAATATTTACATGATAAATAAAATGTATATCTTGAATTTTGTGGGAAGAACCTGTGAAGTCCTGGAATGTTGTATAATCTTGTTAAGCGATAGATGAAAACGTGCCACATAACAAATGTACATCTCTTTAAAACACACCATTTATTTCAAATAACTTTTTTCGTGTCATAGGCTATTTCTGAGATATCCGTTATTAATTCTTCGAACTGTTCAATTCTTTGTCATACATTTAAAGTCCCTTCAACATTCAGTTGTTTCTCGCGATGTCATGGAAACAGTATGGAATTTTAAGGCCAGCATATAGCGTCCAGTTGTTAAACATTTGACTATCGCTGCTTACTTTCGTAAGAATACTTGTATACTACTAATACACGAGTGTCTGTTGAAAATTTGAACAAGATTGGTTACAATGTACATCGTATGGGACATTTTTAATGCGCAAAAGTGTAAGAAAAATCACAGTTGAGCAAAAGGCGTTAGAAGTAAATAGAAATGATTAAGACGTGCACTCCTGGCTATTTAAATGGTCACGTGTTGTATCTTTAAATGACTCTGAGAGCAAATACCATAATAATTAATTGAAGCTAAAGGCTCAAGGTAATTTTTAGACATGAAAACTAATTTTTGAATTTTTAAAAAAGTTTAAGCAAATTTCAGCAGTGATGAAGAAAAGGATGTGGTTAACTGTTTGTAATATTAGTGTAGATTATCTGTTCTGAATAAATGTTGTACATATACAACTATTAAAGCAGTAGTTGGAGTTTGTTCCAAACAAAATACACATCTAGGTTAAAAGCGGGGCAAGCCCAGACAGAGTAAAGGGAAGTAAGTGATTATGTGCAGAAACCTAACAGCCCCATAGAGACTAGGAGGTGATATAAATGGTCCATCATATCTTGCCAGGTAGTTCGCTCTACATACTCCAGTGCATGTTGTAATATGCCATCTTCTGTATCGATATATTACTCCCACCAGTACATCTTCACACCAGGCCCGTAACTTTGTATGTACACACAGGAAGAGAATCAGATATACAGGATGTTTCACAAATACTTTTACAACTTTGGGTATGGGTTCCTTACACCACAAGAAGGAAAAAAGTTCATATGAACATATGTCCCATAATCCTTTGTTTTCTCGTTAGGAGGTGTTCAACACAGTAGTACACTTATAACACATAAAACTCATAATAAATGCTCGAAATGTCCTCCTCTTGCTTCTATGCATGCTGTACTCGTGGAATCATGGAATGTCGCACTCTGTCAAAAACTCTGGGATGGTGTCGAATGGTTTCGCAGGCTTCCATGACACGTCGATGAAGCGTTTCTGCATCCGGGATGGCTGCTCCATAAATCAATTATTTAAGATGCCCCCAGAGGTAAACATCCACAGGATTGAGGTCGGGAGAACGTGCAGGCCATGGAACTGGTCCTCCTCTGCCTATCCATCGGTCATGGTAGATACCAGTCAGTGCATCTCGAACAATACGACTAAAATGTGCCGGAACCCCATCATGCATAAGCCACATTTTTTTTTCTTATTTGCAGGGGAACATCTTCGTGAAGTAAGTCGGGAAGAGTGTGCTGGATAAAGTCCCTGTAGACAGCACCAGTAAGGCGTGCTGTAAAACGTATGGACCTACCAGACAGTCACCTACAATGCCAGCCCACGTATTTAGACTAAACTGCTGCTGTTGTCTAGCCTGAAGTACAGCATGAGGATTACGATCTGCCCATACGTGTAGGTTGTGGAAATTAGTAACTCCATCTCCCAAACGTTGCCTCGTCTGTAAACAAAACTGACGAGACAAACAATGGATTGGCTGTTTGTGCCACAAACCATCGGCAAAAGTTAACCCGTGGTGGACAATCGGCAGGCGAAAGGCCCTGCACACGTTGAATATGATATGGATACAGGAGCTGTTCGTGAAGTACCCTCCATGCTGTCACGTGTGATGTACCAGATGCCACAGCCAATTGTCTTGTACTGATACCTGGATCGTCTTCGACACACTTTCACATTTGTTCTTGGCGTTCGGGCGTACGAACAACTCTTGGTCTTCCTCGATCAATAGTCCGTGGTGCAACGGTTCCTGTCTCAGCAAGGCGACGATAAACAGCGACAAAGGTTGGATGACTCGGTTGTCTTCGGTCTGCCTCGCGTGCATTACCATTCGCACGACCATACATAAAAATCATGTCTGCCTGTTCACGAAATGAATATCCAGCCACGGTGGAACGAAACACGTGCAGTTAACTCACTACATGTACACAATTGAAACGTTGAAGACAAACAAATGACAAACGTAAACAAGTCTCCATGGGAACACTTTGCCATTTACCGTATGTAGTACAATGGGTCAACGCCTTCTATGAATGCATAGAGAAATGAAGTTTTGAGGTTGGACCCCGAAGGCCGTTGAACTCACACTTTCATTGTGACAGGAATAACGCGAAAACCAAGGATTATGGGACATTTGTTCATATGAACTTTTTTCCTTCTTTTGGTGTGAGGAACCCATACCCGAAGTTTGTAAAAGTATTTCTGAAGCACCCGGTATACGAGCCACATTATTGATGCAAGAAGTCAGTTTAAAATATAGCTTCTACAAACTGTTCTTACAAAAAGCATTTTCTATACTACGTGCCTATAAGGCAGAGGAAGTATGGCATTCCATTTAATTCGATATCGAGAAGTCACCGGAAATCAAAGGAAATGCACGCTTTGAGGTCCACTAAGTAAAAGCAAGACAGTTTAGCAAAATATTCGTGTATCTGTAAACAGTGTAGGTATGATTAAAAAACGAAGAGTCGGATAAATACCAAACTTGGTAATTAAGTTCAATATTTTCCAAAGATGGGACAGGAATATTGTGTCATTTATTCTATACTGGAAATTTGAGAGGGTTATTGCTGTGGTTTTAGCCCCACTGTTGGAGAGCCAAACTTGAAGTTTCTTATTTGTTGTGGTTACACCACGTATTGCGGGAGATGTGTTTCTTGGAGTGTTCGCCCCACGTACGATATAAACTTTCCGGTGGCCTTCGCCCCCACGTTTAAAAAATCAACTTTGTATGTTAATGTTTATTTAAATATTATATATGTATGCCTCGGCTGCGTCAGTAGTAATTTTCAGAGCACGTATCTCTTAGCAGGGGTGTTGTGCCTAAAGAATGAAGGCTTACACAAATTATAATTGTATTGTACTTTGTTTATTAATCCTTCACACGATTAAATAACACTTCACTGATATATCCTACTGTAGAGCTGTGAGATTATTGTTAATTGTACTTTTTAAACACGTAAACTTTATTTTATTCTCGCCGTAATGAATTTTCATGTCTCGCACTGAATACGTATAAAATCGAACTGCTCGGGAACGCTGTCTTGTAGCATCTGGCGTCTACCGCCTAAATTCGTATATTTCCACTATTTCAATTTCTGAATGGCTAATCCTACTCCAATAGAATACTTTTATTCAACTTTTAGCCTTTCTAGTTGTTGATTGGCTATTTATTAGCTGTTTTATATATTACATTATTGCTCCAAGAATTATTAGTAGCCTTTATTAAACTTTCCAACTCATTATTGCCTCAAGGTTACCTCATTGTTAACTACTTTCGGCTTGTAGTTTATAATTGTATTTGCTACGAAAGGTATTTTGCTTCTATTCTCACAGCTCCTACATTGTTAAATTACGTAATATATTCACATAACACTATTATGCATGTACATAATAAAAAAACAATACAATGACTGTTACATACACTTTATATATTATATTATACACATATTGCTTTAAGGCGGGCTGTTATTATATTTTATATTATATAATTAGACTGATATAATTTAAGTGTTGAAAATACTGCCTCAAATTATAGTGGTATACCTGGAATAGTTAAATATTCACATGTTGGTAACTCGTGACGTAGGGATTATGGGCGGAGTTATCACATAGATATTGAAGTGTATACATTCTTCTTTCTGTTTAGAGCGCAGTGTGTCTGTGAATCAGCATGGGGGGAGGGAAGCAGTCATCATCGAAATAAAAGATAGATCATGTGTTTTATAATTTTCATTTATAATAAACCTACTAATATTTTGAAGTACAAGCTATTCCCTTTTAGTTCTGCTAGTAGAAATCCTATAAGTTTCTGGGATGGGTTTTATATAGTTAGATACATTCTGAAATGTTGTAGGCCAAGCTCCCCATGTCACACAGCATTGATAGTTTTCTCGGTCCTCTACGCTCTATCATCTTGTTTTCTTAGGTGTGTGACAATCCCAAACTACCCTTCATGGAACGAGTGAGATGGCTTCGCGATAACGTGAGAGACTCGCATTCTAGAGATCCCAGGTTCGATTTCCGTCGATCACGTACTCTTGAGTTTTTGTGGATTTTCCTGGTCGGTAGACGAATGTTGGAGTGGTTTCTCATCTACCACAGTTTCCTTTTCAATATTTGTGCCGTTTTGCACAGTTACAAGATGGTTGCCAGAAGCGGTGTGTCTGCCTCATGAGACATCATCTCCCATAATTACGTCTTGGGTGACGTATTATTACGCAGCTGCAAGGATTATGTAGCATAAGCAGAGAGAAGTTCACCGTTTCGCCGCCATGAGGGGCAGGACAGTGAAGTCGCTAAATGCCTCCAATCCCGACGCGACGGAGTAGCCACGCTGATGGTCATGAGAAGCAGGAGAGTCTAGCCAGCGACACGCGTTTATGTTTTTACAGCTCGCTCTCGAGCAGCGAATTTGCCAAACTTTCGGCTCTATTCTAATTCGACTTCTACAACATCTTATAAGTAGTAATTCTCTAAATTTACATTCAAGACGTGCGTACGTGCATTTTTTAGACCTTGGTGTATTTAATATTTAACGGAGCGGAGGTCAGTAGAATATTTGAGCTCGTACATATTTCTTTGCAGTTGTAGTTTCACACAAATTTTCGAGTAGGTTCGTAAGGTATTAGCAGACTGAATGGAATAGAAAGGGAACGAGTAAAACATTTGTAAACTTTAAAGAACTCACGATATTAAGAATGTTTATTTTAAAACTGGCTTTTATATAAAGGCATTGAGAAGTTCGTCAACTCTTTTTACTTTCTCTACTACGTATAGTAAGTAGGGGAAGTATTGTATTCTACCCAAAAATTGATACCGAGATTTCACCGGAAATATATGTTTTGAGACCCCCTGAATCCTAAAAAAGCTTTTTTGGAAATATACCCGTGTTGGATCTGTCTGTGTGACTATGAAAAGCATAACTCAAAAACGAACAGTCGGATAAACAGCAAACTTGGTATTTAGATTCCGTAGAAAATCCCCCCACTCTAGATTACCCTTTACATGGAACATTTTTCGAAAATTTTAATTTTCTCAAAAATGGCTGTAACGATTTTGATTAAAATATCATATCTTTAAGATATTTTCATGACAAATGAAATGTATATCTCGAATTTTCTGGGAATGTCTCCAAAAGTATTCTTCATTGTGAATGACTTTTGCATAACTGATAAACCATAAGAGATAGACAAAATTTTACTACACAAAAAATGTAGATCTCGTTAAAATACACAATTTATGCCATATACATTTTTTTTGAGTGAACCATTTTCGAGATATAGCTTCTTATTCCCTTAAATTTTCCAGTACTTATACTTTTTCTCAAATGGAAATTCATTATTCATTTTTTTGTCCTGGTAATGCAAGAGAATGAAATGCTCCACATAGCAACCAGCTCTTAAAATATTTGACTATCGCTTAAAGCCTAACAATTCCCCTTGAATGTACAAGAAAATTAGCAATAAGATTATCATCTCGATTAACATGAAGCACATGGAGAATAAGCGTTTGTAAATGTAGTTTGTACAAGAGTAGAGAAAGCCATGTGTGTAACACATCAGATTTTTTTTTTTACTAAATGTTTAACCTGTTAATGCTGTGAGACAGAATAAATATTTAAGTCGAACTTTGTGAATCTGAATTTGTATTGCTATACGGAAACAGTAAACTTAGTTAAAGGTTCTTTGCAAAGGCATTTCGAAACTAAGCTTTTCCTTGTATCACCTCATTCCACGTCCTTGACATTCTAGCCTATAAGGTAATCAGTTGGTAGCCTTGGTGACGTGAATATTCACGATAAAATACTAAATGAGACACATCACTAAGCACCAGGCTGCAAAATGCTAGCAGATCGTGCAGCATAGTAAACATTTGCAACAACCTCACACGTCCCCTTCTTTCCGTTTCCTTTTCACCTTTGAGGTGTGTTTCTAGGTGCCGCACATATGGTGCGGATGTTGCTCAAAGGAAGGAGCACTCCCTGTGGACATAGAGGGCAGCTTGGTCGCCTCTCTAGGCAGCTCCAGTATGGGACGGGTCTTCCAAACTAAAACTGTTACAGACCTTCGCGCAACTTAATCACCTGTCTGCCTGCACCTTGAAGCCTTCTGTGGTTCCTTCTCTTCGTCCTGGGGAATGGTAGCTACTATAGATCTATATAGGTCACAGTGCGCCAGGTGACCCCCACCGTTGTGTACTACTATACCTAAATATGGAACAATATTCGACAATTTTTTATTTTCTGAAAATAGCCTGTGAAGACTCATCATTCGGAAGGAGTTTTGTATAACTGGTAAACGTTAAGTGATCAACGAAAAATACTGCTCAAAAATGTAGATATTTTTAAAACACAAAATGTATTTCAAATAAGGATTTTGTAGCATAAGCCACTTCCGATATATCTTCTATTAATTGTTGGAATAGTTCAATACTTTGTCATTCTTTCAAAGTCCTGTCGACATTCAGTTGTTTCTCGCGATGTCATGGAAACAGTATAGAATTTTAAAGCCAGCATATAGCGTCCAGCTGTTAAACATTTGACTATCGCTGCTCTCTTTGAATCTATAACGAAATGTGTAATGTAGCTGTTTCTGTAAAGGTTTATTTGGATTAAAATGTAGTAGATAGAAAATAAGCGTTCTTACGAATAGTTTGTAGAGCCACTAATAAACGATAGAGAGTAGAGAAAGTCACGTGAGTGTAACACATCGCGTCTTTTTTTACTTTCTCTACTAAGTATATTAAGTAGGGGGACTATTGCATTCCATCCAAAAATTCGATATCGAGATTTCACCGAAAATACATGTCTTGAAGTGTCCTGAATCCAAATAAGGCATTTTTGGAATGCTTTATTTGTGTATTCTGTCTGTGAACACCATAACTAAAAAACGAAAAGTCGGATAAATACGAAACTTAGTATTTAGGATCAGTATCTCTGAAAGATGCGAAACGAAGATTTTAAAAAAAAATATACCCTACCCCGGACTACTCTTTACATGGAAAATTTTTATTTTCTCAAAAATGTCTCTAAGGATTTTGATTAAAATATTATCTGTTTAAGATATTTTTATGGCAAATGAAATTATGTCTTGAATTCTCTGGGAATATCCCCAAAGTCGTCTTCATTCTGAATGACTTTCGTATAACTGTTAAACCGTAAGACATAAACAAACCTTTGCAACACTAAAAACATAGATCTCGTTAAAACACACAATTTATGCCCGATACATTTTTTTGTAAAGTGAAACATTTCCAAAATATTCCTTGTTATTTTTTTAATTTTCCAATACTTTTTTTCTGAAATGGGAATTCGTTATTCATTTTTTTATATCCTGGACATGCAAAGAGAATGGAATGCGTCACATAGCAACCAGCGCTTAAAACATCTGACTATCGCTTAAACCCTACCTACCATATTCCCCTTGTACCTACAAATGTTTATCTCGATTAACATGAAGTAGATGGAGAATAAGCGTTTGTAAAGATAGTTTGTACAAGAGTAGAGAAAGTCATGTGAGTGTAACACATCAGATTTTTATTCCTTGTACTTACATATTTATGACGTTTTAATCAAAATCAAAAATAAATAAAGAAAGGGATAGTTTTTTTGTATTTGTCCGATATTTTGTTCCTGAGTTATGATAGACACAGATTTTTGGTGAAATCTCGACATTGAATTTTGGAATGCAACATAATGCTTCCTCTATCTACTATAGTAAGTGGTATATAAAATAAAAACCAAATACAGTATCTACATAAAGTGGATTGTTAATACTTTCTCTACGATTTACGCAGTGGTAAGAGGAAGTATTGTATTTTCGACAGAGTTTTGCTACCAATTTTATAAATAATTTTATAATATGTAATGTATGTGCTATACCAGTATTCAGGAAGAGCCACAATTTTCAATTATTTTATATTTAACATTAGGCTGTGTTAAAATGTTCCTAGTTTCGAAGGTTAGGAAACCTTAGAAAGTGTAATTTAGTCTTATAGAAATGCCAGGTTACAACAGCAACGACCTCGTAACTCCTTTGTATTTTGGCGAGGGGAAAATCTCTATTGTTCCTTTGTGTCAGCCCAAGACGTATAGGCAATGACATTTTGAAACAGGAAATCCACCCTATGACGTAATGTAAAATACCACGTGATTCTGTAAATAGACCAATACGGATTAAGTAAACTGACGTAATTATAAACCCACGCCAACAACGGCGCCAAACTTTAGCCAATAAGGGATGATTTAAGTAATATTTCAAGGGTAAGGTATCTTTTGTAAATATAGAGTGTGTAATTCCTTGTTAGTTACAGAATTTTAGTGTAGACCGAGCAGAGACCTCGTCGCTCTGAAATATTAAGGTCGCGCGCCTAAATTATGTCACGAAAAAATATTCCGCGGAAAGTGCCGAAGTGTATTCCCGCTTAGTTCGTTAAAACCCGCGAAGGCACAAACATCGCACAATCTATTTAAAATGTATCGCGCAATAAATATAAAGCGTGTAAATTATGATTGTGGCAGACGCGTAACGCAAAACACAGAGATTCAGTAGGCTCTATTCGCGCATCGCAACCAGGAATATATTTAACTGTGGAGCCTGTGAATTGGGAGGAAAAAATTTTAGATTCGTCTATTATTTGGACATTATCACTTCGCCCAGTTTTCGTCAACAGAAACATCATCAGCGCAGAAAGCAACTAAACTGAGTGAACATGAAGAAAGGAAGTAAAGAATACAAAGTGGTGCGTGATTACAGTTACTTAGGAATAAAATCTGCTTTGTTACACTCACATGACTTTCTCTTATACAAACTATTTTTACAAACGTTTATTGCTAATTTTCTTGTAGTTGCAAGGGGAATACGGTAGGCTTTAAGCGATAGTCAAATGTTTTAAGAGCTGGTTGCTATGTGGAGTATTCCATTCTCTTTGTATGTCCAGGAGGAAAAAAATGAATAACGAATTCCCCTTTGAGAAAAAGTATACGTATTGGAAAATTCAAACAAATAACAAGGAGTATTTCGGAAACGGTTCACCCGACAAAAAATAATTTTATAACATATATTCTGTGCCCTAACGAGATCTACATTTTTTTGTGTAGTAAAATTTTGTCTATCTCTTACGTTTACCAGTTATGCAAAAGTCGTTCAGAATGCAGACGACTTTTGGGGACATTACCAGAAAATTCAAGATATGCACTTCATTTGCCATAAAAGTATCGTAAACATGATATTTTAATCAAAATCCTTAGAGTCATTTTTGAGAAAATCAAAATTTTCGAAAAATGATCCATGAGAAAGGTAGTATGGGGTGGGGAAATTTTCTTGAAAAGCTTCGTGTCGCATCTTTGAAAGATACTGAACCCAAATTCCAAGTTTGATATTTATTCGACTTTTCGTTTTTGAGTTATGCAGTTCATAGACATACAGGCACATATGCACACACAGACCCTTTTCTAAAAATGCTTTTTTTGAATTCAGGGGGTCTCAAAACATGTATTTCCGGTGAAATCTTGGTATCGAATTTTTGGGTGGAATGCAATAATTCCCCTACTTACTATACGTAGTAGAGAAAGTAAAAATTGATGCAGGAGGTAAAAGGAAGAACCAAAAGAGATCAGCATCAGCAAAAGAAAAAATCAGTAATGAAGGCAGTGAGAGGAGTTGCAAGTGAAATGGTTGGAAAGGATATATACTCGGTGCTTGAGGTTAGAATGCAATATAGTATAGAAATATGGTGTCTAGAAAATGGATGGGAAGTTGCAGATTTTGTCCACAGGATGTTTTGTAAGAAAGTTTTGGGGTTGGCAGAACAACAGGAAATGAAGTAGCCCAAATTGTAATGGGGGGAATAGCAAGAAAAGGGTTTTTTATGGAGAGGGCTTTAAAATATTGGTATGTCATCCTGAATTCAGAAGATGGTAATTTGCTGAAATAATGTTTAAAGTACCAAGAAATAAACTTACAATGTACAAGTTGGGTAAGTAATTTAAGAAATAATCTAGAAAATAATGATCCAGGCTATATTTGAAGGAAAAGAGAATCAAATTATAATAGGTTTTGGAAGGGAGTAACAAAAAGTTCAAAGATATAGAGATTCGAATATTGTTTAGTCAGTTACCAGAGAAGAGATCAGTTGTGTTTTATGTAGCCATGAAAAACAGCTGGGAAATGTATATCGATAATAATAGTCAGGAAGACAGGAGGGGGTTAAGTGCAGGGATATGGAGGCAAAAAGGGCACCCAGAAAGTGAACGCCCATTGTATGGGGGAAAAGAATATGTACAACATATAGTATTTGCACGTATAAAAACTGACAAATGTTGAAAAGAAAGTGTATGGTCAGGAATGAATAGGGTATCTGAGATAAATAAAGTTATAGACAAAAATTTCAAGAACCTGGGGTAATATTTAGAAAAAAAAAGTTAAAAGTAAGCGGAAATTAACTGTTTAAAGAGAAGAGCAACTATAAGAAAATAAAGAAAATATTTTTGGGAAAATGTCCGTGTGTGTGTGTGTCTGTGAACTGAACTCAAAAACGAAAAGTCAGGCAAGTACCAAGTTTGGTATTTAAGTTCAGCATCTTACTAGGATGACAACACGAAGATTTTCAACAAAAAACCCCCAACTACTCTTTACATGGAACATTTTTCAAAGCTTTTATTTTCTAAAAAATGGCTCCAACGATTTTGATTAAAATGGCGTACATTAAAGACTTTTTAATGGCAAATAAAATGTATATTCGGAATCTTCTGGGAATTGCCTGTGAAGTCCTTTTCATTCGGAAGTAATTTTGTATAATCTTGTATAACTGGTAAACGTTAAGCGATAGACGAAAACACAAAAAATGTATGTCTCTTTAAAACACACAATTTATTGCTAATAAGCTTTATTGTGGCATAAGCCAATTCTGAGATATTCGTTATTAAAGGTTCGAGTTGTTGATTTCTTGGTCATTCTTTAAAAGTCCTTTCAACATTCAGTTGTTTTTCGTGATGTCATGGAAACAGTGTGGAATTTTAAGGCAGCATATAGCGTCCAGTTGTTAAACATTTCACTGTCAGTGTTCTCTTTGTATCTATAACAAAATGTGTAATGTGGGTATTTTTGCAAAGGTTTATTTGGATTAACATGTAGTAGATAGAAAAATAATAGAGAAAATCATGTGAATGTATCACATCAGATTCTTAATCCTTATGCTGAAAGTGCAAGGATTTAGGTTACGTATCCACTTTAAGGTATTAGAAAAATTATATGCAAATTCTATAGTTCCTATAATTGCGTATTTCACTAGTAAGTATCTATCTGCTTATAAATGCCTAAACATTTTATATTATATATTAAACCTAAAAGTATGATCAATCTGTTCATTTTTTTTATGAATCTATAAATTGTTTTCGTTTTTATCCAGCAGAGAGCAGTTAAACCTAACAACTATCGATAATTTGGTAGGTTATGTTTTACTGTCACCAGAGCCCGGATAAATCGAATAATTTAAAATAAACCAATAAGTAATATAGACTGGAAAGCTTACATAAACCCTGATGACACTTGACTACTGATGATGTTTGTGTGTATCCATTTTCCGAGTTGAGTACAGTGTTCAGTTTTCTGAGAAGCGTACAAACTTCATTCCGCGCTATTCCGTGAAATATAACGTGGAGATATGACAAAGCATAAGTCATCAAGAGCATATGTTGTGAAACAATGGATCGCTGGAGATCATAACCTCTCATTAGATGGAGGAGTTGTACTTGTTGAGACAATGATAAAAATCTGATGTGTTACCCTCACATGACTTTCTCTACTCTTGTACAAACTATTTTTCAAACGCTTATTCTCCATATGCTTCATGTTAATCGAGATGTTAATCTTATTGCTAATTTTCTTGTAGATGCAAGGGGAATTGGTAGGTTTTAAGCGATAGTCAAATATAGAGCTGGTTGCTATGTGGAGTATTCCATTCTCTTTGCATTAACAGGACAAAAAATGAATAACGAATTTGATAAAAAGTATAAGTATTGGAAAATTTAAGGGAATAACAAGCAATATCTCGAAAATGGTTGTGTATTTTAATGCGATCTACATTTTTTGTGTAGTAGTAAAATTTTGTCTATCTCTTATGGTTTACCAGTTATGCAAAAGTCGTTCACAATGAAGAATACTTTTGGAGACATTCCCAGAAAATTCAAGATATACATTTTATTTGTCATGAAAATATCTTAAACATATGATATTTTAATCAAAATCCTTAGAGCCGTTTTTGAGAAAATTAAAACTTTCGAAAACTTTTCCATGTAAAGGGTAATCTGGGGTGGGGAATTTTCTTGAAAACCTTCGAGTCACATCCTTGGAAGATACTGAACCTAAATACCAAGTTTGTTGTTTATCCGACTGTTCGTTTCTGAGTTATGCTGTTCACAGACACACACACACACGGACATGTTTCCAAAAATGCTTTTTTTGGGATTCAGGGGGTCTCAAAACATATATTTCCGGTGAAATCTCGGTATCGAATTTTTGGGTGGAATACAATACCTCCCCTACTTACTCTACGTAGTACCTGAAAATCATGGATAGAAAGCCTGATTGGGAGCAAGTGCTATTGTTGGCAGAAGCACTGGTTGGAAATAATATGATATTCCTTCATTGCCACTTGCTTGGTCCCCAGCTGAGATCGGATCCCTGAAGTGGAGAGGAGTTTCTCCCAATAGCAGAATATTCTACGAGGGTAAGTTAACACGTATCCGCATATAAGTTTTTAAATGTATTATAACAACAATAGAAACTTACAATTACCTCAACTAGTCCCCTTGCTTCTCAAGTAGGTTGTATTGAAGGAGTTCTATTATATTTCGAATGTTGGGGAGCCGAACATGAAGTAGTAGCAACCGCACGTATGGTAAAAAGTTTCCGATAGCCTTCGCCCCAAATGTACTTTCAGGTGGCCTTTGCCCCAAATGTTTACTAAAATATTAACTTTGTAATTTGACTGTTTCTTTAAATATTATATATTTATGTTTGCCTCGGCTGCGTCAGTATTTTTGTTAGAGACATGTTTGTCTTTGCAGGGTTGAGGTGCGACTGAAGAATGTAGGCTTACACAGATTATAATTTGACTTCACTCCTTTTATTAATGCTTGACACGATTTAAATAACACGTCACTGATATAGAGAGCTGTTAGAGATTTTTTATTAAATACTTGGACTTTTTAACACGTAAACTATTTTTGTCTCGCACGAATACGTACTAAATTTCTCGAGGACGCATCTCGCGTCCGGTTAGGAACACTGTCTGCAAGCAACGCGTCCAGTTATGAGCGATGTCTACAAGCAACTGACTTGATTTCTACCGCCTAAATTTGTAAATTTTTTTATTTCAAGTCTCTGATTGGCTATTCCTAATCCAATAAAATACTTTTATTTAACTTAAGCTTTTTCTGATTGTTGATTGGGTATTTTGTAAACTGTCACAAAAATTACATTATTGCTTCCAAGAATCACAAGTAGCATTTAAACTTTTAAATTCATTATTGTCTCAAGGTTACCTGATTGTTAGCAACTTTTAACCTATTATTCTCACAGCTCCTATATTATTAAATTACGTAATACATTCACATAACATTATTACACATGTATATAATAATATAAACATATACAATGACTGTAATATACACTTTTTATATATTGTTACACACATATATTGCTTTAAGGCGGGCTGTCACTGAATTTATATATTATATAATTAACTGAAATTATTTAAGTGTTAAAAATATTGCCTCACATGTCCCATCATTGCACAAACTTTCTGATGCCCTCAGAAAAAGTTTTTCAGTTGAGCAACAAGCCTGGTCTGTGGAGAAGCGAGGGATCCTTAAGGCATTTTTAAGTGGATCAAACAAGATATAGTTTGCCATTTCATCGACAGTCAATTTTCGGTTCTCTGAATCAGGATACGGAGTTACTCAATGTTGGCATCACTGGTGGACATGGATGGGGTGTTCTGCTCTTTCCTCGTCCATTACAGTTGTTCGAACATTTTTGAACTTTTCTATCCAGTCATACACATTTTGGCGTAGGATATTTGTTGGTAGTAGGAAGATGCTTCATGTTTATCTGTCCCACGTATAGGAGCCAATTTGTCGCGGTAACTTCGTATTATCTTATTGCTGGGAGCCTGTTATTGTTTTACTACTTTGAATGTTGGGTTCTTTGTCTTCCGGCTAGCTATTATTACTACTCAGTCGAGCATATCTCTTGAACAGGGTTTGTAAACGGAAAGGATTTGTTACTAAAAGATAACACTTATAAAAGAATTTGTTTTTACACTTTTATTACCGTCACAATTAGTTAATATCACATACTGACTCTTGATACACGTCAGACTGAAACTGTTATATTTTCTAATATCACTATAATCACTTATTTGCTGCACATTATTAATTCGCGTATTTCACATTTATAACTAACTTTACAACGCGAGAGATTCTGTAGAATTGCGCGACGTATAACGCGTGAACGATTCTCTTAAACTGTGCGACGTATAACCTTTGTATGATTCTGTTGAACTGAACGACGTTTACCTTGTGAAAACTGGACAATACTTGCCTCTGGCTTTAACTTTTTATACTCTCTCACCCTAATATGCCTAAACATTATAACAGAGCTGCTATTGGTTAATAAAACGCGCCAACATTAGCGTCTATTTTTATATCCAATCAAAATTACGAACACATATGCTCTAGGGAAGAAATTCCCTCTATTTCTAAAGAAACTCGCGCTACTCTGACGTCATTTGCTTGTCTCTTATAATTGATAAACAACTCACCCCCTCGCTACATTGTTACCCGCTGCTATTGTCAGTTTCAGTGAGGCCGTGTAAACTTATTTCCTAACAATGCTTATAATTAACAAACATCCCAAATCATTGTCATACAATAATGCAAACTGGAGTGATGACGGTGAAATGTTCCACAAGCGGAGACAAAGTAACAACATGTCAACGTGCGCGCGCACAACCCGATACAGACAGCCTACAAAAACTTAAAAATAGTGTGCGGATACTTAATGTCTTACCCTCTAACAGACATCAGCTCTCATTTCAGCACTTAGAGGAATATTCGTTATACACTGTCATAATGTTATTAATGAATGACATACCTAGTGTGTAAATGCTACAGTATGGTTGTAATTGTTTGTGGTAAGGGTCCTGTTAGTGTCTTTTTAATCCCTATTTTATATTTTGAATGCCCATTTTGCCCACCTACTTCTACTGTTTTTTGTGCCTAAAAATCCGCAGCTTAGAGATGGCATACCCCAATGGCGACTTGCAATACCGTGAGTACTGTAACTTTAATGCGAGTCACTTGGGAAATTTAATGTCGTGCCAGCATGTTGCTAAGTTGCTTAGAGCAACCAGACGTTAACCGGGAGATCCGTAGTTCAAATCCCGACTATGGCATTGAAAATCTTCCTTTCCAAACTTGTCCTAAACACGGTTTGCGTGGAGGAACAACTGAAGAACAGTTTGTAGAAGACCGTATAGAGAAGGTCATGTGAATGCAGTTTTGTGTTAAATTGGAAGGGTTTTCGCTCGCTTGGTGATGCATTACAGCGCCAGGCAGACTGTGGTCTCCCCATACTTGCTCGTAAGGTAGGGGAGCTAATACCTGAAGGGCCCACAAATCTACCAAACCATAAGCCTACCTCTCCTGTGTTGGAAAGTCATCCTCTCCCTACTTTCGGATTATTGCTGCTGGTTGTGGCAGCCCGCAACACGCCCGCCCTCTACGTGATAGCCTGTTACTGCTACATTTGTACAGCACCTTAAAATAGTAATAAATAATGTAGCCAGGACCTTGCATTATTGAGGCTCTAAGATATAAATGTAAGAATTATTCTTCCATTTACTTGTTTTAAATACATATAAACTTTCATTACAATTTCGTTGTGCGTATAAGAAGAATACGGTAGGCTAAAAGCGATAGTCACATTCTTAAAGAGCGTGTCGCTTTGTAATGGTTTTGGAATTCCATCTTCTTCGTATGACTAGGAAAAGAAAAACCTGGCATGTAGCATTCTCATGTCTTTCTCCACCCTCTAATTATTCTTATGAAACTTGTTGTTCTGTGTACTTCATTTTAATCCAAATAAACTTTTGCAGAAACAGCTACATTACACATTTCGTTATAGATACAAAGCGAACAGCGATAGCCAAATGTTTAACAACTGGACGCTATATGCTGGCCTTAAAATTCCATACGGTTTCCTAGACATCGCGAGAAACAACTGAATGTTGAAAGGACTTTAACTAATGAACAATTCGAACCATTAATAACGCATATCTAGGAAACTTATTTGAAATAAATTGTGTGTTATAAAGAGATCTACATTTTTGTGTAGTACGTTTTCGTCCATCGCTTAGATTTTACCAGTTATGCAAGATTATACAAAATTCCTTCCTAATGAAGAGGACTTCACAGGCTATTCCCAGAAAATTCAAGCTATACATTTTAGTTGTCATATAAATATCTTTAGTACATGTGTATTAATCAAAATCGTTAAGAGCCATTTTTAGAAAATTTCATATAGTGTTCCTCGTAAATGGTAGTTTGCGATGAGAGAATTTTCTTGAACAAATATTTGTGTCGCATCTTTGGAAGATACTGAAGTTAAATACCTAGTTTGGTATTTATCCGGCTTTTCGTATTTTGAGTTATGGTGTTCACAGACACACATACGCGCGCACGGACATCAAAACATATATTTCCGGTGAAACCTCGAAATCGAATTTATGGGTGAAATATTTCTCCTAGTTACTATACATAGCAGAGAAGGTAATAACTGAATAGGACATACACTAAGGAAAGAAGATAAAGTAGTGGAAAGAATGGGTTTGGATTGCAATTCCCAGGGGAAGACGAAGACCAAGAAACACACGGAAGAGAACAGATATCGAAGAAATTGCTAAAGAAAGGAAAACATGGAATGAAGTAAAGAAGTTGGCAAGAAATAGGATCCAATGGAAATACGTGCTTTCTTATTGCCCTATGCTCCTCACAAGAAGGTACAGAAGATGGATTGTTTGGATAGTATTTAACCGACTTTTCGATTTTGAGCTCTGCTATTCACAGAAACACGCACATACACATGGACATTTCTCTCAAAATGCTTAATTTTTGGGGCTATTGTACCCTAAACCAATATGCTTACATTATCCGATGAAATCTTGGTATCGAATGCCACAGGCAAGAGAGGTTATGTATGATACACGAATTTCTTTAACGTTTGCGAAGTGAAGTGATACGAGATTGAAGGATAATGTGACGTAATGTGATTAAACCTCTCTAGGGTGTCGAGGTTTATCAGTGTTTCTTAACGAATACTGGAGAAGGTTGACCTACATTTGGTGTGAAAGCAATTTGTCAAATGGTCTATCGAGATGCGAGGTCGATACTGAGAAACCTCGATCTCTTAAGTGCCACTCCAACACTCGAAAACCGAGTCTCCATCGTCACTGACGCCTCTTATAAGAAAGTGATACAGAGTTTAACGTGACGTAATTAGCTCTATACGGAGAAAAATACATCTTTTGAGGCCACCGAATCCAAAAGGACATTTTTAGAAATATTTCCATAATATTTGGATGTGCATAACTCAAAAATCTGATGTGTTACATTCACCTGACTTTCTCTACTATTGTACAAACTATTTTTACAAAAGCTTATTCTCTATATGCTTCATGTTAATCGAGATGTTAATCTTATTGCTAATTTTCTTGTAGATGCAAGGGGAATTGCTAGGATTTAAGCGATAGTCAAATATTTTAAGAGCTGGTTGCTATGTGGAGTATTCCATTCTCTTTGTATGCCCAGGACATAAAAAATGAATAACGAATTCCCATTTGAGAAAAAGTATAAGTATTGGAAAATTTAAGGGAATAACAAGCAATATCTCGGAAATGGTTACTCAACAAAAAAAAATGGATATGGCACAAATTGTGTATTTTAACGCGATCAACATTTTTTGTGTAGTAAAATTGTGTCTATCTCTTATGGTTTACCAGTTATGCAAAAGTCGTTCACAATGAAGAATACTTTTGGAGACATTCCAAGAAAAATTCGAGATATACAATTCATTTGCCGTAAAAATTCTTAAACTTATGGTATTTTATTCAAAATCGTTAGAGCCATTTTTGAGAATCTGGAGTGGGGGGATTTTCTTGAAAACCTTCGTGTCACATTTCTGGAAGATACTGAACCTAAATACCAAGTTTGGTGTTTATCTGACTGTTCGTTTCTGAGTTATGCTGTTCACAGACACACACATGGACATGTTTCCAAAAATACTTTTTTTTTTTATTCAGGGGGGCCTCAAAGCATTAACTTACAGTCAAATAGCGATATAAAATTTTCGAGAGGAATGTAATACCATCTGTAATTACTATACACGTGGTAGAAAGTAAATAAATGATCATAGGTGGAGAAAGTCGTATGAATGTAACATGCCAAGGTTTTAAACCTACAGTAATTATTTGAATGATTTCATTTACCAGATTTTCTGTATTAGTTATTGCAAAAAGATCCAGAAGATTTTTGTGATGAATCCTACTTGTATCTCATAAGAGTATTTTTGTAAATTCCCAGTAATTGATAAAAAAAATTCCATTGATATTCACGAAAATGGTATGAAATATCGGCGTATGCTGTACTTATGTTTTTCTCAAGGTCCCCCCGACAGTCGTATTGTCGTATTGTCTATAAGTATCTTTTGCTGATAAAACAATTATCAGAATGACCGAGTTATTTTTAGATAACTCTATGGATGGAATTTTAAACGTTTATACGCGCCATCCCCGGTGGCGATCACCCGCAGGAGATACATCAATTCCCCATGCACATACTGTTAGTAACTAATAGCATGTAGGGGTGGGGTGCTAGAGTTAGTGTTTCTAGCATGACAATTCAAATGGATCGGGTTCCGCTTGAGCACCCTGGTTAGTGGACGTGCTGCAATGCGAGCGTTTCCGGCTGATTTCTGGGCGACACAGGCATTCTTTTTGTTCCTGTAGCAATTTGGTAACATAAAGGCTACACTTTTTCACATAATACAGAAAACCCTAAAATCAATATACACACAATGAAATAAAGGGTGAAACTGGTAAATATGAAGATTCTTCACTCCCAGGTCA